>OZ059854.1:2675750-3944875 GCA_964057195.1 Orthosia cruda
ATCAGCGTCAGCGTGCGGTGTCAAAATCGGCACTAATCGTTTGCCGGACGATTATGTATACAATAATTTAAAGTTTTACCACTTTATTACAAAATAAACGAAAACATTTAATACATACCACATAATATCTTTCATCGTTGCAATATACATGTATGATCTTACCATAATCATGTAAAACTTCTCATTGTTCATCCATATCTCATTAGTCCTGAGTATTCAAATCATCTTGCTGTGGCATCATCGATTATCGCATTTATATAACTCATTTATTTTAATTAACTTTATTCGAATCACTAAAAATCTTTTTGTGATTCGAATGAAGCCGCTCTTCTCCTTCTGTCCATTTACCCGATACGTGAAGATCATTCAACTCCGCCCCTAACCTGAATCAAAATTTGAACCTGAATTCTAATTGGGGGCGGAGCTCAAGTTTTTATGACCCAAGGAACTAAGGCATTCGAGTAGTAGTTTTTCTCGATGATTACCTTCTAGTAGCACAGGACGTAACACATTGGTGTTCCGTTCGCCAGGCGATAACAAACAAAGCCTCCAATTATATTTATATGTTCCCAAATGAGGCCGAAGGACACAATAACAGCGTTTTACCTTCAAATAAAACGCTTGTTGTGTCCGGAGACTCATTCGGGGTCATAATTTTAAAGTCTCCCTGGTGTTATTGGCTCTTTAAGCTCTAGGATTTTGAGGCCAGAATGAACAGTTCGCGCGCTGCAACCACCTGGTGAACGAAAGCAGAATTACGTCACCATCGTGTTGCTTGGAAGGAGATTGTGGCATAATTATACATATTTAGATGTGACACGGAAACAGAAGAATGAATTCTCGCCACAGGTTTCTGGGAAAGCACGTGTAGTTCCGAATACTTGTGGGAAAGTTTTTAAGTTTGCTACTTTTGGACTTGTTTTGTGTAAAAGTGTGTTGTCTTTGTGTTTGTCAACAGGTTGGTATTGTGATTGTCTCCTTTTTTATTAGTTTCCATAAAAATGGAGAGGAATAAACCGCCCGATCCTGATCCGCCTGACATCCCAGCCTCCTTACCTCTTTTTCCTTCCTCGCCGAACCCTCTATCGCAGTTTGCAGATGTAGTCTGCAGCGTTTCCGAGATGGAAGTCACTCAAACATCGCGTAAACGTCCCGGTAATACAGAAATATCTACGCCGACATCTAACAAACAACCCAAGAGTCAAATTGGCCGTGCAAAATAATCAGTTATGGATAAGGGACCATTTATTGTTCACGTCTCTCGAGTGGAAACCCAGATTAATTCTGGCACCACTTTGCATCCCGTGAACTTCGGGAAGTTTCTAATATTAAATAAAATTGCCAACATTATTCGTGGCGGAGTTAACAAAGTCGGCAGAAACACGGTATCCGTTGAGTTTGCTTCCCCTCAGGATGCAAACGCTTTTATAGTCAATGCTTTACTATCTAAGCACGGTTATACAGCCACGATTCCGACCTTTAATATTACCAGGATGGGCGTAGTGACAGGATGTGCCCTCGGGCTTTGGCCAAGTCTCAAAAGTGCGCAGAATCAACCGGCAGGTTCACACGCAAGGTATAGTAGAGTGGAAACCTACAGAGACTTGTGTACTCACATTCGACGGACAGGCCTTACCTAAACGAGTGTTTTGCTGCTACACATCCCTCCCTGTCGAACAATATATCTACCCCACTATCCAATGCCGTAAATTCTGTCGATTTGGGCATGTTGCAAATGTGTGTAGGTCGAATCCACGCTGCAGTAAATGTGGCCACGATCACCCCGGTGATGGTTGCAGCATTTCTGAGGGCGAGGCCTTCTGTGTGCTTTGCTCGGGAAACCACTTCGCTAATAGCAAGTCTTGTCCTGAGCATGGTAGGCAGAAAGTCATCAAGACAGTCATGGCTGAAAAATCTATTTCATATGTTGAAGCAAGCAAAACAATCCCAGCAGCTTCCCGCAATTATGCCAATGTCACCAAATCACAGTCTTACCGAAAAACTGTCACTCTCAAGCCTAGGACCCATGCCCCACTTTCTCAATCTTACAATAAAGCTGCTCATCAGCAAATAGTAAACATTCCTCAATCCTCACAGTCTAATGGCTGTGCTCTTAACGATAATGTCCCCACCAATAATACTGTTTCAGTTATTGAACTTTTAATTAAATTGTTACCTTCACTTATTACTTCATCTTCTAGTAACTCTCAAATACCGTCCAACGTTGCCGATCAACTAATATATCTCCTATTATCTTTTAAAAATGTCGTCCCACCAAATATTTCTCCAGTGGAATGTGAGGAGCGTGTGGCATAAAAAGCACGACCTCATATTCCTCTTGAATAAATACAAGCCATTGGCTTGTTCCATAGCTGAGACTTGGCTCACCCCAAGCCTCAGCTTCCGTATGCCACATTTTAACATTCTTAGGTGTGATAGATCCGATGGGTACGGAGGGTCGGCTCTCTTCTTTAATAATCGGGTCCCACTTTCTCCCTTTTCTTTGCCTTTATTTGAGGGCAATTTGAGTATTGTAGCAGGAAGGGTTGAGGGCATCACAGTGTTTTCTATCTATATTGCACACCCTCACCCTGATTTCATAGCTGTTTTAAGAAACATTTTTACCAATGTGCAAGGCCCATTGATGGTCATCGGTGACTTTAATTGCCACCATTATAGATGGGGATCTGAACGCTGTGATGCCTTCGGTGTAGCTCTGGTTGAGATGTTGGATGATCTAGATCTCTGCATTCTGAATAATGGCTGTCCAACTCGTAGTTCCCCTCCCGGTCAACAAAAGAGTTGTGTAAACCTTACAATTTTTTCTGTTGAATTGGCTGCATCTGCTCACTGGGAATGTACAACCTTGTCGCATGGTAGTGACCATTACCCTATTGTTATATCCCTAATTAACAGAACTTATTTAGAAAAAACTTCTCTTCCACATTTGAAATATAACCTGTCCAAACCAGATTGGACTAAGTTTGTGTCATTATTGGAGGATAAAATTGATTCTCTCCCAAATTTAAATTCATTTTTACCAGATCCTTCTGGTCACCACCATGCCAAGAGTTGCTATGAGGGTTTCGTCACAGCTGTTACCTCAAGTGCAGATTCCTCTTTTCCCCTGAGAAACAGTGCCAGAAATAAAATCCCTTCACCTCCGTGGTGGGCTCCAGAATGCACCTCAGCAGTTAAAACAAGGAATGAGGCCGAGAGGCGATACAATGCAGATATGAGTACCTGTAATCTCTTGGCATATCTTCAGTGTAATGCCAGGGTCAGACGTCTTCTACGCAAGAAGAAACGTGCTGGCTGAGTTCAATTTTGTACCTCCTTGTCCCCCTCCACTCCAATCTCAGCAGTCTGGAAAAGCATCAATAGATTTAGGCGAGGCTGTTCTCCTTCTATCACTTCACCAGTAACTAGGGAAACAGCTGAACTTTTCTTTGACAAAATAGCACCACCATATGTTCCCCTCTTTTCTGAATGTGTGAATGTCCCCTTATCCAATTCAGCAGCGGATCCTTTTGATGCGCCATTTACCTTGGAAGAACTAAACGTGGTACTCCGTCATGTCCGGGACTCAGCGCCTGGTATTGACGGTGTGCCACATTCTTTTATTTCTCAATCTGGCGACAAGGCGAAAACTTACTTTTTGAACATAATTAACTTCTGCTATAGTCATGGCTGGGTACCAGATCAGTGGAAGCTACAAATCATCATTCCATTATTGAAACCTGGCAAACATGCAAATGATCCGAATGGCCTTAGGCCAATAGCTTTATCTTCAGTCCTAGCCAAGCTACTGGAACACCTTATAAAAAATCGTCTCGAGTGGTTAGTCGAATCGAGAGATTTACTGCCGAATTTCCAATTTGGTTTTAGGAAAGGGCTTAGTACTATAGATAGTGTTGGCATCCTGGTCACAGACATCCGTTTAGCCCTCTCCAGAAACCAATCTGTTGTTGCCGCTTTCCTTGACATCTCCTCCGCATACGACAACGTACTTCTTCCCGTACTCAGGCAAAAATTGCAACAGCTGAGTCTACCGGCAAAGATGATACAGTGTATATGTGAACTTCTTATGTCCCGGTCATTGTCATTCTTATGTCGATAAGAGGCAGGCGTGAAGGGGACTCCCTCAAGGCTTTGTCCTCAGTCTTCTGCTGTACAATTTGTACACAGCCGATATTGGGTCTTGCTTAAACAACAATTGTCAGATCCTACAATACGCCGATGACATTGCTCTATACGTGACAGATTCCTCCATCATTGACGCGGCTTGTTCTCTATGCCTCTCTTTGCACTCTCTGAGCCAGTGGCTTTTAAGCCATGGTCTTTCCCTCTCCGCACCGAAAAGCTCGGCAGTAATTTTCTCACGCAAAAGGCAGTTCCCTCAGATATCAGTGAGCATTTTTGGTCATAATATCCCAATAGTCAATAAAGTGAATTTTTAGGCGTTTTCTTAGACTCTAAATTAACTGGAAAGCCTCACATAAACAACCTCATTAAAAAATGTGAAAGAATTGTTTCAATTTTAAAAGTCTTAGCGGGTGTCTGGTGGGGTGCTCACCCCTACACCATGAAGTTAGTGTATAACGCCTTAGTTCGTAGCGTTTTGGACTATGGAACGTATCACTTGATCCCTTGTAACAAAGGTGCTTTGGCGGGGTTAGATAGGGTTCAGTCCAAGTGCCTTCGGATCATCTCTGGTTGCATGAAGTCCTCCCCCGTTAACGCATTGCAGGTTGAATGTGCCGAACCTCGTCTTGCCTTAAGACGGCAATATCTTGCCACCCGTTTTGTATCTAGGTTAATCTCTAGGTCGTCCCATCCCCTTATTAGATTGCAGGAGCTAGACGCCTTATGCAGAAGCTCCAACTATTGGAGAAATAAAGAAATCCCATTATTTTTAAAAGCTTTTCGCAGTGTTCAAAATTTAGATTGTCCGATTCTCCAGCATCCTAGATTACCCCTTTTTGACTTCACTTATGAAGTATTATTTTTTACCCCCAAAATTATCTATAATATTGGTATATCCAAAAGATCCCCATCAGCTAATTCAACCTTCAATGCGGTGGTGGGTGAGAGATGGAATGGTTTTCAACTATTCTTCACTGATGCTTCGAAATTAAATAGCCTTAACAACACTGGAGCTGCGGTATATTACCAAAGCTCTAGAATTGTATTTCAGTTCAAGTGTCCTAAAGAGTCTTCTGTATTCGCAGGCGAGTGTGTGGCTATATTGCAAGCTTGTCTCTTTATAGAGTCACACACTAACGTTAAGAAAGCCGTCATCTTTACAGATTCTCTTAGTTGTTTGCAGGCCCTAGAACAAAGTCCGTATCTTAAAAATCTAAAAATCTTTACTAGCTTGTGCTAGTAGTCAGAGGTTCAGCTAGTTTGGATACCCAGTCATTGTGGCATCAAGGGTAATGAATGTGTTGATGTATTGGCTAAAGATGCCTGTTCATCTGTTACGGCTGATATCTCACATAACACTCACCTGAGTTATGACTTGCTGTCCCTTCCCAAATTGAGTCTCCAGGATTCATGGCAGGCACATTGGAATACGTCTGGCAGGAAGAAAGGCAAATTTTTCCATGCTATCCAACCGGTATAAACCCAAAACCATGGTTCTTTGGTTTCAGAAAGGTCTCCAAAACCGCTATATCTGTCCTTTGTAGAATCCGTTTAGGTTTTTGCTGCACCCCTGTCTTTCTTCATAAAATCCGTGTACGCGACTCCTCTCTCTGCGAGTGCGGATTAGGCGAGGGCATCTTAGATCACATATTTTTTGTCCAAATAATGTCCCTTCACTGGATTTATACCGCCGTCTCTCTAAACTTAAGATCCCTCTCCCAATAAATTTCCCATCCCTTCTGACTTATTCTTCCCCAGAACTTCTTGTGGCGTTGATGATTTTTATCCGCCACAATAATATAAAATTATGAGTGTTTCACAACCTTTCAACTACCGTCTATTTATGTGGCATAAAACGTACCTATCTTTAATGTGTTAACAATTTTATTATTTATGTACCTTTTTTTTTCTGTTTGTTTCAGTCCCATACTAACCCAACAAGTGTCAAATGTATTAATCAAGCAACTTAGCCTGTGTCTACAGTTGCCTTTTAAATTATTATTAAAATATACCTGCTCTTTCATGTAACTTTAGACATTGGCAGAATAGTCGACATCGGCTTTGCTTGCCAAAATATAGAATAGAATAGAACAGAAGATGCTAGACTCAAATTATGTTTATATGACTCCGAATGAGTCTCCGGACACAACAAGCTTTATAAATTGGGCAAATCTATAGTTTTTTATAGTGCGCGCATGATAAATCTGCGCGCGACTGGTGGCGTGCTTAACTTAATAAATAATATTTTTTCCTTTATTTAATCAATATTCGTTTTACATTACTCGAAACTTAAAGTAATTTCGTTAAGCATATATTGTACTAGGTTTTTCTACTTGAATAGAATATGAAAAAAAAACTTCATGAAATTATTGTAAATATTTTATTGAATACTTAGTAGTACTGTTAAATTTGTTATAACAATGGTCCTGCAGTGGATTTACCCACTTTCATTTCAATTCTTTATTATTATTTTTTCAATAATTTTTGAAGATGAAGCTGCTGCCACATTACCCTCTTGAGTTATTTAAGTTTTTAGGTCTAAAACAAAATAATAATCATGCATTATATTACTTTATCATTATATTAGATGATGGGGTTGTCACCCCATGTCATGTCCAGGCAATCACTGTCCATTCCAGGTTGCCTGGAAGATATCGCGGAATGCGATAAGGCCGCCCGTTGTATATTTTTAGTTTTAAGTTTCTTTTGTTACTGTATTTTCTGGTGTACAATAAAGAATACATAAATAAATGATGCTGGTCCTGTCCCGCTGGTATATTTATGTACTACCCAAAAACCAATATTGTCGGGCACCGGTAGTACGAAAATGTAGGAAAATTTTAGTATAATGGTATCCCAAAAAATTACCTGTCAAAATAAGCAACGCGGGCTCTAACTTTGGAAAATGGTACCGTAGGCCCGTTATTGTCACGTTCTTCTTTACAAGTACGTTTGACCTTCAAGAATTACCTCCCTGCCAGCACTATAAATTACTTTTGGCATAATGATGGCGATTATTTACTTTGGAAACGAATAAAAACACGGAATACAACACACTCCCTTAACACCTGATAAAAACGAAAAGATGGCGGCAAACGATTAGTTCCGATTTTGACACCGCACGTTGACTTATCTTGACCGCACTTTAGCACCGGCGCAAACGTCGAAGAGGGATTAAGGTATCAAAATTGATTGTCAATTTGATAATTGACATTGTTGTCGGTGGTGCTGTCAGTAGTAACGTAAAATAATCCTATCCGTAACTGCACTAATATCCATAAATTCAATCATAGATGGTTCGATTTATAGATAAGAAAATATTCAAAAAATATTAGGTTGTAAATAATTTACGAGTATATTTTAGGCCATATAAAACAAATTCACAACGGCGTTTTGTTTTTTTTATGCGTTTAAAGGTTTAGCTATTATTTTTCCCTGTTCTGATCTTTGTTAATATTATATGGCAACTTTAAAAGTTATTTTATATCAACTTATAAGTAAGATAAATTTTCTCCACTGCTGCTATAGGACATTAAAAACATTCGTATGTTTTTAATTCTAATTAACTGCAATAAACGTATGTTTGTATTTAAATGTTCTCCATCTTCTTTGGAACACACGTTAAGAAGCCCATATAGAGTAAATGCGAATATTCTGCAATTCCAGTAACATTATGTACTATGGTATCGAATTGAGTCCCTCCTTTTTTTGAAGTCTGTAAAAATGGTCGCCATTATTAACATACCTTCAAGTACTGAATCAACTTCTCTGCAGTGGCTTATCTAATCTCATGAAGCTCTTTTCATGTGGTTGAATCTAGGGCCAGGTTCAGAAATCAGTAGTTCAGTACTCGGGCCAACATGAAGGAACCATATTTACTAACAAATAACAGTAATAGCAGTCATTTATTTTATTTAAGGTTCACTATAATCTAATCTAGTCCTTGGTTATTTTATGTTCTCAAACAATTTTTCATATGAACTATGCTAGTATTACATTATCTGTGTCTGTACTAACTCAATTCAATCGATGTACAACAAATACACTATTCTATATCGAATTCGTTATATTACTTTAAAACTTTTGTTGTTAAGTAGAGGATAGCCCTAAAAATTCTGCTGTTTTACTTTGTTAGTAGACATTGTATCTTCAAAAGGGTTGGAGTATAGATACGATTCGCATTGTGAGGAGCTTCCTGTCTCTGGAGCCCTGACCTTGTACTTGGTAAAACTTATTGATAGATTTGAAATTTGCACCAAGTGCAACTCCATATCGTACCCTATTTCTATCCATTCAAGGTTGCCTGGAAGAGATCGCAGAACACGATAAGGCCGCCTGTTGTATGTTTGTTTTTTATTTTAATATTTATTTTTGTATTATTTTATCTTGTACAATAAAGTATATCAAAATTTATAAATAACGTCTCCACCGTTACCTTGGAGAGTAAATTTTACCGTTTTTTATTTAGGGCTCCAACCCCCAACATTCGTACGTTAGATAGAGATCATTATTTTTAAATAGTAGAGTGTGCAAGTCTCAATATGACGTCAACATAGAAATACGGCAACGAGGATCTTATTAACCCTTATATGAGTGACGAGGTACCTGAGTGCCTTTTGCTTTTCATTTGAAAATAGATATTATGTTGTACATCTCGCAGATTTGAACCGACGACCTCAAGCACGAGAGGCGAGTTCTTAGTCACTGGTCACCACACGAGATATGGTAATATCAAAACTAAAAAGATAAACATAAAAGTCTTTTTAACATAAATAAATAAACCGACTTCCAAAGCCTTTCCTTATCTCTGTCACTGAAGTCGAGATAAAATAAGAAATAATAGCTTGTTATTTATATTTTTTATATTTTCAGGCAACTAAGTTTCATAGATAAAATACACAAATTACACATACAAAAATAAAGTAATACATAATTCTAAACAAAGTTAACAAAAATCTATTTAGTACGTTGGGTCTGCGACGTATTGCGCTAAGTCGTGGTGTCATGTAGCCTTCCGCGTAAACACTGATACACGACACCCGTCGGCCAAAATTCTTCCTTCATGAAGGTCTCCAAATGATGAGTCGGAACCCGCACCACAAAAGATTTGAAAATATTTGTATGACCTACAGATAGTAGTTACGGCTCTGGGTGTTTGTGATGTGAGTTTATATGTCTGTAAACGCACCCATGATACAGGAAAACATCCGAGTGTGGGGCAACATTTATTTTTAAAAGAAAGCATGAATTACAACATATCACGCCTACATAGAATCAATCTTACGATAAGGGCTTATTTTTTGGGGTAACAGCACGGATAGACAGAGCATTTATGGCGCAAAAGAAATGCATCAGAGCCAGTTGTGGTATCTGTCCTGATGAGTAATGTAAACTATCCTTTAAAAAGCTAGGTATATTACCACGTCCGTCACTCTATATTTACGAGATATTTATAATATTAAGGGATTGTTCAAAAAAACCTATCAGATTAACTCTCGACCTAGAGATCCATGCAGACTTGTATTTCAGGATACTCCTAAATCAGCCAAGAATGCGAAAATCAAAATCAAACATTTTTATTTCACATAGGCCTACATGTGCACTTACAAAACGTCGACAAAAGGTGCACGGTTCGGGTTGGTCGTTGCCTATGGAGAAGAACCGGCAAGAAACTCCATGGTTACTCTTTTAAAAATGGTTTGGTTTTACAATATTTCCATGTTACAGCATTAGTACTTTGATATGGGGGGACAACGTAGGCCCGACATAAGACAATAAGTCGTAAGAAACTAAAAAAAAAAAAAAAGTCTTTTTGCAAAAAAATACTACCGACTTCCAAATACTAAACTACAAAGTGAAAAATAACTTAATTTTTTGAAGTCGGTGTCCATAACGCAAAAAAATGGTACTTACGAAAGACACCGACTTCAAAAAATCGAAAAAAAAAAAAAAACAAACTTTAAGTCGAACATAGAACCTCCTCCTTTTTGGGAAGTCGGTTAAAAAGATTATATATTATATAAAAAAGTTAACAAATGTTAACTAGCATCTAGAAGGCCTACAATGTACACACATTCACAAAACAATCGGTAAAAGAATCTATACAAAGGTAAAAAAAAAGTATAACAAGACTAAATTTAACATGTGGCACAAATGTTGTTATCAGTTCTGTAACTATTCTTAGCAAAGGGCTATAAAGATGATTGAAAACCATTGTAAAAAGTCTAATTAAAAGAAGGAAAGAAAAATGAGATTGAGAATAGTTAGAGACATCCACATTCATCCATCACATCATTCCATCCATATATTTGTGCCGTTTACAGTTACCAGGGAAGCTGCATGCGCAGAAGGAGCTAAGGCCAAATGTTTTTATCTTCAACGTAGTCCTTGATTTTATAATATGCTTTTTTAATAAGGATACGTTTGATGTGATTTTTGAACTTGCCAACGGTCAGTTCTATAACTGACTTTGGCAACTTGTTATAAAAGCGTAATACTGTTTTTAAGAAAAGACTTGCTAGTTTTTAACCGACTTCCCAAAAAGGAGGAGGTTCTATGTTCGACTTCAAGTTTGTTTTTTTTTTTTAGGTAATCTGAATTTGGGTATTACAATTTCGTGCTTACTGCGTGTATTTAAATTATGGAAGTCGCTTCTAGTTTTGAAAAGCCCTCGATTTTTGCGGACATACAGAATACATTCCAAAATATAAAGTGAAGGTAGAGTCAGTATATCGATCTCTTGAGGTTAAACTAGTCGACGGCACGAACTATTTTGTGCGCGAGGTTAAAATGCATGCTATCTCATCCCACAACACGTGCGAAATATATAGATGCTGTGATGAGCAGTAAGAAGGTAGTTCGCGTACGAATTAGCACTTCTGCAATCTTTTATCGAAATGGATGATGATTTAGGACGAAAACGAGCGCGCGAAATTTTATAAACAGACCTTTGGGAGTCTAGATTTCATGAAAAAACTACTGAATGTATCTGATCAAAATAAAATTATTTGCATTGTTGAATTACTAATCTATCCCTGTATGGAGGCCGTTTTTTAATTTTCCTTCTTCTTATGGTATTTATTTGCGCCCAAAGATACGTTAAAATTAGTGTTGAAATATGGAACTTTCGACGCTCATAACTTTCAAATATTTTATTTTTTTATTTTTTCGATTCCATACAGGGCTAGATAATGATGAGACAAATTGATATCTTTTTCTATTTTGAAAGTACATCGTCAAACAGTGGAGTAATCTCTAGACTACGTTTGTATGGAAGAATTTTTGACTTGTTTACCCTTAAAATTTATCTCTGAGGGACACGCGAGGACCCATTTTATAGATCGCGCGGATTGCCCTCTTTTGTAAGATGAAAATTGAGTCAACATCTGCTGCTGATCCCCACAGCAGAATGCCATAAGACTTAATACTGTGGAAATAAGCATAGTATACTAAACTAGCTGTGGCTACATCGGTTAACTGCCTTATTTTCCTTACTGCATATGCAGCTGAACTTAACCTACCCGAAAGAGTTCTAATGTACGCGCCCCACTGCAATTTTGAATCGATAGTTATCCCTAAGAATACAGTTTCCGTTATAACTTCAAGATTTTTGCCGTAAAGATTTAAGTTTAGGTCACGTTGTGGTACATTTGTGTTGGTAAAGAGAACTTAAGAAATTTTGTTTTTTTCGCATTCAGTAAAAGATTGTTAGCGGTGAACCATTTTGAGAGAATAATAAGACTTTCATTGACATGTAAGACATCCGTATCTTTCCTATCTATTTTAAAAATTAGTGAAGTTTCATCAGCAAATAGAATTATATCCGATAATTTGGCCATCATATAAGGGGGATCATTAATGTAAACAAGAAAGAGGAAAGGGCCGAGAATTGAATCTTGGGGCACGCGCATCTTGACAAGAGACCCGTAGGACGTCGCTCCGTTAACATTTACTTTTTAGCTTTTCCTCTAATTCCGTAGTTGTGTAATTTACAGATCAGTGTGTTGTGGTCGACACAGTTGAAAGCTTTGAGAGATCACAGAAAATGCCAATGGCATCCTGGGACTTCTCCCAAGATTCCAAGATGTGGCTGATGAGTTTTATTTCCGCGTCCGTTGTCTACCTACCTTTCGTGAAATCAAACTTTTGACTATGCAGGATTCCATTTGAATTGAAGTGAGACAACATCTGGTCCAGCATGATTTTTCTTAAATTTTATACGATAATACGCATTTATAATAGAATTCCAAAAGATTTTTTTTATATAGTATTAACTCATTTAAAAACAGATATGACTAAAAGAAAGTACGTTATATGACATTAAAGATATGTTTTATCAATAAACTAAAAATAATGTGGAATTTTGTCACTGCGGATAATGCGCAGATAAATAATTTATTATATTATTGTATTGACCTTACCTGTAACATTGAATAACAATTAACTAACAATTATTTTGCATGCAATTGATACATATCCTGTAAAGATAAACATGTGGTCTTTAGATTAATACCTGACTGTAACAAGTCTATACCATGTCCAGGCAAATATAGACTTATTTTATGTTATCTAAAGCAAAACACTAAAAAGTGAAAATTACTTTCATTTCGGAAGTGAATATCTAAAAACTTAAAACAAGTACTAAATGCAGTTAAAGTTGGCGGTGCGATATCCTCATGCCTTGGCAAGCACGTTAAGCCGATGGTCCTTCGCCTGACCTCTCTCTGGTCGTGACTATCACAGTGAGGGAACCGAGAATCCACCTGTGTGTGCGCAACAAACACTTGTGCACTATAATATCACTCGCGCCGATGGCTGAGATTGGGCAACATTGTCGAAATTCAACCTGGAGGAAGATTAATATTCTAATATAAATGGTCCCTTATCAGCAAACGGCCCCGTTACTAACATCCCTGCTTCCTATTGATACCTATATCACAGGAAACCAGCGATAAGACTATAGACGTGCTGAATTTAAAATGATTAAATAATGAACAATTTTATTGCAATCTAGGAATACCATAAGCCACTTATCACAGGAAGTCCACCCAACTGTCCACCCGCTTATCCGAAATAAATGATTTTTTAATTTAATTTATCTCAGTAAGAATACCTATTTATAGCATCGTGTTCACATAAACCGACGTTTTGTTTTTAATATTCAACGAGCTGTCACCGAGAGTGGACATCTCATCGAAATCTGGTGAAACAACTTTGTGTGGAGAACAAGATGTATTATAGCACGCGTGTGTTATCATTGTTGGTGCTGCAGGTGGGGTTGGTGCACAGTTTTCCTTGGGGTGAGTTAAAAGCCATGATATTATTATTTTTTAATTTTGTTTTGTGTTTAGACCAGCGCTAATGCTGAAACTGTGGGTCTGGGTTCGATTCCTAGGTCGTGCAATGTTGTTGGATTTTTTCCATCTGGCTCTTCTTAATACCAGCACGAAGTTTGGTTTTGTGCCACATGGAACTAAAACAAAACTGGCGAAATATTGGTGTGCTATAGGTGCACCTCTGCCTTATCCTACAGGAATACTTGTTGGATTTGGTTGGAATTAATTAGGTTACCTAATTTAAAAAAAACATCTGTTTTCCCGTTTATTTTTTAATTATTTACAGTATCTTTTAATTTAAGACAAAAGACGTGTTACATTATATTTGAAAAAAAAATCAATCGGTAAGTAAGAACTCTTTAGAGATATCTTTCCATAAGGAACAGGTTACTAATTTTTATTTTTTGGGCATTTATTGAGAAGGAATGGGTGACCCACGTTTGTGTCATTACACGTAATTAACTTAAGATGTTGAAGGGGTTTCCAACTTATCATAAGAAAAACACCTCTTTTTTGCGAAGTCGGTTAAAAAAAACCTCACACTAGACACTAGTTGCTTAAACACTGCAAAAAGCTTGCCGTCAAAACAATTTTTCAAAATCGGATCAGTAGCTTTTGAGAAAACCGCGAACACACAAACATACATTCGGATCGATTAAAGAACCTCCTTTTTTAAGTTGGTTAAAAACGTCAACCTTTTGTTGCAGATCAAATCGTCTCGCAAGGTTTGATATATACAAATATGTATATACAAGTGAAGTTAAATGTTAAGAAAGTAGAAAAAAAATATAATGATATCTCTAAAATAGTTATGGTTTCATCCCCGAACGATCATGGATAGCTTGTTTCTTTTCTTTAGTTTATCAGTAAGAAAATAAATTAAGACTAAAAATTTTGTTTGGGTATTGTAGATAAGCATAAAAACTACCACCCTGCAGATTGCAATTTTATCCTACTAAGCAATTATATTTAAATAAATTGTTTATTGGAACTAAATTTGTACAATCAAACACTTATGAACAACATTATGCAAAAATAACAAATTCACAATAACATATGTCAGTAGTATTTGTAATAAATTCTGGCACCCAATGAAATATTTATCCTGTTTACTGAATTTATTAGTAAAAGTTGTTTTCTATTTATAAGTTTCTTGCCCAAAGTTGCCAGCAAGTTTGGAAACATTTCCGGCGGTTCTGGCACCTTTGGAAATTCTGTCGGCAATTTTCATGGTTAATCTGGATACGGATACGGATTATCATCTTTCTGCAGCATCGCACTCAAATCGGTTAAGCTGTTTCTAAGATTGGCACGCACCAACACACAGACGAACAAACAAACAGACAAAAATTCTAATAATCATTGTTTTGGGTTCTTTTGCTTTGGTAAAGGTTCCCGATAATAGTTTTTCTCATAATTATATCTTCCATGTACAAACGGCAATCAGTTACATTTTTGTTAAATGTATTGATGATTGTGTAAGCAGCATAATTTTTTTTGAAAAGATTTGACAATATTTTTTTTTGCAGTCAGCATAGTTTAAATAGTAATATTTTCATGTTTCAGACATCGTCGTGGCCAATCAGCAAGGATTAGAATTTTATAAAAACGGAAACCTAACGCACATAGAAAAAATTCCGTCGGCTTAGCAAATCGATTCAGTAACTTACGATCCAGTTCACTTCAGGGTTCTTTTCGTCGTCAATAACGACCCAAAAATATCAATATCCAGCTTTGACTTATTAACTAGGAAAATAGAACACTTAGTTACAAAATCAAACACAAACGGATACAGCGTGAAGGTCGCTTATGACCCGGTCACTGAATTACTCGTTTGGAAGCAAGATTCGAGTATTTACTCATTTTCATTACATCCTGCATGTTCTAACAAAGAAGATGACATAAATATATTACTTTCATCGGATGACTACTGCCGTGATATAGCTGTAGATAGCTGTGGAGGGTACGTCACTAATAATGATATACCTAATCAATTAATCATACACACACCAGCAAAAATTGCGGTTTATTTTTGTTAAATATTTTTTTGGACTATTATTAGTTTTTAAATAAAATCAAATATTCCCAATCTTAACTTTGTTATTATAAAATAAGAGTGAAAATTTAATTGTTATTTCGTTTTCATTGAACTCCCCATATCCAACATAGTAAGAAATATATAGTGATTGAGACACAGATTTGAGACATTGTTAGGTTTAAGTCAATCCCTCAGCAAGGTAGGTATCTAACTATGGGCTGGATATATGTACCAAACTCTAGAACTTACTGATTATTTAGTTTTAATTGTTATCAACAACCAAAAAATTAATTTTTTTGGTCGGTTTTCTGTGTACGTACGTACAAGAAGAAAAATTTAAAAGTTACAATTGTGAAACATCTTTTCTATGATTTAATATTAGATACTAACATTTTCTGCTATTTTGGTCGGTGTGTGTTTTATGACTCAGTAAATTCGATTTGAAGTTTTTGAAATTGTATAGTTATTAACAAATTACAGGTATATTTACTGGATCACAAACAATAAAATCGAGAGGGCTCGGCTTGATGGCTCCGAAAGAGAAGTTTTAATAGACGTTATTGCTGATTATCGACTAAGCTTGGCCATTGACCAACAGACACAAAAAATGTACTGGTTTGACCAAATTAATGAACATGGTGGTAAAATATATATTGAAAGTGCTGATTTTGATGGTAAGAACAGGAAAACAAAATATGCTCTCAAAAACGAATCAAATGCTAGTTCATTAACCGTATCAAAAGATTTCATCTACTGGTGGAGCACTGATCAAGAGGCTGTTTTTCAACTACCTAACAATCCACAGCAACAAGTGGAAGCCAAAATATTCACAAACATTCACAGATCCGGCAATTATACTTGGTATCATCAAATTGTAGCAGCCTACTATACAATTGAGGAACAAATTCAAGCTCATCAGAACTGCGAAACTCTAAAGAGTTTGATCCCTGAAACCACAGATGAATGCCTGTTTTGTGTCCACGGTACGAAAGTTAGTGCGGAGTCTCGTTGTGAATGTGTACATGGTTACACTGGTGAGATATGTGATGTATCCGTATGTCACAACTATTGTTTCCAAGGAAATTGTAGTGTCAGTGCTGAAGGACAACCTAAATGCAGGTAAAACATGATCACATCATTAACTACTTCACTATTGTCTACATTTCTTTTTCCTTTTCGCTGGTAGAAATTATGCAATAAGCAGTTCCTTTGTACTCTATTGTCTTGATGTGTTGTCTTTATGTATTTCAGAGAGTAAAAATACTCATAAACTTTTAATATATGATAAGCCATTCAATGAGAATTACCATTTATGTTTGTTATGTGAACATTAAATGTTACTTTTAATTTTCTTCATGGCACACTGTAGCCATTTTTTTGCTATACCAGATTTCTCACAGAGAGGAGATCTATGTCCCAGCTTTGACAGATAGATGACATTGTAGGATGCCTAAGTATGCTTATGAGGTTTAATAATTACCATTGTAATACTTGATCATAGGAGTACTTGTACGCACTGGCGTTGCAAAGAAATAACATGAATTTTATCGAGCATTTCATATTTTTCATTCAACTATACAACTAGTCCTAAATAAGTTGGTTTTATTGTGTTATCTTCAGTATTTCAGATGTAATGCTGGCTACTCAGGTGACCGTTGCGAAGTTAACGCGTGCACTAAACACTGTTTGCACAACGGTGCCTGTACCCTGAACGAAGAAGATGAACCGGTTTGCGAGTGCACGGCGGACTATGAGGGGGTAAGATGCGATGTTGCTACCACACAGACTAGTGTCCATACTGACAAAACGATTAAAGAGCTGCTACGTAATCTGCGAGTCTTCTCTTATAAACATGATGAGTATATGATCAAAGTCTAAAAATTCGAGAAGTCATAAAAGGATTTAGAAAATGGTTTTGTAAATCAGTGCATTATGTTACTGTCAAAGCCCCCAACTACGGTAAAAACTATGATTTACCGATAAAACCTATGATTTACCAAGCCTTACTGGTAAAAGTCCGAAATGATCTATGATATTTGCTAATTAGTGTAATCTTAGCTCTTAGATCTTACCTCAGATACTGGTAAATGTTGTTTTTTTTATTTCTATTACATAGGTACTATGAAAGGAAATGATGAGAACGGTAAAGGACTGATTGATTAGCTCCACCATGTTTTAAAATGTTAATATTTTACTGTTAATTAAATGATATATTATATGATCAATTAACAATATTAACATCTCAGGTGACTGACAAAAAATACATTTTCTATTGTGTCTCATCACATGTCTAGCAGTTAAGATAATACGTCTTTCTCTCAATTAATAACCCCAAATAATAACAAGCTATAATAAAAGGTTAGGTTAGCGAACCTTTTATTATAGCTTGTTATTATTTGGGGTTATTAATTGAGAGAAAGACGGGACCAATTGATGATCGATTCTTAGGGAGCTTACGGTCGTCTGGACGTTTTTCAGTTAACATGGTAATAATGTTGATAATCTGTTTTGGGGCAAGATTTCGACACATTTTAGTCAGTTTTATGTATGTTGTTCGTGGTGGCCTATTGTCTAAGACCTCGACCCGCATGTTTTAGTTCATGGGTTTATTTATCTTTATCGGAAAAAGATCGTCTAATATACACAATACATACTTTGTTGAAGTCCTCAATTGTTCTCGTCGTTTCGTATCATAAATATGTCACTGTTATTAAATTTTTCAACATTTATTGCAGGTAAAATCCCGAAATGATCTATGATAATCGGTATTTTCGGGCTTTTACCAGTAACATGGTTAATCTTAGTATTTACCTCAGAAAGTTGTATATAAATACATATAGATGTAGATTTTTTTATATTTAGTTTGTTGTTAGTCATTGTAAGTTTTGTTATGAAATTTAGTAAAATATAATTGAAAAAAATTGTGATTCAAATAGTCGACAAACATAATACCTAATTTAGTGAAGCTCATCTGTCAGTGTGTCATAGACATTAAAATGTATCAATATTTAAAACTCTCTGAGTAATTGTAAGATTTACCGTGTGATTAGGCCAAGTAGGAGTCGGACTCGCGCACCGAGGGTGCCGTACATACCTCAGCTTAAAAGTATTAGACGCGGGTATTTGATATGAACTTCAATACGCGTTTAAGGGTAGTAAGTTTAATATTATTAAAATATTTTTATTATATGATGTAACTAAAAATTTACGGTTTTCGCAATTTTTCCTTTATCTGTGCTATAAGACGTTGATACGTACCAAATTTCAAAATTCTGAGTTCACGGGAAGTTTGTTTTGATTCCCTTGCGAATATCGAAAATTTGCGGGAATTTGCAGCATAAACGGCTGTATCTTCTTCTAAAAGGTCTTGACAGACAGACGGGCGGACGAACAACAAAGTGATCCTATAAGGGTTCCGTTTTTTCCTTTCGAGGCATGGAACCCTAAAAACGCGAAATTAATGATTATCATTGATCATTTCGGACTTTTACCAGTAAAACGTGGTACATGTTAGAATTTACCGGTACCTAAATCCTAGTTTTTACCATAGTTCGGGCTTTTACAGTAACATATGCGCTGATTTACAAAAACATTATGAAATCACATCAAATAACAAGTTCTGTAAAACAAATTAAATCAAATAAAGCAAGCTCATTTATTGAACCAACTTTTAATATGCGTCGCCTCTATAAAAGACAATCCTGAAAAACATGCGAAGTAAGCTGGTGCAGCCTTAATTCAAACCAAATGAGGTCGTGAATGGCTATACAAAAACTAACAAGCCTCTAAATGTGGCGAGAGAAATAGAGCAGAGACCCTAGACAAGTGGCATTCTATCAACGACAGCATGGCGATTACGATTGGAAAATTTCAAAATTATATGGGAATGTCAAACGCTATCGAAATGTCACTTGATCATTCCTTTAAATTTTGGCCATCGCCATTGCACACATGTAATGAATCCGGATGACACTTGTCTAGAGCCTCAGATTGCCAACTATATGCTCTTAAAGCAAGGTTATTCCCACCGTGTGTAAGGCTGACTTGTATGAGCCTATGGTAAAGCGAAAATCCAGTTTTGTTTTAAATGAGATAGATTGGCTATCTCATTTAAAACAAAACTGGATTTTCATTATTTTTTGATTTATATTCAAAATCTGTAGCTTGATTTTGATTATAAATCAAAAATAATGAAAATCTATTTTTGTTTTAAATAATCGTCGGCGAAACAGTTTGTCGGCAGTAGTTCTCGTGCTGCAATGGATTACAAATTTTGTTGAAATGTGCTTACCAAGTGTAGTAATTTTACCTATGATTATTAAACTATATTTGATAATACTTACTAAAACATTAGTTAACATTAAGTGATACGTAGGTATATATGTCACATTTAGATTTCTCACTAAAACACGAAGGTTTTCAAACTACCGAATGAGGTTAGCCTTTATTGTATTGGAATAGATTTGTTCACGATCTATCGAGAGTTAATAATCTCAGAAGACAAATTACAAACCCGCGGCGCTTTGTAATAATTTAAACTATGTGCTACTAGTAGCCCGCCCCAGCTTTGCTTGAGTTATAACCTTTTATAGCCATTAACCATCTGGAATAATGTACCTTTCAACCAGTAAACATTTTCCAAATAGGTGTAGTGGTTCCAGGGATTGCACTACACGTTTCAACAATCTCACAAAATTCAGACCAATTCTTCATAATATTAGTTAAGGTAAACACAGAAATTATAGGTAATAAGTGCGTAAAGCTCACCTTTTCTTAATTATCCAGGAATCAATAACCACAATGTCCACAATTTGTTCAATCGCTCATATGGAAAAGGTAAAATCATCATAAACAATTAAGATGAGAACACTATAGTCAGATATTTAATTCGATTCCAGATTTGACATTAGCTATTGTCATTTTGTGAAATAATGATACCACATATAATAGTGTAGTGATGAACACAAAAATCGATAAACAACGAAAAACAAAATGAGCTGGGAAAAAGCTGCCATTCAAGATTGGCTTTTAAATAAAAATATTCATTACGAACCAGATATGGTTCAAGCTACGCTTTTAGAACTGATTCCACATAACGAGTCTTTTAATAAGTACGCTGTAGACGAAATGGCAGCACAACATGGGATCACGGTTTTAAGACTGCCCCCTTACCATTGCGAGCTAAAACCTATCGAATTAATAATAAAACTTTCAAATTGACAGACTTGAGAAATTTATTTCAGGAAGGCATTCAAAAAATTACGGCTACCGAATGGTCTAAATGCGTATCACATATTGTCAAAGAAGAGGAAAACATGAATAGGCTAGATATGTTAATTGACAATATCACAGACACATTTATAATAAATGTTACAGAAAGTGACAGCGATAGCGATAGCGATGACGGCGACAATATATAAAATAAATTATTACCATAATACATCTATCTGTTTTATTTGTCATGTTCCTTCATGATCACATTTTTTTATTTATTTCACACACAATTATAAAAGAAAAGTCTCAGATCGTTAATTAATCGTCAAAACTAAATTATCGGTTCAGAAATATTAAATTTTCTGATATACTTAGTTTACGAGAGTAAAATTATAAACGAGAAGAATCGATTCGGAAATATTCCATTTCCATATCGAATAATTTTGCAACGTCACTATTTAGTACTTGTCATAACGTTGCAACACTGAAATTGTCAAATCTGGAATCGAATTAAAATGCCGAGTATAATGTTATTGTCATAAGCTTATACATCTGCAAGTATTTCCCAAAGTATAAGAAATGATTAGAGGATTTATTTTAAGTCTTTGTTCAAGTTAATTTAAGTTTTTTTAATAGTTCTTGTATAATTTTTTATTATGTTCGAATTAGATACCATGTTTTCAATGTCCTGTTTCATAATATTCACTTTTTAGCTAAGCTGTTTATTTTTTTTGTACATGCTATGGTCTCCTCTAAGTGAAGAGGTACACCAACTTGATACATAAATACTCATTATATAACATTTATAGTACACACATCAACACGGTCTAGGGATATTTCATACTGAATTAAATAACTCGAAAAGTACTGGCCGCATTGGAATCTTTTATACACCGATTTGTTTGTAGTTTATCTCAGACTAATTCCAAATACAAATTTTTGAAAATTCTTTTGTTTCGGTGGCATAAAAATGCCTTGATGTGTAGGAGAGGGAATTTTCATTTGTACGAAATTTAGAAAACAATACCAATTACATTTAGTTACAGATTTTTTTCATTTTTAAACGAAAGATAAAGTTAAAATTGAGGTATTGTAGCCATGCAAAGCCAACATTTGACGAGGGCGGAGATGTTACGAGCTGTGGGAATGCTAGAAGCTGGGTCTGTTCAGCGTAATGTTGCTGAGGCCATAGGGACCCACCAAAATGTAATTTCAAGATTGTGGACACGCTATCGTGCCACAGGTGAAGTAGCGGAGAGGCACCGGGGGCCAAGTCGCATCACTAACCCCAGACAAGACCGATTTTTGCAAATTACTGCGCGAGCTCAACCAAATGCAACGGCGACTCAATTGGTCCAAAGGCTGCGAGTGGAACACCAAGTGCTTGTGAGTGACCAAACTGTAAAAAGGCGACTGCACGAAAGCAATCTACGCTCTCGTAGACCACTCCGGGTCCCACCTTTACGGAGAGGCAATCGTGGACGACGATTAGAATGGGTTCGGAACCACGTGGACTGGGGCCGTGAGCAATGGTCCAATGTGCTGTTCACGGATGAATCCAGGTTCGGCTTCCATCCAGATTCACGAAGGACGCGTGTTTGGCGAGTTCCTGGACGATGGAGCCGTCTTCAGAACCCTCAGGAAGTTCACCCATACCAAGGAGGAACAATTATGGTTTGGACAGGAATTCGTCTTGGAGGACGGACGGATCTCGTTTGGGTGCGGGGCAATATGACGGCAGAACGTCCAACAGGTGCTGGGGCCCGTAATCTTGCCCCACAGAACACAAATGGGGCAAGATTTCCTGCTCATGCACGACAATGCCCGGGCACACACGGCGAGAACGGTAGCAGCTTGGTTACATACACACAATGTTAGGGCATTAGACTGGCCTGCTCAATCGCCATATCTAAATCCCATTGAGCATGCGTGGGATATGCCGCAAAGAAGAGCTCTGAAGGAAGTTCCTGAAAATCTGGCTACAGAAGATTAACTTTTTGCGCACCTCAGAAGGACATGGGACAATATTCCGCAGCAAGACATTGACAACCTTGTTCTGAGCATGCCGAATCGTTGCCGATGTGTTATGAACATCATGGGCGCTTTCTCAGACTACTAACTTCAAGTTTATAAACACAAATTAAATGATTTTTCTATTTTTTTCAGTTTTTACTCATAAATTAAAAGTTAATTCATATACGGTTTCCGTCTATGCTTATTTTTTTTTCCATAAAATCCTGAAATTTTAATCGAAGTACCTTAACCATTATTAAAAAATGGTAGAATATTAAATAACGTATCTTTTAAATATATACATGTCATATAAATAATTAACACATTGCATTCGCATTTTTTTAAAATATCCCTAGACCGTGTTGATGTGTTTATATAAATGATAACAATATAAATTATGTTAGTTTCACATTGTATAGGTACATAAAACAGAAAATAGTTGAAATCAACTCTCAAATATGAGATGATTTTGCTTCTTACAAAATTGCCGACAATTGTCTCTTTTCTTGATATACCTACACATACGATCCGTGATAAAACCTTTTGATCAAATGGAATATTTAGTTATCAATTGTGCCTTTGTTTTAGGAAAATTTTGATTTTGTTAGTGTTAAAAGGAAGCACTTGAAGACTCAAGTATCGTGGTCACCATAGCTTATAGAATTTCACGTTCTCAATCCATGAGTCTTTGCGTCTGCTAATATGTGTTGACAGACACAGGTTGAAGATCGATAGCGATGTAAACTAGTGTAAGAATTTGGTTTTTAAATTTTAGTTCACTCAATAAAACACCATTTAAGTAAGAGTCCTCGTTTCATTTCCAAAGGCCTTTATGTCTAACAATAATTTACCGGTTTTCAAACCACATACATTATTATATCAATATCTGAGATTTAAGTTCAAAATATTAATATTCGACCTATAACCTCCACCGACCAGACCTATTCGTGCCTGTAATAAAATAGTTTAGGGATCTATCATCTGGCTATCATTAAACCCAGATAAACACATCAACACGGTCTAGGGATATTTTTAAAAAAGCGAATTACTATCAATGTGTTAATTATTTATAGGACATGTATATATTTAAAAGATACATTATTTAATATTCTACCATTTTTTAATAATGGTTAAGGTACTTCGATTAAAATTTCAGGATTTTATGGAAAAAAATGAAGCATAGACGGAAACCGTATATGAATTAACTTTTAATTTATGAGTAAAAACTGAAAAAAATAGAAAAATCATTTAATTTGTGTTTATCAACTTGAAGTTAGTAGTCTGAGAAAGCGCCCATGATGTTTATTTATTTATTTATTTATTTATTTCAGGTTAGCTTACAATTGTTTACACATTACATTCATATAAATACACGATATACATTTATAAGTGCAACAATTATTTACAAACTAACACCACATGCACTTATTTGATTTGATTATAAATATAAATTATTGCAATTAATTATGGATAATAAATGACAAGAAAATAGTTTACGACTAAGCATAAATTGTGGAATTTAACAAACAAATCAAGATTAATTAATTACATTAAATTAAAAATATTATATTGATTGATTACATAATAGCAGATGAATAAATTAAATTAAATTAAACTAAGATTAAATATTTGGTTTACATTAGATAATAATAAAAATTACATAAAGTTAAATTAGCATATAAATTAATAAATTGGCAATCATATTAAGTATTTCTTATTTGAGCGAATAGTATTTAATAATTAATTTACAAAATTTGCCCATGCTATCGTGGTGCACGTCAATCAGGTCACTGCAGCTATTTAAGATTTTGCACATTCGCGGTACTGGTGAGTTAGCACCTAGGACAGTTCTATGCAAGAGTGGGTAAAGCGGAGTGATGGGATTTCGAGGATAGCGGGTTGGGGCACGAAACTTGAGGCGACTCAGTAACTGTGGGCAGTCTATTTGCTTTCTGAGGAGTTTGTACAGAAACAGAGCATCCATCACTTCTCTTCGAGTTGATAATGAGAGCATTCTGAAAGTTTGCAGCCGGGACACATAAGAAGGCAACTGCTTGCTTTTCCCTTTGGAAAAAGCAAGGTGCCATAGAAATCGTTTCTGGACCCTTTCCAAGAGAAGTTTATGAGTGGCGTAATGCGGTCTCCACACAACACTACAATACTCCAGTATGCTTTGGACAAGACTATTATACAGCATTTTTTTAGTGCTGACTTGTTTGAAACCCTTGGTATTGCGTATTATAAATCCCAACATTTTGGAAGCTTTTTTAATAGTGTTTTCGATGTGGGGGATAAAAGTAACTTTTTTATCAAACAGAACTCCCAGATCCTTTATAGTATCCACCTCATGAACTTTATGTTTGTCTATAAAATAGCTCGAATGGATGGGGTGAACTTTTCTAGAAAATGACAGGTGGTAGCATTTATTGATGTTTAATTCCATTTTGTTATTCTTGCACCATTCAATAACTCTGTTCAGGTCATCTTGGAGAAGCTCAATATCATTGGATGATTCGATTTTTCTGGCAAACTTTAAGTCATCCGCGTACAAGAAACACTCAGCAAAGTGAAAGCAGTGGGGAAGATCATTTATAAAAATGATAAATAATATGGGGGCCAAGTGGGAACCCTGCGGGGCACCGGAAGTCATGCGATAATTGTTGGTAGAGCGAAAACCATTTACCACAACATAAAATTCACGGTTAGCGAGGTATGATTCCAACCACTTCAGCAAGGG
Organism: Orthosia cruda; assembly: GCA_964057195.1. Lineage (NCBI taxonomy): Eukaryota > Metazoa > Arthropoda > Insecta > Lepidoptera > Noctuidae > Orthosia > Orthosia cruda. Next base: position 2,701,234 of record OZ059854.1, read on the forward strand.
TCCCGTGATACCATATGTTGCCAGTTTTTTTATCAGTATGGAATGGGAGATTTTGTCAAACGCCTTACTAAAATCGGTGTATATCACATCAAACTGCTTATTCGAGTCAATAGTTTCTATCAAGGACTCCGTAAAAGACATTAGGTTTGTGGCAGTAGACCTTGACGCTACAAAGCCATGCTGGTGATCGCTAAGATAAAGGCTAAAATGGTGTTGGATATGGCGACAGATAATTGACTCGAATACCTTGGCGAAAGTGGAGAGAATCGCAATGGGCCGATAATTTGAGATATTCTCTTTTTTGTCCGACTTGTGTACTGGTACGATTTTGGCTTTTTTCCACTCGGATGGAAAGGTTCCAGTGGCTAAAGACATCTTATATATTTTTAGTAACGGAGAGACCAATACCGATGCACAAGTGTAAACAAATATTGGTGGGATTCCGTCCGGTCCCGCCCCTTTCCCAATGCTCAGAGATTGCAGTTTTCTGAGTAAAGAATCCATGTCCAAGTCTGGGGTTGTTAGACACTGGCTATTAGTTTCAAGTGAGCTAAGATAACTTGAATTGTTCATAAATCCTGTGTTATTTTCCGGGGTATAAACAGATGAGAAGTAATTACCAAAAAGGTCACAGATAGTCGAGCCATTAGACGTTGTAGTCTGTCCGTCAGTCATTGTCAGTGGATAGGCACTAGATCCTCCGCGCTTAGTCTTAACGTGAGTCCAGAACAGTTTTGGATTATCTTTGATTTTTGATTCAATGTTGTTCATATAAAGACTGTATAAACTCTTTGCTAAATTTTGACATCGTTTTGCAATCAATTTCAGTTCCATTTCATCTCGCGGGTTTTTGTATTTCTTGAAGCGCAATCTTAGCTTATTTTTTTCTTTGAGAGCATTTATAATCGATTTATCAAACCATGGGGGATAACGACTAGACATTGGCTTACAATTTGGTACAAATTTATTAATGACCGTGTTTAAGATGTCATAAAATACATTCACCATGCTATCCACATCACTTTGACCTGCGAATAGTTGATCCCAGTCTTGTTCACTTAGAAAGGATTTAATTTTTTCATAATTAGCTCTGTGGAAGTTTTTCCTCGTGTTATGTAGATTGTAAGGCAGGTTATTTTCCTTTACAAATGAAATAGTAAGATCAAGCGGTGGGTGATGTCTATCAACAGTAGTTAAAGAGACAGTGGATTCGCTCACTGTGCAAGAAGGAATAGTGGACAAAACCAGGTCCAAAATACGCGCAGAACAGTTTTTAACGAGATTGTGCTGTGTTAGCTTACTAACATCCATGAACTCTAATAGTCTTAAACATGTGTTGGGAAGTGAACTGTTAATTGCCCCTGGGGTCCAGTTTATTATGCCCAAGTTAAAATCCCCCACTATACAAGTTGGGATGTTTGTTGTTTCAAACACGTTATTGCAGTGTTCGATGAAATGCTCAAATGTTGATAGACATACTGGTGGAGGGAGGTAGACTGCACAGAGAGCTAGTTGTCGCGTAGTCGAAATATCGATTGTGACCCAGAGATCTTCGCATTTACTTTGCCATTTATCAATACGTTTAGAGTTGAATTTCGTTGAAACGGCAATCAAAACTCCTCCTCCATCTTTATTGGGATGAAAACCAGTTGTTTCCCTATCCCTTCTGTAGACTACATACCTATCATCAAAGAGTTCACTGCTGAGTACACCACTATTTAGCCAAGTTTCGGTTAATATTAGAATATCATAATCCTTACAACAAAGGTTACAGTAAAAAATATTGGTTTTAGTTCTCAAACCTCTACAATTTTGGTAATAGACGCTTAAATTGTTGAATTTTACAGTAAATAGGCACTATGACATGCTATGATGCAAAAAATTTTTGAAGCAAGTTATATGATTTTACTTAGGTTACTCATGTTCTTAATTAATATGTATTCTGTGCCATCTGACTTCCTCACAAATATCCTTCCGTTTCTGACCCACACGTACTTGTAATTCATTTCCTTGGCCTTAATCCTGGTCGCTGCGTGAAGTGTTTTGTTCGTAGGAGACAGGTGTTCAACAACATATACAGGTGATTTGTTGCCGATGAGACCCAAATGCCCGCAGTTTAATTTTTCTTTAGGGTTATTATGGTTGAACTTGATAACGGAGGCTAGAAGTTGATCGCGCAGCCGTGGAGATGCCAACTGAACAACTAAAGATCTAGGGCGGGTACTGGATGGGTTAGATTTTGCAATTCGCGTACAATGCAGTATGTCTTTCTCCTTTATATCACAGTTGACTACCTGGCCGAGTTGAGTGATTATTGAGTACACATTCTCGTTCTTGATTTCCGGCATACATTGTACCTCCAAGTTATTAGATCGAGATTGCTGCTCCAAGTTATTGATTCGTACTTGAAGATTGCTTATTGATGTTTTCAGTTCCACATTTTCTAATTCCAGTTTATGTATTATTTTGTTAGATGCCTTCTGGTTTCTCTCAAAATCCTCAAATTTATTGTTAATGAACTGCACCGATTCAATCATCTCCTTCATTTCCGCTTTGAGCGTATCCAGTTCCTGCCGATATGTTCATAACACATCGGCAACGATTCGGCATACTCAGAACAAGGTTGTCAATGTCTTGCTGCGGAATATTGTCCCATGTCCTTCTGAGGTGCGCAAAAAGTTGATCTTCTGTAGCCAGATTTTCAGGAACTTCCTTCAGAGCTCTTCTTTGCAGCATATCCCACGCATGCTCAATGGGATTTAGATCTGGCGATTGAGCAGACCAGTCTAAGGCCCTAACATTGTGTGTATGTAACCAAGCTGCTACCATTCTCGCCGTGTGTGCCCGGGCATTGTCGTGCATGAGCAGGAAATCTTGCCCCATTTGTGTTCTGTGGGGCAAGATTACGGGCCCCAGCACCTGATGGACGTATCGTTCTGCCGTCATATTGCCCCGCACCCAAACGAGATCCGTCCGTCCTCCAAGACGAATTCCTGCCCAAACCATAATTGTTCCTCCTTGGTATGGGTGAACTTCCTGAGGGTTCTGAAGACGGCTCCATCGTCCAGGAACTCGCCAAACACGCGTCCTTTGTGAATCTGGATGCAAGCCGAACCTGGATTCATCCGTGAACAGCACATTGGACCATTGCTCACGGCCCCAGTCCACGTGGTTCCGAACCCATTCTAATCGTCGTCCACGATTGCCTCTCCGCAAATGTGGGACCCGGAGTGGTCTACGAGAGCGTAGATTGCTTTCATGCAGTCGCCTTCTTACAGTTTGGTCACTCACAAGCACTTGGTGTTCCACTCGCAGCCTTTGGACCAATTGAGTCGCCGTTGCATTAGGTTGAGCTCGCGCAGTAATTTGCAAAAATTGGTTTTGTCTGGGGGTAGTGATGCGACTTGGCCCCTGGTGCCTCTCCGCTACTTCATCTGTGGCACGATAGCGTGTCCACAATCTTGAAATTAGATTTTGGTGGGTCCCTATGGCCTCAGCAACATTACGCTGAACAGACCCAGCTTCCAGCATTCCCACAGCTCGTAACATCTCCGCCCTCGTCAAATGTTGGCGTTGCATGGCTACAATACCTCAATTTTAACTTTATCTTTCGTTTAAAAATGAAAAAAAACTGTAACAAAACGTAATTCGTATTGTTTTCTAAATTTCCCACAAATGAAAATTCCCTCTCCTACACATCAAGACATTTTTAAGCCACCGAAACAAAAGAATTTTCAAAAATTTGAATTTGGAATTAGTCTGAGATAAATTACAAACAAATCGGTGTATAAAAGATTCCAATGCGGCCAGTACTTTTCGAGTTATTTAATTGAGTATGAAATATCCCTAGACCGTGTTGATGTGTGTACTTAACAACCAACCAAGAAACTTAACAAGAAAAGTTTTTTTATTGGGACTACGGCACGATTGTGAGGTAATAAGATGCGAGAGATCAGGCTTATCAGTAACTTTTGCTGCAAAAGATATGTAATTTATCTTCGCAAAATTTAGCGTTGGAAGGTTCCTGTACCACCAGCCAGTCACCTTATTCATTCCTCTCTGGGCATTTTAGAAAGCCTCGTCCGAAGAGTAATTGGAAAAAGGCAGGGCAGTGTAATCTGCGAAGGGTATCTTTGCATTAGGGATTTCCATCTAACAAAGGTCGTTTATATACACAAGGAAGAGTGTTGGGCCCAGTATACTCCTCTGAGGAAAACCAAAAGTCACAGGGTTTTCCTCACTGGTGAAATTGCCAATTTGCACACATTGCGTCCTGTCCGTCAGGTCATCCTGAATTTAATAAGTTTCAACTGGAGAGCCCTCACACCAAGCTTTTCTAGCTTCCTTATCAAAAACAGGACAGAGACTGTGTCAAATGCTAAAAATCTAAAGATACACTTACCGATCGTGTTCTTATTATTATCAAAATTATTAATTATGTAATTTGACAACTCAAATACCGCTTCAGCTGTGCATCGATTTGCCCTAAAACCACGTAGTGCTTGTGAAAGAAGATTTTTATTTTCTAAATATTTAACTTATAATTATAACCCCACCGCAGTATGTCTACGTTGATGTCGTGGTGGAGCTTGCGCGCTTCAATGATCCTTAGGTTTGTGCCGGCAGATTCTGCTTTGCCGCAACATGCATAGGGTGAGGGGCCAGACTAAGAGAGATAAAATCCGCAGGGCAGCTTTGAGGCGAGCTGGTGGGCAGTGGCGACCCCACGGACCTGATCTCCAGGGTGAAGTCTTGTTCCTCATCTCTGGCTTGCCTTTATTGGCCAGTTTTTGTGAAAACTGACGGAGACCAGAGCTTTCACCTCTTTTGCCTTAATTGTGATTTGATTGCAAACGTGCTCGGAGGAAGGAAGTTAACCCAGTTAGGTGCTGGTAGGGATCTTGACCTTACTGCCGGGATTGTCCTGCCGTGGTCTACCTCTCCACTCCTCAAGCACATCCAGATATGTTGCCCCCTTGGCGCTACGTCACTAAAGTGCTAGCGACCCTTTATGGGGGCCCATTAATTGAGTGTGCAAGTCCCGCTTGCCATTTTATAGCCATTTAGTTCAACAGTGGTCGGGCAGGGGCCGGTAGTCGTCCTATAGTTTATGGCAATTGATCCAATAACCTACAAAATCTATAGCCCAATACATTTTTCTCCATAATTTGCAATAGTCCTGCACCGACCCGGGATTATCCTTGGGTGCAGTTGCGTAGTGCATATAAGGATAATCGTCAGTTGGTGTCACATTTCCTAATACGTGCCTAACGGGGCCTCTACGAGTTGGTTACGGCTCCTCGCACGCTTTTCAAAGGACCGGGACCCTAAGGTGCCGAGAAACACAACAAAATAATAATACATGTCGCATCAAGGCTGGCCGATAGATGCAAACCATCGGGAAGTCAGGATGTATTCCCTTAGGTAAAGACATCGTGTGTGGGCAGGTCGTTGGATACAATCGTGCAAATGAAATCAGAGAAATTATTCGATATACTGGGTTTATTCAAATATTCATAATTACAATCTTGCTTACTAATATTACGGATCGACACTGATTCTACGTCTTAGCTCTGAGGTGGTCAGTATTCAACTGCCATATTCTACTATCCCCACTACGCAAGTGGTTAGAGAAAGCGCGCCAAAGGGTAGTTGTACTTGATTTGCCGACAGGTGGCGTGCTTGCGATTTGTTTTGACTTCCGAACTATTGACCAAACCCAACATATATATATATATATTTTGTGAAAGATGGCACGGTTGACATCTGTCGGGCATTTCTCCGGCCGGGTGAATCGATCCGCCACATTATCTCTGGCTGTTCTCGTCTAGCTAACGAAGAGTACTTACATAGGCACAACCTTGTAGCCAGGATTATCCATCAGCAACTACTTACATAGGCACAAACTTGTTGCCAGGATTATCCATCAGCAACTTGCTCTGTAATAGACTGTTAAGGCATCGGAGGTACCGTACTACAGGTATGTGCCCGACCCAGTTCTCGAAAATGGCAATATCACATTGTACTGGGATCGGTCCATCATCACTGATAGGACTATTGTAGCCAATAAGCCTGATATTGTGGTGGTGGACCGAATTGAGAAGCGTGCAATGATTGTTTATATTACCGTCCCACATGACAGGAACCTCATGAAAGCCGAGAAAGATAATCAAATCAAGAATCTTGACTTGGCTCGCGAGGTTGTCGAAATGTGGGATGTGGACACAGCGATCATTGTACCGATAGTCGTATCAGCCATTGACTTAATAGCCACGAGCCTCGATCAACACCTTAGGAGGCTCTCGTTAGTTGGCTGGGCTTGACCCATTGCTTTCTCCATTCCATCCATCCATTTTTAAATCTAATGTTTTTTTATTTTGTTTTATAAAAATATTTAATAATGTAATTAAATTTTATTTTACTAGTTAAATAAAGGAGATAATAATATAATAAAGCCTTTTTATTTCCTATAAACCTTAAATATGTAGTTACAATATATTTTATATTTTCTAAATTCTATGTTAGTATAGTCATCGGCACGTAACTTGGCAAGAGTCGTAAGATGCGCAGAAGTAGTTTTTTAGGTCTCCTTGGTAGTGAAGCGGGACGCGCGGTACAAGGTCACGCCGATCCGAGCGCGCGATTGGAGGCTCAGTCGACCCGCGCCCCCCGCACCCCGTTCTCGCTCCCGATTAAACTTGCGTGCACGAAAGTTGCACACTTTGTTTTTGTTGAGTTTTTGTTAAAATTTTGTTAAGTTAGTTTTTGTTAGGAGTAGTTGTTATTATTTTGAATTTAGTTTTTGTTACGAGAATTACGTACGGCTGCAGTCGAGGATGCAAATAAAACCGATATAATTTACTTAATGAATTTAATTAAAGTAATTATTACATTTAGATCGGTAAAATTAAGAAGCGCGACAATTGCTCGATGTGAGAAACAAGAGTGAATCACTAATACACTAAATCAATATTCATCACTGCTATTGTGCAATCTTCGGTCCCACGCCATCGATTTGCTGAGAAGGCGAATCTCACGGTACGGAGCGCAATGCGGTGTTAGTCATTGTCTTAAGAATTTAGGGTTTCGCAAGTGGCGACATAACATCTCCCTCCACGAGATTATTTGAAACTATTTGAAAACTCTAGTCGAAAATAGTGTCGATGGCGAAGCTGGATCAATCTCGGTGTCGCAGGTCTCCTTATCCTTAGTCTTAATATCGATTCCATCAGTGGCTTTATGTAGCTGATTTCAATCTACGACGACGAAGTATAATGAAGATAATGAGTACACTTGCACCGGATAGTAGAATGTATACCGGTATAGTAGTGTGGTATATAGCTTCAGTGTTCGACGACTGTAGCGTTACAGTTTCTTGTAGAACGATTTCAGAGTTACTTGAATGCAAACTGCCAAGGTCAATGGTATCTAGTTTTATCGTTTTCATTGGTAAGTTATACGAATTTTTCTTTATAATCGGTAAGTCCATAATTTTCAATATCTTTCCCTTAGTTTGATCATGACGATTGCTTGCAGTAAATGCTGTAGTTCTCAGCGCGCAGCCTTTGGGTATGATGGATAAGTAGCTCCCTTTCAGCATTCTATAAATATCTTCAGAACAGGTTAAACGAACTTTCGTAGGTTTAGGAAAGCTCAGAATGAAGTGTTGGTCGTCTAGTTGCTCCATAGCTTCAGAAAACAGGATGACTGATGTAAATTGGCAGGATTCATTAATTTTCTGGTGTAGTATAAGCTGCTGCATACAGTCCGATTGTTTGCCATGGTGGTGACTTAAATTATCCTCGCAAAGGTGACCGTGGCTATACTTCGGACATTCTGTCTCCATGTACAATAGATCTTTTTCGTGAACCGCTATGAAAGGATAAGTTGGAATCAGGACCTTATCATAATTAGGAGCCAGGGATAATTTATATAGGATAAAGTTAGTAGGGTAAAGTATCGGAAATTTTGTAACTATCACTATTTTATTCGCATTGTAATAATATCCTAGTCTAATTATGTCAAAATATTCTCTTAAACTAATATCTAGAAATTGATCCTTGTTATATAAAACACCTAATCTATTCATCATGTCCTTGAACATAGCATAGTTCAATACAGAATTATGAATACTTCTAGCTCTAATAAATGCTAATAAATTTTGTAATTTGTCAAGTTCTTTAGACAAACTATCTATGTTGTCTCCCAATATCATTAGTAACTGTGCCAAATGAGCATATTTAATGGTATCTGTTTCATGTCTAACATTGCTAGCTAAAATAGAATTGATAATTTTCTCGATTTTATCTTGGTTCTCTACTATTTTATCTGTAACGTTTGAGCTACGCGAAACCCACTGCTTACTTAAAGTTATTTGGTGATTCATTTCAGCAACTAAATTATTTTCATTTTGTTTTAAGATTGCAATGGCATTATCGTATTTTAATGCATCAGTATAATCCAGATTACCCGAAATGCTCTTTATTACTGAACCAATACCATCTATGAGACCTCTTTTAACACGCTTTACCTCAAGTGTTTGCCTAAAAGTGCTTCAAGTGTTTGCCTAACCTAACTGATCCGATATTTCTTTTAATTTAGTACCTAGGTAGTTAACGTGGGGTTCATAGAGAGATCGTGATATATTATTCAATTGTGGCGTAAGATTTTGCAATTGTTCGTGAACTGTCTCTAAACTATTGCGCATGTCATCAAGGTTTATAATTTGGAGGTAAGAGTGGAAATGTGAAATGACTCTTGTGGATCCAAGGTTGAAGGGCAAAATACCTGGTCCATCGTTAAGACTGTCTAGCGTTATCTCGTCTGCTCGGGCCAGGGTCAGGATTAGTAGTATTTTCAGTGTTCTGTAACAAACGAGCACTATTAGGCACCCGTTTTAGGCGTGATTTAGGCACAGTGCCTCTTTTTTTTCTTTGTATAGATATGGATAGGCAAATCCGCTAATACCTTATCATGAGTATATCGAGCTGCTAACTTTTGCCTGTGGCATAAAGGGTTCCTAATAAAAACTTGTTGCTCTGGTTCATAATTTTTTTCAGGTTCTCGATTCTTATTAACATTTTCGGTAATTCCTGTGCGGCGATGAAGTGAAGTGTCGTTGAGAATATCGTATACTCTTGACATTCGTCTACGGTGTTCCTGGATATATTGTTGCAAGAGGTGTTCTGATAGATTCATATCTAAAGGATCCCGGGGATCAAAATTACCGGTAATTATATCGATGGGCCTACATTTTGTAAAGCTATGTATTGAGCTGTTATATGCCAATATAGCATAAGTTATAAGATTAGTAATTGATTCTCCTCGGTGTTCTAATTTTAATATACGCAAATGTTCTAACAGTGTGGAATTTAGTCGTTCTACCATTCCATTTTCATTAGGCGTATTAGGACAGGTTTTATGATGTTGCACTTTGTGCAATCTAGTAAATTCAGAGAATATTTGGTTGTTGAATTCCGGACCATTGTCTGTTACAATAGTTAAGGGTACTCCGTGATGAGTAGAAAACTTTAGTAAAGCTTGTACGACGCTAATAGTTGTAGCATCTCTCAAGAAGTATGCTTGACCATACTTAGAGAATGCATCTACAATTACAAGATACTTATTAGTTTCAATACTAAGCAAATCTAAATGTACAACCTCAAAAGGCTTTGTAGGTGGAGGTACAATTTGTAACCTTGGTTTAACTGGATTGCGATCATATTTAGCTTGCCCGCATATTTGACATTCATTGATATACTTTGTTACATGATCCTTCATATTTGGCCAATAGCATCTACGCGATAATGCTAGATAACACTCGTTGATGCCTCTATGATTGGTTTTCCCTTCATGATATTTCTTTATAATTTCCTGTTGCTTGAAATAATCTTTAACATTTTCTACTTCGGTTTTGGTAAGTACTAATTTCATTGCAGAATTTTTAAAATATTTTTGAATTATAGGTATTATAGAATACATCTCTAATGTAGGGTTAATTAAAAGACCTGTTTTTACTTTTGGATTAACGTATTCTTTAATTGCGCTAATAACCTCTTGTGCTAAATTAGATTTTGAAATTTGTATTAAAGTTTTAGTATGTGTTTCAAATGGTTTAGAAACACAAGGCCTGCTTTTTATATCTCCAACAACATTAAGATATATTTGCTTATTAAACTTATTAAGGGGGTCGTCGGAAATAGGAATTTCTAATATGGGACTTTCTAAATCACTATGGGCGCTTAAAGTCCTAGAATCCGCGGTTTCAGATCTAGAATCTGTCTGAAGGTGCACCTTGTGAGGTGTTAACTACTATCGAACTAGCTTCTTCATTATTCGTGATAAAGCATCTGCATTAGTATTATGTTTTCCTTGCTTATAGACAACTGTGAACTCGAATTCGCTTAGCCGTAATCTTTTTAGGTAAAGGGTAATTTTTTATTGCTGAGATTTTATCTGGGTTAGGCTTTATTCCATCTTTGTCTATAATATGCCCTATATAAGCTGTTTCTAATTTAAGGAACTCAGATTTATCCATTTGTATTTTAAAATTAGATTCGCGTAATCTTTTAAAAACTTTTTCTAGGTTGACTATGTGCTCTTGCAATGATGTACTAAAAACTATTATATCATCTAGGTATACTAGACAAATAGTATTTTGGAGTTCACGCATTCTCAAAAATTCGAAATGCCCATGTTCTACATTGAATGCTGTTTTTGTAATATCTTGGGGGTCCATTTCGACCTGGTAGAATCCACTAGCTAGGTCTAGCGTAGTAAAATATTGGCAGTTGCCTAATTTGTCTAGGACATCGGCTATATTGGGGATAGGGTACTTATCGTCTATGGTTTTCTCATTAAGCTTTCTGAAATCTACTACAATACGGCACTTCACCTTTCCTGACGCGTCAGCTTTCTTAGCTACCACCCAAATAGGAGAGCTCCAAGCAAAATTTGAAGGTCTAATTATACCTTGTTCTAACATTTTACCTATCTGTTCTTGTACTTCCTGTCTATGAATATATGGATATCTGTAACTCTTTGTATAGACTGGAGCCTCATCTGTAGTTTTAATTGAATGTTTAATTCTATTCGTGAATGTTAATTGTTCACCTTCAATATAAAAAACATCTGCATATTGCGAGCACAATGATTCTAGATTAATGCGTTCCTCTTCATTTAAGTGGTCAGTACGGAGACGCGATAACACGTCTTTTACGCGTTGATTTTGCTCTATAGTGCGCGTGCAATCGACATTATGAACTTCTGCAGGCATTGCACGGTCCATTGAAAAGATTATATCATTTCTACTAGGATTCTGTACTTCTAATATACCCCTATTCTGTTTAACCGTAAGGCATTCACGTATGATACAGTTTGAAATAGATTGTTCAGGAATATAAGCATCTCCATCGCGGACGTTAATTGGAATCTTTAGTAACTTAGATGTACCTGCTGGAATAATATTCTCATACAAATTAGTATTACGTGAGTCATAGATTCTAATAGGGTTTGAAGCGAACTTAGTTGTAAATAATTTATTTTTATAATCTATTGTAGCTTCCCATTTTTCTAGCAAATCGGTACCAATAAGTCCATCAAAGAAGTCGTGGAACTTATAGATATCAAATGAAACTGTACTTGAATCATTAAATTCATTAAAAATAGGTAAAGTAATTGAATAGTCGTTTCTAGTTTTAGCATGAACACTATGCACTTCGAATGGAGAATAATTTAATGGGAAATCACACCACAAAGTATTTTTCGACAGCATCAGGACATAGAAATGACTGGTTTGCACCTGTGTCTATTAAAAGCTTAAATGGAGGTGACTCAATTTGAATGTATGGAAGGTATCGTTGAGTTTGGAGATTTATCTCTGTTTTAATTTGTCGGATTTCGGAGTTTTCCGAAAATCCGGCTCCTTGGAGTTTTTGTCGTCCTCTTTTATGCTTCCGGGCTGCTGGGGATATTCTAAGCATTCCTGAGGGGATGGTTGATATTCATAATACAAATTTTCTGGGTACTCATAGTAATCGTAATAAGTTCCATCATAATCGGTAAAGAAATCATTGATCGAAGGATCAATGAAACAATCATTAAAATGCATCTCCCGAGTTTTAAAATAATTATTAGGTGGAGGATTCCCTGATCTGTTCCAATCATGCCTAGATAAAGTTAGTAGGTGGAAGGATGCCTTAGTAGGTGGTAATTGTCTGCTCACGAAATGGCTAACACCACTCATTGGGCGTGGTTGCACTGACCCGCTAGGCTGGTTAGGAGAATTCTGGACTACACAATTGAATAAACCTAGTCAGCACATTCGGGTTCCCGTCAAATTCGGGTACCAACCGTAATGCTTTAAAACGGTATCTAAATCCAAAGACATTTTCTCAGAAAACGATTCTGTGTCCTCGTACAACGTATCTAAATTAATATTTCTTCTAGAATCTATCGCTAAGTCTCTACTTCTAACTACCCTAGTATTCCTAGATTTTCGTGGAAAGAAAATATTGGAAGGTTATATTAGTACAGGCTAGGAGAAAGCGGTCACTAGAAATAATCTAATGTACTTACATGAACATTATATCAGTCCCTTTGCGTAATCAATGTCTGGATTCCTCGATACAGCACGACGTGTAGATTCGGGATACTCTGGAGCGACTGGATAGCCGCACGGGCGGCTTTACGATAGCGGAAATCTTCCTCTTTACGCGAAACCGACCGCGAGTATCCTACCGACTGCGCCAATTACGTACGGCTGTAGTCGAGGATGCAAATAAAACCGATATAATTTACTTAATGAATTTAATTAAAGTAATTATTACATTTAGATCGGTAAAATTAAGAAGCGCGACAATTGCTCGATGTGAGAAACAAGAGTGAATCACTAATACACTAAATCAATATTCATCACTGCTATTGTGCAATCTTCGGTCCCACGCCATCGATTTGCTGAGAAGGCGAATCTCACGGTAGAGAGCGCAATGCGGTGTTAGTCATTGTCTTAAGAATTTAGGGTTTCGCAAGTGGCGACATAACACGAGTGCTACTGTTTTATTTTTATAACAATGCCATAATTTTTACTATCTTCTTCAAATGTTTTTATTAAGTTGTAAATGTATATATTTTATTTATAGCACCTAATAAACTTCACGAATTCCTCTCCATTATTCTACTTTCCTCTAAACATACATGTTTAAAAATAAATCATGGGCATAACCATTGAAAAATTACAAGAAATAAAAGTGACCACTTTTTTGTGGCAATAAGTGTACGATGCGCGAACTTACCCCCACTACGCCAAAACCTTGCCAAGTTACGTGCCGATGACTATAGCTCTATGTATAAGTGATTCTAATGTTAGTTTTTATTAATTATATTATAGGAACCCCTTGGTAGGGTATAGGCCTCCTCCAATTTCTTCCATTTTGCTCTGTCCTGTGCTATTTTTGTCCAGTGTTTTCCCGCCACCGATCCTATGTCGTCCACCCATCTTTTTTGTGGTCTGCCCACATAGGAAAAAACTATTTAATTAGTCTAGTAATAATAATACGTTCTAAAAATTTTGAAAGAGTTGGGAGAATACATATTGCCCTATAATGTACAAGTACCTGGGCAACCGAGCTCTGCTCGGGTGAAAAAAGAAAAACGCAGTTTTCAAAAAATGAAACCTTGATAGATTCGTCACCCCCGCAACCCCCTGCATACTAAATTTCATGAAAATCGTTGGAGCCGTTTCCGAGATTCAGATTATATATACCTATACAAGAATTGCTCGTATAAGATATCGGAGATATAAGGACATGCCTGTTCACCTTTAAGATTTCACAAGATCTAGGCCATCAGAGCAATTGTAACTTAAACTTTTTTTTAATAGTGTCCCAACCTCATTCTCATCGGTAGGTAAAAAAGCAAAAAAAATAAAAATATGAATTTAATTTATGGGGTTCGCTTGTGGATTCTTAGTTAAGTTCTCAGCTAAAGTTTTGCCTACATTTGCAAAGTAGAGATTTACATAATTTGCTGACTTTAACGGATCGTTGGTGCATATTTATTCTAATGGGACTTCTTTAGGTTTAGTTGAGTAGGCGATCTCTTTAACAGTTTTGCAGAGCTTTTTCAGAGAGATGTCTCTCGATGATGTACAAAAGTTTCAATATCATTTGTAAGTAGTTTTTTAGTGTTTCATTATTGGGCTCTTTTAAATTTCTTATACTGGTTATCATGCTTTTTAATGCATTTTCTGATACCCGTAGTGACCCGGGTTTTAGGATTTTCTATCGCCATAAGTTTTTTTTTCATTTCTGTTTTATTTTGGATTGTGCCGTAGTACGCAGCTCAGAGTGGACGTGTGTTGAACTTTAAAAGAATTTCGATCTTGAAACGGGTAAATAAAAACCGGACAGAGCTTTGTTCAGTTCTTGTATTCACAATAGAAAGAGACAAATAATTGACAGGCAATCGCTTATATTAACACATCCCGTTGCTTGAAATGGCTTGACTGGAGGGGAAGCTTCAATATGGCGGCTTAGGTTCGGCGGGCTCGGCGGGCATTGGTCGGTTGCACGTAGGCTGACGTCACATCCGTTACAATTTCTAAATTCTGTGATTGACTGCGTAAAGTAAATTGTGATTCCTAGTCACTCTTTAAGCGTTTTAATTATTATGTCCTTTATTCATTAAATTTCTTATTATCTACATTTTAAAATATAAAAAAAATATATATAAAAAAAACATTTAAATAATATAAAAAAACATTTTCACAAACAAATTAACTGACTTCAAAAGCATAACTCTAAAATGTGCAAAAAAGCTAAAAAAATCAGTCGGTGCCGAAAAGTGATAAAAAACTAAAGAGTGAAAATAAAAAACATTTTACAAAAAATTACAACCGACTTCCAAACAAAAACACTACAAAGTGAAAAATAACTACAATTTCAGAAGTCGGTGTTCCTGTTTTCGTTTCTTCCTTTTTTTGACACCAACTTCCAAAATTGTAGTTATTTTTCACTGTGTAGTGTTTTTGTTTGGAAGTCGGTTGTAATTTTTTGTAAAATGTTTTTTATTTTCACTCTTTAGTTTTGGTACATAATGGACCAGTTCTAAAGGCTAGCTACCTATAATGCCCAAAGTGTAGCCAGAATAGATTAACCCAATAACATGAAACTTATACAAAACTGTGGAATGAGAGTATACCAGGGTGAACTGTTCACACCTGCGTACCCCTTTAGAGCGTACGAGTGTGATGTTATGTTATGAAATGGTGTAAGCAATAAACAGACATGCGATTGCAGCTATCCCGAGTGATTTGCCGTCACGTATTGAAGAGTTCTGATGTATATCTTCGAAATCCTTCATCAGATCTTGATGAAAATTAAATAAGACCACATGACAAGCACCAGCGTTCAAATAAAAAAAGAATCATCAAAATCGGTTACCCAATAAATAGTTCTGAGGTAACACAAATAAAAAAAACATACAGTCGAATTGATAACCTCCTCCTTTTTGCGAAGTCGGTTAAAAAAGAGGCCCACTGGTATCGGGAACAGGGTCCAAGCTACCAGCCGGTCAGGGCTTCAGAGAGAACCGCCGAACAATACGAACCATGTCCAGAAGTACTGATTTCTGAATGAAGCTTAATCCAGCCGCCTAACGAGAGCCTCCTAAGGTGTTGGTCGAGGCTCGTGGCTATTAAGCCATTGGCTGATACAACTATCGGTACAATGATCGCTGAGTCCACATCCCACATATCGACAACCTCGCGAGCCAAGTCAAGATACTTAATTTGCTTGTCTTTCTCGGCTTTCACGAGGTTCCCGTTATGCGGGACGATTATGTAAACAATCATTGCACGCCTCTCGATTTGGTCCACAACCACTATATCAGGCTTATAAGCCATAATAATCCTGTCAGTGATGATAGACCGATCCCAGTACAATGTGATATTGCCATTCTCGAGAACTGGGTCGGGCACATACCTGTAGTACGGCACCTCCGATGCCACAAGAGTGTATTTCAGAGCAAGTTGCTGATGGATAATCCTGGCAACGAGGTTGTGCCTATGCAAGTACTTTTCGTTAGCTAGACGAGAACAACCAGAGTGTTAAATACAGGTCTTCTGGTCCCAAGCCAGGAGCTAACGCTGGGGCCCATAGCAGCGTTAGGATTCCTGGACCCTTTCTGAACCTGTACCCCACGAAACCGCGGTTTGCGGCAGTGGATAGCTAGGGATTTGCTCCTTATTGGGAGATATACTGGTTCCTACTACGGGTATAAGGTGGCACAAGGATTGGCCGGTAATATTAAAGGCACTTACCTTAGATTCCTGCGGTAGACTCCTGGGGGTCGATCAATATCGTGCCGTGAGGTTAGGGATAGGAGAATATATATATAATAAAGGAAAATGATTGGATTGGGACAACCAACGCGTTCTGGGCCGGGTTCCGGCTTCCGTCAGACACAAACGCGTTTCCCACAAAAGCGCTTCGCTGCGCGTGAAAATATATTTAACACCACCTTCGCGGGCGCCCCACTAACCGATTGCGAACGGAGGGCGCTATTAGCTATTACAAATGGGCAAAACACATCTCGATTCGATATGTTTCGACAAGACCCGACACTGCAAGTAAATACCACAATTTGGGACGAAACATCCCCCCGTCTCGGACATAAGGAATTATGTCCGCTAATAAATGGGCAAGCGTGCTAAATTGCCACTGCTCGCTTCAAAACCGGATCTCCGACCATGACCTTTGCAACTCTGGGATCTCCGTCAGACCCATATAATAACTCTACAATGCGTCCACGACGCCAATATAAAGGCAACAAATTAGGTTCTTTAACAAATACAAGGTCTCCAACTTTGGGAGGGACAGTTTTGTCAGACCACTCAACGCGCCGCTGCAAAATATGCAAATATTCCAAAGACCAGGCAATTGCGAAGATTTCATTTCCCTGAAGGGGGATTTTTGGCAGGGCGTTGAGGGGCTGACCAATCAAAAAATGACCAGGGGTCATGACTTCCAGGTCATTTGGATCTGAGGAGATCGGACAGAGAGGTCGCGAATTGAGGACGGCCTCAACTTTACAAAATACCGTAACAAGTTCCTCAAATGTGAAAATAGTTTCACCAACAACACGGCGGAGAAGCGGTTTTGCTACTATCGCCATATTTACAAAAATGCCAGTTAATTTCCATTTGCGCCATGGCAAATCTCAAATTCTGTTTATCCTTATTTAGATAATTACAAATATCATTTAAATATCTATCAGCGCCCTTATAATTAGTATCGTTGTCAGAACGGATCAAAGATGGTATTCCTCGGCGGGAAACAAATCTACCTAGCGCTGCAACAAACACATCTGTGCTGAGGGCAGTTACAAGTTCCAAGTGAACCGCCTTGGAGGCCAGACAAACGAACACACACAAGTAGGCCTTGACAGCCTTGGCGTTCCGAAGTTGAAAAGTCTTCACCAAAAAGGGACCAGCGAAATCGGTTCCGACCGAAGCAAATGGTCTGCTCTCCGTCACTCGGTCGGATGGCAAATCACACATTATGGGTTGAGTGGGAGCAGCCTTCAACTTATAGCACTGCATACATTTAAAGATGATGCCACGAATAGTGCGTCTGGCCGACAAAATCCAAAATTCAAAATGGCTACGAAGGTGTTGCAACCGGCGTGTGCGTTATTAATGTGTCGATCGGACACCAACAATTTCACCAACGCTCCTCCTTTAAGGAGCAACAAAGGATGGCGAGCACCATAAGCCAAGTTCGAATTCCGCAGTCGTTCTCCGACTCAGAGCAAACCAGATTGGTCTAGGAATGGATTAAGACGAGCGATTGAGCCTTTCAAAGCTGAGCATCAAAGCTGGGCTTCAATAGGCTGGTCAAAGTGCTCGGCACGGCTTGTACAGCACGAACCAACAACATCAGGGCCTCTTGGCGTTCATGAGGCGACAAAACTGAGGATAACAATTTATTATTAGGGTTCCGTCCGTTACAAATGAAATGCCGGACCCAACCAGTAACTCCTAACAATTTCGACAAAGAACTGTATCTGTCCAAAAGATAATCCAAATTATATGCAGGTTACGTTTCAACAATTCCAATACGCAAAACTGGCAAAAAAACCTCTGGAGAGGAGAACCTATTCTGGGGCCAGGACGACTTGCAATGCGTCAACCAGTCTAGTCCCCACCAAAGAGAATGGTCAACAAGGGCAGGAGCCTCGCAACCACGTGACGCGCAGTCTGCGGGGTTCAATTCTCCTGTCTTTTCTTTAGTCTCAGAGTTCTGACTATGTAAGACTCTATTCGCCACAAAAACCTCCAAAGTATGAGCTGAGGTGCTAAGCCAACAAAGGACTATGCCACTATCAGTCCTTGGCCCTCAAACCGCGGGGCCGCGGGGCGGAGCCCTTCAACACGGGATGACGGGACCCGTAAGTCCAAAACCAAAAACCGTCGGTACAACTACTAACCCATTTGTCTGCAGAACCCACTTGGTCCCGGACAAAATCAAAACCAAAACATCCGCACCCATATACCGGTCCGGGTACCAACCACTTCGGGTCGGCAGGAGTTAAGTTCGACGTCAATTTCACCTCTGCAGGGCTAATGTTTACCTGCGGGTGTCTGCCCAAAATATCATTCAAAACAACGGCCTTGGCCAAGATTCTTGGCCCACAATGAACAGGCGAAACACAAATTTTAATTTCTCCCCGTTGACCAACCGCTTCAAAACCACCCATATGGTAGAAGGGTGGAATCACGTGGGAGACCCAATCTCTCCACTAAACAAAAGGATACAAGACAGCCTTGACAAACCGAATCCAAAAGAGCACGAACTATTATATTATTTAATTCGTCCATAATTACGAAAAATATTTTGCAACAATTTGTTACATATAATTATGTCTATTCGTGACATTCATGGCATTTATGATTTGAAGTAGTTTAAGTCCTTGGAAAAAAGAGATTTTATTAATCTTATCTTATCTTGTGGAGGGGCCGAGAAAAACTCGGACACTTCGACCCATTGGGATCTATTGTGGTCCCCTAGATACCTTACTCCTCCCCAATCTCGTTGAAAACTCTTTTCATGAATTTAACAACAAGACTGGGAGATATGAGCCTATAGTCTTCTGGTCTTGGATATCGCATGTGCAAAGAAGGTGCTCCATGCGTTCCGTATGTTCCCCACACAACCTGCACATGGGTGTCGCGGTTAGACCCATCTTCATGAGCATGTCGTTGGTTCCAAAGTGCCCAGTAAAGGCCCCAAGCAGGTAGCGGATTTGCCCCCTGCTCATGTTCCAAATGCATTCCCGGGCTTTGAACGTAGAGCCTAGGGATTTCTTGGAGTGTTGTAGACCGGTGCTAGATAGCCAATGAGTTCGCTGTCTGTGATCTGCAAACTCCCTAAATGCGGCTTTTACGAGGCACGTCGAGATGCCTACACATGGTTCTGGACCCACAAAGTCATTTGCTGAGCCCTCTCTTGCCAGTTCATCTGCCATTTTGTTACCATGGATTCCTTTGTGCCCAGGGTCAGATCATCAAGAGACAAGGTAAGACATCAGTCTTACCCTGTTGTGCTTCCCAAGCTTGTTTAGGGTTTGGACAGCATCCAGAATAAGTCCGGAGTCCACTTTGTAGGATGCCATGGCTTTGATTGCAGCCTGACTGTCACTAAGAATATATATGGATTTACCTCTGGTTCCTCTATCTATATTCTCTTGAGCACAGGTTATTATGGCATAAGTTTCTGCTTGGAATACAGTTGCCATCTTCCCTAGGCTTTTGCTACATTTGTAACCTTTTGCGTATATTCCCGCCCCTGTACCTGATTCCATTTTGGATCCATCAGTGTACCACACCAGACTGTCTTGTTCTGGTGGATCGATTCCCTTCGTCCAGTCCTCTATTGTAGGGATTTGGACCTTGAAAGACCTTTCAAACACAAACATAGTTTGCATTTTATCGGATAACATGCTTGTTACCCGATCCAGGCCTTCATTCCCGTCAAACTTTGTATGGTTGGTCCTTGGCTTAGAGGCATCCCATAGTCCAGCCACAGCAAGTCGATGTAATGTCTTCCTTGCCTGGAATTCAACCATCATATGCAGAGGAGGGATGTTGAGGTATCTCTCAATCGCTGCCGTAGGTGTTGTCCTGAAAGCACCCGTGATGCCTAGACACACTGTTCTTTTTAATCTGGTGAGTGGCGATTTGCACGAGGCAAGCTTTGTTCTGGGCCACCACACTATGCTGCCGTATGTGATAATAGGTATTATCATTGTCCGGTACAGCCATCGTATCACTTTGGGCTTTAACCCCCAAGTTTTACCGTAGGTGGAACGACACATGCCGAACACTCGTAGGGCTTTCGTCGTAATATTTTCCACATGAGTTTTCCACCTGAGTTCTCTATCAAGCGTTACACCCAGATATTTAACTTCGGTAGACCAGGGCAGCTTTATTCCATTGAGGGAGGGCTCTCCTAGGTTTCTTAGTTGTCTCTCCCTCGTGAATGGAACAATGACTGCTTTGCTGGGGTTGATAGAGAGGTTGTTCTTTGTGCTCCATTCCTCTGTCATCCTCAATGCCTGTTGTAATAATTCAGAGACTATGTTCGGGAATTTGCTATTAACCATTATAGCTATGTCATCTGCATAGCCTACTGTGTAGAATGGTCCAGTATTGAGCTTGGTAAGTAGCGAGTCTACTACCAAGCACCACAATAATGGTGACAGCACTCCACCTTGCGGACAACCTCTTGTTGTTTTTGCACTAAGTCTGTCTCCCATCAGTTCCGATCTGACTATTCTGCTTCTCAGCATATAGTCAATCCAGTTGCAAGTGGTATCATTGATGCCATGTTCCTTTGCAGCGATGCGTATGGACTCAAATGTTGTCTTGTCGAAGGCTCCCTCTATGTCGAGGAAAGCCCCGACACAGATCTCTTGTCCCTCTAGCGCAGCCTCGGCTCAACTCGCAACATAGTGCAATGCCGTTTCTGTAGATTTGCCAGGGCTGTAGGCGCACTGTAGTTTATGTAGAAGGAACATTTTGAGTGGTCGCTCTCTTAGGTACCTGTCTACCAGTTTCTCCAGAGCTTTTAAGAGAAAGGATGATAGACTAATTGGCCTATAAGCTTTAGCTTCTTCGTAAGTCGGTCTACCCACCTTCGGTATAAAGGTGACTTTGACCTCCCTCCATGCCTTGGGTACGTACCCAAAGGCTATGCAGGCTCTGTAGAGCTTACTCAAGTGAGGTATCAAAACAGATGCCCCTTCTTGCAATAGTATTGGGTAGATGCCATCCGGACCAGGGGATTTGAGAGACTGAAAGCCCGCTATGGCAAGCTTCAGTTTATTTTCAACTACCACTTTCTTTGCCGTGAGTCAGTTATTTTTGGACTTGTGCCTTGTGAGCTCGTCCCTTGCGACTGGTTCCTCTTCATCGCTGTCGCGCAGTATACATTCCGGGAAGTGAGTTCTAAACATCACGCCCAGAGTGTCCTGTCCAGTTTCCGTTAGATACCCATTCTCATCCTTTACAGATAATAGTAGGTTTGTCTTAGTCATGGACATCGCTTTGCACAACCTCATTCCATTTGGCAGAGCTTCGATGGAGGTGCAATGCTGCCGCCAACTAGTTCTTCTGGCCTTGCGTACCGCCGTCTTATACCTCGTCAGCATGCTATGATAGTCAGAGAAATCTTTCCTGGCTTTTGCATCATTAAAGGCCTGTCGTGTTTCCTGACGTATTATAGCTACTTCAGGAGTCCACCATGGTACCTTTTTGCAAAAGGCCTTTTTCTCTGGGCAGTTATCTACCCATGCACCGATGGTGCCGACCTTGATTCTATCAGCTTCAAATTCTATATCTAGTATGGTATTAAGCTTACATTTAGGGCTCCCTAGATTTACTTTTAGGTCCCTCCTGTACGAGTCCCAATTTGTATGTCTTGGGTTTCTCCTTCGTCTAGTTTCGGCTTCTCCCGCCGTCCTAAACCTAAAGCATATATAATTATGGTCAGACAGAGAGATTTCGTCCGATACATGCCAATTTTCGATGTAAGCGCTGGCCTTGTTTGAAGCCAGTGTCAGGTCAATAACTTCAGTTCTCGCAGAGGTCCTGAAAGTAGGTTAATTGCCTGCGTTAAGGATTTGTAATAAAGAGCTTACCACAAAGTCCAACAAATCCTCTCCTTGTTTGTTGACATCTGAGCTGCCCCAAACGACATGGTGTGCATTCGCATCGCAGCCAAGTATCAGGTCGAGGTTTTCTTGGTTGCCGTAGTCAACCAGTCTTCTGATTAGTGGTGTTACTGGATCCTTTTGTTCATATGGGAGGTAGGCAGAGGCAAGGATAATTTTTCTTTTCTCTGTGCCCATCCCCACTTGGATCAAAGTTGTTGTGAGATCCCTGTAACAGAAAGTACGTCAGGGCATTGCCTCTATACCGCCCCTGATATAGATGTAAGTCCTCGCGTCATTAGTTGGACAGTCATAGAGCACCATGCCACCTGTCCCACCTAAGCCTTTTATAGTCCCCTTATACAGATAAGGTTCCTGTATCAAGGCAACGTCAAATGTGTTACGCTTCAGTTGCCGAGCCAGAAGGGCAGTAGCGGCTCTGCAATTATGTAAATTAATTTGTACACACCTTAGTCCCTCCATCTTGGATGATTTGATGGGCCTGTGTTAATATAGTAGGGCTATAGTTTTGAGGCTCCTCCTCCATCGCCTGGCTCTCCTCAGGAGCAATCGGCGACTGAATCGCCAGGTTGTCGAAGTCCCCGAGGATGTCATCCTCGTGGTCTGCCTCTGACGCCCTGGTCGCAATCTCTGCCTCCTGCGCTGCGCCGTAAGCAGAGATTTCCTCGATGGCCTCCTCACGTCGGTGTAGTCCATCCTCGGAGGGTTCCGCCTCTGCTTCCGCAGTGGGTGCCTCTCCCTTATCTTCTTGCTTGAACGAGTACCGTTCAATTCCTCCTGGAAGAGAGTAGCCCGCGGCCTTGATGACACCAGCGGACAACCCGTCCATGAGGACGATACGACGGATGCCGGTCTACTCAGTGAGAGTATTCACGACCTTCCAGTCGCTCGTCCTCAAGGCAGGGTTAAGCCGCTGGAGGAGTCGAATGGCCCGGGCAGAGTCCTGCAACGCCAAGTTGCGACTCTTCCATGCCATTTTGACTGGCTTTGGAAGGTCCTTGGCGTCAACAACCTTGAGTTTCAAGGGGCCAAGTTCCACATTGTGGATGGCCCCCCGAAACCAGCTAGCTGCATCAGAGTTGTCGCAGGATACATGAACTGCACCTGCGACAACTCCGGGAGCAACCGTTAAAACAGGCAGAGGATCCGGCGCCACTTCCGGTTTCTCAATTATGAGCTCCTGGATTGGCACCAAGTCCTCCGCCCTCAAGTACTCCTCCGGGTACCAGACTGTGACGACAGCGAGTTTCACAGCCGCCACCCCATCCCTAAAGGATCCGGTTGAGGATGATGAGGCAGTGCCGCAGCAGTACCGTCATTTGACACCCCCGCCGCAGCTTCACCTCGAGACGATCCCACTGCAGTCTCGCCTCTGGACGTTCCTGCTAAGGAAAATGCAGTCCCGGCTTGCACCGGTCCCGCCGTCTGGTGTGCAGTCCCAGCTTTCGCCGGTCCCGCCTTTTGGAGCGCAGTCCTAACTTTCGCCGGTCCTTTCGCCTTGTGGTTTTTTGTTTTAATTGAATTCCATTTAAAAATCCCGATATAAATTTCATCCCTCGACTATCCCCACCCTCCATGGAGTTCTCAAGTGGCGATGCTACGGTAGCACCAGGGATTAGCCGAGGGATATAGCCCCCCCCATTAGTTGCTCACGAGACTGCACGACACCAACTCACACCACTACCACTAGCGATGCGAGCGAGCGCCGCCGTCTGCAAGCCCCCAATGGGAGTGAACTCGCCTGGGAGCCGTCTGACCGGACCCCGCAGCCGATTGACCGTAGCTGGATAGGCTACAGCCTCCCGTGTCGGAAGAAATCCGGGCCAAAATGGTGTGTTGTGTGCAACCTGTTCCACTCAATCACCAGGTTCCCTTCATCCCTCCATACGGGTCCCCGCACACGGCACAAACACGCGGGACGTCATTGCTATCCAACATTTTCCTTGTTCAATGGTGGACACCCAGGGGCATGACCTCGCCACCCCTGTGATACGTCGCCCGGTGATTTCAGTTACGTCTATTTCAGAGGGAATTAGACCAATAACAGGGCGGCAACCACGAGAAGGAAAATCACCGCACTTGCCTTGAAGATCTACACGACCGTAGCGCTCTCCCTCAAGACCACGCCGCCTTGCCGGCTCTGAAGGAGCCAGGCAAGGTAGGACTGCATCGACAAAGCCAAGCCCTACAGGGCTTGTCGCTGACAGCTCAAAGCGTAAGTTTGCTAACACAGACCAGCCCCGATTTTATTAATAATTATAGATGGTCAAATACAAGTTGAGCAGTTTGTAGTAGGGCAATGGGGAATATAAACTGCACAACTCAGTTGAGCAGTTAGTTGTGCAGTGGGGAAAAAACGCTCATTATTTACAATAGGAAAGTCCCTTCAAATTGTAAAAACACCAAAATTGGCAAATATCCGGCACTTATAGAATAGAATAGAATATACTTTATTGTACACCATAAAATTATAAACAATTACAAGAAAACTTATTTATACGGGTACAAAGGCGGCCTTATCGCTGACAGCGATTTCTACCAGACAACCTTTGGATGGAGTGAAAAAACTAAAAATAAAAAAGAGGGTAGTCTGCGGTGTACAGCAATTAGATAAAAACATAAATATATACAAGATTATATTACTATAATAAATACTATACATAAACCTTTATATAAACATACATACATAATATGACATGAAATTTATAGAAAGAGAGAGAAACAAAAAAGAAAAAGGGTTAAATGGCTTATAGATTTATGAAGCTATTATTATAATTTGTGTTATAACGTACAGTTCATCCCTATGCCTTGTTTAGAACCCTTTTATAATTTCATTTTTTCGTTTAGTTACCTAACACACGATGACTTTGCATAGGTTAATTCAAATCATATTTTTGCGCTAGCCGGGAATGTAATAGTTTAAGGTATTAACTTAGTTTTGATGTACAGCAGCCGTGTGGTAAGGTCACGTGGTGCCGATTTTTCTGTTTAATAGAGTTTAAAAACAAATAGACAGGACGAAAAAACACAATCATGTAAAACTCATCTACTATAAAAATTAAAAATTCTCTCAAGTGTTGGTAAGCGTATCACAAGGGAACGGCTGAACCGATTTTACCCGACTGCAAGGAAAGGATTAAGTTTTTCGCGCGTATCTTGTATGTGTGTATGAATACCAGTGTTTTATATGAACTGCCTGCCTTGCCGCTAACCCAGATTATACGTTAATCCTACTGGATAATACGGTACCGGTAACGACTGTCACAGATTCACGATACGGAGAATTTTATTAATTCTGTCATCTCGAGACGCTGACAGCACGGCAGGTACGAACTTTCCGTGTTCTGTGAATATTTCTTTCATTTTTTTTTTGTAGGAACGAAAAAGGTAGAAATTGTATTCGAACTCAGCATAAAAAAAAACAAATTTACACAAAATTAGATTTTATCAACGAGGTTTAAATCACTACTCTGTTATTCTAGTAGTGATTTTTGAGATGTGACAGTAATGAAGTAGTTTCGTGCCATATTCAATACAATCGGAGTGGTTTCACCACGCCGCGCAATACCCAAAGTAAAGGCATAGCAAGTAAATGTTTAAACTTTTGTATGGTGGCAGAGTTTATTATTACTAATATGTTAGTGCAAAATTATAAACTTAAATTCAATATTTCGCGTATCGCAAAGTAAAATGCAATAACCTGTGCAGCATAATACTTAGTTGTTAGAACTTTTGTTGTAAGGTATAACTACTTCCTCTATGCATATAGGAAATGATTTGAAAAACTTATAGTACTTACTGCAGCGGCCAGCAAAAGAGGCATTGATGGACGAACGTGTAAATTTGGGCCGAGGCGAAGCCGAGGCACACATATGTAAGTCCATCAAAGCCTAGTTGCGGCCAAGGCTTGTATAATACTTTTCTCAAATAATGCGCGGAAATTAAAACAAAGTACCTAGAACTCATTTTGTCAAATACTAAACTACTTTCAGTAAAGCCGCGTTAAAGTGTTCATTTGTTTTTTTTTCAATAAACAGCTTTCTATTTGCAAGCCAGTTCGAAATTTAAATAAAACCTTTGATACGTTACCTCCTTGATTGCCATGATTCGGAGTAAAATATCGTTCCATTTTAAATTACCCGACAGATATGAGTTTTCTGTGTAATTTATTAGGTCGCTAAACACGACAGATATGAATTTTATACAACTTTTGCCGGCCGCTGCTCGCATGTATTTGGGCAGTACAGCAATTTCGATTTGTCTCGAAGAAGGTTGTCAAAATAATGCTCAAATTTCCAAGCATGTTTGAGACAAATCTTTTATTGCAAGTTTCACGATTTTTTTTCAGTTTTCCATTGTTCCACGGTACTAGCATTTTCACTAATATAAAGTTCAGATAGTACTAATAAAGAAACAGTACATTATTTCAATTTAAATATAATAATATTGTTGTAACACGAAATAATAGCAATTACCTACTTCATACCTATTGCATAACTCTAAGCTGTTAGCATTTTTGTACATAGCAATGAATTCACATAAGGTATGAAAATAAAACACTTTTGAATTATCAAAAATAATTAAATCCCTACTGGACTAGTTGGGATGCTGCTAGCATGGGGGCAACACAGGGGGGGCTAAATTTTGGTTATTTTTTGCCTAGGACACGCCGTTTTCGAGATATTCGGATATATTTCTAAAAAAAATTTGGAGGCCCGTAATTCGGAAACAGTACGTCGTAGGGCTATGCTTCTCAAAAACTAAATGGTTTTTTATGGTTAAGGTTAACCCAAACTGCAATAAAATTGGAAAATTGCCGAAAAATAAAAAAAATATATATAAAAAAGTAACAAAAAAATATATTGACTTCCAAAGCAAAACACTAAAAAGAGAAAAATAACTTTCATTTTGGAAGTCAATATATAAAAACTGAAAACAGGTATAAAATGCAGTTAAAGTTGGCGGTGTGATAACCTCGTGCCTCGGAAAGCACGTAAAGCCGATGGTCCTTCGCCTGACCTCTCTCTGGTCGTGACTATACAGTGAGGGAACCAAGAACCTTGTGTGTGGGCAACAAACTCTTGTGCACTATAATTTCTCTGGCGCCGAGATTGGCTAACATTGTCAAAATTTGACCTGAAGGAAGATTAATATTCTCATATACATGATCCCTTATCAGCTAGCGGCCCCGTTAATAACATGCCTGCTTCCTATTGATATCTATACCACAGGAATCCAGCGATAAGACTATAAACGTGCTAAAATTAAAATTACTAAATAATTAACAATTTTATTGCAATCTGGGAATACCATAAACCACTTATCACTGGAAGTCCACCCAACTGTCAACCCGCTTATCTCAGTAAGACTACCTATTAATAGCGTCGTGTTCACATAAACCGACGTTTTGGTTTTAATATTCAACGAGCTGTCGCAAAGACTGGACGTCTCATCGAAATCTGATAAAACAACATTGTGTGAAGAACAAGATGTATTATAGCACGCGTGTGTTATCGTTATTGGTGCTGCAGGTGGGGTTGGTGCATAGTTTTCAGTGGGGTAAGTTAAAAGTCGTGATATTATTGTTTATTAATATTGTTTTGTGTTTAAACCAAATTGGCTTAAATTTCGGCATCGTGTCCAATTGTCTGCCTCGTGGTTGCCAGTGCTACTGCTGAACCTGAGGTTCTGGGTTCGATTTCCAAGTCGGGCAGTGTTGTTGGGTTTATCCGTCTGGAATTTCTCAATAGTAGCCGGGATTTTGGTTTTGTGCCCGATTCATGGCAATAGGCTCGCCACGTCACATGGAACTTGAAAATATCTGGTGTGCTGCCCCTGCCTTACCCTACGAGTATACATGCGTGATGCTCTGTGTTATCAATTTTACTACCAAACCGAGGTTTTTTGTGTTTCATTAACTAGGTTACCTAATTAATGAAACACAACTGTTTAACTGAAAATTAATTTTTAAATTATTTACCTTATATCATCATCATCAGATGGAATGGGTAACCGACATGCGGTTTCAAAGCACAGTATAATAAACTTAAGATGTTGAAAGGGTTTCCAACGAATCATAATTATAACAAGATTTATTTAAACCATTGACTTCTTAACAACCTTCGTGATGGCTCGACGCGATTCGATATCACACCGAAAAGCGATTTGACAATGTTATGGATATGAAATGTTGGATCTGGATAAGGGATGAAAATAGCTGAATGTTTCCGAAACTTACCAAGACAGTTTTCAATATTGCTGGAAAGTTGCCAAAGTTGCCAAATAACATAGGGTTTTTCAAATGCCATTTTCAATGTTTACGCGCTCATGAGGTTTTATATAATCGTGTAATTATTTGTTCATTATAATTAATGTATAATTGTCCATGCAAATACGTGAAGACAAAGTTAAACTATGACACTGGTAACTTCATGATAGTTGACCCCATACTTTTTTAAGAATTACACCTATAGATTTGATAAAAAAAGAAAGAGGGTGTTGATAACGAACGAAATAAATATAAATCATCAAACTAGACACTAGATGCTTAAGCACTGCACAAATCGTCCGTCAAATCAATTTCAAAATCGGGTCAGTAGTTTTTGAGAAAATAACAACGTACATACATTCGGATTGAATTAAGAACCTCCTTTTTGAAGTCGGTTAAAAACGTCAACTTTATGTTACTGTTCAAATCGTCTTACTAGGTTTGACCCTTACAAACATACAGATATGTATACATATAGATGTATGATGTTTCTTTAGTAACTAAAGAAAAGAAACAAGCTATCCATGATAGTTGAAATGAAATGAAATGAAATCGTTTATTTGCTAAATGTAGGTGTACAGATTAGATGTTCTTTTAGTAGAGAGTCCCTATACATTTTGCCTTGCAGCATGCAAATTTTTTATTCTTTTTTAATTTAGAAACACTTACTTTTTAATTTACAAAATACTGTTTTTATAAATTACAACATTTCAAAGCAATAACCGGTTCAAACATAAAACATATAAAATGATTTGAAACAGGAAATGAAAAATGATTTAGTTTTTTATTAGCGAAACATTATTTGAATACACAATAACCAACATTATAGACATTAATATATAATAATCAATCATAACAATGAAGAATTTTACCACTAGTTAAACTAATGTTTATTTTATCAGTAAGAAAATAAATGTAAAAACTAAAATTTTCGGTTGGATATTGTAGATAAGCATAAAAACTACCACCCTGCTGATATTAATTTTATCCTACTAAGCCATTACATAAGTAAAAGTTGTTTTCTATTTATACGTTTCTTGCCCAAAGTTGCCAGCAGTTTGGCAACATTCCCGGCAGTTCTGGCGACTTTGGCAATAATGCCGCCAATTTTGATGGCTAAAATGGATACGGATACGAATCATAATTTTTCTGCCCTTATCCCATGTTACTTGGGGTCGGTGCAACACGTTTTCTTCTTCCATACCGTCTTATCCCCCGTATGTATCCGATATTTCTATACGGATACAGAAATAATATTGTACCGGTTTCGGATACGGTTTTTTTTTAGGTTTCCGTACCCAAAGGCTAAAAACAGGACCCTATTACTAAGACTCCACTCTGCGTCTGTCTGTCTGTCTGTCTGTCACCAGGCTGTCTCATAAACCGTGATAGCTAGACAGTTGATCTTTTCACAGATGATGTATTTTTGTTGCCGCTATAACAACAAATACTAAAAACAGAATAAAATAAATATTTAAGTTGGGCTCCCAAAACTTCCTGTGCGAGTTCGACACGCACTTGGCCGGTTTTTTTTTTTAAATTCTCTCTTTCTAAGGTATCCTATTCATGCATTGCAAGTGACTATGTGCCGCGCGGCTATGTGTCGGCTCGACCCGGAAGAAAAAACTGTCATTTTTAATTTAGAATCCGAAATTATCCGAAACTTTTTTATCAGATTCGGTTACGGAGCTCCTTAACATCCCTGATTGCAAGTACGTTTATGTGAACGTTCACGTCGACGCTATGCGATATGCTATTTGATTTTTTTACGAATACGTAAAGAATACTTCAAATACCATCCTAATAAGCTCCTACATTATAATATAATGTGTCGCACGAAGCAGTTTGAAAATCTATCAAATTTTCTAATTTGCCGCAAATTAATATTCAATTATTTTTATTTATGTTACGTGTCCGTGTTTGGGTCCTAAATTTAGTAAATGTACCATAGAATTGAATAGCTCCAGTAGATTTTTCACAAAAAGCAAAACGCTGTAAAGTGCAAAATAACTTTCTTTTCGAAAGCCATTGTCTCTAGTATTGTTTTGCGACATCGACATCCAAGTGTTTTTAGTGTTTTGCTTTTGAAGTCGGTTTATTTTTTGTGAAATAGTTTTTATATCTGTCATTTTAGTTTTAGTAAACTATCACTAAAAAGTAAGCAAGTTCAATAGTAAAGTACTTGGTAAAATAGGGTTGGCAAAATACCCATAATAACTCAATTTATACATTCGTGATGTTTGTCGCTAAGGAGTTCGGTTGAATGTTTCATATCTTCAAAACTGCTGAATTGATTTAGATGAAACTTAAACTAATGCTTAAGTTGAGAGATGAATAATCTAATAAAATAAGAATAGTCACGATCCGAAGAGTAGTTTCGGCGAAATGCGTGGACAAACATACAAACAAACATACATACACTTATGAAATTTGGCACATATGTTGAGAATCCCAATTAGAGAAACATATTCGGCAATGCCAACAATATTACATATATACGTGTCGAGAATCAGCGTAGCAAGTTACATACCGGGGACTATACTACGTATATTTTACTAACAAATACCAATATATTGTACATAGCTTCTGCCCGCGGCTTCGCCCGCGTAGAAGGTATTTTATCATGCCTAGAGAATACAAACTATTCTATGTTTTTTGCAGGGTCTCAAACTAACTCCATGCCAAATTTCATCCAAATCGATTCAGTAGATCCAGAGAATACAACAACCTCACAAACTCACAGTCATTACCTCTTTATAATATTAGTATAGATATAGATTTGGTACGGAATGAGAAGTCTGACTCGCACTTGACCAGTTTTTTTTTAAAAACTATTCGTTTTCTAGTCATCGACTTTAAAGTATATACCGGCGTTGATGAAGATATTATAAAAAAAACATGTTTGCTTATTAAAGCTTGTGCCTAAATAATAACAGCCGCACGGGTCGATCTTCAAGGTTAAGCAACGCTGGGGTCGGTGCGTGGATGGGACCATCTTTACATAGCGAGTTTCCTCCGTGCCTCGGCCACCTTTCCTCGGCGTTAAGCCGTTAGTCGCGGCTGTCATTTGAAGATCTTTGACTGTTGTATTCGTCAGAAAACAGAAAGTTTGACACCAGTCTTGCTAAGTATATTACCCAGTTACTGGGTTGTAGGGGTCAGATAGTCCGCTGCATCCGGTTAGACTGGAAGCCGACTCAGATAAAGTTAGGAAAAGGCTAGGCAGATTCATTGTTTATTAGAGCTAATCAATGTTTTAATTGCAATTTAAAAATACAAGTATATTCTCTATTGTGTAAGCAGCATATTTTATGAAAAGATTTGATTATATCTTTTTTGGTATCAGCATAGTTTAAATGTTAATATTTTCATGTTTCAGACATTGTCGTGGCCAAAAAGGAAAGATTAGAATTTTATAAAAACGAAAACCTAACGCACACAGAAGAAATGCCGTCGGCTAAGCTAATCGATTCAGTCATTTACGATCCAGTTCACGACAGGGTTCTATTTCTTGACCGTTACGATAAAAAGATTTCAATATCCAGCTTTGACTTATTAACTAGGATAATAGAACCATTAGTAACAAAATCAATCTCATTAGGATACTACGCCATCAGGTTCGCGTACGATCCGGTCACGGTATCACTCTTTTGGCAGGAAGATTCGGATATTCACTCATTTTCATTACATCCTGCATGTACTAAAAAAGGAAATGTCGGAACTAGTTTACTTTCGTCGAATGGCTACTGCAAAGATTTAGCCGTGGATAGCTGTGGTGGGTAAGTTATATGATATAATCTACACACATACCCAAAATTAGCGGAACAAAAAGATTGAATATATATTTTTTGTTGACCATTGCAGGGCAGTTTTTAACCGACTTCAAAAAAAGCAGAAGGTTCTCAATTCGTCGGGTGTTTTTATATTTGTTTCCCGATTACTAGACGCCTGGACCGATTTGGAAAATTCTTCTTTTGTTTGAAAGGGACATTAGGTCATTAAGGTCATTGGGCCATTAGGTCAGGATCTGATGATAGTATCCTGGAGAAATGGAGGGAACTCCTCAAATATTATAGGCATACATATAGCGATTTAGGTAGTTTCATAAACAATGTAATTATTTGAATTCAGAAAGTATAATTTGTTGAAGTGGAACTGATGAAGAAGACCACAGATGGCCACTGGAAATCCGTAATGCTAAGCCACGGGTATAAGATATCTGGAATAGTTAACAGACTACGATGAAGCAAATACTTAAATAAATAGTGCCTACTGATGAAAATGTTACCATAGAACTGATCTAATGATGAAGCAGGCAGGTAGGCACTGGAACTCCGAAATAAAACAATGTATTCTAGTCGTGTTTGGGCTTAATGGAATTGTCATGAGATGTTCTTTGGCTATAAATGATTTTCATGTTAATTGGACCAAAACTAAAAAGAGATAAATAAAAAACTTTTTGACAAAAATTAAAACCGACTTAGGTCTAGGTCGAAAACTGAAAACAATAGGTACCAAAGACACCGACTTCGGAAAATAAAGTTATTTTTCGCCGTCGTGTTTATGTTTATTGGCATTGTTATGAGAAGCACTCTTAATGATTTTAGTGATCTTATGTGGTATGTACCAACCAAAACGTTCCACAAACCTCCATAGAAAAGGCAGGATCCTCCGACCAGACGGGTGTTGTGTCTGGTCCGAGCAACTGCCCAACGGTTATTGTCGGACTGTTGTATGTCTATAAAGCTTAAGAAGATACCTCGATTTCCATAGGATCCCCTCATCAGAACCTGACTTGGTGACAATGGGACCACCTCGAAAGTACATGTGCGTGTGAACTGAGGGACCACACTGGTATCTCGCAAAATAAATATCGTAGGATTTAGTAGTAGACTTAAAATAATTGTAGAACAAATCTGGGAATTTGTAAATTAATATATTAAAAGCTACAGCCCTTAAAGTGTGGTCCCTCAATCCTCACATACCATTAGCCAGATCTCGGAAAGTATCTGATAAAATAAGGTTTTGTGACTACAGACATTTAGTAAAGAATTTGTAAAGATATTTACCAAATAACAAACCACGAAGCATCAAATATAAAAAATATATAACGACTAAACTGTGGTCCCTCAATCCTCACATTCACTGACATATGTGCATGTACTAGCTGCTATACGAAAGGAGTATCAGAAAGACTAGGCATTTAGTAACGAATTTGTAAAGATATTTACTAAATAACAGACCACAAAGCATCAAAGATAAAAAATATATAACGACTAAACTGTGGTCCCTCAATCCTCACATCCACTGACATATGTGCATGTACTAGCTGCTAGACGAGAGTAATATCAGAAAGACTAGTGTACTTAACTTTTAGTAGAAAGTTTCTACTAAATAATAGTTATCTAAAACTGTGTATTTCTTACCTCTTAGCTGAGATAATATTATTTTTTAATCCTATAAAAATAGATAAGAGTAGTGTGACCACACAATGAAACAAAATGTAGACAGTACTATTATACTTCATTTAGTATAGCATTAAACGAAACGAAAACAATGTTGAACTGTTAATTTAATTTTACATTACACGGCATAGGTGTCTTTAATAAAAAGTATATAATAAAAATAACATTAATACATTTATCTAAGTAAGTGAAATTGCATGTAGCTTAATGAATGTAAGAATATTTGTTGATCAGTACTTTCAATAATTTTGAGTTGTTGATCATCATAGCAAAAGAAACGCTCATTCATATAAAAGTGGCATCGGTAATGACCAAGACCGCCTGGTATTAATGATGGAATGAATTCAGATGCACCCATGATTTTCTAGCTTTTGTTCTTTACTATTATGGTAACTGGAACATAATTCAGATAACTTTTTTCAGTGCCATTCAAATCGAATGATATTATTTTTGAAAGCTCGTAATTGTAACTAACTTGGTCATTACAAGTGGTACAGTTCCTGTTTCCTTCATAGATGTTAATTGCCTCTTCCAAATTATCTATGCCAAATATTTCAATAATATTTATATTTAAGGGCAAAAACGCAACATCTCTATTGATTAAGTTTGATTGGCAGGACGTATTTAAACACATTTTTGTAAAAGTTGCACTGAAAAATTATCTTAGAAGTATATGTTCAAATATACATACACCGGCAAAATTAGCGGAACAAAATAAAAATTACGATTTTTATATTAAATAAGAATTAATTTAAAAAACTTATATTAAGACATTTTTCCTTACTTAAAAATACACCTTTTAAAATAAAAATTAAGTCGCATTTAGTAAATTTTTGTGAGTAATATGACTTCATGGGAAAACTGGACATTGTTGATTTTTTAAGGTTACCAAGGAAAGTTAATAAAAGTTAATTAAAAAAATCATTTTTACAATAAAATAATATCACATTAAATTGCGTGTTTTCTCCACTTGGTCTTAATAAAATTTTCATCTGCCTAGACATGTTGAGAATAATGTTATTCATTGTATCTTGTGGTAGTTTTTATCATTCCTATACAATGGCGCTTCGCAGTTTACCCACATTGATAAGTGTAGGGAGTATGAATTTTACTCTTCGTTTTAGCAGTTCCTAGACGTGTTCTATCGGATGCATGTCTGGTGATCTCGCCGGCGCCGCCAAAACTGCGATATTGACATTATTAAGATAGGCTGGATTTGAAAAGTGGTATGCAGCCGAGGATATTCCTAGATCAAAACGAAGTAACCACTGATAAAGGGGCAAATGATACCGCGTTTTATTCTTAAATAACACTTATATAGCGGTGTACAACAAGATTGCCCTCCATCGATCATCATCAAGTCCGTACGAGCTCCCAAACACATCCTACATGAATCTAATATTGTTCCTCTGCCATATGCCACTGTAGCTTAAAAAAAATACAGATTATGTTATTCTTGTTCATGTTCACACATTCATTGCCGTCTCTCAATTCGATTTAAATTAATTCCATAACCATCACTGAACAATATTTTCCTCCATTAGTCTGTGTACTAAAGTTGATATTCCCGGGCAAACATTGTTTCTGTTTCAAAGTTGATGTGGCTCAAGTTTTGGACCTGCGGCGGAGACGAACAAACCAGAAACAGCTTCTTTCATTCTCCTTCGTTCTTTAAAACCAGTTTCTATTGCACCTCGAACTTCCTCCAGCTCATTTTTGGCTTGAATAGGCTTTAAATGCGGGTTTTTTCGAAAGCGAAACTAAATAAAAACATTATTTCTGTTGGTAGTTCGATATTCCTGCCTGGTTCTCAAATGATTAAAACAGATAAACGATGAATTATTTATTTATTTTATTTATTATATACTTTATTGTACACCAAGATAAAAATTAATCAAAAAGACATCTTATAACAAAAACAAACATACAACAGGCGGCCTTATCGCGAACCGCGATCTCTTCCAGGCAACCAAGAATGGAAAGAGACAGCCTGGACACAATATGGGGTTGCACTTGGTGCAATTTTACAACAAATAATTATTAAAAATTATGCACATCATTCTATAGGTTTGATAATTTCTTCTCATCTCAAGTGCCCTGGGCCTCTCAGTTTGGGCCTGGGCTTCAAAGTTGGGCACAATGATGTCCTTAACTTCGAAAAAGATCTAATCATTAAAAATGAAACAAATAACTCAGGTTGTTAATGAAATATTTACAAAATTTTATATAAAAACCATGAAGTGGCAATAAGCAAAATTCTCTCAAAGTGATGTAAGTACGAATAAACTTAAAACAATCGGTTGAAAAGTGAAGTTCAATTGTTTTATCAATTAGAAATAATTGCTTTTATTGTAAAACAAAAGAAAAACTACCCCGCAAAGATAAAAAATGTTTTGTGATTTTTTTTCTTGTTCCGCTAATTTTGCCAGTGTGTGTATATGTGATATTACACTGGCAATCATAACTAATATGGTTTCCTTTCTCGCTTAATGGACTAAAATATTGTGAAGCAATTTTTGCCCTCATTAAATAAATGTTATCGTTTTTAGATTCAATGTCGCATTAAAATATCCAGTAGAAATATTAGATTGAACTTTTTTGGCGTTTTTTTTAATATTTAATTACATTTATACATTTTTCTTTCTTGAGCGTAATGTAATTACTTGTTCTCAGTTTCCTGTTTTGTTTATCCCCATAAACACTATGCATACGTAAAAACCACTGAGCTGATACTCATTAAACATAAACAGTTCAACATTGTTTTCGTTTCGTTTAATGCTATACTAAATGAAGTATAATAGTACTGTCTACATTTTGTTTCATTGTGTGGTCACACTACTCTTATCTATTTTTATAGGATTAAAAAATAATATTATCTCAGCTAAGAGGTAAGAAATACACAGTTTTAGATAACTATTATTTAGTAGAAACTTTCTACTAAAAGTTAAGTACACTAGTCTTTCTGATATTACTCTCGTCTAGCAGCTAGTACATGCACATATGTCAGTGGATGTGAGGATTGAGGGACCACAGTTTAGTCGTTATATTTTTTTTATCTTTGATGCTTTGTGGTTTGTTATTTAGTAAATATCTTTACAAATTCTTTACTAAATGTCTGTAGTCACAAAACCTTATTTTATCAGATACTTTCCGAGATCTGGCTAATGGTATGTGAGGATTGAGGGACCACACTTTAAGGGCTGTAGCTTTTAATATATTAATTTACAAATTCCCAGATTTGTTCTACAATTGTTTTAAGTCTACTACTAAATCCTACGATATTTATTTTGCGAGATACCAGTGTGGTCCCTCAGTTCACACGCACATGAAAGTATACACCCTTTCAAACAATTTTTAAAATCGGTCAACAATTTTATTGTCGGTGAAATCGGAGAACTTAAAAAAACAAACATACAGTCGAATATAGAACCTCCTCCTTTTTTTAAAGTTGGTTGAATGCCGCCCTTAAAACGACCCACTGGTATTGGTATTTTTCACTTTTCATCACCCAGTGGTATTTTCACTTTTTTGTTGTGGTACTTAGTGTGTAAGATCTAAAGTACATAATGTACAATAAACAGACATACCGATTTCAGCAATCTCGAGAGATTTGCCGACATTCATTGAAGAGTTCTATTCTGTTCTGTTCTCCAATGTTCTTCATCAGATCTTTACCAAAATTTATATTGGACCACTTCAGAAAAGTAGATACCATTTCAAACACAAAAACAACATTCAAAATTGGTCCACAATTGACGGAGGAATCGGTAAACCAACATCAAAAAAACTACAACCGAACCTCCCAATGATTTGGAAAGTCGGTTTAAAATGTTCCGCTATTTTATTATTTGTGTGTTTTTTTGAGACACAGGCAATACAGTATTGAACTTTGTGAAAATTTTATACTTATTAACAAATTACAGGCATATTTACTGGATCACAAACAAGAATATGGAGAGGGCTCGTCTTGATGGCTCTGAGAGAGAAGTTTTAATAGACGGTACTGTTTCTAATCGACACAGCTTGGCCATTGACCAACAGACACAAACAATTTACTGGATTGAAGAAATTGATAAAAATGGTGTTAGACAGTTATCTATTAAATGTGCCGATTTTAATGGTAAGAACAGAACAACATTATATAATTTCAACAAAAACCAAACATCTCCTAGTTCATTGACCGTAGCAAAAGATTTTATCTACTGGAAGGACACTGATCAAAAGGCTATTTGGCAATTACCTAAGAATCCACACAAAAACGAGGAAGCCAGACTATTATCAAACATTGACAGCGCCAGCTATTTGGGGTGGTTTCAAAATATAGCAGCCAACTACAAAATTGAGGAACAAACTAAAGGGCATCAAAACTGCGAAAGTCTAAAGAGTTTAAACCCTGAAACCCCAGATGAATACCTGTTTTGTGTCAATGGTACGAAAGTTAGTGCGGAGTCTCGTTGTGAATGTGCACAGGGTTACACTGGTGAGAGATGTGATGTATCCATATGTCACAATTATTGTTTCCAAGGAGATTGCAGTGTCAGTGCTGAGGGACAACCTAAATGCAGGTAAAACATATTCATCTCATTAAGGGCTAGCGAAGATATTTAGGGTCAGCTCCTACCGAGACGCAAATAACGGTAAACCAGGCACCGTGAGGTGCATCGTGAACCCACAGGGTAGTAAATTAAGTTCTATATTATCTCAATAAGTTCGCGCGGCGTCACGTTTCGTTATTTATACGTGTGAGCTGGCACTAATGTCAAGTTAAGCAACTATACTCCAAGCATTTTGAAGATACAATGTTTACTAACAAAGAAAAACAGCAAATTTTTTAGGGCTGGCATATAATGTTGTATTTGTTGCACATTGATTTAACTGCGTTAGTACAGATGAAAGATAATTTGAGAACAAAAATTAGCCAAGGTCTTAGGACTGGAAGATTAGTTTAGAGCGAAGCTTAAAATAAAAAAAATTTATCTCAGCTGATTGAAGTGTCAGTGCTTTGTAATTAAATATTGTACCTTCATGTTGGCCAGAGCATAGATAGATATACCTAATGTTAATAGACCCTTAAACAACCACGTCATCACTATCACCGTTTTTCAGAAATAAACTTTCAGTTTCAAAATATAAAATTAGGTTATATAAAACCAAGATTCGCGTTTCCGCGATACCACGCTTGGATAAAAATATTAATAATCACATTAAAACTTATAGGCTCAATACATGTTGGGTTAGTTTGGGTTATTTTATAAAATATAATTTTTATACCCTCAAGTAGACATTCTTCGTTCTATAATCTATCGTAACACGAAATTACGACAGGGTATCAAATGTGTAAAATGCGCATAATGTTTGAACAGTTTAACCGATTTTCGTCAAGTACCCTAAGAACACTCTCAAAAAAGTCACCTTTAAATAAAAAACTAAATTAAATCTCACAGACAAACACACAGATACACTCCTTTTACGCCGGAGGTTGAAAATTAGTTTATCTTTACCTTGAATGTGGACAGAGTGATCGACTGAGCGAGCGCAAAGCGCAAGCGACGCGTCTCCATTTCAACTTT
The DNA here is from genome assembly GCA_964057195.1 of Orthosia cruda. NCBI lineage: Eukaryota > Metazoa > Arthropoda > Insecta > Lepidoptera > Noctuidae > Orthosia > Orthosia cruda. Next base: position 2,740,767 of record OZ059854.1, read on the forward strand.
GGCAAAAAATATTTCGTATGTCTGATTTTCATGCAAAAATATATATATATATATATTTGGTACTGGTTACAGGTCACATTTCTCAACCGATTTTCGTGAAATTTTAATTATAAATTAATTATATGCATTTTTTTTGTCTACAACTCGACTCGCGAGTATATGAGGTACAGTCAGTAAAAATGCTTTGTATGTAATTATAAAACCTGTGTTTAATAAAACAAAAAAATTTGAGCAAATATGATTAAAAATCAACTTTATTATAATTTTAGTCCTTGTACCTAGTTATGTTTTGGCGGTCGGGGATTTACTTAAAAAATATTTATTTATTACACAATTACTTTAATTATAAAAATACAGGATATTTAGCTGGTGGCTGATGCAAGACTGAATATAATACAAAGAAAAATAATGATATCTAATTTTGCGGTAAATGCAAAGTTGCAAAACGACGCATGTTGACGGTGACTGCTAACTCAGCGTAAACTGCTAACTCAGCGTAAACGTCTGTTACGATGAGTTAACTCCTCCCTCCATAGGATAGAAGCAACTCTTGCTTCTGGCGGCGTCCGCGCTGCCCTTGGTGTCCACCGGGATGTTCTTTGTTTTCCATTGATACAGCTTCCAGGATGCTGCTGCGACCAGTAGGATATATAGGATGATTGTGCTCCAGCTAGGTGTAACTGCTATGATTGGCCAATTATCTTCTTCTGGCACGGAGATGTCGCCTGCTCTGTTTATTTATTTATTTAAACTTCATGTACAATGGTGATACATAGGCGGACTTAATGCAGCAAGGCATTCTCTACCAGTCAACCTTTGGGTTAAAAAGGACAAACAGGTGGTAGGAGTACAAAATAAAAATGAACAATAATTAAAGTCGGATATTAATAAACTATCTAACAAATAAAATACATAAATAATTTCTAAAACAATAGACTAATAAATATTATAATAAATATCATATTCTAAATGAAATAGAAATTAAACATAATAACTAAGACGAAGACCGAGCTATGTAAGAGAGGACAAGTAATAGTTCCGGATTCTACGCTTAAATGAAAATTTACTCTCAGTTTTTTTTATGTCAAGTTCTCTGTTGATAAGTTCGTGGATGCTGTCTAGTGAGATGTCTTCTAATTGGAGTTCGTATTGTATTGATTGTTCTGAGACTTGATGCTGCTCCGGTAATGGTATGACCTCGTTGATAACGACCGTGTCGGTGTGAGACCGCAGTGTCTTATTCATGATGTTCATCTGGCAGTCTTCTGTTAGTGTAACGAGATGAATTCCCGACAGCTTCTTGTAATCTGTCTTGGAGTTGCATTGTGTTTTGGTAACTTCTTCTTCTCTGAGGACGAGTAGCCAGTTGTTGTCTCCGATCTTCCGAACTTTTCCTCTTCTTAAGTTCATCTTAGCGTGAGTGCAATTTGCTGGGCGATGCTGGATGAGTGATAGTATGCAGTCATCTGAGTCTTCAATTCTTCTGGTGTCGAGGAGCTTGCAGAGCTGGGTGTTGTCGGTCAGTGGCTGACAGTCTTCTTCCAGGTAAGCGTACTCATCGTTACCAAGTGCCAGGTATTTTGATTTTGGAATGATAGTGAGGTTACTTTTATTTGGGATAGAATAGAGATGGATAAGGTCGTAGGTTTTTGAGGTAATTGAGGGGATTTCGAGAATAAAGTTAACAGAGTGTTCTGTACTGTAAGCTTTAACTTTAATTGACTTCTCTATCCTGTATATGTTACTAATGCTAATACTATCTACTGGTTTAAACATAAACATACTTTCTAAGTTTCTTAACTCTTCTATTAAATTCTGAGGACTTATAATACTAGGATGCATGGTGCCTATCTGAGCAAAAGTCATAGCATCTTCTAATAACATTAACCTATCTAAAATTATCTGTAAACTAAAATCTATCTGTACGTAAATATCTAGGAAATGTAAATGGTTAGAAAGGTTGTTGGAATTATTCGTAATATTTTGTAATACACTAGCCAAATGTTGCTGATTATTATTTAATTTTGTTAACTGTTTACTAAACTCATCGATTGTATTGTGTGCTAATACCAAGGATTTCCTTTGTGAATCCTGTACGTTTCTAACTCTGTTTTTAATGTTTAAAATTTCTGCTTCAAACTTAGCTGCATCTTCTTGGTTGAGATTACCTGTGATAGACTTAACGACAGTACCTAATCCATCTATCAGACCGCGTCGCTTTCTAACTTGCGGCGTTAAAGATTTAATCTTCTTACCAATAATATTAAGGCTATATTCTATTTGATTCCTATACGTTTTATGTAACTCTCCAGATGCTGTACTCTCAGCGTTTTTCGTGCTAGCATATAGGGACATCAATTGGATAGATGTAAAGTGCAGATTGCTAATGTTGTAAACGCAAGCAAGGCTAAAGTAGTTGTCTTGTTTAAGGAGTTGACCTTGTTTAAGGAGGAGGATACCATTGTCGTTACCTACTTGGGTAATGGTTACGGTTGCTGTTGTGTTGAGCACGACAGCTCCTGCGATGAAGATCCTGCAACAAGATGAGGCCTCCGTAGTAGTTTGAAGTGAACCCTAATGGACTTAGAATTTGGATGGTTACCTATTATTTCAGCCACATTATTTGGGTGAAGATGTATGATCTTGTATGGTCCTTTGAAGACTGGCTTCGTCTTGTCACTGCGTGCTGACTTTGCTACCTGTTTATAGACAGTTTTACCTACCTTGAATTTAATTTCTTCTGCTTCTTGGTTACGTTTAGCAATCACCTGCTCCTTGTTTTTGGACATGTGTGCGGCGATGCACTCTTGAACTGCCTCTGCGTTGGCCCGATGCTTAATAACATAGTCCTGGTAAAATTCTTTTGGGTAGTATAATTCTAGTGGGTTTCTGGATGCTGTGTGTCCGAATAATAACTCATGAGGTGTATAATCTGTTGCTGAATGGATAGCGTTGTTGTACGCTATTATAGAGTACTTCATAATTAGCTGTATAGGATCATCTTTGTTAGTCATTCTTTGTATCCTAATTATTTCGGCTAGGGTAGAGTGTAAACGTTCAATAGGGGAATTAGAATTAGGATTATAGGGTGTCGTGAAGTGTACGTGAATGTTATGTAGTGCGCAAATTTCTTTAATAACATCGTTGTCGAATTTAGTGTCTGAATCTGTGGTTATTTTATTCGGTAAACCTAACACTGAGAAAACGTTTAGCAATGCTTCAGCTATATGGACGCTACTGCATGCTGTTAGTTGGACTGCCTGGGCGTATTTAGAGAAGTTATCAATGACTGTAAGGAACGTTGCGCCTCCGGTTGAGTAAAGGTCCATAAATATATGCTCCATCGGTTTACGAGGGGTATCGGTTATAGCTAAAGGTGGTTTAAGAGGGTTGCGTTCGTATTTAGATTTCAAACATGTGTCGCATTGATTAACGAATCTTTGAATGGTAAGAAGCATGTTTGGCCAATAGTAAATCCTGTGCAACTGTTTATACGTCTCCTGAATACGTTTAAGTAGCTTAGGGCCTCTGTCGTTAAATATTGTTGTGTAAACTCTAGAAAAGGCATGGTATAATTCTTCATTATGAAAGTAACAATGGAATATACGATTAGCAATGGTGTGCTTTTTAAGGAATCTAATTATCTCGGACTCTGTATTATTTACTGGGATAAAGACATCTTTTATAACTACCTTTGAGTTAGTGGATCTGTTATCTACTCTATACATAGAACCGGGTGTTGACCTAATGTGGAACTGTTTTAACTGCCTATCAATAGCGTCTGCTATGATGGGTATACCTTTATTTTCGTTGTCAGGCTGTGTATGTCTTGTAGACACTAGTTCAGGTTCAGCTGACACTACACTCATGCTATCCGTACCTATATTAGATTCGGGAATACTTGGGGTTTGTAATTGTACATTTTCATTGGGTGCTTCTGTGTCTGTATTGTAGTATTGGAGCGTTAGTTAAAATTTGTTTGCACTTATTGAAAGCTTCTAAGAAATCCGGGGAGTGTATGACTTTACTATTTTTCTTAAGGCAAAGGGTCATTGGTTTAGTAAGCTTAGCGAAATCTTTTACGAATTTTCTGTAATATCCGACCAAACCTAGGCAGCCTTTTATTTCCTTCTGGGTCTTAGGTAAGGGGAAGTTAAGTACGGCTTTTATCTTGTCTTTGTTTGGTTTTAAACCTTCATCTGTTAGTTCATGTCCTAAGAAGTTAACCTGTTTTTGTAGGAACTGTGATTTATCCAACTGGTTCCTTAGATTATGTATTTTGAATCGATCGAATACTTGTTTTAATTTTTCTATGTGTTGTTGCAATGACGTAGATATTATTATTACGTCATCTAAGTATTTGTACACATTGTCTATGCCTCTTAATATATGGTCCATTAGTCTTTGAAATGTACTTGGTGCATTTTTGAGTCCAAATGGCATTCTAAGGAACTCATAGTGCCCTCGTTCTGTGGTGAATGCGGTTTTTTCAGTATCATTAGGGTGCATTTCCACTTGGTGAAAACCGCTAGCAAGGTCTAGGGTTGTGAAGTATTGAGCTCGTCCTAATCTATCTAATATGTCGTGTATATTTGGTAAAGGGTATTTATCTTCAATGATACGGTCATTGAGTCGTCTGTAATCAATTACGAGTCTCCATTTGACATTGCCTGAGGAATCGGGCTTTTTGGGTACGATATGAACGGGACATGACCAAGGAGATATGCTCTCTCGCACGATACCTTGCTGAAGGAGCTTATCCACTTGTTTACGAATTTCTTCGCGTTGTTGAGGAGCTTGTCTGTAACTACGTACAAAGACTGGTGTATTATCGCTCGTGTTTAACAGCGTGTGTAAAAGTGAGTGGTATATCTTCTGCATATAACAAGTCCCTATACTGATAACATAACCGGGTTATTTCGCGCTTTTCTTCTTCGTTCATGTGGTCTGTACGGATTTTTTGGAGGTTTTCGTTTAATATACGGTCAATGTTATTATCTACCTGTATGGTATTAATATCGTGACTATTGTTTTTATTGGCATTGAAAAATGTTTCTAATTTAATTGACGGGTTAAGCGGGATACACTTCTTTTGATCACTATGATTAATTAACGATGTTTTAAAATAGCCGTTTGTGACGTTAACTATAGCTGGTGGGGACATTAAATCATCTGACCACATTAAATCGTCGTGAAGGTATTGTCCATCTAAGTAGTTAGTTTTTACTTTGACTATCTTTTCACATCTAGGTTCGATAGTTATCTTTTGGGGTGGAGAACTAAAGTGTATTGGTATTTCCGCCGTAGATGTACGTAACACATTGTTATTTAAATCAATGTTACTCTTTAATTTTTGCAGAAGGTCAATTCCGATAAGATCTTTATATTTAGGGTCGAAATCGAATATTAGGAACTTATGTGTTATATCACTATTAAACGCGGGAGGTAAGGGAAGGTACACTACTTTGTCGTGAACTGATGAACTGTGTGCAGTATTAATTTGAAAGGGTTCTGTTTCTACACAGTACTCAAATATGGTGCCTGCAACTACGTCAGTTGCTATAGTTGAATGACTGGCCCCTGTATCTAATAGAAACTTACCGTCGAACTCTGGTAGTATAATGTACGGTAAATATTTCTTGGTCTGGAAATTGATTGAAACTAAGTCTGGTTGTCTCGGTTGGTGTCCAGGGTAAAATCCTGGTCACAACTTACCTCTTGTTCGTCTATGGTTACATTCGGCTCAAGTGCTATGCCGTTACCGTCTGTGATGGTGTTATAGAGCTCCATGTCACTGGATCCTGGTTGATCTTGAGTGGCCATCTGTATTGGAATGTAGAACAACTGCTGTGCGAACTGTGGGTTTTCTGGCTTACCTGCCGTACGCATTGTGACGTCCGATGATACTGGCGTGAGAACTGGTGGTTTTGGAATGTTAGGTTGATTCCTAAAGTTATTTGAAGCATTCGGTCTAGAGTTACCTGATGCTGGTTTGGACTTCCAGGGCAATACAGATTGTACCCATTGTTGACGCTGTTCGGGGGTTCTATAATTTGGTTGAGGTGCAAAGTTTTGTGGGGGCCAGGTGCAAACGGGCTTGCTGTATTACGGATGGGATTATTATTGCCTGGTTGTTTAGATAACTCCCTTGGCTTTGCTTGTGACGTTGAAGGATTATTGCTGTAATTAGCTCTATTATACGAAAGCCTAGCTTCTTCTTGTCTGGCCGCTATGATGGCTGCTTCGAAGGTGTCCGGTTTGGCGATTCGAACGCCCAACGAGACATGGAAGTCTAACTGGTTTATATACTGTTCAATAACCATCTTTTCGTAATACGTTTTATTCCCATGTTCACCTACGGAATGCAGAGTATCAAAAAGCTCGCGGAGGCGTTTGCCGAAGCTTTCAGCGTCTTCTGTCTTAGACTTACGCACTCGCGTTAACTCCTGCATTACTTGTATTTCGTTTCTAGGTTCGCCAAGGCGCCTAACTAACGCGTTCTTAATTGTTAGCCATGAGTCTAAGTGGCCTTCGTACGCTATTGCATCTATGGCTAGCCCACTAAGCCTACTTTTAATTAAGCAGATGAATGCTGGGTGCGAACGATCTGCCTCGGAAGTTAACAGTAATAAGTTTTCTACTTCCCTAATATAATAATTAAGTAATTTAGGATTGCCATCATATCTTGGCATCAAATCTGCGATTAGTTTATAAGGTTTATAGTTGGCATCATAATCCCTGAGCGACATTGTTTTTCTGTAGCTTTTCTATCTAGTGGCGCTCGGCGCGAAACAATAGAGGTGTCAAATTAAACACTTGGAATTTACGCGTGGGATAGTTAACGCTACTTATTATAATTTTGTGGCTGCCTACTGCGATTTTAGCTTAGAGACAGATACACAAAGATTAACATAAAATACAAAAATTATAATAGGGCAGGAAATAGAGCAAGGACACTTGGTAAAACGAGAGTACTTACCAAAGCAGCCACTGCATCTCCTGTCGAGTCGAGTCTCCTCCAACACAGCTTCCTCCAATTCTCCGGAGAATTATCCCGATGACCGTAGAGGTGTCCGACCGCACGATAGGTTCTTTGTAGATCACGAAGGAACGATTTGAGAACCGTCGTTCTTAAGATGAAGAGTTGGATTCGATCTTAGAACGTCGCGATCCTACCGACTGCGCCAGTTATGTTTCGGCGGTCGGGGATTTACTTAAAAAATATTTATTTATTACACAATTACTTTAATTATAAAAATACAGGATATTTAGCTGGTGGCTGATGCAAGACTGAATATAATACAAAGAAAAATAATGATATCTAATTTTGCGGTAAATGCAAAGTTGCAAAACGAAGCATGTTGACGGTGACTGCTAACTCAGCGTAAACTGCTAACTCAGCGTAAACGTCTGTTACGATGAGTTAACTACCTTTATAATATTTTTTTTTGCAAAAACATCAAAAAAGGAACAATTTAATTACAATCTAAAAGTTATAAAATATCTCAGAAAATCAACTCTTAATTTGTATTAAAATTTACCTGACATAGTTATTATTCGATAAGTACGTAATTATTTACGTCTACCTATCCAATAATCATTATATCAGGTATTGTTTTTTACAAAAATAATCACATTTATTCTAAAAAATTTAAAATATCATAGTTATTTTTTGTATTCAAATAAGTTATTCATCACCTATTTATTCTATTTTTTACTTTTTATTAATTTTTCACCTAGTCTGTTGTCGTGACGAGATCTTTGAGCTTTTTATGTATAGCTATTGAATGTGCTAATATTCACGAATATAAAACACAAAAAACCATTGGTGTACACTATGCCGACGTCCATACAGAAATATATTTGATTAGGTTTGACTGAGCTGACTGTACTAAATTCAGAATCAGAATTTTATTTGCTCTAAATGTAGGTACAGTATAAAGTTAATAACATAAAAATTAGATCAGCTACATTTTACCTTACGGCGTGCAAATCATTGCATTAATAAAATACACAAAATGTCAAATATACAAACAAAACACAAAAAAAAATCAACAATACACATAGAATGAATAATGAGAAAAAATAAGTTATTTTTCACTTTGTAGTTTTGTATTTGGAAGTCGGTAGTATTTTTTTGCAAAAAGTTTTTTTATTTTTCACTTTTTAGTTGTACGTAATAGGCAAGTTAGTAAGGGAACTATTTCGACAGAATAGATATCATGAAACTTGAACATAACCGGTGAAATGAGAGATCTGCTTACCCCTTAAGAGCGAACTGGCGTGATGTTATGTTATGAAATGTTATAAACAACAAACAGACATGCGATTGCAGCAATCCCGAGAGATTTGCCGTTATTTATTGAAGAGTTCTGTTGTATATCTCCGAAGTTCTTCATCAGATCTTCACAAAATTAAAATGGGACCAATTTCGGAACATACTTTTTCAAACAAAAAAAGAATTTTCAAAATCGGTCCACAATTGACGAAGATATATAAAAAAAAAAAACAAACTTGAAGTCGAACATAGAACCTCCTCCTTTTTGGAAAGTCGGTTAACAATAGATAGATCAGGCAATTCTAAAAAACATGTAAATATATGAAATAAATGCTCAATAAAATTTGCACTAGGTAATTATATTTAGTAATTTTCTATATAGTCACATAATTTAAAAAGTCCTTTACTGAGTAATAATTTTTTTTTTAAAGTAGTGCAGTTACCTTAGATTTAAAAATGTGAACAGAATATTCCTTAAAACTATGACTATAAATCAAAATTATTCCGTTGTAAAGATATAACTTAAAAAAATACAATATATATATTACGCTTGAAAGGTCTCGACTGATGAAGTCCACGCTCCGGCCAGCACAGATCCAGGTCCAAAACCCCGAGAGCTTTCAGCTCGAACTCCAGAATCGTTTCGAGTGCCTAGGGAGCTCCGTGGATGAATACAGCAACGGGTTCGTGGAAGCTGTCCATACGGTCGGGTCTAAGTTTTTCAAGACCCGTCGTACAGATAGAAACGTGTGTACGAGATTAGGATGGCTCTGAAACAGCTCAAAAACAACAAGGCGCCGGGTGATGACGGAATTACGGCCGAACTCCTGAAGGCGGGTGGAAAACCGGTCATATTTGAGGGCAAAACGCCACAGGCATGGTGCAGGGGTGTGGTGGTACTCTTCTTCAAGAAGGGCGACAATGCCCGGTTGAAGAACTATAGGCCCATCTCACTTCTTAGCCATGTTTACAAGTTGTTTTCAAGAGTCATCACGAATCGTCTCGCGCGTAGGTTTGACGATTTCCAGCCCCCCGAACAAGCCGGATTCCGAAAAGGCTTTAGCGCCGTAGACCACATACATACGCTGCGGTAGGTTATACAGAAGACCGAAGAGTATAACCTGCCTCTCTGGAGACTTGGGCTGTACTGCAGTCTCTCCAACGGTGCCAAATCGACTACCGGTACATCGAGGTGCTGAACAATTTGTACAAAAACGCCACCATGTCAGTCCGACTTCAGGATCAGACTTCGGAACCTATCCTTCCGCAGCGAGGTGTAGACAGGGAGACGTCATTTCTCCGAAACTGTTCACTGCTGCGCTGGAGGATGTCTTCAAGCTTCTGGACTGGAGGGGGCTGGGCATCAACATTAATGGCGAGTTCATTACTCACCTTCGGTTTGCCGACGACATAGTGGTCATGGCTGAGACCTTGGAGAGCCTCAGTAAAATGCTCGATGACCTCAGTAGAGCTTCCGAAAGAGTGGGTCTTAAAATGAATATGGACAAAACCAAGATCATGGTGAATGCCCATGTAACACCCACTCCTATCAAGGTCGGAGACTCTACTCTCAAAGTTCTAGACAATTATGTCTACCTGGGACAAACGGTCCAGTTGGGTAGGTCCAATTTCGAGAAAGAGATCAACCGTCGAATCCGACTCGGCTGGGCGGCGTTCGGGAAGTTGCGTGGTATCTTCTCGTCCAATTTACCGCAGTGTCTCAAGACAAAAGTCTATGACCAGTGTGTGTTGCCAGTGATCACCTATGGGACCGAGACGTGGTCGCTCACAATGGGCCTTATCAGAAAGCTCAAAATCATCCAAAGGGCAATGGAGAGGGATATGCTCGGAATTTCCTTGCGTGATTACGTCAGAAATGATGATATCCGCAGGAGAACCAAAGTTACCGACATAGCCCGAAGAATTGCCAAACTTAAGTGGCAGTGGGCAGGGCACATTGCTCGCAGAACGGATGGCCGATGGGCCCGAAAAGTTCTGGAATGGCGACCGCGAACCGGAAGACGGTACGTTGGAAGGCCTCCCACTAGGTGGACTGATAACCTGGTTAAGGTTGAGGGAAGGCGCTGGATGCGAGACGCACGGGATCGGTCAATGTGGCAACGCCTGGGGGAGGCCTATGTCCAGCAGTGGACGTCTTTCGACTGAAATGATGATGATGATGATGATGATATATATATAAAAGAAAAACTGGCTAACTGACTGATCGATCAACGCATAGCCGAAACCGCTAAGCCTAGAAACATGAAATTTGGCAGGGAGGTTCTTCAATTGACGTCAGTGAGCACAAAGAAAGGATTTTTGGAAATTCTGTTGGATTGGATTGGACTTTTTGGGAATCTTATTTCTTAGGTTAATACATTTGAAAGTTGACATAAACATAAATACCAACAAAAGTAAACAATAAAAGTTGTCATTATTCGTTTTTCGAATCAACTCCAAAAGACGATTTAGGGGATGTGGGTATGTTTTTGAAGAATCTTATTTCGTGGTTAATAAATTTATAAGTTGACATAAATACCAACAAAAGTAAATAATAAAGGTTGTCATCATTAGGTTTTCGAAAGATTAGGGTATGTATTTTTTTAAATCTTATTTCATGGGTTAATAAACATGCAACTTGACATAAATACCATCCTCAATAAACAATAAAGCTAATCATTATTAGTTTCTCTTTTTGTATTTAAAAAAAAAAAAGTTTTTTTGACGAATCATATTTCTTGGCTTAATAAACTTGAAACTTGACATAAATACCAACCGAAATAAATATTAATGTTTGGCATTATTAGGTTTTTGAAACTACCTCCAAAAGATGATTTAAGGGGTAATAATAGTAGATTATTGCATCGAGCACAAAGTAATTTATTATTGCACCGAGTGCCTGATTTAGAGCCCGAGCGTTAGCGAGGGCTCTAATCTAACAGGCACGAGGGCAATATAAATTACTTAAGGCGAGGTGCATAATCTGCTTTTCTTTCAACTATTACCTATAGGAATAGTAGATAAAAGAAACTCATATCAAACAGTTAAAATAGAAGTTTAATTATTGAAATTAATAGATTTTCTATAACACTGTCGGCTTCATTTAGAATGTTTTCCGGAGTTAATGTGTCGCTAGATGATTCCATTTTAATTCGAAACCGAAGCACTCAAAATCAGATAGTATCACACTTTATCGTTTCCAAAAATATTGTCAAGCAAAATTAACTTTCTTATAAATTAAATTATTTTTTAAATTTCTTTCATTTTTAAATCAGAGTTAGCAGCAATCATTTTTTAAATTTGGAACAAGTAGGATAGAAACGAATAATACGTACGTAAAAAAAAAGTATTGATATCGGCTGGCTGAATAGAGCTATTGAGATTGGCATCTTTTGGTGCGATTAAAAAATTAACTGTGCAATAATGAAATTTCATACATTTTTATTGCTCTAGAGCATTAAAGACTCGCTTTGTACTGAGTTTTTAGTGTGATTGTGATGAAATTAAAGCATAGTTGGAAGAAAAGTTATTTAAATAATGTTGGAACGCCTAATCTACACGTCTTAGCAGCTAGTTGCGACGCTGCGTCCGTTCATAGTTTTTAAGTTTTTTTGAATGTAATAGCCAGTAGCTTTTGTGTCATTGTTCTCAATACACCGCTATTCACAGTAATCCATATTTCACCTTTTTTATTTTATCCCAAGTCCTGGTTGGTCCCGCACATGGTCCATATCGAGCCGTAGCCAATAGCTTTTGTGTCATTGTTCTCAATACACCGCTATTCACAGTAATCCATATTTCACCTTTTTTATTTTATCCCAAGTCCTGGTTGGTCCCGCACATGGTCCATATCGAGCCGGATTGTGGTATTGTTGTATATAACATCGAAGATTAATGAAATCAGCGATATTAACGACGCACGGAAATACATAATTTACAAGGACTTGTAGGTTATGTACGCCGGCAGCGTGGTATATGGATTGAGTACATATTTTCTTCACGGTGTTAAGTTTTATGGATAATATCGTCACCCAATACTCGTACAGGTTGTATCTAACTTTAATTATAATGGCTGGTTTACACAGTGCGAGCTGCTGCCTGGCCAGTAGACAGCTACTCGGTTTGTCTACTCGTACGCCAGTAGCTCGGCTCGCCTTTGCTGTCTACACCACACCTAGCTACTGCTCAGTCCGAGTCAAGTCGCGATGTCGAGTGAACTTGTTTTAATAAAAAAAACGGTGATACGCTCTATGACAACAATTTTATGTCAGGAATTGGAAAATATCTATAACCATAGCCAATATAAGAAAAAAGAGCGTAAGAAAAGGATTTGGATTAGAGAATGGATGGCTAGAAGATCTTTAGGGGCAACACGTATGATTCTCAACGAGCTTTACCATGAAGATCCCCGAGAATATAAAGCAGTGATGAGAGTGACACCTGAACAAGTCGAAAGACTTTTAAATTTGATAAAAACAAAAATAGAACGTCAAGACACATTTATGAGAGATGCCATAGCAGCAAGGGTGAAGTTGGAAGCAACTCTGTGTTTCCTAAGCTCAGGAATGTCATTCAGACTGCTATCAGTATTTTTCAGGATATCTAAAGCTTCTATATCAAAATTTATACCAGAAGTTTGTGACGCTATTTCTGAAGCTTTGGACGAATATTTTCAAGTAAGTAAAAGTTAATTTCATTAACACAATAATACATGACGTGTGACTCATTCATTTATTTTTCAAAAACAAATTAAACCTTAACTAAAACATTATTGCATGTTGTTTACATTAGAATTTATCATCGCTTTGACTATTGGATCATTAAAGTCAAATAATTGTCCTGGTTGAACTGGCTGCTGCGCAGAAACCGTTTCTAAATTGGCTGCCTCGTATGATGAATGTGATGATTGGTGATCAACTGATTGAAGTGGCTGATGCTCCACAACTGTTTCTGTAGGCTGATAAGTTGTGCCTGGGAACGACACACTGGGTCCTGATGATGGTGACGCTATGTAGGACTGTGGTGACGAAGCACTGTATGAGGAAAGGGCAGATGCGTTCCGAGCGTATATAGCTCTTTTTCGGTATCGTGAAAGTACTTGTTGAATTTCATCTTTGGCATCTAAAAAATCTAGTAATGGGAGCTGCCTCAATTGAATAGCGACATGTTTTCCAACAATATCATACTCGTCTTCTTGTATAGAAGAGCTGGAAGATTCTATAGTACTGTTTAGTTGTTTCAGCTCATCAATAGCTGCTGTAATTCCGCTCATTTCTTGGGCAGTATTATGTGATTTTTTAGCTTTACCCGGGTTTTTTTTCTTTGTCAATGTGCTGTCACTGGAGTAGATTGATCTATCATCAGATTTATCAAGAGTTTTATCACCCGTTTTATCATCAGTGTTATCCGCCATGTCTTGACTAACAGCATTTTCCAAATCCGCCGGTGTGTTGTCTTTCTGCAATTGGAATATAAAATTAATATTATATTTTTCAGGTACCAAGCAGAAAGGAATGGGAGGACGTACAAGTAGGATTTCACCACAGGTGGAACTTTCCAGGATGTTGTGGAGCCATCGATGGCAAACATGTGGTGATTCAAGCTCCGCCCAATTGTGGTAGTGAATACTACAATTATAAAGGAACTAACAGCTTGGTGCTCCTAGCGATCGTGGATCATGACTACTGCTTTAAATATGTGGACATAGGCTCATATGGGCGAAATTCTGACGGTGGTGTTTTCCAAGCTTCCTCATTGTATCCAGTGTTGGAAAATGGCACATTATTGCCAGAAGGCGGTATTGTAGTGGGAGATGATGCTTTTCCTCTTAAGACGTACTTATTGAAACGCTATCCCAATGAGACTACGATAGCTGAAAAAACTTACAATTACAGATTCTCTAGGGCAAGACGCATAGTAGAAAATGGATTCGGTATTTTAGCATCTCGCTTTCGCGTTTTGGGAAAACCTATCCAGTTGCAAGAGGAGACCACAATAAAAATTATTCGAACTACATGCGTACTGCACAACTGGTTACGGAAATCTTCACCACACATCTACACTCCTCCTGGTAGTGTAGATTATGAAGATATTACAAATTTCACTGTCAACCTTGGAACGTGGAGATCAGAAATAAATGCATTACCGAGTATCGCCCGATCGCGAACAAATAACAGACCAAAAGCAGTTGCCGAAAAATTGAGAGAAAAATATAAAAATTACTTCTGTAATGACGGTGCTGTCTCCTGGCAAAGTCGTATGATTAATATCTAGAAATGTAACCAACTACATTTATCAGTGAAATAAAGAATTAGGTACTCACCAGATTGGATGTTGTTTTCTTTTCTTTTAAATTAATTGTTTTCATTATATAATCCATTATATCAAACCATTTTATGGATGGTTTGTACACATCGTCTGCGCCAGCGCCACTCTTCTTGCTTTTTTCGATTTTACTCACTTCTTGATTGTAGGAGGACCGTAATTTTTTTATTTTCTTGGTTACCTCACCGGTGTTACCTAGGTGCATTTCTTTTGCGATATGTTCCAAAGATTCTTTTCTCATATCTCTATTTCGATAGTTTTTATCGAAACAATTCCATAGGTTTTCTTGTTCTCTGTAGAGTTTCATGAATGAAATATTATTGTCAGAAGACCATCTATCCGTACCCATATTTCGATCTCGATTTAGTACATAGGCGTAGCACACAAAAAACACGGCTTCCACTCACAACTGTCCGGCTGGCACTGGCGAGCTACTGCCGAACGCGTCCAAACGATGCGAGCGACGCACGAGCCGCTGTCATGTGCGAGTTGCTGCCGGGCGAGCAGGCGAGTGAAAACAAAAAATGTTGAAGTAACTCGGATGCGAGCTACTGACCAACTCGCACGTACGAATTACACGTAAGTGACGTCCAAACAGTGCGAATAACTGCAGTGCAGCTACTCGGAAGGCTTACTCGTACGCTAGCTCGCACTGTGTAAACCAGCCATAAGTTACCAAAGGTTAGTGCAGTTTTAAACTTGTATTAATTAATATAAATTATGTTCATTGAGTACCGTTTTGCATTTTGAATGGTTTCGTTATTTTCGTATGTTACGCGTACAATTAGCGACAATTGTTATTATATAATACTTTAAGTATAGTAGGAATTCACACTACATTTATATAATTTGTATTGTTGCATTAGAGCGATAACCATTCAATTAATTAAGTGTAAGTTGATGCGTAGGTATTCAGCAGCCATAGTTTATTCTCGTTAGTGTTAGATATTATTTCCAATTATTGACTAATGTTAGTTAATTAACCCGTAATGTACTTTATATTTTGTTGTTTACTTGTATCCTAATTCACCTAACTTACAGATTGAGGCATTTATAAATAAAAGTTTACAACTTTCCATTAGATGTCATATTTATTGTTTATATATAACACATCTTATTTACTTTAAAAATTACCTAATTACATTGTTATATAACAGTATAATCAATCGTATAACTTAGTACCTACATAACGTCTGTTTAAGTATATAAACTTATTTGCTATTGTATACATTTCAGGTCGAAAACACTCACTTCCCAGTATGTCCGAGGAGAATTAATTAGTAAAGAAGCGAGGCAGTTTTAAGGGTCGCTTGACTACATTCATTACTTACCTGGACGCACTTAATGACAAGAAACTAAGCAGTTGTGATATCACGGAATTACAGCTGCGTATGGGCAAAATTGAGTCGTTGTACGAGCAGTACGATGAGGTACAGTTGAGGTTAGAATGCATGGTTGATGATGTGAAGGCCCAGTTGTCTGAACGTTCCGAGTTCGAGACGTTGTACTATATAGCATTGTCGAGGGCTCAACAGTTAATGAAGGAATGTAATAGAGATGATGATTTGGTTTCTAGGAATAATAGTCGTGGTAGTGTTTATAAACCTGTTAAGTTGCCTACCATACAACTTCCAAAATTTAATGGATTATATAGCAATTGGTTAGAGTTTCGTGACACCTTTACTAGTCTCATCCATCATAATGACGAGATTGATGAAATCAACAAATTTCATTATTTGCGTGCTTCTCTGGATGGATCTGCTGCTGTGGTTATTCAGTCGATTGAGTTTTCTGCTAGTAATTACGATGTAGCTTGGAATTTAATATGCGATCGATTTGACAATAAAAGATTATTGTTACAGAATCACGTGTCAGCCTTATTTAATATAGATCCTATCACAAAGGAGTCCTCAGCCGCTTTAAAAGGTTTAATAGACCAATTAAATAAAAACTTGCGTTCGTTAGAAGCGTTAGGTGAACCAGTCAAACAATAGGATACATTGTTGATATATTTAGTTACTTGTAAGTTGGATCAGAAGTCTTATCGTGAATGGGAGGAATTTAAAGGTCATACTGACAAGGACAGCAAGATTACTTTTGATGCATTCCTCCACTTCATTCGCACACGCGCTGATTTAGTTGAAACCTTAGAAATATCAAGACACAACGTGCCAGGTATCGCTAAATCAGGTCCCTCGAGTAAAATTAAATCAATGGTAACACAAAATTCTAATAATGTAAACACTGAATCCGTCACGAAGCTATGTCCCAATTGCAAAGGTGACCATTGTTTAACTAATTGTTCACAGTTCCTTGCTTTAAGTAATGAGGCTCGTCGTAAGTTAGTGCCTAGTTTTTAATTGTGTTAAAACTGTTTTCGTTCGGGTCACTTTTCTAACAATTGTAAAAAACCGGGTTGTAAGTTATGTAAACGCAGGCATAACACTTTAATTCATACTTCGGACACTAACTGTAATCGTAGTGATAAGATGTCTGATAACAAAACTTCGTTTCCGTCACCACCGTCTGTCTCGCCCGCGCACTCCGCTCACACTGACGCCAATAATGTGTCCTTATCTGCGAACATTTCACCTTCTTATGGCGACAGTACGAAGGAGCGCGGCGTGTTATTGTCAACAGCTTTAGTAAGATTATATGATCATAATGATTATGAACATATAGTGCGAGCAACACTGGACAGCGGTAGTACATCATGTTTCATGACGGAACGACTATGTAAGTTACTTAAATTAAATACAAATCCGATAGCTGGCTCAATCTATGGCATAAATAACGCGACCTCTCGCGTAGGCAATACTTGTCGGGTAAAAATGACGTCACTCAACAACAGTTATAATGCGAAGTTGTTTTGTTTTGTTTTGCCATTAATAACTAACGAAATGCCATGTCGTGAATTAGATTTGTCTAACCTGAATATTCCTACTGATATTTGTTTGGCAGACCCTACTTTTTACAAGTCTTCTGAGGTAGATCTTTTAATTGGTGCTGATCTATTCTGGGACTTATTAGGTACGCGAAGAGTAAAGCTAGGAGTCGGGAAGCCAGTACTATTTGAAACCAGGTTAGGCTGGATCGTCTCTGGATCCATTTTATATAAGAATAGTATGCTATGTAATAGTATGAGTTGTAATTTTACTCAAACTAGTAGTTCCTGTAATAGTGATGACTTAGGATTAATTCGTGATAATTTGACGCGGTTTTGGAACCTCGAAGAGGTTACCTCGCAGCATTCTAACTATTTGCCAGAGGAAAAATTGTGCGAGGAGCATTTTATTAAAAATACGACTCGTTTAGAGAACGGCCGTTTCTGTGTCCGTATTCCAATGAAGCAGAACCCTAGAACAGAACTAGGTGAATCATTTCATAGGGCTTCAAAATGTTTATATTCCTTAGAACGCAGACTTAAGGCTAAACCCGATTTTAGTAAATTATATCACGAATTTATGGCAGAATATGAGTCATTAGGTCATATGGCCGTAAACAAGGAACAAGATTTAAATGCATATTTCATACCTCAACACGGGGTACTACGGAATGTAGTACCACAACCAAACTACGTGTAGTGTTCAATGCTAGTTGCCCTACTTCATCAGGAGTATCCTTGAATGATTTACAGATGGTGGGTCCTACGGTTCAGGACGACCTCCTGTCTATACTTCTTCGATTTCGACAGCATAAGTATGTCTTGTCAGCCGATGTTGAAAAGATGTATAGATAGGTAGTAGTACATCCATCTGATAGGCACTTGCAACAGGTAGTTTGGCGTGACGACACTTGCAGTCCTGCCAAGGTATTTAAACTGAACACCGTTAAATACGGTACGGCGAGTGCGCCATTTCTTGCGACGCGCTGCCATAAGCAGCTAGGCATTGAGTGCACTAATGATAAGATTGCCACCATAATCACACACGATTTTTACGTTGACGATCTGCTCACGGGTGGTAATGATTTAAATGAAGTGATGTTCATTCGTAATGAGGTCACCAATGCACTAGCATCAGCTTGCATGCCACTTCGCAAGTGGAAGTCGAACCAACCTATTTTAGTCTCAGGGACTTCTCAGTCATCATTAGATTTAAGTATGGGATCTAGTGAGCCCAATAAACTATTAGGTCTTGACTGGTTTGCTGACTCTGACGAACTAGGTTTTTTAATTAAAGCTAAACTGCCTTCTAATGGCAGTACTAAGCGTGATTTGCTTTCAGCAATTGCACGCATTTTTGACCCCTTGGGTCTTATATCTCCTTATGTGGTGACCATGAAAATGTTGTTGCAAAAATTGTGGTTAGACAATCTTTCATGGGATGAACTGTTGTCTCTGGAACTCAATACAGCTTGGAATGCTATTGTTAAAGATCTCCATCTTCTGAACGATTTGCGTATCCCACGTTTTGTTATGTCCGATTCGTATCAGACGTTAGAATTGCATGTATTCACGGATGCATCTGAGCGTGCGTACGGTGCGTGTATGTACGTAGTGTTAGCAGTGATGGTGAATGCGTAGTCCGCTTATTGATAAGCAAAAGTCGTGTGGCACCGATTAAACATACCACGATTCCGAGGTTGGGACTGTGTGGTGCCGTAGTAGGAAGTCGCGTGTATGAGAAGGTGGTCAAATCACTTCGATCAAAGTTTGATCGGGTGTATTTTTGGACTGACTCGACCATTGTATTGGGATGGTTACAGATGTTGCCTTCTAAACTTCAGCCATTTGTACGCAATCGCGTTGCTGAAATTCTAGATAAGGTAGGAAATTGTAC
Source organism: Orthosia cruda (assembly GCA_964057195.1). NCBI lineage: Eukaryota > Metazoa > Arthropoda > Insecta > Lepidoptera > Noctuidae > Orthosia > Orthosia cruda. Next base: position 2,760,150 of record OZ059854.1, read on the forward strand.
TTGGCGTCATGTCCCAACGACCAAGAATCCAGCAGACTTAATATCTCGTGGCGTGGATATTGATGCTCTGCAAGGGTTACATATATGGTGGTGTGGTCCCGACTTTTTAAAGGATGATCAGACTAATTGGCCATCTCAACCTAAAAGTTTAGGAATCGAGACATTACCCGAAACGCGACCTCAAGTTTCATTGAGCGCTATTGTTGAAAATAGTTCATGCACGTTATTTATAGATTTTAAACGTTTCTCTAATTATTTGAGACTTGTTCGTTCCATAGCATATGTGTTGAGATTTGTTCGTATTTGCAGGCAACTGCCTGTAATTATTAAGTTTCTAACAGAAGATGAATTACAGAAAGCATTAAATGTTATTATCTTGAAATGTCAAATCGATTACGATTCGTTTCCAGAGTACAAATTACTTGCAAACAAACAAAGTTTACCTTCAAAAAGCGCCCTTCTCAAATTTAATGTTTATTTAACAAGCAATAAAATAATGCGTGTCGGAGGACGCTTAGAGAATTCTGATTTTACATATAATAAAAACACATCCTATTATTTTACAGTCCACTCATTTATTTACTAGGCTATTGTTTAATTTCGAGCACAAGAGATTGATGCATGCAGGTCCACAGTTATTATTAGCGTCAATTAGGGAATCGTATTGGCCTATAGGTGGCCGAAATTTAGCTAAGGCTTGCTATCGTAACTGTGTGCGCTGTTGTCGTATGAAGGGTAACGTAGTTACACCTTTAATGGGTAATTTGCCGCAGCAGCGTCTCCATCCGGGAGGTTACCCTTTCGAAAGTGTTGGCGTAGACTATGCCGGCCCTATCATGTGTGCCAGTCGGCAAGGCCGCGGTTGTAGGCTAGTAAAGGTGTACATAGCGATATTTATTTGCTTCACCACCAAGGCTATTCACTTGGAGCTAGTCGGTGACCTAACTAGTAATAAATATTTACTGGCTTTGTATAGGTTTATTTCGCGAAGGGGTAAACCCGTTAACATTTATTCCGACAACGGTACCTCGTTTGTTGGCGCGTACAACGATTTATCGAAATTTTTAAAATCAAATTGCGATTCCTTAGGTGCAAGTTTGGCTAATGATGGAGTTAAGATGCACTTTATTCCCGCTTATACTCCTCACTTTGGCGGACTCTGGGAGGCGGGTGTTAAATCGACAAAATACCATTTGAAACGAGTGTTGGGCAATTGTAACCTCACGTTTGAAGAACTTAACACCACGCTGATCCAAATTGAGGCAATTTTGATCTCTCGTCCATTGACGCCGCTGTCCGCTGATCCCGCTGACCTTACACCTCTGACTCCAGGACACTTCCTTGTCGGTCGACCGCTTACTTCACTGCCACAGCGAGATCTTCAGGAACACTCCATCCATCATTTGACTCGATTCCAAAGAATCGAGCAACTCCGTCAACATTTTTGGGTTGGATGGAGTAAGGAGTTTGTATCCGAGTTGCAGCAGAGAACCAAGTGGCGTTCCTGCAAAGATGCATTGAAGCTGGACTCCTTGGTGGTGATAAAGGAGGATAACCTACCACCCCTTAAGTGGAAGTTAGGTAGAATTGTCGCCGTCCATCCAGGATCAGACGGCATCGTTCGTGTGGCTGACGTCAGGACTACTGCTGGAGTCATAAGGAGAGCCTTCAACAGAATTTTCCCATTACCCGTTTCTGCTGAATCTTGTTGAAAGAGAATCTTTCAACGTCCGGGGGCATGTTGGAACGCCTAATCTACACGTCTTAGCAGCTAGTTGCGACGCTGCGTCCGTTCATAGTTTTTAAGTTTTTTTGAATGTAATAGCCAGTAGATTTTGTGTCATTGTTCTCAATACACCGCTATTCACAGTAATGCATATTTCACCTGTTTTATTTTATCCCAAGTCCTGGTTGGTCCCGCACAAATAATCTTATTTCATACATTTGAAAGTTGACATAAATAAGTAAACAATAAAGGTTTTCGCTATTCATTTTTCGAATCTTTCCCCAAAAGACGATGTAGTCAAAGTTTTTTTGAAGAATCATATTTCTTGGGTTAATTAATTTGAAACTTGACATAAGTACCAACCTATGAAAACAATAAAGGTTGTCATTAAAGTTTCTCGAAACTAACCCCAAGATAAGAATCTTACTGGACAGGTTTTCGTTTTTGACGTAGGGTTCTAGGGGAGCAATAAGCAGGAATTTTTGGAAATTCAACCTTTCATCATCATCATCATCATTTCAGCCGAAAGACGTCCACTGCTGGACATAGGCGTCCCCCAGGCGTCGCCACATTGACCGATCCCGTGCGTCTCGAATCCAGCGCCTTCCCGCAACCTTAACCAGGTCATCAATCCACCTAGTGGGAGGCCTTCCAACGTATCGTCTTCCGGTTCGCGGTCGCCATTCCCGAACTTTTCGGGCCCATCGGCCATCCGTTCTGCGAGCAATGTGCCCTGCCCACTGCCACTTAAGTTTGGCAATTCTTCGGGCTATGTCGGTAACTTTGGTTCTCCTGCGGATATCATCATTTCTGACGTGATCATGCAAGGAAATTCCGAGCAAAGCCCTCTCCATTGCCCTTTGGGTGACTTTGAGCTTTCTGATAAGGCCCATTGTGAGCGACCACGTCTCGGTTCTATAGGTGATCACTGGCAACACACACTGGTCATAGACTTTTGTCTTGAGACACTGCGGTAAATTGGATGAGAAGATACCACGCAACTTCCCGAACGCCGCCCAGCCGAGTCGGATTCGACGGTTGATCTCTTTCTCGAAATTGGACCTACCCAACTGGACCGTTTGTCCCAGGTAGACATAATCGTCTACAACTTTGAGTGTAGTATCCGACCTTGATAGGAGTGGGTGTTACATGGCCATTCACCATGATCTAGGTTTTGTCCATGTTCATTTTAAGACCCACTCTTTCGGAAGCTCTACTGAGGTCATCGAGCATTTTACTGAGGCTCTCCATGGTCTCAGCCATGACCACTATGTCGTCGGCAAACCGAAGGTGAGTAATGTACTCGCCATTAACATTTATGCCCAGCCCCCTCCAGTCCAGAACCTTGAAGACATCCTCCAGCGCAGCAGTTTCGGAGAAATGACGTGTCCCTGTCTCACGCCGCGCTGGAGAAGGATTGGTTTCTAGGTCTGATCCTGAAGACGGACTGACAAGGTGGCGTTTTTGTACAAACACTTCAACACCTTAATGTACCGGTAGTCGATCTTGCACCATTGGAGAGACTGCAGTACAGCCCAAGTCTCGATCGAATCGAAGGCTTTCTCCTAGTCCACAAACGCTAAGCAGAGAGGCAGGTTATACTCTTCGGTCTTCTGTACATCCTGCCGCAGCGTATGTATGTGGTCTATGGTGCTAAAGCCTTTTCGGAATCCGGCTTGTTCGGGGGGGCTGGAAATCGTCAAACCTGCGCGCGAGACGATTCGTGATGACTCTTGAAAACAACTTGTAGACATGGCTAAGAAGTGAGATGGGCCTATAGTTCTTCAGCCGGGCATTGTCGCCCTTCTTGAAGAAGAGTACCACCACACCCCTGCACCATGCCTGTGGCGTTTTGCCCTCGAGTATGACGGAATCAAACAGCTTCTGAAGGGCCCTAAGGACCGGTTTGCCACCCGCCTTCAGGAGTTCGGCCGTAATTCCGACATCACCTGGCGCCTTGTTGTTTTTTAGCTGTTTCAGAGCCATCCTAACCTCGGACAGGCAGACGTCCGGGATATCTTCGGTATAGTGTCGGGTCAATCTAGCTCTTGGGTCATTTGCTAGACTCGCAACGGGCTTGCTGATCGATGTGTACAACTGCCCATAGAATGTCTCGATCTCCCTGAGAAGCTCCGGTTTGGCGGATACGATCCTGCCATCGTCGGTCTTCAGTTTCGTGAGTTGGCTCCGCCCAATAGCCAGATCCCTTGCAAACACCTTGGAGCCTTTATTTCGCTCGATCGCGTCTTTAATACGCTCGGTATTGAAGCGGCGGAGGTCTCTTTTCAAGGATTTAGAGATCCGTCTATTGAGCTGCCGGTATTTGCACGCCTCATCTGAAGACTGCAGGATCATTTCACGCCTCTCCTTCATAAGCTTGAGGGTATGATAAGAGAGATTTTTGTTTCTATCTGTACGACGGGTCTTGAAAAACTTAGACCCGACCGTATGGACAGCTTCCACGAACCCGTTGCTGTATTCATCCACGGAGCTCCCTAGGCACTCGAAACGATTCTGGAGTTCGAGCTGAAAGCTCTCGGGGTTTTGGACCTGGATCTGTGCTGGCCGGAGCGTGGACTTCATCAGTCGAGACCTTTCAAGCTTAATATTAATGTTCAATGTGCCTCTTACCATGCGGTAATTGCTCCCGGTTTTTACCGAATTGATCACAGAGACATCATTGAACATTTGCTTCTTGGTTGACATGATGAAGTCAATCTCATTTTTTGTTGCACCATCGGGGCTCTGCCAGGTCCACTTCCTGTGTTCACGCTTTTTGAAAAAGGAGTTCATCATATAGAGGCCCTCCTTCTCCATAAAACTGGCCAGTAGGTGACCCCGGTGGTTCCGTTGTCCAACTACAAATTGCCCCACTTACAGGTCCTCCTCGTCTCGTTGGCCCAGTTTCGCGTTGAAGTCCCCCATGACAACGGTGAAGTGAGTTTTGAAACGAAAGTTAACGAATTGTCCCAAACCAATAATCCCTGCATATCTACGATACACCATTTTTTATTGATTTAGCAATAGCTAATTTTTGGTCGCCTTCACTAACTGCACATAAAAGAGTCATTTATAGGATAAACGAAATCACGCGAACGAAGTTGCGGGTGAAGTGCTAGTTAAATTATAAAATGAATAAACAGAAAATATATTGCCTGTAGAATCATAACTTTATCAAACCAACCATGAAATAAAACTTATCAAACATACTCACTTTACACACACACCTCCCTACACACAAATTACACTCATATTATCATTATCACTCCATTTTCTATGTTAACTTTAAGAACCACTGTAAACAATCAGAAAAGTAACGGTTGTATTGTATTATATAAATTAAAGCCGCAAAATTTCCTATTCCTAAGATACAGATCTGCGTACCTAGTTTAGAAGCCCGGCAAGCTGACAATAATTTTTAACTTGATAGTACAACCCACTGTCTCCATATGCTATGTGTTATTTTGTTGTTTTTTATGTACTAATAAACTTAAATTTGAACCTGTTACAACAAAACCCAAATAAGTTGGTTTTATTGAGATTTCTTCATTATTTCAGATGTACTGCCGGCTACTCCGGTGAACGTTGCGAAGTTAACGCTTGCCATAAACACTGTTTGCACAACGGTGCCTGTACCCTGAACGAAGAAGATGAACCGGTTTGCGAGTGCACGGCGGACTATGAGGGGGAAAGGTGCGATGTTGCTACCACACAGACTAGTGTCCAGACTGACAAAACGATTAAAGAGCTGCTACGTAACCTGCGAGTCTTCTCTTATAAACATGATGAGTATGAGATCAAGGTTTAAAATATGAGAAGTCAAAGACGGATTTAGAAAACATTTGCACCCGTTTGTGTATCATCGTTGTTTTGTAAATCAGTGCTTTTATTGTATACATTGATTTACAAAATCATTATGAAGTCACATCAAATACCAAGTTCTGTGAAACAAATTAAATCAGATGAAGCAAGCTCAGTTATTCAACCAATTTTAAACATGTTTCGCTTCTATAAAAGACAATCCTAAAGAACATGTGAAGTAAGCTGGCGCAGCCTTAACTCAAACTGGATGAGGTCGTGAATGCTTATACAAAAACTAACAAGCCTCTAAATGTGGCGAGAGAAATAGAGCAGAGACCCTAGACAAGTGGTTTATTCTATCAACGACAGCATGGCAATAGCGATGATAAAAATGACAAAATTTTATGGAAATATCAAACGCTATCGAAATGTCACTTGATCAATTCCTTAAATTTTGTCATTTCGAACATCGCCATTGCTGACATCGAATGAATACGAATGATACTTGTCTAGAGCCTCAGGGGTCCTACCATAAGCTCTTAAAGTAAGGTTATTGCCACCGTGCGTAAGGGTATATGACTTGTGTAAATGTTGCTCTAAGAGCTTATGGTAACCCCCAAAGCTCGATCACTGATATAGTGAGTGTACACCGAAATCTATGAAATATGCTGACAATAACACATCGATGATTGTGGCTTGTATGGGGCAAGATGACGCTGATAAAGTGATCCTTTGCCTTCAGGAGCCTAAGACCAACGAATGCATTATAATATTTATACCTACCTATCTAATTTAAAACAAAACTCATTTATTAATAAATTTTAGTTTTATATTAATAAATTTCTGTAGATATTCAAAAAATTTTGCCTATCTGCGTAACAGTTTGTCGGCAGTTGTTCTCGTGCTGCAATGAATTACAAATTTTGTTGAAATGTGCTTACCAAGTAAAGTAATTTTACCTATGCTTATTAAACTACATTTGTTAATACTTACTAATACATTAGGTAATACTTGGGTAACATTAAGTAATACGTAGGTATATATGTCACTTATAGCAAATACCGCAAGTCTATAGCAAATCGCGCTACATCTTAAATTTGGTTTCTCACTAGAACACAGAGGCTTTTAAACTATCGAATTAGGTTAGGCTTCATTGTATTTGAAAAGATCTGTTCATAATCTATCGAGAATTAATAATCTCAGAAGACATTTACAAACCCGCGGCACTTTTAATAATTTAAACTATGTGCTACTAGTGGCAAGCCCCGGCTTTGCTTGAGTCATAATAATTTATAGCCTATAACCATCTGGGATAATGTACATTACAAACGGTAAATATTTTTTTCAATAGCTGTAATGGTTTCAGGGATTGCACTACACGTCTGAACAATCTCACAAAATTCAGAGAAATTATTTATAAAATTAGTTAAGGAAAACACAGATGTTATAATGAGTGCATAAAAGTATCTAGGAATAACAGATAACCACAATGCCCACAATTTGTTCAATCGTTTATATGGAAAAGGTAAAATCATCACATCATACACAATTAAGATGAGAACACTAATGTTATTGTCATAAGTTGTTTATTTATTTATTATATACTTTATTGTACACCACAAAAAAAAAACATACACGACAAACATTCACAATAACAAGTGTACAATGGGCGGTCTTATTGCACTAGGCAATCTCTTACAGACAACCTTTAAAGTTTATACATGTGCAAGTATTTGCCAAAATATAAGAAATGTTTAGAGGATTTATTTTACGTTATGTTCAAGTTAATTAAATTTATTCTAATAGTAATTGTTTCTTTAGGTATTTTTTTTTGTTTTCAATGTCGTGTTTCATAATATTCATATTTTTAGCTTAGTTACTTACATTCTGTGGTCTCCTCTAAGTAAAAGAGTACATCAACATGCTATCTACATACTCATTATATAACATTTGTTGTATATTAGATAAATGATAACAATACGAACTAAGTAAGTTTCACATTGTATACAACAAAACAGAATATATTTGAAATCAACTCTCAAATATGGCATGATGACTTTACTTCTTAGAAAAGTCACGAAAATTATCTAAATACTTGATATACCTAAATATACATACGAAACATGATGAAAACGTTGATCAAATGGAATACTTAGCTTTAAATGTTCCTTTGTTTTATGAATATTTTAATTTTGTTAGTGTTAAAAAGACGCACTTGACCACTCAAGTGTCGTCGTCACCATAGATGTTAGAATTTCACGTTCTCATTTCATGAGTCTTTACGTCTGCTAATAAGTGTTGCCAGACATAGGTTAATGATCGATAAGAATGTAAACTAGTGTAAGAATAATGTTCTAAGATTTTAGTTTACTCAATAAAACACCATTTAAGTAAGACTTCTCGTTTTACTTCCAAAATCCTCTGTCTAACAAGAAATAACCGTTCTTCAAATCGCATACTATATACTCGTATTTGATAGCACCTAGCCCGCGACTTCGTTCGCGTGATTTTGTTTTCCTATAAATGACTCTCTTATGTGCTTAGTGAAGACGACCAAAACTAAGCTATTATTAAATAAATAAAAAATTGGAGTATCGCAGATATACAGGGTTTATAGGTTTGGGACGATTAGTTATTTGAATTAAAGAATAATAAATTTTAGGTTACCGCTACAAAGTAAAATCCTCACCTAAAAACTTAATAACCCCATTTTGAACAATCTAAATATGTTAATCACTTTTTTACACTTTTTATTTTTCGTTTATGTTAGTAAGATTCCGCAAAAAAAACTTTGGGGTAGTTTAAAAAACGTTTTATGTAAATTTCAATTATTTACTCTATCCCCAAAGAATTCGATTTTTCATACAAACAAAGTTTGCCCCGTTTCACCCCCTTAAAGGTAGAATTTTCGAAAATTCCTGCTAAGTGCTCCCCTAGAACTCTACGTCAAAAACGAAAACCTGTCCAGTATGATTCTTAGCTTGCGGTTAGTTTCGAAAAACTTATAATGACAACCTTTATTGTTTACATAGGTTGTACCTGTATTGTTTACATGTTAAGTTTTAATCGTCTTTAGGGGGTAGAAGCTCAGAACCCATCACGTCGCTGTGGTAGACCAATAATCTCGGACGCAGCACTTTTGCCCTTATCAGCCAGACATGGCGGATGTGCTGTCGCCAGTGACCACCAGCTTAGTTTTAAGACCTAAGCATACTTATAATTAGAATAAGTAATTTTACATCGAACTCTGTAAGCGCAGGTCGTTTTTCTAATAAAATCATAGTTAAACGAGTCCCAAGGTTTTATTTTTAACCGTCGCTCCGCTCCCGAAATCTAACTGGCGCAGCGCAAAAACTTTTTACTATATAAACAAAGTAATCATAAACTGTGATTTATAATAAATAAGTGAAGATTATAGTGATTAATAATTAGTGAATATTATCTTCACGCTATTAACTCCATATAACAGCAAACTTTTCATAAGGTTTTCTCCTAATTTAGTTTGTAGACAATATTAGTTTGTGATTTTTAGAATTAATTTTTTTTTTTTTTTTTAGCTGGTTAATGTTTTATTCTTATTGAAACATATATATACGATTGAATATTCTAAAAAAATAAAATACCTATATACAAATACAAAGGGGAGACGGAAAAAAGCTCATTGTGCATCAAAAAATTCGTCCACATCGATGTCAATGGGAAACGTGCCCAGAACGCTGGCAGCATTGCCACGTTGAATGGCAATGCTGATTCTCTGGCCGAAGAAATGGCCAGCCCTCTGGTCACGTGAAGAGTCGACAAGCTTTGTGCTAATTTCTGTAAAAACTCGATGCGCACTCGGACCCCATGGACCTAATGTTTCAACCCCAAACGGCTCAAACATATAACTTCCAATAAGGTTGTTATATTTGCGCCGTTTGAGGTTTTCTGCACCAGCAGCAGCCGCCCCAGCACAGCCTGCCGTGCTTAGACGATGGGATGGCGCAAGGGTGTCGACACATGTTGCATCCCACACCAAAGGCCTACCCACCTTCCAAGGCATAATGGTCATCCCGTCTGGTCTCTTCCCATCGTCGCGTGCCAAGCCATTGGTTTCTAAAACTGCTGGCACCCAGGCGGTGACAAGAGCCCGACGTATGATGTCATTAATGCTGGCGTGCCGAGCTATCCGGCCAGCGTTCCTACTGCAGGATAGGCCATGGTGACCGAGGCGGTCGATTGCTTCACCACATTGACAACGATGTGGAGCTCCGCTAGGAGCACCCAAATGCAGACATGTAGCGATCCGGAAGGTGTTGTCACTCAACCTAGTACCTATGTTGAGTGAGGGTAATGCCTGTAGCCAGAATTATAATTAGAATTTTTATTTTACAATATTTTGCGATTTTATTGCGATTTTTTTTGATAGATATACACGTTTAAAAATAATAATGATTCAAGGCCAAAACCCAGTACCCGCTGCGGTCGCTGAAGCCCCGTCGGCTCAGACCGAAACACCGTTTTCTATGCAACTTGCCGATTCAATGATACCTCGGGATGTTTTAAATTTAATTCCTGAATTTAATGGCGAAACTTATTTACTTAGTTTATTTTTACGGAAGTGTGAATATGTTATCGGAAAGTATCAAGGGACTACAGATCGAAATGAGATTTTAATGCAGAATATTACAAGTAAATTAAAGTAAAGGTTAATAAAGGAAAGAAAAGGAAAATAAGGTAAAGCGGCAGCCTTAGTGAAAGAGGTGCTTTTGAAACCTATAGAGAATTAAAATCATTACTGATTCAACATTTTGGTGATCCCAGGAGTGAGGAATGCGTAGCTATTGAGCTGGAAACTCAAAAAATTAAACAAAGTGAGTCATACTTACAGTTTTGCAGTCTGATTCAAGACATTCGTGCTATATTAATTTCAAAAGTGAATCAGAACAGCTCTGTGACCTTAAGAGAAGCTAAAACTATAATTTACAACAATACTTTGCTTAATTTCTTCATGTACAATTTACCAGAACATATGGTACGGATTGTTCGAATTAAAAACCCTACTTCGCTGGAGGAAGCTTTAAAATATGTCCTTGAAGAGGTTAATTTTCAGGAACAATATAATTTACGTAGTAAGATGTTGCAACACCGACCCCAAGGTCATATGTTACCAACACACAATAAAGGGTATATTTTTAGTTCACTCAATCCGAAACCTTTTGTCACATCGCCCCTAGTTCAAAATAATAATATCAGACCTCAAGGTCAATTTAAATTTGGTATACCTAATCAAAACTATACCAAATCAGCAGATGGGTTTACGACCGCAAATGGTTCAATTTGGAAATAAACCACCACTCACGGGTAATGAACACCCCCAACAACTTGGCTTGGCAGACCTCAAGTAGGACAATTTGGCTACAGACCAGCACAATTTGGTTATAGGCCCCCTCAGTCTTAGGCTTATCCTCCTATTAATAATTTCTACGATAGTGACGTAACACTGAGAACTGCTTCAGCACCCGTTAAGCAACCACAAGGTTTTCCTTCGAATGAACTTTATACGGATGGCGAACAATACTATTATGACCCCACTTACGACGATTACATGCACAATATAACGACGCACTATTGATTATACAAATATGTACAATAAGGATGATTTCGCAGATGAGAAGCCTATTTTAGGACAGTCTGAAACTGCTAACAACTTGCATTTACCTGAAAATAACGGCAAATGTTCAAAATTTTTCAAATAGATTCAATACGGATTTCATCAACCAGAAATGATGGAGCTTAATTTTGACGCCAATCTTAAACATCCATACATATACATACCGGAAATAAACGGCAAATTCAAGTTAGATACAGGAAGTACACGATATTTTATAAGTCCCAAGAAAGCTTATGAATATTTTACCCATTTAAAATTCTATGAACCGTCTCAATGGCATAACAATCGACGATAAATACCCACTGCCCAACATATGTGACTTATAAGTTTTTAAACTGTCATGGTCACTAACACTAATATTAACGTTATAAGCGGGATATTTACCATGTTTACTGTTTGTAGCAAGTTTCTGATATTTCGGCGCTGTTGCAAGCCCTATTTGTACTGGAGCCTGTGGTCAGTGTAGATGTCAAATTTGTGTCTTCTAGTCTGGTTGTATCAACTTAAGGAACCAAATAGTAAGTTAACGCGTTTGCGTTTATAAGAATATGACTTCAATGTTATATATAAAAACGGTAAACAAAACGTGAACGCAGACGCGCTATCTCGCATTCGCTTAAGTGTACTAGGAGAAGCCGACGATTCTGACAATAGCTCAATGATTGTTAATATAGGTGAAAAAGAGGAACAAGAAGACATGGCCAGACAAGATGCAGACGGCTCTAGAACTGTTTCTATATCCGATTCTGAAAGAACCGCTACAGCTACAGACAGCTATAATTTACTTACAATAAACACGTCCAAAACAACATACAAGATTTTCACCGCAAAAACAAACCATTACCAAACTGCCCGCCTCTTACTATAAACCAAGATCGAGCTATGAAAAATATCTCGGTTTGAGGGTAGACGACAAACTCACATGGAAGCTGCACATCGAACATGTAAAATAAAAATTATAAAAACATTATACCATTATCACTACCTTACTCCAACTAAAACACTATTTGAAAAAACCAAATTATTAAATATCAAACAACTATATACATACGGTACCAGCATTCTAATAAAAAAAATCACCACAAGCAGCGTTCAATCCAAGTAACAATTACACAAAAAAACAATATCATACAACCTAAGAAATAAAAATCAATTACACCAAAGACAAGCTCGGACAGACTACGGTAAAAAAAACCATATTGTTCGAAGGAGCACAGCTGTTTAACGACCTACCAAATGACGTAAAAGATTGTGATAATATTAACAGATTTAAACTAAAACTGAGAAATTATGTTTATGAAATGTTGTCATACCACATATTAAATGTTAGCAATTACATACTTCCTATATATTTGTTTTGTATAACTTCACCAACACGCATCGGAGGCTAAATGTATTTATTTAGATATAAAGAAATACCTTGTATCTCATTGTAAGTGAACCTATGTATTGTTCTTATGAGAATAAATTCTTTAAACCGAAACCGACAGCTCTAGAACTGTATCCATATCCGATTCTGAAAGAACCGCTACAGCTAGTCCAATGAGTATAACAGAAACTGACGCCGTACTTGACAAATCACCTAATTACCTCATACCGTCCGAGTCTTCTTCCATACAGACAGTTCATTCAGCCAAAGATTGCAAAGAAAAGATTTTAACGAAGAGAGGAGGTGAATTAGGACCAAATTTAGAAATAGGTAAATCGATTTTCGCTAAAGCCGAAATAAAAGACAAGTAAAAGATAAACCTAAGTATCAAAAGACCGTTGTCACAGGTCAGATAGAACGCAGTGTTATACCAACTAAACTTCAAAATAGAGATACCAAAGTTCCTCTTAAAAACATAAAACGTCCTCTGCAGGTGGTGTTTGATCCTGGTGGGCTTGGCTTGATTAGGCTCTCCCAACCCAGACCCTCCAAGCAATAAAGATTAATCAAAATCATAGTATTATTTCGGTCAAGATGGGTCAAGCATTTATTCAATACGATAAGGGTCTATTGTTAAAACAATCAAACTTCAGGGAATGAGTACTGACCTTTCTTTCAATACTCAAAAATATTCGGAGTTCAGCCAAATATTACAACCAAATAAATCCTACACAGACGAATTTATGGGACTTAAAACACAAGTTGAGTATATTCGGAATCAGGCTATAGAAAAATTACAGCAATTAATTCTATCTAAAAGATTTAAACGTGGTATTGTAAATCCTTTAGGCTCTATCATCAAAATTATAACTGGTAACCTTGACCATGAGGATGCGTTTAGATATGATAATTTAAGTAATAATATTCAGACTAAAGAACAGGCAATATCCAACAAATTCACTGTGACTTCTAAAATGTTGGATCACCTTCTGAACTCTACTGAAATATTGAACGAAAATTCAATTAAAATTAACATGCGCATTACGCTACTCGAATACCTTACCTAAAAGATAATCATTCAATTTATATGACGTATGTATTTGGATTATAATCAATGGATGGATAATCAATTTATTGTGAACTTTAGGACCATCTATTTTAAACTTAGTGAATTAGAAACTGCAATTGCATTTAGTAAGACATCTATTTAACACAAATCCATAATAAATTCCGATGAATTGTTAAATTTGCTAAAAGATTTTAACAAACATGATAACTTAATGTATCCCGTAAATTATAGAAATTTAATGAATATAGAAGAGTCATTATCTGTAAAAGTTCACCTTAAAAATGAAGAAATAATCTTCATTATTGAAGTTCCGCTAATTTTAAATTAGCGGAACTTCAATAATAAAGGTTATTTGCTACTTATAATTATTATAAACTGTATTCCCTTCCTATGGATTCCTTGAACCAAACTTTTGTTGTTATTCCTGAATTTCCTTATCTTTTGGTAGATGGGCCGAAATATCGTCCGATTGATCAACCATGCCAAGAGATAACAGTCAAAGAATACCTCTGCTCTGAATAAACTCGTCCAATATGTGTATCACTACTAATAATACTAATTAATAATAATACTAATAATAATAAAATACTAATTAATGAAGTATCACTAAAACCTGTCGCGATGCCGTCCCCGTCAGATAAAGTCTAAATCCCGGAAACTTCAAAGAATTAGTCCAAATAGTTGGATAGTGTATGCGAAATACAACCAAATCATATCAAAAACTTGTGGCAACGATAACACAAAGGAACGCATACAAGGAAGATACATCATGACCATAGAACCGCAATGTGAGGTTTCTATAGAAAATATCCAACTCCACGGACAGCGTTCTTACTCTCTACAGACGGAGTACATGCCTGTTCCTGCGATAAACTTACCTGATTTACGACGCTACGAAGATTGAACCTGTAAACCTGGAGGGAGTTAACCTGGATGACATACGCCATCTAAACTACCTTTTGAAGAAAAGTGTGAATAGTGTCAAAAGTGAAACCAATGGTTACAGTGTCAGGGTCGCTCTTTAATTCCTGGACGCGATCGTCTTTTTATTGTTAGCATTAATTATGCATAAATATGTTATAAGTAAAATATGTAAAAGGCAGGATCGTCGTTCGAAGGGTGTTGAAATCAATCCTGCACAACTGGAAGAAAATAGAGTCATTCAGAGATCCGTGTTATTAGTGTCTAACTTTATTATTCTCATTTTATCATTAACCCTCTTATCTTATCGTGTCTCAACTCCTATTATTCTTATTTTACGATTAATCCTCTTATAGTAATAGTTAATAGTTATAAAATATTATACATTTTGTTAATTTTATATTGCGAAGTTCTCAGAAAAGCCTAGTTTTTCCGATAACTGTGGTCCAAAGGGGAGGAGTTTTATTCTCAGAACCCATCACGTCGCTGTGGTAGACCAATATCTCGGCCGCAGCACTTTTGCCCTTATCAGCCAGACATGGCGGATGTGTTGTCGCCAGTGACCACCAGCTTAGTTTTAAGAACTAAGCATACTTATAATTAGATAGAATAAGTAGTCTTACATCGAACTCGGTAAGCGCGGGTCGTTTTTTCTAATAAAATCTTGGCTAAACGAGTCCCAAGGTTTTATTTTTAACCGTCGATCCGCTCCCGAAATCTAACTATCTTTGTTGTTTACTTTTGTTGGTATTTATGTCAACTTTTAAATTTATTAACCCTAGTAATAAGATTCTTCAAAAACACTTTAACACTCCCTAAATCGTCTTCTGGGGGTTGTTTCAAAAGACTAATAATGATAACCTTTATTATTTATTGAGGTAGGTATTTATGTCAATTTTCATGTTTATTAACCCAAGAAATAAGATTTTTCAAAAAAAATTACAACCCCTATATAGTCATTTTGGGGTACTTTCGGAAAACTAATAATCAAAACCTGTAGTGTTTATTTAGGTTGGTATTTATGTCAAGTTTCAAGTTTATCAACTGAAGTAATAAGATTTTTAAAAAAATCTTTAATACCCCTAAATCGTCTTTTGGGGCTAGTTTAAAAAAAAATAATAGCAACCTTTATTATTTATTTAGGATAGTATTTGTGCCAAGTTTCATGTTTGTTGACCCAAGAAATCAGATTCTTCCATACAAACTTCAACACCACCTAAATCATCATTTGGGGATAGTTTAAAAAACTAATAATGACAACCTTTATCATTTAGGTTAGGTTAAGACGGGCTGGTGTCCGCAACTCCACGTCTAAGCGCGTATTTTGCGTACGGACCTTTATCATTTACTTAGATTACTATTTGTACTAAGTATCGTCACTTTTGGCCGAAGGTATAAGATTTTTCATAGGACCTTTGCCCATACCCCCGTTTTCACCCCCTTAAGGCCAGATTTCGGAAAATCCTTTCTTATCGGATGCCTACGTCATAGACGAGGTTGTTTCAGGTCTCCACGATCCCCATCCCATCCCATTTAAGTCTTATTAAACTTATCTATCTGTAACAGCTATATTTTCTTAACATTATTAACTTCTAAACTTTTTCTTTTGTATTTTATTTTTATTATTTCTCAGCTACCTCCTATCTAATATTAGGAAACTACTGCACTGTCATTTAGTTTAAATTCCTCACATTCCAGGTTATTAGGGAAATTGATGACCCGAAGCGCTACAATGAAGGAGCTGGAAGCAACATTGAGAGCTTCACTGAATGAGCTGCAAAGTTCCAAATCACTGAATAAGAAACTGCTCCAAGAAATTGCAGACAGTGAGGTGGAAGTTGAAAAGGTGGTTCATAAAAACACCTTCCTCAAGAATGAGCTAGCTGAGCTACACATTTAGCACCTCGACTTAGCCGAACAACACCGGGTACTTAAGCACCAAGCGGCAACATACTAGAAGTGCAATGACACGTATGAACTAAAATTAAACCGTGTTTCTGAACTTTAACAAGCATTGTGTGATGCCCATAAGGCACTATCTTACGCAGAGTCTGTTAGAGTCAGTGAGCAGTTTACTAACACTAATAGTTTATTTAGTGAGTTAGTTGACAGCATTCAGTCAGAATCAATGTATGAGCCGGATTTTATAATATATTTGACTGGTGAAGACGCTAGACCATTATGTCCTATCGCATAAGTCACAATAAATTAAAAAAATATATTTAAATCAAAAAAAATATGAAACGATCACGGAGAACAATCAAAAAACAAAATCTCCTAAAATTAAATATTTTTCTTAGAAAGGAACGTGTTAACTTAACTACTAGATTAAATACCTGTATGGGTGAGCTAGATAATTGTAGGGAAAAGTACGATAAAGACACACAGTGCCTCCAAAACGATTTACTATACAAGGAGTGTTTACTGAAGGATATTTTTGAGAAATATGAAAGTTCACAACAGAAATTGAGTGAGCGCTTGTTAGAGGCTGGGGAATTATTGGACTTGGTGAAATACAATGCAGCAAGGTATGATTAAATCCTATCTTGTTCTTCTGGATGAAGTAGCGGGGGCAGGGAGGCAATTTTTTGGTCAGAAATGCGCTAACTCCAACCATAACACAACAGAAGTTACCCCTGGAAATAATCAGTTATTATTAGGAAATAGTATGAAGGTATCTTCTGGCAAACCATTTAGTGGTACAAAGTTGAGAGGAGAGCAATAATAAATAAAAGAAAAAATAAAAAAGCTTTCATTAATTCCTTACTACAAAGGTTTAAAATTGATTAGACAAAAAACGGCTTAAATTACATTATTGTGTTAGTGAAAAGTAATAAAAAGCTTTGCTTAATATTTGTTAGTGTTGTGTGTTAGTATATATGCTTTCTGTCTCTATCTTAGTATAAGGACCGCCTGAGGCGGTAAAAGCCTCCTGCAAATGCTTCCATTTGTCGCGAAGTCTAGCTGTCCTGGTCCAAAGGTTGCCAGCAGTTTTAGCAATGTCGTCACCCCACCTTTCAAAAGGCCTGCCTCTTCTCCTTTTAACCGATCTGGGAGTCCAGTTTGTTATGATATGGGCCCATCTTTGTGGTTCCAGCCTCTGAATGTGTCCTGTCCATCTCTATTTAAGTTTGAGTACCTTAGGCAGGTACTCAAACTTAAACAATCACGTCAGAAGATCTTGTTGATTTCTTGATCAACGAAGTTTTCACTCGGTCTCTTAGCTTTATATTCATAAAACTTCGTTCTAGTCCTCTCTGACAAGTTCTAATCTTAATTTGTTGTCTTTTTGTTAACGACCAAGTTTGACACGCGTAAGTGAGGCAAGGTATTAGGCAGATACCCATAGCTTTTGTTTTCAGCCTAGGGGGCAACGAACTTTTGAAGATTTCTTTCATTGCCCAGTATTTGTTCCATGTGCTTCTTATTCTTGTCTTTACTTCTTTTTCGCTACAATCTTTAAACGCTATGACATGGCCGAGGTAGGTGTAGTCTTCCACATACTGAACCGGTATTGAGTTGATCATAATAGGAACATGTTCTTGATTTGTCATAACTTTCGTTTTGTCTATGTTAATCTCGAGTCCAATATTTTCACTATGCTCATTAAGGGTTTCTAACATCATTTGTAACTCTGCTGGTTCTTCAGAAAATATGACGATGTCAACCGCGAATCTGAGATGCGATAAATATTCTCCGTCTATTCTGATCCCCATATTTTGCCAGTCCAGTTTCCTGAAGACATATGCCAGTACTGCGATGAAAAGCTGAAGATGTATGTCGCACTCTGTATATTTCTCTATTTTCTGCTTCAGAGTATGGATATGGTCTACTGTCGAGTACTTTCCTCAAAACCCTTCGACTGGTTGGTTCTCATCTATCAGTTTTGTTATTCTTCGAAGTAGAGTTGATGTGAAAACTTTGTACAGACAAGACATCAAGCCGATAGGTCTGTAGTTCGAAATCGATTTTGGTTCGCCTTTTTTGTATAGCAGGACTATTTCCGAGCACGTCGGTACGGGTAGATTGATTAATTTAATTATACAACAGGAAAAAATTCTTCTGTTGTAAAATTAAATTAAACAATCTATTGAGAGGAGCGATTAATTTGTCTATTCCTGCTGATATTTCGCATATGATCATTTCGTTAGTCATGCCGTCTGGGCAGGGGCTCTTCTCAGTCTTTAACTGTCTGATCGATAGTTCCACTTCTGTTTCTAAGAAGAGCGGAACCGGGTCGTTGTTGCCTGCCCAGGCTACGTTATACATATGTTTTTCTTGACGAGGCTCGCTGTACAGTTATTTATAAAATTGCGTAGCTACGTTCATAACATATTTTCTACTTGTTGCTGTTGATCCATCAGCGTTGAATAAGTGTGATAGTATATTTTTAGTGGTGTTTATTTGTTTGTATGCTTTCTTAATGCCTCCGGACTTTTTCAGGGAAGAATAGAGTATGCCGCTTCTATAATTCTTTAAATTAGTTTTTATCAAATCGTTAACTTCTCTATACATTTTACTTAATCTCAATTTCTCGTCTTTTGTTTTATTTTGTTTGTTTCTAAGCTCTTGTCTTTGAATTTGTAGTTCTTTTATTTCTTGCGTTATAATTAATTCCAGCTTATTTTTCCTTTTAGATGTACCTTTAGCAGAACATTTTTTTAGGGTTGTTTCCAATTTGTCATATAATGTTTGTACTGTTTCATCTATAAGTTCCAAGTGGTTAGAATACTCTTTTTCAAACTTTTTGTAGTCTATTGAACATCGTGCACTCTTCCTGTATTGTAATCGTGATTTCTTTGTGTTTTTTACCGTCAACGTCAGCCTAACCAGTCTGTGATCGCTAGAATGTGGAAATCGGCTCAGCACTTCGACGTTCTCTACGTTTCTAGTAAGATTTGTTGCTATAAAATCAATCCCATTTCTTGTTTTTCCATCAGGTGATAGCCATGTCCATCTCAACTTTTCCGGCTTTTTGAACAGTCTGTTAGAAACCATGAGTTGGTGTTGATGGCAAAAATTTAAAACATCTGTCCTCTTTTGTTCCTTTTTCCATATCCATAGCTGCCCATGGTCATATGTTCATCAGATTCCTGTTTAGCTATTTTGGCGTTCATATATATCACCCATAAAGATAATATATGTTGTGCAACGTACCATAGCCAAGTCTAGGTCTGAATAGAATTGTTGTACTTCCGATTCATTAGCTGCCTCTGTGGGTGCGTAGGCTTGCAGTAGTGAGTAGATTTTATCTTGAATTTTTACTTGTAGGGTTACGATTCTTTCCGAAGTAGGGATAAAGTCTTGCACTTCGATGCTTTTTTGTTTTTTTATTAGAAAGCCCACACCCCTTGTCCCTTTTGTTTGCCCATAGCAGTATATAGTAGGTAGCTGCCTCTGTCTTCTATTGAGAGTCCTTCCCTTCTCACTTCAGAAATTCCTATTAAATCCCATTTTATTGTAGAGACAGCGTATTCCAGCTCAATAATTTTTGTTTCACTCGCTAATGATCTAACGTTGAAAGTGGCTATGTAGTACTTAGAGTTTTCTGTAGGTTGGTAGTTTGTTCTGTCCTTGGTTTTGTTTGGAGGGTTTTGGTCTACTTCCTCCGCAGTGACCGGCCGTTCTGGGGGAGTTGATTTATACTCTTTAAAATTATTAAATCAGAACATTCAAGGTTGCTCTTCCAAATTAATAGAAATTGAACTATTTCTAGAAAAAAACAATTTTGATATTATTTGTCTAACAGAACATTGGTTAAAAGATCACCAAGTAAGGACCATTAATTATGAAAATTATTGTGTAGTTGGCCATTACAGCAGAAAACGTATGATACATGGCGGATCATTAATACTTATTAAAAATTCTATTTTATCTAAAGAAAGAAAAGACATTGTTAGACTGTCGGTTAAACATACCATTGAATTGTCATGTGTTGAGCTTGATAAGCATGTTGTAGTATGTGTCTACAGACCTCCAGGTTACCAGAATTTATCTGTGTTTGATTCTATAATGGAAGATGTGTTAAAAAAGTTAGTACTAGTAGTAAATCATTCGTCATATGTGGCGATTTTAACATTAATTTATTAGAAAATAACAGTATCAGGTTATTGGGTCTTTTTAAATCATTTAATCTAGCAAATGTTTTTATGGAGCCAACTAGAGTGACAGCTTTTTCTGCGACTTGCATAGATAACGTTTTTTGTAATTGTGATTACCTAAATAAAGAAATTGTAAATAAGTTAACATCTTATCACAGTGGACAAACAATAACGTTTAGCGCCTTTATTTAGGTTTTACCAACTTTGCAAAAAAAAAAAATCAGCAGACGATAAAATAAAAACTACCTGGAAAATAATAAATAATGAAACAGGTAGGAAAAAACCGCGTAATACTGAATTTAATTTAGCGACTTCACAGGGCCCCATATACTCAGATATAGGTAGCTCAGGAATTTGAAAACTTTTTTGTTAATATTCCTCTTAAAACTACAGCAGTCTTAAACCCGCACTCTCTGCTGTCTTACTTAGAAAGAACGTTAATACGTGCCCTTCGGAGTTCAAGTTTCAACAAACAAACCCCCAGGCTATTTTAAAAGCTTTTAAAGATCCTAAAATTAAATCAACAGAAGATCTTTGGGGACTATCTGTAAAAGTGTGTAAACCAATAATTGAAACTATTGCACCCTATTTAGCTTTCATATTTAACACTGGTGTCGATCAAGGAGTATTGCTGGACCTCATGAAAAACAGTAAATTAGTTCCATTGTTTAAATCCGGGGATAGCAAAGAAGCCAATAACTATAGGCCAGTGTCAATTCTGCCGGTTCTCAGAAAGGTCTTCGAAAAGTTAATGCTCAACCAATTGTTGCGACATTTTAACAAACATTCCATCTTTTATGATCAACAGTACGGTTTTACCAAAGGGCGTTGCACAACTGACGCCGGTGTCACCCTAATAAAGAACATCTTTAACGCCTGGGAGGAAGCACAAGACGCCATTGGAATCTGTTGCGACCTCTCAACGGGGTTCGATTGCGTAAACCATGAGACACTATTGTTGAAGCTCGAGCACTATGGAATTAGACATACAGCCCTTGAGTTACTTAGATCATATTTAAAAGCCAGACAAGTTAAAGTTCAGGTAAACGGCGTAAACTCACTAGGGTCAGAAATGGCAATGGGTGTTCCTCAAGGCTCTATATTGGGTCCATTCCTCTTTTTAGTTTATATTAACAATTTACCCCAATAACCACTAAATGACCGAAGATGGGGTTGTTTGCTGATGACACTTCTTTGATATTTAAAATAGATCGGCGGTCACAAAATCTTGATGATGTGAATAACTCTATTCATCAGGTCCAAAATTGATTCACGGCAAACAATTTGGTACTAAATGAAAAAAAACAAACGTAATAGATTCACATTGCCATCATATTGAATGGCAAAAAGCTGGATTTTGTAAATCAAACAGTTTTCCTGGGAATCAGAATCACTTTCTCTGTAAACTCTCACTGTCCTCACATAATATCTCTTGCGGGTTGGCTAAGCTCAGCCGCTTATGCTGTTAGGAAGATAAGACAGTTGACGGGTATAGAAACCGCGCGTTTGGTCTATTTTAGTTACTTTCACAGCATTATGCCATACGGTATTTTACTGTGGGGTCGAGCGGCTGACATTGAATCCATATTTATATTGCAAAAGAGAGCTGGCAAAGCCATATATAAGTTAAGTCAGCGAGCAACTCGTAGGGAACTATTTAAAAATATTATGACATTTTATAGCCAATTCATTTAAGAAAATATTATGTATGTAAGCAAAAATATACATCTCTTTAATAAAGTCAGTGATAGACACAATTGTAATACGAGAAATAAAGATAAGTTAGACCAACCATCTTATAGACTAGCTAAAGTACACTCATCTTTCATGGGGTACTGTGTTAAATTCTATAACAAAATAGTTGTGATATAATAAAAGTAAATTTAAAACTTTTTTTAAAAGCACACTTTGTAAAGATGCATATTACAAATTAGATGATTATATTCAAGATAAGAATGCTTAGCAAAATGCTGGACCTGCTCCATAGTGCAATCTTTAGTGTAGACAAATTTGTTAATTTATATTCATAGTTATTAAATTCATTTTTTTTTTTTAAGAAATTGTCTCACACACTGTGCCGTTGTTGTTGAATTAGGAATTTTATCTATGTTTGCAATATTTGTAAGTATGTGAGAACTATGTTCCTATTTATAAAATTTATGAATTTACGTGTTAATGCTTTTAATAATTTATACCTGTACGTAGTATAGTGTGTAGTGCTTTTCTGGATGCATGGTCCTCACATATATGAATTTATTAATGTATATACTTACGTAAATATTGTAAGACAATATTTTTTTTTAAAGAATAATTATGGAGTTTCTTGTGCATTATTCTCCATAACAAGCTACTTTTCCGAATGCACGGTAGAATCAACTTTTATTACTTGTAAATTATAATTTGTGTATGACGTTCAAAAGTGCTTTTTGGACTAGTTGAATAAATATATTTGACTTTGACTTTGATCAGCGGTTAAGGCTGTGCCTTAATCTGTCAGTCATTAATTCAGGACAAAGCATTTTATATGTATAGATTACCAACTTTATTTTCTAACTAGCTGTGCCCGCGGCTTTGCTGCCATCTACTGCCTTCCTTACCCTACTTACCTACCTACCTACGTCTTACCTAACCAACCTACCTACATACCCAACTTAACTACCTGCACAGAATATTATTTACTCTAGGGAGAAGAATATCGACTTCATACAAAAAAACAGTAAAGACAGTTTTTCTGCGTGCTATCTAGTAGAACACTACACCGAAACGAAAACATAAAAAAATAACTTTCCATAGCGGAGACTCGAACCTGGCGGCACCTTAGGTTCATCATTAGGCTATCCAGACGGGCAGTAGCGACGTGCACGGGCAGTAGCATATAAATTTCTATATAAGACATTTACATAGAATTTTGTAATGACACATTGTATCTTTCTTCGTATATTCAAATATGATTGCAGATAGCACTCTTATATGATTTGTCTTCTAGCTTGAGTAATTTGGGATGTTTTTTTACCTCGGTAGATATTTCGTGAAAGAATAAAAAAAAATGTAGATTATTAACCAAGGGGATAAAGCAGTGTCTTCTGTCGCGGGTGACGATTTAAATCGCGAGCGTAACGAAGGACTCGAGGTTTACTCCCGAGCGTAGCGCGGGTGTTAAAAACCTAAATCACGAGCGAAGCGAGGGATTTAAAACGAGTCCTGAGTGTAGCGAGGGATTTAAGTTCACCCAAGACTAAGACAGCTTTATCACCGAGGAAAATACTCTACTTTTCGTACCATTTGCGAAAAAATTAACACAATAATAATATGAGTTAAGCATTAACGTTTATGTATTTGAAGAAAACAAAAACGCGGCAAATTCCTAGGCTAATATTTTTTTGTCGGAAAAGCAAAGGCATCAAGCTCATACGGCCTCGTCGGTTTTCGTAATTTTATTTAATAATCATAACTGCATAATAAATGCGTATTCCTTTTTCAAAAAGATGTATAATGCTTTATATACAAACTCAATGGTGTAAACACAGATGTAGTACAGTATAAATTTCGGTAAGTATTCCAAATTTAAATCACATTCTCCCCCTAGAGAATGAACGAAATTCAGTACAATTTTCTTTACCTGTTTTTAACAGATTAAAAATTACTATTGTCATGTTCGCTTTTTGTGGCATAGAATATCACTTTTTTGAGCAAGCGATACGAAAAACACATTATTTAAATCGTATTTGCACTTACAGTAACCGTATATGAATTAGGTGCAAGGTCTAGCTTTAAAGAGGCTTCTGCTGTCGAATTCAGAAAAGCGATACCATCTTTTTTAGGGTTCCGTACCCAAAGGATAAACACGAGACCCTATTACTAAGACTCCACTGTCTGTATGTCTGTCACCAGGCTGTATCTCATGAACCGTGATCTAAAAACAGAAATAAATAAATATTTAAGTGGGGCTCCCATACAACAAACGTGCTTTTTACCGTTTTTGCGATAATGGTACGGAACTCTTCGTGCGCGAGTCTGACTCGCACTTGACAGGTTTTTTTTCAAACTTTATGTTTCAAGATTTAATTAAAGTAGGTAATAAATGAATATGCAATTTCAAAAAGGTCACATGTCTCAATATTTAAACGTTTCAGAAAACGATAAAACTAATAATTATTTCGTGACGAAGAAGGTATAAAATTTATTAAAAAAAAAAACTTTTTAGGGTTAATTACCAATCGAAAGTTACAGAAATATTTCGATGTAACGTTATTATAAGTTGATTTAGATATTTTAAATATATGTGCTTGGAGAGCCTCAGTAAAATGCTCTCGAATAGAGAATCGATGACCTCAGTAGAGCTTCCGAAAGAGTGGGTATTAAAATGAACATGGACAAAATCAAGATCATGGTGAATGACCATGTAACACCCACTCCTATCAAGGTCGGAGACTCGACTCTCGAAGTTGTAGACGATTATGTCTACCTGGGACAAACGGTCCAGTTGGGTAGGTCCAATTTCGAGAAAGAGGTCAACCGTCGAATCCGACTCGGCTGGGCGGCGTTCGTGAAGTTACGTGGTATCTTCTCGTCCAATTTACCGCAGTGTCTCAACACAAAAGTCTATGACCAGTGTGTGTTGCCAGTGATCACCTATGGAACCGAGACGTGGTCGCTCACAATGGGCCTTATCAGAAAGCTCAAAGTAACCCAAAGGGCAATGGAGAGGGCTATGCTCGGAATTTCCTTGCGTGATCACGTCAGAAATGATGATATCCGCAGGAGAACCAAAGTTAGCATAGATTGACATAGCCCGAAGAATTGCCAAACTTAAGTGGCAGTGGGCAGGGCACATTGCTCGCAGAACGGATGGCCGATGGGGCCGAAAAGTTCTGGAATGGCGACCGCGAACCGGAAGACGATACGTTTGAAGTCCTCCCACTAGGTAGACTGATGACCTGGTTAAGGTTGCGGGAAGGCGCTGGATGCGAGACGCACGGGATCGGTCAATGTGGCGACACCTGGGGGAGGCCTATGTCCAGCAGTGGACGTCTTTCGGCTGCAATGATGTGCTTGTCTAACTAGGTAGTAACTACTCATTGATATGAAAACACATATTTCCTAAAATATGCGTGATTTGCCCTTTGCAATGCATATTATTCAAATATAAACCTATTACATATGTAATCCTTTTTTATTAACAACATATTGTTACTGCAGTAAATTAGGTTTTAAATGCGTAAGTACTTAGGCTTGCATCAATGGTAAATCAGTAGGAAAGAAATATACAGGCTGTTTGGTGCATCGTGTGACAAATTGAAATGGTCGACTGAAGGGGTCATCTGCTAGCCTTTCAGACCCCTTAACACCCCTTATGCCCTGTGGATTTTTTTTTATCGACTTTTTATTGTTTTACTAATATAAAAAAACTTTTTGCAAAAAAATACTACCGACTTCCAAATACAAAACTTTTTGCAAAAAGTTTTTGGCAACGAAAAACAACAAAAAAATGGCAACAAAAAAAAAACAAAAGCGCCCGGGATCTTCCAACTCCCTCATTAATTCTCCAGTCTATCCTCTTGCTAATGATGTACCACATGCCATACTGTACACTGTACTATACATATATGTACTTTTCGTACCACTTGCTCAAAAAAGTGACATTCTATGCCATAAAAAGCGAACATAACAATAGTCATTTTTAATCTGTTAAAAACAGGGAAAAAAAATTGTACTGAATTTCATTCATCCTCTAGGGGGAGAATGTGATTTAAATTTGGAATACTTACCGAAATTTATACTGAACTACATCTATGT
Organism: Orthosia cruda; assembly: GCA_964057195.1. Lineage (NCBI taxonomy): Eukaryota > Metazoa > Arthropoda > Insecta > Lepidoptera > Noctuidae > Orthosia > Orthosia cruda. The sequence goes on from OZ059854.1 coordinate 2,786,586, forward strand.
TTACACCATTGAGTTTGAAATGAAATGAAATGAAATGAAATGAAATCGTTTATTTGCTAAATGTAGGTGTACAGATAAGATGTTCTTTTTATAGATAGTCCCTATACATTTTGCCTTACGGCATGCAAATTGTTATTCTTCTTTAATTCAATTACAGAAACACCAATATTTTTATAAAATTAAATTATCATTATTTCAAAGCAATAGCCAGTCCAAACATCAAAATTATAAACGGCTTGAAACAGGAAATTAAAAATTGTTTAGGTTAGTATTAGCGAAACATTATTTGAAGACATAAATATAATAATAATCAAACATAGCAATGAAATTTCACCACAATAAATGGAAGTTACAAGATTGAGATGAATAATATAAATAATGTCAAAATAATAATCAGACTTCAGATAAAATCTCTACAAGTATCTATGTATGTCAATTTAATATAAAATTAAAATTAAATATGTGCTCAAATATAAATAAAATGTCAAATAAAATCAATACAATTATCTCCAATTTAAAATTTGTCAAATGTCAAAAATTGTAATTACAAATGTCAAAACAAAAGAATCTACTATAAAATAGAAAAAAATAAATGTCAACAAAATAATTACAATGTCCAAGCAAAACTTTTATCATTTACAAAATCAGTAATAGTGTAGTAACACTTGTCCAATAACATTTTTGTTAACTGTTTTTTAAATACATTGGTGGGTGATTCTAGTAGAGTATTGGGTAGCTTATTATAAATAAGAGGACCCATGGATAAAATATTTTTTCTTAATAGGGCTGTTTTGTGACCACCTGTATAAAGTTGATTTTTATATATAGACCTTATGGGTCCTATGTGTTTTCTTATATCAATCAATGTGGTAAATAACTGTTTATTTGTTTTAACGAATAGGGCAATTTCACGAATATATAAGGATGGTAATGTGAGAATTTTTAGTGATTTAAATACTGGTACACAGCTATCTGTAGACTTCAGACCGGTCATCGATCTAAGGCAACGTTTTTGGGCCCTAAAAATTCTTTCCCTTTCACTACAATTACCCCAAAATATGATTCCGTATCTTAACAATGACGCAACTAAGCCATGGTATGCTGTAACTAGTGTTTTTAAATTTACTTTTTTGGAAAGAATGTAAAGTAGATAGGCAGATTTACTTAGTTTTTGGCAAACGTATTCAGCATGGGGTTTCCACGTCAGTTGACTGTCGATATGTACTCCTAGGAATTTAGCCACTGAGCTTGTATCTACGATTTGGTCTTTATATTTAGTAATTATGTCATCTGGCTGTAGCCGCTGAAAATAATGCATCACTTTGGTTTTGTGTAGATTTATGACAAGGTTATTTTTATAGAGCCAATCAATAATTGCTTGAAGTGTGCTGTTTATGTCATTTTCGTATTCAGTTTTGTCTACGCTTGCAATTATGGCTGTGCTGTCATCCGCAAATAATGTCATAGGATGACGAATTTGGCGAGGCAGGTCGTTGATATAAAGTAAAAATAACAGTGGCCCAAGTACACTACCTTGCGGCACCCCAAATTTGGTTGTTTTACATGTAGATCGATATATAAATTCACGTTTAGTTTTGGTACATACTCTTGATATCTCTGTGTATTGATTTCGATCAGTGAGATATGATTTTATTAGGTTTAATACGTTGCCTCTTATACCGTAATCGTTTAGCTTTTTTAGGAGCGTGTCATGTTTTACATAGTCAAATGCTTTCGTCATGTCTGTAAATATAGCACAAACTGGGTTTTTAATATCCACATTAGTCATAATCACCTTAATAAGATCAAATATAGCCATATTGATGTTTTTATTTTTTCGAAAGCCTTTTTGCTCTTCGCATAATATATTATGTTTTGTAACGAATTTATAGATAGATTCATAAATTATCTTTTCAAATATTTTAGAAAATACCGAAATTAAAGCTACAGGTCTATAGTTCGCCATATCTTCCTTGATGCTTTTTTTATGTAATGGTTTTATGATAGTTGTCTTTAGTTTATGCGGAAAAATACCTGAGCTGATAGATGCATTTATAATATGACTTAGAGGATTAGCTATTATATCAGCAACAAATTTTACAACAGCGGTAGAAACGCCATCACAACCAAAACTTTTTTTATTTTTTAAGTTTTTTATTACCCGTATTATATTATTCTTATTCCTCGCGAAATCCATTTTACATTTTTATTAGATTTTACATTAATTAATTGCTTAGGAAAACATAGATCGTAGAGTAAGCGAAATTGATCAATAAAATTATCATATGCATCATTGGGGTTATACAAAGCATTATACATCTTTTTGAAAAAGGAATACGCATTTATTATGCAGTTATGATTATTAAATAAAATTACGAAAACCGACGAGGCCGTATGAGCTTGATGCCTTGCTTTTCCGACAAAAAAATATTAGTCTAGGAATTTGCCGCGTTTTTGTTTTCTTCAAATATTATTGTGTTAATTTTTTCGCAAATGGTACGAAAAGCAGAGTTATTTCCTCGGTGATAAAGCTGTCTTACTGCCAGTTTCCCAGGTCTCAATTATCGGGCTGTTAACGTAATCGTCTATTAATCGCCTGTTAATTCTACTTTCAGTTTCTCAACACCCAAATGTGACAAGCGTTTAACAATTTGTCACACTTTATTAAAATCACGAATTAACCACATGTTAAAGCATTTTTGGGTTTCTGAGAAACTTTTTGCAATGTTAATCTCTTGTCAAAGAGCCTAATTTATAATTGTTGGAAATTGGTCGATTATTCACAGATTAAAATTAATATTATGATTTTAAAGGCTTATATTACGATAAAAAGATAATAGGGGTCAGCGAAAACTATGGTATGGGTTGAGTTATAAAAAATATGTTAATTTAGAGCAATTATTTAATTACAAAGATTTAAAAAAAATAGGATATTAAAAACTTTTTAAATAAATTACAGTATAAAAACTTGACACAATTATCAAAAATAGTTATTTTGTATTTATGTAAATAAAAATTTAAAAAAAACAAACTGTTACTGACCTGGGTATCGAACCTACCTCACACCAATGCGCGTGTGGAAGGTTCAATGGTCAGTGTTGACTGTATCCTGTACTTAGTACTTACAAGGTCAGTTTCTGTATAGGTTTGTGTTTAACTTGAAGCGGCTGGGGTGGTGACCCCGCCAGGTTAAGCAACACTAACCAAGGTCAGTCTTGGGATGGGTGACCACTTTTTTTTATGTGTCGCTTTTTTATGGATAGGTGACCCCGAACCAAAAAAATTTGGGCATCCATCCCAAGACTGACCTTGTTAAGTGTTGCTTACCCTGGCGGGGTCAGCCATCCAAAACAAAGGAACCAAAAAAAATAATCGGTCACCCATCCAAAGACTAACCTTGCTAAGTGTTGCTTAACCTGTGTTCGCTCACCTATCCAAAAACAAGAAAACCAAAAAAAAAGTGGTTACCCATCCAAAAATCGTCCTTGGTAAGGTTTGCTTAACTTGGCGGCTACACCAACCCAGCCGCTCAAGATAAAATACTATTTAAAGTTACTGATTACGTTATAGTAGTGAATGAAGTGAATGAATACTAGCTAGGGTAGCCAACCGAAATAAATTATTAAATGTAAGAAGCGATTACGTAATTTATCGATGATGACGTGTTGAGAAACTCACTGACAACTGACGGCTGGTTAATTTGTGACAAATTGTCAGCTAATTTGAGATGTGACGTCTACTTCAGAAACCGGCCCTTAGTCTTGGGTGAACTTAAATCCCTCGCTACACTCAGGACTCGTCTTAAATCCCTCGCTTCGCTCGTGATTTCAGTTTTTGACACCCTCGCTACGCTCGGGAGTAGGTAAACCTCGAGTCCTTCGTTACGTTCGCGATTTAAATCGTCACGCGCGACAGAAGACACTGCTTTATCCCCTTGGTTAATAATCTACTATTCATTATGCGTAGGTACAGCTAAGGAGTGGAATTTCCTGCCGGAGTCAGTATTTCCCGATAGCTACAATCTCGATGTCTTTAAGTCAAGAGTGAAAAGGTTACTTCTAGGCAAGCGTGCTACACTTTCGACCACATCATCACTTACCATCAGGTGAGACAGTGGTCCAGCGCAAGCCTATAAAAAAAAAACTTTTAACAACTTTTTGAATTCGCTAGAATTGTGAATCGATTCACCTAAGGCTAATATTCAAAATTATGATTTAAAAAAATATTTTTGCTTAAATGATACCTGAAAACCTATCAATCAATCAATCAATCAATCAATCAATCAATCAATCATTTATTTGTCTGAATATGGTACATTATGGTCTTAAAATTAGTATATGGTATCATCACATTCTGCCAAGTGTGGCGTGCAAAATATAGGTACATGCATTATAGAACAGATTATTAGGCTAGTATTAACATTATTAATTAAATAATATCGAATAAAAAAAAAATACACAATACAATTCAACACATTGGAATTTAAGGTATGTCAATCAAAAATAACATCACACACACAAAGTATTTATGATGTCAAGATAACATTTAACGCCAGAATATAAGATGTCAAACCAAAAGATCCAATAGATCTAACAATAAAATGAGAATGTCAAAGTATAAAATAATAAAATTCAATTGAGATGTCAAAATATCGTTCAAATACTCATTAAGTTATATATTACAATTTAACATGTCCAAGTATAAAATAGTAAAATTCAATTAATTCAATTAGGATGTCAAATTAAAAAAGATCACAAATAAAATTAGGATGTCTACTTTGACACTTTAACAGATTAAAAATAAAATTAGGATGTCAATGTATCATTCAAATAGTCATTTAAATTATAATAGCATTTATTACATAGCAAGTCGTTCAGTTTCTTTTTAAATCCATTTAAATGTAAGTCTTTTATTGATTTTGGAATTTTGTTATAGACTTGCGGGGCTATACAGAATATGCTTTTCCACATTAAGGCTGTTTTTGCCCTTCGTCCGCGTAAAATATCATTGCGCCTGTTACGTTTAACAGTGTCTGATAGATGGGGAAACAAGTGTGCATTCAACTTAACAAATAGGGCAGTTTCATAAATATACAAAGCCGGTAGTGTCAGAATTTTGTATTTTTTGAAAAATGGTACACAGCTGTCAGTTATTTGTAGTCCAAACATGGCTCTGATGGCTCGCTTTTGCGCTTTAAAAGCGGTTTCTTTGTTTGTGGAATTACCCCAGAAAATAATACCATATCTTAATACAGATGCCACAAGACCATGATATGCTGTGAGTAGTGCATCAATGTTTACTGTTGGAGCAAGTTTATACAGGGCATACGATGAACTACTAATTTTCTTACATAGCGCGTCAATGTGATCCTTCCAATTGAGCTGCCTATCAATAATTAGATCTAGAAATTTTGCACTATCTACGTCGTGAATTTTGCTATTTTGGTATTGAACTTCCATTTTCGCGCTGGGTTTTCTATGGCCTAAGTGCATTATTTGGGTTTTTCCAAGATTGATTCTTAAATTATTATTGTTAAGCCAAGAGATTAAAGAATTTACCGCGTTATTGACATCAAGTTCATATGATTCAGGTTTATTGCAAGGTATTGTTATCGTACTATCGTCAGCAAAGAGTGTTATTGGAAAGTCTATGGCTTTGGGCAGGTCATTAATATAAATCAAGAACAGCAAGGGACCCAATACACTGCCCTGTGGTACTCCAAAATATACTGTGCGTTCTTTGGACAGGTATGTAACTTCTTCTTTAGTCTTTAAATTTAAATCTGATATAGCAGTAAATTGTTTTCTGTTAGAAAGGTAAGTGCATAATAAGTCTAGAATGTTACCTCTTATACCATAGGAGTCAAGTTTGTTTCTTAGAATATTGTGGTCAACACAGTCAAAAGCTTGCGTCATGTCACAATACACAGCACAAGCAGGCGTTTTATTATCAATATTAGTCATAATTTTATTTAAAAAGTCATAAATAGCCATATTAATTGTCATATTCTTCCGGAAACCTTTTTGCTCGTTACAGAGAATCATATGTTTTTCTAAATATGCGTATAGCTCATTATAAATATATTTCTCATAAATTTTGGAAAAGATTGGCAAAAGCGCAATAGGTCTATAGTTTTGCATTAGCTGCTTATTACCTTTTTTAAATATAGGTTTAACTATGGAGATCTTAAGACGGTCAGGAAAAACACCCTGGCTGATACACAGGTTAAGAATATGACTCAAGTGTTTAGAAATTAAATCGGCTACATGTTTTATAATCTTCGTTGATATTTCATCATTGCCTACGCTATTAGTGTTTTTGAGACCTTTTATAATGTTAAGTATTTGTATTGGTTGACATGGAGCCATGAACATTGATTTTTGTTTATTTAATATATAAGCACTCGATCTTTTACCTGATCCCGGTATTGGCATAATTTTTTCTACGAAATAGTCGTTAAACTTGTCAGCAATTAATTGTGGTTTGTTGATTGTTTGATTGTCAATTTGAATTGAATTTATTGAGTCGTTAGGTAGACTTAACTTAGGGTTTTTATTATATTCCATGTCATTTTGTTTTTATTGTCAGAAGTTTTAATATTATAGTCATTTTGAGAACGTTTAGTCAGTTTAATATTTTTTTTAAATAACTTTGAATAATTAGAGTATTTTATTTTATTTATTTGAGTAGGTTTAAGTCTAGACGTCCACAATAATTTCCTTTTCTTGAAACTACATAATTTAAGTCCTCGCGATATCCATTTTGGTTTTTTATTTGTTGGTATTTTAATAAGTCTACGTTTTATTAAGTTAATTTCTCAAGGCAGGTTCTAATTTTTTTCATATTCTCTGGGCTTAAATCCCGTTGCGATTTATACCAATATTTCAAAACACAGTTAATAGGTACGGGACACTTCAGCAATTGCGCAGTGTGATCCGATAGGGCGAATTCTAACACTTCCGTTCTGCATTTCTTCTCGAAATTATGGACAAAATTATCAATACAGGTTTGGCTTTGCATCCTGGTTGGTTTTTCTATAGCTAATGTCATTTTAAAACTTTTTAGGAGACATCTTAGTTCGAAATTTATTTTTTATTTTTTCAATACATCTATATTTATATCCCCTGCTACAATAATATTCCTATAATTTCTTCTTGCCAGTAGTGTTAATAATTGCGCTAGTTTGCTAAAAAATATATTCAAATTCCCTGTCTTTGGTACTCTATACACACATATTATTACAATTTTATAACTTGTGAGTTCAATTGCACAGCATTCTACTACATTAGAAATTGAAAGTTCTGAAACCTCTGGTAACTCCCTCCATAAATGACCAGACCGGACCAGAATACAAGATCCGCCTCGTTTGCTATTTTGTCTGCTGAAACATGCAGCCAACCTATAATTAGGCACTACAAGGCGGTCTTCATGACCTGACATCATAAAATGCTCCGTTACGCATAGTACATCAACGGACAGGTCTTTTTCTGATAGTTCATTAAGGCATATTGAGAGGGTGTCTACTTTGTTAAGCAGTCCTGCTATATTTTGGTGTAAAACACATAGATATTTATTCACGAAAAAAATCACTACGAATATTATTATCCTCCAAAGACTGATTATTAGTGAATGACTTATTATTACATATTTTTCCTTCCAAATTCTCGGTCTCTATTTTATTTTCTTGGTTTGTAGTCAGTTTGTATAGATTTATCCGCATATATTTTTTTACTTTGTTTTAGTAATGAATTTTTATATTCATTTGATTTGTATCTATAGTCCAATTGCAAAATTTCCCTTAGTAAAGATCTAGCTAGGTTAATCATAAAGTGTGTTCTCCGAGGCCGATATCTAGAGTAGTCCATATCCATAAAAATAACATTATCATATTTTCCACAGATAAACCTTAACATGTAATTGAGTTTTGTTTCATTAAGATATCTATTTGATGGAACTTCACATATAATTATATTTATCTACTCTCATATCGTAATATTCGAATTATAAAATTCAAAACGAGTTTATATTGGCATACTTTATAAACACAATACCGAAATTTAAAAATAGAATCTTATTATAACACTATTTTTCTAACAAAATAATGCTATAAAACAATTTTTTTTCTATTACGATACAGAACAAATCCAAGAAGTTAATCACTAAGGAGTTTCCATCAATATTTTTTTTGTAATGCCATTTTATAGTACCTATTATAAAAAGATTTGATTCCAATTTTAAATTGTCTATGACAATGCCCGCTTTAGACATAGCACGCACTGTGATTTTTATTCGCGCGAATTTTGTTTCCTTCTACCTGTTCATAGAGCTCAAAATATTCGGGCGAATAAAATTCGCGCCGTGGTGCGGTGGATTCTGTGGCAAAACACGGATTTCTTGCGGAATTATTTCCGCACGATTTCGTTACCGATGCGAACAACTTCGTCACAGAATGGGCGGAAAAAAATCGCTCGAATAAAGATCGCAGTGCGTGCTAAGCCTTAGCGCATGCGCGGTTAATGCGGTGATGTGCTGGGTTTTGGCGCCATTCATACGTTTTGCAAGTTTTGCTGTACTGAATTTCATGAGTTATTTAAATTATTGTGTGTGAAATGTCTGATATCAATGAATGTGAAGAAAATTTGACACCGCCCGATATTTTAGATGCGGCGAAGGAAATTACTCTTAATTTATTACCAGCAAAGTCGAGAAAAGTATATGACAAATGCTATCACGATTTTATGGCATGGAAAATGCAAAAAGAGGTATTTAGTAGGTTCAATCCCAATTTATGAGTGTAGATAAAGTAGTGTATGAAACTGCACATAACTAGGTATTAAAACATTCGTGTGAAAGCTATTAAAAACCTCGCCTACGGCTCGGTTTTTAAACACACACTCATGTTTTAATACCCCTCATTATGCAACAGTTTCATAAACTACTATTGTGTTCTTGATGGATGATAGCCATGTATGCAAGCACATTTCCGTGTCATATGGGTTGCGTTCATGGCGGCCCCCAACAACAATAACATAATCATTCATGTTCAATTCAGCTATTTCACATTTTGATGAATTAATGAGGTTTCTCAATGTAGTACCAGATTTTATAAAAGAGAATACCGTATAATCTGATCCCAATAGCTGAATAAGTGATTGACGTAGTCCATTCCCTTGTTCATTACATAATATCATAACTCTTTTTTTTATTTTATCATCTTTATAATTGCGTGAGGAAATATTTCTACTGCTTGTAGTGTCGTGAGTTAGTTTACCAATTATAGGTGTGTGCAATATATTTATACTTTCCTCATTTTCACAGCTGTCCTCTTTGGAGAAATTTAGGATAGTTTTGTTTAAGACACTATCCTGTAGGTTTTTAGTCATACGTGTGGTAACTAAAAATGAAAGCCGCTTATCCCCAGGAGGCTTATTTTTATCAGTCACCGCATTGTTTAGAAGGTCAGCTTTTGGGCTTATCAAGTTTAATGCCTGTATTGTGCATTCTTTGGAAGAAGTCCCAGGTAAACCAGTTCTCATCAGTAGTGTTCGTACTCTCCGCTGATATTGAGGCGAATAGAACTGCCTTGGTAGGTTTTCTTTGTTTGTACTTTCTTGTATTCCTATCGATTTTAGTAGTCTTATCTTTTTTTCGCAGTCTAGTAGATTATTTTTAAGCGTGTTATTTTCAAAGTTTAAATTATCAATTTCTGAGTTGGCAGTTTGCAGCTCTAGTCTTAACGTTTCTATTTCCTCCTTCAATATAGTAATATCATCACTATTTCCTAATACGTTAGGTAGACTTTGGTATGAAACATCCATATCGAATTCGCTGCCGCTAGACGTCAAATTTTTATTGTGAATGTTTTGTCTTCTTTGAGTAACGTTTTCGTAATCATCCATTATGTGCGTGTGTAATGGTTATGTTGATCGTTTCTATTTAATATTCATGTAGTTTTATGTTAAACTTCTCAGTAAATAGAAACTAGATTTCTAACATTCACAAAAAGACAAGTAGTGTGTGAGATTCGAACCCTAGTCATGCGTCGTGAGAGGTAGACGTTGTATTCAGGCCACCGAAGCAGTTACATTAAGCGTCGAAATAAGTACTATCCTGCTAGTACGGAATAACAAAAAAATACATAGTTCGTTATGATGACTGTGTTCGAATATTTTCCAGCAACTGTCACTTCGATTTGAAATCACTGTTTTTGTTATTTTTTGCAATTGTCGATCCTTAGCACAATAAATCTGTTATTTCATTCTTATAAGGTAAAATCTGTCTCGTGTCCTCTATCTTTTCGTGGGATTTACTTGAAATAAAAAAACCCGTACCTAGAAAGGAAAAAACGGAACCCTTATAGTATCACTTTGTAGTCCGTCCGTCTGTCTGTCTGTCAAGACCTTTTTTCTCAGGAACGCGTGGAGGTATCAAGCTGAAATTTATATCAAATACTCATGTCTAATGTCCCTTAAAGCTGTGAATAAATCAAACTTCTAAGCTAACTCAATCAAACGATACAGGCGTTTATATCGCAAATTTCCGCAAATTTACGACACTCGCAAGGGAATCAAAACCTACAGGGTACTTCCCGTGAACTCAGAATCTTGAAATTTGGTACGAAGCAACTTCTTGTAGCACAGATAAAGGGATAATTGCGAAAACCGTACATTTTTAGTTAAATCACATAATAAAAATATTTTTAATAATTTTATACTTACTACCCCTTTCCTCATGAACGCCTAGAGGTATTAAATTGAAATTCATATCAAATAATACCTTTAAGCTGAGGTTTGTACGGAACCCTCGGTGTGCGAGTCCGACTCGCACTTGGCCGGTATTTTTTTCTTATTCTGTACCTAGATACACAGTTTGTATAAAAATTACTGATAGTGAACTGTGTCGACATCCATAAATTAATGTACACGAGTGTACATCTAAACAGTTAATGTACACGAGTGTACATCTAAACAGTTCAATACTATTGACAACTTAATTTGGTAGGGTTATAAGCGGCGATTTAGTATGGAAAAGTAATGAAAGCTAATTTCTCTTAAAATACAACACGTATTTTAATATATTACCAACACGCACTGGGCCCGCGTGGTGGATTACGGCCCATTGCCTCTCACAGAGAGGACGCCTGTGTCCCAGCAGTGGGAACATTAATAGGCTAATGATAAGGTATTTGAATGTTTGATCGCTATAACATAAATAATATCTTAGTAGTAATTTTTGTATAAATTTGGGTATATCTCGTAAGCTAGGTACTGTAGTATAATTGTGAATTTTGGGTATCAATTTTATCTTGCAGGGTAGTAATTTTCTATGTAGGTTTGAGGAAAGCGGCAGGCTCCTCAAACTTGGAATCAAAATTCAAAGTCCCCCAGGTCCTGCTGAACGAGAGAGCGAAAGTTATCATCGTTGATTTGTCGGTAAATACATACAAATGTTTCAGTTCTGTTTTTTTTTAATGAATCACATATACGGGTAGTAATTATTTGTATACTTAGAATAACTGTAGCATGCCCCCGTTTTCGGCGCTCATGGTGTTCCTGCTGAATGGAGCGTGACAACCGCAGGACCAACTTTAGTAAATTTTCACGAAAACTACTAAAGTACCAATTTTGTTGTTCGAGTACTAATTGGTACCAATTGAGCAGTAATTATTTACCAAATATGGAAGCGATTGGCGTCGGGGGGACCTGCGGTAGTCACGGACATGCTTCTAGACGCCATTCACGTGTGGTGATTATGAACATTGAAATGCGACTGCAATGTTGACCCATGACTGTACCTTTTTAAGTTTTTTTGGACATTGCTGATAGCAGTGAAGGACAACATCGTGAGGAAACCTGCAATTATAGTTAAAATTCAAGGCTGCACGGGACCAGCACTGACCCTTCCCTCCCCACGGCAAGGGCAGGTGAGTCGGGGTTGCAGAATCCCACCGCTGGCCCAAGCCTTCCTAGGCATACTCACCCTAACCTTCCCCCAACTGTAGCCCCTCAGGCCACATCCTCCGTGGTCGCTGCCTCCAGCCAGTTGGGAGCAGCGGGCAGTGGAGAGGCTGCGCCAACCTGGCCGGTGCAAACTCGCAAAGGTAAGGGCTAGGGTAAAAAAAGAACCAAACAAGCCCTTGCCCCCCCCCGCAGATCCCGCAGGGCCCACAATCCCTGCCGCCCAGGGCAAAAAGTTCCTAAACAGGAAGGAAAGAAGGCAGGAACAGAGGAGAGGCAGGGCCAAAGCCCCTCTCAGCTTCTCTAAAGGGAAGCAAGCGCAACCTGCTTCCGACACAAGCCAACCGGTGGCGGACAGCCCAGCACAGACGGCGACCTCGTCGCAGCGGGCCGCCCGGGGGGATCAGGCCGGTGCCAAGCGGGCTCTCAACGAGACCATGTCGCCTCGTGGGGGGCACAAGTGGCCGCGGCTTGATCGGTCCAGGCGGGTTGAAACGATGAGCTACGCCCGGGCTGCCAGTGCTCACCTGTGCGTCGCGGTAACCTGCGAGCGCACAGGCGCCATAACCAGAGAAGTGTCGGAGGTGGTCAGCAAATCGATCCAGAAAAGGATCATAGACGAGGCCTTATCCCCCACTATGGAGACACCCGAGCGCCGGACGCCGTCCTTCACCGCCAAGCCGCAATTCGGCAATGGAGCGCTCAAGCTGTGGTGTAGTAATGACTACACCTTGGCTTGGCTGAAGAGGAAGGTGACCGACTTGGCCATCCCGGCTGGCACCACGCTGATGGTCAAGGCCCAATCAGAGCTGCAGAAGCAAGTGCGTTGCGGGATTGTCATACCGGATGACAGTGGGGTGTATGAGGACCTCAACATAGCAGCGAGGACACTCTGGTATCAAAACCCATGGATTGATATCAAGAGGTGGGTCGTTATTCGCTCGGAGAGGCAAAAGGCGTGCTGGTTTGTGGTCCTGGGTGTCCCCGAGGACCAGATCCCGACCTTGATGGGCGCCGAGCGCAGGCTGTCGTTTGGCCTGGGCTCGGTGTACATCAAGTTCCAGGGAGCCAACGGCAGATTTGTGTGGGTCCCTCGTGGATGGGACCCGACCACAAGGCAGCTCGCCAACGCAAGGGAGAGTGACCTCCCGCCCAGCAACCCGGATATATCCGCGGCCGAACCTGCTGCAGCTGCAGTGCTGGCCACTCCTATCGATGCCACGATCACAGATCCTCCGTCGGGCGAGGAGCCGGACGACATCACACTGTCGCCGGCTTCTGGCCCGATGGAGGATGACTTCATCGAGGGAGACGCCTTCGCCGGTCTGCAACAAGAGGAACACGAGGAGGGACCCACCCAAGATGGCGACCCCTTCGTTAACCTGTAAACTAGTGCAGGCAAACCTCCACCACAGCCAGACAGCGACGGCCCAATTGCGCAAGTGGTTGGAGGTTCAACACACGGCCATTGCCCTGATTCAGGAGCCGTGGATTAGGGGCGGCCAAATCAAACGATTATCAAACCTAGGTGGTTTGCGAGGAGCGGCGAGGAGATCATCATTAGGACTGACGCAAACGCACATCACCCTCTGTGGGGAATGGATACGCAAAATGAAAGAGGTAAGGCATTGGTGGACTATTTGTTCACGACTAACCTATCCCTGCTAAACACAGGCGCGGCACCGACGTTTGTTACTAGACGCAGTCGCACAATTATCGACCTGACTCTGGCGACAGAAGGCGCAGTGGAAATCATCACTGGGTGGCAGGTCTCAAACGAGGCCTCCTGCTCGGATCACAGACGGATCCGCTTTGACATGCAGACCTGCGTAGCACCTGCACAGCCTCGGCGCAATCCGCGCAACACGGATAGAACTGTCTACACTCGCACACTCGATTCAAAGCTAGCGCCCGCACACGGGGCACTGACTACTGCGAGCACAACGCAGATAGACTTGCAGGTAAGTGAACTTACCGAGACAATGATAAGCAGCTACCATACCGCCTGCCCGGAAACAATGCCACGGCAATCACCGGGCAAACAACCCTGGTGGGGCGCGGAGTTAGAACGCAAACGCAGGAAGGTAAGAAAGGCCCTAAACAGAGCTATGAACACATGCGCGGATGATGACTGGGACGCCTATTACGAGGCCAAATCCAGCTATAAAAAATGCATCAGATTCAGGCGTACCGCTGGATGGCGAAAATACTGTGGTAGCATTGAATCTTGCCAACAAGCCAAATAAGGTAAGGAAAGTACTGGCACAGCAGATTACACCTGAGCTCGCCACACTCTGCAAACCCGACAACACACTCACCACGACACCTGAAGAAGCAAGACGAGTCCTAGTAGAAACACACTTCCCAGGAAGCGTCTTCGTCCAGGTAACAAACTGGCAAGATACTACGCAGATACCAACTCACGATGATTGGCTCTACGCACACAGGGTGATCACGCTGGAGAAACTCCAGTGGGCCATCAAAAGCTTCCATCCTTTCAAGGCGCCAGGTCCAGATGGAGTTTTCCCTGCGCTACTGCAGTGGGGAGGTAAGTCTGTAGCAGAAAGACTTGTGCCACTAATGAGAGCATGCCTGGCCTTTAGACACGTCCCAAAAGGATGGAGGGAAGTTAAAGCAATATTCATCCCAAAGCCAGGCAAGGGAGACTATACAAACGCCAAATCCTACAGACCAATCAGCCTGACCTCGTTTCTACTTAAGACCATGGAAAGGCTGTGCGAGAGGGAACTACGCGACGGCGCCCTAATGGCATTACCTCTACACGGTAACCAACTGAGTCAAGTAAGTAAGTCTACTGAGTCCGCTCTTCATTTGGTGGTAAGCCAAATAGAGGAAACAATTCATCAGAAAGGTACCTGCCTGGGCACCTTCATAGACATCGAAGGGGCCTTCGACAAGACAAACTTCTCCAGCATCGGTGCTGCACTCTCCAAGCACGGAGTAAATCAGGTACTAATTGACTGGATAACCAACATGCTAAGCAAACGAGCAGTTCGTCTAGAGGAGGAACAGCAGCTGGCCTTAATAGCCAGGGGCTGCCCGCAGGGAGGAGTGCTTTCCCCCCTACTGTGGAATCTGGTAATCAACGATCTCATCACCAGGCTCAACGATCACCGGTACTTCACAATAGGTTATGCAGACGATTTAGCAATCCTCGTACCTGGGAAGGTGACTGGAACCATCTGCAATCTCACTCAGCAAGCTCTGCGTATAGTGGAGCGGTGGTGCAGGGAGTATGACCTATCAGTAAACCCCATTAAAACTGAACTAGTCATGTTTACTCAGAAAAGAGCTCTAGGCCCTTTCCGCCTACCCAAGCTGTTCAACACGGAACTACAGTTGTCCAACGAGGTTAGATATCTGGGAGTCATACTTTACAGTAAGTTAAACTGGAGCAGACATTTAGACACCAAACTGAGCAAGGCTTGTATCACCTTTTGGCAATGCAAGAAAATGATAGGCAAAAAGTGGGGACTCTCCCCCAAAATCATACTCTGGCTGTACAGCGCGGTGATTAGGCCCATGGTCACCTATGGGGCCGTGGTGTGGTGGCCTCGTACTAAGCTAAGTACAGCCGTGAATAGACTACAACGCATGCAAAGACTGGCCTGCATGGCAGTGACGGGCTGCATGAGGACTACCCCGACAGCTGCGATCGAGGCCATGCTTGGACTCCCCCCACTCCACCTGTTTATACAACAAGAGGCAACGATGGCAGCAGTACGCCTTAAGGCACTGGATCTATGGGGTAAGAGAGAGACACAACACACCGCTCTGCTTGAGGAACTCAACAACGAACTCCCCCTAACAAAAGCAATCAACGATCAAATACCCAAGCAATTCATCTTTGACAAGAAATACAGGATTCAACTGCACGAGGACCATCGTTGCGAAGGGCTACGCCCTGACGAGCTAAGGATCTTCACAGACGAATCCAAAACAGGTACTGGCACAGGTGCAGGGGTGTTCTCGGAGGACCTCAACATCCACCTAGCCACGCCACTTGGGGCTCATAACACGGTGTTCCAAGCCGAGTGTTTGGGCATCACCCTGGCAGCCTCAGCCATCTTAGCCAGGGAGGTGAAGGACTTCCCTATACGCATTCTCTCGGACAGCATGGCCGTCCTGCAGGCACTGAGTAGCCACACGGTTAACTCTGGGCTGATACTCGAGTGTCATCATCGCCTGAACCAGGTCGGTACTTATAATAAAGTAACCATTCAATGGATCAAGGGGCACAGCGATTCTCGAGGTAATGATGCAGCGGATGAGCTGACCCGAAGGGGCTCTAGTATGGCGGCGGTGGGACCAGAACCCATCGTACCACTACCCTACGGTTACCTCCGCAATCTGGTAAGGAAGCGCACCAGGTCATTCCACAAATTGTGGAATGACCACAGCGAGTGCAGACAGGCCAAGGAGGCACTTCCCTCTTTAGATGGCCGGTTTACGCAGAAAGTCCTGAGACTGACTAAAACACAGTTACGTGCAGTCACAGCCGTAACAACTGGCCACGGGACTTTTAACAAACATCTTTTTGTCTTAGGGATCACAGACAGCCCACTGTGCAGGGCGTGCATGGAGGAGGACGAGACAGCAGCACATCTGCTCCTAAGCTGCCCAGTGATCGCTGGCTACAGGGCCAAATTCCTCGGTGACCCAGGTACCGTGCAGGGGATGGTTGGCAACACCAAGGCGCTGCTGGCTTTCCTCGAGGAGCTGGGTTGGATTGAGTGAGAAAGACGAATCCCACCCGTACGCAAAATACGCGCTTAGACGTGGAGTTGCGGACACCAGCCCGTCTTAATCTAATCTAGTTAAAATTAGTCTGGAATTGCCTACCTGCAATGGCCACAATAAGCAAGTATAGTGATTGATTAATCCCTGTACCTTCTCTCTATGAGAAGAGGCCTTTTCCCTGCAGTGGTACAGTAAGAGGCTGGTATTATTATTAAGTATGAAACGCTGTTTACAAGAAATTAAATATGTCGATTTTCACAGATGCTAAACTTATTAATGGTACATTAGAAGACAAAAATCACTGTAATCTCTAGTGTTTGTCACTTCTTCACGCTCAAAGGGCTCGACAGATCTGGATTAAATTTGGCACAGAAATAGAAAATGATCAGGATTAGCACATAGTATACTTTTTATCTCGGGTATATGTTGCCTAAGAATAATTATCAACTTTCATGCAGGCAAAGCTGCTGGCAGAAGCTAGTTTTATAAAATTTCTACAGATAAATGAAAATCAACCTTTAATGTACCAGTGTGAAGGTTAGGCTACAGATGTATGACAGGAGGAAATAAAAATAAAAAACATCATAAACAAGAATTACAATTTATTTTTCAATTAAAGTTCCTCTGACTCTTTTTTCTGTAGTCTGTGCTGGGGTCTCCGCTTGTCTCTTATTCATTCCTTTCCTTTCCAATTGCTTCTCAATAATCCTTGCATTATTGGCATAACTGTCAGCCACCTCCCGAGCTTCAATCTCATCTTCCTCTTCATCAATAGTGGAAACGGTGACAGAACTGAACTTGCCCATGTTCTTTGTGTGTTTCGTTACCATAATCTTCTTTGGTTGTGTTAAGGCGACCTGTTTATAGATATCTGTGACTCCGCCTTCACCAGCTGTCTGTACCAAAGCTCCTTTCATTATAAAAACTACATTAGTTTCTTGGTCATGTTTGTAGTAGATAGGTATGGCACATTTTTTACACTTTAGTCTGTACTGTCGCTCGATGCCTTTCTCCCGCTTCAAGTACACTGTTTCGTCAGGATCTGACGTGATTTTATGAGCGTGTTTCGAGCCGTCAATGACTCGTGCGCCGTCAGTCGGTCGGAGAGGCAAACGATCGATGGTGCAATCCAGGATAAGTGACATTTGGCCGCATAAGCAGTAGTAGATGTGTAGCGGCTTTGTCTCATTGTATTCTTCTTGGTCTTTTGTGTCTGAGCAGACGATACTTCTTGAAACTACTTTGGGCATTGTGTTTGTGCAATCTAGAGATAATGTCTCAATTTGTCTTCTCTGTATATGAACAGTAATTGCTACTGTAATTAATTTCACGCCCACCTAGTGTATTAATGTTCGAACAGAAATACCCCAACAATATTGAAAATTAATAGATTATAAGTTCACTTAACACAACACAATATTTAACAAATTGTCAATGTCAAATGCAGTGTTGCCAACTTTATTTTTACAAACCCACCAAATGTGGCTTCGTTACCCACCAGAAAACCACTAAACTTAACGGTCTCTCAACCCACTAGAAAACCACTAATCCAAAACAACAAAATCGCCGTAATGATTCTTTAGAATTGAACCACATAATTTTGTACTCAGTTACTGGACCTTCTTTCCACCTCTTGTAACCAGTTCTTTAATTCTGGGTTACCTAAACAACGACACAAGCGAAACAACAGAACTAAGGTTACTACCTTAGTTCTGTTGTGTCGCTACATACAACAAAAATATCATACACTTGTTTCAATCGTTCCTTCCTAAGTAGAGTTTTTTTGTTAATTTTACTAGTGGATCAATGTCGTACCACCACTAACTGAAGCAATCAAAGCCACTAAAAAATTGCACTAGCCGCTAAAAGCAATATGTCACCACCAAAAGGGGGGTCAAAACCACCAGTTTTAGTGGAAAAGCCACTAAGTTGGCAACACTGGTCAAATGCGTCAATCGATTTTTTTTCAGAATAATGAAAGCTGTTATTCTCGTAATTTACACTACCTACTGTTAAAAACATTGGTCTCCTCCAATGATATATTCAAATAAATTATTTGAATAATATTGGTCTCCTCATTAAAATAGTGCAAGCTTTTCTATACGTTCCATTCCATCAATAAAGCTGATGCAACGGTGTGCAGTGCACACCACATAGGAATCGCAGTCAGCACAGTATTTCGGGGAAATGAATTCTTTCGCGCAAATGTACCAGATCCTTTAAAAATCAATTTTATTTATGGTTTAAAATACGTTGATTATGTTGGTAAAACCTGCTGTCAACTTCACGCTACTGCCTGCGATTGTCTTTTATTCCACAGAATTGTGTTTCATTGCACATGTTCATCGATTTCTGTCGAATTTAGAGAAAGTATTGTGAATTGAACGGCAAAATGGGTGCTATATCCAGCAGATACCGTGTTTACAACTCGGGACTTACTAACATCGACATAAAACCCGAAGAGAGTGACACCCAACGTGAAAATCCCGGAACGTTAGATGAGATACATAAAAAGACCAAAGGTACATTTTACACACGTTTTAACTGTTTTAGCGGTTATCAGAACTGATTAAAATGATAATTGGATTCTTAAAAACACTATGAGGTTACGCGTTCAGTCAGAAAACGGCGGCAAACGTAGTTTTATACCGACTTAAAAGTTGGGTTATCTTGTGATGTAATAATAGATAAATTACAAGAATAGTAGCGATTTATGCGTCTAGGCGTCTTCATATATGTGTGCCGTATATTGAAATTGTTATAAACTGCATGCATTCATACAGATTGGCTCACGACTATCTTTTAGTTCAGACTGGCACAGAAGTCTACCACTACTCTATTTGTATTCTGATAACAATATCATCAACCTCGGCCGTCCAACCGTTCCAATTTCGAATTTATTACACATTGCGAGGTCATAAATAAGAGGAAGAATACCAAATGAAATGCAGAATGTAATTATTAGTAATTAATTGCAATTAAAATAGCAAAAATAGTGAGATGTGGATCAGCAAATTTCTACCACACCCTTGATACAATATTATGTTTTGATGTTTATGATGTGTAAAGTCTCAAAATTTTGTTGCTGATACTTACCCAGATCTGTATAATGCAGGTTTTGTGTGAATATGTTTTCTTTAGGCTAGCTTACACTCTCCAACCACATTGTTGCTTGGCAATAATGATCAAACAAAAGTCGAAAAAAAAAAATAACAAAAAGTAATACATATTTTTGAAAAATGAATAATATGCATGTTATAATTCTAAAGTAAATTACAAGAATTGATCATAGAAAAGAATAAAACATCAATACAAGATGGGATTTGAAGTTACTTGTGATGCAACCCTTGAAGTTCAATGTAAATAACACAAGTAGTTGTTTATGAGTAGTAAGTTACTTTACCTACTTACAATGAAATATATTGTTGGATACAACAGCTGGCCACAAGTCTATTATCAATCAATCAATCAATCATTTTATTTGTGAAACATAGGTGTTTACATAAAATAGGAAGTGCGCTATGTTTTGTCATAATTAAGACATACAAATTTATAAGTGACATGTTAGGTGTCAATAGATTTTAACTGACTTAGAAAAAAATAATATTTTAAATCAATTAAATACTTGAAAAGAAAAAAAAAAACAACATCACATTACAATAAAGTCAAACAATAGTCATAGTACTTATTATCAAAAGGTAAAAATGCATCATTATAATAATTGGTCGTTAAAAATTTTGTCTACGGTATAATAACATTTGTCAATTAACAATTTAGTAAGAGCTTTTCTAAGCTTATATAATGTCATGTTTTTTATGTCATCAGGAATTTTATTAAACACTTTAGGTGCCATACCAAAAAAACTTTTTTCCATCAATGAGGTCTTACATTTTAGATGACATAGTTTATTTACGTATTATACTATTGACTGGTGTCCAGCTGTGGTCATCAAAAAAATGATAGGTACTGTAAATAGTATTGTTAAAGAAAAAATATATTCTTAAAGGAATCCTATTCTATTCACTCAATCTAAGCCAATATATATATATTCAATTGTGCTAGCTACAATTTAAAAATAAATCATGCATTTAAACACATTCACACATTTTCTCAAGCAACTCTGTAGTGTACTTGAGGTACAAGATAGGTACTAGAGGTCAGATCACCTTTTGTGGTCCAGCATTAGGTCTATAGATACACATAAAATGTGTAATATATACCACTGCAACCTACCATATGCAATGGCAAGTAACTAAGGTAGCTTAAACAGCAAAAAATAATTGCCATTTTCCTAATAACAAGAAAAAAAAGCTATGTTAGCTATCAAAAACTTGTATTTCCTTATAGCCACTAACTTTATACATCTACCACATAGTACAAAGTTCATTGAATCACTTCACATCGCTGCAATCACTACTTAACATTAGCAGAAATACTCCACATCAGCTCAGTTCAGTTTCTAAAGAGGAAAGAAAATCCTGGGATGGGCCTCTTAAAAAGCTAAATATTAACAAAACTAATTTGTATTTCAGATGTGATGCCAGTCAACTTTGAAGGAGGCAAGCTGATGGTGAATAGGGGGCTCTCCAACCATTTCCAGGTACGTAATTCCTCTTGAAGTCTAAATTATAATAAACAAGTTGTTGCCCGCGACTTATCTGCATAGCATTAGGTGTGTGACTTGACCTTGAGAAATTGTTAGTTTACCATAGAAAGTTCCACCCCTCTTTCCACTCCCTTAGTGATGATTTCCAGGATAAAAACTATCCTATGTCCTTCCCAGGGTCTCAAGCTATCTACATACCAAATTTCATCTAAATCGGTTCAAAGTTTTAAGCGTCTTTTCACTCATAAATACAGACGGAGTTACTTTCGCATTTCTAATATTACTAACTTCTGCCAGCGGCTTCGCCCGCGTGAATATCGAAAATAATCCCAAGGGAACATATTCCCGGAATAAAAAGTATCCTATGTGCTATTCCAGACTATAATCTGTCTATGCCAAATTTCATCCAGATCCGTCCAGCTGTTTGAGCGTGAAGAAGTAACAAACATGCAAACACACACACTCTTTTACAAATGTTAGCGTAGTTAGTATGGATATCATTATAAACCACATCATCACGCCATTCGATGAGATTGTGGTCAAAACTCAAAGCAAGCTACAAATAAGAATAGTCTGCTCTTTCAAGGGTAGAAGGGAGTTTACACTGAAAATTAAACAATGAGGTGCACCTTTTTTCCCTTTGATCTTATCTAGTTCCGAACATCTATAAAGATTACTAAATTGTTTGTAAGATTACATCAGGAAACTCACTCAAAACATATCTGAAAACTTTAATACAGTAAAAATAAACATAACTTCATGACTGAAAGTCTTTGAGCGGTTAGGTAGAGGTACCTTAATAGTGTACTTGCATTTTGGCAGTTAAGTTTAAGGGCCCATATAACAAGGGTCAAGCCCAGACAACAACTGCGCACAATTCCTACATTTGGGCTACTATTGAGAGGTTGCATATGGTTAAATAAGTGACAGTGGGCAGGTCTATGTTCAGCAGAGGATGTCACTCGGTAAAAATTATGATAATGATGAAACCCAATAGCACTGCCTGAAAAAACTTAACCAGTCAGCAAATAACAAGAAATCTTTATTTCAGATGTCCCACACCCTGACCATGAGCTCAGCGCAGAACGGCTACAAGTTAGGAGCAACGTACATAGGCACCAAGCAGATCTCCCCGACCGAAGCTTTCCCTGTTATCTTGGGTGATGTGGATCCCTCAGGAAACGTTAACTTTAGTTTAATTCATCAACTTACTCCGGAGATTAGGTTGAAGGGAGCTGCACAGGTAAATTGAATTTATTTCTCATATTTTTTGCTCTTGGATGTATACGACAATCGCTAGATTGCAATAATAGCAGTTTTGTCTTCCAGCTTAGACTAAAGCTAGATTGTTTCATAGATATATTTTAAGTCTTTGCTGTATTGTATACTCCAAAATTATTAAAGCTAATAGATATTATTATGAATTCAATACAGAGAGAAACAGAAATAGAGTAATTATTGCTTTATGTATAAGGGCTAAGTAAGAACTTAGCTCATAAATATAAACTGAATCACTTTTGGGCATTTCAAATGCAGGCGAAATGTTTGCTATATCATGTCCCCAAGTCTTATGGGGGTTTGAGAATATTCCTTGCTGTCTTAAAATGAAACTAGTTTTATAGTTTGTCATTAGAACTTTTAGTTGATAAGCTTCCTGTTTTTAAACAACTTCAAAAAAAGGTTCTCATTTCACTATCTGTTTATCACATTGTTATGTTAAAGGTGCAAGAATGCAAGCTGACAGCCACCCAAGGCACCCTGGAGTACAAGGGCTCTGACTACACGCTTGCGATGGCTGTTGGCAAGCCGGACTTCAATGAGAAGTCGGCAGTCTTTGTTGGACACTACTTACAGGTAAAATTGTCACTGCCTTTTAAAACAACATGTTATGTTGATAGATTTAGATAAATCTCAGTATAGAAAGGTCAAAGTAATGTAATTTCCTATTCTCTTCTTCTTTGAAGACTGTTTATTCGCCATTAATTATCTTTTTTATTGTTGACTTTTTCTTAGTACAAACCTACTTTTGTCCTAGTAAAGCGGCTTGTGCATATTATGTGTAACTTTACCTTTGAGTGAGCAGCAACAAGCATTAATAAAATGAATATTTAATACTTGTATTGTAATATTTGTAATCAATATCTATGATTCCGTTTAGCCTTGACTGTTACGTTATTTAAGCTTATTGATTAAGTAATTAAATACTTCAGCTTCATTGATCTACACTAATATTATAAAGAGGAACGATTTGATTGTTTGTAATGGATAATCTCAAAAAATACTAAACCTATTTTTAAAATTCTTTCACCAGTAGACAGCTACATTATTCTTGAGTGACATAGGCTCCCGAAAACGGTTCCCGTGGGGTAGGCCATGGGAGCGAAACTGCGGGGAAAAGCTAGTTAGAAATAAACTAAATAAAAGTCTAGCTAGCATAGAAAGGTCTCAGAGAAGTTCAAATCGTTTAGTTACGATTTGGTGATGGAAACCACATAATCTAAATGTGTTCGAGTAGTACTCCTAAATTCTCTGTACAAGACTGCGCCTTTCTCTAGAATTGTTCATCATAAGCACGTTAAGTCTACGCCTTGTCTCTCTTCGGTTGTTTCGGATTGTCTTTCCTTCGGACTATGAGAGTAAGAGAACAGAGAGTGCACCTGTGTTTGCAGACTTCCTTAGAATGAAAGTGACCTAATTCAAATTGCATGTAATTTTTGGTTTTTCTATAAACTGACGTTAAAAAGCCTACTCTAAAAACCTGAGCAACAAAAGGACAGCCTCTACATCAGTAATGTTAGCAGAAAAAAATACAGTCAACACTATACTTTTTTTAAGACTTTTGCTCACTGGCCACTATAATATCGCTTATGCCGATGTCTCCAGCATAGTCGAAATTGACTCTGGAGGATTATTATTAATGAAAAACTGTTATTATGTTTATAGTCGGTGACAAAGCGACTGGCTCTGGGTACGGAACTGGTGTACCAGTCCGGAGCGCGGGTCATGGGCGGAGAGATCGCCATCACTTCGGCCGCCGCTAGATACACCATGGACGGTAAGATCACCTCAATTGTTGGTCAAAAACATTGCCTTGTCGTAAACAAGTGCGCTAGTATGAAAGTAACACTTTGTCTTTCCGTTTGTTACGTCTTCGCGCCCAAATTGCTGAACCAATCTGATCATTTATGGCTTAAAGATAAATTGGACCTTGGAGGCGAACGTAGGATCGTACTTTCACACGGGCTAATCCACTGGCTGAAGCTAGTGTGGCTTTAAACTTCAGGGCGGCCCTGAAGTTTGGCGAGAATTATAAATTCTGCCAGTTATAACAGATAAAAAAAAAATAAGGCTAAATGGGGTTCTAAACATGTATGCCAAAATGTATGTATGTATGTTTGTCCACACATTTCTCCGAAACTACTTATCGGATCGTGATGATTCTTTTTGTGTTGGATTGAGAATCTCTCAACTTAGGGAATAGTCACAGTTTCATAAAAATCGGTCCAGCAGTTTGGAAGATATGAAGCATACAACTGAACAACTTAGCGAAAAACAGCACGAATGTGTAAATTGAGTTATTTTATCAATCCTTTAGGTACCATACTAAAGAAATTGCTATTTTTTTATTGATGGTGTACTAAAACTAAAAAAAGATAAAACATTTCCACATAAAAAATAACTGACTTCAAACTAGGTTGGTTTATATTTTTGTGAAAATGTTTTTAGAGCATTGATTGGTTTCATAGTCACCACATGTTTATATAAAATATAGACAGAACGTGACTAATAGCTATTTATGCAACTGTTACGTTATGGGCGGTCTTTTAATACGAGTGCCATTTTTCGGTACAAGCGTAGCGCGTACCGAAATAGGTGGGCACGAGTTATTAAAAGACCAATAACGTACAGTTGCATACAAGATTTTATCTACGAAGGAAGGAATAAAACACAGATATCTTAATATATATAAATCTCGTGTCACAATGTTTGTCCTCAATGGACTCCTAAACCACTTAACCGATTATAATAAAATTCGCACACCATGTGCAGTTCGATCCAACTTGAGAGATAGGATAGTTTAAATCTCAAATTATAGTCGCAATTTTAATTTATTGCTAATTATTTGTCTGTTATTATTTGACAGTCACAATAACCTGACGCAATAACTCCAGAACGCACGAACCGATTTCCACGGTTTTGCATTCGTTGGAAAGGTCTCGGGCTCCTTGAGGTTTATAGGGTAAGTAGGGTAGGGTAGGTAGGGTAGGGTAGGTAGGGTAGGGTAGGTAGGGTAGGTAGGTAGGTAGGGTAGAGTGGGTAGGGTAGGTAGGTAGGGTAGGGTAGGTAGAGTTGGGTAGATAGTGTTAGGTAGGGTAGATGAATGTTTGGTGTTTTTATGGCAAAACAAAGTTTGCCGGGTCAGCTAGTAGACAAATAAGTATTTCAGAAAGTGTGTTTAAGTATTTCATTTCTCATATACATGTCTTGATTTTTCTGGTAATAAATTATTTGTAGCCGCAACTGCTCTATTTGTTATATCTGGTGGTGTATTTTCAATATCACTTGATGTTGAAGACAATTTTAATACAATTTGGAAGAAATTTTCACTCAGAAATTTTTTCCCGCATCTAATTTTATTTTATTTTTTTATTTAGTCTTTATTAGGTATAAGGCAATTAGTGTATATTAGTGGAGCATCACTTGATACTCTATCTTAGTTAGTTTTATTGCATATTTTAACCTCTTTAATTATATTTTTTAAACCTTGATGCAAAACGAGACGTGTCATAAGTTTGACGTGTTTATCCTGTGCTTGTCTGTGGCATCTTAGCTCCCATACGGACGAATAGATTTTGATTTAGTTTATTTTTGTTTTCCAGACTCGGAAGTATCAGCGACCCTGAGTACAGCTAACTTCCATCTGTGCTATTTCAAGCAGTGCAGTGAACAATTACAGGTAAATGATCTTTGTTTCCACAATTTACATAATAGACTGGCATTTTCAACAACCTTCAATTTACTCATATTAACTTTGATTATGTACTATGATATAAATAACAATGGCCACGTCATATGCAACTTTAACAAGCGTGAATTGAATAGGTAACTTCTAGGCAAGCGTACTTCATCGTTGACCACATCATTGCTTACCATTAGGTGAGATAGTGGTCAAACGCGGTCCTATAGACAATTAAAAAAACAACAGGCTGGGCTTATCCCAGTTGAAAACGACCCTATGTGCCTATTTGCCTTGTTTGTTCTGTATCCTGCTTGATATGGAGGGAAGTGGAAATTTGTAGTTTTTCCTACTCCTCCGTTATTCTTTTCTGATTAATTTCGTTGCGGGATCCAAGACAGTTAAATTCATTCTCCGGGACTTCGTCGAGCTTTATTGCCTCGGGACTTTTTGGTGGTCGCCATGTTGATTCTGGCTATCAGGAGTTGCAGTGGTTTGGGAATAGTGCAGTGGGATAGTCCCAATAAAAAGTAAAAGAATGTGAAACATTGTTCAATGCAGATGTCTCTTATGTTTTTGTCATTTTAAAAATTCAACAGTATGCAGTATTATAATATTTGTAAAAGTGTTTTTACAAACCATCTTACAGAAATAATAGTACATTATGGTACAAGTATGTAAGGTTGGTGATTACCGCTGAGGTGCCATTGAGATCCGAGCCGTTAGGTGAGGGTCTTAAGAGAGCCGAGGACGGTAATCTAATACACACGTTTATCATACGACGTTTTTCAACACACTTGTGAAGAAAATAATACTAAAAATCATTTCCAACAGTGAAAACGAGTTGTAATTTTTTTTCGCATTGGCGGCATTAATCAGTTTTCCTATAATCTAACAATGGCGATCGGCCATAGACTAAAAAGAATGAGTTTTCTTTTTTTGGCTTTTCGCGGATAGCGTTTTAGCCACTTACGAAATGGGGAATTTCAAGTTTTCTTTATTACAGACAAAAACAAAATTTATATTTGAGTGAAAGTTTTATTTATTAAACACGTACAAGTTGAAATTATCTATTTAAATACGAAGTTGCATGAAATGTGTTGCATTGGACTATTGAGCACGATCTTTTTTGTTTCGAAACTTTTTTAAGAACAAAGCATCTCAACAAATAAATTAAAAAAATACTACAACTCACTCGTGAATAATAGCAATGAAAAAGTCACAGTTTGATAACAGGTGTCATTATGTGCCTATATGCAGTGAAATTAGAGCCACTTTATGAGCAAGTGTGTTGAAAAATCATTTATCATTCATTGTGTGTTTTATGCAATTATGTTATGCAAGCAAAGAACACGCGCGCTCTTACTTTGAACTTGTTGATACAAGGGACTCAACTAGGGACTGGTATTTCTAAAGGCCATATAAGATCTATGGATCAAACGGAGAGCCCTATTGCTGTCACTCACGTGTCTGTCTGTCCGTCGTCTGTCACACAATTTTTTGACTACTGAAAACTTCTTTTTGACCTACGAACATGAAATGTGGTGATTATGTTTATTATTACGTATACACAAAACTAATTTTTCTCTGGTACAGAATCCTAGATGTGCGAAGTCCGACACGCACTTGGCCGGTTGGACTTTTCAAAAATTAATGTTTCAACATTCATTTTCAGGTGGTAGCAGAAATGGACACCTCGTTCCGAGGGATGGAATCTGTAGGCACTGTCGGTTACCAGGTCAACATACCCAAAGCAGATCTTATCTTTAGAGGTGAGTTATTAATCATTTTCTCTATTCTGAGAAAGGCAGATATAGTCAGAAACTTCTTTGAAATGGGGATTTGCATAACAATAGATCATTGAACCCACATTCAGAAGGCGAACTCGAAATACTTGACATACACTTTTGAACTGTCGAAATCTTAAGCCATTTATTATTATTAGGCTGAGAGCTTAATGTCGTGGTGGCCCATTGGTTAAGACCCCACCTCTCATGCTTGAGGTTTGGGTTCAAATCCGGGCAAGTATCAATGTGACTTTTGCGATTCATAATGTACTTTCTAAGTTTATCTTGGACACCGGTGATTGTGGTCAAGAGAAAATATGAGAAAACCTTATCTACATTATTACGCTAATATTATAAAGAGGTAAAGTTTGTGAGTTTGTTTGTAAAAAGTAATCTTTGGCACTACTGAACATTTTGAAAATTCTTTCACCAGTAGTAAGCTACATTATTCCTGAGTCCACATTGAGCAAATGTGGTGATTAAAGCTCATGCCTTTTCTGTATAAGAAGAGGCTTTTGCCCTGCAGTGGCACAGTAACAGGCTGATATTATTAATAAATTTATTTATTACTTACAAACTTACAACATAGCTTATGAATAGCTACTGATGGTTACCTTAAATCATACACACGTAAGTTTTTTCGTAAACCTTGTCGAACCTCTCCTAGTAGTCGTCTTTTTTAATATTTTATTGCTAAATCCCCTCGATAACTGTTTTCAGGAATGGTAGATTCAAATTGGAATATCGGCGCGGTGCTTGAGAAAAAACTGCAGCCTCTACCATTCACATTCGCACTCTCAGGCATGGCGAACCAGGCTAAACAGCAGTTCAAATTTGGCTGCGGTCTCATCATCGGGTAATCACCTCTTCACCAGGTGATAGTGATGATGACTGAGTGATTGTCAAGCTAGTGATCAGTGTACACCCATATGTATATGTGATTAGTGAATTTGATGCGGTTTCAAGTGATTTAGTTCTTCAGTGGTTGGTGGTTGTTGTTGATTTCTTGAAGATTGTATCTCGTCACTCTGTGTGAATGCTGCAGATAACAGAATTAAAAAAATTGGATGAAGCATATACAGAATGTAGCGGAATAAATAGACAAGCTTTTTTTATGCTACACCTGTGTATGGTATGTTTTTAAAATAATAATATTTGTGTGTAGATTTCGTTTAAGAGATTTAATGCTCTTGGTGTTTTAAAAATTGCTGGACAGTTATAACTGTATAATATATTTAATTGGTTTAAACTAATATGTAATAGGAACAAAATATCTAATTTAGCCCTAACATAGGTCAAGT
The DNA here is from genome assembly GCA_964057195.1 of Orthosia cruda. Classification (NCBI taxonomy): domain Eukaryota; kingdom Metazoa; phylum Arthropoda; class Insecta; order Lepidoptera; family Noctuidae; genus Orthosia; species Orthosia cruda. The sequence continues at coordinate 2,815,955 of OZ059854.1, forward strand.
TTTCTTGCATATAAGTCATGTAATCACATTTACTAGCTTAATATTGTATTCTATGAATATGCTCTTCATGCTTGCTGTTACAGAAATATACTACTGACCTATAAGTCCAGTTGTTCAGATTTGGGGTATTTGACACTTGTGAAAAGAAAACCAGCGTTATTGCTCGGTCTCGCACATGAGGCCCAACATTATGCTGAGCGATCGATGGCCTTTTTATGTGAATGTAACGCATATTTCAACTATTTCTTATTGTATGTGTCATATCTGGTGCAAAAATTCTTTCTTTTTGTTGAAATATCAATGGGATCAAGGCAAAATTGATACTTACATTATAGGTCTACCACAAAGTGCAAGGTTCGACCGTGCTGTCGTATGGCTATAACGTGCTGCCGTCGCTACATGACACTGGCAGAATAGTTGCTATTGACTCAGTTGTCAAAGAAGGAAATAGAAGACGATTTGAAAGTATTCAGAATAGGGTGTAGTCCCGCAAACTCCACTGAAAAGTGAGGAATTTATGACCAGACTGGTGTTGCCTCCGTTCTGGGCAACTGCCAAATGGTTGTTGTCGGACTGTTAACTACTTGCGCGATGCAGAATTTTGTGTGTCAGGTCATTAGTTCGTAGTGGTATATATGCTGCCACAAAGATATTGCAAAGGGAAGCAACGCGAATTTTCTGTAAAACATTTTAGATTATGTAACGTGTTACATGTCCATTTGCATATTTTTCCAGTGTGTCAGATTAAAAATATATTTCAAAACTATATCCTGAAAGACGACTGCTGTATGGAGTTATATTCCACTTAAAAATATTAAACGCTGAATATTAAGTATTTATTATTATATAAATGTGATGTTGCACCTATCTGTAAAATATACTTTTACTTAGAATATGTTACTTTGTTCACTAGCTTGATTTTGTCAATGTAATTATAATTTAGTCTAATATTGACTTGATTGGTGTTATAGATCTATTTTTTGGATTACCATCATCTAGAAAATATCAATGGTTCAAAATTTGGGGATGAATTTTGAACTGTGAGGATTTACCTATATTATTATTTTTTACATTTTTCATTTGTGCCTGGGTGATGGCGGAAGGCATGAAACCCTTCGGGGTGACTGGTGTAATGTTATGTTGCCATCTTGTAGTTACATAACATAACAAGTAGACTCCAGAATTCCGGTTAATCAAAATAAAAAATTGTGCCTTGTAAATTGTTGTGAGACCTGAGTAGTCCTCGAAATATAATTTAAAACTGTGTTGTTTTTGCTCATAAATCCATGTCTCCGCATATACAGGCTAAAATAACTTTAGAACATACATATGGCAGTCCAAAATATAGAACTTATGAATAATATGATAGACGATTCCTAAATAATTAAATCACAAGAAATGTGTGAATGTAACAAGCCCGAAAACATCTTGTAGGTATATGTATTGATAATTTTTCTTTGTACGTTTACGTATATACTTATTTTTAATTGTTATTTTAACGCTATACTGTTTTGCTGACCACCAGAAACGCATTTATGACATAATTATGAACTCACTCTAGGCTGTCTGACTTCTTGAAATACCTGTGAAATGATTGAAACATGTTTTACATTTTAAATTTTTCAATGCAATTTGCTATGGTCTTTTTAATGTATTGTCAATTTACAAAATCGGCCTAACTGGTACGCAATTAAGGCGCTGTGCACGTCAAATTGTAACCAAAGATGTACTGTTGATTTTACTATGTTTTACAAGAGTTTGTATGGTATCAAATTATGTTGTAATTTTAATGTTCAAATAATTATTTGATTTTGAAAACGATATTTTTTAAAGCAACATTCTAAACCCAAAGCATTTATTTCAATAAAATTAAAACGGTCACTTTTGAACTGTCAAGGATAAAATCAAAAAGTAAACGCTTTATGCCTGTTTCAAAAAGTAAATCAACATCTTAGAGTGAGTAGCTAACACTGCACTGGTACCCCAAAACGATTGACGTCCCCTCATTTACCATCTTCCCAAAAATTCTCGGGGTACTTGGCACTGCTTCATGTCCAATATTCGCTGCCATCGCTTCGGCGTTCCCGAGGGCACGTAAGTGCGACAAATTCGTCATTAATTGTATTTATTATAAAATAGTTCTTTATTTTCAGACTCTTCCATACTAACTGTGACCAAATATTCTACTTAATCATGATCTGAATGATCTAAAACTGTATCGAGACGATTTTGTCGGATTTGCGCGCTCTCCTAAGTATGAGTGTAGATAAGTTATGGCATACTGTACAATGTACATAGCGCCTGTTGTTAAAATGTTTATTTTTAATATAGTTACTTATGTTAATAAATCAATTTGCTGTTTTATTTCGAATACACGGTATTTTTTGTTCCCTCTAATAATAGCAACCGTACAGTCAGCATTACGCCATATGCAACTGTACAACCCGTCCGACCTAACTGTGCACCTCGTTGGAATGCAACCATAGACTACTATTATCGAATGCATCCTCATGCAACCCTCCTCCCACATCACCGGGCGGCGCCCCGCGTTGCCTCGTGTAGTGATTGGTCGTTGACGGTTTTTCCGTAACGAATTGAACCAAGGGCCGATTTCAACAAGTAATCTAATTGCGATTAGTTCAACTAAACTCAGTTTATGCAACAAACGCGTTTTGATTATATATATATATCTGATTGGCAGTTTCTCAGCGGTCTCAACCAATCAGAACGCTGTATTTGCATAAACTACCCAGTATATAATAATAATCTTTGGCATAAACTGAACTTTAGTTGAACTAAACGCGATTAGTTTCATTGGTGAAATCGGCCCTTGGTTAAATTCGTCTACGAGATAACGTTCTACTAATGTCAACTTGCAACGAAAGACATTCTTCAACGATTTTCATTCAACGACGCAACGTTCAACCACTAAAACTACATTCAGACTATGCTATTTTAGAAACATATTGATGCAATGTACGTATTAGAAAACTCTTTTGTAGACTTTACTAAGAGTTCAAATTCTATGACATGACTATCGCCCGCTAGCTATGATATTATTTTCAACGACAGTTTTTTTTTTTATTCCCTTAGTTTGTTACGTTTGCTACTGGAATTATATCGATAAATTCATAAACTTCGTTAACTAATTCAACGAGTTCATTCAAAAACGGTTAACGTCAATAAGTTGACAGAGAAGGATTCAATTAGAATAGTGCGTTGATTCAACGCTCATCGCTGGCCTTCGTGCATTCAGTAGCGTTAGCACCTCGCTAGATTAAAAATGTTCTGTGGATAGCACACAAGAGTAAATCGATAGCATCTTTGTCAGAGTGATGTCACAGCGCCAAGTGCAGAGCTGAGTCGGACGGGTTGTACAGACAGCAACACGCAATTGAACAAACAGCATTTTCCAACTGCAATCTGAATCATAAAACTGTACAGTGTAAATCATAAAACAGTTCACGCCTGTGTGTCAGCGGGGTATATTGACCAAGTGCGGATGCTGTTGCATGTTTCCCAGATTTTAGCTGCATTCTCTACTTTTGACTCGATAGTTGAGCTGAAGTTGAACTTAACACCAGAACTAACCAACTGTTGCCATAATATGGAAACTATAGACTCCACACTAAGATCGGCCGCAGCAAAGATGACCGCCATGGGTGCGAATTCCCGGATGTTACCGATGTCGTGTTTGTGCGCCGTCTCTCTGCAGACCATGGCCTTTCGTCCTGTGTGCGTGTCTTAGTGCGAGTTTACACTAGGCTTGTCGAAAAAATATCGATATTTTTGATTCAATATATCGATATTTTTAGCCGATATATTTTCATCCGATACATCGATATATCGATACAAAATATTAAATATCGAAAAACGTATCAAAAACGATAATTTTTTCAAATTTAATTTATTAGCAGAATTCAAAGCCGTAAAAGATAGGAACGAACGGAAAATTACTGTATTGTCTATGACTATAATGTTTTGTTGGTGTTCCGTGTGTGTGTATGTGGCGGCCGCGGAGGCAGTCATCATCAGTCACTTGTTTCGTTACACTTTCAATTGTGCGTTCTTTTGCGTTGTGTGTTTGTGGTGCGTGTCATCTTCTAATATTTTTAGAAGATTGTTATTTAGATTTTGTTATTTTCAATTTTTGCCTATTTAAAAGGAATAACGATTAAAATATTTTCGTTTATATTAAGATTCACATACATTAAAATAATGTAAATTTTATATAAAAATTTCTACTTCCAACAAAAAAAAAGAACCTAAAAACCCTGAAAATTGGACCGATATATCGATATATCGAGGGCGATATTGATATTTTAATAAATATCGATATATTGATATATTTTTTCACTTTCGACATCCCTAGTTTACACTCACGCTGGATCGCGTTCACGTAAAGTTACATTCAAAGATTACTATTATATACTGGGTACATTTGTATTGAAACTATATAAGCGCCGTCTGGTGACAGTAAGGAGAAACCTCTTTTTTCGTATACAAATTGACCTACGAGATCGTTAACGTTATCACAATCGAGTAGGTATAGTTCTCGCCAAAGTTATTGGCCGCCCTGAAGTTGGCTACAATGAAGAAAATCTCATACAAAAACAGCACCGTTTCGTGCCTCGCGCATCCGGTAAACCAACTTTAGGGCGGCGATTAAGTTTGGCGAGGGCTATACGGTAGAAAAATCGGCATAAGCCCACTGCACATGACCACAGACTACTAAGAGATACTACGTATCACATGACTGAGGCTGCGTCGGCGAATGGTGTTGCCGTAACTGAATATTGGACCCAAAATTGTCATTAAAAAGTTGTAGATATTTGCCATCGACACGCTAAGAAGACAAAACTACTATATTACATAATAATATTAGCCGTACTTAAATTAACCTAAATTCATTCATTTAATAAATAGGAACCTGGTTCTCATATAAATACAAATATAGGTAAATTATCTAATTCAACAACAATGGAACAGTGTGTGACTCAATTTAATATACAAAAAAAAGCAATCAAACAGTTTGATTTTGTCCCCACTAAAGATTGCTGTATGGAGCAGGACCAGCATGTTTACAAGCATTATTTTACTGTTGTTTTTTTTTGTAATATGCTTGTTTACAAAGTGTTCTTTAATATATAATAAAAGTTTTAAATTTTCTTTCCGCCGGTTTTATATCACAATACATTTTGGATTTAACAGCGTCGTATTAATATAATATTTAATTTATCGTCCAGTTCCCTCCGGATCAAAACACGTTACGTGTCCAGCGATCTTAAGAGTAGCAATTTCCTCTTCGCTGGCTCTGACGCTGAATAGTACAGACAGCACCAGGAGCTTGTACTATGAGGTGTCAATGACATCATGATTCTGTAGCGAAAAAGTTGTGATGCTATTCGTCCTGTATAGCTCAGAGTCTCTCTTACCCTAGAACCATGATGGCTTTTACACGTCACAGTAAGACACCTGTTGGTAGAGGATCCGTGTCAGGAGCGACCTTCACTTGTGCACCGAGACTTCATCTGTTTAAAGTAAGTTTGACAGACGATGAATCAAAAAAAAAAAAGACTATTGTCAGAATTTTAATTCGATTCCAGATTTGACATTAGCTACTGTCATTTTGTGAAATAATGATACCACATATAATAGTGTAGTGATGAACACAAAAATCGATAAACAATCGAAAAACAAAATGAGCTGGAAAAAAGCTGCCATTCAAGATTGGCTTTTAAATAAAAATATTCATTACGAACCAGATATGGTTAAAGCTACGCTTTTAGAACTGATTCCACATAACGAGTCTTTTAATAAGTACGCTGTAGACGAAATGGCAGCACAACATGGGATCACGGTTTTAAGACTGCCCCCTTACCATTGCGAGCTAAACCCTATCGAATTGATATGGGCGCAGGTAAAGGGGCATGTGGCTCAAAATAATAAAACTTTCAAATTGACAGACGTGAGAAATTTATTTCAGGAAGGCATTCAAAAAATTACGGCTACCGAATGGTCTAAATGCGTATCCCATGTTGTCAAAGAAGAGGAAAACATGAGTAGGCTAGATATGTTAATTAACAATATCACAGACACATTTATAATAAATGTTACAGAAAGTGACAGCGATAGCGATAGCGATGACGGCGACAATATATAAAATAAATTATTACCATAATACATCTATCTGTTTTATTTGTCATGTTCCTTCATGATCACATTTTTATATTTATTTCACACACAATTATAAAAGAAAAGTCTCAGATCGTTAATTAATCGTCAAAACTAAATTATCGGTTCAGAAATATTAAATTTCCTGATATACTTAGTTTACGAGAGTAAAATTATAAACGAGAAGAATCGATCCGGAAATATTCCATTTCCATAGCCAATAATTTTGCAACGTCACTATTTAGTACTTGTCATAACGTTGCAACACTGAAATTTTCAAATCTGGAATCGAATTAAAATTCCGAGTATAGTCATGACCAATACCACTAAATATAGGGTCGAGGTCGATGATCAGGAAATATACTATGTCGACGAACCTACCTGGGCCAGTTAGTTTCCTTCCACAACAGACAAGACAAAGAGATCGACCTCGTGTCGAAAATGCCTGGCGGAGCTTTTGGTCCATGAAGGCGCCTATGAATGGCGACCTTGCTGTCTTGCTAAAACATTTGTATCCTGCCTATCCTAACCTATGGTGCTCAGACCTAGTCTTTGACCAAGGCTCAGAAGTCCAAACTCAAGGTTTTCCGAAGAGCCATCGAGCGTAGCATATTCAAAATTAAACTCACCGATCCAATTCGCAACTCCATAATTCGCTTCAAGACAGGCATCTCCGTTTGCGATAAGTCTGCGAGGCTAAAGTGGGATTTGGCGGGTCACACTTGTAGGATGCATCAGGACCGATGGGCCAGGATCGTCACATAGTGGGCGCCTGAGGAGTGAGGAAGGGCGTCATAACCGAGGCATCAGGCCTAAGAAACGCTGGCGTGATGATTTGGACTCGTTTTAGATGGATTAACCGACGATGGCAAAATTCAAATAAGTTTGTAAGGCCTTTGCCTAGAAGTGGGGCAACACAGGCTAATAAAAAAAGTATTCAAAAAATCAAAAATGAATTCGATAAGGTTTTCTGAAATGTTAAGTTCTTTTTTTTAACCCCCGATGGAAAGAGAGGAGGGGTGTTATAAGTTTGACGTGTGTATCTGTGTTTATGTATTTGTGTATCTGTCTGTGGCATCGTAGCTCCTAAACGGATGAATCGATATTGATTACGATTTTTAACAACTACATATTCCTAAGTGAAATTTTGTACATACCTATATTAAAAAACCAGTAATTTGTAGAATCGGTAATTTATAGAATCTGTAAAGATAAAGATATTTATTTGCTCAAAATTGCTGTAAATTTTAGAATCGGCAATTTGTAGACTAGTCATTTATAGAATTATACATGCCAAGAATTGGTAAATTATAGACTATGTAGTCATTTCGCGAATCAGTCATTCCTAGACTAAACTGAAAAGCATAAGTTGCCAGTCTATCTCTAGTATATAATAGTAGTCTATGGACTAAACTGAAAAACGTAGACAATTAATGTTTTTTTTTTTTCGTATTTAACTCACTTCCAAACGCTCAAATTTAAGTCAGCTAAGATTTCGCCGTTGTTCTTTAGCACATAAAATCGGTTTTTTTGTATGTTGGAAGGTGCAAGGGGGTACACCCCAAGATACAAAAAAAATACCTCTCCCGGCGCCCATAGCTCTTGCTTTCTCTGTATGAGAAGGGGCCTTTTTATTGCAGTGTACCCTGACAGTAAAAAGCTGGTATTATTATAATTTGAGTGTCATTGTCAATGATATTCAAACAAAAAGATACGTTATACATTCACAAAACAATTGAAAAAGTTGTTCCGCGCAGCAGCGGCAGCCATATACACACTTCATCTGACATTTCACTACAAGTCGAAAGGGATGGCTTGATAAAACCAACAAGTAAAAAAGAGACAGCTAGTATTTGTCACTTGCGTGTGAATGTAAACAAACATTATTATGACCACCAATGTTGATATCTTTTTCTAACCTCCAAATATCAGAATATTAGGAAAAATAAATAAATAAATAAGTAAATTGAGGCGTATTGCGTACTTACATATGGTATGAGATCCCTTCTGTTTTATGTACTTTGGTATCATAATTGGTACAATTTCTAAATACACAACATGGCATTTTTTTTATTTTGTTTTTTTTTTCAAGAAAGCCTATCGCTCTTCGCCATGCGTGACATAAACTAAAGACTAAAGTTCACAATTGTGACCTATTCGAGTCTTCACAATGCGCGCGCTCATAACATATCTGTTTATTTGAATATCATTGGTCATTGTGATGAATGTTAGAATATTTCTAAAGGGATAATAAAAGACAGATATAGTTTAAAAATAACGTAAGTTTATTACATGTAATGAAATAAAAATATAATATTATAAACTTTTATTCTGTTACATGTATAAATGATTCCGTGCTGCGGGCGGTTGCCCGTCATATTTTGGTAATATATTCAACCTCGATTATAATTATATCCATAAACCAAACAATTGTGACGTGATCGACGCCATCTTGTCAAAGATTAAAAAAAATAAAAAGTAATTTTATTGAACTTGTTATCACGTCACCATTGTTAATGTAGCGAAGGTTTTTAAATGCGCCATCTTGTTTTTAATTTTGGCGCCAATTTTTTTTTCTTTTTCAGTTTTGACACGCCGCTTGATGCAGATTACGAAAATAATCTTTGGGACATTTAAAAACCCCCGTTATGCTCTTCATAAGTATTATAAGCTACACATCGACACCACAGCAACTTTAATCTAACTGTATGATTCATACCGATAAAAGCTGGGTGGACAAATAAAAATTCCAGAAAAATCCTGTCAACCCAACTTTTCGAGAAGTACAACTAAGAAATTTTAACTTGTTATTTCCTTATTACCAAAAATATAATATATTATTATGGCTTGAGTTTTCAAAGATACGATAAATGTCTATTATTAATAATAAATTTTCGTGTTTTTTTAACTCTATTATTATAGTCTAGGGTCTTATGATTAAGACGATCGCAACACTTACAGTTCGCAATGTGTCAAACATTACGGCCCTTGCACACAATGGCCGATGCTGGCGCATTACGGCTTACATACACAAGTAACTTTATTTTCATGAAAGTCTTAAAAAACAACAGATTGGATGTCACATAACAGTCAAAGGCCATTATGTACGAGTGCCTTTAGAGATCTGTATTTTGATTTTATCTTTTGCAATGTTCTTTTTGATTCGCGCGCAAGAAACTCACTGATATGTATGCTAATATCAAACAAATTTACGATAGCAAAATATTGCATATTAAAAAAATGCTTTTTTTTTCATTAGGTTGGTACAGTCAGCCATATAAAACTCAGACGAAGCCTTACTAGTCTTATTTCAGAAATATACATTTCGTAAGTCGACCGATCCGATCCCATTTGTTAACAAGGGAAGCGTTCAAGCGTGTTTTATAATATTCATAATAGTTTCCAATACATTAAGTAATTCGGTTTACATTTAAACAAAAAGAACATCACAAAATATGCTAAAACACCAACAATCGGCAGGATCGGCGCTTCTCATCGATTCGAAAAGCCAAAGTACAAGTTATTTGAAAACTACTTTATATGTTCCAAGAAATATTTTATGTTCAGACTTATTAGTATTTGAACCCCAAAATTATTGCATTAAGTTCAAAAATCACAAAGTTTTGAAAGAAAAAACAGTATTTTGTAAGAAAAAAGAGAAAGAGAACACGGAAATTATAACATATTAATAGGGACAAGTTTTCAAAATTGTTAACACAGTTATTCTCAAAGGATTAGGCAGAGGTGCACATATAGTGACATGACATTTTACGAGGTAGTGTCAATGTCATGTCATAATCATGCTCATGATTTGCAACGACTATAGTAACGTCATAAGCATGCTCATAATTTGCAACGACTATAGTAATGTTTGCATGCTCATGATTTGAAACGACTATAGTAATGTCATAAGCACACTCAAGATTTGCATCGACTATAATAGTTAAATTTTTCAAATAACCAGTACTCAACAGCCGACAGTACGAACAAAATGCTATACATTTGGAGCAAGCGAAGACTGCCTTTAATAAACAACAAAATGCTTGTAAACACCGCCACGCCTTTTGTTTAAAAGTCGCTTTGTGATGAAAAAATACCCTTATGAAGTGAGTTAAAAAATAAAAATTGCGAACATTCTGTAAAGTCGGTTAAGAATTGATAGTTGGAATACAGAGACTATTTCACGGATCTACTCGGCTAAGATGACATAGCGACGCGGTGACACACAATCAAGATGGTTGAAAAATATTTCTTTTAATATCATTATCTTAGAAAGTTGCATTGTCGGTAGTATATTATTATGAGTATTTATTCGATTATTTTGAGAACGACAGAAAAAGGCGAGACTCCATGAGAGATGCGAGCCCGAAAAAGGCGTAAATTGTTCTCAAAATGGCCAGAGATTAATCCGCAAAATAGCCTTTAAAATACATTTCCTTTTATATAAATATTATGTGATCAGTATTGTCAAATAATGCCCCCTTTTCTAGCAGTGTATTGCATAACCACAAAAAACATTTCACTTACAATTTACCAAGTACATTATTGTTAAATGACAATGACTAACGTTGGCAATATTAGCTTAAAATTAAAATATCGAATAAAATCAAAATCTGATTTAAAAAAAAAAAGTACCTAACCGGCGGTGTTCATAGCATAAAAAATAATGATTGTGCTAAGAAAAAAATATAGCAACAAACATAAATCTAAAATCGTCAAACAGCAATTAGACTAAGTACAGTTTTTCTTTTATATTTAAATATATATTTCTCAACCTCTTTCGACGAATTGACTTTAAATTTTCCACTCACACGAACGAAGGGAAGAAATGAAATCACAGTTCTGTTACTAACAATTCGCGCCAATTCTTTCAACAGGTAACATTGGCGAGAGCATAGATAGACAATCTATATTAGGGTTGCCAGCAACGAAAAATATGGGTTGGGTCGAAATTAAACGGCTGTTGAAACTTTTTGAGGTAGACAGAGCCATAACTATTACTTTACTATTTGAGACAGACATTCTTAATTCATATTAAAATAGTGGAACTTTTAGAGAGACGATAGAACTATGAGCAACAATATTAGAGGAAATAGAAAGAAGAAGTAATAAAAAAGATATCTTAACTTTGATTACTAAGTGTCTTTATAAAGTTCAGCTGCTCACTGGTATAAAAAAAAATACATTAAAATATTTATTCATAAGGAGTAAAAAGCCGAGAATTTCGTCCAACCCAACCGCCATATAAGAGGGAGATCGACATTTCACAATGACACATTGTTTCGAATACAACTAAAATCATATTAATAAAAAAAATTAAATACCTATGAGATATACGTGATGACTTTAGTCCGACGACTCGGGCTCATATTAAGTTGGATTTATACTATGGGACAGATAGGATATTTACAAAATGCTATCTCGCTCACTCACACCGTGTGTTGCCAGTCGATAAAACTCTCCAACTAAAGAGGTTATGTTAATCTATCATACATATTATTATTTTTTCGAAAGTTAATTTTAAGAGTATAGCGTACGTCTTTAAAGTTAAAATCTAATATTTAAATGTTCGTTACATATAAGTGCGAATTGTTACATTAGTAATGTTGCAAGTAGAGTATCCTAATTTTCTTCTTCATAATATTTATGTAATCCAGGTGTTAAATTCCATACATAATTTTCCATACAAGTAAAACTTGGTTTATGTATAAACATAAAGTTCTTTTATCAGACCACATTAACCAACCAACTTCGCAAGTGTTTTAAAATAGCTTGCAACACTAAAAATGCGACAAAAACGCAACAACACTCCTACGCGAAGGACTGACTGACCAAGATTACCCTTTTTAAAGATCCTAGGTTTTATCAATGGATGGCAATCAAATTGGGACCCTGGTTAGTCAGTCCCCTACTTTCTAGACGCAACTAGGGCTAATATTAACCATATTAGAATAAAACACGTATTAATAACTTCTAAAGCGATAAACCTCTTTTTTCTTCTCCATATTACCCCTAGTTACGCCGAACCATCATTTTCCAAGCCTACCCTCTACAATTACAACGATTTCGTGAACACTTTTTCTTCTAACTTTCCCGCTAATCTTAAGCATAGACATATTTAAGAGAAGCCAAACATTCCTAGAAACCTTAACATTTTCCAACACACCGAACGACTAAAAAGTTAATTTTACCATTTTTATAATTTACGATCATCATGCATAATATACTTTTTTTATTTATTTTAAATATATAATTTAAAGCGTATTCTGTTCGCCGCCTTGGGAGTATCTGAGCATTCTTTTTTTTTACTTCTAAATTGGCAAAAGTTCGTGGTCCATTGAAATAGATATTTTTTTTTTTTTTCGTTTGAACGGTGGCAGCGAACGTCTGTATGAGTACAGATAACTGGCTTTGGTTGGTATAAAGTCTTGTCTGTGGTCTAATGTAGACATGGGTTTATCGAGTGTTCGGAAATTAAACTTGCTTGGATCGGCCAACATTACGACTTGATTATTGCACCAATAGCAACAAAGTTTCGACAACTGCGTCGAAGGCCATTGACCAATCACGTGACTTCGCTGTCACAGCAAGATATACAATAATTCGCAGGGCCTACTTGAAGCGCCTCAGTACATTTATTAAGACTACATCTCCAATGAAGACAATCTAATAATATAATATTATACTTGTTTAATTCCATTTAAAGTTGGGTCTTCAGTAGTAAAAGACATAATACTAATTAAGTATTTACGTATCTTAATCGTAGCAAATATGCTGAAGTGTATTGGGTTGAATTGTAAACGGTAAATAATGTAGCAAATGGTAGCCGCACACCGGATTAAATCGATAGACGACAGAAATACTATCACCTGGTTTTGAAAGAAATTATCAACTTGTAACAAATTAAACGCTAGTTATCCAACCAATCACAGCAGCTAGCGCGTTTGGCAACAATTTGTCACATTATTTTTACGACGATTTTCAATCCAGAAACGGGTTTTACCGCTCTCAAAGTAAAGCATTGAAAAGAGAGCTTTATATCTTGTGAGGTACAAATCTAAATGTGATGATGTTTTGTTGTGCGACGGCCATAACATTGTATTTTAAATATGGTCATACTGAGGGTCATACCTCACAACATTCCCTGACCTGGGGATCGAACTCACGCTCAACATTAAAAGACTGAATAGCTGTAACAATCTTTTGAATTTGCACCAGTATGACCAATGCGTGGATAAAAGTGAGTCTTCAAATGCGTTCTTAGTATAAGTTCTATAGATCAATCTCATTTCGAATAGTGAACGCAGTAAAATATAGTGCAAGGCTTATTTAAATATAGCCTTTCAAATCATTTCCGGCAACTATCATAATTATACCGGAAAACCCATTTAAACACGACAATACATCCAGATGCGAATATCAATTATTATCATAGTGGCAACACCGACAACTGTCAAAACAACAGTGTTGCCACATTGAAAAAAAAATGAAGACATTAGACCACAAACAAAACTTTTTTATACACACAAGGCAGTGACGAGTGAGCAAGTTTTACTTATCTGTGGTAACTTATGTTATAACTCCATGTCTTGCGCTTCGTCATCGCTGAACTCGCTCATGGAGGATTCAGTGTCGCTATTGTTGTTGGCGTTGCCGTTGGAGGGCTTGGAGCCCGAGGAGGCCGGGGTTGCGCCCCCCATGCCGGTGATCGCGTCCTTTTCTAGGAGGGCTTCCTCGGTCGCGAATCTTCGGACGTAATCTGGAATAGGGAGTTTAAGGTTTATCATTTCGGATTAATGATTATTGGAACGGAGTTCCTCATCGCACGTTATAGGCCTGATTTGTTTGCAGGCAGAGGGTCTAGACCGAAAAAGTGTAACAATGAACCGACACCTTCTTGCAGTGATTTTTGAGGCACTGCACGATCACCTAGGCAACTAAAACTTTTCAATCGATTCAGCTTGCCGTCAATTTTGAGAATATGCAAAAATATTTATAATTTTAACGTTTAAATTCCCTTAAATACCCTTTTTTACTAATATAAATGGTCATTATTTCGTGATAAAATGTTCGAGGCACAATGTGCTGCATGCGTGTAGGATAGTACAAGCGAAGATCCGCACAAAAGGAAGACGTCGAGAAGAGAGCACCGAAGAAAACCGCAGGCTTATTACGTATGAAACAGCAATTAGCAATATTTGCGCAGAGATTGTACAATCATCGCGCGATTATCGCTTTACGTCAAAATATTGGAAGGTTTATTTTTGCAAATTAATTGCTCTTCAATCACGAATCCGCATTATATATGAGCTATAGCCACACCATAATAATAATACGACAGCACTGCTAACAATAAAAATCTGCTAACTGAAATGTGCATTTATCGCAAGGTGATCGCGATCATTTCGTATTACGTATGGTTTTTGACAGCAGAGCGACAGCGATCGGCGAGCAAATGTGGCTGTCAAATTGCGATAACTTTTTCCCTTGTTGTTGGTCGATTGCCAATCGCTCGCTGATGGCTGAGTAGGTACAGAAGTTTTTGAGTATTTGGCGGCTTTTTTCGTGTGTTATTTTGTGGCTACTTTAATTATCCGCAAATTAGAATAATTATAAAAAAATAAATATTGAAATAACAAATTCCTAGTGAATTTTATTTTAATGACAAAATGGTGTTGTTTTGTGTCTCTAATGTCTACGCAACTGGACTATTTGTTGAATCATTGAAACATAAGTGATCACGGTAAATTGGAGGATTTTATATACTGTAGTGTTGGCTACTTCAGCGAAGCTTATATGTTTACCTACTAAATACTTACAAACACATAAGATTGTGATAAGTCCGCAATAAGTATCTTCTATTATATTCTTTTTTTATATGGCAAGCACCGATGTCGACTATTCTGCCAATGTCTAAATTAAATTAGAAAAATCAATTTTACGTTTCATAGCCAAATAAGAGATAATGTAGTATATTAAGTGATGTTCTAATGCATTATCGATTCGATTTCTTATAACAATCGACAATTCGAAGAAATGTTAATCAATTTTTCACATAGACATTTTAGTCATCCAGTTTTTCAAATTAATTATTATATTATGTAAATAAAAGATAATATCCAATTTTCACTGCCATATTTACTTTACACAAATACTTTACATCTGCGAATATTAATTTACCGGAATATTGGAGCCAAATAGTAATCAAATTGACTATTGTAAAAATACAGCCTCCACGAAGTGTTGCTCTTTCATAAGCTGGTTAATTCATCAAATGATACATTTTATAAATCATCAGACAGATAAAATAGCTTCTGTTAAAAGTGACAGTCAAAAAAAAGACTTGACTTAAAGGCCTCAGTAGCCAGGTCACTAAATTGATCGCGCAATAATTGTACAATTATTGCTACTTGCTGTTCCTTACGTAATAAGCCCGCCGAAGACGTACCAGCGCGCGCTGACTAGACACATACAGTACCAAAGCTAGCAGCCGTTATTGTGTGTTTACACTGAGCATCAGCTGTGTTGTTGTTATATCAGTTCCGTCATATTTTACGAAACTGAAATACTGGAAATTTAACGAATCGTAGTCCTTTCCAACCAGTTGTCTATAAGACGCCTGTCTCATGAGGTATGTTTTGGCTCTACTTGATTTTTTTAAAGAACATAAATCAGACCTGTTTTCCTGTTTACCCCCGAATGATTAGACAGAGATGTAGTTCTAGAGTACCCACATAGTCCTATTTCATAGAGCTTGAGCCTATTACCAGGCCTCCTTCACTCTACCGTAATTACAGCGATTAATTCCTACACTTTCACGCGGTCCCGGCACCGCTCCGTCAGGCGGTTGTCACCGCCCGCGCGTGCGAGGGCAGTGCGTGGTTGCTGCGGGCGCCGTCTTAGTTTGAGCAGCCTCGCAAGTAACGAGCCATCAAAAATCAACCCAACTGTCACGGATATTAAGCTCAAAATTGTGTACTTGATCTCGGAGATTGAAATATCTGTTATGTAGTAACTTCTCTAATCTGTGTTATTACTATCAACCAGGCAAATATCTATACCCCGGGCTGATGTCCAATAACATTTTGTTCGACCTAGTATTCGAACTTAAAGACCTGACGGTCAGCAGCAGCGCTTACGAACAATTAAAAAATGAGACAATATTACTGCCTCGTAACCGGCAGTAATATTACAACGATATTGCCTCACCATTGAAAGAAAGCAATGTTAGTGTCAAGACAAGGCACATCGATTCAGAGACGAAACGTCTATCTAAAAATTTACATAGCTTTGTTGACCCCGGATCCACAACGTAATGCACATATTTCTATCTTGAGATATAACAATATGCTTTGTTAATTTTGCGTAACCTAACCTAACGGCACAATAATACTAGATGATATACATACAGATGTCTCATCCCATACAAAGAAACCGTGTCGACGTAACTAGCGTTTTTCGTCTGATTAAAACGATTATTTTTCTATGAACATCGATCGCGTTCCGTTCCACGGATATAGATGGTGTTAGCAGCGACTTGCAAGTAAAAGGGTTTACTCGGTTCGTGAATACTATTTTTTTCAAATACAGCGACGATTTATTTTATAGTATTTTTTGCACGTTTGTACAGTTTCATTGTACCAAAACGTGTTACAAAACAAATTTAGGAAATCTAGTGGATGCCTCAGACATTTAAAACCGCGCCATCTATTGGAATCAATTTCAAAAGATCCATTCAAATAATCTTTGAAATGTGGATTAAGAGCCCAATATTCCTTAATTGACTGCTTAGAAAAGTTAATTTAACAAGACCATATTTTTTTTATGATCGTCTATAAAAAATCTTAATATTTCACAAAACTTAATAACAAATCGAAGCTCATCACGCCAGCTAGTGCAATTTATTTGAACCAAATTATCCTAAATCTATTTTTATTTGGCCTTGCCATTTTGGACGACTTCAAAACAGCTTATATTAATCCAATCAGCTGTCCCCCAGCTGTGGGTAATAAAAGTAACTCGTCATATATACGTAAATCGTTCCATTGACGGCACGTCAAAACGTGGCGACTGGCCAACTGTTGTAATATACCATTTGACGCGCGTAGGGCTGTGTCAATGCCAAATGCCAGGATTGCACTGAAATGTTGATCATGGGAGATTCAAACAATTTTCTTTTGATGTCCTGTGGCAGACAAGGCCCACGGTTAAGAGTCACCATTTATGGCCATCTGCGGTGTTGCAGATGGCCATAAATGGTAGGCATGGCAGGCCTAGACAAAACACTTTTCAGTAGCGTTAACGTCAGACGCCATCGTCAACATGTATGGCTATGACATCGCCTGCGGAGGGACACGTAAGAGCCATTCCACATGGCGCGTTGCGTCGATGTTGCGCTTTCGCTGCGTCATTTTACATACTTCTTCTTCTTTTCGATTCGATGGCACATCTAATTAAGATTGTCTGGGCCCAGTAGGCGACCACGCTTATTGCAGCGTCGGAAGCAATGTACAGGTCTTCCAGGGTACAAGTGAATGGACAGCCAGGACAATCCAGCAAGTGGGACATAGTCTGTCCAGGGGCACCACACTCGCACCGGGTGTTGGACGAATAATAATCCTCATGTTATTAAAAAATGGAACGATCTTTTACACCGAAACATGGCAACCAAGGAGGTAACTTATCAAACGTTTTATTTAAATTTCGAACTGGCTTGCAAATAGAACGCTGTTTATTGAAAAAAAAAACAAGAGAACACTTTAACACGGGAACAATTATTGTTGCTCGTCATTGATTTAGACAAAATGAGTTCTAGGTACTACTTAAGTTTTAATTTCCGCGCATTATTTGAGAACAGTAATATACAAGCCTTGGCCACAACTAGGCATTGATGGGACTTAAGTATGTGGGCCGAGGCGAAACGTTCGTCCATCAATGCATCTTTTGCTGGCCTGCTGTTCAGAAAAGGGTGGGCAAGGCACCTGTGGTACACCTCGTATTGCAAATGTAGGTGGCGGTGACCACTTACCATCAGGTCTGCTAATTTACCACTCTATGGCATAAATTAAAGTCAAAACAATGACAAGCTAAAATGTCTAATGTGCCAGTAATTTTACCGGTCTACCACAATGAGATTTTTTTTTACCAATAGAGACGTCATAATCGTTTTAAAGAAAATAAAATCATGGCGATATTTTACTTTAGCTACCTACATAGGATCTATGGAACTTGGAACTTTCTTTCTATCACTGAATAGGTAAAAATATCACAAAGATTTAGATAGGACCCCGTTATCAGAAAGAGATAAACATACTGTTCAAACGTACGTTCGTGTCGCGGCCAGACGCAGGACGGACTGAGTTAACTCAAGCTAGTCAGCTTGTGTTTACATTGCTGCGCAGATCTCGGTAAAACGTATCTACCTCAGTATATATATAACATCATTGGTCTACCACCACAAATATTTCAAAAATAGAATGTAATACAATAACAGAGAATTATCGGCGATTAAGTTCATTATCGCAAACTTTGGGCAGCCTGTCCAATAATGGACTAATAGCGAATGAACATTATCATGCTAACGATGGGTAAATTTTCATCACCCTGCAGACAAATTATCAGTAGTATCTCTTCAAAGCTAGAGTGCACAGGCTTCTTCATGGTAAGCTCACTCCATCGTCGACTTTGTCTCTGTCACCTCTGACCTAGACTAGAGTCAAGAGCAAACCCATTTCAAATATTAAAAAAAAACCCATTAATGTGTAGTTGAATAATATTTAGACGCTTTAGACTTATTTATGGCTAACACGTGTCATTCCTTCCGTGGATATTTCTTGGACTTATTCTACGCACAATTACGGAAAGCTGTTCTGTTTGCCCTGTCCAGTATATTTTGGTAATACCCAGGTTCACAGATATAAATTTGACTAGATGACGCGATAGTATGTACTTCGCGTGCCAAAAAACGGAGTAAAGTTACGATCAATTATTGTAATCAGCTTTTCATTTAGCATTATCGGCACCGAAACTCCACCGAAATTTAGAAAAATGCCTGTTGAAAAGTTTGACGTGTGTTGCTGTGTATCTGTGTGTCTGTGGTATCACAGCGTCCAAAGGGGTGAACCGATTTTGATTTAGTTTTTTTTTTGTTTAAAAGGTCACTTAATCGAGAGTGTTCTTAGCTATGTTTGAATAAAATCGGTTCAGCCGTTCAAAAGTTATGGGCGTTTTACTGTTTGAATTTATTCAAACATAGCTAAGAACACTCTCGACACAATCACCTTTCAAACAAATAAAACTAAATCACAATCGGTTCATCCGTTGAGGCGCTATGATGCCACAGACAGACACACAGATACACAGCAACACACGTCAAACTTATAACACCCCTCTTTTTCCGTCGGGGGTAAAAAAGTTGGCCGAGGTATTGGAAATGTTTTCTTTCATTAACAAATAAATTTGTTTTTAAATTGTTTGTGGGGCTTGCGTTATCTAGTTAGATTTATATCTGTGCCAAAGTCAAATGCACTGAATTTAACGTAATGTATTCGTACTGATTGTGGGCAGTACACGTGTTATAAGTGTATTTATATCTGTGCCAAAGTCAAATGCACTGAATTTAACGTAATGTATTCGTACTGATTGTGGGCAGTACACGTGTTATAAGTGTAAAGGTACGTGAAGCTTGCTTTTAGTACATTTTCATTGTTCGATAGTTCGTTCTGACCAAATGCAATGCATTCATCATAATCAGCATTGTTTTAATGTGCCCACTGCTGGGACACAGGCCTCCTCTCGTAGAGGGACTGGGCTGTAATCCACCACGCGGGCCCAGTGCGGATTGGTTGATGTCACATGTCTTTGAATTTTTGATTCTAGGACATGCCGGTTTCCTCACGATGTTTTCCTGCACCGTTTCGAGATCAGTGGTGATGAAATAATTTACACAAAGTAAAGCTCCTGCTCGGGTTCGAACCCACGATCTAGAAATCGTAAGTCAGGGCCGTAACCACTGGGCCATCACTGTTCTTCATGCAATAGATTACATGAAACGATTTAGTTCTAACGATTCGCTTGAAGTAGTTGTAGCGATTCGCTTAAACGGAAAAAATAATCTAATACTCATTCTCCCATCCATATAAGCTTGACGTAGTCCCCGGCATGTAACTTCGCAAGAGTCGTTAGATGCGCGCACAAGTCGTTTTTGGGTCTCTTTGGTTACCTAGCGGGACACGGGGAACATTTAGCACCGTACCGAGCGCGCGATTGGTTGGTCAGTTGACACAAGAATCGACTGACCAATCACGTCGCGTCCACGTTCCGTTCGCTCTATGTGGTGGTTGGTCAGTTAGAGTACATTTTTTACCCGACTGCCGAAGGAGGGTAATGTGTTTATCAGTCTATGTAGGTATGTATGTATGTTTGTTCCTATGTGGCGTTCCAGAGACCAAACGCGTTGGCTGATTTTGATGATTCGTACGTCAATCGAGTCGTCTTAGAAAAATAGAAAAATTACGGCTTTTGGGCGTCATGTTGTGGGGGCCCAATTTTATTTTTTCTTCCTGTCCCATCGTGTGGGGTATCAAAATAAAGCGTTTTAAGAGGCGATTTCAAAAATTTATAACATTTATATGTTTAAATGTACCTAATTCGAATAATATGTTAACTAAAAAGTGTTAAATAAAAAAAATATTCAAAATATCAAAAACCCTACTGAAAAATTATGCTGTGCAGTCGGAGGATACATCTGGTTTTGGTCAGCCAGCTCGCGAATATGTATCCTCTGACTGCACAGCATATATTTTTTCTTGTTTACATCTTTTTAGTTCGCTTTTTAAGCAGTCGGATTTTTGATATTTTAAATTATTATTTTTTTCTTTATTTTTTAAGGGTTTTCTTTCACGGGCTTTCAGGCTGGGGGCCCGTGGCATTTTGCCCGCTCTAGCCTATTGTTACGCCACAGCTCATCATTAAAAGTTGTTTTTGAACATGACTAGGATCGATGGCCGTTAGATCTATTCCTTGAGATAGAGATCGCGAATCAGTTAACATAGCTTGGAACTTAGGTAGACGGGCCATCCATCCGTCGCCCCCCACACATCAGGACCCGAGGAGGCGGGGCGTAGTGTTCCACGCGCGGAGGGGGGAATCTAACATATCACTCCCGCCAACCCGAGATCGAGGGCCGCAGAGGCGGGCCGGCACTGGCCGGGGGTTGCGGCAGTATCGTTGTTCCCGCGACCCCCTTTTAGTCAGTACGAGTCTGACAGACCTCCTCCCCCCCAGGGCGGAGGACATCCAATGATGATTTTCCATCACGGAACAAAAAAAGGTAGCCGGGCCGATAGGCTTACAATAGCGTCTGAGAGTTGCTGGATGCAGAAGTTGGAAAACCTTCATCATTTCAGCCGAAGGACGTCCACTGATCATAGGCCTCCCCTAAGTGTCGCCCCCGTGCGTCTCACATCACCAGCAGCCTTATTGCGTAATGAATGCTAACATGCGAAATTAAAGACGCAAAGTGGATTTCCGTCTATGTGATTGGTTGATTTTTCATACCCTTTGCCTTGCCGAATTCATTACGCAATAAGACTGCAGGTGTTGTGACGTAACCTTTTCATTTATTTCTACCGAATCTTGATCTCGAACTCACTTCGCCTTAGCGATTGTTTTGGTCTACCTTAGATCAAGCGATCCTTTGAAGGCTCACGAGTTTTAGGTGGTAGGGAACATAGATACTGGCAGAGTTCCAGGAGTTGGCTCTAAATTTGGTCCAACAGTATATAAGTAATGATAGGTTACCTGAAACTTTTTTCTTGTACTCTTCAGGTTTGTGCAGGTACATGGCGGCAGCGTCACCGTTCAAGGGGTCGATAGGGTTGGGGTAGGTCAGCAGCTGCGGCAGGAACGACTCGAATATGTTCGACAGGTCTGCAATGCAAATAGACATGGAATTAGTATGTGTTGTTCTAGAACATTTTCACCGACTTAAAAAAGGGGGCGATCGATTCGATACGTGTGTATGTAATATTGTTGGAACTGCACAATATTCACATATCGATGCTTCCGACAACAAAGGTCGTAAACACCAAAATAGCACTTTTGGTAATCAACGAAAAACAAAAAATAATTTCGTTTTTGGCTTATATCTTTTTAACTTTAAAAGTTGTAAAATTGTGTTCTATACAAGAAATACGTAAAATACGATGGTGTTTCATAATATATTATTATTATTGCTATTTATGTCAAAGCCTGATTTTAAAAGTTAGCTTGGAGATACACCCCAGAAAATTCAAGAAGTTGGTATTTACGACCACTAACAAATCAATGGAGAACGATTTGTAATTACAATTAATTATGTATTCATGTTTTTACGACCGACAGCTGTTTGTACGTTGTATTATACGATCTGCACGGTTATTCGGTTCTAAGCAATATGAGTTATACATACCCTCTTTTCTAAAAATCTTGATTATACTAGTAAAAATTTTGGGTGTATAAGTATTTTTTTAGGCGAATATTTTTTTCACATTTTTAGATCGACGCAGCGCCAAAAATTAAGTAGGGCTGCATTCTTAACTCATTTTCGCCAAAATGGCGTTTACGACATTTGTTGCCGGAAGCATCGATATGTTACCCTATGTGAGCTTCTGAACACGTGTGAAAAATATATATGTTTGTAATACACGTATTTCGCCGAAACTACTAATCGGATCGTGCTCATTCTTTTTGTGTTGGATTGAGTATTTTTCAACTTAGCGAATAGTTCAAGTTTCATCAAAATCGGTCCATCAGTTTTTAAGATATGGAGCAGACAACCGAACTCCTTAGCTATCAACAGCACGAATGTGTAAATTGAGTTATTATGGGCATTTTGTCAAGCCTTTAGATACCTTACTATAGAACATGTTAATTTTTAGTGATGTGACCTACTAAAACTAAAAAGAGATAAATAAAAACTTTGTCCCAAAAAAATAAACCGTGAAGTCGGTTTATTTTTTTAAAGAAAAACATTTTTTTGTTTGTAAATTAACACTTGAAACTTATCAACCTGCCTAACCTTTTCCCAAATAAGTTGGGGTCGGCTCTCACTCTGTCCGGATTCAGCTGAGTACCAGTATTTTACATGGAGCGACTGCCTATCTGACCTCCACAACCCAGTAACTGGGTAACATGATACCCTATGATAAGACAGGTATTTTTTTTATAATCTGAATGCTCGCGTTTGACTACTATATCGCTTGATGGTAAGCGATGATGTGGTCTACGGTGAAGCACGCTTGCCTGGAAGTAACCTACTCATGCTTGACTTAAAGACCCCTAGGTTGTAGCTATCAGGATACAAATACTGCGGCAGGGAATTCCACTCCTTAGCTGTGCCCACAATGAAAGTATTAGCAACACGATTTGTGCGTATGGGTGGGATGTCCACCATATACTCGCGTCAGATTTCAGGATTCTGACTACCCGTAACGACTGTCAAAGATCATCAAATAGACATTTGAAGATCTTTGAGAGTCAGACACAACATGGACCAACGACCTAACGTGCTTTCCGAGGCACGGAGGAATCTCGCTATGTAAAGATCTCGATCAAATTTTGGGAAGCAATGACGTTAACAAGAACAGTGGTGGTCCAGTGGTAACGGCCCCGACTTGCGTGTCGTATTCCTTATGTTATTAGACCTTGTCCAGAAAGAGCGAATTCCTCTCGTCGCGTCCAGAAGGACCGTACCAACGTGCGACCATTTAGGTAATTCCCTACAAAATTTTGCGGCTCCATTTCCCATGACACGTGCACGCGTTCAAAAGTCTGCCGTAGTGCATGCGATTTACGCGCGTATTTCAATTTCACGCGATGCTTGTGGACGCAATTTATTGGCGCCCGCGCGTATGAATTTGCGCGATTTGAGATGCGGAGAATTCGCCCTTTCTGGACAAGGTCTTAGCCTACATGCGTTACGCTCAGTATCACTAATAAGCCCTTGTCCAGAAAGGGCGAATTCACTGCGAAACTCTCGCGCGTAATCCGCGCGGACGTTGCGTCCAGAAGTAGCGTACCAACGTGCGAGCATTAGGGCAACTCCGTACAAAATTTTGCTGCTCTATTGCCCTTGATAAGTGAACTCGCTCTAAATTCGTGCGTAAAGTAAACGCAACAAGGCGTCCCTAGTATCTCGACTCGCACCCATTACGCGCGAATCACGCGCGAGTCGAGATTCTGGCGTAGTGCAAGCGATTTACGTGCGTATTTTGAATTCGCGCGATGCTTGTGGGCGCGATGAATTGGTGCCTAGCATAGATTACCTCCCAATAGATACCGCATGCCTACTGTTTTGTTTGATTCCGAGATCACCAAATTTGGCGGAAGGCACGGGTAGCGCGGGGAGTGACAAGTGCGCCGTGATTGGCTATTCAAGGTCACGGTACCTGTCGTAGTGACGGGACATGCGCATTAAATGTCGATAAAAATATCGATATTTTTCAAACAGAATGATATTTTATGTAAAATTTCTTAGCCGGCGATTTTATAATTACTTTAATAATGATAAAGAAAAACATCGATCGAGAAAAGATTTTGATTTTGGCCAAACGTGATTTAATTTAATTGTAATCCTATGTAAACAGGGCCACTCTGAGCTCTCGTTATGAGTAGAGTACAATTAGTTCAAAGTAAAAATAAACTAATTTGTTAATTTTAAATAATCCATTTTAACAAAATCATTTTATTCTCCTATATATCTAATTAAACATCGATCATCGATACTTTTCGATAAGCAAAAAACGTATTTGTCTCAAAATTTTTACTTCTGTGGGAAAAAGATAGCAATATAATAATTCCTTATGAGTGAAAGGGACGTTCACAAAAGACATCAACGAGCGCTACTGCAAAGTGTGCAATTTTGATTTGATAACCATTATAACTTGACCTTTTTTAGATTGGTCAATATTTATAACTTTGCCTACTGGTGGAATATTAACCCATCTTTTTTTAAACTTGAAGGGCTGGTTGATTTTCCACACCATTTTACTGCACAATTCGTCATTTTTTTTTTAAAAAAAACGTTGATAACTATTTTTTAAACAGAATTAAAACTAGAAATTGCTTGCGTCCCTACAGCTCTAATGTCTGGTCGAGACTAAAGAGATCATTCGGTGCACTGAGTTATATCAGCCTAAATAGGCTGATGTGTGGTGCGCGTAAGTTGTCTTCTATGCGGAATCTATTGGGAGGTTATCTGTGGTGCCTAGTATCTCACTAACGCGCGAATGATTTTGCGGCGAATTCGCCCTTTCTGGATCAGCTCTAACCAATGCCCAAAATGATGATCATGATGAATGCTAAAAACATCCTTATTCCTGACAATGAGATCATGATTATTTATACATTGATCATTAATATGTAGTGATCATTGTATCAGCCAGCACTGATTAAAAATGCATCTGCCTCATCTTATCTCAAATATGACCACACAGCATTCCTGGCAGTTTAATGCTATAAATAAATAAAAAATGTTCATCCGCAGCATTGTGGTTTAATTTGATATTGAAATGTAAGTACAGAACAAATGCATATGCAGTTAAAAATAGTTTACGAGGAAAACGAGTGATATGTTTAAGACGAACATAAGATTGCATCTGCATTCCCCGAAAGTTTAGGCACTGCACTTATTTTGTTTGCAATCCCATGGTATAATACAGGCCTAGATCTGGAGCACCCTGAAGTCTGGACTCCAGGCCGCTACTGAGAAAACCCTAAAGCAAAATCCAATAACATTTTGCTCGAACTGGAAATTGAGCCCAGCATCCCAGGTCTAGTAGTGAAACTTGCAACCACTTCACCAATGAACTAGATAGTTCTACTGAAATAAGATTCTAATTTGAACAGGTCAAGGGTGACCATCTTCCATCTAATATCGTATCAAAGTTGAATCAATCAAACTCAACATAAAGTGCAGTCCAAGCCTGATTGATAACGTCAAGACACACGTAGTCGGAGACTTCGTCGATGTTGGGATGGGAGACCTTGTTCATGAATCCAATGGACGGGGTATTGAAGTGGTACGAATCAATCAAACTCACCATAAAGTGCAGTCCAAGCCTGATTGATAACGTCAAGACACACGGTGCCGGAAACCTCGTCGATGTTGGGATGGTAGACCTTGTTCATGAATCCAATGGACGGGGACTTGAAGGGGTAGTGGTCTGGGAGATGCACGCGGACGCGCCATACGCCGCCCTCGTATGGAGCTGGAATTTGAGAGGATAGTTTGAATCAATCAGTTGTGAATTTGGTGTATGTTGAATCAATCAATCAGTTATGAAATACTACGTTAAACCAATCAGTGTGTTTACTAAACAGGAATCAAGTGCTTTTGATTGAAATAATCAGTTCAAAGTAGTACACTTTTAATTGAATCAGACTATTTGCCAATTAATAAAAGGTGTTTTGCTTATCGTATTAAACAAAAACAGTAGACACAGTAAACATAACAGAACAATTGGAAAATTATTTATATTACCTGAACCAATCAGTAATAGTACTGTGAATCAATCAATTAGTAAACCATATACTTTTGAATCAATCAAATAAAAATAAATAAATGTAAATACTTACTGCCAGGAGGGCCGAAGAATTTCACGCAGAACTCATTGAGTCCTCCCAATATCGTCACCTCATGCTTACTTTCGATACTGTTCGCTGAATGTTAAGGAAATATTGTAGGAACATAGTCAATAATAAACATATATATAAGTCCTAGAAAGAGCAGAGTTAGCCCAATGGTATAGGCCGCGATTTACAAGTTGTTGGCCGTGGGTTCGAATCCAGCTAGACGCTTTACTTTGTGTAAATTATTTCATCACCACTGCTCTTAAAACGGTAAAGTAAAACATCGTGAGGAAACCGGCATGTTCGAGATCAAAAAATTAGAAGACATGTGACATCCACCAACCCGCAATGGGCCTGCGTGGTGGATTATAGCCCATTCCGAGAGGAGACCTGTGGCCCAGCAGTGGGCACATTAATAGACTGAAGATGATGATGATTTTAAGTCGTAGAACCTTACATAACATGCTATGCATTGCCCGAAGCCTGAAAAGTAGGGAAGAAGCACCAATAGTAAACGCACGTTACGACAGTTACGTTTAAAGTCCACTGAATAGGGAGCGACCATATTGCCAACAACCGGGTACAAATCCAGACTGGAACGAGCCAGTTCTATATTTTACCCGACTGCCGAAGGAGAGTAATGTGTATGTCAGTCTGTGTATATATGTGTTTTGTTCCTGTGGCTTTCTAGAAATTTTAATGATTCTTATGTCAATCGATTCGTCTTAACCCAAAGACCTTATACGTATTTCTTACTACTAGACTGTGTACCAAAATTTTTTGTTTAGGTAAAATGAAATCTATCATCATACACCTAGGTTAGCTATTTCCTTATAAGCGGTAGCTAACCAAAAGCGGTCCTGGCGAGAGGGTTTCCGCTGGTAGTGTGTCCTTGTCTGACCTCTTGCTAGCTCAACTAATCATTGGGTTTGGTAGATATGGTAGACAATTTTATATTTTATTTTTATGTTATACCAAAATGAAACAATTCATAGACTTTGACACGTATTTAAATATTTCTAGAAAAGTATATAATATTTCTACAGATCCTTTATTTAATCAATTCGTTGTATTTAAAAAAATATTCATTAATACTGAGTAAGAGTAGTACTTTTAAATGTTTGGGCCTGGTAATACTAAATATAGGATGGTCGTTTGCGGATTTTTTGGCGGACTTTGTTCGAGTGAAATTCAGCGGCTGTTAATATTATTTGCAAATTGATTCCTAGTGGAATATAATTGGTGTAGTTTTATTTCGCAACTGTCTACGCAACTGGACAATATGTGCAATCATAGAGATCCTTTGAGGTATATTTAGCTGCCGGTATTTCAAAGCACCGTCAGAAGACATGCAGGGTCATCTAACGCCTCTCCTTCATGAGCTTGAGAGTAGGATCAGAGAGCTTTTTGTTCCAATCTATACGATGGTCTTGAAGAATGAAACTTGAAGAGACTTGGGATTTGAGGATTATTGAGTCCTCCCCCTCTCTTCGAACTTCAGATAACCCTTTAATACTCCATCGTAAACTGCTCAATTCCTCTTCGAGTTCGGTGATATTTTCGTCGGTCCGGAGTGTGCGCGTGTTGTACGTTGCCAGGTCCAGTCGTCGGTATTTGTTGGGGTAGCCGGATCTTGTCCGGGATTCTTAGCACCCCTTGCCATACCGTAACCTCAACCCTACCGTAATCGAAGGTACAGGCTGCCGGGCAGGAGGGGCTATGTTTTATTTGTGCTATTCATGGGGAGTGCTTTGCAGGCGGGTTTGCGATCGCAGTATGGTTGTTACAAATGCACAGAGAACGCTGCTGCCCATTCTCTAGTTTTTCCCTTAGTCGCCTCTTACGACACCCACGGGCAAACATGGGATGGTGAAATTCTTTACGCCCGACACCATACGGTTAGTGATGTAGATACCAAAAAATATAAACACTTTTTTTTTATTAACCTTTAATTAGGTAGGTTTAGGTAGCGCTGTTAGGTAGCATATCGGAATACTTAAAATGTCGTTTTTACAATCAATTTGTCCCGTGTTCTATTTGGTCATGGTCACCTCATTAGAAAGAGACACCCTACCAACGGGAGCCCTCTCGCTCGGACCGGTTTTTGCGCCATAGTGCACAGTCTAGTAGTAAGAAGTATAAAGTCTTTGTCTTAACCTTACGAATGTCACTGGCTACATTAAAACGTGAAAATAGAAAAATGGCTGCTTTTGGGCGCCATATTGTAAGTTTGGTTTTCTATTATAGTGTGCTTTTTTGTTTTTTTTTTTATATTATTTATTTTATCGCTAATCCTGAGGATCCTGGTAAGGATAATGGGACAGACTATTTACATTATTGCATTGTCATCAGGAAGTCTTGCTTCGGGGTTCGCGGTCACATCCCAGTAAACATTTAAAAGCGAGTGTTAGGAAATAAAAGTAACTAAAACAATTTCTGTATGAAGGCTGTGCTAGTGTTTTCTTCCACGTGATTTTCTAAACTTGATTCTATTTCTGACGCGCATAAAGTGTGATATTAGAAAGAAAGAGCGTAGTGTGCCACCCGCTCACCGCTGAGTTACGGTAAAAGGGGTCGTCGGTTTTTTTACTTAAAAGGGGGGTATTCAAACAGATTGGAAACCATGGGTTTAATTGAAATAAATGACTTCAAGTTTTTAAGCTATTGCATAGCTTCTATCGCGGGCCTGAGCGTGGAGACCGAATCCAGAAATTCCGTAACGAAACGTGACAATGACGTCAACGTGGACCTTATGCTAATGAGAATAAGGGTCACTTTTGCTTGCCAAAGAAAAGCGACCTTATTTCAATGTGAATAAGGGTCACTTTATATTTTTGTTTTGTTTTTTAGAATTTTATTAATCGGAAATAAATGGGGGTTTGGCTCGCTACGTTTTCGAGTTTTTAACGTTTTTATTAATTTAAAGGCTCAAATTCGCTTGGCAATGATTGACTTAAATTCTCAAAAATTAAATGCTTTGCAATAGCTTTACCGCGGCAGTCCCCGAGTGCCACACGTCTTTTTTCTAAAACAGATAAGTGCAGTGACACTGTAGGCCCGTTCGTTGTGGGATTCATTCTGACCAAGAGCACTCTTAGAAATGGAAGATATAGCTGGACTCATAAAGCCTATTTTTACAAGCCTCAACCTAAAGTTCAGTAACCCACTAACCTTTGTATCTATATTAATAAAAGGGCATACTAATAATGTCACCCAAGAGGGTACAAAGGTCACAGGTATAATTGCAACCCCACAAAGTAGGGTAGTATCATTTATTTGTAGCATTCTTCCAGTTAATGCTATTTGCACTGTCATTAGTTAAGTGTGTTGCCGGAATGAGCACTTAACGATGACTGACTGATATGGTTTGCACGCAAGAAGGGTTTTGTTTTAAAAAAACTGGTTATACAGGTTTGGGTTGGGCACTTCTAGTGGTTTCAAACCTGGTAACCCGGTAACTAGGTGGTTAAGACGAAGACAGTCGCCAGCGACCTTCAGGGAACAAAACGCGCTCTCGTTTCACACCCGCGAGACCCAAAATTCATTAGTTTTTGGTACTTTCCTTATTATTTTATGACTTTAAAAAACAAGCCTCGAATGAAAATATAGATAATTAAATCGTCTTTAAGATGGTGTCAATTTAATTAAAATACGCCAGTCGTTTTGTGTCCGTGTTAGACATAAATTTACAAATTAATTACACTATGTTATGCGTAATATAATTATATAATACTAGCTGACCCTCGGTGCTTCGCTCCCGTCAACTGGCTACCTACCTACCTACCATGCCTACCCTACCTACTAATTTTTATCTATCATCAATGGTTTTCTCAGCGCACGCCAAAGAATCAATTATATAGGCAGCATTTTGCTACCTTGGGTTACATTATTGCAATTTTTATAAGGATTTTTATGTAATGTAATTTTTTTGAAAATATATTATAGCCTATGACACTCAGGAATAATGAAGCTTTCTAATGGAAATAATGTTCAAAATCGGTTCAGTAGATCCAGAGATCCTTACAACGTCACAAACTACCTCTTTATAATATTACTTAGTATAGAAAACTCAAAATCAGATCATATTATTAAGACAAGTAAAATTTAAAAAACCACACATAATTTATCTAGTACATAGTAGAAACGCTTCGTTCGGCAATCTATTGTACACGTAATTATGACTATCATGATATCTTGCGAAAACACCCCGATTCAAACAGTAAAACGCCCGTAACTTTTGAACGTCTGAACAGATTTTATTCAAACATAGCTAACAACACTCTCGATTAAGTCACCTTTTAACCAAAAAAGAAAAACCGTTTGGACGCTATGATGCCACAGACAGACACACAGATACACAGCAACACTCGTCAAACTTATAACAGCCCCCTTTTTCCGACGGGGGTTAAAAATGGTCTCATGTAACATATATTTTTCCAAATAATTACGACTAGACGTTTACACGTGATTCTTATTTAAAAATCAGCTACTTAGGAGTATCTGCGTCTTGCCGATCTTATAATGTAGATTGCCAATCAATCGGTTTTGTATAGTGTATTTTTTTTATATAAAAGCCAAATATTTCCCAATATTAACGCGGTACTGGCCGTGCTCGCGCTCGGTGCCCGAATATCCTTTTGGACAATTTTGTTTGCAAAACATTTTGTGATTTACATAATATCTTTATGATAAAGTGAGATTTAAAAGGAATTCTAACCATCAATTTTTCTGTGTAAAAATATTTTAAACAACCATGTCGTTTTGGTGAAGAAGCGTAAAATATCGTGTTGTTAATTATTTTTTAAAGTAAAAATATTAGTCATACGAAAAAACACAACAAATATTAACCTTTTAACCTAGCCTGAAATGGTTAATAAGGAGTATGCTTGAGATAGAATCCGTTTTACGGCAATAAAGCGGAGTAAGGGCCTTAAAGAGGCAGGAACAAACTACTACAGTACAAAACTACACTAGCTCCAATCCTAGCAAACATTCTTTGGCTACACCCACGTCCAAACATACGTGTACCATTAACTAATTCATAAAGTAAGGGATACAGTACAGTACCGTTTGTCTTAACTCGAATACTAGGTCACGATACCCACAAGGAGTTACCAGACGTAATCTTATCATTGTTATCGTTACTTCCTCTTTGTGTGGCGTACCACACAGGCGTAACTTTTTACCTACTTTGATAACCTGGAAGAGTTTTGAAACAACCGCGTTCTATATTGTTGCCATCGGGAACCTGGATGAGGTTGGTACAAGATTAGAAAGACCTGCAAAAATGTTGGGGATTCTTGCAAAAGCGAGACGGAACAGCTGCTCAACTTGTATAAAGCGAAAGTTCGGTCATGCATGGAGTACTGCTCTCATCTCTGCGACGGATCTGCCAACTACCAGCTTGATGCACTAGAGTCGATTGACAGACGGACCTAGAGGCTTATAGGAAACCATGCACAGGACGCGTCAAGGCTCCGGAGCCTCGAATAGTCGACGCCGAGTTGCCAACCTATTTGTTACATTTCGGAGAGTGGGCGATGGCACTGCACAATTTGATTATGCCTAAACCTTTCCATCATCGGACTACAAGACGCACGGCAATGCGCCATCGGTACATGGTGGACCTCCCACCCATACGCACAAAGCGTTTTGCTAATAATTTCATTGTGGGCACAGCTAAGGAGTGGAATTCCCTGCTGGAGTCTTTGTTTCCTGTTAGCTACAACCTTGGGGTCTTTAAGTCAAGAGTGAATAGGTTACTTGTAGGCAAGCGTGCTTCACCGTAGACCACATCATCGCTTACCATCAGGCGAGATAGTGGTCAGACGCGAGTCTATCGATAAATTAAAAAAAAACATCTGCCCAGCAGGTAGGGTTAGCACCCCAAGTGCATTGCTGATGATATTTAAGATTTAAAAACTACAGAAGTAACACTAGTTTCACTACTTCTGTTATGGTGTACGGGCTATACAAGATTGGACATGCAATGGTGAAAAGATAAACCAGTTGGCAAGGTTGCTTGGCATTACAGATTTATGGAAGACAAAGACACGCCGACCGTAGATATATTTGGCAGAATTCAGAAGGATGATGGATGAGTCAGCAAGTTTTGTGAAGAACCGATTGACCAAGAGGCAATATACGTACTTGAGGATCACTTCATCAAATGTGAGAATTTGAGACTCCTTATTGATTCACTGGACCCCAGTTCTTCTGTTAATCTTACTAATATTATAAATGCGAAAGTTTGGATGGATGTATGTTTGTTACTCAATCACGCCAGAACGGCTAAACGAATCAGGATGAAATTTGGCACAGAGATAGATTATAGTCAGGAATAGCACATATGATACCCGGGAATACGTTCCCTCGGGATAATTTTCGACATTCACGCGGGCGGCACCTTTGGCTGAAGCTAGTAGGACACTAAAAACCGGCCAAATGCGAGTCGCACGAAGAGTACCGCGTACCATTATCGCAGAAAACGGCAAAAAAATCACGTTTGTTGTATGGGAGCTCCACTTAAATATTTATTTCATTCTGTTTTTAGTATTTGTTGTTATAGCGCCAACAGAAATAAAATACATCATCTGTGAAAATCACGGTTCTTGAGATACAGCCTGGTGACAGACGGACAAACAGACAAACGGACCGCAGCGTCTTAGTAATAGGGTCCCGTTTTTACCCTTTGGGTACGGATACCTAAACAGCAATTGGTTTGCGTCTAACAACCATCATAACAAAGGGAATGGATTGAAGCATTCTCTTTTATCGATAGACCAGAAATAAGCAAACAAATAAATTAGTTAAGCACCTAATTAACAAATCACAATCCATGGAAAAGTTCATAATCACAGTCGTCTATGACACGAAATGACATAGCAGAACATTTGTGGTTATGTCCATTCCGATAATGATATCTTTACCGACGTATTTTTACCAAATATTATGATAGAAAGATAAGGACAAATCTAAGTATAGATAAGGCTTGAGTAACGCTTGGTCATACTCATACTACAGTGTTTAGTGAGACGACCACAATCTCGACTGATAAGATAAGGATGAAACAAAACAAGATTGTTGAAGATGGTCACTGCTTAAGGGAATTTATTTAGAGGATAGCTACCTCTTGTTGGCACCAACTCCAGGTTAAAATTAATTTGAGAGACTTCGTAGACATAAGTAACCTCGACCCTGTATAAGGCAATTCACACACTGTCCCGCCATACGCTGCTGGGTGCGTTGCGATGAAGTCACAACACTGCGCGTGAATGCGTTTCTGTGTGTTGCTCTACGCGAGTTTTCAATGCAAAGAGAGATACTTTCAAGCAACGTAAGAACACGCACTACGCTGCGTGATGCGGTGCAGTGTGCCATTCGCCTAAGAGAATAACTCAGACCATGGTGGTGAGATAAGTCAGCCAGATAGCGGCGCAATTAAGGCGCAGATTCTCTTGAGTAGCTGATTTTAAAATGAGAATCACGTCTAAACGGCTAGTCGTAACTTTTGGGAAAAAATATAGTTATATTAGACCATTTTCTTAATAGTTTGATCTAAGAAAATTTTGAGTTTTATTCGTTTAACATAGTGTAATTAATTTGTAAAATTATGTCTAAAACGGACATAAACATGACAATCGCACCAAAACGCTGGGAGTATTTTAATGAAATCGACACCATCTCAAAGACAATTTGACTAACTACATTTTCATCTGAAGCTTTTTTTTTAAAGTCATAGAATAATAAGAAAGGACTTTTGTCCTTTCTTATTATTCTTATACTATATATTATACTACAAAATTTTGGGTCGTACGGGTGTGAAACGAGGGTGCGTTTTGTTACCTCAAGGTCGTTGGCGTTAGTCGTCGCCTTAAGAGCTCAGGATGCATCGAAAATCTGAACTCCAGCTAACTCTACAGAGGTAAAATTGGGGTGCATCGAAAATGTTAATAGTATAAAGAGGTAATCTCTGCCGGTTCTCAACCGATTATAAAAATTCTTTGACACACAGGTAGCTGCACTATCTCCAAGTGCTTAAGACTAAAGGGCAGTTTTCATCCCTGTGGGCGAGTGTAGGCGAAAGATGCCGCTATAAGAAGCTAGTAAGTAACATCACATTTGACACTTGTTGAGATTTTAACAGCTGAAGTTCTAAGGCAGCCATATTTCACACCTAGCAACAGGCTATGAAAGCCAACAAGTCCCCAAAACAATAACTCTGCAATCAGTAGAAAGTTGGAACTCCGTCAAATGAATCAGAACCGAAAAAAGTGTCTTCAACAATAAAATGAGTAATACTTTAAACCGTTGTAATAATCCCAATTTGTCACAGTGAATTTAAAATTCACACACGTACCGTCTTTGTACTTCCTGAAACAATGATTTAGAGATCTATCACCAACGAGTTTATGTATTCCTATCCATAGGTGATCATTCGTATGAATCGTAATTAGCATTACCCAACATTTTTACAGCCGTAATCTGGCTTTTATAAGTGCTAATGTGTTTGGATGTATCATCGTACTGTATATCTTTAAGTAAGTAATCAACAAAAAAATATTTTAATGAAACTGTACAAATGCCGCTCTTATCGGTTACCGCAATCTTTTATAAAAACCATTGGGATGAATATAATTCTGGCTTTTAAATGCTGTTTACATTTCACTTAAATATCTATACATATAATAATCTATACATATAATAAATCTGTAGAAAAGTCATTTTTGTACATTGAAGAAATTGAAACAAAAAATAGCCAGCGTGTGAAAAGATAAGTAACAGAACCCATTTCCATCATTTTTGAAATTTTTGTCTGTTTGTCTGTTTGTCTGTTTGTTTGTGCGCACATCACGTAAAATCTACGAATTCAATGCTGACAATGTTTATATACAAAAATTATACGCAACTTGAGGTTTAACTTAGTTTTTGTTTCATCGAAATCGGTTCACTCTATCAAAAGATATGATTAATTTAGTGAGTTCAAGAAGTAAAATATTACGTTACGCAATTAAGTATAGTACTTGCAACGACATCTTAAGACTAAAAATAGAACTAATGTTGATAGTTGAAATCTAAATCCGATAGATGGCGTTGTGCAAATGACGTCATTTTCTGAATCGCGGTGTTAAGATTTTCCGCGCGAGGATGACGTCCACCGTGTTTACTAGGCAAATTGGGTTTCGTTAGGTGTCTTAAAAGTTCTTGCGTGTGTCGTAAAAGTTCTTTGGTTGCTTGGTTTATCGATTTTCTAAATTGGTCGAAAAAAAAGTATTTGCTTATCTTATTGGTTTCGTTTGGTCAACTTTGGTCATTGGTTTGAAGTACGAAGTTAAGATTGTATTTGATTTACTTCGTAGTTTGAATCCAATAGTGCCAATCGTTATACAGTAAGTTAGTGTTGCCAATTCGTTGAGTCACGACCACGAACAGACGATACGTTGTCACACTAGACTGTTCGACGCACCGTTCTTTTAAGTTTGTAGGCTATTCAGTCATAAGTGTTGTTAGTTTTGTTTATTGCTTTAATTTTCCTTGAAAATGCCTCAAAGAAAAAAAACTAACCTTTCGCTGCGTAGCCGAAATGCGAAAAGGATGAGACTTTGTAGGTCTCAGGAATCGGAAGAAGATCGTGAAGCACGGTTATCTGCTAACCGAGAGCACATCGCTCTTTCACGTGAATCGGAAACGTTCACCGAAAGGGAGTCACGTTTAAGTTCACAAAGAACACGGACCGCGACTTTGCGGTCTCAAGAGAGTATCCAGGAACGCGAAGACCGGCTGTCTGCTGATCGGGAGCGCCACTCTCTCTCACGTGAGTCAGAGACATTCACAGAAAGGGAGTCGCGCTTAAGTTCGCAAAGAACTCGGACCGCGACTTTGCGTTCTCAAGAGAATATCCAGGAACGCGAAGTTCGGCTGTCTGCTGATCGGGAGCGCCACTCTCTCTCACGTGAGTCAGAGACATTCACAGAAAGGGAGTCGCGCTTAAGTTCGCAAAGAACTCGGACCGCGACTTTGCGTTCTCAAGAGAATATCCAGGAACGCGAAGTTCGGCTGTCTGCTGATCGGGAGCGCCAGTCTCTCTCACGCGAGTCAGAGACTTTCACAGAAAGGGAGTCGCGCTTAAGTTCGCAAAGAACTCGGACCGCGACTTTGCGTTCTCAAGAGAGTATCGAGGAACGCCAAGCACGTCTGTCATCTGACCGAGAGCGACACGCTCTCTCGCGCGAGTCTGAATCTCTCTCCCAAAGAGAAGAACGATTAGAAATAGCTAGACATAACTATGTAGGTGTACAAAGAAACAATGAAAGTTATCTTGCATCTGAAAGGGAAAGAATAGATGAACTAAGACGAGCAGAAACAGCAGAACAACGTCAATCTCGCCTAGAAATAGAACGAGCTCGATACCATATGAATAGAGAAACAAATAGCGGAGCTGATGAGTCCATGGAAAATGACGATGCAAATATTTTATTACCTTGGGACAATAGGGAAAAATCAGGGTTCACATATTCGTCTAGAATTAATTATGCTGGCTTTACTTTCGTGGGTGACATGAGAGAAATTTGTAATTTTTGTCATGCTTTGAAATGGAGGAAAGAGACAGATGGAATGTGCTGCTCAAATGGAAAAATTGTTCTTCCAAATTTCCAAGATCCACCACACTTACTTATAAGTCTCCTGAATGGCGATCATCCCCAGTCGAACCGTTTTTTGGATAATATTCGTTTATATAACAGTGCTTTCCAAATGACTTCCTTTGGGGCAAAACAAATAACGGAAGGACCGTTCATGCCAACCTTCAAAGTACAAGGTCAAGTTTATCACCTTATTGGATCTTTGCTGCCAGAAAATGAACCCAAATTTCTCCAAATTTATTTTGTATCCGATTACACGCAACAGCTCAATGTTAGAAATCACAATTTTCCCCAGCTCAATGCTGAGCTTTTGGGTCAACTTCAAGAATTGCTGCATCGCGTTAACCAGTACGTTCGTGAATTCAAAGCTGCATTGGAGTCAATTCCACAAGGCAGCAATGATTTCAAAATTGTTATAAGTGCCGATAGACGTCCTGTGGGTGAACACCGTGGAAGACACAATGCACCCGTCGCAGATGAAGTTGCAGTTGTTTTAGTCGACCAGGAGTGTGAGAGACGTGATATCGTGTTGCGTACACGCGACGATCGCCTTCAACGCATTTTGGAAACCCACCGAGCTTACGACGCCCTGCAATATCCACTAATCTATTGTCATGGTGAAGATGGGTACAATTTTGGGCTGTACCAAGTGAACCCTACTACGAGAGTCACTAATTATCAAAAAAAAATATCTGCTCAACAATACTATTCCTACCTTTTACAAATAAGGCAAAACAGTTTCGTATATTTGCAACGATTTCGTGGTTTGTTCAGCCAATTTATTGTGGACATGTACGCAAAAATAGAAACTGAACGTTTAGTGTATATTCGCACTAACCAGCGACGGTTACGCGCTGAAGAATACGTGCACTTGCGGGACGCCATGCAATCAGATAATAACGTCGAAAACTTGGGTCGATTGGTTATTTTGCCATCCAGTTTCACAGGCGGTCCGCGGTATATGCACGAACGAACGCAAGATGCTTTTTGTTACGTCCGTAAATACGGCCGGCCGGACCTTTTTATAACATTTACAACAAATCCAAAGTGGACGGAGATTTGCCAGGCACTTCTCACAGGACAGGCGTCATACGACAGACATGACATTATTGCTAGGATTTTTCATTTAAAACTCAAAGTCTTGATTAATCTACTTACAAAGGAGAAAGTTTTCGGTTCAACTCTTTGTTTTATGTATAGCGTCGAGTGGCAAAAGCGTGGTTTACCCCACGCGCACATTCTTCTGTGGCTGGAAGAAAAAATTCGTCCCGATGCTATAGACAGTGTCATAAGTGCAGAATTTCCGGACTATAATGCAGATCCGATTTTGCATGACATAGTAAAAACACATATGGTTCACGGGCCATGTGGCCTCTTAAACAGGGAATCACCGTGCATGAAAGATGGTCAATGCTCAAAAAAATACCCCAGAGCACTGAAAGAACTAACTATGGCTGGGGAAAATGGGTATCCGCAATACCGGCGAAGATCACCGTCACAAGGTGGTTTCACAGCTACTGTCAGATTCCGTGGACAAGAAATAATTCTAAATAATAGTTGGGTGGTACCGTATTCTCCAGTTTTGTCAAACGCTTTTCAAGCACACATTAATGTTGAAATTTGTAATAGCGTCGAATCTATAAAATATATATGTAAATATGTTAATAAAGGTAGTGATCAAGCCATGATAGCACTAAGAAATAACAACCAATTTGATGAAGTGACAAGGTATCAATCTGGCCGATACATAAGCTCTTCGGAGGCAGTTTGGCGCATTTTGAGTTTCCCTATTCATGAAAGGTATCCGCCAGTCATCCATCTTGACGTGCACCTGGAAGGCGGGCAGCGAGTTTACTTTCAGCCAGAAAATGTGGCAGAAAGAATGAACAACCCAAGACAAACCACCTTGCTCGCATTCTTTCGCCTTTGCGAAAGAGACAATTTCGCTAAGTCTCTGTTGTACAATGAAGTGCCACATTATTATACTTATAACAAGCAGCAAGGTGTTTTTAATCGCAGGAGACGTGGAACTGCTGTAGAAGGCGAGTCCGGCATTTTTAAAGAACACGTGATTGGAAGAGTATACACGGTGCACCCAAATAATGCAGAGTGTTATTATTTACGCCTTCTTCTTCACACAGTGCGAGGACCTACTTCTTTTGCTGAGCTCCGCAAAGTGGACGATATAGAATATCCCACATTTCAAGCTGCTTGCCGCGCACGGCATTTATTAGATGGCGATCAGCATTGGGATGATGCTTTAGCCGAAGCATGCGTCAGTGATAGTCCACATCGTTTGCGCCATTTATTTGCCATTTTGTTGACATTTTGTGGCCTATCGGACGCTGGGCAGTTGTGGCAAAAATATAAAGACGCGTTTGCCGAAGATTTTTTGAGACAGCAAAATATAAATAGTGAAACTTCTGACCAAGTACGTGAAAGCTGCCATAATAGGGCTTTGCTGGCTATACAAGATATAGTTACAAGTATAGGAGGGAACCCCCTCAGTCAATACGGCTTGCCGACACCGACAGTTGGTGGGGAACGAATTAATAGGGAGTATACATCTGAAATAAATTACAACCCCGAAGAGTTAGCAGAAATATTGCGAAATGGCTGTTCAAATTTGACGTCAGAACAACGTCAAATCTTTGATAGAGTATGCTGTAGTGTAGAACATTCATTAGGAGAAATGCTGTTTTTAGATGCACCTGGTGGAACAGGTAAAACTTTCCTCACTAAAGTTATCTTGGCTCAAATAAGGAGCCAAAACAAAATTGCCCTTGCCGTCGCTTCCTCAGGAATAGCTGCCACTTTATTACCAGGAGGAAAAACTGCACATACAACATTTAAAATACCAATCGACTTGGACCGCACAGAAAACCCTGTTTGCAACGTGTCTCGCAATAGTGATAAAGCAAGGGTTTTACGCGATTGCGCCCTTATCGTTTGGGACGAGTGTACGATGGCAAATCGTAAAGCTGTGGAAGCTGTAGATAGAACGTTGCGAGATATAAGACAAAATGACCGACCGATGGGAGGCTTAACGGTGCTATTCTGTGGAGACTTCAGGCAGACACTCCCTATAATACCCAGAGGAACGAGGGCCGATGAAATAGGTGCCTGTTTAAAGAGCTCTATTTTATGGCGTAGTGTCATATTAACTAATTTGAGCTTTAATATGCGAGCATATTTGGGAGGTGACGCAAACGCGCAGGTTTTCTCAAATTTACTACTTCAAATTGGTAACGGCACATACCCGACTCAAGAAGGAGGTAAAGTAACTTTAGTCGAAAGCCTGTGTTCTTCTGTTGCCTCACAGCAGGAACTCATTTCCTCTGTATACGGAGATCCATCAGAGATCTCGAACCATGACGCTGCTTGGCTATGCCAACGAGCTATTTTGGCACCTCGCAACGACCAAGCAGCAGCAATAAATTCTCAAATATTGGTACATGTTTCTGGAGAAAGTAGGGAATATTTATCTATTAACACGGTTTTAGAAGAAGGAGATGCCACCCACTATCCAGTAGAGTTTTTAGACTCTCTAAATACACCAGGTCTTCCAGCACACAAAATTTATTTAAAAGTCGGAGTACCAATCATTCTACTCAGAAATTTAAGCCCACCAAAACTATGCAATGGAACTCGGTTGAGAGTAACAAATCTCCAACGAAATGTCATCGAAGCCGAAATCTTAACAGGTTGCGGCTCCGGTGATGTTGTTTTCATTCCCAGGATACCCATTATCCCCAATAATTTTCCGTTTACTTTCAAACGTGTGCAATTTCCTGTAAGCCTCTGTTACGCTATGACTATTAATAAAGCCCAAGGCCAGACGTTATCCGTTGCGGGTGTAGACCTTACTTTTGATTGTTTTTCACACGGCCAACTCTATGTTTCTCTATCACGTGTTAGCAACCCAAACAACCTTTTTGTATATGCTCCGGGTAATTCCACCGCTAACATAGTATATAGAGAAGCATTAACGTAATCAACTATACCAAAGTCAGGACTCTTATCTAAATCATCAAAAAGGTGATATACTCTTATCTAAACGACGTTGTTTTGCTCTCGACAACCA
Source organism: Orthosia cruda (assembly GCA_964057195.1). NCBI lineage: Eukaryota > Metazoa > Arthropoda > Insecta > Lepidoptera > Noctuidae > Orthosia > Orthosia cruda. The sequence goes on from OZ059854.1 coordinate 2,857,463, forward strand.
CGCGAACGAAGTCGCGGGCACAGCTAGTAAACAATAATTAAGTACTTATGTGAACTTATCATTGTGAAGTACAATGATAAGTTCACATTCGGATAGAGATAGTGAGCCTGAGCATCAAAGATACTCGTATTTTTTAATTGAGAGCTTATCTTTAAAAAAAGTACAAGAATCTTTCCTGCTCTATAAAAAATAAGTTCTCTGCAAAATCCGCCTGTTGCTACCCCGCAAAAGTCGCTTGATTGACGTTGCTACGTGCAAACGATTAATTATGTAAGTGCGCAGACGGCTATCAATCGATATTGTCTGCTCTTTGTCTGAAACAGGAGTGACCGACTGCAGCCGGTCGAGGACCTCGGGTTTGGCTGCAGGATGTACTGTGTTTAGGTTAATGACAGGAGACATATCTTCCCTTTTATATACTGTGGTAAAGATGAAAAGCGAGCTAATCATAGCGTGACGATTGACAGGGGAGTAATTGAAGAACATTTTTGTTCAGATGAAAATTGATATGAAAGAAAGAAAGAGGGTGAATGGAAATCGCGCAGATGATGATGATAAAAATCAAAACGAAATTGTGTTATGAGGAAATGGTGAAACGTGAGCCTATAAAAATGTGTTTCGTAAATAAATAAACACACGTAAAGAATTACAGGCCCCAACACCTACGTGGCCGTTGATGGCACATCTAGAAAAGTTGAACTTTGTTTCTATCACTTTATGACAGTTTCCTTCAATAATCTGAATGTGTTATTAAACCCACGTTATAAAGGATCTCTGAAAGTTGACGAAATAAGTCTGAAATATGTACAGGTTTCCTCGTAACTGTCCGAGTTTAACTTAGTTCTATGTCCCGAACGCAGTGACTAGGAGTCCGAACTTTGGACTAAATCTCTACAGCCAAACCCAATCCAGGGTATACTTTAACTTAAAAACTTCTAAAAAGTTATTTTTTTATGCCATAGAAGCCAGTGCCCCTGATGGTAACTGGCCACAGTCGCTTATGGACTTCTGCTGTACTAGGGGTATAGTTCTCGCCAAACTTCTGGGCCACCTTGAAGTTGGCTTTCCGATGCGCAAGGCACGGATAGGTGCTGTTTATGTATGAAATTACTACTGCGCAGCCATTTTAGCCAACTTCAGGGCGACCAAGAAGTTTGGCGAGAACTTTTGCGTTGCGTACACTTTTTGAAGACAATTCTCCACAATTGGGGTTTGCGAAATGCACGCAAAATTACCGTTGTTACCAAGTAAAATAAACTAGATCTAAACAAAGCAAAATATATTGTTTGTATGCATTACTTTACATAAATATTTCAGGCTGGATTTGCGACAGAATGACTCATTTGAAGCATACAATTCGTAACGTGAATTATTTACTACGATTAGCCAGTCACTCAATGTCGATCGTATACGACGTCACTGCCAATTAGCTTATCAAAAGCTGCAATAGGTCAGTTTTAAGTTTATTCAGAGTTATACTAGAAATCCTTCGCAATTGGGAATTTAAATCGCATAAGTAGACTAGAGGCTATTATTAAGAAAAGCCGATTATATTCAGAGTTATTTGGAGTGAAACGCAGAAGCTCAAATATGCTTGTAACAAGGGAATCCAATCCTACAACACGCGGGATCCCGCAATATTTTTAAGGATCAGTAATGCGAGACTTCACATGAAGGATCCGCGGGATTTTTGACCTCGACTCCACACACCTTATTAAGATTTTGATGCGGGATTTCCTATTTGGTACAATAACTAAGAATGTTGAGGAACAAAAAATATGTATATTTGAGTAAACTCTGCAAGAAAAGTAGTTTTCTGGCGTTACTATGGTAAAGAACATGGTCTTATAAAATTGGAAAACTACTTTTACTCAGTTTTAACCACCTCCGATGGGAACAATCAAGGCGTATGACCTTAGGGTCAAATGATAAAAAGGGTAAAAACAAAAAACACGGTTCAAATTGATTGCCAAACGACTATATGATTTAAATTTTCTAAAGAGAATAATAATTTATAATGTCTAGCCAAAATCGTAGCGACTGGGGGAAAAATTGGTATCCCATTTCGCCGAGACAGGCTCTCAAGAACGACGTCAACGACCCAGACTTGAACACACAGCCTTAAAAAATGAAGAAGGGGAAGAAATGAAAGAGGTTGCATTTATAAATGAATATACGATACTGAGGGATGCAATAAGAAACTGAGGGGTTCAGTAAGATAGTCAGCGAGGCTACCACTTCTATACTAATATTATAAAGAGGAAAGCTTTGTATTTTTGTATGTAACGAATAAGCTTAAACCTACTGGACCTATTACAAAAATTCTGTTTATCTTTGGGAAGCTACACTATCCCCGGGTGACATTGGCTACTTTTTATCCCTGTATTCCCACAGGAACGGGAACAACGCGGGTGAAACCGCGTCCGTCCCCTAGTTTATAATATATGATATCACAGCAAAGCAATGCAGCAAGAGCCGATTTTTTTATTTAAAAAAACCTATGTATATTTTACTTGAACTATCATTTAAAAGAACGTGAGTTTTAACAATAAGTAAACGCGTTGCACTTCGTTACGAAATATGCAGTTAAACAATCGTGACCAAATAATTTTACCGCGGAACGTAGGTAGCCATTATTATTTACGTTATGTGGCAATACCTCTTGCTCTGAGCCTTTTAGGTGATACGCAGACGGGGCAACTTTGATCTTCGCCTTGCGGTAACAGGCAAACCGCAACTATCTGTTTATGACTTTTGATAAACTTGGAAGGAACTCAAGGAACTTCCGAGCTACTTAAGGCGCCGATTCCCTCGAGTAGCTGATTTTAAAATGAGAATCACGTCTAAACGGCTAGTCGTATTTTTGTGGAAAAAATATATGTTACATTAGACCATTTTCTTAATAATTTGATCTGAGAAAATTTTGAGTTTTATTCGTATAACATAGTGTAATTAATTTGTAAAGTTATGTCTAAAACGGACAAAAACACGACAATCACACCAAAACCGCTGGGCGTATTTTAATGAAATCGACACCATCTCAAAGACAATTTAATTATCTACATTTTCATCTGAAGCTTTTTTTTTTAAAGTCATAGAATAATAAGGAAAGTACAAAAAACTACTAAATTTTGGGCCGCGCGGGTGTGAATCGAGGGCGCGTTTTGTTCCCTCAAGGTCGTTGGCGTTAGTCGTCGTCTTAAGATGCGCGTTACGGTGATCGTCAAAAATTTCAGTTGCTGCATTCGGTGACAAAATCAATTACAAATTGCCACGTTGTAGGAACACACTGCCAATTGCCAATTGCCACTTGCGCCAAGTTGCTAGATGCCGCAACTGGCAACCACAACGAGTCGAGCAACTACATTCTCTTCCTGTCTCCCACAGCACCCTGTGCCAGTTTTGTTCTGCGCGATTTTTTATAGGCACTTAACCGCGTTATGCGTTAAGGTACGTTTAAAACTCGCCACTGATCCTTTTAGTTGCTGTTGGTCAACTACCAACTTTTTAAGTTTCCCGCAACTGAAGTTGCTCCGTTTGCGGAAGGACTTATCGGCCCGGCCTCCGTAGTTCAGCCCTGAATACTTTAGATGCGTATACGTATTTATTCGCTACTAGGTGCTTCATTCATGCACCTGACTGAGGCGTTATCGGTTGAACACGGAGGCAATACACGAGTTTTCGAATCCTACAGGGATTCACAATTTTATCAGTAAAAATTCTAGAAGTCGGAAGGTTTGATAACAAACCAACCAAGGGATATCGTAGGTGGTTATCTACAGAGGAATTCATACTGGACTTGTTAGAGACATATAAGTAAATAGCTGTACATAGTAATCCTGAAACCCAAATTCAACATAATTGGAAAACCCGTTATTCAGATGACCATGAAGACGTGATCCACTACTGCTATAAAATTCGTGAAGCACTGCAGATTTTTGGGTATACTAATCCCTATACTGAACTCTATTAACTCACCAGTTTTAAACAATACGAGGATTGCATTAACAAATTGAAAAACGAATTCAATTAATGAATTAGTCATTCTATACTAATCGCAGTTATAAATTAGCTTTGAGTTCAGTTTCTCGCTCTGTTTCCTTCGATGTGCATTCAGAGAACGGTAGTAGAACGTGAATGTACAAAACGAATGCAGTAAAGCCGACCCACAGATAATCACATCATCACACTGATATTATAAAGGCGAAAGTTTGTGAGTGTGTGTTACTGCTTCACGCTCAAACGGCTGGACGGATCTGCATGAAATTTGGCACAGAGATAGATTATAGTCAGGAATACCACATAGGATACTTTTTATCCCGGGAATATGTTCCCTCGGGTTAAGTTTAATTAGATAATATTCGATATCCACGCAGGCTAAGCCGCAGACAGAAGCTAGAAAAATATAAAAAAGCGTGCGTTTATATGAAACATCGAGTTTTAGAAAGACACGAGAGAGAGAGAGATGAGAGAGAGACGAGTGACAAAGACATCGCTAATCACCTGAATTGAGAATTCGAATCGAAGTTGAGATCTTGTAAAACTCTACTTTAGCATGAGAACAGATGCTCTAGAAGTCTAGACAAGTTAAATAGGGTTTTTTCATGGCCAGAAAAATGATAGATCTATTTAGTCCGTCAGTGTGATTATCTAATAATATTGGACACGTATTTTTTGCTTTACCAAATCAATAAAATTTACAATGTTCAGGAGTGAAGGCTTGTGACGTCACTGAGGCAGTATAAAGTTTACTAGCGGCGTGACGTCACACGATATTTCAACGCATTATATCGTCGTCGCTTAATGTTTACGTGCCAAAAGAAAAAATACGTGTCATTATTTTTTTATAAATCTACCTGACGGACAAAAAACTAATTTTCAGCAAACTACCCTATTCTATCAACGAAATTGCCGCAATAGAGATTGGAAAATGTCTAAAACGTATGGGATTGGCAAGCGCTATCAAAATGTCAGGTGATCAATTCCTTACATTTTGAAATTTCGTCCATCGCATCGTCAATATCGTCATCGCTGGCATGGAATGTCACTAGAGCTATGGCCAATAGGGATGTTTGCCGGGTAGGAAATTATAATTCTATTTAGTCCGTCAGTGAGATTATCAAACAATATTGGACCCGTATTTTTTGCTTTAAATAAATAAAAAAATACAAAGATAAAGCGCATCAAAGTTCAGGAATGGGGCCTTGTGACGTCACTCTGTCAGTAAACTGTAGCACACCGTGACGTCACAAGATATTTCAAAGCACTGTATAGTCCTATTTTTTTGTTTACGTGGCCAAAGAAAAAATCATGTCGAATATTTTAAGTTATCTAACTGACGGACTAAATGGATATGTTTTGTCAACTACCCAATTCCAGTAGTTTTAAGGAATGTTCGCATTTTAATCACAGTCTGGTAACACCTTAGTTGGCAGAGATTGAGACACAATAGAAAATGTATTGTTTTTCAGTAACCTGTCAGTTGAAGTTAGGGTTGCCAACTGTACTTTAAAATAGATAATTGTACTCTATTATCTATAACACTATAGAGTATGCTGAAAGATTCTTTTCACACAATGTTTACTATACTAGTGCCCGCCACTTCAGCATTTACTGAGAGAGTATTTTCGGTCATGAATATAAAGTGGCGGAAAGAAAGAAACAGAGCTTCATTGAAATTGATTAAAAATGAGCTCTTGATCTATATGAATTTAGAGTTAGAATGTTTTGAGTCATACAATCCATTTAAATACCATGAAAATTGTTATGTGCTGCAAAAAGTACGAAAAACTACCTTTATAAAACATATAAAATAAATGATACTCTTTTTTATAAGTCCGTAATCTTTATTTACCCACTTTGAAATCAGATATACTCTATTTCTTCTAATAAAAGTTGTCAATATTATTGAAGTGTTATTATTATCACTTTCATTAAAAACACCTCTTATTTTCTTACATTTAACTAACTACATTCAGAAACCGTGAGGAAACGGTACTTTATCAAAAAGTCGATTCGCCAAATTAAAGACCGCATTGAACGTCTGAATAGAGTAAATCAATATGAGTGCCAGGTGCGAAAGATGCCTCAAATGGTCGTGAGCTAGTTTTATGAATCTAGAAGTTGCCGTAATTATATCATTTTTGACAGCGCTTATGGTTTCAAGTAGAATACTGCAAATTTTATACACAGAGAAATGAGTTTTTTTAATGCTTTTTTTTTGAGTCGGTCACATCTGTTCTTCCTCAAGACAAAAACACATTGTATCCTTATATTGTAACTACTTCAAATTCTTCTGGATGTACCTACTGATCCACGACACTTATTTCACTGAAATAAAGCTATATCGACGCTACTTTTAATCCAAAAAATAAACGCACTCTTGCTACGGGATAGCAAAGAAAATATAAAAAGCTAGTGTTTTTTATATACAATTGCTTCTGCCAGAGGTTTCGCCCGCGTAGTAAATGTTTTAACATCTCAAGGGAACACACTACCGGTATAAAAACTATAATTTGTCCTCCCCAGGGTATCAAACTGTCTCCATACCAATTTCGTCTAAATCGGTTTAGTAGTCAAAACGCACCAAACCTACAGAGCTACTTCTGCATTTATAATATTAGTACGGACTACGGATGGCTTATGGTTTGCTCCCGAAAAATTCAAATGAAACAAGGAAAACAATATCAAGCGCGACTGATAATTACGTTACGTTTTTGAGAATGTGCTTGTGACGCACGTGTACATTAAATCAGTATGTACCTAACCTATGTATAGCATACATACACACATAATATATACGGCATACGTCACATCATTACCGATAGTGCTGCTTGCAACTAAACACGGCTTACCGAGAAATTGACACGATTAGGGAAAAATAAAAAGTACAAGCATAGTAAACATTTTGGAAATACTTTCATTACGCGTACAGCTAAGGAATGGAATTTCCTGCCGGAGTCTGTTTCACCATAGCTACAACTACACCTGCACCTCTACCTATCCCTCCGGCAAATACAGGCGTGATGTTATGAGAATGAAGATGGATTGTGAAAGAAAAGTAAGTCAATGATAGCGTGGCGATTGACAGGAGAGAATGGAAAAAGTTTTACGCCGACCCCGATTAACATGGGGCAAGGGCTGGAAGACTATGCGAAATCCGACTTTCCCTAACCACATGGTGGAGACAAAAATTGCATAAGCAGTCTACAATGCTCCTACGGCTGGGACAAAGCCCTCATCTCCGAGAGAGGGAGTGGGGAAAAACCACCATGCGGGCACAGTGTGGGTTAGTAGATTTCACCCGTCTTCGATTTTTTGGATCTATCCCATGATATACATGCGTATACCTTCAACGATGTTGTCATTTATCGTTTTTAAAGCAGTGGTGATGAATGATTTCCTCCTGCGTCGTGTTCCTCATTACTGAGGGTCGTGATTCCCACTGTCGTCGTGGATACAACTTTTCCTTCACTAATTTTTGCCATCTGTGCCTGTCTTTAGCGTCGTGGAGAGCATCGTGCAGTTTGGTGTTCAACGATGTGCGGACTTGGTCTGACCATCTTATTGGCCTTTAATCTTGCCAATAACCATCAGATGTGCCAGGTTTTGCCCATCCTTTCTGGCAATGTGACCAAAGAACTCCAAAATTCTGCGAAGCCAGGTTGTGGACAGTCTGACCTTTGAAGTGATGAATGAATTACATGACGCAAAGGGTTGACCGAGTGGCGTCCAACGTCCGAAACAAGGAGTGTTGATCGACCGGACGGTGGGTGTTGGTTGTCCATCTCTATGGGTAGACGACATTCCTGCCATCGCGGGTAGAAGCTCGATGAAGCTGGCACAGGAACGTGGAGATTGGCCCAAGGAAAGAGAGTAATTTGCTCAACGAGGGGCGAACATGTGATAGGTGTGAATGATAATGAAGAAAAAGTCTGTCATTGTTAGCGACGAGACACGATTAGCATAAGAGATCGATCATATGATTAAGTTGTAAAAAATAAAGAGTAATTTTAAGCGTATATGTCATTTAAGTGTAGTTCTTATCTTTAAATTGTTATTGTATAATTATCAAGTTGACATCTAAGTGTAGGCTAGGAATAATGATTTGCTGTATTCAGCGCTATATTAGCATAGAAATAATAATAGTTTTACCATAAGATCGTTTTCTAAGCGACCCGCCTCCAACGTACTCGTTTTCAGGTAGCAAGATTTTGACCCGGCACCGGCCAATCGCGTGCCGGAACGAGAGGCCCTAAAAATACGCGGCTTTGACTTCTAGTTACTTAAGATGCCACCAGGGTATTTTTAGTATATTGGGCGTTTTTAGTGTTTAAGTTAAGGTTTATTGTTGAAATGTATTATAATTAGATAGATTAAGTGTTTCAACATGTATTAGTCATAAGTTCAACATTGTAAGGGATGTTTTACCGCAGAAAAGAGCCAAAGAAAGTTACCCATACCACGCTGCAAGACTTTCGCGCTAACAAGTGTGAGCGCCCTTATTGGTCAACGCTCGCAAGCTCATATTCCCGCGCGGATCGGCGTGTTGTGGTTGGTTAGGTCAGTAGAGACCACGCGTCCCGGCGTAAGCGTGGGGATGCGTCTGTTTTTTTATAGAGGCTAAAATCTGCGCTCATTCATTCCGAATCAGCAGCGTCACAAGTGTAGTACATTCTAAGAAAATAAACAACGTATTCAATCCAACAAGGCTTTCTTTTGTGCCTATAACGCCGCTCAAGTACTCCCGCCAGCGAACCCTATCACGTCAATAAGTCAACAGTAACATCCAGACAAACAGTCATCAACAGTGGTCCTTCGAGAAGCCGGATCGGGTTCAAGAAAGAAGATGCCTTCAACAAGAGCCGGAGCAGGACGTTCGAAAAATACAGAAGAAAGCACATCGTCGTCGGATTGGAGCTTACACACGCCAAGCGACAATGCAAGTGAGTCAACTATAAGCGCGTCGGAGGCGAGTCGATCTACACATAAAATGTCGCCGCCGCCCGACGCGAACGCTCGCCTAGCAGATGATGCTGCTGTGAAGGAATCATCGGGGAAAGCTACCTCCACCGCACCCTACACAACTCGTACCATTGAACGAATAGAAGTGTCAAGTCACGCACGCCAAGAAGAGAGCCACCCTACGCAGCAGAACCCGGAAACAAGTGTTGCTGTGAAATTGCGTCGAGTAGTAGAAAGTACACCGACGTCAATAGAAGGGAGCCTGCAGCGACCGCCTCACGCTAAGAAGCCGACCCGCGACACAGACACACAATCTGTCCGCTCGTCATATAGAAGGAAAGCTGAGGCGCAAGCGAAGCTAGCGGTGGCATTAAGGGAAATGGAATTGGCGGAGGCGCGAACAAGAGTGGCTCAAGCTGAGTTAGAACTCGCAGCGGCTGAGTCAGACGAAGAGGATGGTGCCGAGTTGTACGAACGAACTCAAGAGGTCGAGAATTGGTTCATTGAAACCGGAGTCGGCCCTACTAAGGATCAGAGGCCGGCTGAAATAGAAGAAAAGAAGAGCGACATACAAGAGCTAGCCCAAGTGATAATGAAGCTGTCAGAAAAGTCACGCGACATTAACACACCGCGGCATGTTGAGCTTCCTTATTTCAACGGTTCATGTGACGAATGGTTAGCTTTCAAAAGGTCTTACGAGGACAGTGTTGCTTCTTATAGCAATGTGCAAAACCTAGCGCGTCTCAGAAGAGCAATACAAGGGACAGCTAAAGAAGCAGTACAGAGCCTGCTGTTCACAGCCGAGGAGCCTCGTGAAATCATCAAGTGCTTGGAGTCAAGATTCGGAAGACCTGGGGCATTAGCATTAGCGGAACTCGACAAAATGAAAAACTTGTCAAAGGTGGGTGAAAATCCAAGTGACATATGCGTTTTCGCTAGCAAAGTGAAAAATGCAGTCGTAACAATTAAGGCATTGAAGAAACCGCAATACCTGAGTTCCCCCGAAACCTTGAAGGCCGTAGTCGACAAGATGCCAACCTCCATGAAGTTCAGATGGTTCGCTTACCATAGAAGCAGAAGAGACGAAGAACTCCAAGAATTGCTGTTAATTGAAGCGTTCTTGGAGATAGAGGCCGATATGTGCGGGGACTTTGCTCCACCTGAAGTGTCTTCGGAACATAACAAAGTTTATAGAAAACCCGTACATACAGTCCAAGAAGCTTCAAAAGAAACTTACAAGAAGTCGTGTCCTACCTGTGAAGAAGAGCATTTCGCAATCGAATGCAAAAGGTTTAGAGACGCTAACATTGACGAAAAATGGAACACAATCAAGAAAGCGAGGATTTGTTTCAAGTGCCTACGATTTAAACATTCAAGACTCAACTGTAAAGCTCCAGTCTGCAAGCAGTGTGGGAGATGGCATCACACTATCCTACACTCCGACAAGCCACCTGTATCGATAGGAAAGCAAGTCAACAAAGAAGTCGGTGCGTCAGAAGAAATGGTTGCTTCGATTAACAACGCTAAAGGTGAAGAGAAAGCATACTTAAAAATCATCCCTGTGGACCTCTATGGACCGAAGGGTCATGTTCGTGTGCTCGCGTTGTTGGACGAAGGATCAACAATAACGCTCTTGGACGCATCGATAGCCGAACAGATTGGAGCTAAAGGGAATCTTGAAAGATTAACGATCGAAACTGTCGGTGGGAAACTAATTAGAAAAGATAGTTCGCAAAAGATTGAGCTGAGAATTAAGGGGGCTCATAGAAGGGACAAGCGAACTATCATAGCAAGGACCATCGACGACCTGAAGCTGTCTGAACAGACAATTAATAAGGATACAGTAAGGAACTGTCAGCACCTAAGGACGATCGAACATCAAATACTCTACGTCACAGAGAGGCCCAAGCTGTTAATAGGTCAAGACAACTGGGGGCTCATTGTGACGAGAAAATTGAGAAAAGGCAAGCCGTCCGAACCTGTAGCCTCCCTTACCAACCTAGGGTGGGTGCTGCACGGATGCGAATCAGGAGCCAACGCCTTAGTGAATTTCACTCACTATGGCAGAGCTACAGCAAGCGAAAAAAGTGTAGAGGAAATTGTCCGTGAACATTTCCAATTAGAATCTCTCGGGATTCAAAATCGTTCACCGTCAAACGACAGCGATAGAAGAGCCTTAGAAATCCTCGAGAAGACTACAAAGAGACTGGCAAGTGGTCAATTTGAGACCGGATTTCTATGGAGAAGGGAAGACGAGAGCCTGCCTAATAATTATAAGCACGCCCTCCGACGCCTAGTCAACCTCGAAAAGAAGTTAGACCAAGACAAAGAGATGCAAGATTCATACAAGACCCAGATCGACAATCTAATTGGAAAAGGTTACGCAGAGTTGGCCCCGGCGAACGCGAACGAAGGGAGGCTTTTCTACTTGCCTCACTTTGCCGTCGTTCATCAAATTAAGAAGAAACTCAGAATAGTCTTCGACGCAGGAGCCAAGTACGAAGGGAAGAGCCTGAATGATAGAATGATAGACGACGGGATAGTCAAGTTAAGGAGCAGAACAATAAAGTTCCACGACGAAGGAATAAGGAAAATGAATCCCGAAATTCTAATTGGGAAGCAGACAATCACTCGCCAACTAATAAGATTCTATCATAACAAGTTTCTTCACGGAAACACAGTATCAGTAATGAACGAGATTCGACAGAAGAACTGGATCTTGGGCTTAAGAGCAGCTCTGAAGGAAGTCGCGCACCGCTGTCAATGGTGCAAGACTAGGAAAAGTATGCCGGAGATACCCCCGACAGGAGATCTACCGAGCGAGAGGCTGCAACACCATCAGTTCCCGTTCTCTTGCACGGCCGTAGATTATTTCGGTCCGATGCAAGTAACCATCGGAAGAAGAGTTGAGAAACGCTGGGGGGCACTATTTACATGCCTCACCACCAGAGCTGTGCATCTAGAGTTGGCACCATCTCTAAGTGCCAACTCGATGATCATGGCGCTTCGACGGATGGCGGCTAGAAGAGGAACACCAAGAACAGTATACAGCGACAACGGAACCAATTTTGTCGGAGCCAAGAAAGAGCTACAAGAAGCCGCTCAAGAAAGGGGCATCAGCTGGAAGTTCATTCCCCCAGGCTGTCCGAACATGGGAGGCGCCTGGGAGAGACTTGTTCGCTCAGTCAAGACAGCGTTGACAGTCGTTCTCAACGAAAGGAGTCCACCCGAAGAAGTGCTTCATACACTCATGACCGAAGTTGAGCATATAGTCAACTCTAGACCGCTCACTTCAATCAGTATGGACACTGAAGACGAAGAAAGTTTGACGCCAAACCACTTCCTATTGGGGCGATCGTGCGGAGCAATGGCGCCGGGAGAGTTTGACGACAAGGAGCTCATCGGGAAGGCGAACTGGAGAATCACCCAACGACTGGCAGACCACTTCTGGAGAAGGTGGGTCAAAGAATACCTACCTATCCTAATGCCAAGGAAAGTAAAAGGAAAAGAAACCAACGACCCGAAAGAAGGAGACATCGTGTTGATAGTGGACGCTACCCTACCACGAAACTCATGGCCTCGTGGGGAAGTTATCAAGACGTACCCCGGACCAGATGGAAGAGTTCGAGTGCTGGACGTGCGAACGACGGGAGGAGTGCTTCGACGGCCAACGCGACGGATCGTCGTGCTGGTACCCGTCACCTCGTCGCTTCAAGAAGATGCAGTGCAACGCACCGTGGGGGAGAATGTTAGCGACGAGACACGATTAGCATAAGAGATCGATCATATGATTAAGTTGTAAAAAATAAAGAGTAATTTTAAGCGTATATGTCATTTAAGTGTAGTTCTTATCTTTAAATTGTTATTGTATAATTATCAAGTTGACATCTAAGTGTAGGCTAGGAATAATGATTTGCTGTATTCAGCGCTATATTAGCATAGAAATAATAATAGTTTTACCATAAGATCGTTTTCTAAGCGACCCGCCTCCAACGTACTCGTTTTCAGGTAGCAAGATTTTGACCCGGCACCGGCCAATCGCGTGCCGGAACGAGAGGCCCTAAAAATACGCGGCTTTGACTTCTAGTTACTTAAGATGCCACCAGGGTATTTTTAGTATATTGGGCGTTTTTAGTGTTTAAGTTAAGGTTTATTGTTGAAATGTATTATAATTAGATAGATTAAGTGTTTCAACATGTATTAGTCATAAGTTCAACATTGTAAGGGATGTTTTACCGCAGAAAAGAGCCAAAGAAAGTTACCCATACCACGCTGCAAGACTTTCGCGCTAACAAGTGTGAGCGCCCTTATTGGTCAACGCTCGCAAGCTCATATTCCCGCGCGGATCGGCGTGTTGTGGTTGGTTAGGTCAGTAGAGACCACGCGTCCCGGCGTAAGCGTGGGGATGCGTCTGTTTTTTTATAGAGGCTAAAATCTGCGCTCATTCATTCCGAATCAGCAGCGTCACAAGTGTAGTACATTCTAAGAAAATAAACAACGTATTCAATCCAACAAGGCTTTCTTTTGTGCCTATAACGCCGCTCAAGTCAGTGGCGGTAGCTTCATAGAAGCCCAAAAGCCTGGCTTGCCTTACTAAAATGCTCGATAGAGAATCAATATCAAACCTGAACTATTTAAAAGTTCGCGCGCTTAATTCTTATCAAAATAACACAAAGTATCTACCTATGCCACACTACTTCACATAGCGATTGGTCGCGCGCAGAGTTTCGCATTTGCAGTTGTAGCATCTACATATAGCTATCTCGCTTACACGCACCGGCTTTTACCGGGCTTTCAAATACTATATCTGTCTCTTTCGCACTTATAGCGATGTGTCGTATAACGAGTTAGAAACTTGTGCGTCTTTGTAGACGTTCAGTTTGAAGATTTAAGCAGGGCTTTGCATGTGAAGTTGTACGCGTATCCGTGACCTTGTCACCTTGCCAACTCTGCAGTGTTGCCGTTTTAGCGACGTTGTGAGATCTTGGAGATTTTTAACGAGTTTGGTGACTTTTTTAAGATTTAGCAAAAATAAAAACCAGCGACTTTTGAAAATAACGAATATAAATATTCAAGCAATATCTTAAAAATAAAAAATTTGCGACATCTAGCTAGATTTTTCATATAACTGGCGACTTATTTTTGCCAAATGACAACACTGCAATGACCCGAGTGCAACTCACTTCAGTTCATATCTCTTAGTACACGGTTACCAACTTAGGGATTTTGTCCCTAAATTTAGGGACTAGAAGTGTTAAAAGGGAAATTTTTGGGGACTGGAATATTTTGGGGATTTTTTTAGGGATTTCGAACAAAACTTACCAAATCGAAAACAAAGCGTGTGTTTTCTGTTTTGTGCGTAGAAAGGAACGCACGATATGTAATTCATATCCCCTAAAAAGGTACATAGTATCATGATGGTACGATTTTCCTTATAAATCGGGATTATGGATCGTGAGTAAAACTTAATCATACTGTGGACACGATCAAGAACTTCATCGTACATATGTATGACTTCAAAAATGAGACGTCAAATGAAAGGAGCAACAGGATGATGATGTGGTTCTAGAAATAATTAACAAGTTTGCATAGTTGTATTTTTCATTTTTTTTTATCAACTTAATATGTAACGTTATATTTACCTACGAAATAATTTAGGTACTAAATAAGTATGTAGGTATAACACATATAAAATTCTATTTAGGGATTTTTAGGGAAATTCGGAAAAATTGGGGAATATTTTTGTTTATAACACAACAACACAGGTAACACTGTCTTAGTAGTCTGTGCCATTGTCATTGTCAGTTTCATTTGCTTGAGTGGGAAAAGTTAGAGTTTTTTGTGTTTTCTTAGATTTTCTCGGTGATACAATTGTTTTGGTGACTTACCTACAACAATGGAGGTAATTGTACCTTGTGAGGATTTAAAATGCGTTCAAGTTTTGATTGGCGAAGATAAGGTAAAATCTTTAAACTTTGCTCAGAAAAAACAGTTAATTTCTTCATTAAAACCGACGCCTAATCTGTCTATTTCTCAGACTAGTAAATCGCATAAACGAAAATTTAATAGATCAGTGTATAAAACTAGTTGGATTGTTGGCTGTTCGCACACTAATAAGTTGTATTGCTGGTGCTGCATATTTTTTTCGAATGAAGATTCCGTTTGGAATACATCTGGTTATAATGATTTAAATAACATATCTGGCGCCATTAAAAGGCACGCAAATTCCCATAAACACCTGTGTGCAATGGTTTCTTTCGGAAATTTTGGTAAACAACGAATTGAGACATCTATATCACGCCAGATATCTGAGGAAATTTCAAAATATAACACGCGCGTTGATAACAACCGTAGTGTATTTCAAAGATTAGTCGATATTGTTTGTCATTTAGCACAACAAGAACTTCCTTTAAGAGGTCATGATGAGTCCAAAACTTCATTAAATAAAGGCAATTTTTTAGAACTGGTCTCGTTAATTTCAAAATACGATGTCGTTTTAGAAAAGCATATGCAGCATCAGGAAACTGACAAACCGGGGCCGAGTTATTTATCTAACAAAATTCAAAACGATATTATTCATTCCGTAGCCGATGTGATGCAAACTTGCATCGATTACGAAGTTAGGCATACAAAATTTGTTTCAATTATTATTGACGAAACCCCCGATGTTAGTCATAGAGAACAACTGTGCTTGATTCTGAGATATTATTATAAAAATGAAATTCATGACCGTTTTTTGGGCTTTCTTAATGTTTCGGAAAGTCGCACAGCAGACTCACTCTCTAATATTATTTTAGAATTATTGAATAGACATGATTGCATCGCTAAATTAGTAGCGCAAAGCTATGACGGTGCTAGTGTAATGTCTGGTGTAAGAAATGGAGTGCAACAAAAAGTTAAAGATGTTTGTCCACAAGCAATTTACATTTGGTGTAATGCACATATTTTGGCCTTAGTGTTGTCTAAATCATGCAATAGAATTCAGGAGGTTAGTTTATTTTTTTCAGCCCTTCAGGCTTTGTGTAATTTTTTTAGTAATAGTACAAAACGAGCTGCTTTTTACGATACTCATTGCAGCAAAAAATTGCCTAATGCTCCCGCAACTCGTTGGACATACATGTCGCGAGTTGTAAACACGGTTTTTGAACAAAAAATTAAACTTATTGAGTTGTTTTCTGATCTGTGCGACAATCCACAGAACTGGGACGGGGATACGATTTTAGCTGCGGAGAATTTTGAAAACACTTTGCGATCTTTTAATTTCAATTTTTTTCTTTTTATTTTTCATCGGATATTTGAAAAAACTGACTGCTTGTACAATATTCTACAAAAATCACAAGTTGATGTCGGTTATTGTATTAATAAAATAAAGGATTTTCAGGCATGGTTACGTGCTGAATTTCAATCCGAATTTGATCAAATTTATGAGAATACTTTGCAAAATAACTCGGCTCCTCGTTTGAGACGCAACGTACGCTGTGCAAAAACGGAATACAGACGACTTTTTGTAGAAGTAATTGATAACATTAATACCGAAATTACTGACCGATATTCTGAAATTTATAAATTAAAGTTTTTCCAACTGCTCAACAACAAAAAATTTGACAATTATCACTCACATTTTCCTACAGAGGAATTAGATTCATTATTTGACATTTATGCAAACTATTTCGACAAACAAACATTAAAAAGCCAATTGATTTGCTTGTATTCTAGTCCTGATCTGAAAGATCGTAATGTTTTCGAATTAATTGATTTCATTCATGAGAATAACCTCGAAGATGCCTTTCCCGAGCTGTTAAAGTTAGCGTATCTTGTTGTAACTATTCCGGCTACCAGTTCTTCCGCGGAACGTGCTTTTTCGTCTCTTAAACGTATCCATACCTATCTGAGAAATACACAAGGTCAAGAGCGTCTTTCCGAATTATCAATGATAGCTATTGAAAAACAGTTGTTGGTAGAATTAAAACGATCACCAACATTTTACTCTGATGTAATTAAATCATTTCTTAAGAAAGATAGACGATTCCAATTAGAATATAAATAATTTATTTAAATTCCTTTTTACATTCTATCTAGCTATTTTTTAACTTTCGGTTTTGTTTTTTTTTTCGTCTGTAACCTGTTAGTCCTGTTACGAAGCAAGCAACTACTTACCATTACTTTGTTCCCTCAAGCAATGAAGCAAACCAAACGGCTTTTTTAAAAGCCACCGGAGGTATGCAATTGCTGATATGTTTATTATATTCAATCTAGCACTAGCATGCCTTCAGTGTGCTTTGGTTACCTCATTCACCGCACGATGGCGTAGAGCTAAATTGTATAAATAATGGGTGGCTTGCTGCAAATTTGTCATTCAACATTTCGTCACTCAACCATCAGCAGCAAGCCACTCCTGGGAATAAATTAAGAAACAAGAAGCCCGAAGTTTTACTCATCAATCAACAATTCAACATACATACAGTCCACCCTGACCCAGTAGTTTATGAGAAAATTGCGATGATACATATGTAGGTACCTACATACACAGACGAAAAGATTTTTTTTTTTTTTTTTTTTTTTTTTTTTTTTTTTTTTTTTTTTGAAATCTTTTTAAATTTTAGTGGGCTTGCCTTATTTTGAAACCCTAGGCACGCCACTGGCTCAAGTACTCCCGCCAGCGAACCCTATCACGTCAATAAGTCAACAGTAACATCCAGACAAACAGTCATCAACAGTCATCAATACAGTATTTCAATCCTAACTAATTAGGAAATAGAAAATACCGGGGGCAGCGAACACTACTTTATCTTTCCTTTTATTTTATCTCTAATTAATTTCGTTCCGAGTTCGCAGACGGTTAAATCAATTCTCTTTTGGACACGCTGATTAATCTTTTTTCTTTTTCAAGATAAACGGTGAAAGTGTTCGCAAGGGATAATAAAGAAAAATGTTTTAATTAGAAGAGCCTTAGTTTCGAAAAGGTGTACCATCGACATAGCCCGAAATTACTAAACTAAAGTGACAGTGCTCGCAGAACGGATGGTCGATGGGGTCGAAAAGACGACCGCGAAAGGGAAGCTGCAGCATTGGAAGGCCTCTCTCTAGGTGGACCGACTGATTAAGGCTGAAGGAATCTAATGGATGCGAGACGCATAGGACCGATAAGTTTAGCGACGCTTGGGTGAGACCTATGTCTAGCAGTGGACGTCTTTCGCCTGAGATGAAGATGATGACTAGGGGCCGATTTCACCAATAAAAATAATCGCGATTAGTTCAACTAAACTTAGTTTATGCAATTACTGCGATCGATTGGTTGTCACCACTGAGAATGTTACACGATGAAGATAAAGTGGAGAAGAACAAATAATCAATGGATAGACTGTTTGAAAGATGATAATTATTATGTCGAGAAAGGGCATGGCTTGGCTTGGGATTGGGATGTTGCATCGACCACGAATAAATTCGCAAAAAGGGCATGAGAATGTTGAGTGAAGATGAAGATTTAGAGATAGTAAAATACTCGTAAATGTGTAAATATAATATTATAATTTCGGGAACAAAATACTGTTTCTACAGTAAGTATTTAGCGTTTATTATTTATGTAAATGCTAATTAATATTTGTTTGATAGCACTAGAAACCCTATAGCCATACATCAGCACATTACTTTGTTATGTTTTTTTTTACTTTTCGGATAATCAATGGTAGAGAATGCCTTGTGGCTGTAAGTCCGCGTATCTACGACTCATTAATGAACAAATACATAAATGAAGTTCAAATAATTCCCATATCTATCGATGTTAACTGAACAAATGAAAAAATATGGTTGGTATTTATAATAAAAAAGGCAATTTATTTTATCTCACAAGGTCATCTAAATACCGCAAAATAGCACTCGCATGAAACTATTGTGGCCTTTTGTTAAATCTAAGTTTCCGTTAATTTACGAAATATAATGTTACCCAGTCTATTTTTAGAACCTTCTCACTCATTATATATATTTTTGATAGCGTGACGGTTTACAGGAGAAAAGATAGAAGAAGAAAATGTGTTGCCTCAACCCCAATTTTGGTATGGGGCAGATAGAAAAAGATGGTACACAAAAAAACTGCACCAAAGCTTGTTCTGAAGTGCCAACGGGGCCTAATAATTGTAGATTAGGTAGACCCATCTGCCGGGGCTGTACCCTTTTAACAATATGAGTTACCTATCTAAAAACACATATTACGTGTAACTATCGCCTTATTCATGTCAAAAAAGAAGTTGAAAATGACAATAGGTCGCCATGTAACGGTAAACCTCGAAGAAACAATTTTTTTTTTGTTCCTTTCTTTATCAGTTTTTATCTTCTGAAACCCTCAATACGCTAGTAAATCCTCTTGAAAAAAATTGACACGTCATAAACGCAAGTGATGCGACCATCTAAGACCGCAGTTGTCAATTTGTCACATTTCTTTTGCGACCATTTTTTTCGTTACAAAAACTTGGTCTCAACTCGCACTTGAGCGCTTTTTGTTATATAAAAGATGCATACACTTTGTTTAGTAGATCAGCTTCTGCCGTTAGAAAGTCATAGTTTTTTTTTTTTTTTTACAGTTTCAAGTCAGGATGAGTCATGTTATGTGTGAATGCAGTAACTGCATATTTTGTTGTTAGTTTCAATATTGGGTTATTTTAAATTGACTACTAAAATGTAAATGAATAAACTATTATTTTGAAGAGGATAATAAAAAAAATATAAAGTACGGGGAAAATGCGAGAATTTACACGCTTAGAAGTCCTACTTCCTTTGTCACGCATAACGTCATTGATACAAAATGGCGTTACTGTCGTGTGACGTCACTTGTACAGTAGGACCGATGTGTCGTGCGTGGCCCGTCTGAAGTTAGCGGCAATTGGTTGCACAGAACATACTTTACGAAATAAATGGCGGTATGCAAGCACGAGTTTATAGCTCTCGCCACTTCTGGGTCGCCCTGAAGTTGGCTTTCCGCATGCGCGCGGCACGAAACGGTGCTGTTTTTGTATGAGATTCACTACTGCGCAGCCATTGTTGCCAACTTCAGGGCGGCCAAGAAGTTTGGCAAGGACACACATGCGCGACAGTTCGCAGACTATGATCAGACGGGCCACGACTCATCGGTCGTACTGTATGTATTGTCTCTCTCATTTCGCCTTTTTAAACATTTTACTGTGTTTTCTTTTCTGTCTCTCTAATACAATAAAAAAACCGGCCAAGTGCGATTAGGACTCGCACAACGAGGGTTCCGTACAAAACTCAGCTTAAAGGTATTATAGATATATATATATATATATTTGATATGAATTTCAATTTAATACCTCTACGCGTTCATGAGGAAAGGGGTAGCAAGTTTAAAATTATTAAAAATATTTTTATGTAACTAATAATTTACGGTTTTCGCAATTATTCCTTTATCTGCGCTACAAGACGTTGCTTCGTACCAAATTTCATGATTCTGAGTACACGAGGTACCCTGTAGGTTTTGATTCCCTTGCGAGTGTCGAAAATTTGCGGAAATTTGCGACATAAATGGCTGTATCGTTTGATTGCGTTGGCTTAGAATATTGATTTTTTCATAGCTTTAAGGGACATTAGGCCTGAGTATTTGATATAAATTACAGCTTGATACCTCCACGCGTTCCTGAGAAAAAGGGTCTTGACAGACAGACAGACAGACGGATTGACAACAAAGAGATCCTATAAGGGTTCCGTTTTTTCCTTTCGAGGTACGGAACCCTAAACATCCGATCAAATACTCAGAAAAAAAGAATATGTGACTTGACATTCACAACAAATTAAATAAATATGTAATGAAAAATTAAGATTTACTTCTAGATGTATACTTTGAACCTGACAATTGTTTTGACCAACTTTAAGAAGCCATGTGACCAATTAATTACTTTATCTCATATTTTTTTATCTATCAACATTGTATGTACCTACCCAATTTATTTAATAGGTATACCAATATAAATAATTTAATTGACAGGTTATTGAACTCTAGAATTTTATCTCTTCTAATATTGTCTAGCAACAGCCTTATTAGGTCAAATTTACACTTTAATTTTCCTTACTATTTAATTTAATTATTATAATCAATACATAATAATACTTTTAAAATCAACACAAAAAAGTTAAGTTTCGGGCCAATCGTTAGCTTACAAACTTAAGAAGATTACAAAAAAAAAATGCTAGCTCTTGCTAACAAAATGAAACGAAAAAGTTTCCTAAAATTATGTATGTTCTGTAACTTATATATTTATGGTCTTCATAATAAAGAGTATTCTAGTTATATCAAATATTAGATAGAGAAATAGGTATTCATGGAGAATTTTGAGTGAAAAATATCTCACTCAATTGGATAGATAGATAAATAATAAGAAAACAAAGAAATATACCAGTTTCTATTAAACAGCATGCTAAACAAAATTTTAAAATAATATCATTTAGGGATAATAAATATACCTAGTTCATAAGAATGTTAGAAAGGCATCATCATCATTAAAACAATAATTTAAAAACTAGCTTTTTGTCTAGGTAAGTTATAAAAGCATATGTGCACCAAGGCCATGGTATTTTTTTTTTGTAATTTAGTTTTTTTGACAACAACCATAACTTATGATTATAATTTTGCACATGGTTAAATGTGGCAAGATGAAATGAAATAACTTTTTACAACACACATATTTTCTAAAATTAAGGTGAAAAAAAAAATATATGAGGAAGATAACAACAAGAAGATTATTTTGGATGAGAAATGTTTTTGAGAGACATTATTTGTAAATATTTACAGTTGTTTATGTCCTATGTGAGAGAGTTATATTTAGAATTGTGTGCAAACATTTCAGAGTGCTCCAAAACAAAGTTGTTATATGAATCATGGGTTATAATAAAATAGATACCACATGTATGAAAACTCTAAGGCAATATTCTAATGCAAATAAAACCTGTTTGCTGACAATGACACAAACATACAGTAACAAAGAAATAGCTAGCAACAGTGTACTGTGAACCTATGTACATGCAATAACAATTAATTACGCATAATAGACGCTATAATCCGTTGTGAGTGCCTAAGGCCATAAACATAGAGAAAAAAAATGCGCAATCAAGACCATGGCCTACATACGGAATTACGAAATATCACCAGCCAGTACATACGGAAGAACACCGTGCTAACGTAACGCACCTACCTACTAGTTTATCAACGCGTTATATATAGATACGTTGGCCCACGGAGTCGTGAAAAGAATGCACGCTCCTTACCCAGACAAATAGGCAAAGGTCTACATCAATAAGAACCTTCAAATAAAATGTTATTAATAACTTTTCACGGGTGTACAACAAAGAAATGTTAATAAAAACACACCCCATATTGATTTTATATAGGGTCGTGACAATCAGCTGACGGCCCTACAGCTACTTATTTACATGGTGGCCCTCGAACGCAATAGGTTCTTTGTAATGACGATAACAAAGAAAGGATACAGTTTGATGACATCGGTGTCCATGCGTCGTTTCCCAGCGCTCGGTGACGACATCTTCGTGATCTATTCCTAATAAATCACAATATCGAACACGAACACTAGAACTAACTCACACTAGACGCAGCGAAACCAATTTTTCGTCCACCAGCAGCAGTCAGAAAAATAACATTGTAGAAAAACAATGGACACAAACCATAGACTAAAATTTCGAAGATGATGTGTAATGAACACGATGTTGCCACACAGCAATATCCACAAACCTGCGGAAAACCACTGAGTTTAGCCTTATGTATACGGTTCTCTATAATAGACAATGACCATCCCAGAAGATTATGCGTCAAAAATTAAAAAGCATGCAAATTTGTCTATGCGTCATCATCAGCCAAACTTCGCGTGTGTGAATCAAGGAAGATTATTTATAATTCAGTTTTAATTATAGATTTCTTTTACATACACATCCCAAAGTTAGTTAGAACGACGCGTTTGTGGACTGCGACGCTCCGTCGGCGCGCCACTAATGCGGAAACATGTGTTTTGATGTGAACATCAAATCATGATACATGACAACAAATTTTAACTTATCGGAGTTTACGTGTATTAATTGTGTATAGGAGTGATAAAGAACTGTTGTGAGATCTTGTGGCAGTGGTGAATGCTTTAGCGGATTCGTGTGTGGCTGGTGATAAGTGATAAAGTGCGGTCATTTCCGGTGTGTTATTCGTGATGTGGGCGCCCCGGTGAACTCTCCCTCTGAATTGTTCTGACGTCCTGGTGCAGCCATGGCGAACCCAGGGATCGGGGTCTCTTTTGACCCTAATGACATGACCAGGTTAGCAACAAGATCACTAAAGTAACCCTAGCCACAATACCTCTAATTTCATGTTTTCATTCATGATTTTCCTAATAAGGAAGTAAGAAATAAGTACATTTAAGTTCCAACAAACTTTGAACCTATACAACCCCATTATGTACTTATACATACTCCATTAACACTATGAAAACTATCAGTCAGGGGTCAAAAGTGCAGTAATACTCTCCCAAAATTCAAATGGCTAGTTTTTGTAGAAGAAGTTAAATTATCCACAACTGGTATAATATGTTGTAAAGATATTAAAGTATAGATTATACCTACAAACCGTGAAATGTTGAAAATCTCCTGCCTAAAAAAAATGCAGCTGCTATTTTGGTAAAGTGAGACTCTAGTCACTGTTAGTGTACAGCAACATTGCTAAAAATTACACAGTTCTGTCTGTGGTAGGCATTTCCTTTTATTGAAAATAAGAATAAACCTATTAGAAGAAATGGTTCAAAACCACAAATTATGACACAAAGGGAAACAAACAACAATCATTTATTTATTTGGTTTTCCCTTTAAATTTAAATAACATAGTATTTCTCTGCTTGAAATAGTGTCAGAGTGTAAATAATTTCAAGTTTGGAACACACATTCATCAGTCTCCTGCTTGTAACCATTTTGTCTGTGGTTGGTGCAACAGCATGTGTTCCTCTCCTATATCTACGTTTCTTTCATCTCAATATTTACTCACATGGTAAGGAAAGGTTTTTATTTTTGTTTTTATTTTCCTGTAATATTTACATATAAAGTAATCCAATTACTAGGTCAAACAAATTAACCAATATAGACTAACTTTCCTCTTAAAAACTTAATGAAAGTAAAAAGTAAAAAAAAAAAAATTGTTTGGGCCTAATTGCTTATTATTACTCTCTATGGCTAATTAGGTACCTATTGTCTAAACAAAACAAACAATAATCTGAAAGGCTACAACAGTTGCATTCTAGAGAATTTGTAGTTAAAGCAAACTAATGATTATGACTAATTTTTAACCAATTTCAAATGGATGTTCTCATTTGACCTATATGTATGTATGTTTGTCCGCGATTTTCTCGCGTTTGGCTGTACCGATTTTAATCATTCTTTTTTTATTGGATTAAGGAGTGTGATACATTATTTAGAAAAGTGTTATACCGAATAACACTGTCAACTTAGGTCATAGTGCAAGTTTCATCAAAATTAGTTAGGGACTTTTCAAGTTATGGAGTATGCAACCAAACTCTTGAAGTATGCGACAAACAGCATGAATGTGAAAATTGAGTTATTATGGGTATATTGTTGTTGGGAATTTAGAGTATAATAATAACACAGTGGAATATTCATATAGTGAACAGAACACAACTTTTATTAGATATTGACAACCATTGTTAGGAATGTTGCTAAGCATCTGAAACTACCATAAACCCTTTATGGTCTTACTGACATAATGGATTATCCTTCATGGACAACACCCCCACTTAATCCTATATGTCTGATGCAGAACATATGCTTCTGACGTACTGTTCCTTTAGTTAGCATATCTGCAGGCATTAAATCAGTCTGACAATAATTGATCCTGATCACCTCACTATCAGCTAACTCTCTAACAAAATGATATTTTATATTTATATGCTTAGATCTTTTACCGATAGCAGGACTATAAACTAACATGCTAGCGCTTTGGCTATCACTAAAAACAATCACAGTCTCTGTCCGATTAGTCAGTTCAGCATATAAACCTTTCATATTTACAACTTCTTTAGCAGCTTCACAAAGAGCAATGTATTCTGCCTCGGCAGTACTTAATGCTACGCACCGCTGTTTGCGAGCTTGCCAAGCTACAGCAGCACCACCAAACATAAGGAAATAACCTGTAAAAGAACGACCATCAGGCCCATTTCCCCAATCAGCATCCGCATAAGCAACCAAAGATTTGTCGCACTTCTTATAGCACAGCGATAAATCAATCGTCCCCTTCAGATACCTAAGCACACGTTTCAGTGCTGCCATATGAGAGGAATTGTTAAAATGATTAAATTGACTCAGCATTGTAACCGCAAACGAGATGTCTGGTCTAGTACTACATGCCAAATACATAAGAGAACCTATAATCTCCTGATATTCAACGTTCTCATTCCTCTCTCCTGGCTTCAAGTGAATGTTAGTTTCAACTGGTGTACTAACTGGTTTGCAGTCTTTCATACCGTATCTTTCCAAGATCTTTTCAATATAGGATCTTTGAGAAAGAATAATTTCTCTCCTTGTTTGATCTCTGAAAATTCGGACCCCTAAACATTATCTGGCTTCTCCAAGGTCTTTTATCTTGAAATTACTTGCAATATGCCGCTTTACTTTCTCTGCCTCGATGATATTATTTGTAAAGATATAAAAACCATCGACATAAAGCGCAATAGCTAAGAAAACATCTTTAGTTTTCTTTGTATAAACGCATGGATCATATTTGGATCGAATAAAGTCCATTTTCATAATATGTCCATGGATTTTCTCGTTCCAACAACGAGCTGCTTGCTTCAGACCGTATATTGCTTTCTTTAACTTGCAAACTTTGCGTTTATCCTCAATAAAACATTCTGGTTGCTCCATATATAAATTTTCCTGAAGCTCGCCATTTAAGAAAGCCGTGGTCACATCGATGTGATGTATCTGCAGATCTTTTTCAGCTGCAAGAGCTACCAGAAGACATAGGTTCTGTGGTTGTCGATAAAAGAGTAACAAAATCTTTTTGTAATAATAGCGACACATTACCTGCAGTACCCTTACTAGAACTATCCTAAGTAGAAGATACATTGCCCTTACTGTCTTTAGACTTGCGCTGCTTACACTACCACTTATAGTGGCCTTTCCGTTTGCAAAAGTGACATATTACATCCTTCTTGCTAACAAGCGCCGAGTCCATTGCCTTTGTAGTTGTCTTCTTCCATTCACTTTCCTTCAGAAGCGCTGCCATCACTGTTTCCGTAGTGATTTTCATGCTGGAGTGCTCAAATGACATTACAAGAGGGTTGAATTCTTCAGGTAGTCCAGCCAACATTATAATTGCAATAAATTCGTCATCCAGACCAGCTTTTATCTTAAACAAAGCCTGGCTTCCGGCTTGGATCTCATGAACATATTCTTCTGTTGAGCTATAGTCTGTGAGCTTCACATTGAATAATTTCCGAAGTAAATTCAGCCTCCGCAGCAAACCTCCATCTGCATAAGCTCGTCGTAGCGCCTCCCAAGTATCCCTCGCCGTTTTAGTTTTTCATAATGAGAAGGTAGATCTTCTCTGAACACATAAGGCAGATCTTACTCCTAGCCTTGGCGTCTTTTTTAATCGCCTCCGCCGTTTTTGCCTCAAAATCTTCATTTAGACATTCCCATAAATCCAGGTCTGTCAAAAACATTTCCATCGAGAAAGACCAAGTCCCATAGTTGGACTGGCCCGACAACTTCTCAAATGTAACGGCTTGCATTTTCGTATATGTCCGCAAAAGTTTAAATTTACAGAGATACTACGTTATGCCAAGCAAGTCATGGGCTGGGCCCATAACCTGTTGGGAACATTAGAGTATAATAATAACACAGTGGAATATTCATATAGTGAACAGAACACAACTTTTATTAGATATTGACAACCATTGTTAAGAATGTTGCTAAGCATCTGAAACTACCATAAACCCTTTATGGTCTTACTGACATAATGGATTATCCTTCATGGACAACAATTGTCAATCCTTTAGGTACATGGAACCTGCTCAATTTGTAGTGATGGTGAACCAACACTAAAAAGGGAGAAATAAAAACATTTTCATTTCGGAAGTTGGTGTCTTTCGTATTTTTATCGTTTTGCAACACCAACTTCCGAAACTAAAGTTATTTTGCACTTTTTAGTGTTTTGCTTTTGAAGTTGGTTCACTTCTTAGCGATAAAGTTTTTATTTGTGTATGGACTCTAATGTTTCCCATTGATTTCAATATTGGCTAAGACTAAATCTCTCAATCAATCTGGATACAGCCGTCTCCTATATTATGTGTAGTCTCATAACAATATTTTGTGGTGCTTAAGTCTACCATTGATAGCATTTCTCCCAATTCATTACTAGGAGATTAGGTTTATTTTTTAACTCAATTGTATTTTAACATACATTGTAACATTACATAAACTCATGTCTGTTTTCTATGGGGGTATTCACATAATATCACCCGCTTAGATCCTTATATACAATCCTATTCCATTAAATAATTGACGTTGGCATCCGATTTTCTTTTGGAGACTTGAGGGTTCAAAAAACAGTTTGTATGTTCAATATTTGTTTTATCCTCTATGCTCTAAAACTTTCATTATTTCCACTTCAAAAGTTCAAATACATTTTTTTTATAACTTCAATTATGTATTTTGGACCATGATCCATAATTAGTAATCTGCAAGGGGCCCAATACTCCAGGAGAGGGCAGTCTTCTTTATCTGCAATAATATTTTGATTAAGTTGGCATTTTACTTAAGTACCAATTATAAATTTAGTCAATCCCAGTAAATAAACCTAGTCCTGGCAAAAATATAAACCTATACAAATAAATAAAATTAAAATGTCTGTATGTTTTGTATATATATATATATATTTTGATATAACAATGTTTTATTGAATACATGTCAAAGTATAAAGGTACGGTACTAATAACATATGTGCAATTGTTTAATTTTTGTCTGTCTATCTATTTGTCTGTGTGTTCTGGGTAATCTCCGAAACGACTGGACCGATTTTAACGGGACAGTCACTGGTAGATAGCTGATCTTTTAAGGAGTAACATAGGCTTCTTTTTATCCTGGAAAAACTCACAGTTCATGTAAGGAAACCAAAAAAAATACTAGTTTGATGCCGACGAAGTCGTAGGCAACAGCTAGTATGCTCAGTATTGAAAATGGAACAGCGTTATGCATACCATTCTTTTTTCAGGAAGTAAGTATGTGAATCTTTAATGAAGCTTTAAAACATATAAATTAATAACAACATTTTTAGGTAGTTTAAAGAATACCGAAACTAATTAACCTAATTTTTTTCAATATGCTCTGTAGTTGTATAAAATAATTTTGTTATATGAACAGTCATATAACAATTATTTTAACACATTCTTAGAAAACAGATTATTTACCTCTAAATAACTAACAATACATACTGACTTGACTTTGCACTTTGATCAGTAAAACATAGATTGTTTGATTTTTGCTTTACACTAATAAGTAGGTACGAAAATTATTTGCAAAAATATATGCTTGGAAGTGGAGTAGTGGACATCTGCCCGATATACATGACAATACTAAATATAAATAATATTATAGACTTATTTTCAGTCTTCATTTTGAGACTTACCTACTCTTGACACAATAGAAATACATTTTAATATTTACTCTATATACATATAATTTGAAATTCTAAGCCATTTTCATATTCCTGAATAGGGAAAACAATTTACTAGGTACACTAATCAAATAGAATTTGTTTACATGTAGTTATTATATGCTAGGTATACACCCAAAACTTTAAAATATTACTTAATATTATTACATAAAAAATTCACAATGATGCATCATTTAGAACTATTAATTATCAAGTGCATACCCTTTTCACAATTATGTTGACTTAACTCCTGTGTTTAAACCCACCAAACACAAGGTTATTTTTTTTGGGATAAAGAGTAGCATATGACACTCGGCAATAGTGTAGCTTTTTTACCCGACTTCCGAAGGAGGGTAATGTGTTTATCAGTCTATCTAAGTATGTATGTTTATTCCTATGTGGCGTTCTAGAGACCAAACGCGTTGGCCGATTTTGATGATTTATACTTCAATCGATTCATATTAACCCTGCAAGTGTCACTGGGTACATTAAAATTGAAAAATGGCGGATTTTAGGCGCCATATTGTGGGGTATCAAAACAAAGGATTTTAAGAGGTGATTTCAAAAATATATAACACATATGTTAAAATGTACTTGAATCTAAAAAAAAATTACTAAAATAAGTTAATTCAAAAAATCAATAACCCGCCTGTGCCAGTCGGAGGACACGTAATCGCGAGCTGGCTGACCAAAACCAGATGTATCCTCCGACTGCACAGCATGATTTTCTTTTTGTTTGCGTCTTTTTAGTTCGCTTTTTAAGCAGTCGGGTTATTGATTTTTTGAAATAACCTTTTTTTTTTGAAGTTTAAGAATTTTGAAAACACATTGAGTTCTTCTTGAGATTACCCATCATCAGCTGGACATACTCCCCCAAGTGTCGCCACATTGACCGCCAGCATACCCATTACAAAACATAAAATTTGTTGATGATGAAGCCATAATCCAGGCCATAGTATTTTCGTGTGCCAAGTTTCATCAAAATCCGTTTAGCAGTTTAGACATGAAAACGTAACAGACAGACAACACTTGGCATTTATGATATTACTTGCTTCTGCCAGCGGCATCGCCCTCATGAATGTCGAAAATTATCGCAAGGGAACATAATACCAGGATAAAAAGTATCTTGTATATGTTAGTATATGTTATTCCAGACTATAATCTATCTCTGTGCCAAATTTCATCCAGATCCGTTTAGTAGCTTTTTCGTTAAAGAGTAACAAACATAAAAACACACTCACTAACTTTCGCCTTTGTAATATTAGTATGGAATATGGATAATTTGATACACAAAACTAAAGCAACATTCAATATTTCAATACAATAGATTATTTAACAATTCTACATATATTTTATTAATTATTATATCATTACTTTATCACCTAATTTAAAATACATCAATAACAAAGGATCCAAAAATCATTAAGTTTACCAAGAAAACATCAATTTTGTCTTTGCCTTGAAATTTTCACAACTCACTCAGTGTAATTAGCACAAAAACATCTTGTATTGAGACAACAAAAACATTTTGTTGGTAATTAGTAGCTAACTATAATGACCTTCAACTGTTCTGTAAGTGAAACCGTTTGTTCCTAGACTAGTTTTATATTACTTCCTTGGTGTTTGAAATTTTTTTGAATATGTGGAATTATTTTCATTTATAAGCCCTGCTTGTGCCCTCCTGGGTCATCGTACTAACTCAGATTTAGTAGCTAACAAGGTCAAGTTACGTATGACATATTTGTTACTAGCTTCTGCCAGCGGCTTTTCCCATGTGAAAAGTGTTTCCTTATCCCAAGGAATCATTATACTGGGATAAAAAGTAGCCTATATGCTATTCCAGACTATAACCTATATCTGTGACAATTTTATCCGAATCCGTTCAGCCTTTCTGGCTTGATTTAGTAACAAACATCCATCTAAACTTTCACATTTTATAATATCGGTAAGATTCAACCTCTTGTTAGCAACTTACTTGAGTATTTAGATTTTAGCACAAGTCGGCCATAAAAAATTAACACAAAATGTCGTCTGTTTTCTCTAAATGGTTAGTCGAGAGTACCTAGATTTGCTCAGTTGTAAATTTTCCCACTTATGGATTCTAGTAGAAGTCAGTTGCCATGTAATTGTGGGCGAGCCTTTTACTTTTGCAACAGGATACAAACCACTAGGCCGCTACTGAAAAATATCTTAAGGAAAACCCGGTTATGTTTTTCCCAACCCAGAAATAGAACCCAGGAGTGGAAAACTGACGTTGCCGCGACAAATCGCGGCTCGGCGGACAGAGCTCCGGCAGGATCTCATGGCGACATGGAGTGGGCGATTGTCATAACCCAGCGCTGGGCACGCCACAATTGCGCCGGTTAGGCACCTCTTTGAGGAGTGGCTTGAGAGGCGTCACGGCGTCCTCATCTTCCGCCTGACGCATGTCCTCACCGGACACGGCTGTTTCGGAAGGTTCCTGTTCAGGATAAGGCGGGAAGAAACGCCCGGATGTCACCATTGTGTGGACCGCCCGGAGGACACGGCGGAGCATACGGTGGAGATCAGCCCCGCTTGGGCGGAGCACCGCCGTGTCCTCATGGAGGCATGGGGTATCAACTCATACAAATTATAATTAGTATTAAAAAAAGATCATAGATGGCAGCATAGGTAACAAATGTGAAAGTAACAATCAATTAAAAATGTTTAACAGCAGATTCAGGCTGAAATAAGTTTAGTAAAAATCAAAACTTGCTTTTTTAATGTTAATTTATCCATTTACACTCATTGATCAGGTTTTTTGAACAAAAAAGATAAGTGAAGACTTTGTATGTTAAATTAGTTGAAAGTAGCTATCGATTTTTCGTTTTGTTTTGAGTTCTATGCAATAGATGGCGTGTTTCACAATTTGTCCTAAACTATATATCCATCGTAAGATTCATTTTGTAGGATAGTTATTATTTATTATAGGCGTAATTTAAAAGATATTATTTATTATAGGCGTAATTTCAAATATTAAAGTTTTGGTCTATTATTTAAAATCACTTTTTTGTGATGCTTGTTTACACGTCGAATTAACTAGATACCTCGCTGGAACAGGACTCGTATCGCGCTAGGGCCTACTCAAATCGCACGGGTACTAAAATAAGAGATAACGCGACGCGTGTGCCGCTTGCCGTCCGAGTTTACGCGTCGCATAGTAGGTACAGTTTGATTCAAACTTAAGAACGGCTCGAAACACTTCGTGAGCCACTACGCGCTAGCAATTTCATGTGACTGCGGGGGTGAGGGGTAGGGTAGGTACTGCCATGCTGCGTACCTAACTAAAGTATTAAAAGTAATCATTTTTGTAAAAACATCTTGTTCTTTATATATATAAGTACCAACATAAAATAAAAAAGCTAATTTAAAAATCAAACACCCACTGCTTAAAAAGCGAACTAAAAAGCTGTAAACAAGAAAATAACTAGCTGTGCAGTCGGAGGATACATATTCGCGAACTGCCTGATCCTCCGACGGCACAGCACCATTTTTAGTTGTTTACAGCTTTTAAGTTCGCTTCCTTTTTGATTTTAAATTAGCTTTTTTTATTTACAACTTTTAAGTTTCTTTTTTTTTATAAATTGTTTTAAACATATACGTGGTATGTATTTTTGTAATCACCACTAAAAGCCCTTCATTTTGATACCCCACTCGACGGGTTACGAAGATAAAAAATTAATTGCAACCTCTTCAATATGGAGCCCAAAATCCGCCATTTTTTTTAATGGCACTTGTCTAAGAATATTTGGGTGGCCAAGACCTATCTAACGATGTCTTAATTATAAAAATCCGTCATGTGGTTTGAAAGATACGAGGTGATATATTACACACATACTTACATACAAGATACGCGCGAAAAACAAACCCTTACCTTGCAGCCGGGTAAAAAAGGATAACGCTTATAGTGAATAATAAAACGACATAAAGTAGGTACCTACTTCGTGTTTTCATTCATTGCCACGGAAGCAAGCTAACTACCAACATTTAATTCTACAACGAATTCTATAGTTTTGATTGATTTGGAATATTCGTGAATATTGTGAAATTCGCTACACAATGCGACCACTTAGATTTAAGAAGTTACCGCGGTCTGAGCGGAGTCTGTCCCGAACCGAACATACCTAATGTTATTATTACGAATACGAAGTAAGCGTTCAAGGACAAGACAACTGGCAAATAACGTCTCTGAGTACCTACATGATACGATTCCTCGCTCAAATTGCCATATGATTTAGTATCTAGGCAAACTACTAGATGGCGTTAGAAAACCACAGTCTCGGGCTATTAAAGAGTCACTGGTGCTGCCGCCTGTTAAAAATATGGAGAAAGAAAAAATAGCCCGACCAATAGCCCGACTTAAGGAGGTGACATTTCTTTGTATGGGATTGGGTATCTGTACTGTAGTATTATATTATCTTTGATGGAGGCGATCGGCGGTGGCGACCTCTCGCATCCGGCCTTGGTTCAGGCCATGGTACGGAGCGAGAGGGCGTCGGGAGTCGCAAGCCGATTCCCGGCCAGCCACCGTAGGCTTGCGGACGGCAAGTAATGGGTAGCTCGCCGTCCGATAAGGTTCAAGCCCGAGTGTTCCACGCGCGCCTCAAAGAGATTTCAGTAAAAGTGACGGGGCGCGATAGGGCCGATGCCTGTCTCGGTCGCGGATAAATTTGAAAGAGAGTTACCGCGGCCCTGCTACAAGCAACTAAAGGAACACAGGTGGGTTTTAGTCAGTAAAAGTCTGACACGCCCTTCCGTTTCACCCAGAGCAGGAGAAGCCATTGGATGATTTCCCACCCAAAAAAAATTAGTGGAAATCTATTTACTACTAGCTGCCCGCGGCTTCGCCCGCGTAAAAAGTGTTTTATCATCGCAAGTGAATACAAACTATCCTATGTCCTGCCCAGGTTCTCAAACTATCTCCATGCCAAATTTCATCTAAATCGTTTCATTAGAGCCAGAGATTACCTACACCCTATAACCTCACAAACTCACAAACTTTACCTCTTTAAAATATTAGTATAGACTATAACTAATTATCCACTCCTGAGTTATAATACCTATAATAAAGTGGGCCCAAGACTGTGCCTTGTGGCATTCAATTTATATTTAGGGCTAGAACTTCGACTATAAATTGTAAGATGGGTCTTGGGGTCATTCAATCAAGAGTAAATAGGTAGGCAATCGAGCTTCACCGTAGCGTAGACCACATCATCGCTTACCATCATGCGAGATACTGGTCAATTACGAACCTATCGTTAAATAAAAACATAAAATATCTTCCATGAATATCAGAGGAGATTTTCTGATTGCAAAATTCTGAATATATGAATACCAATATAATTATGAAACTATCACCACTCTTGTCTTACCCTCGATGTAGACTTGTACTGTAACCAAAGTTTCTCCAGCATGAACAAATATTTTGGAGTAAGCACTATTGGCTTTTACTTTTTTAAATATTGCTATCCCTTTTTTTAATACTTGCAATAACATTTTACAATATTGTTAATGTCGGCAGTTGGCTAGCCTTTTACTATTTTGGGGTCAGATGCCAGTCTAGCAGCTGAACACCAGTAGAGATAGCATGATACCATGGTGAGATAGCATGCAGTGCCTATATAATCAGCTTAACCTGGTTACTGGGGTATCACCTATCTTCTTTTCAAAAAAATAAAGTTGCGTTTCACTCGTCACCAAATAGCGTACCGCGTTCCGGATCCGGCGACCGTTTATGTGTGGACCTTAAGTTAACAGTACAATATAATTTACATGAGTTGCTTGAGTACGTAATTTGATAATTTATCTTGCACTTTGTCTTTACAGTCTTCGTTTCGACAACGGACGAATCGTCACATCAAAATCTTCATTGATATTGTATCTATTAACATATTTAAGTTAATTATTTCCATTTTTAACAAAGTAAATACAAGAGACGATGTAAAGGCCGGGGGAGGGGATAGTTTGGCTTCACCCCTATGGACCGCGAAGGTCATAATTTTATAGAAAACGAAATTAATTATCAAGTGACCTCTGCAGAAATTTCCCTTGTATCATGGGTGCGGTCTCATTGTCTGACACTAAGAATTTCTCCTTTATCGTAGGTGTATTTTTAACCCCCGACGGAAAAATAGGGGTGTTATAAGTTTGAGGTGTGTTGCTGTGTATCTGTGTGTCTGTCTGTGGCATCATAGCGCCTCAATGGATGAACCGATTTTGATTTAGTTTTTTTTTTGTTTGAAAGGTGATTGTATCGAGAGTGTTCTTAGCTAAGTTTGAATAAAATCGGTTCAGCCGTTCAAAAGTTATGCGCGTTTTACTGTTTTGATCGTGATGTTTTCGCAAGATAAATGTGTCGGGGGCTTTTAAAATTATGAAATTTTTCGTTAATGTACGTTATTCTGATGATGTTATTCTCTCTATCAACAGCTGGTACTTCAGAGAGCTGTCCCGCGCTGAAGCGACGAGGTTACTCCTCAACGAGACGGAGAGCGGCGTGTTCCTCGTCAGGGACTCCAAGACAATTACTGGAGACTATGTGCTGTGTGTCAGGTTGGTATTATGGTCATTTTATTACTTATTTATCTTCCAAGTTAGGAACCAGGTGCTTTTAAACATAGAGTACGTATATTATATTATTAAAGAAATTATGCCGTGTCCATAACGAAAATCTCGCGGGCGAGCACGGCCTACTGTGACAGGCTTGAGTCACGCATTTTTATCACAGTTTGGTAGCAAAAACCGCGACTCAAGTCTATCACAGAGGCCGTGCTCGCCCTGTTGGTGTTCTTTACAGGGCTTTATGTCAGTCTCCAAAAGTAACCCCCAGTTTGGCAATCGAAATTTAATTCAAAACGAATATATCAAACGCACGTTTACTGCTGTCAATGGCTTGTGACAATTTATTCAAAAATCGTAAAATTTTATGCGCACGACAAAAAATCGAGAAACTGGAGTAAGTTTGATGCCGTCATTAAAGTCGCCCTAGTATTGAAACAGGAAGTCTGTTTTTCATCGAATATATGTTAAGTAACTGCCCAAATCTGGCAATTCTCAGTCATGTCAGACTAGAGACAGAGAGAGAAGGCCAGTAATTTTCGATCCTGAGTGTAGTACTATCATTTTGATTACTGACCCCCATTTTTTCCACGTTCCAGAGAAGACGACAGAGTCTCCCACTACATAATAAACCGCGTGGTGTCCGCCGACGGCACGATCCGGTTCCGCATAGGAGACCAGCTGTTCGCGGACATGCCAGCTCTCCTGGCGTTCTACAGGCTTCACTATCTGGACACCACGCCGCTGGTCCGGCCTCTGCCCCAGGCGCTGGCGAGGGTCGCAGCCCCACCGCCGCAGCAGCCGCATCAGGTTCTGGAGCTGGTCATTGCGAAGTTTGACTTTTCTGGCAATGTAAGTAACTTTATTCTTATGTATTATTTACTATTCACCGAAGTTCTTAATTCATGATATTATGGTTTTAGATATTTCTTTCTCAAAAGCAGAATATACATTCACATACAATGAGAAACACCAGTTGCAATTAAGAAACAAGTAGCTAGCGGTACCCTATAAAAATAATTTGTAAGGCATTGATGTCTATGGAAAACCTAAATGAAGGTTAAGGGGCTGAATTCCCAAAATAGGCATTCTTTTAAACATTTTTTTGCCAAATCTATTGAAGATGTGGCAGCGGAAACGATTCATGTCGTTTAGTTTACTAAGTCCATAACTAAAAAGTAATTAAACCTCTTTAAAAATAGAACTAATGTTATCTCAAAAACGACACCACATGACCTCCTCACCCCAGAGGGCTGGTGTATATCAAAACCCAGCAAGTGCCTTGAAACTATTATGTTACAGGATAGCGCAAATATATATTATGATTTGAAGTAGGCTATGGAAATTCATGTTGTATTAGTAACTAAATGACATCTTAATTTCAAGAGAATACTAAACAAGGAATTTGAACCTATGAATTGTACAAATGATATTAATAGTGTCCTAAATTCTATTGGATAATTTAAATATGCCTAAAATAGACAATTCCGAACCTAGTAAGTTCTGGATAATTGTAAATTTAAGGTGTTTTACAATTTGATGGGACTTTCCTATTGTAAACAATGATTAAATTGATTAATGAACGCACCAAATCTCAATTCTAATTTAAAGTTTTCATTACACAGTCCATTTCAGTATAGTAGAGCTCATTAAAATAATATAAATAAAATTATCTGGCTATAAAACCATTATTACCAGTGCATTTCTATAAGTGATGAGGCACTTAGACTTAAGTTTGAAATGTACAAATTTTTAAAGTAACAGTGTACTCAGTGTTGAGAAGCCTAATAATAAATAAATAAAATAAAAGTCACCTACTGTGTTGTTATATGTGGCAGTCGCATAGAAGATATAATTATAATATTTATTCAATTTGCAAGGCAAAGACTCGTATGACACTAGCCAGATTACCTATTTTAGTGATCTTTATTTCCGTATATAATAAGGTTGCATTCATAGGCAAATAACAGTGAATGATCTGATGTCAGATGCTAGCCGCCAGTTTGAAATATGAACATGCGCGGTAATATTTTTGTAAAAACCATCGGAAGAGTCTGTTTATGATGTGGGGGCCTCTGTGGTCGGCCTTGTATATTTAATTTTCAAATACTTTTCGCTCCAATTTTAAGTTTTCTCCTAAGCTATCGATGACAGTGGGCGTGGCTTAGAACCTCAGATGTCGATTGTTAATTGTTCGACTTCAGCACCTTAATACTTAGTTACAAGAAAATGGTACAAAATCGTTTTGCACTTTTTGTCTAATACTGACCTGCTGTCAGGGTTGGACAGTATTTAAATTACTTGTAATTAATATACGTAAGTGATATACACACGTATTTAATATTTCATATACTTATGGTTTCAAAATACATTGAACATAAATACATTTAGCGATCTTATAATGGGTGCGTTCTGAAATAGCGCTCGAAAGCTTTCATAAGCATAATGGCGACCACGTATGTCAAATTGTCAAGCATCTTGTCAATTAATTGTCTTTTTAATTTGAAACGGTTATTTTCACTAAACTTCTGTGTATTAATCAATTTGATTAGTACGAATGTCACGATGGATGATCGACTGTATTTTGTGATTAGTATTTTAAATAAAAATTGTTAGAATACTGTGTTTTATATTAGGTTGATGTTGTTGTTAGACACGACTTACAAATATTTTGTATTTTAAATACATGCGAGATAGTATTTTGTCATTTGTATTTTAATTAAAGCAAAGTATGTATTTTGTCCAGTTCTGCCAGCTGTAAGATCGTAAGAAATTATATTAGTTAGGTACTCAGCCTATAGTCATCTGCAATACGAGATTACAAAGCTAAAATCTCTCGAGGGGATTTAAATTTGGACACAGCAACACTTCTTGCCGATAGTACTTACACGGCCAAGTTCTTCACACATAAGACTCTACTACAAGATTTAAAATAGTTACCTCTCTACGTCGTACCGGTCTCAAAACAATCACACTATACTTTAAGGAAAAGACTTGGTAACAAAAATAATGGTACTTACAACAACGCCATGTGGCCGTATTTGGAACTAAACAATAGAACATAGAACCATGTACATTTATGACAGTTGTTATGTGAATCGATCAATAAGCTTCATTTGTAAACTCAGATTATAATCTTAGGCAAGATGTTACAAATGAATATGCAGGTTGTTGATTTTAATCTGTAGATAATATTTTAAATCTGTAATGTTTAAGGCAGGAAAACTGGTCCTATGAATAAAAACCTATGTCCGATTAGTTAAAAAGCGTAAAAACTTTTTTATATATTTGTATAGTTTAATAATCGAAGTAATCTATGCTAACTCCTCATTGGTTTAGTAGGAGCAAAGAGCGACTGCGGAACGTTTATTTTGGGTTCAACAACTGGGAAAAGTATAATAGCGTTGTTGACAATCAAATACAATATAGTCCGTCAGTTAGATAATCTAAAAATATTGGACACGTATTTTTTAGGGTTCCGTACACAAAGGATAAAAACGGGACCCTATTACTAAGACTCCGCGGTCATTCTGTCTGTCTGTCTTTCACCAGGCTGTATCTCATGAACCGTGATAGCTGTATAGTTGAATTTTTCACAGATGATGTATTTATATTGCCGCTATAACAACAAATACTAAAAACAGAATAAAATAAATATTTAAGTAGGGCTCTCATACAACAAACGTGTTTTTTTTGGCGTTTTTGCGGTAATGGTACGGAACCCTTAGTGCGCGAGTCCGACTCGCACTTGGCCGGTTTTTCTTTTGCCAATTAAACAAAATATGACAACGATATTTCATCATATATATGTCATCTCGGTGTGCTACACTATATACTGACAAAGTGACATCACAAGCCCCCAATCCTGAACTTTCATGCGCTTTATATTTATACATTTTTATTTATTTGATAAAGCAAAAAATACGGGCACAATATTATTTGAGAATCTCACTAAATAGAATTATTATTTTGATACCCGGGAAACATTTCTATTTTTTTTTTAATAAGAAATTTCTCAGTAGTCTCGGAGTATAATAATAAACCGGTAACTTTGGACTTATAACTGAACTGGTGAAACGTAAGTATAA
Organism: Orthosia cruda; assembly: GCA_964057195.1. Classification (NCBI taxonomy): domain Eukaryota; kingdom Metazoa; phylum Arthropoda; class Insecta; order Lepidoptera; family Noctuidae; genus Orthosia; species Orthosia cruda. Next base: position 2,896,814 of record OZ059854.1, read on the forward strand.
TTATGACTGTCTACCCCTAAATCAAAAACTGTGATGTTATGTCTATAGAGACCTAAAATCCAGAACATTCAACCCATATTTTTCATCAGTTCTATGACTAACACCGTTTAAAATAAAACTATGCCTACAAACAAGGAAGTGGTATGTCTCATCGTAAAAACCAGGTCTCCAGTGAATGTCTTTCTAATATTAGCACAACATAGTAACGCTGCCGGTGACGCTATGAGTAACTACCGTGATCATATCGAGTTACGTGCGTTCTATTAAAAGGTTAAAATGGAAAGAAGGACCATTTTGTACATAACTGAAAACATAACGCCTTTAACGCATAAAGTCTGAGTTGAGCTGCTCGGTTATTGACAAATGCGTGCACTGACTGGACAGGTCCACTCAATCTGACTGGTTCTTTCCTCAAAAGACCATTTCAGACATCAGTCTACATGGTCTTCACATGATCTAACCAATATTTTGTCTGGACTTTAAAAGAGACTGTGACCTCTGAGTTTGTTTCGGCCTTTCTTCTCAGAGTAGTCAGATAGGAAACGCCGACCTCATCTAGTTTTAAAAAATATGTTTGACATGTAAAAGTGTTTGTATAAACCAACTTACAGAAATAAAATCATTTATCATTTGCATTGTCACGCTGTCGGGTAAATAGTAAACGTATTTCATATAATATCATCACCCCTTTATTTGTCGAAGGAAAGGCAGACGTTTATACATAATACTAGCACTTCGCGTGATCCGTCACGTGTCCAACTTACAAACTGTAGAAATTTCATACAAACTATCAACCCCCTTTTACCCCCTTACGGGTGGAATTTCCAAAAAAAGCAATAAATACATAATTTCTTTTTATCAATCAAGAGTATAAATGTGAAATTTCACGTGTCTAATTTACAAACTGTAGAAATTTCAAGCAAACTTTCAAACCCCCTTTTACCCCCTTAGGGGTGGAATTTCCAAAAATCCTTTCTTAGTGCGCACTTACTTCACTTGAGGAACCTCCCTGCCAAATTTCATCTTTATACGGCGGCGTTTTATCAAGCGGTTTTCGATATTTCGTGATTAGTGAATGAGTGACCTTTCGCTTTTATATTTTGTTTTTATTATAGATAAAGAAAAGAAAGAAAATATACATTTATTTGTGACCCGCACAGGAGACACTAGAAATATGCAAATAGGCTCGCGCTTGACCGCTATCTCACCTGATGGTAAGCGATGATGTGGTCGACGGTGTAACACGTTTGCCTAGAAGTAACCTATTCACTCTTGACTTAAAGACCCCGAGGTTGTAGCTATCTGGAAACACAGACTCCGGCAGGGAATTCCACTCCTTAGCTGTACGCATAATGAAAGTATTTCCAAAACACAATACATAGATAACCATATTTTTATATACCTATCCCATGTTGCACACTATCGCATAGATAGAATATCTTGAAAATTAACAGAAACATGTGTCGCTGGGGAGTTTGTTGCGCCACTTATTCTTCCCAGTTAAAAAACTAGGTAGTGGTTACGAGTGGTTGAACTTTCACGTTCAAAAAGTCCTCGCTCTCAACCAAATTTTAATAAATGACTTGGGATTTTATAAAGTGGATCCCAAATGCCAGTCACAAATACAGAGATCCAGAATCCCAAATACTACTAACCTAATAGATAAACTTAGAATTTTCTCAAATTGTCATAATGTATCAACACTATCTCATACTTTGGTATTGGCAAAACCATCTAACGTTCACTGATTCGTTCCATGGAGCTATAACTTTTAAAAATTGTTTTGTAGTCCTGGGACACCTAGATCCAGATATTGGATATGTGGACAAAATCAAACTGGTTAATTTGTATTATATTCATAATTATAGTAACCCTTTATTTTTATATTTTTTCTTCTCTTTTTGTTTAAAAAAATTGACTCTGTTCCGTTGTTGTTGAATTAGGTAATTTACCTATGTTTGCAGTATTTGTAAGTATGTGAGAACCATGTTCCTATTTATCAAGTGAAGGAATTTACCTCTTAGTGCTTGTAATACTGTATACCTATATGAAGTATAGTTGTGCTGGGTGCATCGTCCTCACGTAAATGAATTTATTAATGTATGTACTTATGTAAATATTGTAAAAGCTTATTTTTTTTTAAGAGTAAGTATGGAATGTTTCTCCATAGCAAGCTACTTTTCCGAATGCACGATAGACTCAATTTTTATTACTTGTAAATTTTAATTGCTAACTTTAAAAAGTGCCGCTTAATGGCCTAGTTAAATAAATATGTACATTTGACTTTGAACCAGGGTTCAATCTCAGCAGCCGCACTTGTGACCAAGACTGTAGTCTCCAACCAAAATGTACAGAGAATTTGTAAAATTTTTACTTCTGCACATCAATTTCTACGTGTAAATGTACTAAGATAAAAATAATTCGGAACTAACATTACTCTATGGCAGATGTTCTGTGTTTATGTTATGCTTTGCTAATCTGCCTCGAGTGATAGTTATTAGATTATGACTGACGCACTGCGAGTCCCGGGTTCGAAGCCCGAGTCGCGAAAGAATTTGTTTGGCCTAAACATAGATCAAGGTCTGGAATTCTGGATGTGATATACAAATATTATGTTTGTGAATGCCACGAGTGCGTATGATTTGGTTTTTATGATTGTGAAATGGTTTTTTAAACGGTTAAACGAACGTGGGTTTGGAACAGAATGTTATATCACGCCTGTATAAGTCAAGGGGTTAGGCAGAGTTATAAAGTAATAGCTTTTGGCTGCGGCTTCGCCCGCGTGAAACTCAAAAATAATCCTAAGGCTGTTCCCTTATTTCTGCGAAATATTTATATGTATGATCTATCGAAAATGCGAAATTGCATCCAGATCTGTTCAGTAGTGTTTGCAGGAATGAGTGACAAAAAACACCCGTCCGAATTCATACAAGCTACCATATGGTTAAAATAATGGTTATGAGATATGGAAAGCTGAAAATCCTAGAGAAAAACTAAATAAATACTCGAAGGTTTACAAAACCGGCCAAATGCGAGTCGAACCCTTCGTGTACCATTATCCCAAAAATCAGCAAAAAAATCACGTTTGCTGTATGGGAGCCCCATTTAAATATTTATTTTATTCTGTTTTTAGTATTTGTTGTTATAGCGGCAACAGAAATACACCATCTGGAAAAATTGCAACTGTCTAGCTATCACGGTTCATGAGATACAGCCTGGTGATAAACAGACGGACAGTGTAGTCTTAGTAATAGGGTCCCGTTTTTACCCTTTGGGTACAGAACCATAAAAAGGCGGGTAATGGTCAATTGTATTTGAAAAACCGCAATCACCTATCCGTTTCATCCGTTTGCCACACATAGTTATAATTAAGATAACTATTAATCACTGCATCCAATATTAATTTGTTTGAACTTCATGCGAAATGGTACATTGGCGGACTTAGTGCCTCAGGTAGTCTCTACCAGTCACACAAGAGTAGGAAGACAAAACATGGCATTTTTTTTTATAGTCTATAGGCACGCGCTTGACCGCTATCACACCTGAAGGTAAGCGATTAGTGGTGGCCGGTTTGTATTCTAACGGTCTGCAATGAACGTAGCCCGTGTAGGTATTCTGTACGACGTTTAAGACTGATTGACGAGCAATGGTGTATTATTTCGACCTCCACTCTAGGCTAAAACGTTAACCTTTCTTTTTTGGGTTGGAAATCATCCTATGACTTCACCCGCTCTGGGTGAAGCGGGAGGACGTGTCAGACTTTTACCGACTAAAACCCACCCGTGTTCCTTTAGTTGCTAGAGCCAGGGCCGCGGTAACTCTTTTTCAAATTTATCCGCGACCCTGACAGGCATCGGCCCTAATGGACCCCGGTTAACCTACACCTCGATTAAAATCTTAGTGACGTCTGTGAAGTTTGCTACTTTTTGCGCTGTACCCCACCCCTTATCCCCGCTGAAACATGAAATTGTTGCTGTATGGTAACTCGTGGGTGGAGTGTTTTGAGCCGCCATGAAGTTTAATTATTTATTTGAGGGGAAAGAAACAGTTACACATTATAATTTACAACAAGAATTATAAAATACGCCACCGAATATGTGACCATGGAATACAATAAAGACAAAAATTGCATGAGATTTAAACTTTAACAGCATTTAATAATCAAATTTATAAAAAAAACATCAAATATCGAATTAAAAAAAAGGAAAATAAAAACATTAAAAATCAGATTAAAACAATAAATCTATCTTCTTAATATATATAAATCTCGTGTCACAAGGTTTGTCCTCAATGGACTCCTAAACCACTTAACCGATTATAATAAAATTCGCACACCATGTGCAGTTCGATCCAACTTGAGAGATAGGATAGTTTAAATCTCAAAGGGTAGGGTAGGTAGGGTGGGGTAGGTAGGGTAGGGTAGGTAGGATATTTAGTAGATGAATGTTTGGTGTTTTTATGGCAAAACAAAGTTTGCCGGGTCAGCTAGTATATATATATAAATGAATCCCTATTTCCCTTGGTCACGGCATCACGCGTGAATGGCTGGACCGATTCCGTTTATTCTTTTTTGTTGTGTTTGTTATTGTTAGGAGAAGATTCTTATGAAAAAAAAAAGTACCTTATCTACATAGGTAGGGTAGGTAGAGTAGGCAAGGTACGTGGGGTAGGGTATGGTAGGATAGGTAGGGTAGATGAATGTTCGGTGTTTTTATAGCAAAACAAAGTTTGCCGGGTCAGCTAGTAGAATATAAACAACACAATTAAAAAACACATTAAATATCAGGTCAATGAACATGAAATTTTAATCGAATGAAGTTGAAATCGAACTTTACTATCATACTCAGAGGCATAATTGAAGGGGTTTGGAATATTTATAACTGTGTATCTGTTTAGTAATTCATGTCTACTGCCCATAATTACTGTTCGCCTGCAACATTATAAAATTAAATGAATAACCCTATAAAAAAAATTGCCGGGCCTAGGTTTCTTCCAAAGACTGCCAGCTTTTCAGATTAAGAGCAAAAGTGTCCACATTAGACGTGATCACAATAATAAATCCTTGTAACTCTTGTTCCAGGACGCTGACGACCTGCCATTCCGCCGCGGCGAACGCCTGATGGTGATCAACCGTGATGAGGAACAATGGTGGACTGCGCGAAACAGTCTCGGACGCACTGGCTCCATCCCCGTGCCTTACGTGCAGAGGGTAAGATTATAATATCTTAGATAAAATCCTATCCATTGTGGTCTGTGTGATTGGATTGCAGACTTCCTGAGAGATCGGTCCATTCAAGTGGTTATAGATGGCTGCTCGTCGGACCAATTGGATATTAATGCCGGGGTCCCTCAGGTGTCGGTACTCTCAGCCGCATTATTCTTGCTGCTCATTAACGATCTGCTATAAACGCTTTAGCACCAAAGGTGCCAAACCAGGCACCTTTGGGTATGCAGAAGCCAGTACTGTTGCTGAGAGATACTTGCCCAACGCACCGGCCAAAGGGGCGCTGATCCGGTCTCTCCGTGAGGCCATGGTGGAGCGTTTGAACCTGTCCTTGCAGTCAGTCTCCGAATGGGGAGATGCCAATCTGGTCAGGTTTAACACTGTTAAAACCCAGGTGTGTCTTTTTTCCGCTAAAAAGAGACGGACCATCTTGAGCTTCTTGGCGTTACGTTGACATCGACTCTCAATTTTGGCCCATACATTGAAGCACAGGCGTAGCTGACTGCCATAAATTAGGGATCCTTGGCAAGGTCAAGAGGTACTTCACGCCGGAACAGCTGCTCAACTTGTATCAAGCGCAAGTTCGATCATGCATGGAGTACTGTTCTCATCTCTGGGACGGATCTGCCAAATAACAGATTGATGCACTAGAATCGATCGAAAATCGGGCCAAGAATCTCATCGGCAGTGCCTTGAACATCGTCGCCGAGTTGCCAGCTTGTCAGTTTTTATCGATTCCATTTTGATCTAATTCCGCCTTGCCCGTTTCATTATCGGACTACCAGACGTACGGCGATGTATGGGCTCCCTTGAAACGATTTAAATCTGCTTTGAAACAATTTTATTGACCCAATGTTGCCATCACTACGTATTTGCGTTTCAAAAAATACAATACCAGCCTCACAGTTTTTCAAACAAATACCAAAAGGGTCGGGTCTGATCTTCAAGCGCCCACTCCATAGCCGCTGCCCCACTACTGCCCGATACGGGGACTTTTGACTACTGGGTTGACCCCCCTGGCCCGATTCGCCCCTCCTTAGTCAACCTGCATCCCCCAAACTCCTTTGAAGAATCCATGTTGGTACCTAGCTTAAGCATGGACGGCCAACATGGGCCACTTGGCGCCAGGAACCCTGACGTCAGATCATCCGCCGCGCCCGACCTCCGTGTTGCCGGATTACAGGAAGTGCCACGCTCCTAGTCTAAGGGATAGTTGAAATACTAGACCAGTTTGTTAGGGAATGTCGGGGTTTCGAATCTAGCCTTCATCTCTTTGTATTTTATATATTATGTTCGTCTGTGAAAGCGAGCTAGAATGTTTCGGTTTTATTTTTGTTTAATTTCTGTTTGTGAAATCATGGTTCAGATGTTAGCTTTTTTGTAATTAATTGAAACTATTTACTGCAACACATTACAAGTGTTTATTTATTAATAGGTGTTTACAGTCGTTGTAGGTTTCGGTATTTAACAGAAACAGGAAAAGATATGTCTACCTAAAATCATTATTTTAATATAAAAATTGAATCAACGGGGTCAACGCTCTCGTTTAGCGCATAGTTGCTTCAATTTCATAATTATCTTGACTGTTTCCTTTTACTTATTTTGTTGTTTTGTTTTAATAACAAATTGTTCAAAATATTGTATTTCTAACAGTGTGGAGCAGTGCAAACGCACACGGAATAATAACTTAATAACGACTCTGTAACCACTGTCTCACAATAAAGATCTTTAACTTTGACTTTGTACTTTATCGTATGTTTTAAACCGTATACACAAACGAATCCATGTACAATAAAGAATATAATAAATAAATAAATGTTTTCTTAAAAAAAACCAGCTTAACTAGGTTCCGCTTAGCATGGAATGATTATAATGGTAACTTTGTGGCAGTCATTGAATGCGGAAATATTTGCATTAATCTTTGAAGCAATGCTTGGGCAGGCTATGCCTATCAGTGGACTGTGGACGTCTTTTAACTAAATGAATATAACATTTATGTTATATTCCTAATTATCTATCCTTGTATAATCTAGCAATAAACATATTTTGGCTTAATGAAGGTGAAATGTACCTCGATTATATTTCTAATCATCTATGGATTTTATCACCAGATCCTGGACCCGTCCGGCGTGCCATACCCACCGACAGAAGCGCTCAATCATCTCGCTGACCCACCGAGCCCACCAAGCAACAAGCACCCGCAGCAGCGTACTAATATGCAGGTTTGTAACATTTCTTATTAGTTATGCTGTTTATGAAACGTCTGGTATTTTCATTAAGCCGATCAATTATTGCTTTAGGTGTGATGTTAATGTCTTTTTTGTATTTAGTTTTGTCTAGGCATACAATTATGGATGTGCTGTCATCCGCAAATAATGTCATTGGATGACGAATAATTTGACGAGGAATATAAAATAAAAATAACAGTGGCCCAAGTACACTACCTTGTGGCGCCCCAAATTTGGTTGTTCTATAGGTAGATAGATATTTGAATTCGCATTTCGAAGAGTAGGTGTGACTTTATTAGGTTTAATATGTTGCTCCTTATACCATAATCGTTAAGCTTTTTTAAGAGCCTGACATGTTTTACATAGTCGAATGCTTTCATCATGTCTGTAAATATTGCACAAACAGGGTTTTTGATATCTACATTATTCATAATCACCTTTACAAGTTGAAGTTCAAATATACTCAGGTTGATGATTTAATTTTTTTGAAAGCCTTTTTTGCTCTTTGCATAATATATTACATCATATAATAATCATAATATATTCCATTATATTACAGCGCACTCTACCGGCGTTAGCTCGGGTGAAGCAGCCGAGAGTACCCAACGCGTACGACAAGACAGCACTGAAGCTTGAAGAAGGAGATATTATTAAAGTGAGTAACCTATATACGTAGAGGAAGTAACAAAATTTTATTTCATAGTGAAACAGCACCAATCTGCTTCATCACAAAGATTTCAATATTGAAACTGAGATAATATTTATAACAAAGATTCTCTTGTCGGGCCTAGGGGGAAAATCATTTCATGATTACTTAACAAGCAGGAAAACAGGCATTCCAAAATAAACTTTACAACTGTAACGCCTGTTTTATTTAGACTGTATTCATTATCTTGTCAACTTATAAACGGTCCACTTGAGACTTGACAGCAGTTTTAATGATCAGAGAATACTATCAGTCTCATAAACAGTACCTCTTTAATCATGTGTTTTTGGAATACCCCGTAATTGATTTCTGCCGGTGAGTTAGATGTTGCCAGTAGTATTAAAAGCACGAAAACTAATACCAAAACATTTCTTCCAGGTGACAAAAATCAACATAAACGGCCAATGGGAAGGCGAGTTACACGGCAAAGTAGGTCATTTTCCATTCACATGCGTCGAGTTTCTCGACGAGAATCAGGCCAGTTAAAATTGTGACGTCACACGACCATAGACTACATTGTCTGTGGTTTAGGCTCTATGAACTGTGCCCACCGATATTGGGCTATTGATTGCACTATAGTTTGTGGTGAAGTGAATTTTTTGGTGGTTTTTTGAGTCCCATATCTGAACAGTGGCTGTTTTTTTTTAAAGGCTGTTACTGTAGTTTAGTAAATCATGTAAGTAACAAAAGAATTATGTATTTGGTTGCGTAATGAAATCCAAAGACAAAATGCATTGGAATCACCGCGCTAGCAGCCTCTTGAGAGACAGCCTTACTAATAAAATTTGTGGCACTAAAAATGCGTTGTGTACACAACTTTGTCACGGATGCCATTCAAAGCCACTTGTCACTTGTGCTATATAATATAATAATAAAAGAGTGATTTACTTGGTTTGTATGGAAGAACTTCCGTACTAACGGCCATGGAGACATCTCCAAGCTCAGCGATGGGCTGAAATCTGTGTTTAAAATACTTAGCAGTCGCTTTTATGAATACTACTAATATTTTAGGCCTATATAAAGGACTTTCTCTGTTCTATTTTTAAATATGGGATTTGAAAAATGAGAAAAATGTTATGATTAACTGAAGTATACCTAATTTGTGATGTGTATGTAAACTCTTTAATTATTACACATTTTTGTAAAACTGATTTAGTTAATAAAATATACAAATGTACTACACGCAGGACGCACAAAATTATATAGTTTTAAACGTAATTATTTACATATTATCAAAAAAATATGTATAAAAAATTGTAATTATTATTTTTTTTGTAATCGAAATGTACTAAAAAAATATTATCGATATTGAGATTATTAGAAACTCATTTTGAAATGTGTATTTATTTCTTTTTTCGTGCATTTTACTGCATTGTCTAATGTTTATAAAATTCGTGTAACATTCGTATTGTCTCATTTTAAATGTATGACATTTTTGTAATAAATTCCTTGCAAAATTCATTAATATTCCTGAAGTGGAGTACCTAAACTTCACGCAATGTAAGGAATATTGATGAAAAGAAAAATCATGTCAAATGCTTATTTGGCTCGAAGGACCATTTTTTAATGTCTAGCAACTAATTATAATGCTTGTTGTTGAACTAACATTAGATCAATTTGACACAAATTAGATAGGTACAATCGACTTCATAATTGCTTTACCACTTTTTAAAAAGATGAAACCAGTTATCACTTGGGTCTCGCAAGCAAAAATAGACCATGACGTTTTATGACATGCTAGTGAAATGCAACCTTGGGGTATTGAGTTATTGACAGATCACTTCACCATAGTATTCACACTGAGTAGTTTTCAGAATACGACCATTGTATAACCGATCTTCTGTACCTATCTATTTTGTGAATTAGACGTGGTCTGACACTATTATTAATAGAATTTTTGAATTGCGGACATTGTCCTTTTAGAAGTACATTAAAATGTACTTCTGAAAGTACATGACTGACAGAGGAATTGACACCTTTCTTGTAATAAAATTAACCTTTGTGATCGATATATCAAAGAAGATTAGATAAGATTTATTAATCGTTTCGTGATTTATAAATCCGTTTGAAAGATAGTTTCCTATAACAATTTGAGACTAACATTAATCATTAAAAAATTAAGTTCTTCATAAGACTAAGTGACACGCAAAAAAAAACTGTATTTATTAACTATATCCTGGAGTAATAGACATCTAAAAGCTATTTTCAAGACATCGTTTTTCCCGAAATTATAACACGGTCAACTTAAGTGTGCACCCCGCTGGTACCCCCACTTACGGGGGGAAACCTTCAAAAGGCGCCTGGGAATTTTGGGGAAAAGACCAGGGTTGTGGGATTTTTACCTCTCTTAAAACCACCCCGGTGATCACCATCAGCACGTAGAACCCCGTGACCCCTCAAAAGACCACCCTGGAGGTCTCTGTGCAACGCCTGTTAGGGAACATCCCTTAGGAGGCTCATCCAAGCCCGCCTACCCGCAGATTCTCTTCGTACGCTAGAGTTGAACGTCAGAGACAGTGACGTCACAGCGCCAGGTGCAAAGTTAAGTTGGCCGTGTTGAAGCTTCTCTCGATGACTTCGAGACGAAGCGAATTTTAGGACAAATAGTGATATCGTCAAACAATATTAGACTAATGATGATGATTGAAAATCATGTATAGTTTTAAGTGAAAATGGTTAAACATGTAAAAAGTACCAGACATTGTATACTCTGTTAGTGGACGCAATAATATTTTAATAAGCAATTACCTGAGCGGTTTGTGAACCAAACTTGTGAAGAAAAATAATAAAAATGCAAACATTGTATACATACATACATAAAATCACGCCTTTTTCCCATGGGGGTAGGCAGAAACTACAGAACGCGACCTGCTACGATCTTTACATACTTCTTTTGGCTCACTCACATTCATACATATAGTCATACACACACGCAGGTTTTGAGTACTGCGCTCCTGGCCTTTCTGAAGAACATCACCTATAAGGTCTATTTATGTCTTTATGGGGCGTCCCCTCCTGGCGTACCTTTCGTTAGTCGCATATAAAATACTAGCTGTCCCACGCGGCTTCGCTCCCGTCAACTGGCTACCTACCTACCCATCAACCCTACCTACTCTACATACATGATTGTTGTGTAATTAAACCGTTTACGCAGCGCACGCAACGGAAGCTCTCAAAAAGGAATAATTTTGCCCGTTTTTGCAACATTTTTCATTTATGCTCTGCTCCTGTTGGTCGTAGCGTGATGTTATATAGCCTATAACCTTCCTCAATAAATGGACTATCCAACACAAAAAGAATTTTTCAATTCCAACCAGTAGTTTCTGAGATTAGCGCGTTCAAACAAACAAACAAACAAACAAACAAACAAACTCTTCAGCTTTATAATATTAGTATAGATTGTATATGCTGTTCACCAACCCACTGGGCCTGCGCGGTGGATTACGACCTACTCCATCTCATAGAGACAAGGCATGTGTCCCAGCAGTGGGCCCTAAAATAATTATGCAACTAATCTATTTACGTGTTCAACGGCTTTATGCTGTAATGAAGCTTCCAAAAAGCACAAGTTTGTTCCTCAAGCCGTCACCAAAATGTTTCCATAAAGGAATTGATATTTATATTGTATACATCGAACGTCATCTGACTGTTAGCTTTGTAACATTTTTACTGTATTGTATGACATTTTTGACATGAACATTGACAATTTGACTTGCTTGTGCTCTCATATCTGGGGTCCGTACTATACCACGAATACACCAGTAAAGTACAAGCATTTTATTAATGTCCCTCGGCAAACTTCGTGTTTCGTCAGTCGTCGGCTTTCTATCAGTTGCCCTTTGCACTTAGTGCAGACCGGACGCTCTCAATCAACTTGGAAGTATATAGAGTGGTTAAATACTCTTAACATAATGTAATTTATTTTAAAAATGGGTGGACAGCTGCTCTGCTATTTTATCAGCTCTATATATTTCACAAGGAAATCAAAACAAAATAACAATAAAAGTATTTAGTTCCGAATTCAAATTATTATACAGGATAAATCTAATAATTGATGGCCATGGAAATTAGCATTCGTTTTTATTCGGAAATGCGATGATTGCCGAGGGACATTAAGAAAATAGTTGTACTGTACCTTGCATAATAGTGTCCAAGTAGTTTGCAAACCATTGTGACATTCATCATGGTGGACATCCCACCCATACGCACTAAACGTTTTCGGAATGCTTTTATTGGTCGTACAGCTAGGGAGTGGAATTCCCTGCCGGAGTCTTTGTTTCCTGATAGCTAGAACCTAGGGGTCTTTTAGTCAAGAGTGAACTTACTTCTAGGCAACCGTGCTTCACCGTCGACCACATCATCGCTTACCATCAGGTCCACCACTATCCCAAGTGGTCAAATTCGATCAATAATAAAAATAAACAATCTGAAGTTATTATGACACAATGGTGAACAACATGCACACTTTTATTCAAGTTACAGGCATGTGTATTTGCAGATGTGTTAAAACCATCATATAGTTCCAATGTGAGAAAGAGACAGCTATACAGAAAGAATAGCTCATCTCTTTTCCACAACGGAGTCTTGATGGATTTGACGTTTTATAGTAAGGTCCCTGTACTCATGGCCAAATGTTTTCAAACCCGCTAAGGTTATATATTGCCTCCTAAGTCGGCAGATAATTGTAAGCTGATTGAGGTGGAAATTGCGTTGTTGATCTGGGTTCTAATACTGAAGGTGTACTGATAGATTTTATGAATTTCAAAGGACAGGAAAACATTGCTGGAATTTTATGTTATGCACATCCTTTTCTTTAGAAAATTGTATTGATAGTGTTGCTCCGCTCTCATTTGGTCCCTTCGAAAGATAATTAGTACTACATAAAGAACTTTTTTTTTATAAAATTATCAATACACCTCAGTACAATACCAAAAATAACGTGAAGTCGTTTGTGACGTAAATCACTAGTTTATAGCGAGCTCGATCATTCAAAAAATCGATAAAATATGTATTCTAGAATAAGCTCACTTGAAATATACTCGAGTCACAGGCGAAAAGGTAAAAATTAAATCTATAATGTGCAATGTACCTTTTCTTAATTTTTTTACACGTATCTTGCAATCTTGTTCTTCCAATATTTGTTTGTACCATTAGCTTATATTTTAAGGTTTATAGTGTATTGATGACGTCATTATGTAAATATAATTTTTCCACCGATATTTCTTGTGACTTGAGTTATTTTTTGAAGTACCACCTTATTTCTGACGGAGCGCGCTCTTGTTCAAAAACAGGTCTTATTTATACCGTGGCAGAAGTGTTTTTAGCTTGCTTTATACCTTGTTGAATTTTATAGACACGCCTTCTATCATTATTGGACTGTACTATTCAGTATGTTAATATAAATTGGTCGAAGTCACAGTATAAATATGGACAAACAGTACGGAAACTACCTACAAACTCTCGAAACGGTACACTCCAGAAACAAAACATGCGCTTCGACGAGACCTCTAAGCGGCTCGCACTACTGACAATGCACATGTTTGTGTGAGTGTGCAGTTTCGAGCTTTTGTAGATAGTTTCCGTTCTGTTCGAGATAGGAACTCTACCACCCTATAAATCTAAACTCAACCATACTGCTTGGCTGTGTCAAGGGGGTGCCAATAAAAATGATAGATTTATTTATTAGCTTTGTCTTCAAGGCCTAATGTATTGCTAAACCTCCAGAGGCTTGATAAGTGTCAGCGATGGTGTTAGTAGAAATGCCAACCTATGGGATAGATTTCCCGACATTTGGATAGTGATTGACAATCCCATGCATTTTTGACGTTTTTCAGAGTCTCAAGTCTTTTCATTGGTGGCTATATGCATCAGCTAAATATATCGGACAAGTAACTTGTCAGTCTATTTGTAATCTTATATCAAGAAAAGGTATAAATATAATACTGTTTTTGGTCCTCAGAGCGAAAGCCAACATAAGTTGACCTCTCAGAAATGAGGTGTAACTCTTCCAAAATATACCATAGTCAATATTTTTATAATCGCGCAGGTGCAAGAAGTATTTAGTTTAGTATTACGGTAGTCGCGGCTGGCTGAGTTTACTGACATTGTTATTTTCTGATATTTTCTGTTTTTTTATTTTACTATTCCAATCTATTGTGAAGTGTCAAAGACGTTGTTCGCAAGTTTTGCAAGAGAAATATGGCGCTATTCGATCAGTATAGCTTCATCGCTCTCTCTCTCTCTCGCACTTGTCTGGAAAAGGGACTGGTCTAGCTTCATTACTCACATATTTATCTGGACTGGCCCGATCTCCATAGAGCGAGACGTCGTGAGAGAGAGAAAGCATGCACTTCCACACTACCTCTCTCTTTAATCAACTCTTAGAATAGCCCTTTTGAAATAACGTCCATTTCGGTTCTGATAATTTTCCTTTACTTGACGGTCTCCTTATTTTTTTTTTACTGACTGCTGTAAGCATATTTTACTTTCCTATTAACCGACTTCTAAAAAGAAGGAGGTTCAACAATGTCACTCAACTTAGCCAGCAGAAATGTAAGTATTGAATTTTTAAAAGAATGCTCGTCATCATTATTAAATTCGGGATTAGAACATTACATACCAAAATGTTATCATCATTGTATACAACCATTATATTTTGAGATTATGTGTCATATAATGCATTGTACACTTTTAAGTCATATAAAAAAAATACATCTAATTTTTTATTAAGTTATGTGTAACGGTTCGAAATAAAAATTAGGAAAGATTTGCTTGGTTTTATTCATCTCTCATTTTGCTAGTCTAGATAGATGGTATATGGCTCCACTAACAAAAATGCGGTCAAAGTGGCCCCCTTGGTAAAAACAAACTTTTCAACAAACATTCTTCAAACGGTTAGGTCAGTATTGCACACAACAAATTTTTATTTCCCGATTTGCCATGAGATTTCAGTAGACCTTTAGCTAGTTTGGCTATGAATATATGAACCTTTAGCTAGGTATGTGTATTGAAGCACTAGTAGCAGCACTAGCAGTAATTGATCCAGTAACAACTTTTGGTGACTAAAGAATAACATCATCGGTAGTAGTTACGCCAAGCACAGAGAAAAAAAACTACGTTAGAGTACTTGTGTTACTACAGAAGCCAAGTAGCGACCCAAGTACTCTTAAAGAGAAGAAAGAAAAATATTCTAGTTGTAACAGCAGTAGTGAGCAGATGCAGAAGTACGTACAGTGTAAAAGGGCTTTAAGACGGACATTTGGTATAGTGTGGCTTCTTACAAACTCTAATAATGTATCGATTCAACATTCATGAAGGTACTCTGACTATTATAACTCTGCAGACTCCCCAACTCTAATTGGTATCCCCAAAAAGATTTTTATTTGGTACCTATACTTTTACATCTGTCACTTTCGTGGTATGCTGCTTTACAGCTGTCAGTATCAGATTGCTCGGGAGTTATTAAATCACATGATAAGTAAATTCCAAGATGTGAAGGAACAACATGATATCGTTCTTAGCCAAAAACTGCAATGTTTACAAGATATCGCAACGTTGATGTATACCGTGTACGTCGATCCAATGATTTTGATATTTTTATGCCTTTTGATTTTTGCATAATAGATTATTTAACTAAGAATATTATTTCGAATACTAGTATGCCTATTCATGTTCTTTACAAGGAGATCGTATTAAATTACATCATGAGGCAATACAAAAAACTTTGTGGTTTTACAGTAATAACACATTGAGAAAACGGTCACTCACAATGATAAAACTGTATCAAATCCACACTGCATCGTACTGAAGTGACTATTTTTACCAGGAATGAATCAGAATATAAACAAAATAAGCTTTCGAAAACAACAATTTTCTTAGTACAGTACAGACCTTCCCCAAATTTTCGGTTTCCCATATTTTTTTATTAATGCGGAGTATTGCGGAGTTATAATAGCCAAAGTCTACAAACGATTCCTTAACCCGCAAAATCCCTAACAATCGAGTAGGTACGTCGCGTCGCATAATCTACTTTAGTCTACAATTATTCCATGTCATCTCTTGTGTATTACCTGAGGTATTAATTATTTACATTAGTTAGAATTTATTAATATCCAATCCAATCGGTAACGGATCCGGTTGCGTTTTATTATTGCAAATGACATTTCGCTTCGGCTAATCGCATCCGCATCACTAATTTTGATTGACATTTGACAAGTGATTGTGAATATTGTGAATTTGTGATGGTGCGATTGAAAATAAATGGAAAAAGACATGTTTAAAATGATAAAAATCTTACATGAAGAACTTAATAAAATACTATATCTGATATACCCGACAGTTTATGGTGAACTTGGTTTCAGTAGTTGTAGTGTTCAGAACAGCTTACAGCGCTATGATTAAAAACGGCTGCTGCAAAGTTATATTACGATCACGTCGAACGTCGTCTCTAGCCGGCAGGTATCGGCTCAGAAAACTAAAAATAGTGACTGAAAATCGCCAATAACTCTAAAGTGCTGCGTATAATAAAATAAATAAACGTTAATACTGTACTTTCTGTGAAAAAGACATGACATGAACTGCATATCGTAAACAAATATGCACAACAACATTGATACTGATTCGTCACCGCAATTATTTTTTCTACTTGATCGTAGTTTTGTGCTTTGTGGCGTAAAAAGTATGTTATATACATTCGCGTTAAGCGAATAGTGAGTCATCGTTGTCCGCCGGCCTAACCCCGCCACTCGGCCAAAAGGTCGCAAAAAATTAGAAAGCTAAGTTCAAACTTTCACAGTGACCCTGCCTTACCAGTGACCAATTGATGAATTGACTACAGATCCTCGTACGAAACGAAACGTCTTTTGTGCATTACCTACCTACCTACATAAAATAACAAAAATGAATACCCCAACTATTCATAAGAATAAAAGTGGATCAATAATTCATAGTGGAGAAAGACGAGTAATTTACAATGTTTTTAATTACTTTAAAATGTCTGATTTAAATGTGACTATGGAGAGCACAGTAATAAAAACAGCAAGTGCATGCGGTGTGTCTGAAAATACAGTTTATAAAATTATTCGGGAACAAAAAGAAACCAATACATTGAAATCGCCAGTAACAAAAAGAGCTCGGCGCTCTATGTTTGATAACTTAGATGAAATACACAAACATGCAATAAGGAGAAAAATTAATTCAATATATTTAAATAATGAATACCCAACGTTAGATAAAATTATGGCACTTTGTGAAACTGATGAAGATATTCCCAATTTCAAACGTACAACACTTCATAAAATTCTATGTGAGCTTGGAATAAATTTAAATCAACGGGATAATAGGTCATTGTTAATAGAGAGAGAAGAGGCAAAGTTGCCTGTGGTGGAAATAACTGTAAAGGCTGAACCAATAGAATGTGAAAATTTAGAGAAGAATGAACAGAATGAAATCAATCTACAAAATATACAAGGTAAGGTTATCACACCTGTATGGCTTAAAGGGATGGGCAGACATTCATAGCACTTAGATCTACTAGACACAAGCCATGTTCAAGTTATATATTAAGTTATATGATAAGGGTGCGCCTATTGCATTGTTAATCATGCACATATCTCTAATTCCAACAGGAATAAATAATATAATTGTAGTTTTAAAATTCGTAATAAAACATATTATATTAATTAATATTTTTTGCATTCATTGTACTAAATATTACAAAATGATCTAAAGTATATAAAAGTATTAGTTCATTCCTTTTTTTATTGTCTATAGGCTTGTGCTTGACCACTTACTCACCTGATGGTAAGCAAAGATTTGATCAACAGTAAAACACGCTTGCCTAGAAATAACCTATTCACTCTTGACTTAAAGACCCCTAGATTGTAACTATCGGGAAACACAGACTCTGGGAGGTTGACTTGGGGCGCTAAGCTCGCAAACTTAGCGCCCCAAGTCAACCTCACCTGCTTGTGGTGCATCCTGCTGATCAACAAACGAGGCTCTGACGACAATCGACAAATGGTGGTATAACCATTTCAACAAATCTTCGCAGTTAAATGGTACAAACTGGTGACGGGCAGCAGCTTCACCAGTGCGAGAAACTGCGATCTGCGATCGCCAACCCGCATGCCCAGCGTGGCGATTATGGGCAAACCCTCCAATGGCAAGTCAAAAGAAACCACGGCCCCCAGTTCCCGGCCGCCCTGCTGTTATTGCTGATTATGGCAGCGGCAGGGCACTCGGGGGTGCCAAGAATCGCCGGGTTACGGTTTACGGCCGCCGAAATCATAAAACCCAACTGATCTTGGTTACGTACAACGGACGCACGTTACGGCTTGATGAACACCTCGTGCAGCTTGAACAGGAGCTCGAGAATATAAGGTGGCACATTTTGGGGTTGAGTGAAGTCCGAAGAGAGGGGGAGGACACAATAACTATTGAATCGGCCACCTTATGTACTGCCGAGAGGGAGACCAACTATCCCAAAGCGGTGTCGGGTTCCTGGTTAACAAATCCATCTGTGGCAACGTTGTGGAAGTCTCCAATGTTTCGAACAGGGTAGCTTACCTCATAGTAAAGCTAATGGAGAGGTATAGCCTCAAAGTTGTACAAGTCTACGCACCGACCTCGGCGCACTCGGACGACGAAATGGAGGAAATGTTCTAGGCATTTACAAGGCCTTGCACTCCACTACTAAGGCTCCATTACAGCGTTATCATAGGGGATTTTAACGCTAAAGTGCGAGTACAATATTGCAGCGAATCGGTAGTAGGATCCTACGGGTTTGGCAGCAGAAATCATAGGGGGCAAATGCTTGTCAACTTCCTAGAGAAGGAGGGGCCATTTTGTAATGAACTCCTTTTTTAAGAAACAGCCTCAATCAAACGAAGTGGACGTAGCAAAGCCCCGACACTATGACCAAAAATGAGATATAATGCATCATAACAGATAAAAAGCATATATTCAGGGATGTCTCGGTGATCAACAGGTTTCAGGCTGCCGGTAGCAGGGATCACAGACTTGTTCGAGGCTCTGAATATCAACTTCAAGCTTGAGAGAACTTCTTTGATGAAGTCGAGGTTCCGTCCAAACATGCTCCAACCTATGTTAGGATCTGAAGCGTTCCAGTCAGACGTAAGTGGAGAACCGTTTTGCTGTCGTGGAAACCATAGACGACGTTGATCAGACGGAGGAAGGAGTTCCTTAAGGAACGAGATTTTTTAAGATGCGGCATACGGGCTGGAAGAAACTTTCGGAAGAGACTCTAAAGCTCATGACGGATCGACGTGAAAATCCACCAGCCACTTCGTCAGAACAGCGGGCACTCAACAAATACATTAGGAAACTGGTACGACGCGATCTCCGACGATCCAATGCGATTTTCTCTATAGAGAAAGCGATTGAGCAAAGCCGGGGGTCAAAAGTGTTCTTCCAGCCACTTGGGAGGAGCCATCTGACGAAGCTGGCTAAATCGAGTGGGGAAATCGTCGTTTCGAGGCCGGAGATTCTTTCGGAAGTTGAAAACTTCTACAGCCAACTGTACGCATCGCATGCATCTCGGCCTGATCCCGATAATGAGGATTCTAGAGCCACCTTAACCCGCCATTTTACAGAAGACCCGACCGAAGTAAGCCAAGCCAAGATGAAATCGAGGCGGCTCTCAAACAGCTTAAAAATGGAAAAGCCCCTGGCGAGGACGGGATTACAACCGAGCTCCTGAAAGCGGGAGGACGCCCGGTATTGCTTGGGAGCTTGGGGAGCTCTTTAACTCTGTCCTGTTCTCTGGTAGAACTCCAATGGCGTGGCAGAGGAGCATGGTCGTTCTTTTCTTAAAAAGGGTGACAAGACCCTTTGGAAGAATTAGAGACACAATTCGCTTCTTAGTCACGTTTATAAGTTGTTTTCGAGAGTCGTCACGAATCGCCTAGCGCGAAGACTCGACGAGTTTCAGCCAACGAAGCAGGCCGGATTCCGAAGAGGATACAGCACCATAGACCACATCCACACAGTGCGGCAAATTATACAAAAGTCCGAAGAGTATTATCGGCCCCTGTGTTTTGCTTTTGTGGACTATGAGAAGGCTTTTGACTCCATCGAAACCTGGTCTGTTTTAGAGTCTATGCAGCGATGCCAAGTTTACTGGCGATACATCCAAGTGCTGAGATGTCTTTATGAAAACGCAACCATGACCGTCCAAAGTCAGTACCGGCAAACTAGGCACTGCGTCGAGGGGTTAGACAACGGGACGAAATTTCTCCGAAATTGTTTAGTAACGCAGTGGAGTATATGTTTAAGACGCTGGACTGGGAAGGACGCGGCACTCATATAAACGGCGAGTACATCTCACGCTTGAGGTTTGCGGATGACATCGTCATAATGGCGGAGTCGCTGCACGGCTTGCAGCAAATGCTGGATGTCCTAGCTGATTCTTCTTGGACAAAAACCAGGTTATGTTCAATTCACACGTCACTACGGGATCGATTGTGGTCAATGGCGGTGCTCTCAAAGTTGTTCGAGAATACGTTTACCTCGGGCAAACTCTGCAGTTTGGTAAGAACAACTTTGAGAAGGAGGTTAGCAGAAGAATGCAGCTGGGCGGCGTTTGGAAAACTTCGTCGCGTTTTCTCGTCGCGTATCCCACAAAGCCAAGACTAAAGTATTCAACCAGTGCGTCCTACCTGTTATAACCTACGGTGCCGAGACGTGGATACTCACGATACGGTTGGTTCATCATTTCAAAGTTGCTCAGCGAGCTATAGAAAGGACTATGCTCGGAGTCTCTCTAAGGGATCGATTCCGAAACCAGGTGATCCGGCAGAGAACCAACGTTGTCGACATAGCTCACAGAATAAGTAAGCTGAAGTGGCAATGGGCCGGCTATATAAGTCGTAGAACCGACGACCGTTGGGGTAAACGTGATCTTGAGTGGAGGCCGCGAACTGGTAAACGTAAGGTAAGACGCCCTCAGGGTAGGTGGAGCGACTACCTTCGCAGGGTGGCTGGTAGCAGCTGGATGACAGTTGCCGAAAATCGAACCAAATGGCTTGCAATTGGAGAGGCCTGTTCAGCAGTGGACTGGTATAGGCTGATGATGATGATGATAATAATCCAGCAGTCCTGTGTGAGAATTTAGTGGGTGCGCTAATACCACACCACGTACCGGTAGTAGACCATTTTAAGCTTCAACCTAAATATCAAGCTTGTTTTAAATTAGGTACCCTTATTTTTTTTTATATTATTAGTTTTGACAAACATTTAGTTTGCATCTACAACAAATATATTGAATTATTTGACATCACTGCTTGTTCACATCATTCTGAGCTGCCATTTTAATAAGTACTCCAATGATGTCAACTATCTTCAAAGGTGCGCAAGCAAGCGCAAGTGATAAATACTAAGGAGTGGGTGGGGTAGTGTCCGGCCATAGTTTGCAATGGATGTCTGTCAGGTCACCTGACAAAATCCTCATTTTTTGCCATAGTTTGCCAATTAGTAAACCACTGGTTTCTGAACCATTTTTAAAGATTTTTCATTTTTATTAAACTAAAATATTAATTTAGGTTTAAGATAACTTATTAAATTAGTACAGTGTACAAAACTTAAATACATTTAATTTACATTAAAATTCATCAGCTTCAGTGAAACAAGAAGAGCTATGGATCAAGCACGAGCTCCTTGACATTGAGGATGAGTCTCACGATTCCATCAAGGATGAGGGCCTGAACACGCTCTCTGAAAACGAAGCCAGGGTAGATGAAGGAGCCCTGATTGATGATTTGAACAGTAAGTACATTGATTGTGAATGGGACATAGTTACATAAATATTCTGTTGAACTGCACTAAATTACACTAATATTGTAATGACTATATTTATAAAAATCAACAGCCGTGAGTTAGTCCCGCATAAACTAGAAAATGGTTCTTCCGATTTGGCTGATTTTTAGGGTTCCGTACCCAAAGGGTAAAAACGGGACCCTATTACTAAGACTCCACTATCCGTCTGTCACACACACAGTTTTTTCACAGATGATGTATTTCTGTTGCTGCTATAACAATATAAATATTAAAGTGGGGCTCCCATACAACAAACGTGTTTTTTTGCCGTTTTTTGCGATATGGTACGGAAGCCTTCGTGCGCGAGTCCGACTCGCACTTGGCCGGTTTTTATGTTGTATTCACAATTGAGGTTGGTATGAAAATAATTTTGGAAAATCCACCGAAATACAGCTGCGCGAAGGCAGAGGGGTTTATAAAAAGTATTTAACCATATGATTAGTTTAAATACTGTTAAGCTGATTCTTAATTCAAATTCTTCACCAAAATTATTAAGCCACAAGCTGCCCTGTGAACTAATCAGAAATCTGCCGTATGATTCACATTGTTATCCCAATTAAGATTCTTCTAATGCAGCTTTTTTGACTCCCAGAACATAGTTTAGTACTTATTATTGATTTCCATAGACTGAAAACAGGCTATGATATGACAATAATGACAAAGTGTCTATACATGTGTGATATGATGTCTCAAATATACAGTAGATAGAAAGAAAGAGAAAATTTATCTTAAAAAGGCAATACCCCATTAGGCCACAAATTGGCCTTCATCATCATCATCAGCCTTTTAATGTTCCCACTGCTGGGACACAGGACTCTTCTCTGTGAGAAGGAATGGGCCATAAACACTTTAAAAACGGCAAATTGACCCTACAACATCACTTTGTTCGTCTCGCATACAGCGGATTCCCTCAGCTATACCTACTAGTATTATATATATATTATCTGTGCCGCAGCCTTAATCAAGTAATCGGTCCACCTAAGTGAGGCCTTCCAACGCTGCGTCTTTCGGTATGAGTGTCGTGAGACACACAGTACCGATCGATGTGGTGACAGTCTGGAGAGGGCTATGTCCAGCAGTAGACGTCTTTCGGCCTAAAATGGTGATGCTGATGATACTTATCACCTTATTTGTTCCCAGAGTCTACTGCATACCATGAGTAAATACTCACCAATATTAGGTATTAAAGTAAAAATAGTACATTACTGCAGCGGCCAGCAAAAGAGGAATTGATGGACGAACGTGTAAATATGGGCCGAGGCGAAGCCGAGGCACACATACGTAAGTCCATCAATGCCTAGTTGTGGCCAAGGCTTGTGTAGTGCTTTTCTCAAATAATGCGCGGAAATTAAAACTAAGTAGTACCTAGAACTCATTTTGTCAAATACAATTACTTTACAAAATCAATGACGAACAACGAACATCATCATCATCTGCCTAGCCTTTTTCCCAACTATATTGGGGTCGGCTTCCAGTCTAACCGGATTCAGCTGAGTACCAGTGTTTTACATGGAGCGACTGCCTATCTGACCTCCACAACCCAGTAACTGGGTAACAGCGGTACCCCTTGGTTAGACTGGTGTCAGATCTCAAGCTTCTGACTACTCGTAACGACTGTCAAAGATCTTCAAATGACAGCCGGGACCAACGGCTTAACGTGCTTTCCGAGGCACGGAGGAAACTCGGTATGTTGAAATGGTCACCCATCCACGGCCCGACCTCGTCAAGCGTTGCTTAACCTTGAAGATCGACCCGTGCGGCTGTTATTATTTAGCCACGAGCTCCTCTGACAATGACGAACAACGAACAACAATAATTATTCACGCGTGAGGCTTAGCACGCACCGCGATTTTTATTCGCGCGATTTTTTCCGCCCTTTCTGCGGCCCGTAAAAAAATCACGCGGGAATAATACTACAAAAATCCGCGCAAATAAAATACGCAGTGCGTGCTAAGTCTAAGTGTTCATTTGTTTTCTTTTTCAATAAACAGCTTTCTATTTGCAAGCCAGTTCGAAATTTAAATAAAACCTTTGATAAGTTACCTCCTTGGTTGCCATGTCCCGGAGTAAAATATCGTTCCATTTTTAAATTACACGACAGATATGAGTTTATTACGTAATTTATTTGGCCGCTACCTTGCCGCTACACACGACAGATATGGATTTTCATACAACTTTTGCCAGCCGCTGCTCGCATGTATTCGGCCTGTACTGCAATTTCGATTTATCTCGAATAAGGTTGTCAAAATAATGCTCAAATTTCCAAGCATGTTTGAGAAAAAAACATTTATTTTGGTATTTATGATGAGGATTTTGGTCTCTTGGACCGTTTTTAACCGACTTCCCAAAAAGGAGGAGGTTCTATGTTCGACTTCATGTTTGTTTTTTTTTGTGTATGTTCACCGATTACTCCGTCAATTGTGGACCGATTTTGAAAATTCTTTTTTGTATGAAAAAGTATGTTCGTTTGTTCCGAAATTGGTCCCATTTTAATTTCGTGAAGACCTGATGAAGAACTTCGGAGATATACAACAGAACTCTTCAATAAATAACGGCAAATCTCTCGGGATTGCTGCAATCGCATGTCTGTTTGTTGTTTATAACATTTCATAACATAACATCACGCCAGTTCGCTTTTAAGGGGTAAGCAGATCTCTCATTTCACCGGTTATGTTCAAGTTTCATGAAATCTATTCTGGCGAAATAGTTCCCTTACTAACTTGCCTATTAGGTACGTACAACTAAAAAGTGAAGTGTGTGTCCATAACGCAAAAAAATGGTACCAACGAAAGACACCGACTTCAAAAAATTAAGTTATTTTTCACTTTGTAGTTTTGTATTTGGAAGTCGGTAGTATTTTTTTGCAAAAAGTTTTTTTTTAATTCTATGATCATTTTGGTATCTTGGATGATGTTGGCCTCTAGGACGATATGCATGTACGATCAAACCCGTACGTACATATCAAGTAAGTTTGAGTAAGTGTTTAGTAGTTGCATAGAAAGATTGTTTAGTTGACTCATTCGCCGCTGGTCCATCGTCTATCAGTTTTGGG
This sequence comes from Orthosia cruda, assembly GCA_964057195.1. Taxonomy (NCBI): domain Eukaryota; kingdom Metazoa; phylum Arthropoda; class Insecta; order Lepidoptera; family Noctuidae; genus Orthosia; species Orthosia cruda. The sequence continues at coordinate 2,921,857 of OZ059854.1, forward strand.
TAGTTTATCATTTTAAATATACCTTACCCGTACAGGCCTCTATGACGAGGGCTGGGGACTTGGCGATTTTCGCCAAGGGCACTGTTTTGCCCTGTATGTATCTCACATAATAACAGTATTTTTGCTTTATTACAGCGCACTCTACCGTCATTAGCTCGGGTGAAACAGCCGAGGGTACCGGTTTACGACATGCCCAACCTTGAAGAAAGAGTCACTTTTTCTATAGAGAGAAGTACGACCAATAGATTTATTTCATAATGAAACGCCACCAATCTTTTTCATAAAGCATTTAATAACACAATCATGTAGAAACTTGTATAATATTATTTAAATTAGCGACATAGATTCTTTTGTAGTATAGTCGTAATTTTGTGATTACTTAATCACCTATTGTTATATATGTCCTGAAAACAGGCTTTTCCAAAATTAGCCAACTTACATATCCAATCCCAAAATCTTGGTTTGTTGATAAAAGTCTATTCAATTTAATAGACCTTTGCTATCTTAAATTATTAGATACTTGATCAGACTTTTGAAAACTGGTGCATAAGGTAATAAAAATAATGTCTTTAAAATGATGTGTTTGTTTTGCTAAACCCGAGATTGATTTCTATTATAGTTCTCGCCAAACTTCTTGGTCGCGCTGAAGTTGGCTACAATGGCTGCGCATATCTCATAAAAAAACAGCACCGATCTGTGCCTTGCGCATTGGAAAGCCAACTTTAGGGCGGCCCAGAATTTTGGCGAAAACTATAAAACAGAGTTAAGTTTATTATTTCATCAGAATTTAAAGCATGATAACTAACACTTCCAAAACATTTCTTCCAGGTGACAAAAATCAACATAAACGGCCAATGGGAAGACGACAGACTCACGTGCTTCGAGTTCCTCGTCGAGAATCAGGCTAGTTAAGTTTGTGACGTCACACGGCCACAGACACGTTCTCTGGTTTAGGCTGTATGAATGACTGTGCCCACCGGTATTGGCCTATTGATTGCACTATAGTTTGTGGTGAAGTGAATTTGATGGATTTTGAGTCCCTTATTTGTTTTTTTTTTTTAATTGTATTACCAAATGAAATATGTATTTGGGTGTGCAATGAAATCCAAAGACAAAATGCCTTGCCTCTATAGAGATTGGAACCGCTGCAGCGTCTAGAGACAGATTACTAATACAATTCTTGATTCTGAAAGTGCGCTGAGCGCATTACTTTGTCACGGTCGTCACGGATGCCATTCAAAGCCATCATTTCTGTCATAGTGCAAGAATACAGTGAAAGTGTTGATATTGACACCACTAGCAACGGCCGCTAAAGCATCTCCGTGATTGGTGTCTCAAATACGTGTTTAAAAAACTTAGCAGACGCTTTTATTAATGCTACTGTAATACTTTTAAATATGGGACTTGAAAAATGGACATAATGCTATGAATAACTGAAGTATACCTATAATTTGTGATGTAAACTCTAGTATTACACATCTTTGTAAAACTGATTTAGTTAAATAATATACAAATAACGCACAAAGCCAAAAGCTTGTATTTTTAAATATAGTTATTATACATATTGGCTATGCCCGCGGCTTCGCTCCCGTCAATTGACTGCCTCTGCCTACCCTACTTAGTTCTTACCTGACTACCTACCCTACTTACTGTTACTACCTAGGGTTACTTACTGTTACTACCTACCCTACTTACTGTTACTACCTAGGGTTATTTACTGTTACTACCTACCCTACTTACTGTTACTACCTACCCTACTTACTGTTACTACCTACCCTACTTACTGTTACTACCTATCCTACTTAGTGTTACTACCTACCCTACTTACTGTTACTACCTACCCTACTTACTGTTACTACCTACCCTACTTACTGTTACTACCTACCCTACTTACTGTTACTACCTACCCTACTTGACTAACTTAACTTCCTGTCTACCCTACTTACATACCTATTTATGTTCTAGGGTTATTCTTCGCGGAGAATCTTAACACCGCCATTCAGAAAATGACTTCAAATGCACAACGCTATCTGTCGAATATGGAGTTCAACTATCCGAGTATCTGAATTGCGTGTGTTGCAATAATTTTACTTCTTGAACACTTTAAAGTCATCTAACTTTTGATAGAGTGAACCGATTGGGATGAAACAAAAACTAAGTAACTTTAAGTTACAAAACATTTTTATGTATAAAAGTTATCTACATTGGTTTTGTACATTTTACGTGATGCGTGCACAAATATACAGACAAAAATTCCAAAATTGCTGGCAACGGGTCCTGTTGGTTATCCTTTAACACCCTCGCAATTTTTTTTGGAAATATTTTCGATGTACATTAATGAATTTTCTACGCCTTTTCTTTTTTATTATGAGTTAATTGATATCAAAAATATGCATTATTTTTATTATAATTTGTTTGTAATCGAAACCTACTAAAAACTACTTGTTTTTTTTTTGCATTTTACTTCATTTTCTAATCTTTGTAAATGTTCAATGATGTCTCTGTGATCAATTCGGTAAAAACCGGGAGCGATCACCGCATGGTAAGAAGCACATTGAACATTAATATTAAGCTTGAAAGGTCTCGACTGATGAAGTCCACGCTCTGGCCAGCACAGATCCAGGTCCAAAACCCCGAGAGCGTTCAGCTCGAACTCCAGAATCGTTTCGAGTGCCTAGGGAGCTCCGTGGATGAATATAGCAACGGGTTCGTGGAAGCTGTCCATACGGTTGGGTTTAAGTTTTTCAAGACCCGTCGTACAGATAGAAACAAAAAGCTCTCTGATCATACCCTCAAGCTTATGAAGGAGAGGCGTGAGATGATCCTGCAGTCTTCAGATGAGGCGTGCAAATACCGGCAGCTCAATAGACAGATCTCTAAATCCTTGAAAAGAGACCTCCGCCGCTTCAATACCGAGCGTATTAAAGACGCGATCGAGCGAAATAAAAGCTCCAAGGTGTTCGCGAGGGATCTGGCTATTGGGCAGAGCCAACTCACGAAATTGAAGACCGACGATGGCAGGTTCGTATCCGCCAATCCGGAGCTTCTCAGGGAGATCGAGACATTCTATGGGCAGTTGCACACATCGATCAGCAAGCCCGTTGCGAGTCTAGCAAACGACCCAAGAGCTAGATTGACCCGGCACTATACCGAAGATATCCCGGACGTCAGCCTGTACGAGATTAGGATGGCTCTGAAACAGCTCAAAAACAATTACGGCCGAACTCCTGAAGGCGGGTGGCAAACCGGTCCTTAGGGCCCTTCAGAAGCTGTTTAATTCCGTCATACTCGAGGGCAAAACGCCACAGGCATGGTGCAGGGGTGTGGTGGTACTCTTCTTCAAGAAGGGCGACAATGCCCGGCTGAAGAACTATAGGCCCATCTCACTTCTTAGCCATGTCTACAAGTTGTTTTCAAGAGTCATCACGAATCGTCTCGCGCGCAGGTTTGACGATTTACAGCCCCCCGAACAAGCCGGATTCCGAAAAGGCTTTAGCACCGTAGACCACATACATACGCTGCGGCAGGTTATACAGAAGACCGAAGAGTATAACGCCTCTCTGTTTAGCGTTTGTGGACTACGAGAAAGCCTTCGATTCGATCGAGACTTGGGCTGTACTGCAGTCTCTCCAACGGTGCCAGATCGACTACCGGTATATTGAAGAGTTGAAGTGTTTGTACAAAAACGCCACCATATCAGTCCGTCTTCAGGATCAGACCTCGAAACCAATCCTTCTCCGGCGCGGCGTGAGACAGGGAGACGTCATTTCTCCGAAACTGTTCACTGCTGCGCTGGAGGATGTCTTCAAGGTTCTGGACTGGAGGGGGCTGGGCATCAACATTAATGGCGAGTACATTACTCACCTTCGGTTTGCCGACGACATAGTGGTCATGGCTGAGACCATGGAGAGCCTCAGTAAAATGCTCGATGACCTCAGTAGAGCTTCCGAAAGAGAGGGTCTTAAAATGAACATGGACAAAACCAAGATCATGGTGAATGCCCATATAACACCCACTCCTATCAAGATCGGAGACTACACTCGAAGTTGTAGACGATTATGTCTACCTGGGACAAACGGTCCAGTTGGGTAGGTCCAATTTCGAGAAAGAGATCCAAACTTAAGTGGCAGTGGGCAGGGCACATTGCTCGCAGAACGGATGGCCGATGGGGCCGAAAAGTTCTGGAATGGCGACCGCGAACCGGAAGACGATACGTTGGAAGGCCTCCCACTAGGTGGACTGATGACCTGGTTAAGGTTGCGGGAAGGCGCTGGATGCGAGATGCACGGGATCGGTCAATGTGGCGACGCCTGGGGGAGGCCTATGTCCAGCAGTGGACGTCTTTCGGCTGAAATGATGATGATGATGATGAAATTTCGTGGGCTCAACTGTACATAGCAGACAGGGAGTTAGGTACCTCTTTTTTACGTACCTTTAGAACTCTTCTTGTAGATAGAACACTTTTACAAAGTTTCAAGATGCGAAACCTTATAGTTTTCGCGAAAAACATCCTAAAGTTTAAATCGTAGTCTTTTGGCTGCTACCCCTAGAGTGTATATAAAAACCGGATGCGCGAAGGGAGAGCAACTCCCGCCCGCTCACCGCACCGCTGAGTGGTGCCTATCCTTTGTTACATAAGGGCGAAGGGGTTGCACTTCCAGCAGCGCCGGATACGATGCAGAAACAACTTTGGTGTTTTGAGGTAAGGTTACAATAATTTGTTTTTCTCAAGAACGGTGCGTTACCTTTTCATAGGAGTGGTGCCAGGGGAGAGGGGCATATCCATGCCCTACCCCTCCCCAACCTCCCTCGTCACTCTCCTGTCAAGCGATACTTGATTTTTACCGGATAGGTTTTTTTTACAGCTTTGGTTTTGCGCGTTTTGGTGCTTACAAATTTACATTAAAAAGGTCTATTCTACCTAAAAAAAATATCTATTCAAATGGCTAGTATAGTGCTAGTATAATGTATAGTGGTTCCAATTCATGTAAAATTCGTATTTTCTCTTTATTTTCTGAGTTCTGACTTCTGTAACACAGGTTTTTACCTAGCTCAGAAGTCAGGGTTTCAATTATATTGTTGTAAATACTTTTGTCAATAAAATATTTGATTTGATTTTAAATGTATGACATTTCTATAACATGTACGTGGTCGCGCGGTTCTCCGCGTTTAAAGTTTGTTGTTTTGCTTTATAATATTGTAAATTTTACATGATCTTGTACACAAAATGGACAGGCATTTAAGGATCCGAAAAAAAAAAAACAAAAGGATAATAAGAAAGTCATTACATCGACGACGTATAGTTCTCGCCAAACTTCTTGGCCGGTCTGAAGTTGGTTACTATGGCTGCGCAGTAGTAAAACTCACACAATTTTTTTTAACTGCCCATTGACCTATGAACTTGAAATTTGGTGATAATGTTTATTAATACGTATATTTTAGTAACAGATACACCAATAAAATTATTGAAAAATCTGACTTTGTACGGAACCTTAAATGTGCGAAGTCCGACACGCACTTGGCCGGTTTTTTCCGAATTGGATTTGTGAAAATCAATAGCAGCGAACGAAAACAATCTGACAGCTCAAGTATACTTCTCGCCAAACTTATTTATTGGCCGCCCTGAAATGGGCTACAATGGCTGCGCAGTAGTAAATGAAAGAAGAAAAGAAAGAAAAAGTGTTTATTTGTCACAAAACGACATACATTATAATAACATGCTTATGCTAAACCCTTAACAATAGTATAAACAAAAAAAAAATATATATTATATAATTTTGCAACAGCACCGAAATAACGGAAACTCGCTACAAACAGTAAATATGGTAAATATCCCGCTTATAATGTTAATATTAGTGTTAATGACCATGACAGTTTAAAAACTTATATATAATTTTATATTCATAAATCTCATACAAAAACAGCACCGTTCCGTGCCGTCCGGTAAACCAACTTTAGGGCGGCCCATAAGTTTGGCGAGGGCTATACCACAAAACTTTTTGGGATACCTCCGGGTTCTGCATAGTTATATTAGCCAGACTCTATCAGCTTTAAATAAATGAACCTTTTGCTGGCTACGTGTATTGAAACACTAGTAGCAGCACCAGCAGTAATTGTTCCAGCCAGTAACAACTGTTGGTGACTAGTTCCTGTTGTTAAAATTAACATCATTAAAGTAGCTAAGCCAAACCACTCCTTGAGGTGCTTGGTTTGTAGAAGACGTTGAAGTTCTCCGATTACTCATAGAAAAGAAAAATATTCTAGCCACAGCAGCAGTCAGAGAGTTTGTATAATACCTAGTCTTCTAGGCCTGGCAGCTGTAGTGAGCAGAGGCAGAAGTACAGTGTAAAAGGGCGTTTAGACAGTTAAACATTCACTGACCTCAATCATACAAGTACGCTGGACTTCATATTATCGATGACAAAATGAATACATTTGATTTTCTCCATTTTGGCGCTGATAGCAACGTGACTTAACGTGAGAGTCTATGGAACTAATATTAGAGATGGGACACAGCCTTCGGTAAAAAAATACTTTTATGGGCTTTATCGATCGTGAGAATAATTTAATACGTAAGAGAGAAAAAAAACCAGTTATTTTTATTATGTATCATTTTTAAGTAATAGAATAATTGCTGTAAAGGGTAACTGAAAAATATTTTCAGTCAGATTGCAAGCTATAAACTAGTGGATAGCGTGCTAGTAAAGTTATAGCGCATTACTGTCAGATCAGTGAGATTTAAATATGGGGATAGGCTAACAACTAATCCTTAAAACTAATATATTTGAGCAAGTATCGCCACGCTCAAGTAGGTACACTAGTTAATTAATACTTACATCGTTCGGATTCACTCGGTTGGCGCCCATCGGATTCGTGAAGGGAACAACATTTATACAATAATAATAATAAATGAGATAGATAATCATTTACAACGGACATATTTCTCGCTCTCATCGCTGAGGTCCTGTCTCTGTAGTGTTAAGGTGCAAATAAGAGTGACATAGCATTCCAGCAAGGTGAAGAGGTAAGTCTTCACCTTGCTGGAATGCTATGTTTTAACTCTGTTTCAGATGCAGATAGTAAATTGTTTGACTTAAAAACATTTGTTAATAAAATTATAATTATCATGATATTATTCCAGAATTAAATCCAGGGACAGGAACGTGGTGATTGGTACAAGAGAGAGGCCTGTGCTCAGCAGTTGACGAAGTCGGGCTGTGGATGATCATGATGATGATTCCAGAACTTAGTGTTACACATTGTTTTTGAACATATTATTACTGATTATTAGGCATTCATATAACATTTATCACCAATACCAATATGAGATATTTAGTTCCAAGATACTACGAGAAGTCAATACAGTAGATGAGTGATACGCCTTGGCAAGTGTACTATTTTGATATTAGTGTAATTTAAAAATATCACTAATACTGATATATTAGTTACAATATTATAATATTTCCAGGCGAATATATTAATATTAACTCATTTTGAGAAATTTCGGTACTAACCTATCTTAGGCTTGTCGAAAAAATATCGATATTTTTGATTTGATATATCGATATTTTTAGCCGATATATTTTCATCCGATACATCGATATATCGATACAAAATATTCAATATCGAAAAACGTATCAAAAACGATATATTTTTCAAATTTAGTTTATTTGCAGGATATTTAAAAGAAATCAAAGCCGTAAAAGATAGGAACGAACGGAAAATTACTGTATTGTCTATGACTATGTTTTGTTAGTGTTCCGTGTGTGTGTATGTGGCGGCCGCGGAGGCAGTCATCATCAGACACTCGTTACTCACTTTCAAATGTGAGTTCTTTTGCGTTGTGTGTGTGTGGTGCGTTTTTGTATAAAAAATTCTACTAAAAACAAAAAAAAAACCTAAAAACTTTGAAAATCGGACCGATATATCGATATATCGATATTTTTTCCTCGATATATCGAGGTCGATATTAATATTTTTATAAATATCGATACATCGATATATCGATATATTTTGTCACTTTCGACATCCCTAACCTATCTCTAAATGTGTCAATTTTAGTTCCTGAGAACCTCGAGCGGGGCGCTTTGAATCAGCACAAAAATCAACTGCCATTTCATAATAGTACAATGATATTCAAATAAACAGATGCGTTATACACTCACAAAACAATTGAAAAAAGTGTTCCGCACAGCAGCGGCAGCACACATACACACTTTTCATTCATGTGACATTAAAAAATATTTATTATAATCAATAAATAAATAAATTACAAATACACACAATGGCATTTTTTATTTTGTTTATGTTTCAACAAAGCCTATCGCTCTTCGCCATGCGTGACATAAACTAAAGACTAAAGGTCACAATTGTGACCTATTCGTCTTCACAATACGCGCGCTCATAACATATCTGTTTATTTGAATATCATTGATATAGTATGTTTAGTCCAGCATACTTGTATAATAGAGGTCAGTGTAAATATTAGATGTATTGTTGGAATCTTACATACTTTATTAACGTATCACATATCGATTCCACATTTCTGAATACAAACGATTCCTTGTAATTTAGATTTGAATTAAAAAAAAACAATAACTCCAATCGAAATAAACTGTCAACATTCATTAACGGATTGAAGGTGGAAACAAACTATTAAAACCCGACGTGACGCCACGCCACTCGACGCCTTCTGACGCATTGAAATAATCTAGTACTAATCAATCCCATATAATTAGTATGGTCAGAAACATATAGTCATCACGCCATGTGACAAAACACATTCCCACGCGGTAAAACCCATTCAGTCTGGATCAGCGTGTTGCCGGGTGAGGTGTGTTTCTAGTTAACAACCGTCGCCGCGCGTCAGTCAGAGAGAGAGCATTCCTGAGGGCGAGCATGGCCTCTGTGATATGCGTGTGTCACGCATTTTATCACGGCTTTTGCTCCCAAACTGTGATAAAAATGTTTGACTCAAGCTTGTCACAGTAGGCCGTGCTCGCTGGTCTGCTGGCATAAATATATTTTTTGTATGTTTTGATTTAAAATGTCGGATGAACAATTCATAGATATGATATGAGTTCAGGCCAATACCGTGATTATAGTATTAGAAATAAAACAAATACAATACAATACATATAGCCAATACATATATAATACATGCAGCCACCTCATATTAATATGAGACCTTCATACTGTACTTATGTCTTACAAAATAAATATATCTTATCTTATCTACTAGAAACAAAGCTATTATACTAGCGAAGCGTGTTGTACCCACGTGATGCTACGTGATGTATTTGCACGGTTCACGTCGGGTGTCGTCACGTCGCGTGGCGTAGGGTTTTATAAGTACCTATGTTTCCACATTCAGTTGTGCGTTTTATTATTGCAAGAAATCACATTTCGATCTGGCTAATCGCATCTCTAATTTTGACAAGTGAGCTGATTGTGATGGTGCGAGTAGATCGATTGAAAATAAATGGAAAAAAGACATGTTTGAAACGACAAAGATGCTTTAACTGATATTCCCGAGCCCGTCAGTTCCTGGTGAAATTAGTTTCAGTGGTTGTAGTGTTCAGAACTGCTTAGTGCTTACAGTACAGCGTTGTGTTTAAAAACTGCAGGTGCAAAGTTATATCACGTCGAACGTCGTGTCTAGCCGGCAGGTATCTGTTTAGAAAACTGAAGATAGTGACTGAAAATCGCCAATAACTGTGAAGTGTTGTGTATAATAAACAAAATAAATATTGTGATTGTGAATTTCTGTGAAAAAGATATGACATTGAACTGGTTATCGTAAGAAAATATGCATAAAAACATTGATTCGTTATCGCATTTTTTTTTTCTATTTGGTAAAACGTAGTTTTTGTGGCATAAAAAGTAGGTTAGTGCGATTAGCAATGGAGACGACGTTGCCTGTGGTGGAAATAACTGTAAAAGCTGAACCAATAGAATGTGAAAATTCAGAGGAGAATGAACAGAATGAAAACAGTCTACATACGATACAAAGTAAGGTTAACACATATAACATCACGCCTGTATGGCTTGAAGGGATTGGCAAAGGTTCATAGCACTTAGATCTACTAGGCACCAGTTATGTTCAAGTTACATGTTAAAAGGGTGCACCTATTGCATTGATAACCATGCCAATATCTCTAATGCCAACATGAATATCTATACTAATATTATTTAGCAGTAAAGTTTGTGAGGTTGTAGGGGGTAATCTCTGGATCTACTGAAGCAATTGTTCTTTTTTTTGTTTTGGTTTTCTTCCCTTGGGATGATAAAACACTTATTACTTATGTGGGCGAAGCCGCAGGCAGAAGCTAGTAGTAGTAGTAGTAGTAGTAGGGACTCCCTTTTCCGCACTTAGACTCCCATTTGGTCCGTTGTGCGTGGGGGTACTGGCTAACATAGCCAGCCCAACTCCGCCCAAAAGCACAGAAGCTTCCTGGGAGCTTCACAGGCTTCACGGAGCGACCTCACTGTTCCGAGGGTTTTTTCGCGTTGAGAAGCCACGGCCTCGCATTCCAGGATTACGTGGGCGGCTGATTCTTCGGCGTTAAAACAGCCCCTGCAAAGTGGGCTGTCCGTGGCGCCTATGTTGAATAAATGTTTGTTAAGAAGGGTGTGGCCCGTTAGTGTCCCTATAATTATTTTGAGGTTATTTCTACTCAGGCTGAGGAGTTTCTTGGTGAGACGCGGGTTTACTATCGGTACAGCCATTTTTGACTGTCTACAGTCTGTAGCCCGTGACCATCTGTTATTGTGCAATTCTGTTGATCTTTGACGAATCCACGCACGAAATTGCGAGAAAGGCAAGGGGATAAGTGGGTACGGGCCTAGCACCAACATCTCGGAGCCCCTTTTCGCAAGTTCATCTGCGGCATCATTGCCTAGGGATCCACTGTGCCCCTTGATCCACTGGAGGGTGATTCGATTGGATTTTGATATACTCTCCAGGGCGAGGTGGCATTCAAAGATTAGTTTATTGTTGGTTAGTTTGTTTTCTAAAGCTTTGAGCACAGCCAGACTATCAGATAGGAATCTGATTCCGTAGTTCTGGATACCTAAACGCTTTACGGTTTTTGCGGCTTGTGTTAAGGCGACACATTCACATTGGAAAATTGAACTATGTGAGCCTAACGGTATGTGAAAGTTAATGTTGAGGTCAAGGGAGTGAACGCCAGCACCTGAGCCGCTATTAGTTTTTGAGCCATCTGTGTAGATCCGCACTTCATTAGCTCCTGACTGATCCCTTTCTTCCTCTATTGTTTGTATGTTATAGTTTTTGTTGAACATAGGTTGTTTTTGTATTCTATCACACGGAGCGGCGATGAGAGGTTGATACTCAATCGCCCGGTCCAGGATTTTAGCGTGTGGGCTTGTGTGGTTTTTACCCCATATGCCTAGATGCATTAGCCTGATAGCAGCTAGCGCCGCTTCTTGCTGTATGTACAGGTCCAGGGGAGTTATATGTAGGGCTATCTCCATGGCTGCTGTTGGGGTGGTTCTCATGCAGCCGGTGATAGCTGAGCAGGCCTGTCGCTGGAACCGTTGGAGTCGGGTGATGGTGGTCGAGAGTTCTGTCCTAGTCCACCAAACCAGAGCACCATAAGCCAATATTGGCCTGATTACCGCTGTGTATAGCCAGAGAGTAATCCTTGGAGACAGCCCCCATGTTTTTCCTAACATTTTTTTACACTGATAGAGTGCGATTGTGCATTTGTTGAGTTTGTAGTCAAGATGCTTGTTCCAGAGCAATTTGCTATCAAGAATTACCCCCAAGTACTTGACCTCCTCTTTAAGTGTTAATTCTGTGTTGAAAAGTTTTGGAAGCCTATGCGGTCCAAGATTTCGTTTGTTAGTGAACATTATTAGTTCCGTCTTTACGGGGTTAACCGACAGTTCGTGTTTTGTGCACCAGCTCTCGATTATTTTGAAGGCCTTTCTCATGAGATCACATAAGATGCCCTCAAATTGCCCCGAGATTAGAATTGCTATGTCATCTGCGTATCCTACCGAGTAAAGACTGCTGGCGTTGAGCTCTGCAATGAGCTCATTTACGACTAAATTCCACAGAAGTGGTGACAGCACCCCACCTTGTGGGCAGCCCCTGCTCACGATTCCTCGTGTGGTAGTGTTCACAGTAAATTGAATAGCACGGTTTTTTAGCATGTTGTTAATCCATTCTACGAGCGTCGGCGCAACACCGTGCGTGTTGAGTGCCTGACCGATGCTGGTGAAGTTAGTTTTGTCGAATGCACCTTCGATATCAATGAAGGCACCTAGGGTTGGATTTTTGTTTTTGAGAGCATTGCCTACGCGTGAGACTACGCTGTGGAGCGCTGATTCAGTTGATTTGCCTGCACAGTAGGCATGTTGGTTCGGGTGCAGAGGTTTTTGAATCGAAATCTGGTTTCTTATCTTCCTGTCCCCCAGCCTCTCCAGTGTCTTTAGAAAGAAAGAGGAGAGGCTTATGGGTCTAAAAGATTTGGGCTGGGTGTAGTCGCCCCTACCTGGTTTCGGAATAAATATTATTTTTACTTCGCGCCATTTCAAGGGGATATATCGGTGAGCCAGACAAGCCCGAAAGACCTTAACAAGGTAATCAGCTAGCAGAGCACCGCTCCATCTGAGCAGAGCTGGAAAGATACCGTCCATCCCCGCTGCTTTGAAAGGCAGGAAGGTGTTGATTGCCCATGTTAATTTATCTTTGTCGATAACTTCTAACGCCACCTCCCAGTCTAAGCTGCTCGTAGCCCTTTCCCTGTACGGTTCCCAGCTTTGCTGGGTGGCAATCTGGCAGCCCGGGAAGTGGGTAGTTAGGAGTAGTTCGCTAGTTTCTGCGTCGTTTGTTGTGTAAGTGTTATCTGGTTTTCTTAGGCATCCTATAGACAGGTCTGCCTCTTGAGCAAGACAAGTTTTGACCCTATTTGCCTGGTTGTTGTTTTCAATGTTAGTACAAAAACGCCTCCAACTTGTTTTACCTCGGAGGCGAATTAGTTTTTTATATGTTTTGCGGTTTGTTATGTAACGGTCCCAGTCTACTGGCGACCGTGTGTTCTTAGCTCTATTGAATAGCCTTCTCAGTTTGTGTCGGTGTCTCTCCAGTTCAGGACTCCACCAGGACTGCCTGATCCCTCTCCTGGGTAAGGTGAGGGGACACGACTGTTCATAGCTCGATAATAGGATGGAAGTGATTTTGTTTACGTGTTCGTCTAAATTGTTTATCGTTATTTCAGCCGGAAGAGAGGGTAACCTACCCAGTTCAGTACCTATAAGTCTGACGAACTTCGATTGGTCTGTGTTGCGAGGAACTCTTCTTGGCTGTGGTGTGGTTAAGTTGAAGTTAATTGTAAAACGAATCCATCTATGGTCTGAGCATGATATCTCATTGGACACATGCCAGTCCTGAATGGAGTTGGATACACCTAAAGTTGCTAAAGTTAGGTCTATTATTGTTTGCGATCTTGCGTTTATGAAGGTGGGTTCGGAACCCTTGTTAAGTAGTACAAGGTTATTGCTAAGAATAAAGTCAAGCATTTCCTCACCTCGGTTGTTGGTTTTGACATTACCCCAGAGCGTGTGATGCGCGTTGGAATCTGTGCCGATGATTAGTTCTAGTTTCTCCCTTTCACAGTACTCCACCAGCAAGGCGAGCTCTGGTAGAGGCACGTCCGCGTCGCCTGGCAGGTATGCCGAGGCTAGTACAATGTCTGGGCGTTCTTGTTCGGTTCTGAAAAGCCTGGTTGCTGTCAGGTCCCTTGAACAGAATTCGTTAATTAAAAGGTTAGGTACATGTTTTGGGACCAATATGCAGGTACGCGGATTACTTACGGAGGTGTCTAGCAGCAACTTACCTCCGATGTTAGCAAGACCGCATATTTTGCCACTTCTAATCCACGGCTCTTGGATGAGGGCGATGGTCTTCTCTTGTTGGTTCTCCAGCACTCTGCGTAAAGTAGCCGACGCAGTTTGACTGTGCTGGAGGTTGGTCTGCAGGATCTTAGTCCTCCCGCAAAGGAGAGGAGCAGGGATCGCTGTCCTCGTCCCTACTTCTCCCCTCCGGCGGAAAGCAGTCCTCGTCCGAAGTTAGTCCGGGCGAGGGTGGATCCTGTGTTGATCCCTCAGTTGAATCGACCTCAAGCGCTGCCATGGAAGTCGCCAGCTCCACCGCCTCCCCAGCGGTCCCCGTCGCGGGAGGCGACGGGGAACGCCCAGGCAGCGGCGGATCAAGCTCCACTCCAGGCGCAGTCGAGGCCGTTGAGGTTGAAGGCGCAGCGGCATCCTCCTTGGTTCCACCTTCCTTCAGGAACCGGATGTATATACTACCCATAAGGTAGTATACTCGCCTCTGCTGGTCTTTAATGGTTTTAACCATGGACTCCGGCACACGAAAGTAGAGACAGGTGCACGGTGGCTCCTGACTGACCCTTGCGTGTGTTAGAGTCCAGGTGTTAATTTTTAGATTGGGGTTCTGCCTCGCCAACATCCCGAGAAGGTCTGATGTGTCCTCGCTGTTCTCGGGGACATACAGCATGCACAATGCCTTCTTGGGTATGTCGGCCTGGGGCCGAACGGTGAGTCTGGTCTCCGGTAACGGGGACGGTGTGTTATTTATGACCCCCTTGAGCCAGGCCAGTGTGAAGTCGTCCTCGCACCATGTTTTGAGGACGCCTTCGGCGTAGTGGGCCCGACCTCTAAAGTGGATCGCGGTATTTTGGGTTGGGGTGGCTGGTTCAGGAACTGCCTTCAGCAGAGCCCGGAGCTGGTCCTCAATAGTTTGTCGGATCCCCTCCGCTTGCTCCTGCGTCATGTCCAAGAAGGGCTCGGTCATGACGGCGACACACAGCTCGTTGTTCCTGAACGACGCGGCCGCTTCGGCGTAGCTCACCAGGGTTCCATCAACCATATGGGAGCGAGCGGGTTTGCTCTTCTTGCTTACCCCAGTTGGTGTGACGGAATCCTCGGGACGCGAACGCTTCTGCGCCCTAGCCGGTGGTTCGGTGTTTTTTTGCTGTTTTTTGCGCCCTCTAGGCCTCGTGCTGCGTTTGCGCTTAGCGCCGGTGGCAGCCTCGCCTATTGGTGTGTCAGCCGTAGCAGACATCACCCTGGGGGGCGTCTTTTTGCTTGTTGCTGTTTGCCATTTATTGGCGTTAGATGAGCCTGCCATATGGCCTTCGGCCAGCTTCGTCGGGTCCCTCTCGGAGACCGCAGCCGCTAACGCAACCCGTGTTTTGGGCGCATCAACTTTTGCAGTGCTCTTCGAGTCGCCGTGAGCGAGAACTGTCCTTGGCTTTTCGGTCAGGGTAGTGTTAGGGGGCGCATCCATAGACGCAGATGAGGTTGGGATCGTTTGGGACGCAGCCTGTTGTGGTGCATCCCTTGCGGTTGCCTTCCTCATCGCATCCTTGGACGCAGCCGAGCGTTTATGTGTGTTGGGTGCATCTGAGGACGCAGTCTTAGGCGGTTGTTGCTTAGACGCATCCTGAGACGCAACCCTTGGGTTAGTCGTAAAAGGCGCATCTGAAGACGCAGCCCTTGGTGTGTTTTGTGTAAGCGCATCCGACGAGCGGGACGCAGCTTTGTTTTTTTGTTTTTTGTTGTGTTTTTTGGTCTCTTTATCCATGAGTATGGTATCAAATAATTCACCGTTGGAGCTCTCCACCCGCCACGGAGCCCTCAGTCGGGGACGCCGCTCGTTCAACAAGCGACGCCAGAGCTACTCCTTCGGTATAGGACCAGCTTAGTGAAAAGTAGACGAACCTGCACGCGACGGAAGATCACGGGACTGTATACGGCACGAGACTATGCCGCAACTCATCCCGAAACCCCACGCCACGCCGGCTGCCCCCCCCCACTAAACCGATCCTCGCTTGACATCCCGCTTATGGGATGCCTCAGCCGATTGATCGTGGGTAGCTACCCCACGACCTCCCGTTTGAGAGGAAATCCGGGCCAAAGTGGTGTGTTGTGTGCAGCCTGCTCCACTCAACCACCAGGATCCCTTCATCCCCCCGTACGGGTCCCCGCGCACGGCAAAAACACGCAGGAGGTCATTGCTATCCATCATCTGATCTTGTTCGATGGTGGACACCCAGGGGCATGACCTCGCCACCCCTGTGATAAGTCGCCTGGTGATTTCTGTTGCGTCTATTTCATATGGAATTAGACCAATAACGGGGCGGCAACCACGAGAAGGTTCATCACCACACTTGCCTTGAGGATCTACACGACCGTAGCGCTCTCCCTCAAGACCACGCCACCTTGCCACCTCAGAAGGAGTAAGGCAAGGTAGGCCTGCGTCTACAAAGCCAAACCAAGCAAGCAAGCGAATGAACGAGCGAAGCAAGGCATGTTGCTGGATACAAAGCACGAGTTTGTGAAACGCATGACCCTCCCCTCAGGCAGAAGCTAATATAATATAGTTTTAAATTTTGTAAAAACCGGCCAATTGTGAGTCGGACTCGCACTCAAAGGGTTCCGTACCATTATCACAAAAAAATGGCACAAAAATCACGTTTATTGTATGGGAGCCCTAATTAAATATTTATTTTATTCTGTTTTTAGTATTTGTTGTTATAGCGGCAACAGAAATACATCATCTGTGAAAATTTCAACTGTCTAGCTATCACGGTTCATGAGTTACAGCCTGGTGACAGACAGATGGGCCGCGGAGTCTTAGTAATAGGGTCCCGTTTTTACCCTTTGGGTACAGAACCCTAAAAACATCTTTTATTATTTAATATTTTTGGCATACAGGTGTTTAAATGAAATTAGGGCTACTTTTAGAATTAACTTGTCTTTACTATATTTTACATGCTGTTGGACTCTTTATTAGAGTATGTAATGATTGATTAAGTTATAATATCATAAGCAAAAGGGCCAGTCACTTAATGTGGTATTTTTTGAGTATTTTGTGAGTTTATGTATCTAGGGATTAACAAGTATGATTAGGGACTGATGATCATAACTGCTATTGTTATAAAATAAGACAATCAAATATTGTTACACATTTATTTATACCAAATTTATTGACAATTACCTAATTAGTAACCAAATAACATGTAGAATTCTTATTAATGTAATCAGGCATTTATAGTTAGAAACACTGAATTAAGACAATCAAATCCTTAAATAGTCTAGGTTTTTTACAAGCACAGACTTAGTTTTTTAATACTGATCTTTATATGATATAAAAGCGGCTCCTTAGCTAGTAAGCAAATAGGTCCCATCCTTAACTTGGTCTAGTGGGAATTCTCCGGTTTTTGCGACAGCGGCTGCAACCTCTTCCGGGGTGACAGAGTCATCCAGGTCCAATATGCGCAGATCTGTGAACTTTTGGAAACTCTGATTTCCTCTACATCAAGCGACGCCTTTAGATTTTCAACAAAGGCGTCGGCTTGTGGGCTGCTGTGGGCACCAGCTATCTTAACGACTCCAGTAACAGTGTAGTTAAACCAGATGCCCGTTTATGCTGACGTTGCTGAGCTGGAATTGGGACTTCGCTTTCCTAATGACCACTTAGTATAGTATAGACCCTATCAGTACAGCCTCGTTGTTTTGCTTCCGGTTGCATTGTCATTAAGTTTCTGTGCTCACTGCCTTCTTTTTGGGCCGCCTTCTGAGCCTTCTTGGCCAAGTTCTTAAAGGAAACTAGCTATGTTAAGTAAGATACCAACTTGTGTAGTACACCATTATTTATCTTTGACTTTTGAAAAATTTACCATTTCATTTCTATTCAGTTTCAGTGAAAGAAGAAGAACTATGGATCAAGCCGGAGCCTCGTGAGGTTGAGGATGAGTCTCAAGATTCCATCAAGGATGAGGGCCTGGGAACGCTCTCTGAAAACGAAGTCAAGGTAGATGAAGAAGCCCTGAATGATGATTTGCACAGTAAGTACATTAAATGTGAATGGGGTATAAATAATAATTCTGTTGGGCATGAACTTAACTGTGCAATGAAATTGTGATCACTATATTTTTATCAATATTTATTTGTAAATGCAGTTGCACCCATGAAACAAGAAACCCCTAAAGGGGAGCAAGTTTATTTGAAAAAAAAACAATGCCCGTGTTAGTCTTGCAGAAAATTGAAAAAGGCTGATCTGGTTTGGCTGATTATTATGAACTTCAAAAATATTGTCGGTATTGCACAATATTCACATATGTTACTCTGTGGGCGATGGTGAACTAAAACTAAAAAGAGAGAAATAAAAGCTTTTTTTTTTTAATTTATAAAACACCGACTTCCTAAATGAAGTCGGTATTGTTTTTTGTAAAAAGCTTTTATTTGTCTCATTATAGTATTTTGTTTTAAAGTCAGTTCATTTATTTAAAAAAAATTAAAAAAAAACTTAATTCTCAGGACAAGGTTTGTGCGATAGTCAATTTTGAAAATCCACCGAAATTAATGTACACTTGCGCGAAGCCTGGGCGTGAGCGGAACAGAGCGGTTTAAAAAAAAAATTAAACCCTACGATAAGTTAAAATCACAATATTACAATCCATACTCCTGGTTGGTTGACATAAAATGAGAAATAACAATTTTTTTTATTATTATTTCACACCCAATAATTTAAAGAAAGAAAAGTGATTAAATTACATACAAGTACTTAAATTATGTAATTGTATATAATTTAATAACAATATAAGGTACCTATATATTTAGCGGTTTAAATAGACTTATTTCTCGATAATATTTATTATTATACTAGCATGACTGAGCACATTGACTACAAACATACCATCACTGACATATCGGATACCATTTTCTTGACTCCAACTAATGAAGATACTGTATATAAAATAATTAATTCTTTAAACTCAACTAACTCAACCGGGTATGACGATATCAATACAAAAATTCTTAAACGTTGCTCTAAATATATATCTCATCCACTCGCCCACATAATTAATCTATCATTATTTCAAGGTTTATTCCCCGCCAGGCTAAAATTTTCGATAGTCAAACCGTTATACAAAAAAGGAGATAAAAAAGACATGAATAACTATCGACCAATTACTCTGATACCCGTAATTTCTAAGATTTTTGAGAGAATTATGTACGATAAACTTCACTCCTTTATAGTAAAGCATTCTATTTTGAAAGAGGAACAGTTCGGTTTCAGAAAAAATAAATCAACAACCCTTGCATGTTTCTCTCTTGTTAAAATGATTACCTCTAGCCTGAATGAGAAAAGGCCAATAGCATCGATATTTCTCGATATGTCTAAAGCATTTGACTTCGTAGATCACAAACTGCTTCTCTTTAAACTGAATCGTTATGGTATTAGAGGAAACGCATCACAGTGGATAGAATCTTATCTAAATAATCGCCAACAATGCGTAGAAATATCGAGGCATACAATATCAGAAAAAAAAATACATAGATCCGCTTATCGTCAAAACTCATGTGGTGTTCCCCAGGGGAGTATATTGGGACCCTTTTTGTTCTTGCTATATATCAATGATTTGCCCAACGTAACCCCATATTCATGCATTCTGTACGCCGACGATACAACTCTTAGTATTGAACTCACCGATGACAATATCAACAAATACGAAAATGAGATAAATGACACGTTAAACAAAATAATAGAATGGCTGAAAGACAACAATTTACATGTCAATATTAGTAAAACCAAACTTATGCAGTTCCAAACTTACAATAGCAACCGTCAAAAATTGGAAATTAGATATGCAAATAACGCTGTAGAAGAGGTTGAAAGTGCAACTTTTTTGGGTATAACATTAGATAAGTATTGCAACTGGAAAGTACACATTGACAAATTATGCACTAAGTTGCAAAGATTTGTATTTGTCTTAAATCGAATAACTCGCGTAGCTGGTATCAATGCAGCACTTTATGCTTATCATGGTTACGTAGCATCAGTTCTCCGCTACGGCATCATTATATGGGGAAATTCTGTGGATACTATTAAAGCATTCCGAGCCCAAAAGAAATGTATTCGATCAATGACTAAAGCCCAACCATTACAAAGCTGTGTCCCAATCTTTAAAAAATTAAAAATATTACCACTCCCATCTTTATATATATTCGAACTCTGTATCTTTGTACGTAAGAACTTAGCTTTATTTAAAGTACACAATGATGTTGTAATAAGGAAAAGTCGAAATATCCACAAATTATGTGCACCACAACAAAGAATTAAACTATTTTCGAATAATGTTTACTGTATGGCAATTCAAATTTATAATAAATTACCTAATGTCTTTAAAAGTCTTAACCTTATGACATTTAAGAATAAACTATTCAACTTTCTGTTGCAAAAGTGTTACTACTCAACGAATGAATTTTTAAATGAAAAATTTGATTCAAAATTTAAATTAGACAACGAATTACCTCACAATAATTGAATGGAATGTCATTTCTATGACATTATATTGTTTTTTTCTCTTCATTATATTTAATCATTAGTGACATTTTATTTAATAACCATTGACATTGTATTTAATCATTCATAACATTTTAACTAATAAGCCTTACATTATATTTAATCATTCTTGACATTATAATTAATAACCCCTTAAATTGTATTTAATAATTCTTACATTATAATTGATAACCCCTGATATTGTATTTGATAGTAGTTAACGTTTTCCTAATTCCCGACATTGTATGGTTTATTATTAATTTTAATTCTTTGAAATATTTGTACGCTGGAAACAGCAGAATATTATGGACATTGTATTTTGTGTAACACCTATGTAACAACAATATTCTAACAAATAAATTTATTATTATTATTATTATTATTATAGCACTCTGCCCGCGACTTCGTTCGCGTGATTTCGTTTATGCTATAAATGATATTCTTATATGCAGTTAGTGAAGGCGACCAAAAATTTGCTATTATTAAAACAATAAAAAATGGGTATAGTAGATATACAGGGTTTATTAGATTGGTTGGGACGATTTTTTATTTGACTTAAAGAATAATAAATTTTAGGTTACCGCCACAAAGTAGGTAAAATCCTACCCTAAAAACTTATCAACCCCTTTTTGTCCAGTTTTAAACAACCTAAATATGCTATTCACTCTTTTCTTCTCTTTTTTATTTATCGTTTATGTTAGTCAGATAGCGCAGTGAGATTCCTCAAAAGAAACTTTAAAACCCCTAACCCTATCTGGGAGAGAGTTTTAAAAATGTTTTATGTAAATTTTGAGTATCAACCTTATCCCCAAGGAATTTGATTTTACATACAAACTATTTTTTACCCTTTTCAGCTCCTTAAAGGTTGAATGGCCGCAAAATTGCGCCTTAGTGCTCCGCTAGAACCCCATGACAAAAACGAAACCCTGACCAGTAAGATTCTTAGCTTGAGTTAGTTTCGAAAAACTTATAATGACAACCTTTATTGTATCCTTATGTTGGTATTTGCGCCAAGTTTTAAATTAATTTTTTTGAAGAAATAAGTTTCTTCAAAAAAACTTTAACACCCCCTAAACCGTATTTTGGGAGTAGATGAGTAAAACTAATAATGACAACCTTTATTGTTTATTTAGGTTGGTATTTATGTCAAGTTTCATGTTTATTTACCCAAGAAATCAGATATTTCCATACAAACTTCAACACCCCCTAAATCATCATTTGGGCATAGTTTCGAAAAATTTATAAAGACAACCTTTATTGTTTACTTAGGATGGTATTTATGTCAACTTTCAAACGTATTAACCCAATAAATAAGATTATTCAAAAACACTGTAATACCCCCTAAATCGTCTGTTGGGGGTAGTTGCAAAAAACTAATAACGAAACCGTTATTGTTTATTGAGGTTGGTGTTTATGTCAAGTTTCAAGTTTATTTACCGAAGATATAAGATTCTGCCAAACAATTAACATCCCCTAAATCATCTTTTGAGGGTAGTTTCGAAAAACTAAAAATGAAAGCCTTTGTTGTTTATTTATGTCAAGTTTCATGTTTATTAACTGAAGTAATAAGATTCTTCAAAAAAGATTTAACACCCCTTAATCGTCTTTTGGGGGTAGTTTCAAATAATAATAATAACAACCTTTATTAGTCATATAGGTTAGTATTTGTAGTAAGTTTCAAGTTTATTGACCCAAGAAATCAGATGTTTCCATACAAACTTCAACACCCCCTAAATCGACTTTGGGGGTTGTTTCCAAAGACTAATAATGATAACCTTTATTGTTTATTGAGGTTAGTATTTATGTCAAGTTTCATGTTTATTAACCCAAGATATAAGACTCCTCAAAAAAAATAACATCCCCTAAATCATCATTTGGGGGTAGTTTCGAAAACTAACAATGAAATTCTTTATTGTTTATTTAGTTTGTTATTTATGTCAAGTTTCATGTTTATTGACCCAAGAAATCAGATTTTTTCATACAAACTTCAACACCCCCTAAATCATTATTTGGGGGTAGTTTCGAAATACTAATAATGTCAATCTTTATCATTTACAAATAATACTATTTTTGCTAAGTTTATAGAATTTTGGCCGAAGGAATTAGATTTTTTATACAAACTTTCAACCCCCTTTTTACCCCCTTAGGGGAGGAATTTTCAAAAATCCTTTCTTAGTGCACATGAACGTCACTTGAGGAACCTTTCTGCCAAATTACATGCTTCAAGGCTTAGCAGTTTTGGCTGTGCGTTGATTGATCAGTCAGTCAGTCAGTGAGTCAGTCACTCACCTTTCGCTTTTATATATATAGATTAAGTAAAAAAAAACAAAAGAAGATTTGTTAAATTAACAAAATGTTCTTATGATAATCATAATTTAGGAATTAGTACGCTAGCTACAACCTCGTGGTCTTTAAGTCAAGAGTGAATAAGTTACTTCTAGGCAAACTTGCTTCACCGACGACCACATCATCGCTTGCCATGAGGCGAGATAGAGGTCAAGCGCGAGACTATCTAATTATATATAATAAAAATAAAATAAGATAACTAAAACCAAAGTAAAAATAAAATATTGCTTAAATCAACACAGTTTCTTTTAGTTGATTATATAGTCGTCTTCTTCGTTAGACTGTATTGTATGCGGCATTATTTCACGATTAAACGGCATGCGGCAGTTAAAATATTTCAAAACACGCACGCGTCAATCATTACGACAAAAGTCATCATAATCTCAGAAGTCCGTTGAAGTTTCTCATTTTACATGCCGCGATAACTTTCTATGTAAGAAATTGATAAATCTAATTCATAATCCTAATTAATTACTATGTTACCCATACACTATAACAACGAGTATCATTCGTAAGCATCAAGTTTCAATTATTATTAAGTACTAGCTGACCCGGCAAACTTTGTTTTGCCATAAAAACACCAAACATTCCTACCCTACCCTACCTACACTACCCTACCCTACCCTACCTACCCTACCCTACCTACCCCCTACACTACCCTACGCTAACTACCCTACCCTACCTACCCTACCCTACCTAACTACCCTACCTACCCCACCCTACCTAACTACCCTACCTAACTATCCTACCTACCCTACCCTACGCTACCTACCCTACCCACCCTACCCTACCCTACCCTACCTACCCTACCTACCCTACCCTACCTACCCCCTACACTACCCTACGCTAACTACCCTAGCCTACCTACCCTACCCTACATACATACATACACTACCTATGTAGGTAGGTACCTTTTTTTTCTTCTTTTTTTTTCTATTTCTTTTTTCATAAGATCCTTCTTCTAACATTAAAAAACACAACAAAAAAAGTATTAGTGAAATCGGTCCAGCCGTTCACGCGTGATGCCGTGACCAAGGGATTGTCGTGACAAGGGGAGGGGAATTATTTTTATATATATATATATTTTTATAGCTATCAAAACGGGCCGTTTATTTTTAGACAACATTAATGACGATTTTGTTCTCTATGGCGATTTTAGTATCTCTTACGATTTTGGTATCTCTTACGATTTTAGTATCTCTTACTATTTTGGTATCTTGTACGATTTTAGTCTCTCTTACGATTTTGGTATCTCTTACGATGTTAGTTCTCTCTTACGATTTTGGTATCTCTTACGATGTTAGTCTCTCTTACGATTTTGGTATCTCTTACGATTTTAGTCTCTCTTATGATGTTGGTATCTCTTACTATTTTGGTATCTCTTACAATTTTAGTCTCTATTACGATTTTGGTCTCTATGCTGATTTTAGTCTCTTGCGGTTTTGGTCTCTCAAACGAGTTTGGCCTCTTTTGGCTTTTTTGGCGATTTTGATCTTGTTACAAATAACCTATAAGAATAATTTTATTTTATTCGATTGCCAAACATTGCATTTGTGCTGGTTTATTTATTTACGGTTTAATAAAAATATAATTATGTCCAATTGTCCATGTCTGTAACTCCGCATACTGTAAGTATACAATATTGACATTATCTTTGTGAATTATTTACGCTGGCAAATCAATACACAAACTTTTTTTTTTAGGAGGCAGGCAGTCTAACGCCCCTTCAAGGAAACAGATTATGGTGTTTCTAGATTTCCTTAATGAACACAGGGATCTTGCCAACTGTATGTTGAGGGGAGTGACTGGAAGGCCTAAAGCGCATCAGCTGTGGGAAGATATTACAGAGAGGCTTAATAAAATCAGTGGTTGTTATAAAACTACTCAACAATGGCAGAGGGTAAGATCTTTTTCGTTTTATTGGTATCTTAAATTTTAATGAGTCCAATTTCCAATAAAAAAGGTATCTCACACGACTCTATAAAAAGTTATGCGTATATTTTTTTATACATATACTATGTATATGTATAAAAAAATATTCGTGTTGAATTTAGAACCTCCTACTTTTTTCGTCGGTTAAAAACTGATTTCATTTTGACTAGCAACTTAGTAATAATAATATCTCTCTTTATTTTCAGGTGTGGTCCGACAAAAAGTATTTAACAAAAAAAGCAGCTTCGGCCAGATTCGCGTTCTTGACCACCGGTGGACCTCACGCGCCAGAATTGACCCTCCAAGATGAGAAGATCCTGGCCATCCTAGGAGAATCAATTACACCGTGGCGAGTTGGTCAGAAGCCGGCAACTCCTGAGGTGGGCAATTAAGGAAACACATTGTTTACTCTTGACGTCTAGGTACTTCTTTGCATATTCAGGGTGAAGAGTTGTTAGCTGAGAAGGTGTGGCTGACTGAGAGAACACAGAGACAATATTCTAAAAAGATTTACTTTACACTTAAAGGTCTCGACTAGACCATTTACTTGTAACAGAACATCGAGCATTCGCCGTTTTTAAATTTACTCGAGCCACACTTCGAACATGACGCTCGATGTTTTGTTAGAACCTGATTTTAAAAACCAACGAGGGTTTTGGTGTAACATTTTATAAAGCAAAGGCACGGGCGCGGGTGACGTCGCTTGAGGTCAATAATGTTCGCAAGGTACACATAAATGTTACAGGTAAATGCACGCTCGCCGACGAATATTCGCAAGAATGTTACATTACATGAAACTGGTTTAGGAAACGAGAGCATTTGTCTGTATTGTACCATTTTTATACACGTTAATTTACATTGTAATGCTCGTAACAATGTAATTTAACACAACATGCAAGTTCTCCGTGCCATCTGGACTAATATTATTAAGGCGTAAGTTTGTGAGTGTGTGTGTTTGTATGTTGGTTACTTCTTCACGCTCAAGCGGAAAACGCGGGCGAAGCCGCTGGCAGAAGCTAGTTTTAACATATACAGCCCGGTAACAACCACAGGGTATTTGTCCACTAGACACAACATCCATCTGGTCGGAGTATCCTCCATTTTCAATGAAATAAGCCGAACTTTCCACCCTGATCCGCGATACCCCAAACGATCAATTCTGCTTATAATGCCGGTCACTCACATTCGCACGTATAAGCAGCCCCACAAGTGTAGGACGACATTTGCAAATGATTATGCAAAGTTTTCGCTGCATTCGCGGTTTTCCAAGCTGTGTCGGTTTTTTAACGGTCATCATAGCGCGCGAACCTCGATCCTTCGCGTAGTCTCCCACACATTCGTGTGACCAGTTGCGCACACAATTGCCAAGGTAACGGACGTTTTGCCATTTTCATAGTTCGTGAATTTCTTCTGTGTAGCGTAGGTACTTAAACTAACTTCATCATGCAACTCCATGGTGCTGGAGTTCATTGAACTCCTGCAGAATGAATCGACCATATGGGATCCTCAAAAGAAATTCCACAAAAAGCAAGCAAGACTGAGATATTCGTAAACGAGTGTAGGAGGAAGCCCAAACGATTTCGCAAATTGAGTATGCGAACCCATTTGCATTTCCGCTAAGTTTGCGAATGAATGGCTGACGGCCCTTCACATGCGTGCAAACTTTCGTACAACGAACGAATGTTTTCGCGCATATGAGTGACCAGGGCAAAATATAAAGATTACTATTTAATTCCCTCCCGTCTAATCTAGTAACACTTAAACAGTTTGTATTGACTATCAATTTTAATTACTGTATAATACTTAGTTTCGTTTTTACAGCCAAAACTACAAACACCAAATCAGCCGCAGGAAGTTTTAATAACATCAGGACTTCCAAAACGAGGCCCTGCGAAGGTAGAACTGGAACCGCATCCAACCATGTCAGAACGGATTATCCCACAAATAGAAGCACCATTAATACCAAATAGACCACCTCGAAAACCTTATACTCCAAGGATAGAGGCTTTAAGAAAATCCGATGTCCCACAATCTGATGTTCCACCATCACTAGTTATTCCACCTGATGTGTTACAACAGTCGGATGTTACAAAACCACCAGATGATCTCCCAAGTCCTGGCGTCGAGAATCTGGATGAATCACCGCCTTCATCTTCTATTACTGATGCTCCTACGCCACCGCCAAGGCCACAAGGTTTGTATTTAACTTAAATTACGTTTTAAATTTGGAAGGCTATGGGGGAGAACAAGACACCCTTACCTAGAGCTGGACAAAACAGGAAAAAAAAATTGGGTAGGAAAGGTTCAGTTCACCACGTCCACTGTTCAGCCTTCTAGATGTCACATAACAAGTGATGGATTTCTGTCAACATATCAGATTACAAAATCTAATTTACAGTACAAACAATTTCTTAATGTCCCTCGTCAAACTTCGTGTTTCGTCAGTCGTCGGATTTCTGTTAGTTAGTTGCCCTTTGCACTTAGTGCAGACCGGACGCTCTTAATCAACTTGGAAGTATATAGTTGCTAATACTCTTTAAACATAATGTAATTTATTTTAAAAATGGGAGGAATGCTGCTATTTTTACAGCTCTATATATTTCACACGGAAATCAAAACTAAACAACAATAAAGTACTTAGTTCTGAATTCAAATTATTATACACGATAAATCTAATAATTGATGGACATGGAAAAAGCCAAAAACTCGATCGAACCCAAGACCTAAAGCTCAACAGTAGCGCTTACAACCACTAGACACTAAATAATATAGTAGTGATAACTTGGGTGATTTAGACAAATCAATATAACATTGTATTATCTTCCACAGAACAGAATCGTCAAGGCCGAGTAAAACTTCGAACGGGTCAGGACCCATACACAAAGAAACTCGTCCGTCTAAAAGAAGAAAGATTAAAGAGCGACGCGATGAGAAACACAGAATTATCAGAGATCAGACTGAGTCTACAGCAAGGGACAGCAGAGTTGAAGGAGATCAGGAAAGTCATGCAAGAAATGTTAGGGCTTATGAAACAATTTACGGAAAGGAACAGTGAAAAGTAGCCAATCTGTCCAAAAGATTTCCAAACTTTTTTGGGGTCGTCTACCAGTATAACCGGATTCAACCGGGTACAATGTTCACAGCGGATATTTGTGTCTCTGAATTTGGCTCTGCGAACCATTGCGCAAGAAACAGTTTGCAATCGAGTATACTGCATACAGTAAGCGAGATAGGACGATGCGACAAACGTAAGCGAGTGAAAGAAACAGTTATACAATGCTATCTTCTACTTCAACATTGACAGAAATAAAATTATATATTACATTTTTTTTAAACAATCTTTTTTCGTATTCTTTTCAGCAAACCCATTCATTTCATACCCATATCATGGCAGTGCTCAAAAAATGACTAGTCCGCCATCTTGGGCTATCCGCCATATTGGATTTAGAATGACGTCACTTACCAAACCATGCATTGTCATTCAAACTAAAAGTGTATGCCAAATTTCATCTTAATCGGTGGAGGATAACTGCTTTAAAATTCAGTTGCAAGATTTGACCCGAACACACTTACATACATACATTGTAAGTTAATTAAAAACTTGAAAAATAGCAACAGCGCAGGGCCTTGGGGCCAACTTCAGATACACAAAGATCCGCTGTGACTAAAATATCAGTATTTTGTATGGAGCGTCAGCAAATCTACGGCACATTATGCGAAGGGGAGATACCAGCCCGTAAAAGCTGGTCATTCTTGGAAATACCGAAGGAAATAGAGCAAGAGGCTGGTCGCCAACTGACCAAGTTCAAGATGCTATGTTCTCAAGCAAATTTCAGCAGGTGGTAATGGGAACTTTGAACCAGAGCCGATGGAGGCCGATTGTCCACTTAACACATTGTATGCCGTAATTACTGAAACAATAAAAAAACCGTTAAACGTGTTAAAGGGGTTTAGTGACCACAATTCTCAGTAATGAAGGACCCACTGAAGATGAAGAAGACTACCAATCTGACCTTCACAACCCAGTAAGTAGGTAACACGAGATTACTTGTCAAGACTGGTGCCAGATTTCACGCTTCAGACTACCTTTAACGACCGTCAAAGATTCAAAAGACAGCTGGGACCAACGGTTAAACGAACTTTCCGAGGAGGAGGAGCACGGAGGAGTCTTACTATGTAAAGATGGTCACCCATCCACTAACCAACCTCGGTAAGCGTTTCTTAACCTTGAAGCAGTTATTATTACCGTGTGGCAGTTATTACTTAGCCACGAGCAAAAGTGGACAGTGAAAATAACGCTCAATGTATAAATTTTAATAGAAGTCTCCATACAATGGGTGCCTGAAGACTCAAGACGCTACCTAGGCCAACCCAGAAAGAGGTGGCGAAACGCCCTGCATGGTTGGTAGATCTGGTAGTTGTATGAGGGCTCGGGCAAAGAAAATAATCCTTGGAATGATTTGGGAGAGCTGTTTCCCCAGCAGTGGGACGGTATTAGGCTAATAAAACAAAGTAAAAATTGTTAATAGTTTTAATAAATTTCTTTTTGGTCTGATTTTCGTTCTTCGTAATTTGACCACTTTGAATGACACTTGAATCACGTCTTTGCATTCACTTAAAAGCTTTATTATTATAATTCTCGCCAAACTTCTGGGCCGCCCTGAAGTTGGCTTTCCGATGCGCAAGGCACGGATCGGTGCTGTTTTTGTATGAGATTTACTACTGCGAAGCCATTGTAGCCAACTTCACGGCGCCCAACAAGTTTGGCGAAGCGGGAATTATACTTTGCTTTTGTATGTGTGTCCGACAACTAGTTATCCATTTTTCAAGCACATCCATTTTAGGTGAAACTTGGCGTACTTATGTACATTTGGAATTACCGCAACGGTCATTACGGCTACTATCAGCCCATTGCCACTTCCGCTTGCTTATTCTGTAAGCTATGTCGACTACTTTGGTTCTCTGCCGGATCACCTCGTTCCGGATTCGATCCCTCAGAGACACTCCAAGCATAACCCGTTCCATAGCTCGCTGAGCGATCCATAATTTATTTATAATTTATGGACCAGCTGTACTGTGAGTATCCAAGTTGGGGGTGAAAAGTTCTGGAGTGGCGACCGCGAACCGGCAGACGATTCATTGGAAGGCCTCCCACTAGGTGGCCCAACGAACTGGTTAAGGTTATGGGAATTCGCTAGATGAAAGACGCACAAGACCGCAGGCTTATTACGTATCTTGCAAGAGCAAACCGATAGCGATTTTTGCGCAATAATAAGGAAGATGACAAAAAATATATTTTTACTCTGTCAGTTAGATTTCCAAAAAATATTGGACACGTATTTATTCGTTTGTCACGTTAACAAAAAAATATGACGATACAATGCGTTAGAATATCGCATGACGTCATGCCTTGGTATTCACTACATAGAAGCTACGTCACAAGCCCCCATTTCCCAACTTTGATAAGCTTTATCTTCGAGATTTGTTATTGATCTGACCAGCAAAAAAAAAACGTGTCAATATTTTTTGATAATTTAACCGGCGCACAGACGGGTATTTGAACCTAAAAGCTGGTCAAAAATATTTTTTGTCTCTAGTTGGGCGGATAGGTGTCAATCATTACAAATTTATAAAACCAAAAATTAAAACCTATTATAAAATCGTTTAAACCTCGTTGTCACTATTTAAGTCTGTGTCAGTTTCTGAATCAGAATCAATACTTGGCGTTTCGGCAGGTAATAATAAGTTTAAAGTTTCTTGATGGAACTTTTTGGATTTCCTTTTCAGTATTTTTCTCATACCTGTTATGAGAGGGTCTGACGTCAGAAGGAGTCTGTTTATAACATCCAGGTTACAAGCTTCTCGAGAAATTTTTCTTGAATAACTTAGCCTGTAACCCTATCTACTAAAAAAATATGTGAAAAATACATCCACGGTATTCCACGGCAACTTTTATACACGGCGTATTACTAGATCTGTCTTCTTCAATTATATGTATAATTCATTGCATATAAAAGCTTAGAAGTTAAGTAAATCTCTTAAAGATTAAATTCAAAACGCGTAAATTTACATATTTTCTATAACCTTTTGTTGTTTACAATAAATACTAAAACTCAAAGTATATTTAACGAGAAATGGTTAAAAATGTAACTACATACCTGGTTTTGACGGATCCATCATAAATATACGAGGGTCATTCAATAAATACTTAGCCTACAAAAAGTAAACGAAAATTTTGGAAAAGTGGCAATATATTTTTCAACATAGTCTCCTTTTAGTTTGATACACTTAGCCCAGCGATGCTCCAACTTTTTTAACCCGTCGGAAAAATAATTTTTGTCAAACTCTGCAAAATAGGCCTCCGTGGCGGCGATGATCTCCTCATTCGATCCATATCTATTCCCGGCGAGTGATTTTTTCAGATTAGGAAACAGAAAGAAGTCACAAGGGGCCAAATCTGGAGAATACGGTGGATGGGGCAGCAATTCGTAGCGTAATTCGACCAATTTGGCCATGGCAGCGGCAGACGTGTGAACCGGTGCGTTGTCGTCGTGAAACAGCACTTTTTTCTTCGCCAGATGGGGTCGTTTTTTCTTTAATTCGGCGTCGAATCGGCCCAATAAATCGGCATAGTAAAGCCCTGTAATTGTTTTACCCTTCTCGAGGTAATCGATGTAGATCACACCTTGTGAATCCCAGATAACGGTGGCCATAACTTTTCCGGCCGATTTTACAGTTTTCGCCTTCTTTGGAGCACGTTCCCCGGTCTGGATCCATTGTTTTGATTGCTCCTTGGTCTCTGGTGTGTACCAGTGGATCCAGGTTTCATCGACGGTCACAAAACGACGCAAAAACTCCGCTGGATTCCGCTTAAACAGCGCCAAACATGTCTCCGATGTGGTCTCACGGTTGCGCTTTTTTTCTGGTGTGAGTAAACGCGGCACCCATCGCGCTCACGACAGCTTTCTCATGCCGAGTTCCTCGTGAATAATATGATGCACTGTTCCTTCTGAAATGGCTACAGTCTCAGCTAGCTCCCGAACCTTCAATCGGCGATCTGCCAATACGAAATCATGGATTTTTTTAATGTTTTCCTCCGTAGCAGCTGTTTTCGGTGCACCTGGACGTGGTTCATCAAAAACCGACGTACGGCCACGTGCAAACTCGTTGAACCAATTCTTGACGGTGGCCATCGATGGAGAAGAGTCACCGTACACAGCATCCAACCGCTCTTTGATTTCGATGCGCGTTTTCCCTTCCAAAAATAGGAATCGAATCACCGAACGATATTGCTCTTTTTCCATTTTTGTAAAACCGATCGACACGTTCGCTTCCATAAGTTGTCAAATTAAAACAAATGAAGGGATTGGAATGAAAATTTGAAAAAAGAATTAAAAAAGAATGTGCTACACTGTGGTAAAACTCTTTTGAAACTACAGCGCCCTCTGGCGATGAGGCTAGGTACTTATTGAATGCACCTCGTATTTTAGCAGAAGTTTCAAACACAAAATAATAACAAGTATTGTGAGAACACAAAGGGCGATTATCGATCAATTACGCACACACTTCAAGCGAACGGTAACTTGACTACGACTGATGCCAGCGGGCGGTGCGGGAGTCAAGTCAAATACAATGGCTGTCACATGATGTGCGATACCTTTAGTTATTTAAGCGACTAAATTGTTTTTCAATACCGAAGATTACGCGAAAATAATTTTTGGCCAGCTTTTAGGTTCAAATACCCGTATGTGCGGCGCGGCGGAGTAAATAGAATTTGCTGTTTCGTACCCTGTCATCATCCCTATTGCTTTTCAATACAGAAGTTTTAGAAATTTTGGCGGTATTTTAGAAATAAGTGCATTTGACAAACAGCGAGTGATTAGCAAACAATTGCTTAGGACCTACTATACCTACACTGTACATACATACAGCATGCATACTGCACTGACTTTTATGACGTAAAGCGTTTGATCGCGCGATTATTGCTGTTTCTTACGTAATGTATGTGAGGACTTGGTGGAGACCTATGTCCAGTAGTGGGCGTCTATTGGCTGTGATCATGACCAGCCCTGCGTCCGCGTGGTGGATTAGGGCCCAATCCCTCTCACCATAAGAGGAGGCCTATGTATCAGCAGTAAGAACATTATAGGCTGAAAATACTGCTTCGATGCTGCGGTTGTTTTTGCAATGTGTGCGATTTCTGTGGCATTGAATGCTTTTTCTTTCTTCACTTCGGTGACATCCACTACATAGATATTGTTAAAGAAGTTTGGTTCTAACTTCTAAGTTTCTAACCATGACCTTAATTGCATATATTGCATTTCAATGGCCGCAAAAAGTACCCAATTATTATAAAGGGCAGACAAAAGTGCTGTGCCTATATTTAAGGACGATGCTTGTAGAAATGAACTGCAGTGAAGTTTTAGTGGAATACGTACATAGACTCAGGCTTGTTTCTCATAGTGGTTGGACACACATTTAACTAGTTATGTTCAAGTCCCATTTATAGGGCGAAACTATTTCAATTTATCGGACATGCAATTTTTGGGCTGTGTTATCTTCTGTAGTGGAATAATAAATCAGTTTAAATAAGTATGTATGTTACACATTATTATTTAATTTTAATAACAGGTAAACAGGGAAAATCTGAAGCACCAGGCAAACAAATGGTTGCAGAAGAATTAAAAAACAAGACGACTGCAAAAATTAAATTGCTTGATTTACAAATTCAATTATTGAGAAGTCAACTGGACAATGAAAAAGCAAATTTGGAACATAGCCGAATGCTGAGGGCAATGGAGATAGAAGAGACGAAAAGAAAATATGAACATAATGAAGCAATGAGGAAATTAGAATTGGAGGGATTCAATGTGAATAAATAAAACGATTAATGTATCTCCCTAGTTTATTTTTTTAGTTAGTGCTACTTACTTTAAACGTAATAAATCAGAATAAAAGATCAGAATCACGCACAAACGGCTGAACGGATTTAGATAGCATTGGGCACAAAGATAGTTTATAACCTTTTTTTATTTAGTGCTACTTACTAGTAGTGTTCAAAGTTGCGATATAACAATAACTTGCTTAATGCTATAAGCTTTATATTTTAAGCGCGTTATTTTACACGCTTTATTACAACGCGCTTTTTTATAACACTCGGGCGCGGTGCGGGCACGAATAAAGCAAGCGCGGTGACTGTTAAATCGCAGCTCCTACCCTATCGTTGGACTCGTTGGAGAGACAGCATGCTTAAAAATATTACATCGCGTTTATGAATTTATTACGATAAAATGGAGAGCAGAAAAAATAAACAAAAAACTTTCCTTTGTAATTTCAGTTCTATTTCACTTTAAGTTCACCGTTTCAGGAAATCACTATTTCTTTTAGACATTTTTGAAAACTATACACATATAAAAATAAAACATAAAACAACAACACAATCTCTCAATCAATCGTCCTTACTTACACAATTATACTAAGTCAATATTACGTGTCCTATCACTGTTTAAACTAAAAAGCATGAAGCAAAATAGCGGGATTGCAAATTACGCGTGTTGACCGATAACAATCAGCAACGCAAAATCTTAAATAAAGCAGCTAGCACGCGACGTCTGGGCGCCGCCGTGCCCATCCGGCGCCACCTGCTTCTTGCTTTATTTATGTTTATGCGATGCGCGCGATTCGCGCGGTCTTGCGTTATAACGAATAAAGCAAATAGCGCATAGCGCCAAGTGAGTGCCACAATAGCGTTTGCTTTATGTAATGTATATTAAGCACGCTGCTTAAAGTTGCTTTACGTTATATTAACCACCACTACTACTTACATTAAACGTAATAAATCAGAATAAAAGATCAGAATCACGCAAAAACGGCTGAACAGATTTAGATAGAATTGGGTACAAAGATAGTTTATAACCTGGATTAACAAATAGGTACTTTTTATCTCGGTAGTATGTTCCTGTGTGCTAATTCCCAACAGACATGCGGGCGAAGCCGCTAGCTGTAATAGAGTTTAAGCGTACCTTAATTAATGTCTAAAACAAACTGTGCAAACGCACCATCTGAAAATGATGTACTCTGTGGGCAACACCGCCCCGCCCCTTTTTGGCACTGACGTACGTCAAGGCTACACTGATACACGACATTGCTCTGCAATAGTATAATTTATAATATTAAGATATATTTAAAATAAACCCTCAAAAGACCTCCAATGATTGTTTTAATCAACTAATACTACACTAGCAAAAGATAGTTTATCACACAGTCACCACACCCTGAACAAATCAACATAAAGAGTACATACACATCTTTGGAGTAGAAATCTTCTATGAAAATCTTTGTCTCTTTGTGAATTATAATAAGATCGTTCTGCAACCCTTTTATCATAGAAATCCACCTCGGCCTTTAATTTAGTCAAATCTACAATAAACTCTAAAAGTGTAGCCTCAGCTTTGTTTTCTGACCTTAGTAAAGCCTTCGGCTTCGTAAATCATTCCATCGATTCCATTAAATTATCTAAAATTGGTGAAAATCGTATGTGGTTGTTTAATACCAATTAATTAAATAGAACTCCGATTAGCAGATTTACAAAATTTGATGACAGAGTAAACAATCTCTTCAACTACAATTGCAGCCTAGGCAAAATTACTTTGCAGTTCCACAGGGAAGCATCTTGGGGCCTCCATTATTCCAAGTAATTAATTAAATTAATTAATTATGTTCCTCACCAGACTAATATAAATACCAGTTTGAATAAAATAGTCAATATAAACGCTTTAAAATGAACGTTGATAAAACGAAAATATTAAATTTTAAAACACAAAAGAGAAAAAGTATCCATGTTAAAATAAAATATAGGGATCAAATAGTAGAACAAATACATAAAACAAAATTTCGGGTTCACTTGACGAACACTTACCTGGAGGGAACATCTTGATGAAATACTTTAAAGGTTTATTAGATTTGTCCAGAAGAAGTCAAACATAAGGCATTCAAATCAACTACGCTAATGGTGTAATCATGCTTATGTTGCTACGTCATACGTTATGGCATCATTGACTGGATAAACTCCTCTGAAGTTTTTAGAGTTCTGTTGACACAGAAATAATGAATTCGTACAATTTTCCCCCTGGTTGTACCTATTTATATACAGGTTGAGTTTTTCAAGTGCCATCCGAAACTAAGGAACAGCGAAAAACACTCAATGGAGTCACGAGGCCGATTTTGATGAAAACTAAAACTGTATCATTTTTTTTAATATCAATATTCCTTTATAGCCAGAAATCGAACCTAACTGAGACAACAATACTAACCGAGGTCGGTCCGTGGATGGGTGATCCATTACATATCGAAACTCCTCGGTGCCCCAGAAAGCGCGTAAAGCTTTCGGTCCCGGCATTAATCATTTATCGACTGAAAAAGTATTTTATTTAAAATGAGCCCTTTCTTAAGTTTGGCGTCATTACTTCCCAGAAATTGATCCTTATTAGCGACACCATCGAATGGTGTAACAATACAGCACGTATTCATTTCCTTTGAGGTCCTGGGTTCGATACCCGGGTCGGGTAGTATTATTGGGATTTCCATCTGGAATTTCACAGTAGTGCCCATCATCACCATCAACCTTTCAATGTTGCCACTGCTGGGACACAGATCCCTTCTCTGTGAGAGAGGGAATGGGCCTTAATCTACCACGCGGGCCCAGTGCGGGTTGGTGGATGTCACATGTCTTAGAATTTTTGGATCTAGGAGATACCAGTTTCCTCACGATGTTTTTCTTCACCGTTGCTGTAGTTCCCGATTGATGGCAATACGCCTTGATTACATAGGCCTTAAACATAACTGGCGAAAATATGGGTGTACCTCTGCTGAATCCTTGGGGGGCTACAAATGTGATATTATGTTATAATACGACGGCAGGAAAGGGGGGTGAGGTTGTTGCCATAACTCGTGACAATCTAAGAAGTCGGATTTGACAGCTACAAAAATACGTTATACAGAGTGGGCAAAAAATCGTGAATCAAACGAAACATGGCGATAGTTGGGGGGAGATGGGAAAAAAAATAATGTTAGTTTTGGTAATTTGTCTCTGCTGCAAATAACCTCTAGTATCGTTTGATCCACGATTTTTTGCCAATCCCGTATAAGTTAAACCTGATGCTTACGAATGCTACTCTTTGTTATAGTGTATGGCTAACATAGTAATTAATTAATTGAATGTATAGATCCTTTCGCCGTTGAATGTGGCGACGCTTGGAGGAGGCCTATGTCCAGCAGTGGACGTCTTTCGGCTGATATGATGATGATAGATCGTTTACCGTTCCGAACACTAAGAACATTACCTAGGGTAGTGTGTTACATAAATTCCTTGTTAATAAGTTAGAAGTTATATTTAAAACAGCCTTTTGCCCACTGATAATAAGTATCTCTGCGTAGATGTAACTAGGTATCAGAGGCTACATGATGGCACAACGCAATTTAATTTGCGTCGATAGGCAATATCGCGCACGAATATTGAAATAGAAGAAAATGCAAATCGCATTGCGTCCATTTGAACGTACTAAATCGCATCGGAGTGATATAAATCAAATCGCGTCGGCCATCAGGACAGTGGCTTATGGGTGCCATGCCAAGCTACCCCCCAACAGATATAAGTCCCTGGGTCTCATGGTCAGCAGTCTCGGTTTACAAGCCTTGGGAAAATAATGTCATTTATTAGTTTCGTGATGAGGCACGGAAGTTAGGGGTGATGGAATTGCACGATTTAATTCCGCATCGTCATCATCATCAGCCCGTTTTTTTATTCGATGCGCCATCAGTACGTGGTGGACATCCCACCCATATGCACTAATCGTTTTGGGAATACTTTTATTGTGCGTAGCTAAAAGGTGTGGAATTCCCTGCCGGAGTGTGTGTTTCCCGATACCTATGACCTGCGAGGCTTTAAGTCAAGAGTGTATAGATTACTTTTAGACAAGCGTGCTTCACCGATGACCACATCATCGCTTACCATCAGGTAAGATAGTGGCCAAACGCGAGCTTATCAACAATAAAAAAAATACTGCATTGTATTATGGATTATTGGTCATTACATTCCGAGAGCCCTTCTATCTTCAACCTTAGAGGTCGTCCGTAGATGGGTGAGCACCCAATAATAAAGGGTGCTAACGCTCGGCTGCCCGTCACCGGGCCTTCCTCTGGGGAGTACCCTCTATCAACAGCGCACCAGAACACATTGTACGCCGTGACCACCCCGGGGACCAAACCAGCACATGGGTGCCAGACGACCCCGCGTATGACAATTTTTTTTTTCCTTTTTTTTGTGGTCATAGTCATTTATTTTAATTAGAACATTAACTGCAGAATGTTAAACATTTTAAAGGGAAATAAAAAAAAATACTAGATAATCATTCACAAAGGTAGTATGTTAATTGAGAAGAATGGACTAGAAATTACCCCAACCCGAGAGTCATTCCCACGAGATACTTAATGCTTATAAAGT
Organism: Orthosia cruda; assembly: GCA_964057195.1. NCBI lineage: Eukaryota > Metazoa > Arthropoda > Insecta > Lepidoptera > Noctuidae > Orthosia > Orthosia cruda. Next base: position 2,960,037 of record OZ059854.1, read on the forward strand.
TATTTTATCTTTTAGAACTAAACTTGTTGTGCTTCACAAGCAAACTATGTGTTGATCATGCTTAGGAAACAAGTGTGAATTCTTGAAGACGTTTAAAGTTTCATCAAGCTTGTAATGCTTTGTTCATTCGGACGAAAAGCTGTCTGCCAAACCGTAATATTTTGTAAGAAACCTGCGTCTTAATTACCACGTCGTTTTTCCTGCGGTTATATGCATATTAGGGTAGAAATTAGATAATCGATCAGATAATCATAACCAGCCATATTTAATTTCGGGCCATCCAAATTCAGCTAGCAACAGGGAAAATACGCGCAATCAACCATTATACGGCTTCTTCCAAAAAGAAAAACAAATAAAATGCCCATAAGCTTTCGAAAATCACATAGAACAAGTGTAAGATCGCAGCGATCATTCTAGAACCTTCGAAATACGCACACTGCAGATGAATTTGCCCGGCCCAACCAGCTTGTGTTCTTGAGTTGTTGTGTTCTTTTCTGCACGGAACCAATTTACGACCCTGTATTGATCGATTATCGCGTTAGGACTTATCTGGGGCATTTATAGAACAAAGGGATTTTGGGAAGTTAAATTCAATGCCGCGTTTTAATACAGTTTTAAATCGTCTTCGCGATGATACGAGTCGGTTTCGCGAGATTCCGTGTACGAATTTCTAGAAATTTGTTTAGAATTCTTTGGAATATTATTTTCTGATATAAGATTTAGGTAAACTAAGGCAAATTTGAAAAGACCTGCACTGAAACAATAATTGTATAAGTAACAATATGAACAACAAAATTTACCTGTCTGTCACAAATAACCCCTCCTCGGTCCCTTAATAAATCAATACTAAGTATAAGGGCAACCAAGAAGCTATTCAAATTCTAAATCCGATACCTATTTGCAGAAAAACAAACCAATGATCTGAAATCGAGTTTGCCGCTGAAGAAGAGATTCGAGAATAGAGTCAAACTCGAAGATGAAGACTTTCCAAAGCAAGAAGCCCCAGAAAGTGTGAGTTTTTTGTTCATTATCTATATTGTTTGTGCGTGCTGCGATTAAGCGTTGCTTTGTTATTTCACTTTTTAAATAGGTACAGCAGTAAGCAGTTCCAGAATGCAAGATGATTGCAGAATAGTAATTATTGCGTAATAATTTCCCCAGTTTGGGTCATCATAATAAGGGCTTAATTTTTGACATTTCCTTGGAAGTGGCTTGGTACAAATCGTGCATGGGGGAAGTATAAAAGGTAGTGTACGGTGGGGTAAAATTGACACAGTACGTGAAGGTATGAATGGGGTAGGGCCTAGGGGTAGTTCATTCTTTTAAATAGATACAGCCATAGATATGTTTTATTTAGATTGATATTTGTTTAGTTTGTTGTTTGTTTTGTTTTTTTGTTTACTTTTTCTATCGGTACAGCAATCAGCAGTTCTAGAATGCGGGATGCTGATGGCGCCATCTTTTCTTCACGCTTGCATCATTTCTTGGGGTTCAGTTTCAATCAGGGTCAGAAGGGATTTTTTTTTATTTATTTTTTTGGGTAGGAAATTATCCAATGACTTTTTCCGCTCTGGGTGAAGCAGGATGAGTGTCAGACTTTTACTGATCCACCTGTGTTCCTTCAGTTGCTTGTGCCAGGGCCGCGGTTACTCCCTTTCAAATTTTGCTGCGACCCAGAAGGGCTAGACTTTTGATATTTTCTTTGGATGACCAACGGCGCATTGCGGTATGGAGGACAATAATATTTCATGCTGCGGGGTGGTAGTGATGCGTGGAGCACTGAAAGGAAGCGAAGAGGGTGACGGGAAATAATAGTCATACTGTGTAAGTCATTAAAAAATAATTGATGTTGATAATGCGATAGGACAGCTATTCTTTATCAGGGATATTGTTCCATGATGGATATTGGCGATGTTGTGGGGATGGTGGTGATATTTGAAAGATAATAATGGGATAATCACTATCCCATTATTATCCTTCAAATATTGATGGGATACTGATGATAATCGAAAAATATTGATGGGATAGTGGGCGATAGTGAAGATGTTTGAAGGATACTAATGGGATACTGGGAGATAGTGATGATGTTTGAAATATAGAGATGCGATAGTTATGATGTTTGAAATATACAGATGGGATAGTGAGAGATAGTGACGCTGTTTGAAAAATACTGTTAGGATACTGGGCAATAATGATGCTTTATGATGAATATTGTTGGGATATTGGGTGATATTGATGCTTTGTAAAGAATACTTATGGGATACTGGAGGATAGTTATGCTTCTTCTTTTCGAGTCGATTGGAAACTCTTTAGTTATGCTGTTTGAAGGATACTGATTTGATAGTAGCGGATGATGTTCTAATGATATTGATGGAATAGTGGGCGATATTAATGATGTTTGAAGTATTCTCATGGGATAGTGAGAGATGATGATGCTGTTTGAAGTAAACTGGTGGAAAAATGGGCGATAGTGATGCTGCCTCAAGGATACTGGGAGATTATGTCGATTTTTGAAGAATACTGATGGAATAGTTAGGGATAGTTATGATGTTCAAATTATACTGATGGGATAGTTATTCTTTTTGAATGTTTTTGTTAGGATTATGGGAGATGGTGACGTTATTTGAAGGATACTATCTCCCGATGGGCCATCATTGGGAAATAGTGATGCTGTATGAAGAATACTGATGGGATTGTAGGAGATTGTATCGCTTGATGAAGAATTCAAATGGGGATTCTGGAATATGATGATGCTCTGGGAAGGATATTGATGGAATACTGCAAGATAGTGATGCTCTGTAAAGGATATTGATGGGACAGAGGGAGATATTGACGCTGTTTGAAGATTATTTATTGGATAGTGATGCTGTTTGAAGGATACTTATGGGATAGTGGGGGACAAGGGTCATCTTAGAATGATATACATCAGTTAGTGATTTTTAAGGATACTTATGAGATGGTGAGACATAGAGATGTTTTTTAAGTATACTGATGGGATAGAGGGAAATAGTGATGCTGCTTGAAGAAAACTGATGGGATACTGGGATATAATGATGTTCTGGGCATGATATTGATGGGATAATGGGCAATAGTGATGCTGTTTTAAGATATTGATGAAATAGTTGGAGGTAGTGAGGCATCGAAGAATATTGACGGGATACAAATAATGATGTTCTGTGCAGGATATTGGTGGTATAGTGGAAGGTATTGGTGCTGTGTCAAGAATAATTATGGGATACTGGGGGATAGTGATGCTATCTTAAAGATACTGATAGGATACATTGAGACGGTTTATGGATGATGATCTTTGAAGGATATTGATAGAATAGTAGGGAATAGTTATAATTTTGCGACGATATTGCCATCAATATATCCTCCGAACTCCTGATCTCCTTATGATATTCGGATTGCATTGGTAAGATAGTTGAAGGTAGTGATAATATGTTAAGAATATTAATGGATTCTAGCGGAATAGTGATTCTGTATGAAAATAATTTGATAGGCAAGTTATATATAATTAGAAGCGGTTAGGGGTTATGTATAGGGGATAGTGAAACTGTTTGAAAGAAAGTTGTTCTGGAAGTGAAACAGTAAAAAAAACTTGTATTTTCTGTTTGCTGTTTTGGTAACAGGAATAGTGACGGATATTATGCGATACAACATTGAAAGCTATTGATGTTATGCGCGTGAGTGTTGGCAATTATACCAAGGGATTGTGCTCCAGTTCTATATAAAACCGATATTTGGTCTTTTGAAAAAAAAAACTTACGAAATGTTCGTTATTTAATTGTCTATCCATTAGTGTTAGTAGAAACATTAATTAATGAACACTCTACGAGGAGATGCATGATTTCAGACATTATTACTCATTTTTTATGGTTTTGTTGGAAGGAAATTAGTGAAAAAAATGATATCTACCATTTTGGAATCAATAATATGTAGAAATTTAATGTATTTTTATTAGTTGATATTTCTTTTTAAATAACGAGTAGATAGTTCCTAAAAACTGCATGAAAAACGGCTAGCGCGGCGTTTTGCTCAAGATTCAAAGTACCGCTACGTAATTGCGTATCGCCGAAAACATAACACTTTCATATTTATAGTATTAATATGGATTCAAAATAACCTGTTAATTTATTTCAGAATGACGCTGAGGAAAATGACCAGCAAGAGGATAATTCTAAACCAAGTAAGTGAAATTTACAAAAAATTACCTCAAAACCATTAAACCTATAATTATTGAGACGTTAAAAGATCTGAGCAGTTTAAACCGAGTCTATACATATTAGTATAGTGCTAACACACATCCGGATTTGGTACGGACAGACCACGGATTTGTGGGCGGAGTTAGTCCGGCCGTACCATATCCGAGCGTGTGTAGAGTGGTCCGCCGGACATTATTATTATTAATTGAGTCGTCTCGGTCCGCTTGTTTTCACATCGGATATGGTCTTCTCCGTACCAAATCCGGACATGTGTACGGTTGTCGGCTGGTTGGGCCGAAACAACTACGACCAGCGTTGGAAATGTCCCCGATTCATAGGCGATCTACTGATTTTGGTTATTGTATTCCTATATGTTTACATCATTTAGTCATAAATAAAAATGGCAAATAATGTTTTAAATACGGCAACACTAGTATTTGTGGGCGGATTTAGTCCGTCCGTACCATATCCGAGCGTGTGTAAGCGAGAACGGATTTGTGGGCGGAGTTAGTCCGGCCGTACCAAATCCGGACGTGTGTTAGCACTATTACTATACTTCACTCACGTAGTTAAATCACTAAAACCCGAAAGGGCCTTTCCCCCCCCCCTATTTATGAAACCTCTGTTCCTCAGTGGAAACCCCCCTGATGTACTCCTATGAAACACTGAAGAACATAGAAATCGTGACCATCGACGAAGAGGAACGGCAGGAGGAGTACCAGAAGACGCTGAAGGCAAGAGAACACATGCGTCATGTGTGTGTACACTGCGCTGTTGGCTTCGTTCTCAAACAAGCGTTTGATATGCATATGAAGGTTCATTCTCCTGTAAGTAACCAGTTCTTTTTTTAGGGTTCCGTACCCAAAGGGTAAAAACGGGACCCTATTACTAAGACTCCGCGGTCCGTCTGTCTGTCTGTCTGTCTGTCTGTCACCAGGCTGTATCTCAAGAACCGTGATAGCTAGAGAGTTGAAATTTTCACAGATGATGTATTTCTGTTATATAACAACAAATACTAAAAACAGAATAAAATTAATATTTAAGGGGGGCTCCCATACAAAAAACGTGATTTTTATGCCGTTTTTGCTATAATGGTACGGAACCCTTCGTGCGCGAGTCCGACTCGCACTTGGCCGGTTTTTTAATCTATATCTAGCGACGGACAATGGTCCACCTAAAGGACTAAGTGCGGTAACCAAACCCCATAACATAGAACAACAACATAGAATCTATATCTATACTAATATACTAATAATATAATATTATAAAGAGGAAACATTTGTATTTTTGTATGTAACGAATAAACTTAAAAACTACTGGACCGATTTCAAATATTCTTTCAACGGTCGGAAGGTACATTATCCCCGGGTGACATAGGTTACTTTTTATCCCTGTATACCCACGTGAACGGGCACTACGCGGGTGAAACCGCGAGGCGTCCGCTAATTATTGACAAGCTGGCTTTTAAAAACCACCAATACCTATACCTATGCAATACCTACTGCTTACATGTTTGGTGCTTTTCAGCCAGATTATTTAAGAGCCTCTTCTTAGTTGCTGTTTTTGTTCTGTGAAGTTGATATATAAACATATAAACAGCGCAGGGGCCGCCAAAATGCAACGCAGGCGCCTCCTATTTATATGCAAAAAAAAACACTGTACAAATACAAAGGCAAGGTGGACTTTTATTTAGATATTTTCTACCAGTTTACCTAAGGATGGTTCAGGAACAGAACATGGCTGGTGCAATTTCCTAATTTTGCAATTTTCCTTAATTCTTTTTTGTACACAAAAATCAACATTATAGACAGTGTGATAATAAAGTGCTTGTACAAAGGCGAGCTTAACTCAATGTTGAGTTCCCTTACAGCAAACCCTATAGTGTGACAGAGAAAGTTGACAATAGGCTTCCAAATTATTTTAATATTATAGACACATCTATAATATTAAAATAATTTAATGCGTATTAAATTAAAACTTGGATATTCTTACTACTTACAATGCAAACAATTACTACCACTACTTGCAAATTTTCTTCATTATCAGAGAAAGCCACAGTCCAATCGTGATTTATTTACTTGCTGCCATGTCCTATACGCTTTATTAGCAATGCATTACAATTTCATGGCACAACATAATATCAATAGGTACATGAATCCAGTAAGTGTAAAACCCCTGCGAATTTTGTGATTTTTAGTCAGCTCACTCAATGAATAAAATACTACACTCCACAGGAAGCAGGTGACCACGAATGCCTAATCTGCTATTCCCGTCTCAAAACCGCTGACATGCTCTACAAGCACCGCTTACGGCACTACCGCCGTTACCGGTGCTTGTTGTGCCGGATGCGGTTCAAAGACAAGGATAGTGCCGCCTGCCATGTCATGAACAATCATACCGGAGAGACCTTCGAGTGCGATCGATGTGGAAGAGGATTCAAGTAAGTTCTAGCGTCTGTAGAGATTTTAAGGTTCCTTGAAATGTTTTTAATCCTCGCCGGCAATTGAGGGGTGTTACAAGTTTGCCGTGTGTTGCTGTGTGTCTGTCTGTGGCATTATAGCGTTCAAACGGGTGAACCGATGTTAATTTATTTATTTTTTTGCTTGAAGCGTGCTTCATCGTCGACCACATCATCGCTTACCATCAGGTGAGATAGTGGTCAAACGCAAGCCTATCAATAATAAAAAAAAAAAAAAAAAAAAAACTTAGATATGTTTGAATAAAATCGGTTCAGCCGTTCAAAAGTTATGGGCGTTTTACTGTTTGAATCGGGATGTTTTCGCAAGATATCGTGTCATAATTACGTGTTCACTAGTTTCTAGTGTTACTACTATGTACTAGTTTCGAGGCTTTTTAAATTTTGAAACTTTTACTTGTTTACTATATTCAAATAATTCAATTGCACAAAAAACTTATAATGAGCATTGGCCAACTATGAAACGTCAGAAGTAATGTGCAGGATTCGAACTGGTCGTTTCTTATTGAATACGGAAATGGTCAACAAATCAAAAGATATTTGAGTCTTTGGGGTATGTGAAAAAGTTTTCTTTCGTGACTAAAGTGGGCCCTGACAATACAGATGCTGCGCTGAGAATGTCTGAGGCGGTAATTTTGTCAGGAGACAACTTGGTGACGTTAAGGAGGCCGGGAAAGATGGATTCATTTGCAATAAGATCTTTTCAGCCAAGTGTAAATTTCTTGTCTATAAGACCCTGCTCTAGCGTAGTTTTTTTGGTTGCAGAAGACCACAGTACCTGAAGAAGCATGTCGCACAACACCACCTCAAATCCCTCGATCTCGAATGCGGCATCTGTTTCCGAGTGTTCCACGAGCGCGGCTGGTATAGGTCTCATATAAGGTAGGAACAGTTCTGGTCAGTATTTAACGACAGAACGAGGTAGGTCTTATGTATCAGGTAGGGTAGGGCCCTAAGATACACGTAAACTTATGTCTGAGTGTCCATCCGTTAGCACCAAGAAAGCTAAACATTGTTTGCAATTTTTTTCAGCAACGTCGCCTCCAAGAATATCGTCAAATTAGATAGGCAATATTTTGACTGATACTGAACCAGGTTAACTAATAAAAAAAATCAACCAATACTATATTAGACCCCGACACAGACATAAATATAACTAGGTAACGCTAGTCCCTCCATCTGTATAAAAACCAAGCGTGCCACTTTTTCCCCAAAAAAAACATTTCCAATGCCTCGGCCAACTTTTTCTATAATTCTTTACAGCTCAATATGGCATAAAAAGGCATTTTTCTAGATTTCGGTGGATTTCCGGTGCCGATAAATGCTAATTGAAAAGCTCAGATTACGATCATTGATCGTAACTTTACTACGTTTTTTGGCACGCGAAGTACATATAATCGCGTCATCTAGTTACATTTATGTCTGTGGACCCCGGACTGCTTATTATAACATTAGACTTGTATATAAATCTTTTTACAGTCCGTTCAACCGATTTTGAGTTCTATCCCGTAAACATAAGGATGACATAAAACGCATAAACCTGTTACCAAAACCAACTGTTTACTACAGCTACCATTTGTCGTATCACTAACGCAATAGAAGTCAAAATCGGTTGAACGGGCTGTAATATGGGCTTATTTGAATGTCTAATGTTATCGCAAATGGAGTATAGAAGTCAATGATGTCCAATAGGCATGATTCGCGTGTACAAAAATGAGAATTCTATTTAGTCCGTCAGTGAGATTATCAAATAATAGCACACATATTTTTTGCTTTACTAAATCAATAAAAAAAACAAAGGTAAAGCGCATCAAAGCTCAGGAGTTGGGGTTTGTGACGTCACAAATAAAATAAGCCCCGTGCGAGACCAAAAAGGCACCTATCTCATCATGTGCAGCATGTAATTCCACCAACTCCTCGTACCGTCATTCCCGACACATTTACTGAGCAACAATCACCAAGCTAATCTTACTCAAATAAAATATAGGACCCATAACGAGGAGGTTCGAGCGAAGACAGTGGTAATACCAGTCACCTGTGAGATCTGTTCGCGCGACTTCAAGAACAAATCGAGCCTGAAACGTCATCTCCTCACCCACGATGAGGACGTTCCCTGCGAGATCTGTTTCGAGAAGTGCAAGAACCGGGTCACGCTGGCAAATCACTACTTGAAGGTGCATCATGAGAAATATGTTGGGTGAGTGTCTTAAAGTGTCTTGTCTATATCGAATTTTGGCTGTTTTTAGGGATCCTTTCCTAAAAGGGCAAAAAGAACCTTACAGGATCACTTCGTTGTCTTTCAGGATAGATAGAAAACATCTTGTCGAAACTTCCGCTTTCGAGCTTATAGTTTCAGGGCGTATTATACGCCCAGAGTCCGTTTTGAACGAACTACAATTTATTGGATTTGAGGGAGGCTTTTGCCCAGCCGTGGACCAGTATGGGCTAATATAAAAAAATCTTTATTGATTTACTAGCTTTTGTCAGCGGCTTCGCCCACGTGAAAACTGTTTTATCCTAACAAGGGAACATTATAGAGAGATAATAAAAAGTTAATTATAAAAAATCAAAAAACCCGACTGCTTAGAAAGCGAACTAAAAAGACGTAAACAAGAAGAAAATCATGTTGTGCAGTCGGAGGATACATATTCGCGAGCTGGCTGACCAAAACCAGATGTATCCTCCGACTGCACAGCATGATTTTCTTCTTGTTTACGTCTTTTTAGTTCGCTTTTTAAGCAGTCGGGTTTTTTGATTTTTTTAATTAACTTTTTATTTTTTGAACTTTTTTTTATTTTTTAGTATTAGGTACATTTAAACATATAAGTGTTATACATTTTTGAAATCACCTTCTTAAACCCTTTATTTTGATACCCCACAAGATGGGATCGGAAACAAAAAAAAATTTTTTTCACCGCAAAATTGCGCCCAAAATCCGCCATTTTTTCTTTTCCAATTTTTATGTAGCCAGTGACACTCGCAGGGTTAAGACGAATCGATTGACGTAAGAATCAACAAAATCGGCCAACGTGTTTGGTCTCTAGAACGCCACATAGGAACAAACATACATATTTACATATATACATAGACTGATAAACACATTACCCTCCTTCGGCAGTCGGGTAAAAAGTAGCAGTGCTATTCCAGATTATAATCTATCTCTGTGCCAAATTTCACCGAGATCTGTTCTGGCGTGATTCAGTGACAAACATACATCCAAACTTTCGTATTTACAATATTATAAGTAAGATTGCTGCACACAGAGTGCTGCTAGTGTTATCTGTGTATGTGAACCCAATTTTTAGGGTGCCGTACCCGAAGGAGGAAAGAACGTTTAGACAAACGTTCCATTGCTGTTACTTACGCGTCCTTCTGTCCATCTTTCCGTCCGTCTGTCCGTTATCTGTCACAAAATTTTGTTCCGTAGATTTTTTTACTTCCCATTGACCTATGAACTTGAAAAATGGTGATAGGTTATTTTTATTATTACGTATATTTTACTAACAAATTATACCAATATTATCTACGGAAAGACCTGGGTGTGTGTGAAGCTAATTTGGGTGTGTTGCAAGGGATTTTATCTTACCCAACTTCAAAAGAGGCTGGAATGATTTATGAACTAGTCATATCTTTATTTGTGTAATGAATTATTCTAGCCTTTTATTACCTATGTATGTTTCCAAAGCAATTATAAATATATGTTTACTTTTATATTTTACATATTAATGTTGTAAAATAGTTATAAGGTTACGATGGGGCTGACATAAACCTCTAGTTTAAAAGCCTCTAAAAAAAAAGAAATAAAAAAAATAAACTACGGAACCATAAATGTGCGAAGTCCGACGCACTTAGCCGGCGACGTAATCTATATTTATATTATAAAAATGAATCCCTATTTCCCTTGGTCACGGCATCACGCGTGAACGGCTGGATCGATTTCACTAATTATTTTTTTGTTTTGTTTGTTATTGTTAGGATAAGGTACTCATGTAAAAAAAAATAAGAAAAAAAAATTAAGGTACCTTACCTACATAGGTAGGGTAGGGTAGGTAAGATAGGGTAGGGAAGGCAGGGTAGGGTAGGGTAAGGTAGGTAGGGTAAGGTAGGTAGGGTAGATGAATGTTTAGTGTTTTTAATGTTTTTATGGCAAAACAAAGTTTGCCGGGTCAGCTAGTTATTTTAATAAATTCATTTTTTCAATGCAATAATGAAACAATCCTTGAACTCAATTGTTGTCTGTTTTATAAATTACAATTATTCTACACTAGCATCTGCCCGCGGCTTCGCTTGCGTAAAAAGTGTTGTATCATTCCAAGGAAACAGACGGATATGGATTATAATCTTATTAATCGACTGCCAAAAAGGAGATTATTTTTGAACTGTTGTGAATGAAATGTTTCTGATATTATTTCTGAATTTATTTTATATTTTCCAGTGCGGCTGAGCAAACGTGCTCGGTTTGTGATCGAATCTGTGCGACGCGTGCAATGCTTAAGCGACACATGCAGAGAATGCACGGCGATAAAACTAAGAAGTAAGTTCTCCATTTTCTGCAGATTTTTGGCAGAAGTGTATAGGACACACACATTTCGCAAGTTATGTTTACCTTTACCAATAGAACAGTTGTACAACAGTAATTAGTTAGGGAAGTTCTAGTTTCTAGTTACTAAATAGTTGGGGAAAATCTAGTTTCTAGTTACTAAATAGTTCGGGTAATTTTAGTTTCTAGTTACTAAATAGTTGGGCAAAATCTAGTTTCTAGTTACTAAATAGTTCGGGAAATTCTAGTTACTAAATAGTTGGGTAAATTTTTGTTTTTATTTACTAAATAGTTGGGGAATTCTAGTTTCTAGTTACTAAATTGTTGGAATTCTAGTTTCTAGTTACTAAATTCTAGTTTCTAGTTACTAAATTGTTGGAATTCTAGTTTCTAGTTACTAAATAGTTAGGGAAAATCTAGTTTCTAGTTACTAAATAGTTCCGGTAATTCTAGTTTCTAGTTACTAAATAGTTGGGGAAGTTCTAGTTTCTTGTTACTAAATAGTTGGGCAAAATCTAGTTTCTAGTTACTAAACAGTTCGGGAAATTCTAGTTACTAAATAGTTGGGTAAATTTTAGTTTTTAGTTACTAAATAGTTAGGGAAATTCTAGTTTCTAGTTACTAAATTGTTGGAATTCTAGTTTCTAGTTACCAAATAGTTGAGTCAATTCTAGTTTCTTGTTTCTAAATAGTTGGGTAAATTCTAGTCTCTTCTTTCAACTGGTCACGACATTATGAGGAAAAACCTGGGCAGTTGTGATGACGTAGATAACCAGCGACTCAAAAGTTTAATAACCAATTCCATTTCTCCCAGATACCAATGCGACCACTGCAAACGACTCTACCTCACTAAGGGCGAAGTCCGAGCCCACATCACCTGGAGCCACATGCCGGCCGAAGCCCGCGGCGGCCACGCGTGCCCGTGCGGCCGCATCTTCCGCAGCCCCTCCCTGCTGCGCGACCACAAGGCGCGCTTCCACGCGGCCGAGCCACCGCCCAGGGTGCATCAGTGTGATCACTGCGAGAAAGCTTTTGCGGTAAGACGATGTTTTTAAATAGGCTGCAAAAAGACTCGTCACAAAGCAGCTTTTTTATCCCATTTAGTAGACCAGTACTAAAGAAAGTAAAATAAAATTCGTTTATTTACCTTGCACCGTTATATGTTGGTGGGCACATAACTGTAAAAATGTACAGTACAACTATTTTTTTAATGTCCCTCGGCAATCATCGAATTTCCGAATACAAACGAATGCTTATTTCCATGTCCATCAATTATTAGATTTATCGTGTGTAATAATTTTAATTCAGAACTGAGTACTTTATTGTTGTTTTGTTTTGATTGCCGTGTGAAATATATAGAGCTGTTAAAATAGCAGCTTACCTCCATTTTTTTTTAATTAGTTACATTATTTTTAAAGAGTATTAACAACTCTATATATACTTCTAAGATGATTGAGAGCGTCCGGTCTGCACCAAGACGTGCAAATGGCAACTGATAGAATTCCGACGACAGACGAAACACAAAGTTTGCCGAGGGACATTAAGAAAATAGTTGTACTGTACTATTATAATGATAAGCATACCAGTGTATAACTGTCCCACCGCAGGGCAAAAGCCTCTTCTCATACGGAGAAGACACGAATATTAATCGTCGCGCTTGTTTCTTGCTGATTTGCGATTTCAGACTTATTTCCTACTAGCTTCAGCCAGCGGGCGAAGCGCCCGCATAAAAAGCGTTTTCTTATCCCAAGGGAATATTATATCGGGATGAAAGTAGCCTGTGTGCTATTCCAGACTATAATCTAACTATTTGCCAAATTTCATCCAGATTCGTTAAGCCGTTCTGACGAGATTGAGTAACAAACACACACACATCCAAACTCATCCAAACTTTCACATTTATAATATTAGTAAGATTTATCTTATTTCTTTGTCCAAGTTATCGCTTGATATTTTTCCTTCCACGCGGGCCCTTTGCGGGTTGGTAAATGTCAGATGTCTGCGAATTTTTGTTTCTAGGACATGCCGGTTTCCTCACGATGTTTTCCTTCGCCGTTTTGAGAGCAGTGCTAATGAAATAATTTGCACAAAGTAAAGCGCCTGTCTGGGTTCGAACCCACAATCTTGTAAGTCGCGGCCATTACCACTGGACCACCACTGCTCTCTCCACATTTCTAGTAGACATAGTTAAATACCTAAAGACATTATTTCTTCTAACTATGAACCGTTCTTCAACAGAACAAGCAAGTCCTCAACCGCCACAGGAAAAGCCACTCCAACGAGATGTACCCCTGCAAAGAATGTGGTATACTCTTCAAGACACAACCATACGTGAAGATACACTACCAGGTCAAGCACCTGAACATGACCAGAGCACAAATCAAGGCAGAGCGGAAACAAAGGAGAGAGCAGCTCTTACGGACCAATACAAATAAAGGTACGAATTGGGAGCCCCACATTGCTAACAAGAAGTACAGGCCAGTTGCTATTGAAAATGAAGAAGATCCGCTTCTGGTGCAGGAGGGAGAAATACCCATCAAATTGGAGAAGGAAGAAGAGTTTCAAGTACCCACTTTTCAAACTTTTATTGATATTAGTAGGGAATGAATAGGTAGGACTGTAGGTATTTTGGATTCGGATTCTTTGATAATTTATTTATTTTAATGGAGTAGAGCCACATTACATGTGTTTATTACACAATTTAACCCTCTTAATAAGTATAGGACTAATGCTCATGACAATTAATTCGTACATAGCACCTACTCTAATAATATTATTATATAACGGGTGTTAAAATTTGCTAAGAATCTTACTGTACAGGGTTTAGTTTTTGATTTAGGGGAGCACTAAGAAGGCATTTTGAAAAGGAGGAAATTTGTTGATGAAAATCTACAGTAGAATTCGGATATAACGAACTTCAAGGAACCGGCGATACTATGTCGTACTAACCGGATTTCTTGGTATTGGCATTAAAAAGCGGCTCGATCTTATGTTTATTGTGGATATTGTAGAATCGAGATATGCCAAAATCCTTTGCGAGGGTTGCATTTGATTCACCGGCTTCTAATCGGAGTAATATTGCACTTTTTTCTAAAATATTGCGCGTCGCTTTAACCGGACGTATTATTATAAGAAATGGTCGCTATACGCAGTTGGTCGCTTAAACCGGAGTCGCACTAAACGGTTATATTTTGTCAGTAACTAATTATGAAACCTAACTTGAGTAAACATTATCGTCACTAAAACCTGATGTTGTTATAAGCGAAGTTGTTATATCTGAATTCTACATTCTTTGAGAAATAAATAAATAATCAAATACCTGATAATTGTGGGTCTGTGTACAGTGGCTTTAAATTTGTACAGTGTTTTTTTTCTACTTGTGCAAGAAGTTTTAATAAATAAATTATAATTGTCTAAGAGTCCGAATTCAATTTTATAGTTAAGTAAGCCAAAGATTCCTGATTTTTGTAGTTGATTAAAATTGATAAAATATTTTGACATTGGTAGTACGTATTGTGTGAATGTAATAAGGAACCTTACTGCCTATATCGCCCGGTGTCTCACTGATTCACGGAGTAAAAAAACGGCTTCTATCTCGTCTATATTTAAAACAAGTTAAAGGAGGATGGGCAAAACCATGGAGCCTGGGCGATCCGCGGCCAAACTTGTCTTTGTTATGTTTTGATGTAGTATAAGTCGTACATTTACTGTGCAGAAGTTGCACTGTCGCGACGTATCGTATCGTTTTCAGAAATTAACTAGAAAATTATGTGGAGTTTTAGGAAAACGCATTACACACTGGAAATAATTAAATACTGTTTAAATGAAAGAAAGAAAGAAAACATTTATTGCCACTAAGAAATGTTACAGCATAAACAAAACAAAAGTAATTTCAAGCACAATATTTCCAGTATAGCAAAAGGAGCGGGCTCAGCCGATGCTGACCAGTGTGCAGCAAAAACTAAATACTGATTTTTTTTTAAACGTTGCCCCACACTAGCAATCTCTCCCTGTATCGCGGGTGCGTTTACAAACATATAATCTCACATAAACAACACCCAGAGCCGGAACAACTATCTGTAGGTCATACAAATATTTGTTCCGTGAGGGAATCGAACCCGCGACACGCAGCGCAGCAGTCAATCACTCAACCACTGCGCCAACCGTTCCGTTCTATGCAATTTCATTATGTTTACATGTAAATATTTTTTTTCCTATCTAAATTGCAGTGAAACGTTCATAGCAATAGTTGGTCCTAGTTATCACTACTTTCATTAATGGCCGTCGACAGCCCAAAAGTGCCCATTCTCCTTTTCCGAATACCTAGAAATTACAATTGATCTTGTATTTTTTTTATTTGATTGTAGGTTTGAAAATTGAAATGTATTCAGAAGCTTGTCGATAGAATTATGGTGTTCCTATTATGAATATTAGGTACTGACGTTATTTTTTTTTTATTATTGTTTAACTTGCTAGCAAACACAGTCAGACAACTGGGGTGCGCTCTGATAGGTTTATCAACACAGGGGCCCAAAGGTGTCTAAGCGTTAAAGAACTTGTCAAACTGGATGCGTTCTGCGTCCTGCGGTCCGGTCTCTCGAACACTTCCCGCACCCTATGTTCGAGTTGACCGGCAGCCTTATTGCGTAAGTGAATCGACGGCAATCCACATCGCATCTTTCATCTCGCTTGTTGATTTTTCATACTCTTTGCACTTTGCCTTGCCGAATTCATTATGCAATAAGGCTACGGACCGCAGGACGCAGAACGCATCCAGTGTGGCAAAGACTTATATCACCATCAACTCAAAAAGAAGGAGAAAGGTTAGTTTTTATTCAATCGCTCCGTATACGAGTCGCGTAATCATGCCCTCGCTGTTGATAACTGATAAAATATTTGTTGACATGTTTGTACTAATTACTCGACAGATATGTTTTTGATAGATATCTTATCAGATAACAATTCAATCAGTTTAAACTATAAACAGAGACGATCGATAAGTATTCTAAGGCAATCTAAATGTGAAAAAATGTTTACATGTTTTTATGATATCTTGATTACGGAGGAGCTCGTGGCTTAATAATAACAGCCGCACTGGTCGATCTGATGATCAACGCTTGACGAGGTCGGTCCGTGGATGGGTGACCATTTCAACATACCGAGTTTCCTCCGTGCCTCGGAAAGCACGTTAAGCCGTTGGTCCCGGCTGTCATTTGAAGAACTTTGACAGTCGTTAGGAGTAGTCAGAAGCTTGATAGCTGACACCAGTCTAGCCAAGGGGTACCGTGTTACCCAGTTACTGGGTTGTGGAGGTCAGATAGGCTGGTACTCAGCTGATTCCGGATAGACTGGAAGCTGACCCCAATATAGTTGGGAAAAGGCTAGGCAGATTGATGATTTCTTGATTACTTAACTATTGTCTAATTAACTTTGTTTTGCTAGTATAGTAATGATCTCTGGCAGGAATTTCAGTTGTATAAATATTGTTTTCTTTTTTTTAATAATTAAAAATTAGATCGTTCATGATTGTTTTATTTTTTCTCCTTGTCACCCTTTATACTTGGAAGGAAAAAGAAAGGTCTTTGTCCGCAGTTGAACGAAAAAATCTCTTACTGCCTAACTAAAACGGCGAAGATCCTGGCAAACATATTATGATTTTAAATAATCTTGGTATCTTCTACTCCAGCGAACAGCATTCATTTGGATAGCAATCATTCAGGCAAATACTGCTACATTACACACACATCCTCCGTTCGCGGAGAACTAAATGCCATCTACACTTTCAGTTTTTAGATATCTGCTTCTACCAACTGGAACCGCAGTTCAAGTTTGTATGAGCGTTTCTTCCAAAGACCATAAATAAAAAAACCGGCCAAGTGCGAGTCGGACTCGCGCACGAAGGGTTCGTACCATTATCGCAAAAAAACTGCAAAAAAAACACGTTTGTTGTATGGGAGTCCCACTTAAATATTTATTTTATTTTGTTTTTAGTATTTGGTGTTATAGCGGCAACAGAAATACATCATCTGTGAAAATGTCAACTGTCTAGCTATCACGGTTCATGTGATACAGCCTGGTGACAGACAAACAGACGGACAGTGGAGTCTTAGTAATAGGGTCCCGTTTTTACCCTTTGGGTACGGAACCCTAAAAAAGAATCTTGCAAAAATTGGTCAGATTGGAAATAAGTACCTGTACTGTACTGTAATATTCAAAGCCTGGATTGATTATCCTGATGATTAAGATATAAAAACAGCATAAAATACACTTAGAAACAATTTATTAATCAGCAAATTATAAAATCACGAAGCATACTACATACACAAACAACGCAAGCCAGACTTACAAAACAACAAAACATGTTGAAGCTTTGTGCAAATAGGATTCGTTCAAACGCAGTAAGCCTAATAAAAATGAAATAATAATCTCGAAAGTACTAGAGTTCACGAGTCTTTGAATTTTTTCAAGTTGTTCCCTAAGTGGTGTAGGTACTGTGTACACATACGTACCTACCATATATGGAAATTCCTGAACCTTCTCGGGTGTTATTATTGCACAAAGACATGGAACTAATGAAAATGAGTCTTTCACACAGGTACGAGGTGACAAATTGACACAGACAAGGCTTTACAAAGCTAAACCATTCCTAAATTTCGAAGTGCCATAAATACAAGATGGCGGGTTTAAACTTAGTAGTGCAATATCCTTGAAAAGCTTCTTAGGATTAGGTTAAAGCTTAGGGCATTCTTAAAACTCCTTCTCTGGTTTGACGCCATCCCACTCGACGATCTGTTTGTCGAACCACACCAGCTGTCCCCGGAGCGAGTCGGGCGCGTCCAACGCCACGTACAGAGGAGCCGCCGCGCCCTCGTCGATGCTCATGGGGCCGTTGTGAGACGACATGTCGGTGTCCACGAAGCCGGGGTGCACAGAGTTCACTTTTATGTCTGGGGAAGATGAAATGGTTTTAAATTTGTTGTGTTTTGGTAAGTATTATTATGTTTTATTTACTCTCGTCATCATCAAATTACAGCAGAGTACTGCTGGATGTAGGCCTTGCTAGTCGCACGCCATTTATCTCTATTCTCAGCAACTCGCAAACAGCTGTCCCCCTGTCCCTGTTGTTCCTGCGAAGATCGTCGCGCCACCTAGCCTGAGAGCATCCTACCTTACGCCACCTTTTCTCTCATATCTAGCGTTTTGTCGCAAAAATGCGGAAACCAGTCTGAAGGTCGAATAAATATTTTTCTATTCGGTGCGAGCATCCAGTACCTACCTATTTATAATATCAAAGCTTAGTAGAGAATATGTTTTTTTTTAATTATCATCCGGATCCTAAATAACTTAAATTATTAACCAAATCGTATCTGTCTGGCTGATTGAAATAACAACAGCCGAAATTGAAAAAACCCGACAACTCATACACACAAACCGACTATGAAACCAGCAAGGTCCTCCTCGAAACTCACTTCCCGGACTGTCAAGTCCTGGAGGACAGGACGTGGGAGGCTGAAACCGAATGGACCCCAGCGGAACAAGACTGGTCAAGAGCCCACAATATAGTAACAGTAGACCGGATAAAATGGGCTATAAGCACCTTTCAGTCATACAAGTCGGCGGGGCTGGATGGCATCTTCCCAGCCCTACTACAGTGGGGGGTAGATTATCTAACGCCATGGCTGTTGGAGATCTATCGGGCCTGCATAGCACATAGATACGTACCTCTCGCATGGCGCGAGGTCAAAGTCATCTTCATACCCAAACCGGGAAAAACTGATTACACACAACCCAAGGCATATAGACCTATAAGCCTCACATCCTTTCTACTGAAAACCCTCGAAAGACTCTGTGATAGGCACATCCGTGATGGGCCTCTCCGGGAAAAACCACTGCACAAACAGCAGCATGCGTACTCCACAGGCAAATCAACAGAATCTGCGTTGCATAACGTAGTTTCTAAAATTGAATGCGCAGTGGACCACAAATGCTCAGCATTGACTGCCTTCATTGACATCGAGGGCGCCTTCGATAAGACCATGTTCAACAGCATCAACACGGCCCTCGACAGACACGGCATAGACCCGACCCTAAGGGGCTGGATCACCAATATGCTCAAACTGAGAGCGGTTCAAGTCACGGTTAACGACACTACGAGGGCCATCGTCGCGAAGGGCTGTCCGCAGGGGGGCGTCCTTTCGCCACTTCTGTGGAACCTGGTAGCTGACAGCCTCATCAAAATACTCAACGACAATGGTTATTTCACCGTTGGCTACGCGGATGACATAACAATAATAATAAACGGGACCCACGAAAACACTCTAAGCAATCTCATGCGTCAAACCCTGAGAATAGTAGAGGAATGGTGCAACGAGCACCAACTTTCAGTAAACCCCACAAAAACTGAACTTATTCTTTTCACAAAAAAGAGGAAACCGATGACACTGCAACTACCGCGTTTCTTCGGAACAACCCTAAGCCTTTCAACCGAAACCAAGTACCTGGGCATCTATTTGGACAAACAATTGAATTGGGCAAAACACATGAATCATATCATCACAAAAGCTAGTATATCCCTGTGGCAGTGCAAACGACTACTAGGCAGGAACTGGGGGATTAGTCCCATGGTCACCCACTGGCTATACACCACAGTCATCCGACCAATCATCACATATGGCTCGTTGGTCTGGTGGCCTAGGACAGACCTCAGCACAGCCCAAAGAGATCTCGAAAAACTGCAGTGGTTTGCTTGCGTTGCAATCACTAGCAGTATGAGAACCACACCCACTGCAGCCCTACAGGCAATGCTGGGACTGCCACCTCTACACCTTATTGTGCGGGAGGAGGCAGCCCTGGCCACTTTTAGACTCCATCTATCAGGTACCCTAAATAAAGACTCCAGAATTAAGCACAGACGCATAATGGAAGATGCAATCAAGCGTAAACCGATGTTGACATCACCATGCGACAAAGCCCCCAAAACACACCACTTTCACAGGCACTACAACATAATACTCACAGAAGAACGATGTGGCTACTCAGGCCCGAAAGAGATGAGAGTATACACCGACGGATCGAAAACAGACTCCGGTACCGGAGTTAGAGTCTTCTCACACGATTTCAACATACATATATCCAGACCGCTAGGAGGGTTCAACACCGTCTATCAGGCGGAGTGTGTGGGCATTATACGAGCGGTCCATGCCCTAGAAGCCAGGAGGGTTACGGACGCCCACATACGAATACTCTCCGACAGCGCATCAGTCCTCCAATCCTTACGGAAAAAATATATTACATCAAAACTAATACTAGAATGTCACAACTAGAACGAATAACAGTATCTAGTCACAACACGGTGACACTACAATGGATAAAGGGACACAGCGGATCGCTGGGCAACGACGCGGCTGACGAGCTTGCGAGACGTGGATGCAGCTCGGCGGCCTATGGACCCGAACCTGTTGTTCCCATCTCCTTCAACCAAATACGCAGGTGGCTACAGGAATTCACCCAGACACAGGCGGAGAACTGGTGGGCCTCGACACCGAGCTGCAGGCAGTCCAAAGAAGCTCTGCCATCTTTGGCTTACCAGGCGTCTTTTACGACTGGACAGGAATGACCTGCGCCTGGTGACGGGGACCATCACGGGACACTGCTCACTCAACAAACACTTCCACACAATAGGCATCACGGATAGTCCTCTGTGCAGGGCATGCATGGAGGCCGAGGAAACCGTTACGCACGTTCTTTTTGAATGCGCAGGTGTAGCCCAGATAAGAACACGAACCCTCGGGTCACCCAGATCTTACACAGATATGTTGAGGAAACCAGGAGCTCTAATTGAATTCTGGAGGGAGGTGGGCTGGTTGGAGTGACCAGCCAACGGCCGCCATGGCCCACGTACAAAGGTCCATTTGAAGGACTAAGTGCGGAATCCAAACCCCCCTAACATAGAACATAACAACAGCCTTATCAGCTTATCACCTACTTTATAAACGTTTGACTGATCATCACTTACCATCAGAGACCTCTGGTGTGATAGTGAACAAACGCGAGCCTAACGTTAATAAAAAATGAATTGTGAATAGTTGCCGTTAACATAAACAAAATTACCTCTTACATAGCTCGGTCTTCGTCATAGATATTATATTTAAATTTCAGTTTCATTTAGAATAGAGTAGGTACTTAGATATTTTACTGAAAATTTGTTTTTTGTCCGTCAGGTAGATTAAAAAATATTGGACACGTAAACATATAGTGTCGACTAGAGTTGCCGCGAATACTCTCTATTATTCGGTATTCGACATTACTCGTCATTTTTTTTATATTCGTCGAATACCGAATAATAGCTAGTATTATTCGGCATTCGGCGAACAGTCGTCGAAAATAAACTTCAAACGAACAAAAGAACTAATGAATTAAAAATAATATTTTTTTTTTATTTTTTTTCCATAATAAAACAATACACAATATCAATTATTATCTGTAATATGTGCCTGTGCCTATCATATTCATGAAATTAAATTAGTAAGGCTTTTTAATTAATATTTAAAATCCAACAGAGGCAGATTGTGGTAGAAAAAAAAAAATCTGCACGTTCTGGAGCAAGTCGGTTTCGTTTTTCCTCGTAAATTAAACCTGCCTCGGAAAATAGTCTTTCTGAATAAACAGAGCTTGCTGGTGTGATTAAGTATCGTTTAGCAAGCTTACTTAAAATAGGAAATCTATTCTAATTGGTACTCAAAGCCCACCATTCATATGGGTTTAATTTTCTGTCAGCCTTTGCTAATTAATGCGATGTAGTTGGCGATTTACTAAAGTGAAAGACTTGTACAAGAAAAGGGTTGCCAGCATTTAAAAATGGAAAAATTTATTTACTACATAAATGTAGGTATGTATAACATGAAACAGATTTCTTTAACTTTATTGTTTTCTTTTCTCACAACCTTAGAAGAAATTAGAAATATTTTTAATGTGTTTAATGTTTTTTTTTTATGTCGAATAGTAATGTCGAGTTATTCGACTATTCGCCAAAGTGAATGGCGATTAATCGGTATTCGACTATTCGCTATAAACACTATTCGCGGTAAGCGGTAACTCTAGTGACGACGATTATGCGTTGAAATATCGTTTGACGTCAGGCCGCTAGTACACTTTATACTGCCTAAGTGACGTCAGAAGCCCCCACTCCTGAACTTTGATGCGCTATAACTTTGTATATTTTTTTATTGATTTGGTAAAGCCAACAATATGTGTCCAATATTATTTGAATCTCACTGAGGGACTAAATAGAATTATAATTTTTCTACCCAGGGAACATCCTTAATTGGTATTTATTATAATATTTATTAGTTTATTGTTTTAGAAGTTATTTAAGTATTTTATTAGTTAGGTAGTTTATTAATATCCGACTTTAATTATTGTTCTTTTTTAGGGTTCCGTACCTCGAAAGGAAAAAACGGATCCCCTATAGGATCACTTTGTTGTCCGTCCGTCTGTCTGTCTGGCAAGACCCTTTATCTCAGGAACGCGTAAAAGGTATCAAGCTGAAATTTGTATCAAATACTCAGGCCAATGTCACTTAAAGCTGTGAAAAAATTAAACTTCTAAGCCAACGCAATCAAAAGCTACAGCCGTTTATGTCGCAAATTTCCGCAAATTTTCGACACTCGCAAGGGAATCAAAACCTACAGGGTACTTCCCGTGAGCTCAGGAATTTGGTACGAAGGAACATCTTGTAGCACAGATAAAGGAATAATTGCGAAAACCGTAAATGTTTAGTAACATCATATAATAAAAATATTTTAATAATTTTAATCTTAGTGCCCTTTCCTCTTGAACGCGTAGAGGTATTAAATTGAAATTCAAATACTCAGGTCTATAATACCTTTAAGCTGAGGTTTGTACGGAACCCTCGGTGCGCGATTCCGACTCGCACTAGGCCAGTTTTTATTATTTTGTACTAGGAGTACAAAATAAAAAAAAAACTGTGTCCTTTTTAAACCAAAGGTGTGGTAGAGAATGCCTTGCAGCATTAAGTCCGCCTATGTATCACCATTGTACATGAAGTTTAAATAAATAAACATTTTTTGCACTCACCTCGATTGTTGTGAAGTCGTTGTAAAATGTTACTCAGGGCAGTCACACCAACTTTAGCCACTACTAAGCACGAGTTGCCCCACTCCGCTTCATGAGTGCCTTCCTTAGCAGCATCCACGAACTGCTGCATGAGCTGCGACAGCCCCGCGATACTCAGTTTCTCGTCCTTGAACTTCTGCCTCAGAGCCAAGCTTGGGATCCTACTCAAGTGCGCGTATGAACTGGATATGTTCACCACTCTAGCTCCATTCTTCAGGACCGGGAATAGGATGTCACAGGTATTGACTAGAGCAAAGTAGTTAACAGATATTGTTGGCTCAGCTTGCACGGAGATAGGTTCTTTCGCATCCCTCGAGTAGCCTAAGCCAGCGTTGTTCACCAAAATATCGATGCCTCCATATTTGTTCTTCATGTAGTCTCTGAAGGTTTCAAGGCTTTGCGTGTCCGTGATGTCCAGTTGGTGGTATTTGGGGTGTAAGCCTTCTTTCTCAAGGTCTGCTACTGCTTGTTTTCCGCGCCCGATGTCCCGAGAAGTCAGATAGACGGCTCCATCGAAACGCTTGCAAAGTCCGCGAACGATCGCAAAGCCAATGCCTTTATTCGCTCCGGTTACTACTGCGACTTTTGAGGCCATTTTTAAGATATTTTGAAATTATTCATCAATTTTTATATGTAACTTGTTCAGCGTCCAGCTCGATACTGAATTCATATTAGGCTGAATTATATTTTATAGGAAAAATATGCTGACTCACGTTAATCAGGTTCATGTTTATCAAAAAGTCGGTTAAAAATAGCAAGCCATTGCCCGTTACCTCGGTTAACGTCGATGACATCATGTCTAGTTAAAGCACACACCCACAAAGTCGATATAGACGTTTAATAAATGTTTAATTATGGTCATTTACCTACATCCAGAATGTGGGATCAATATAAAAGAGAACTTGCGCAGTGGACTTGACTTGACAGATGTGCGACGATAAAGGCAGGTCAGGTGGACCGATGAATGAAGTTGCCAAAGTCAGTTATAGAACTGACCGATGGAAGGTTCAAAAACTACATCAAACGTATCCTTATTAAAAAAGCATATTATAAAATCAAGGACTACGTTGAAGATAAAAACATTTGGCCTTAGCTCCTTCTGCGCATGCAGCTTCCCTGGTAACTTGTAAACGGCACAAATATGTGGATGTCTCTAACTATTCTCAATCTCATTTTTCTTTCCTTCTTTTAATTAGACTTTTTACAATGGTTTTCAAACATCTTTATAGTCCTTTGCTAAGAATAGTTACAGCACTGATAACAAAATTTGTGCCACATGTTAAATTTAGTCTTGTTATACTTATTTTTATTTACAATGTATAGATTCTTTTACCGATTGTTTTGTGAATGTGTGAACATTGTAGGCCTTCTAGTTGCTAGTTAACATTTGTTAACTTTTTTATAAAATATATAATCCTTTTATTTTATTTTTTTAGTTTCTTATGACTTATTGTCATAAGTCGGGCCTACGTTGTCCCCACATGTCTAAGTACTAATGCTGTAACATGGAAATATTGTAAAACCAACCATTTTTAAAAGAGTAACCATGGAGTTTCTTGCCGGTTCTTCTCCATAGGAAACGACCAACCCGAACCGTGCACCTTTTGTCGACGTTTTATAAGTGCCCATGTAGGCCTATGTGAAATAAAAATATTGATTTTGATTTTGATTTTTTGATTTTGATGACCTGATCAAGGTTGCGGGTGGATGAGAGACACACGCATTTGACGACACTTGGGGGAGTTCTATGTTCAGCAGTGGACGTCTTTCGGCTGTAATGATCATGATGATGAAGGCTGGTCACAATTTCTGGCTTCCCTAAAGGTCAGTATGTCAGTCGTAACTCATAGGTGCTGCTGTTGCTGACTGACCTTTAAGGAAGCCAGGAAAGTACCTGCACTGACTGAGGATCTTATCTAACCAGTAACGCTGTGGAGGTGGAAGGAAGGTTTGGTTATCCTAAACGCAAGTACAGCCCCGGATCTAAGGGGGGGCAAACCGGGGCACTTGCCCCGGTCGGCAATTTCATGGGGGCGCCAAAGCTTTGAGATAGGAATTCGAAATATCGAACAAATGAAGCCTCTTTTCCTAAACCTGTGAGAGGTTTTTATCAAGTAATCGAATCTTAATATAATATGTTTGAAAAACAAACTTTTCTAGCTTAAAGCTAACTTTTTTAGCCATTGCAAAACAAAACTGCAAAGCGACGGACTTTGAGGAGCTAATAGATTCTTTCATAAATTCAGAAAAGAAAGCATGCCGTGTAAAGTTGTAGTCTTTCCTGGTTATATATTTTTTCTGTGTTTCTGTTTTTGTCACAAATGAAAGTGTTAGTCACTTGTGTGCGTACAGCTAAGGAGTAGAATGCCCTGCTGGAGTCTGTTTTTCCCGATAGCTACAATCTCGGGGTCTTTAAGTCAAGAGTGAATAGGTTACTTCCAAGCGTGCTACACCTTCGACCACATCATCACTTGCCATCAGGTGAGATAGTGGTCAAGCGCAAGCCTATCTAAAATGAAAGTTATTAGATAATAAAAAGTTTGAATTTATTATAGGATTATTATTTTAACAAATGGTCACAAAAATGCTACTTATTGGCAGATTTAAAAAAAATTCTCTAACACTGAAGGGAGGGGGCGCCACTATCAAGGTTTTGCCCCGGTTCGAAAAAATCGTAGATCCGGGGCTGCGCAAGTACCTACAATCAGTGTCAAAAATTAAATATTGGGACTCGGAACTAAATTAATATTTAGGTGTAAGAAAATTAAAGTAACTTATACTCTATTCGATAAAATTCTTGTCAGAATAGTATCTACTTCTGCCTGTGTATTTATCTGTGTTCATTTAATTTTGAAACATTCCTAGCTTCCCATTGACTTACAGGCACTCCTTCCATTTAACTTTCGACACTGGTTTTGCTTGTCATCCTACTAATATTATAATGCGAAAGATTTGGATGGATGGATGAATCAAAACAGAACGGCTGAACGGATCTGCATGAAATTTGGTATAGATATAGATTATAGTCTGGAATCAGGGGCGGCTTTACCTATAGTGCAGGGTGTGCGTAACACACGGGCGCAGCGCCCTAGGGGGCGCCGAGCGCAACTCGCGCGCCCTCCGGCCGCGGCAATTTCAATGACCCACGTAAAAAGAGCCCGGTTTGCATACATTTTGTATGGAGCTCTTCTTGTATATGTCGAATTATAACAAAGCAAGGCGCACCACGAGCGGCTTTTACAATAGTAACTTTTATTTCAACATGAAATAAATCTAAAAAGAGATAATAACAGATTATATTGGTTTAGTAGTGAGTGTCGCATCGCTCCAAAGGCGCGCGCACAGGTTCCGCCTGTTTTAATTCCTTTGAAAACACTCCCACAATTATATTTCAAATCCTGAATTCGGCTGTTTAGAATAAAAAATAAAGTTCAAATTAGCATGGACGAACGTCACGCGCGCGGCATTTCTCAAAAACGCGTGTACGCGTGGCTCGTGCCGCACTTTGTGTTCTACCGCTACACGTAATTTTGCGAAGTAAGCCGACTCAATGGATTAAGTATTATATTTGAGTAAACATGTAAATAAGAAGTAAATCGGCTTTTCTTTTTATTAAAATACACTTATGAAGTAAGATTTGTTATAAGCTGCCACAACTGTTGCGACTTTCAAATAGAGCTTTTAAATAACAACAAAGTTGTATTTACCCGACTGCCGAAGGAGGGTAATGTGTTTATCAGTCTATGTATGTATGTTTGTTTGTTCCTATGTGGCGTTCTAGAGACCAAACGCGTTGGCCGATTTTGATGATTCTTACGTCAATCGATTCGTCTTGACCCTGCGAGTGTCACTGGCTGCATTAAAATTGGAAAAGAAAGAAATGTCGGATTTTGGGCACCATTTTGTGGGGGCAATATTTTTTTCCTTCCACACCCTTCGTGTGGGGTATAAAAATAAAGGGTTTTAAAAGGTGATTTTAAAAATAAATAATACTTGTTTATTGTGTATGTTATATGTTTAAAAGTACCTAATTCTAAAAAAAAACAACCAAACAGTTGTAAATAAAAAAAGTTGATTGAAAAAATTAAAAAACTCGACTACTTAAAAAGCGAACTAAAAAGACGTAAACAAGAAGAAATTCTTTCTATTTCTTCTTGTTTACGTCTTTTTAGTTCGCTTTTTAAGCAGTCGGGTTTTTTGATTTATTTTTTGTTATTCTTGTCACTCCTTCCTACCTTAAAATATTTTTGACCCGTGAACAGTGGGCCTCGCATTAAGTTGCCCAAATCTGTCAAATGTTCCCTATTGATATTGAACTGTGTACGTATGACATGAGGTCGTAATTAGGGTTCTATCAGACAGAGAGCGGTCACACGGTCAAGCGTTCAAGAGGACAGTTTTGCGTTCGAGCGTGCAGTTCTATAAGTGCCCATGTAGGCCTATGTGAAATAAAAAAAAATGATTTTGATTTTAATTGCTCACGAACCCCGCGCTGTTGGACGGTCTACGCGGTACCACCTATTGTCACCAAGTTTGTTGACGATAGTTCATCATCGGAAGACGAATTTATGATTTTGTGGTCATTAGTCATTATCAGCATCAAGACCGTAAAGGAAATACGGATATCAGCCCAGTAAATAAGGATAGAAAACAAGATGGAGATTGTGTGATGTATAATTTTAAATACAGTCAACTGCACATCATGGCATCCAAAACAGTAAAATTTCTTCACTAGATTTTCAATTTAATTTCCAAACAATAGAGTTTATTATCCATTGGGGAAATTTGGCAATTTGTGGTAATGTGCTGTTAATTGTACCCATTCCATTTTGTCCGCGCGCTTACTAGCGGGCACTAGGGTAATGATTGCACACGGGCGCTACATAGGCTAGAGACGCCTCTGTCTGGAATAACCAGAGAATAACACACAGGCTACTTTTTATTCCGGAATAAAATTCCCTCGGGATATATGAATATATAGGAAAAAGTACTTAAAAAAAACCGATGGATTGTGAGATTTGTGAGTATACCAGGTTGAACTGTTCACACCTGCGTACCCGTTTAGAGCTTACCAGTGATGATATGTTAAGAAATGGTGTAAACAATAAACAGACATGCGATTGCAGCTATCCCGAGTGATTTGCCATCATTTTTTTTCTATTTCTTTTAAAAAAAATCCCCACAATAGGATTTTCTTCCTATATCGTGGGTGCGTATACAAAGATATAAACTCACATAAAAAATACCCAGAGCAACTATCTGTAGGTTATACAAATATTTGTTCCGTGCGGGAATCGAACCCGCGACATGCTGCGCAGCAGTCAATCGCTCAACCACTGCGCCAACCGTGCGCCCTATTGATGAGTTCTGATGTATATCTCCGAAGTTCTTCACCAGTTCTTGATGAAATTGGAACTTGTGTGGATTAAATGGGACCACATGGCAAGCACCAGCATTCAAATCTGAGGTAACACAAATTAAAAATAAAAACAGTCGAATTGATATTTTCCTCCTTTTTGAGAAGTCGGTTTAAAATAGACTTAAAGGCACAGCCACAGATTATTGGGAGGTAATCTGTGGGCACAGCATAGCACATGTAGGTAAGTACCTAAGGGCACAACTACAATAATCACCTAGTTGTTCATATCCTTTGTTCATATCGTAATGCTTTCGTAATGTCTATAGATCTACAGGCTGTCACAGATATTTTTAACACTGACTGTACCTACCTGCTACACGTAGTCAACTACGAAACAACGCGTCACGTTAACAAGCTTTTGCTTCGTCATATTCGTCATCAATATGTTGTAATTTGTTGTAACGTCTAGAACAAAAACTTTTTAACAAAAAATCAAACCGACTTCTAGAACAAAAAACTACAAAGCAAAAAATAAATTTCTTTTCCGAAGTCGGTGTCTTTTGTACATTGTTTCCCGTTTTTCGACACCGACTTCGGAAAAGAAATTTATTTTTTGCTTTGTAGTTTTTTGTTCTAGAAGTCGGTTTGATTTTTGTTAAAAAGTTTTTATTTTTCTCTTTTTAGTTTTGGTAGGTACCTCCAATTAACATGATTATCATTTATAGCCAAAGTACATCTCATGGCGATTCCAATAAGCCCAAACACGACTAGGATTCATTGTTTTATATAAGAGTTCCAGTGCCTACCTTCCGGCTTCATCATCAGATCAGTTCGATGGTGCCATTTTCATCAGTACCATTTATTTATAAGTATTTGCTTTATTATAGTCGGTTAACTATTCGAGATATCTTATGCCCGTGACATATGTACCTAGCATTTAGGAGTTCCAGTGGCCATCTGTGGTCTTCTTCATCAGTTCCACTTCACCAAATGATACTTTCTGAGTGCAAATGATTGCATTGTTGATGAAAATAACAAAATCGCTATATGTTTGCTTATAACATTTGAGGAGTTCCCTCGATTTCTCTAAGATTCCATCATCAGATCCTGACCTGATGATTATGGGACCAACTAGGAAGTATACCCTTTCCAACAAAAGAAAAATTTTTGAAATCGGTCTAGGCGTCTTTGAGTAATCGGGGAACATACATAAAAAAAAAAAAAAAGATTCCGACGAATTGAGAACCTCCTCCTTTTTTTGAAGTCGGTTAAAAATGACTATTTTCAATTTTCCTACGGCTGGGAATTAGGCTAGGTACCTCATGATTGTGGTCTTCTATTCTTCCTAGGACATACCTACTCAAGATGTTACACGTCACAGTTTTGATAGCAGTGGTAATAAAAAACTTTTTAACAAAAAATCAAACCGACTTCCAGAACAAAAAACTACAAAGCAAAAAAAAAAAATATTTTCCGAAGTCGGTGTCGAAAAACGGGAAACAATGGGTAAGTACAAAAGACACCGACTTCGGAAAATAATTTTTGTACGTACGTGTAAGTACATCTCATGGCGATTCCAATAAGCCCAAACACGACTAGGATTCATTGTTTTATATAAGATTTCCAGTGCCTACCTTCCGGCTTCATCATCAGATCAGTTTGATGGTGCCATTTTCATCAGTACCATTTATTTATAAGTATTTGCTTCATTATAGTCGGTTAACTATTCGAGATATCTTATGCCCGTGACATATTCAGCATTTAGGAGTTCCAGTGGCCATCTGTGGTCTTCTTCATCAGTTCCACTTCACCAAATGATACTTTCTGAGTGCAAATGATTGCATTGTTGATGAAAATACCAAAATCGCTATATGTTTGCCTATAATATTTGAAGAGTTCCCTCGATTTCTCTAGGATTCCATCATCAGATCCTGACCTGATGAGTATGGGACCAACTAGGAAGTATACCCTTTCAAACAAAAGAATTTTTTTTGAAATCGGTCCAGGCGTCTTTGAGTAATCGGGGGGGAATTAAAAAAAAAAAAAGAAGATTCCGACGAATTGAGAACCTCCTCCTTTTTTTGAAGTCGGTTAAAAATATTTAAATAATCTGCTTGCCGGATTAGTGCAGTAGATCTACCTACTGGGTCACCTCTGCTCACTGTGCGTGGTGTGCAGTGTACTGTAAGATTTGTAAGAATCAGAGCACAGTGTGCACTGCGCAAGGAATGAACTTGTGGAATACTTGTGAAACGAATGAAAATTAACACGGAATTATTGTGGTAATACTACGACGATCTGTATTGTGTCGGATGTAAAACATTTCACCATCCCATATCTTCCCGTGGGTGTCGTAAGAGGCGACTGAGGGACACACCAGAGAATGGGCAGCAGCGTTCTCTTTGCACTGTAACAACAAACTGCGATCGCCAAACCGCCTGCCAAGCGTGGCGATTATGGCAAAACCTACGCCGGCACACCCCGACGACGAGGTAGAGACCATATTTATGGATATCTCTAGAGCCATGCATGTATGGTTTCAAAACTCACTTCACCGTTGTCATGGAGGACTACAACGTGAAACTGGGCAAACGAGACGAGGATGAGCTGCAAGTGTGGCAATTTGGAGTTGGGATTGGGGTTAACTACTGGCCAGTTTTATGGAGAAGTAGGGCCTCTATATGATGAACACCTTCTTCAGAAAGCGTGAGCACAGGCAGTAGACCTGGCAGAGCCCCAATGGTGCAGTGCAACTAAAAACTAAATCGACTTCATCATGTCAACCAAGAAGCAAATGCTAAATGATGTCTCTGTGATCAATTCGGTGAAGACCGGGAGTGATCACCACATGGTAAGAGGCACATCAAGTTTGAAAGGTCTCTACTGATGCAGTCTACGCTCCGTTCAGCACAGATCCGGATCCAAAACCCCGAGAGCTTTCAGCTCGAACTCCAGAATCGTTTTGAGTGCCTAGGGAGCTCCTTGGGTTCGTGGAAGCTGTCTATTCGATCGGGTCTAAGTTTTTCAAGACCTGCCGTACAGATAGAAACAAAAAGCTCTCTGATGCAACTCATAAGTTCATGAAGGAGAGGCATGAGATCATGCTGCAGTCTTCAGACGATGCGTTGATATACCGGCAGCTAAATAGTCGAATCTCAAAGTCCTTGAAAAGCGACCTCCGCGGTTCCACCGCTTTAATACCGAAAGTATTAAAGACGCGATTTAGCGGAATAACTAGGGCTCCAAGGTGTTTGCAAGAGGTCTGACTATTGGGCAGAACCAGCTCACGAAATTGAAGACTGATGATGGCAGTATCGTATCCGCCAAACCGGATCTTCTGAGGGAGATCGAGACATTCTATGGGCACTCGGTCAATGTGGCGACGCTTGAAATATTAATCGGTCTAGAGACTGTGGCGAAAATGAAAGTAGAATCCATAACCTGTGCCTGTTTGGAAGTCGGTTGAAAGAAAACGTGGTTCACATTTGTCCTTAGAAATAATGGCTTTACATTATTTTCACTAAAATTAGGAAACTATGCTTTTCAAATTCAAATGTATTAATTTGTGACATCCACTGAAACTTATCAGTTTCTGATAAGACACCCCCCACTGTAGACACGTAGGCGTTATCTTTTATTTATATTCTACGAGTATCTCATCATCACTCAGCAACTTTTGAATCTAATCTTTCTTGGAGACCGAACAAGCCAATACCACTGCTTGTTACAACAAGTTGAATTAAAAACTTAATTTGACATTAACAATAACTTTGACATTTTGTGTATAAACTTTGTTGTGAATTTGTTTTTTGTTGTTTTTGTGTTAAATATCGTGAATTATGGCTTCAAAAGTCGCCGTGGTAACTGGAGCAAATAAGGGCATTGGTTACGCGATAGTTCGCGGACTTTGCAAGCGTTTTGAAGGCGTAGTCTACTTGACTTCTCGAGATATAGACCGCGGCAAAAAAGCTGTAGCAGATTTGGAAAAAGAAGGCTTAGACCCTAAATACCACCAACTGGACGTCACGGACAAGAAAAGTCTTGAAGTCTTCAGGGATTACATTAAGAGTAATTATGGAGGAATCGATATCTTAGTGAATAACGCAGCGATTGCTTTTAAAAACGACGCGCCTGAGCCTTTGTCTGTTCAAGCTGAGCAGACACTGTTCGTCAACTACTTTACTTTGGTATCTACTTGCGATACACTCTTCCCGATCCTGAAGAAAGGTGCTAGAGTGGTCAACATATCCAGTTCTGCTGGCCATTTGAGTAACATACCCAGCCAAGCGTTAAGGGACCGTCTTAAAGATGAGAATCTGACCGTTATAGAGCTGTCGAACTTGATGCAGCAGTTCGTGGATGTTACTAAGCAAGGGACTCACGCTGAGGAGTGGGGTAATTCCACATATGTTGTATCTAAAGTTGGTGTGACTGCTCTGAGTAATATTCAGCAAAGATTGCTGAATGACAGAGGTGAGTTGTGATTATATTTTGATAACCAGGTATAAAATTCCAATATCTAGTCAAATTCTGGGCAACAAGTTTTGACGCTGTTGATCTTCTTTGAGGAGAGAGTGTGGATTGTATGACCCATTTATTCTACCCGTATGCAAAATATATGCAGTCGGATGAGAAGTTATTGAGTCTTTGAAATGGAATTATTGTATACAAAGACTCGATGTTGCTCACTAAAGTTGTGAGTTTGTAACAATCTAAGACTTTAAAAATATGTTAATATAAGTTAAACTTGATGCTTACAAATGATACTTATTGTTATAGTGTATAGGTAACATAGTAATTAATTAGGATTATTAATTTGATTTTTCATAGATATTCATACAAAATTATTGCATCATCTAAAATGAGAAATGTCATTAGACTTCATAGATTGTCACGATTACTGTGAATAGCATAGAATTTGTAAGCTATTCATAGTGAGAACTATGAATAGCTTACAAACAGTATTGGGCTACTCACTTTTTATAACGAAAACTAACTTTTCTCAAAGCTTCGATAATTTGGAAATAAACCACCATTATTTAATCATATTTTATAATATCCAATAAAAATTATAATTAATTCATCATATTTAATTTTTATATTTACCATCAATACGCTAAGAATATGCAATAAAAGAACTTCTGATAATTATTATTCTTAACAGAATTTATCTACCAAAGTGCTTTTACCTTGTAAAATAAATATCTCTATGTTCAATCTATATACCATTCCACAGACATCAAAGTGAACTCAGTTCATCCTGGGTATGTCGACACAGACATGTCATCACACAAAGGAAAGTTGAGCATCGATGAAGGCGCTGCAGCTCCGCTATATTTAGCCCTGGACGCTCCGGACTCCATCAGAGGCAAATACGTATGGTTCAACAAGGATATTGTTGATTGGGATGGTGTTAAACCGAAGGAGACTTATTAAAGATCATAAAAAGTATGAAAGGGAAACTGCCCGGTTAACAACTTTTTAACCTTATTACTAAGGACATTACGTCGAATTTTGTTTACCGGTGTTTTAGTTGTTTACAATTTTTGTAACAACTTTATGAAAAGCTGTACAAAATAGGTTGTTATTTTTGGCACTGCTGTGAGAATAATATTTTTGATTATAAGTGCACTTGTAAAAGTTTAAATAAAATCGTATTTTATCATTCATTGTTTGGTTTTGTTTTCCTCTTGATAACAGCGGTAGCAGGTAACAGACTAACTATTGTTGTTGTTTAGGCATACCTTTGTAGTGTAATTTATCATCATTCGTCCTGATAATAAATATTACATATATACATTAGGTACAGTCGGTAATGGTCGCCGATAAATTTGAAAGAGTGTTACCGCAGCCCTGGCTCAATCAACTGAAGGAACACGGGTGGGTTTTAGTCAGTAAAAGTCTGACACGCCCTCCCGCTTCACCCAGAGCGTGAGAAGTCATTGAATGATTACACATCACAAAAAAAAAGTTACTGCGACGACAATTTTGTGTTTGCCAACGCATACCGCATATTCCACGTCTAGAGACACCGCCAAGACGACCCCACCCCGGGCCACTGCATCCCCCGTCGTGAGGGCTCGCAAGCGCATGATGGCGTCCCCCGTAGAGCGCCCTCTGCGGAAACCAAACTGGCTCTCTGCCAGATCCGGCCCCACCCGCACCAGCTGCCCGACGAGGCGGTCTGCAATGACTCTTTCAAAGAGCTTGCCCACCTCATCGAGCAGCACGATGGGCCGGTAAACGGATGGAGAGTCCGCTGGGCGCCCCGGCTTCTTAATGAGGACCAGTTTCCCCATCTTCCAACGAAGTGGGTACTGGCCCCTCTCCAAACATGCGCTAAAGAGCCCTCTTAGTGGAGGACCGAGAGCCTCCAAGGCCAGGACACAGGCTTTTCCAGGTAAGCCGTCTGGTCCTGTGGCGGTACTTTTGGCATTCAGCCTGCGTACCGCTACTCTCAGCTCTACCTCGGTCACCTCCGAAGCATCGTCGTCGTCGTCGGCAGTGTGGTCCGCATTAGGCACCGCAGGAGGCGGAGCCATGGGCGGGGGAGTATGTTCCCCTCGCGAGGGGAACAGAGTGCTCACCACGCCCTCTACGAGCTGTGGCCGGAGACTGCGTCAACGGGGGAGCCCATGGGTGGAGTTTATCTTATATTATTTAGGGGCGTCCCCACGGATCCCTGTTCAGAGTCTCCAGCGATCCCTCGCGGGCCAGACCCATGGCCCGCTTGATTTCCGCTCGGAGGACGATTCTCGAAGCTCTGTACCTCTCGTATAGCTCCGCCTCAATGGCTTCCGTATCCGGAGGGCCGTTACGGAGCCTGCGGTGCCTGGTGTACCGGCGTCGCGCAGCGACGCACGCCTGGCGCAGAGCCGTTGGATCCGGCGACCACCAGTACACCTGGCGCCGGGCGCGTCCTGGCTGGACCCGGGGCATTGCCACGTCACATATGTCGGACATGGCCTCCCGGTACCACTCCGCCTCGTCGTTAATGTCAGCAGGCCTGTCCGTTGATGGCACACAGGCCTGCACGATCGAGGCTTCCAGGAGTAGCTCCCGGTCCAGCTGCTTCAGCGCCCACCGCGGACCACTCGGGGTCTGTCGGACCGGCACGCTCGAGGTCTGGGCGGAGACGTCGAACCGTATATACCGGTGGTCGGAATAAATCTCCACCTCCTCCATGACGCGCCAGTCGACGACACGTGGTGACAGAGCGGCGCTGGCGAACGAAATGTCCACCACCGATTCGCCCTGCATCCGCACACACGTGGGGACAGAACCCCGGTTTAGGACGACCAGGCCTGTCTCCTGAGCCCAGTCCTCCACCATCCTTCCCCGTGTGTCCGTATACCGGGAACCCCAAGCCACATTCTTGGCATTGAAGTCCACAAGGACGAGCACAGAGAGGGAGCGGTACCCGACGACGACGATCCTCAATTCTGCTAGGGAGTTGTAGAACTCGGCGAGAGTTCGGTTCGGAGAGAAGTATACCCCCACCACGGCAATCTCTCCGAAACGTGCTGCCACGCAACCCTGTCCCCTCTTGACACCCTCGCCGTCGCAGTACCTATGTGTCAGCGGGGAAAGGCACAGATACCCCTCAGTAGCTGATTTTAAAATGAGAATCACGTCTAAACGGCTAGTCGTATTTAGAAAAGAAATCTACGTTACATTAGATCATTTTCTTAATAATTAGATATAAGAAGTTTTTGAGTTATATTCGTATTTAAAGTGCAATTAATTGGTAAAGTTATGTTTAAAAAAAACTTTTTGCAAAAAAATACTACCGACTTCCAAATACAAAACTACAAAGTTAAAAATAACCTAATTTTTTGAAGTCGGTGTCTTTCGTAGGTACCATTTTTTTGCGTTATGGACACCGACTTCAAAAAATTAGGTTATTTTTAACTTTGTAGTTTTGTATTTGGAAGTCGGTAGTATTTTTTTGCAAAAAGTTTTTTTTATTTTTCACTTTTTAGTTGTACGTACCTAATAGGCAAGTTAGTAAGGGAACTATTTCGCCAGAATAGATTTCATGAAACTTGAACATAACCGGTGAAATGAGAGGTCTGCTTACCCCTTAAGAGCGAAATGGCGTGATGTTATGTTATGAAATGTTATAAACAACAAACAGACATGCGATTGCAGCAATCCCGAGAGATTTGCCGTTATTTATTGAAGAGTTCTGTTGTATATCTCTGAAGTTCTTCATCAGATCTTCACCAAATTAAAATGGGACCAATTTCGGAACATACTTTTTCAAACAAAAAAGAATTTTCAAAATCGGTCCACAATTGACGGAGTAATCGGTGAACGTACACAAAAAAAAAAAACAAACTTGAAGTCGAACATAGAACCTCCTCCTTTTTGGGAAGTCGGTTAAAAACGGACAAATAAACGACAATCGCACCAAAACTGATGTAAATTTAATTCCAATACGGCCGGCGGTTTTGGCTAGACTAGCCGTTTAGAAGTGATCTCATTTTAAAATCAGGTACTAAGGGGTATCTGCGCCTTAAGCGTCCGTCACAGCAACGTTGAGCGTACCGAACAAGATACCAAAGCTTTTTTTTGCGTGTACCAAAACAGTAACGGTGTTGACGACGAAGTCTGACGAGAATGACGTGATTGACTTGGCTCCAGCAGTCATTCTCGTCTGTACCTATTGTCGAACCTCATCAATACCAACGTTATCATTCATGAAGGTGTGTGATGTAGGTACAAGTATTATGTCATCTTTTTAAAGGTAGGTAAGCCACGATGATTTGCTATTTTTAACCGACTTCCCAAAAAGGAGGAGGTTCTATGTTCGACTTCATGTTTGTTTTTTTTTTTTTGTGTATGTTCACCGATTACTCCGTCAATTGTGGACCGATTTTGAAAATTCTTTTTTTGTTTGAAAAAGTATGTTCCGAAATTGGTCCCATTTTAATTTGGTGAAGATCTGATGAAGAACTTCGGAGATATACAACAGAACTCTTCAATAAATAACGGCAAATCTCTCGGGATTGCTGCAATCGCATGTCTGTTTGTTGTTTATAACATTTCATAACATAACATCACGCCAGTTCACTCTTAAGGGGTAAGCAGACCTCTCATTTCACCGGTTATGTTCAAATTTCATGAAATTTGTTCTGGCGAAATAGTTCCCTTACTAACTTGCCTATTAGGTACGTACAACTAAAAAGTGAAAAATAAAAAAACTTTTTGCAAAAAAATAGTACCGACTTCCAAATACAAAACTACAAAGTGAAAAATAACTTAATTTTTTGAAGTCGGTGTCCATAACGCAGAAAATGGTACCTACGAAAGACACCGACTTCAAAAAATTAAGTTATTTTTCACTTTGTAGTTTTGTATTTGGAAGTCGGTACTATTTTTTTGCAAAAAGTTTTTTTTATCAGACTAGCAACGATGAATAAATAAAATAACATGTGAAACAGCGTTTTTTGTGTCTATAAAAACATGCCAGACAATGTTTTGGTTTAGTATCAGATCGTACGTTGAATAGGAAACGTCTTGCTTTAAAGATTTTTTTAATTAAGTTTTTGAATCATGGCTACAAAAGTTGCAGTAGTAACCGGGGCAAATAAAGGCATCGGATTTGCGATAGTACGCGGCCTTTGCAAGCGTTTCGAAGGACCTGTCTACTTGACCTCGAGAAATACAGAACGGGGACAAAAGGCAATAGCCGACCTTGAGAAGGAAGGTTTAAAACCAAAATATCACCAACTAGATGTTACGGACAAGCAAAGCCTTGAAGTATTCAGGGATTACGTCAAGACTAAATATGGAGGTATAGACATTTTGGTGAACAACGCAGGCATAGCTTTCGGCAGAAACTCTACAGAATCTTTCTCAATACAAGCAGAGCAGACTATGCTTGGTAACTACTTCGCTCTAGTCACAACATCTGAAATTCTGAACCCGATCCTGAAGCATGGAGCTCGAGTGGTGAACGTTTCCAGTTCCTACGCGCACTTGAGTAACATCCCAAGCTTGGCTCTGAGGCAGAAGCTCAAGAACGAGAACAGTGTCGCGGGGCTGTCGCAACTGATGCAGCAATTCGTGGATGCTGCTAAGCAAGGCACTCATGCTGTAGACTGGGGAAACTCGAGCTTAGTGGTGGCTAAAGTTGGCGTGACTGCTCTGAGTAATATTTATCAGCGATTGTTGAGCAGTAGAGGTAAGTAATGAAACTTATGTTTGTGCGTTGATGTAGGGGTCGCAAGCGCTACTATTGAGCATACAGTCCTAGGTACGGCCTTCGGGTCGGGTAGGTAGTGCTATTAGGTTTCCCATCTCGATTTTTTTAGTAACAGCCTAAATTGTATGCCCGGTTGACGGCATCTGACTAGCCCTTACCTACATGGGATTTACGTATACCTGGGGGACTATGGGTGTTGGTAGGTACTTGGGTACTCCTGTACCTAGCCCTTCGGGGAATACAAAGGTGTCCATGATTTCAACAGACCGTAGATATCATAATCTGCTGTGATCAATCTTCCAATAGTTGATTACCTATGTTGGGCAAAGTCAGGCAGATGATGCAATACGCGTTGCAAAGTCTTGATCTGTCAGCTTGTGACCCATCGAGACGATGAAGGAGAATTTCTGAGTTTACTTAGCGATAACATATCAAATAGTACTAGATAAATAGTTAGGTTACTTTCGTAATCTTTATTGGAATGTTTTTGTGGTAACAGTCAACAAAGATGAGTGTGACCTAAATGAAACTGAATTTAATCATCGTCAACAAGGTGCATTATCTAGAGATACCTGGACTGTTTTGTATGTTCGTTCGGATAATGCAACCAAATTTTACCGAAATGTGTAAAATTTATACGTACTATCAACTATCAAGGTACCTACCTAATTTCTCTCCAGGCACCAACCATTACTCTGCACCTTTTAGAACAAAACACGCTCGTTATAAGAGGAAATCCAC
This sequence comes from Orthosia cruda, assembly GCA_964057195.1. Taxonomy (NCBI): domain Eukaryota; kingdom Metazoa; phylum Arthropoda; class Insecta; order Lepidoptera; family Noctuidae; genus Orthosia; species Orthosia cruda. Next base: position 2,999,703 of record OZ059854.1, read on the forward strand.
CAGAGATGCATGGACTCCATCTATGGTGGATTTCATTTAAATATGCTCCAGCACGCTTAGCTCCTGGGAACACAGAAGCGTCTTTGGGGCTTTAAAGCTTCGTGGAGCAAACTGCATCCCAGGATAATATGGGCAGTAGATTCTTTGGCGCTAAAGCAGTCTCGGCAGAGTGGTCTATCTATTTTTAAAGTTACTTTGTTCAAATGCAGCATAACTATATACATTAACACCACGCTAGTTTGCCCCGAAGGGTGGGCAGGGGGCACATACAGTAAAACCGCGAATACAGCATATTGTAACCGTATTCATCTTCCCCAGACATAAAAGTGAACTCTGTGCACCCCGGCTTCGTGGACACCGACATGTCGTCTCACAACGGCCCCATGAGCATAGACGAGGGCGCGGCGGCTCCTCTGTACGTGGCGTTGGACGCGCCCGACTCGCTCCGGGGACAGCTGGTGTGGTTCGACAAACAGATCGTCGAGTGGGATGGCGTCAAACCAGAGAAGGAGTTTTAAACTTTTGATACCTGTCAACTTTTACCGCCTACTAATTGTAAAAATTGTTCTAATTTCAAGTTAGGTAGTTTTCAGCCAGTTTTTGTATTTAGAACTTTATTACCGGTATTAGTGAAATTCTTCATTCAAAATTGTCAATTTAGACGCGGTTCTAAAGTCAGTTTTGGTGAAATGAACTTTATACTCTTGTCATGATACTACCTACTACCTATTGGTTCGAAGGGTACGCAAAATACGCGCTTGGATTTGAAGTTACGGACTCCAGCCCGTCTTCCTTAACCTTGGTTCGAAGGCTGGGGCTTGGACACAAGTTGAGACTTGCAATTTGTTTTGTGAGACGGCTAAAGGCCTGTGCAAATCTGGCGAAGCGCAGCCTATGGTTTCAAATGGTAAACAAATATTATATTTACCTTTTAAAAGTAGAATAAAGTTGAAAATAAATTATTATGCGTCGGCTCTAAAAAGCCCACGAACAAATACCTGCCTAAGATTTGAGAAAATTATCTCATTAGTCGAGATTTAATTGTTTACGCTTCGTGATTATATTTTTTATTACCTGTTGGTTTCTTTAGTTATTAAGTTTATTGTTGCTGTTATTTTGTTAGTGTATCTTAAGTTTTATGAAATAAAAATAATAGAATCATAACACAAAGGTTATTATTAAATACATACCTACCATATAAATAAAATAACTTGAAAAACGACCTTAATAAATGTTGTTGTAGTAGATGCTATTAATTCGGCCTGCACGATATTAAATTCAGCAACTTCCTAATTTGTTTCACACTTCCCGATGACATATCATTATATATAAAATTTGGGTTGCTGGGCTTTGATGGACGTTTTAAGGATTCCGTACCCAATCTGTCTTTCCACATAGCTGCTAGAAGTTCAGGCAGTAGTCACCAACAAACTATGTTTGTATGGGAGAATGAGCTTCTAACAGCTTGTTCATAGACTATACTGTTTACAGGACCATTTTTCCGTAGACAAGTTATCTTTTACTGGATCCTGTTGTTTTGGTGTCGATTCAAACTTAGTGACGGCTGTGAAGTGCGCTTTTCTCTGGGCAGTACACAACCTCTGATACCAGCTGTCACTTGAATCTGCTACTGCGCAGCTACAAATTTGCGCTTTTTAGGGTTCTGTACCCAAAGGGTAAAAACGGGACCCTATTACTAAGACTCCGCGGTCCGTCTGTCTGTCACCAGGCTGTATCTCAAGAACCATGATAGCTAGAGTTGAAATTTTCACAGATGATGTATTTCTGTTGCCGCTATAACAACAAATACTAAAAACAGAATAAAATAAATATTTAAGGGGGGCTCCCATACAAAAAACGTGATTTTTATGCAGTTTTTTGCTATAATGGTACGGAACCCTTCGTGCGCGAGTCCGACTCGCACTTGGTCGGTTGTTTTTTTTTCAAGATTGCCTGGGCACCGTGCACCCATGAAGATCATATAGCGCGACGAACTTTAACGCTGGCCAGTTTCCGGGCCAGTATGCTGTAACGCGGGTCGTAAATGTTCATACGGTTCAAAATACAAATAAAAATCTGTGAGATAACGACCTTGAAGTCATTGTTCAGTTTATTGGCCACTTGAATGAGCCGTCCCATAAATGGATAAAAAATAAAACCCGTGAAATACCAAAAAGGCTCCTATTTCAGCATGTGCAGCGATATCCAAAAATACAATAACACTGTACTTATAGATAGTGTTTTTATTTTTGCTGTTTTTTGTGGGGTGTTAACAATAACTTTTACAGAGCAAAATAAAAACAAGTAATTAAAATCGGCATATCAATTTATTAGGTATTTTGAGTCAAGGCACTTACAACTTAAATTAGTTTAAAATTTCACTGGTTGGCACCAATTCCAAGATTCAATCATGGTTTACAAAATATTCTAACATAATGTTAACTTCTTAAAAATGTTCTTACTATCAGTATATGTTATTAAAAATAATATTGTATTTAAAACATATTCTTATACTTAATTACTTCATAGTTATTTAGCCATTTTAATAGCTTATAATAATAAAATTAGCTGATGCTATCACAAATTGTTAATTAAAATCTTTTTTGTTTTTGTAATCACAAATTATGTGGTACATATAAAATTTAAATATAACAATGTCTGTTTTAAATATAGTTATTTTTATAACAAGTCGTATAATTAAAATATTATATTGTAAATAAATCTAAGTTTACTTGGATGGAATGATTGCTTGCGTATGCGCAAAGCACCGAATACTTATATCTTACATACTGGCTTAGTATACTTAATACTATGGGCTTTATAAAAAAAAATATAACCATAGATAAGATTAAGCACTGCTCAGCAGATTCTTAATTCAAATATTCTATGAAGCATTTGCGACGGATTGGTCAGAGAAGGAAGGCAACACACTGGAAGGATCTCATATGTCAATTTGTATACAAAAAAAGAGGTTTCTCCTTATTGTCACCAGGCGGAGCTTATTCAGTTTCAATATAAATTGAAGTTTACATTAATGCGAATAAACGCGAGTAAAAACTCAGAATATCGGTCATTCGCGGTTTTCATAGATCGACGTGTTCGGAGTGCAGTTAAAAACGACTAAATTCGATGTTCTTTCACAAGTAAATGCTCTAGTCTATACTCACCTGAAGGATTTGATGGATATACATTGCCTAGCAGTCGACAACATAGGTTGACAAAAAAAAATGTAGGATATGAATGAGCTAATTTTAAACTTATCATATGGTTGAATGTTTTTTGTAAATAAGCCTTTATAAGACAGCCGTTTACGCTCCAATAAAATAATGTCTGCATTACGCGTTTGTTAATTTAAGTATATTGGTGGTATAACAAAATTAAATTTATCAAATTAGCACTCTTCATTAACATCGTGCAGCATCGGATGTTACAAGTGTGTTTCGCCCTTAATCTTATCGATAGCGTGTTATAAGTATGTACCGCCTTTACTCTATCAGAGCGTAAACAGAAGTGTATCATGATCGTGGCCGATTCCCCAGTTATTCTGGGGCTGGTGACTAAAAACTATAACTTTTATCTAGCCTACAGAGTGTAACGGATAGGTGTGATCATATTTCATAAACTGTTTCTGGTTTTCTCAAGGCAGTCATAGACAATTGCCATAAAAAATTGGTATTTCCATACAAACTAGTTGGCTGACCAAAATTTATATTGGAGATAATATATTTTTTTTTGCATCAGATGCAGTTTTAAAAATATGATTTCTTTCCGTTATATTCTTGACATAACGACCCAGATTAACGCTCAGCATTCAACAGGTAAGGTATGACGTCATCGATGCTGACGTCTCCCACGAAGCCCACGAAGAACACGTCCTCTAGGAAGGGTCCCGTGAAGGTCCTGAGAACAGGCAGCTGCAGCAGGAGGGTCGCCAGGCGGTCCTCGTCGCCCGAGCAGGATGCGCGCAGAGAGCGCAGCACTTTGATCTGGTAGTCTTGGAGCTTGCGGGTTAGGAAGTCTGGGGCGCCGTCTGGGGAACAAATGTTATTTATTTATTTAACCACTAGCACTTCGCCCGCGACTACGTTCGGGTGATCCGTATTTTATCCTACAGATGACTTTTTAGTTTCACCAACTTAAAAGGTTGAATTTCCAAAAATTCCTTCTTAGCGCTCTCCTGCGTCTTAAAAAGAAGCCCTGTCTGTACAATTTTACTGTTAAAATTCTTCAAAAATGTTTAACACCCCCGAAATCGTCTTTTATGAGTAGTTTCGAAAAACTAATAATGAAAACCTTTACTATTTACTTAGGTTAGTATTTATACCGAGCTTCAAACATATAAAGGCCAACAAATTGCCACCTTTTTACCTCCTTAGGGGTGAAATTTCCAAAAACCAATAAATACATGATTTCTTTTTATCAACCAAGAGTATAAATCTAAAAGTTCAGGTCTCTTACTTAACTGTAGAAACTTTATACAAACATTCAACCCCCTTTTTACTCCCCCTTTCCTCCCTTTTTCCTTTTCCTTTCCGAAATAACCAAATGTGTATGCAAAATTTCATTTTAATCGGTTGAGGATAACTGCTATAAAATCCAGTTGCAAGATTTGACCCGAACGCAAGTTAACAAAAAGTTTGTAAAAAGAGGGTATTATGTTTTTTTTTGTACGTAACCTCTTGGGTGCGTAATTCTAAAGACTTATTGAAGTATATTTATTATCAAGTGAGAAAATGGCACAGCTAAAAATTTCTGTGAAAAACAATTGCAAAGAAGTACGGAACAAGAAATACTGCAAAGAAGTACGGAACAAGAAATACTGCACAGACTAAAAATAAATTTGAAAAAGTGCGGTACCGCACTGATCTGTTCCGAATCAAAATTTTTTGTACCAAGTTCTATCTGAATTAGAAATGTTCTGTATTATGACGGATAGAATTCGGACATAGTGCCAACAAACAACCCGTTCTACAAGTAGTACTACGACTACTCCGGACCAACATTTCTCAGATTCGGATTGGATGCAGTGGGGAACGACCGTAAGTAAGAAAAAAATGATTACCTGGTGAGAACAGGCACAGCGCTCTCAGATGAGCATGCTCCCTCTGCTGCACGCGCAGCTGTTCCATGGTGCTGATGAACTGCTGCAGGCGGGACAGGCTGCTGGTGACTTCGACTATCCGTTCGTCGGAGTAGTCTGACGGTGTTATCTGAAATAATAAATTAAATAAATTAATAATACATAAAATGATACCTGCCTTATTTGATACACCGCTTAGTGTTGTTTTAATCTTTGGTTAGCAACACTTGTAGAAATATTTTATGTTACCTGTGTTCATTCTCTTGAACCACTCTGTATGAAAAATGTACATCATGCTAATAAATAATACTTTTGCTTGCAAATTAACCTAACAACAAGACAGGCAGTCGACCCCAACAGTTGGGCAGGCTATGAAGATAATCTTACCTCTGCCATGGCTATGTCATGTGACCTATCCACGCAGTCGTTGCTGGCCCTATCCCTCAGCATCGCCTGCAGGTGGCTGACCATCTGTGGCAGCAGACTGTTCAGAGACAGCTGTTGGGAGAACATTGAGAGGGATAGCACGAAGATTTCCGGCCAACATTTCTTGAGGAGGGTCACTTGGATCTCGAATCTGAGGAGGAAGGGATATTTTTGATGAATACAATCAAAGATGTTTGACAGATTCGGCTTTCACATTCACAGTCCTAGGTTAATCTTATTGTATATACTATATATATATAAACTAGCTTACCCGGCAAACTTTGTTTTGCCATAGAAACACCAAACATTTATCTACCCTACCTTACCTACCTACCCTACCTTAAAATAGATAATAGCCGATTGTCAGACCTACTGAATATGCATATAAAATTTCATAAAAATCAGTCAAGCCGTTTCGGAGGAGTATTGTAACTAACATTGTGACACGAGAATTTTATATATAAGATATAATCTGAATCTAAAACGGCTGCAACGATTTTCATGAAATTTTGTATGCAGGGCCTTGCCGGGGCGATAAATCAATCTAGCTAGGATTCATTTTAGAAAACATCGTTTTCTCTATTTGCACCCGAGCAGAGCTCGGTCGCACAAGGTACTGTTTTTTTATTAACTAACACACAATCAAAATCAGCAACTATTATTACAAAAAAATCTTGGGAACAAGTTTCGGTTTCGAAGTCATAGTCCGTAGCGCAACTGACATCTTAGCTAGGTAAGTAACCTGGGTTAAAAATGCCAGTTCCATTCTCAATTTTTGATCATCAGAACCACGCAAAATCAAAGCGTTCATGGATATAGTTAGATTCCGTAGTTTTTGAGGGTACTGGCGCCGAAAATAGGGGTCAAAGTAAAATTTTCTCTGTTGGGTGGTTTGCCAGCCTTATTTGTGGCCCATGGTTTACAGACTAGATGGGTTCGTAGTTAAATAATGATTGCAGAGGTCGGTCCGTGGAATGGTGACCGTTCATTGGGCCGACCGGCACGAGTAGGTCTAGGGAGTCTAGGACCCGTCTATAGCTCGGAACGCACGATAACTCGTCGATCCCGAATCAACGGCAATGGTGACTATTTTTTTAAAGTCTTTACGTGTAGTTTATTTATAGTGTTTCGGAAATCAGATTGGGGGTTTGCTTTATATAAAACTAGCTGACCCTCGGGGCTTCGCTCCCGTCAACTGGCTACCTTCCTACCCTGGCTATTTTTTTAAAGTCTTTACGTGTAGTTTATTTATAGTGTTTCGGAAATCAGATTGGGGGTTTGCTTTATATAAAACTAGCTGACCCTCGGGGCTTCGCTCCCGTCAACTGGCTACCTTCCTACCCTGGCTACTTTGCCCCTACCCTGCCTACCATGGCTACCCTGGCTACTATGGCCACCCTGGCTACCCTGCCCCAAACCTGGCTTCCCTGGCTACCTTGCCCCTACCCTGGCTACCATGGCAACCCTGCCTACCCTGCCCTAAACCTGGCTACCCTGGCTTCCCTGGATACTCTGGCCATCCTGGCTACCCTGGGTTCCCTGGCTACCCTGCTCCAAACCTGGCTACCCTGGCCACCTAGCCTCTACCCTGCCTACCATGGCTATCCCGGCTACTCTGGCTACCATGCCCCTACCCTGCCTACCATGTCTACCCTGCCCAAAACCTGCCTACCCTGGCCACCCTGGCTACTCTGGTTACTCTGGTTACCTTGCCCCTACCCTGAACACCCTGCCTACCCTACCTACCCTGGCTACCCTGCCTACCTATCTACAATTTTTATCTATCATCAATAGTTTCCTCAGCGCACGCCAAATAATGTATTTAATAAGGCAACATTTTGCTACCTTGGGTTACATTATTGCAATTTTCATAAGGATCTCAATTTTTTTTTGGAAATATATTATAGCCTATGACACTCAGGAATAATGTAGCTTTCTACTGGTGAAAGAATTTTCAAAATCCGTTCAGTAGATCCAGAGATTACCCCTTACAATGTCACAAACTCACAAACTTTACCTCTTTATAATATTAGTATAGATACTGGTATTCAGTTGCATCTGTTTAGATTGGAAGCAGATTGATTGAACAGTGATGAAGACAGTGAATCAACAAAATATTTTTCTGTTGATGATGTAGGGGGTGCTGATGCCGAATATTTGTCCAAAAAAGTCCATGGTAGGATTGCCAGATTTATAATCAATGTAAACTACAAAATCCACGTACGGTAAAGCATGCGCAGCGGGCACAGCCCTGAGCCAGCGCGCCGCGGCCGCCAGGATCCGGGCGCCGGCCTCGCACACGGCGTGCAGGCGCAGGTGCTGCGGCGCGGCGCCCGGCAGGCTCACCAGCAGCTGCTGCGACTCCGGCGTGCTGAGGATGCCGCCGCCTGGCGCCTCTGCTGGAGAAAAACAATAAAAAATAAAATAAATTAATTTATTGCTCAACACAGAACATAAAAATATACTTCCAGATGTCAGGTGAATGCACAGTCAACCGTGTTCCACCAATTTAGGATTGCAAAATTATAGTTACAATAATAATTCAAAAAATACAATGTTATAAATTAAACTAAAATTACAATTTGAACGTATATGTCATTAATAAAAAATAAAAATCTAAAACGTGATCAACGTCATAAATTAAAATTTAAATGTATAAAATGTCATTAATAAAAAAACTAAAACGTATTCAATGTCATAAATTAAAAAAATGTATAAAATGTCATAAATTAAAAAAATGTTATAATATGTCATAAATTTAAAATTAAAACGCATCCAATGTCAAAAATTAAAATTATATCCAATATCATACATTAAAATTAAAATACTGTACGATGTCATAAATGAAAGAAATCAGATGTATGATATGTCATAGATAAAATTTGAACGTATACAATGTCATAAATTAATATTAAAATTCTAAGACGTAGACAATGTCATAAATTAAAAAATTGAGAATTACGTCAAATTATACAATGTCTTAATAATTAACAAAATAATAAGTAAACAAATCGGACCCAAGTATCCACCCCAATCACACCTGAACAGATAATTTTCTATCCAACAGGTACTCATGTATTGTGTAGTATGTCTTGCTTAGCAGTAAATTATTCAATTGTTTTTTAAATACATTGATGTCATTAATATTTAACAAAGAATTTGGTAGTTTATTATAAATTTGTGGAGCCATTCCTGTGAAGTTTTTATGAAACACTGCTTTTTTGTGCTGTCTACCGCTTATTTTATTTTTGTGTCTTGCGCTGTGAAGTTTAAATATATAAAGAATAAGATATAATACCGTCAATATGTTGGAATGAGCAGGCTTTCCCTAAGACTTAACACTTACTTTGTAAGTTGTTTTGCCCACATATCATTCACTCAGTAGGATACTGTCGAAAATGTCGTGATCAAGACAGCGCAAGCGGATCCACTTCTCTCGCCAAAATGTCGTTAACAAGACAGCGCAAGCGGAACCACTTCGCTTGCCAAAAAGTCGTTAACAAGACAGCGCAAGCGGATCCACTTCGCTCGCCAAAATGTTGTTAACAAGACAGCGCAAGCGGATCCACTTCTCTCGCCAAAATGTCGTTAACAAGACAGCGCAAGCGGATCCACTTCGCTCGCCAAAATGTTGTTAACAAGACAGCGCAAGCGGATCCACTTCGCTCGCCAAAATGTTGTTAACAAGACAGCGCAAGCGGATCCACTTCGCTCGCCAAAATGTCGTTAACAAGACAGCGCAAGCGGATCCACTTCGCTCGTCAAAATCAAAAGACAGTGATTCTCCTTCCAATATTTTTTTGTTTTTATTATTTCCGATAGACTCGCAGATATGATAAGTGATGTGGTGCTTTGTTAGAAGTTAGCCGGTCATTTTACGCTTTATGTTCATATTTTCTGGCAGTAATAAATGCGCTTTTATCGTTCTAATAATAAGTTCGTGATCGATTTAAAAAAATACAATACTAGGATAGTATAATACAGATTTCTATAAAAATATCTTGATTCATAGGTAATTTTACTCACTTGCGCATTTTTTATAGCGGTTGGTAAATACGGGTGTTTTCTGTGTGCGTCAGTGAGATTTTCAAATAACCCCTTGGACCCATATTTTTTGCATTAAAATAAATAAAAAATGACAAAGATAAAGCGCATCAAAGTTCAGGAATGGGGACTTGTGACGTCACTTTGGCAGTATTAAGTGTAGCACACCGTGACGTCACACGATATTTCAACGCACTGACAAAAGAAAAAATACGTGTCTAATATTTTTAGGTTATCTAACTGACGGACTAATAGTACATTACTGCAGCGGCCAGCAAAAGAGGCATTGATGGACGAACGTGTAAAGTCCATCAATGCCTAGTTGTGGCCAAGGCTTGTATAGTGCTTTTCTTAAATAATGCGCGGAAATTAAAACTAAGTAGTACCTAGAACTCATTTGTCAAATACATTTTTTTCAAAATCAATGACGACCAATGAAAAACAATAATTATTCAGCGTTAGGCTTAGCACGCACTGCGATTTTGATTCGCGCGATTTTTTTTCCACCCATTCTGCGGCCTATGGAATTGTATGAAGCTGCTCGCATTGCGCTAAAAAAAATCACGCGAGAATAATACTACAAAAATCCGGGCAAATAAAAATCGCAGTCGTAGTGTTCATTTGTTTTTTTTTCAATAAAAAGCAAGCCAGTTCGAAATTTAAATAAACCTTTGATTAGTTACCTCCTTGGTTGCCATGTTTCGGAGTAAAAGATCGTTCCATTTTTAAATTACACGACAGATATGAGTTTACTATGTAATTTATTTGGCCGCTGCAAACAACAGATATGGATTTTCATACAACTTTAGCCGGCCGCTGCTCGCATGTATTTGGCCTGTACTGCAATTTCGATTTATCTTGAAGAAGGTTGTCAAAATAATGCTCAAATTTCCAAGCATGTTTGAGAAATAGATATTTTTTGTCAACTACCCTATTATTATTCAAACCTTCATTCTGTAATGTGTTCTTACCTTCAGTCTGTTGTGTTTCAGCTGCGTGTAGGGCAGCTAGAGGCACTTCTGGTGGTGTAGCGCCGTATGCAGATTGAAGATACTCATTAATGGCACCTAAAGAACAAAATTGAATGTCTAGTTGTTAAACATTCTTGTATTGCATTCCAAATAAGTCATTTTGGTAACACAATCCACTTTTCATATGCTTGAAAATTTGTATGCTTGTCAATAAAAATAATGCAATAGATTTTATTGAATTTTCAAAAGGACAATTTAACACAACTAGCATTTAGAGTGCTGAGTTATTTACTTAAAAACTTCAAAGAAAAAGAATCTCTTTATCAATAATCTCAAAAATTATTATTTTTATTAAACTATTCTTTGATTTGAAATTATTAGTTTAATTTTATCTTTATTATTAATTATCATTTTATTTTTCATATTATTTTTAAATAATCCCCTATATCTTAGAATACACAAAACATAGCTAATTTCCAATGAGAAATTATGTCTCATTTTTATTTTAATCAAACCATGCTGATAGAAAATGCCTGCCATTGTACAGTTTACAATATAAATGACAACTTTCGTACTGTAACTACAACTTACCAAACTGCCCCATTTTGAAGAGATTCTTAGCTAGCTGTGTTTGCAGCATCAGCTGTTGTCTGCGAGCACCTTCAATGTCTCCTGCGTTACCGGGCGTTAGGTATGGAGATACTGAAAGGGAATAGTTTAGTAAGAATAGTCTGTCTCCATCATCCATACTAATATTATAAATTCGAAAGTAACTCTGTCTGTCTGTCTGTTACCTTTCACGCCTAAACCACTGAACGGATTTCAATGAAGTTTAGAAAGGAGATAGATGACATCCTTGGGAAGGACATATGACTCCAATTGAAAAAAAAAAGTATGTAGGAAAGGGTTGGTAGTGTAGAATAAATAGGGTAGGGTATATAGGTGTGTATTATGTTGGGTAGGTAGGTAGGAAGGGTAGGGTAGGTAAGTAAGGTAGGTAGTCAAATGACGCGAGCGAAGCCACGGGGGACAGCTAATAGAAAATAAAATGTAAAATACCCCCGACGCATTTTTATTTGATGATACATATTTTTTCTAGTAGTAGACACGCTTCGATCGACAATCTATTGAACACGTAATTATGACACGACATCTTGCGAAAACACCTCGATTCAAATAGTAAAACGCCCATTACTATTGAATGGACGAACTGATTTTCATCAAACATAGCTAAGAACACTCTCGATAAAGTCAAACATCAAACAAAAAATAAAAAACGAAATAATAATCGGTTCATCCGTTTAGGAGCTATGATGCGACAGACAGATACATAAACACACAGGTACACACGTCAAACTTATAAGACTCCTCTTTTTCCGTGAGAGGTTAAAAAGGGTAATACACAGGTATTATCGACCGATCCACAGAAAGACAGACTTTCTATTCTGCTTGCATTCTCTCCGATTTTATTATACTTGAAGTTATAATTAGAGACCATTTCGATCCATCGACAACTCAAGTATCGACTTTAGCGTTGTGTATTTTAAGTTGATTTTTAAGTGAAAATTTATATTAAAAAGGTTTTAAAAAAAGTATATGTATCAATGGAATTTGAACTTTGTCTTATTTGTCAGAGAATTTGTTGTTCCACAATTTGATAACTACTTCAAATTCTGTATTAAATTATAAACGATTTCGTTATTTTAACAGTGGGTCTGTGATGTAAGAAAATAAATAATTTGGCAAATGTAGGGAATACTGCTTTAGAAGTTTTTTTTTTGAGGAATACTGCATAACCAGAATGATGTAATATTACTATGATCCTATGTTTATTGCAACAAAATTGAATTATGTAATTACCTGGATTTTGCTTATTGAATGCGACTGCAGCTGCCAGCGCAAAGTTAATAGCAGGCGCAGGGGAGACCGCTCCGAATGCATCACTTGGCTCTTCCTTAGGGTTGATTTGCGAATATACCTCCTAGATAAAAAAAACCCGGCGTTAGTATGACACGTTTAGAAAAAGGCATTGCAACCCGGCTTTGTAGAGCGTCTCTGTACCAGTGAAAGAAAGCAACACAAGACTGGCTTTTGGATGTTATGGAATATTAAGGTTGGGAAAGATAATTATTACTAAACCCAGAAGAAAATATTACATTTGTTAGAATAAAATAAAAAAAAGATGTATTAAATATAGTACCTAGTAGTGTAGCGAATATGTGTGTGTGACTGTGTGTGTATATCTTACTAATATAATAAATGTGAAAGTTTGGATGGATTTGTGTGTGGATGTATGTTTTCAATCACGCCAGAACGGATCTGGATGAAATTTGGCACAGAGATAGATTATAGTCTGGAATAGCACAATGGCTACTTTTCATCGCGGTATTATGTTCCCCTGGGATAAAAATAACACTTTTCACGCGGGCGAAGCCGCTGGCAGAAGCTAGTACTGTATATATAAAAAAAAAGTAAATACAATAGAGATGAAAGATTACTGAGAAAGGTCATACTAATTATGTTGTTATTTTTATACAAGGTTAAATTAATTACCAAAACAAGTTTTTAATATGTTAAGTATATGTTGATTAAGAAAATGATTTTAGGGAATCAAAATTTAAACTGCAGGTGATATCAAAGTATGTGCTGTTAGTTTAATTGGGATGCAAGGAGAGATGATAGCGTAATTTTTATACAAGATCAAATTAAATTAACTGCCAAAAGTTTTTAATAGCTTTCAATGTGAAAAAATATTCTCAACACTCTCAATTTGAACTGCGGCTGATAATGAAGTTAAAGGCTTTACTAGAAACTAGTATAATTCTAAATAATAATTCTATATTTAATTTAAACTTGTATAGTTTAGTCACCTGAGCACCCTGAGCCTGTCCTGCTAGTCCCAGGAACTTGGAGTAGGCCGCCTGCCTGTCGTGGATGCCCTCTCGCTGCTCGCCCTTCGACTTGTCCACGATCGGCTTCCGTTCATGCTGGACCGCTGTCGCATACAGTGCAAGAATTATTGCTCATCAGAATAGGCGATATAGAAATAGATGGGATTTTCAGAAATAATAAAAAACAAGTTGTTTATAGAATTCAAACTACGGTATAATAATGACATTCTTAAATATTAGACAAAATGTACCTCACAGAGTAGGTAAGACCTACATTTGCCGAGTTTACTTATTTATATATGTGATTGGGTATGACATAAGAAGGCAATTAGGTGACCCTTCTGAAAGCAAAAAATAACTGTTGTCTATGATATAGTAGAGGTATCGCTGGTGTGTGATAGACGAGCGAGATAAAGCCGAGATGTCTTATGTGTCTGTAATTTAAATTGGTACGAAACAAGAATACAAAAACCAAAGTAAAATAAATAGTGTCTTTTTACACTTTTCGATTTTTGTCTTTGGAATTTTAATTATTTACTAGGGCCACATTAGCGTCAGCTCACAATATATGACAGGCAATATGTGGCAGTGCCACTGTGCAGAATATGAAACATACGCTGGAGTGCCCCAAGTGCCCATACACTTTAAGAGGCATGCCGTTTACTAGTCACAAAATATTAAAGAGTGTTCCAACGACTTTAAGAGAAAAAGCGTCAGAAACTATCATAAAGTTCCAGTATCTTCCCTACTCTCTACTACTACATTCAAGTTTAGCTAATACTCACAGTCGCTCCTCATGCCGCACGCGAGACACTTCTGCAGCCTACAGTACTGGCACCGGTTGCGATGGTGCTTGGTCACCTCACAGTTCATGCTTCCGCGACACTGGTACCCCAGCTTCTTGCGAATTGAGCGCTTGAAGAAGCCTTTGCAGCCTGTCAATAAGAAGTATAAACATTTTATAGTAGACAAATTAAAGTTGTGTCATAGACACCATTTTTTTAATTTTCTTTGGTAATTTTGTCTACAGACAGTTATAAGGAAGACAAAAAGGAAAGAGAGTTTATTTGCACCAGGTATGATGCAAAACAAAAGTAAAACTTAAATACAAATACTAAAGTATGAGAAAGTATGAGTGACAACTGCACAAAACCATCCATCACTCAGCATAATGCTAGGACAGCGCTGGTTTTCAGCGATTTTCGTGGCGTGCGAGACAGACCCACAGCACTGGTTTTCAGCAATACCGAATTTAGAATGAATAAAGAGGTCAGTTGTGTTTCTGCTGTCATAATGTCTTAGTGTTCGTGTTTTGGGCGCACGGTTGGCGCAGTGGTTGAGCGATTGACTGCTGCGCTGCGTGTCGCGGGTCCGATTCCCGCACGGAACAAATATTTGTATGATCTACAGATAGTTGTTACGGCTCTGGGTGTTGTGTATGTGAGTTTATATGTTTCTAACGCATCCACAATGCAGGAAGAAATTCCTTGTGTGGGAAAACGTTTTTAAAAAAAAGAAAAGAAAGATAGTAACAATGTGAGATGAAAACAATCTAGAATTCGAGAAGTAATTTTGCTGTAGATTGACCTCTATAATGTATTTTTAAGGTGACATTGCTGGTTATATTGCTGTTATATTTCTGTCACTCACGTGTCCGTCTTTCTGTCGTCTGTCACAGAGATTTTACAGCCAAATGGTTGGATCTACAGTCTTCAAATTTTCACAGTATAAGCATCTTGTTGACCCAAAGCCATACAAATTATCATATTTCTTTTTATTGATAAGTAAAACAAAGATTGGTATGGGATTTGAGTGCCCAGAAATCATCAGATATTTCAAGTATTTTCCTAAATTGAACTTTTTACCACTAATGCTACAAACAGAAGATAATCCATTTTATTTGTCATGAATTCATGATATTACTTATTAGGAACTAGGTCATATAATGTATCATTTGTGTGGCAGTGGCTCAAACAAAAGATTTACACATACCTTCACAGCTGATGGCTCCATAGTGCCTGCCTGAAGCCCTGTCACCACACACGATGCAGAGCTCCAGCCCTCCCACCTCGCTGTTGCCACTGAACTTCATCTCCATCTGGTCTTGACCTTCCATATTATCTGGAATTAAAGGAAATGACACAGTTTAATGAAAATACAATAAAAATCTTCATAGCATTTTCCTAACTACGTTGGAGTCAGCTTCCAGTCCAACCAGATGCATTCCAGTACCAGTATTTTACATGAAGTAACTGCCTATATGACCTTCGAAACCCAGTATAATACTCACAGCAGATCTTTGTGTCTCCAAATTTGCTGCAAGACAGGCAAATTCAGAGACACAAAGCCCAGTAACTATTTTGTGTCAAATTTGAAGGTGAAGATAGCATTGTATAACGTCTCTTTTACTCGCTTACGATTGTTACATCGTCCTATCTCGCTTACTCTAGATGCAGTATACTCGATACCAAACTGTTTCTTGCGCAATGGTTGGCAGAGCCATTTTCAGAGACACAAAGATCCACGGTGACTACTATACCTGGGTAGTACAATACCCAT
This sequence comes from Orthosia cruda, assembly GCA_964057195.1. Classification (NCBI taxonomy): domain Eukaryota; kingdom Metazoa; phylum Arthropoda; class Insecta; order Lepidoptera; family Noctuidae; genus Orthosia; species Orthosia cruda. Next base: position 3,015,674 of record OZ059854.1, read on the forward strand.
TTGGCAAGACTGTTGAATGACTCTCAAAGATAGAGTCTGTATTTCAAGAGTGAAAAGGTTACATTTTCTAGGCAAGCGTGCTTCACCATCGACCACATCGCTTTCCATTAGATGGGATAGTGTTCAAACGTGACCATATTAATATTCAAAAAAAAATCTTCAAGAAGTTGAACTTCAGCTTCTCATTAGCTTTGTGTTAAAACTGGTAATAAATTGTGCTCAAGTGCTTACATATCGCCCTGGTTAATATACCATCCATTTCCAACAGCTCTTCACTGCTGTTACTACCACTGCAAGTACTGTTACTATCCATTTTGTGAACTCGTGATTTTGTGCTGCTAACCAAGACTAAAAGAGGGAAAAAGGCCGAATTTTCTTGTACCCTCACTCTCCTAAATTTTTAAAATGTGTGCTACGTCAAAATAATTTCTTTATACCCACTGCATACAACAATATTGACATGTCACTTATAAATGACAGTCTTTTTTAGTGTTGCCACATGACCAAAATCTCTTCCTCATTGGGGACTATTAAACCAGTTAGAGAAAACATTGCCATCAAAAACATGGTGCACCAAACCAAATATTCATTCATCAAATCTTTTTGTCATTCAATCAAAGTTGCGCGTTTTATGCGTATAAAAACGCGTGTAGTTATATGGTGTAGCAATGCAAATCAATAGTCAAAAGTCGTGCTTCAGGTTAGTCAACTGGACCGTACTAAGTATCATCTTGTTTATTAAACACTTCTTTGAATAGGCTACATGCGCTTTCGAGTTGGAGTTGCCGACACCAGCCCGAAGCAAACCAAATTGAGTGATGGTATGCGAGACGCAAAAGAAACTATACCAGCCCTTAATACTCGCACAGAAAGCAAGCAAAAACTGGCTATTGTCTTAAACTTATTTATTGTATTCCGGGGCCCCCACACGTGGTAGTGATAGAAACTGTTTGGTTTTAGTCAGTTGGAAACCGACATAACCCTCAATTCTCGCCAGACAGTTCCATAAGGATGTCCCAACAAAGTGGAAACATATTCTAGCTCACAAGACTACCAAATACAATTACAATATTAAAGTCACAAATGGATATCAACAAGCCTACAGAATGTTATAGCAGAATAGTCAAACATTTGGAAGTAAAATAAAACAGAATTATTTGAATATCAAAAATTACAAAATGTTGCATCAAACAACATCGCTCAATTTGAAAATATTCAGTTTTTACTCTTGAGTGTTACTACTATACTCTACTTACTTTTGAATATTACTGCCTTACTGGTCATTAAACACAGGCCAGTATTCAAAGAGTTTTCAGAGCACTTTAGTATATTTTGCTACAATAAATTATTCAGTTTTTTAGCTTTACACAAATTGATAAATCATGAAAAGATAAAACGCCCACCCATTACTACCTCCTAGCATTTTAGTTGCAAAAGAAGAAGTGGCACAACCAACTCTCTAGCATCACAACTATCTGTTAAGTTTGAAGCAGGCCCATTCTCTCTACAGAGAAGAGGCCTGCAAACACAATGGACCAAATGGGAGTCTAAGTGCGGAAAAGGGGATCCGTCTATCATATCCTGGTAGTCACAGTAGGTCCTTAACTAGTAGCAGTAAACACATAGCTTGCCATCTATCCAGAATCAATAAGCAACTTTCTGTGAGCAGTACTTACGAACTTCATCTCAAAAGATATAGATTATTAAGCCATTCAAATTATTCTGTTGCTAATTAAATGGAACAATGGGTAATCAAGGTGCTTCAGATTCACCGCAGTGTCCTATTACATACATAGGCAAACAGTTGAACTCAGATATAGTACTCCAGAAGAGTACCATGTATCTAGAGATATTACAAACAAAATAGTTGTCAAATGGGACTTTTCAATAATCTCAGGTTGATAACCTGTAGCCTAGGCTTCTCATAAAAATAATTTCAATGACATCAGTGTTACATGAAAGTTCAGCATTATTTGTGTACTTCTTTGGTTAATAGTTTAAGAAAACTAGTTTTAAAAACAAATAGTGATATCAGCCATTGACTGCAGTATACGAACAAGATGGTTTTCCTCCTATGTGTAGGAGTGGGATGCTCTATAATAGTTTTATGTAGCCAAAAATCGAATAAAAGTAAACCAAGAGATGTTAAATTTTATTATACTGTTCTCCTTCAACAAAATCCCATACCCATCGGCTAATGAACGGTATTAATTGCAAATATCCTCTACAATGGACACTGCATGGTCATTTACATGAGAAAGCAGCCGTGACCATACGGCGCGTCCATCTCAGCGATGAAAAAAACAACTTTTGTGTACCATACCTTTCACTTTTCGAGACCATGATAATTTTCAAAAACCATACAAACTTTTGTTTGTAGTTAAAAGATCAAGGGAATAAGATCAAAAAAGAATTTCCTATAGCACAAAACAAAGCAGAGGGCATGCTACGGTCAGTGGAGTGAAAAATTTATCAAGAGCCACAAATACAGTTATTTCGATTGGACTTACCTTCTGTTTTAATGAGGAGGTTTCTGTTTATTTCACATTTATAGCGAGTTGCGGTGCTGATGCAGCATACAGAACTTCACCATTAACGATTTATTATGGTTTTTCACTTTATCACCACGAATACACGACCACAATACACAACACAAATAAAAAAATAATGAATGAATGATAATGATTGAAGAACGAATGGGTTCAATGAATGATAGGCTGAATGAAATGAAGTTTTGTACTAATTGTTTTTCTATGGAAATTAAACGACTTGGCTACTGAGGTCTTTAGGTCAAGTCTTGAGTTTGTTGACAACTTGACACAATCACTTCAAAAAAAATTCGTCATGTCGATCTAATACATTCTAATTCTATAGTTTTTTGTTATCAGCGTTGCCAGAACGTAACTTTTGTTACATTTTCCGTAACTTTTGACCGTCTCATGTAACCTCCACGTAACACGACTCAAAATGTAACTTTTACGTAACTTTTAGAACTTACTAAAAATATTAGGCCGCAAACAAAAAATAATCGTGAAACGGAACGCATCTAAGAAAGCTTTTGTTCGTCGTGTTGTCAGTAAATCAACAACAAAGTCGTCTTGCAACTGAAATAAGTTTATTTTTGTATCAATCGTCAACTAAATATCAAGATTATCAAGTAGCATGATATATATGTGCCATGCAAAGCACATAGTTTCAAGAAGTTCATTTGGATATTTATTACTCATTTTTAAGTAACTTTGGTTTCGTTTACAAGAACTAGATTGGGATGAATATCTACCGGCCGGCGTAACCTAGATTTGATTTTATTTTTTCGCTAATGCGACCAAATAGGTACCTAGCTACATAGTTGTATTATGCTAGTATTATATTATCTGTGGTTGTATCTAGTTGTAATTTGAATGTTCTAAACTAAACGCCACGGATTTGGCACGTTCCGGTACCTAAATAGTGAAAAAAAAAACAAATTGTAGTCTTTTATTATTTTAGTGTCGTTTTCCACATAAAATAAGGTAATGTAACTTTTCTCATGAAAATGTAACTTTTTGAGATGTCTCATGTAACATTTGACTATCTGCCAATGGCAACACTGTTTGTTATATCAAATCATTCTTCTCAGTAGGGATGTCGAAAGTGAAAAAATATATCGATATATCGATGTATCGATATTTATAAAAATATCAATATCGACCTCGATATATCGGGGAAAAAATATCGATATATCGGTCCGATTTTCAGAGATTTTAGGTTCTTTTTTTTTTGTTTTTTTGTTGGAAGTAGAAATTTTTATACAAAATGTACATGATTTTAATGTATGAGAATCTTAATATAAACGAAGGTATTTTAATCGTTATGCCTGTTAAATAGGCGAAATTTGAAAAAAACAAAAACTAAATAGTTAGCAATCTTCTAAAAATATTAGAAGATGACACGCACCACACACACACAACGCAAAAGAACTCACATTTGAAAGTGAGTAACGAGTGACTGCATCCGCGGCCGCCACATACACACATACGGAACACTAACAAAACATTATCACATCACACATCATCAGCCTATTAATGTGCCCACTGACACAGGCCTCCTCTCTGTGAGAGGGGATGGGCCGTAATCCACCACGCGGGTCCAGTGCGGGTTGGTGGATGTCACATGTCTTCGATTTTTTGGTTCTAGGTCTTAACGGTTTCCTCACGATGTTTTCCTTACCGTTTTTGAGAGCAGTGGTGATGAAATAATTTACAAAAAGTAAAGCGCCTGCCTGGGTTCGAACCCACGACCTACAACTTGTAAGTCGCGGCCGATATCATTGGGCCACCACTGCTCTCACAAAACATTGTAACAATACAGTAATTTTTCGTTCTTTCCTATCTGTTACGGTTTTGAATTCTGTTAAATATTCTGCTAATAAATTTAATTTGAAAAAAAATATCGTTTTTGATACGTTTTTCGATATTGAATATTTTGTATCGATATATCGATGTATCGGACGAAAATATATCGGCTAAAAATATCGATATATCGAATCAAAAATATCGATGTATCGATATTTTTTCGACAAGCCTACTTCTCAGCAAGCTTCGCGTATAGTCAGCTACTGCATTTTTTATTACTATATATTATATGTGATTGAGAGTAATGAGAGTTTGGTTCTGTCAATGATGAATGAACCTTCCAAATATTCTTGCTCCAACTCCAATCCAAAGTGTATTGTATCGAATATCGATGTGGTGATAACCTAAAAAGACGCGTGTTTATCACCTGTATTTAATTGTCAACTTGACATTCACAAAATAAACGAAACCGCGTGTGATTTTGTTGTACTAAAAGGTGCTGATACGATTTATTTTCTATGCGTAAATCTACGTAAAAGTAACAAATAGCAGGAGTTGAAAACAGAGAACACTATGGCGTGTCCAAAGTTAGATAACATAACAGACAAATTCAACGTTTTCACAGATAAACCAGTAAAATTTCTTACCGTGCAAAGTGACCTCAAGGATGATATTAAAAACTTGGTTAAATCTTTATACGACTACACGAAAACGGAGGAAACAGTTGATAATAAGGTAAAGAAGGCTGCATTGCGTGAGCTTATCGTCGAGGATTTCGATGAGGAGCAGATTTGGCAACAAATCGAGCTTCAAAACGCCGAATGTTGGGATCAATTTGTTTGGGACGTTGCTAGTTGCATGTCCACTAAAACTAACTTAGAATTCCCTGTAAAGACTTCTAAAGACGAAACTAATGTTAAAAATGACTCAGTTGACGAGGAATCAATGTCAGAAGGTGAACAATCTGGTTCTGAAAACGAAAATGACGACGAAGACGAAATCAAAGAGAAACCTAAGAAAAACAAGCCAATGTTACCAAAATCTAAAGTAAAGCCTTCAATAGTAGATGATAAGTTCTTCAAACTGCAAGAGATGGAGAAGTTCTTATTGAACGAGGAGAAGAATGAAGGTAAAGCACATGCTTCTGACAGTGAAGAAGAATCTATTGATATGTTTGATGATATTGATGATGATGATGGCTCTCATGATGAAGAGGGTGGTAAAGAGGCTATGTACTCTGATTTCTTCAATCAAGAAGGAGAGGTAGATGATCATGGTGATTACAATCATCAAGAGATAGAAAATGAAGAAGAGATGGATGAAGGGGAAGAAATTGAAGAAATGGATGATGGTGGAGATGATGAAGAACCTGAACATGAGCCTTCAAAGGCAGATGATAAGAAAAAAGTCAGATTTGCTCTTGAAGCTTCTTCGGATGATGATGATGATTCCATAGATAGTGATGTACCTACAAACAACAATATAAAACAACAACCAGACGAAAAGAAATCTGAGTTTGAACAACGACAGCTCAGACTGAAAGAGCAGATTGAGAAATTAGAACAGAAAACTTTATCTGATGCTCCTTGGCAGTTGAAAGGAGAGGTAGATGCTTTGCGCCGTCCACAGAACTCTCTTCTTGAAGAAGTAGTTGACTTCGATCTCACGAGTAGACCACCTCCTATAATAACCGAACAAACAACAGTCACTCTAGAAGAATTAATCAGACGCAGAATCAAAGACAAAGCCTGGGACGATGTTGTAAAGAAAGAGAAACCGGTTGATGACCAGCTTTCATTCCGCAAAACTGAAATCCTAGATCAAGCTAAAAGCAAGTTAAGTTTAGCACAAGTCTATGAAGCAGAGTACTTAAAGCAGAAGCAAGCGTTATCTGGCGAAGTAGAAGATGAGAAAGAACCGGAGGCTCACACAGAAGTCCGTGACGCAATGAACAAGTTGTTTGCTAAGCTAGATGCCCTATGCCACTACCATTACACACCAAAGGCACCGCAAGCTGAAGTCAAGATCGTCAGCAACACTCCAGCAATATCGATGGAGGAAGTAGCCCCAGTTGCAACAAGCGATGCCACGTTATTAGCACCAGAAGAAGTCAAGAGGAAACGTAAGGGAGAATTGATGAGTAAAGAGGAACGCTCACAGACAGACAAAAATAGAGAAAGAAGGAAAAAGAAGAAGTTGCAACGTAAGAAGGGCAAAGTAGAGAAGGTGACAGAACATAGGAATACAGAAAAGGGTACAGTCACAGATGATAAATCTCTGAAGACTTCGAAGGCCTTCTTCCAGCAGTTGACAGATGATTCTAGGAGTATGATCAAGAAACGTAATGTTAAGAATAAGGGACAATAAAAATAAATTTTTGATCAAAATGTAAATTGTTGTTATTATTTTTTGTTTTACCTACTGCATTAGATATCTGTCTTTTGATAAGAATTTCTCTTATTATCTTATTATTATCATAATATTGGTTTTTTAAATTTATGTTCTAACTTTTTCCAGCAGCTCCGCACCTTTATCCCGTATCACACATCCCATGGTGAACCGCCAAACGCTTATCCACTGTGCCAATCTGAAAGTAGTTGAAACTCCGTAGGTACTAATACAACTTTTTTTCTTGTCTATGTGCTCATGCATGCTGCGCTTCCATGGGGAGATAGTGCAGTCATGTGGGACTCCACCCCACTAAAACTCCATGGTATCCTGTGTTTATGGTGGGACACGTGTAAGCATTCATCCGCGAACCCGCCGCGGCTGTCCGTGACCGGATCCTCCTCTGGGCAGTAACCCTCATCACCGGCGCACCAGAACACATTGCAAGCCGTGACCACCCCAGGAAAACAAACCAGCATCACCGGCGCACCAGAACACTACGCCGTGACCACCAGGAAGAGGAGGCGGAGGACACCGTGGAGGGTTGGAGTTCCAACATAACTCACATAACTGCACTATCTCCCAGTGGTAGTGCAGTATGCATGAGCATTTCTACAAAATAAAAGTGTCCGAACCGACGACACCGTGTTTGGCACCCTTGGTCCCCCAGTGACGGGTCAGGTATGCTAACGACACTTCTCCTCCCCTGCGGCCCTACCGCGTCCGCCAACAGACGGTGGCGACCCCGTCCAGGCCGCGGGATGTAGGGAGAGCGGCGCAGCGCAATACGAGGAGTATCCCGCCGCGGCCTCCAACCCACAGCCGCGATGCCTCCCAAACGACATCTCGGACCGCCTCAGTTGCGACGTTGCCCAAACGGCACCGCAACCTACTTGGTCGTCGTTTAATCGGCAATAGCCCTGTCGAGCGGCCCTTCCTCGGGTTCCTCTTCGCTTCACCGTGGGTGACCAAGCCACGGTTGCTGAGCCCCCCCCCCCCCCCCTTTAACTAATACTAACCTAACCGTAGTAACGTAATAAAGCATAACTAAGTACAATAACTACTTGGTTCGGTTTCGTACAACGTAACGGAAGAATTAGGAATCCATATCATTATAGTGACGAACAAGATACATAGCATATATCAAATTGATTACCCTGTAACAGGGCCAATCACATAGACGGAAATCCACATCGCGTCTTTCATTTTGCATATGATCTGATTGGTCGATTGATCGCGTCAAAACCCATTGCCTTGCCGAATTCACTTGCGCAATTAGGCTGCTGCTGTCTTAATCCTCAGATTGTCCATTCATTTTTACATTCGCACCCTTAATAGTTATTTCATGAACAATATCGCTTCATCCCCTCCCACCCCTTCAACTTACAAGAATAAAAGTAAACAGACATCAACAGAACACAGAGCTACATAAGTTCGGAATACAATGAAATCCCCAAACTGCGTTGGCTTTGGGGAACTAACTCGGCTCGTAACTGCGGACTGGCAGTAATTAGCGGAGGAAAAACCTAGCGATATGGGCCGAGACGAATCAGACGACTGGGGACGTGGAAAGATACTGTGGGGAGTGGAGATGGCATCTTTATACGGATGAAATACCTACTATGTTTTGATATTGGAGGAAACAAACAAGAGGACCGTCCATGGTCATCTGCAACACCAAGAGGCATAGAGGCACCGCAAATGCTTTGTCACTGCAAAGATAAAGCTGTAATGAGTCAACAATTTTCTCATGCATAGAGCAACACGGACCAGAGTCCGCCGGTGGTCCGTGTTGGTCTATGGTCTCATGCCTAAATCTTGTAGGTACCTATCTAATAGGTACAGCGGAATCCATTGGTACCTTTTAAATCGGAATACAATTTGTTGTGGACAAGGAGTTGTGGTAAAACTTTCTCAGATGAACTCTTTTTGGTGTTTCAATCCTGGTGCTGCAGTTATTATAGGCACATGACTGAGCTTCGTCACTGAGATGCCATCGCTCCTGCGACGCGTCAACAACAGATGCGTCTTAACATACAAAGAAACCGTGCCGACGCAAATAGCGTTTTCGTCTGATTAAATTGAATATTTATTGTGCATCGATCGCGTTCGGTCCCGTTCCGCGGCGGTTCTTGAATATTTTTTTCTTTAAATACAGTGACTATTTGTTTTATACATAGAGTATTTTTTTGCAGTAGTATAGTACGTTTTTACAGTTTCATTGCACCAAAATGTGTTACAATAAAAAAGCCTCAGAATTTTAAAAGCACGCCATCTATTGGCATCAATTTTAAATGATCGGTTCAAATAATCTTTGATATATGAATTAAGAGCCCAATATTCCATAATTTTGTGCTTAGGAGAGTTGATTAAACAAGAACATACAATTTTTTATGTTTCATTCCACAAAATGTTAATTTTACACACAATTCAATAACAAATCGGTGCTCGCGCCATCTAGTGATATTTATTTGAACCAAATTTTCTTAGCGCTGGGAGCCTGGGACCCCGTGCCTCAAGTAAGAATTAAAATGTCTGCAACGTTATGGCTCCTGATTGATTCCTATCCAATTGTCATATAAAGGAGGAATGAAAAGACCTACAATCGAAAATACCCACTCCATTTGAAGAGTCAACAGTTTCCTAACTTCTTGCAGCCTATTGCAGTTAGCCGCCGACTGAAAGTTACATAACGTGAACTCGTTACTTTTTAGTTTTAGACTACAAATGTTAAATACCTAAGCACACTTGCTGTTCGGCTCATGATACCTACCCACGTACATATATATTGTGATGGTTTGGTGTAGTTTTTCTCTGAAGTAGGTAAGGAGCCACCCACGAATGATGAGAGCTGTCAAAGTAAGATTTCGTAATCAATCTGTTTGTAAAATTAACTGCATGTTAATACAAATCGCTGTTTATTCGTAAAATAAGCATAATCAAGCGGGTGAAAATAGAAAAAACGACGTTTTCTGAAAATGAAACCTAGCTAGATCTATTTATCGCCCCCGAAACCCCCTGCACACTAAATTTCATGAAAATCGTTGGAGCCGTTTCCGAGATTCAGATTATATATTTACAAGAACTAGCTTCTGACTGCGGCTTTGCTCGCGTGATTGTCGAAAATTATCCCGAGGTAACATGTTCCCGGGATACAAAGTACCTATCCTATGTGCTATTCCTGACTATAATCTATCTCTTTGCCAAATTTCATCCAGATCCATCCAGCCGTTTGAGTGTTAAGTAACAAACATACAAACTCACACACACACTCACAAACTTTCGCCTTTAAAATATTAGTATGATTGCTCGTTTAAAGGTATTAGATAGATATATTAGATAGATAAATAGAAAAAAAAAGTAACATTAATTGTTTATTGTCACAGAAACTGATATGCCAATACATAAATTATGCTTATACTAAACCCTTGTGTATAGGTAGTATTAGAAATCAAATGAAAAAAATAAAAGCCAAATTTAAAAGTAATAAAACATTACTTTTAACAGCGCGGCAGCGATTATTCGTAAGGGGGCGGGTTGAAAGGTTGTTAGTCAGACCATTGATCAGCATTTTAGAAAACAGCAGCCAAAATATGAATTACTGATTATTATTGAAGGAGACATGTTCTGCCATGTTGTCCGAGCAGAAATACCTACCTACCTAAACCAGTAACTATGGAGGCGCCTAATATTGCCGACCACAGTTGGGCTTACTACAAATTGCTACGAGTATTTTTGTAGGAGCCACGAAATTTTTAATTTTGTCTGCTGTAGTACTTCCGTATTGCGGCATTATGGTGAAGTTTCTATTGGTGTTTTTATTTTATTTCAGTCGGTTGACGTCCACTTGCGAGCATAGGCTACCCAATATAGTGGTATAATATATGAAATATAAGCCTACGTTCAGCATCAATATATTTTCGAGAGCACAAGTAATGTAGGTACTGTTGTAACATGCAGATGCAGACTTACAAGAATAAAACAAAGTAACACCATCTTACGATACCTTATGGACGAGTTTGATAGGCGTAGTATTCCTCATTCGGTTAACAACACAACCACTTTGGAGTAGCTTTTTTCATTAATTAAGTAATAATGGTAACAATAATCGTGTCATCATCATCATATCAGCCGAAAGACGTCCACTGCTGGACATAGGCCTCCCCCAAGTGTCGCCACTTTGACAACTCACGTACGTCTCGCAATCAGCGTATCCCTGCAACCTTCACCAGGTCGGTCCACCTGGTGGGAGGCCTGTCAACGCAACGTCTTCCGGTTCGCGGTCGCCACTCCAGAACCTTTCTGCCCCATCGGCCATCCATTCTGCGAGCAATGTGCCCTGCCCACTGCCACTTAAGTTTGGCAATTCTTCGGGCTATGTCGGTAACCCTGGTTCTCTTGCGGATCTCTACATTTCTGATTCGATCACGCAAGGAAACTCCGTGCATAGCCCTCTCCTTTGCCCTTTGGGTGACTGTAAGCTTTCTGATGAGGCCCATTGTAAGCGACCACGTCTCACGAGCCATAAGTCATCACTGGCAACACACACCGGTCATAGACTTTCGTCTTGAGACACTGTGGTAATAATCGTGTACCTATCCAAAATAATAGAGTACAAAATCATTTACAAACATTAAATAACAGAGTACCATGTGCCCACTATTGGGAATCAGGTCTTCAATTATAGATAGTAAGCAGACATTAGCCTGCCATGCGTGCCTAGTGCGGGTTAGTGAACCAGAACCCTAAATATGGTAATCCCTAAAGATTGATCCATATAAAAGTCTTTGGGGAGGCTTATAGTCTGCAGTGTCTACAGTCTGGTAAGTCTGAATTAAAATCACAATGCATACATGTTAATATAAATGGGTTTAATAAACAAAACACTGCGGGCGATAGTGTCATTAAAGAGTTAGTTTAGAAATCCAACTCCACACAATCTTACGGCTCATAGGTACAGGTAAATAGAATTAAGGCTTCTGAAACACAGTGCAGTATTTGGTAGTATAGCTTTTTGTGAACGAGTTTATCCGGGAAAGTGCAAGTACTACTCAGCAATAATATTTGCCCGGATAAACTCCAGTAGTAGACTATGTACATAAAGTTACCAACCTACAAATTTCAGACGTCACACAGTTACTTTGTTCCGGTTTGGATGCTATAGGTCTAATCCGTTTAGGATAGGACCAGCCGATGTGATGGCGCTTGGGGGAATCCTATGTCCAGCAGTCATGGCCTCCTGGTAGAAATTATGATATTATTTAAGTACTTTGAGATTGCGGACTATTTGGCATTACCTTCTTAAAGAAAGTACCATGTAAAAACATCATCAGACCTAAATGTAATGGGTCTTCTGTACTTTTTGCGTAGTGACATCGTTGCGACGCGACTGCGACGCCGCTGCGACTGCGCTGCGACCGCGACGCGAGCGCGACCGCGCGATTTAATCCCGCAACAGCGGCAGTCGGTCACAAATTTATAATTTGTACAATTACCAGCGCCCCCGAGACTTGGGGAATGTAGAGCTCAGAAGCGTAGAAGAGGCAAGGATTGTACCTATTCATATTTTTAACCCCCGACGGAAAAAGAGGGGTGTTATAAGTTTGACTTGTGTTGCTGTGTATCTGTGTGTCTGTCTGTGGAACCATAGCGCTTAAACGGATAAACCGATTTTGATTTAGTTTGTTTTGGTTTGAAAGGTGATTTTGTCGAGAGTGTTCTTAGCTATGTTTGAATAAAATCGTTTCAGCCGTTCAAAAGTTACGGGTGTTTTATTGTTCGGGGTGTTTTCGCAAGATATCGTGTCATAATAACGTGTTCAATATATTGCCGATCGAAGCGTCTCTATTCTATGTACTAGATAAATTTAAAGCATGAAATAAAAAAGTGACGGGGGTTTTTTAAATTATGAAATTTTACTTGTTCGAGATATTTTATTGCATGGCACGAAAATATCAGAAAATATTTTTATTTTGCGCTAGGCGTAGGTAGCCACTACTTAATGTCACCTGCTACTATCCTTACAAATCTGTTCTTTTCCTTCATTAGCGTTCATTCTTACACGCACTTCGGTTATGAGCAATGTGCATCTAGCCTTTTTAAAGAACATTACACTTATGATCCGTGTATGCCCTGTCGTGTATATTTATTTATTTAATACTAAACACGTACAGAGGATGACTTAATGCCGAAGGCATTTTGTAAAGTTCTCGCCAAATTTCTTGGCCGCCCTGAAGTTGGCTACAATGGCTGCGCAGTAGTAAATCTCATACAAAAAAAATGAAAAACCCGACTATTTAAGATGCGAACTAAAAACACGTGAACAAGAAGAAAATCATGCTGTGCAGTCAGATAACATATTGGCAAGCTGGCTGCACAGCATAATTTCTACCTGTTTCTTTTTAGTTCGCTTCTTACGCAGTCAAGTTTATTTATTTTTTGAATAAACTTTTATTATTTATCGCTTTTTAGTTACCTTTTTTTCTGATTAGGTACATTTAAACATAAATGTTATATATTTTGGAAATCAGTTCTTAAACCTCTTTATTTTGATATCCCACACGATGGGATTGGAAGAAAAAAAAGATTGGGCCCTCACAATATGGCGCCCAAAATCGACCATTTTTCTATTTTCCAATTTCAATGTAGCCAGTGACACTCACAAGGTTAAGACGAATCGATTGACGTAAGAATCATCAATATCGACCAACGCGGTTGGTCTCTAGAACGCCATATAGGAACAAACATACATACATACATAGACTGATAAACACAATACCCTCCTTCGGCAGTCGGGTAAAAACAGCACCGTTTCGTGCCTTGCGCATCGGAAAGCCTACATCATGGCGGCGCAGAAGTTTGGCGAGAACTATACCAGTCCAGCAGCAGGGGAGCGGTGGTGGCCCAGTTGTTACGGTCCCGACTTGCGAGTTGTAGGTCGTGGATTCGAACCCGAGCAGACGCTTTACTTTGTGTTATTTATTTCATTACCACTGCTCTCAAAACGGTGAAGGAAAACATCGTGAGAAAACCGGCATGTCCTAGAACCAAAAATTCAAAGAGATGTGACATCTACCAACCCGCACTGGGTACCACCCGCGTGGTGGATTATAGCCCACTCCCTCTATAAGAGGAGGCCTGTCACAGCAGTGGGAGCATTAAAAAGCTGATAATGTGTGATGTGATGTGTGATACCAGTCAAACATTGGGTGATGCAGAGATAAATAGGCAAGTACAATGAGGAACAAACCATGTCTCCAATGTTGTTAAGTGGATAAACAATATGCTTTATTAAGTGAAGTTGTTGAAAGATATGTGCCTTTATTACAGGATGACAATGGTGATAAAGGTTTTTAATAGTTTTGAGTTAGAGATCTATAATCACAGAACAATTAATTTTTAGTCTTTACCTATTTGCATAATTTTCGCCTGCTCTTTTACTATCTCACTACTTTCTTTACTTTTACTGCTCTTTGTCTATTACTGTATTGCTTCGATCAACAATACCAATTGTTTATCGAAGCTTTATTGTAAAGCCCATTTGCAATAAGTGACCAAGCACTTATCAACAAGGAAATCGCCTTCAAAATAATAACAGTGTCACTTCTACAACATTTATAATCCAACTACGAGGGCAGAATCGCCGGGTAGCAGCGCAGACAAATAAATTTAGCAGAGAGATAAGCGACGTATAAATCAGACGACTACAACGCACGCTTACCACGGGAAAAATGTCCCGATGCAACGCTAAGCGCGGCTAACTTCAGAGGTAACCTAGTGACTTTAAGAAATGTGGCGAGAACCGGATTAAACTGGCTTTTTTGCAGTTTAGTATTTTGATTTTGAAAAAGTTTAGTTTTAGCTTGAGGACAGAGGTAGAGATATCAGAAATGCGATGGGAACTAGATTTATCAGGACGTGGTAATAAAAGATTTCAATTTTGAATAATGATTTTATTATTATATAATATAATAATAAAAAGCCTTTATTAACAATCTTATAGTTAACATTTTAACTTATATCTACTTAATACTACAGTAGTTAGTGTTTTTTTTATTTTTATTAAATATACATTTTTTTAATCGACACCGGTTTCTCGATTGTCTTGCTTTCCTCCCCAAGTGCTCTCCACGAACATCGATCTCTTGCTTTTCTAGTCCAATTCGTCCCTGCCACCTTTTTGATGTCATCTTCCCATTTACGATACTGCCTGCTTTTCCTTCTTGTTTCGTATGTAGGACACCATTCTGTCACATCTTTAGTCCATTTCTCTGTCTTGGATCTTATTAAATGGCCTGCCCATTTCCACTTCAGTTGTTTGATTTGGTCTTTTACATCTATGACTTTGGTCTGTTTCCTTATTGTTGTTAATCTTATTTTGTCTTTTAATTTTACGTTCAGTATACTTCTTTCCATTCTATGTTGGCAGGTTTCTAGCGCTTTATATCTTTATTTGTGCAGCTCCATGTTTGACACCCATTGTGATTATATTATATTCGTGGCTAAATTATAACAGCCGCACGGGTCGATCTTCAAGGTTAAGCAACGCTTGACGAGGTCGGTCCGTGGATTGGTGGGTGACCATTTTAACATACCGAGTTTACTCCGTGTCTCGGAAAGCAGGTTAAGCCGTTGGTCCCGGCTGTTATTTGAAGATCTTTGACTGTCGTTACAAGTAGTCAGAAGCTTAAGATCTGACACCAGTCTTGCCAAGTGGTACCGTGTTACCCAGTTACTGGGTTGTGGAGGTCAGATAGGCAGTCGCTCCATGTAAAACACTGGTACTCAGCTGAATCCGGTTAGACTGGAAGCCGACCCCAACAAAGTTGGGAAAAGGCTAAGCAGATTGTCGGAAAAGACTTACTGACTTTAAGAAATATGGTAAGAAGCTACCGGATTAAACTGGATTTAAGAGTTCGGCTTTTGAAAAAGTTTTGTTTTTGGAAAGGTGTTTATTGTTTCACTGGTTCAATTAACGCGTTTTCTTTCTTGAAGGCTTCGGATGCGGTGCGCCGCCGCTTACGTACTTTGTGTCGGAGGCGACCTTGTGACTTTAAGAAATGCGGTGAAAACCAGAAAACACTTTTTTTTTTTTGCAATTTGGCATTCGGGTTTTGAAAAAGTTTTAGTTCGATACTTCAAAGGTTTGCAGTTTCTCGTCCTTGTTAAAAAGTGGCAGTTGAACTAGGTATTTTTAATTATTATTACAATTTTTTTTTCTTTTTGTTAGCCTGAATTTGAAAAAACTTCTGGGCAAAGAAGAGGGACAATAATATTGAATATCAATATGTTTTTTTTTTATAATAAGTATTTGATGCCAAACTACCACAGAGCTTTGTTAGGTCACCTAACGAAAACTTTGCCATATGATTCCTTTACGACTTCCGCTGACTTCCTTTATGGTATATTACTCAACATTTTGGCTTACAATCGTAGGTTATAATTTACAAGCCTCAATTCAGAACAGAGACTACTAAACATCTGTAGGTAGGTATGCATTGCACTTCCTTCTTTGACAAATCTTTCACGATTCAAGCAGCTCGGTTGTGGAATGCATTACCTATTGAAATAAGACGTGCTCAAACACTGCCAACGTTTAATAAAATGGTGAAGGAGCATTACCTTTCGCTATAATTTTTATTCTTCTCCTGTCTCTGTTATACTTCATATATATTAGTATATTGTATGTTTGTATTTTATGTCTAAATAGTGTATTATTTATGTTAATTTGTACACTGACAGCCCTAAATTCTTCTCCTATCATTCAGTCCATCCAAAGGTTGGCTGTAAGTTATTGCCTAGTGCGATTAGTCCGCCCATTGTACACTTGTTATTGTGAAAGTTTGTCCTGTATGTTTTTTTGTGATGTACAATAAAGTATATAATAAATAAATAGGTTCAGTTCCTGTAAAAACTATAATATTTACCATCATCATCATAATTTTAACCGAAAGACGTTCACTGCTGGACTTAAACCTCCCCCAAGCGTCACCACACTGATCGTTCCTGTTCTTCTTGCATCCATTGACGAGTCGAAACGATATATTGGATCTACTAAAGTAATAAATACAGAGCATATTGTGTTGAAAAGTAAGTCTTTTTGGCCATTTATAGATACCTGTTCAATGATATTCTAGTAAACAGATATGTTATGAGCGCGCGCATTGTGAAGACTAGAATACGTCCTAATTGGGTCGTATAGTCTTTAGTCTATGTAACGCATGGCGAAGAGCGATACGCTTTGTTGAAACATTGTGTATTTAGAAAGTGTGAGACCAAAGTACATAAAACAGAAGAGATCTCATACCATATAAGTACGCAATACACCTCAATTTACTAATTTATTTCAATTTTTTTCCTAATATTCTGATATTTGGAGGTTAGAATAATGTTTGTTTACATTCACACGCAAATGACAAACACTAGCTGTCTCTTTTTTTCTTGTTGGTTATATCAAGCTATCCCTTTCGACTTGTAGTGAAATGTCAGATGAATGAAAAGTGGGTGGGTATGTTTGCTGCCGCTGGTGTGCGAAACACTTTTTTCGGTTGTTTTGTGAGTGTATTACGTATCTGTTTACTAGAATATCATTGTACCTGTTTCATTTTGCTTTCCTGGGTAATCACATTTTGTTCCTTTCAGGCCCGTGCAGTTTACAAAAGCAAATCGAGCCGTAAACTCTCCCTCACCCGTGACATTTTGCCTTTAAAACTGTCAAAGTAACCTACTCTAAACCCATATTCACTAAACCTAGCCCGTCTAAAACCTAAGCCTCACAGTTTTAAAACCGTTTTACATAAAACTATTCCCCAAATGTTTTATGCCCCCGACGAGTTAGCGAAGAAGATTGCAATTTGCCCCTTACATTAAAATGTGCTGGGCTGCTGGCGAAATTTGTGGATATTGGATAGGAATTTATATTACGTGGTGGATGGTCTCTTGTGGAAGAAAGGATTAGGAGGTGTTAGAATTTAATGTATGTAGAAAGCAAGCATGTGAAGCAAGATATTATAGTTTGGGACAATCCCGCCACACTATTCCTAACCACTCTTGAAAGCCATAATCAACAGTAGCGGCCACCAGAAAACCGTCGAGTCAATGAAGCTAGACGAGTCCCGTCAATTCGGTTAATTTGTCTTCCCAAAATATGTCTGTTTTCCATCCCCTCCAAGAGCCATGCATTGAATCTTCTTCTAGGTATGGTTATTCGGTAGGTATTAAACCCCATTCGTCGCTTTCCAATATGACGAGATCGAGATCAAGATTGGTCAGTCAATATCTAACAGATAAATAATCAAAGCATAAATAAAAACTAAAAAAAAATGAAAATTAAAGTGAGATCGCGATTTATCCTATTCACAGCAAAAAAAACATTAATAAATGCTACGCAGCATCCGTAGCAAAGATTGTAGTGCGATTATTTTGAACATGACGAGTAAGATTGACCACATTAAGCTTAAGATATTTGACCAGATTCTCCTCTTGCATTGGGTCGTACAAAAGCTTAGCCGTCCCTTCTCGTAGGTTTGGGGCTAGAAAAGTACCTCCTTTTGTGGCATACAAGAGGAGGCAGATGTCTAATATCTCAGATATCTAATAGAATCTGCATCTCGCCGATAACGTTATTGGTCGCAGAACGGATGTTTGATGGGTCCGAGAAGTTTTGGAGTGGCGACCGCGTACCGGAGGACGCAGCGTTGGAATGTCTCTCTCTAGGTAGTCCGATGACCTGGGGAGTCAGCTGGATGCGAGACGCACAGCGCCAATCGATGTGGTGACACATGGGGGAGGCGTATCTCCAGCAGTGGTCGACTTGCGGCTGAAATTATGATTATGATGATTACGTTATAAGTCACATGTAAAGATAAAAAGCCGGGCGAGCACGACTTACTGTGACAGGCTTGAGTCAAACATTTTCATTAACCCCCGACGGAAAAAGAGGGGTTTTATAAGTTTGACGTGTGTTGCTATGTATCTGAGTGTCTGTCTGTGGCATTATAGCTATTAAAAGGATGAACCGGTTTTGATTTAGTTTTTTCGTCGAGACTGTTCTTAGCTATGTTTGAATAAAATCGGTTCAGCCGTTCAAAAGTTATGGGCGTTTTACTGTTTGAATCGGGGTGTTTTCGCAAGATATCGTGTCATAATTACGTGTTCAATAGATTGCCGATCGAAGCGTATCTATGTACTAGAGGTAAATTATGTGGCATAAAATAAAAATGTGTCGGAGACTTTTTAATTTTTTGAAATTTTGCTTGTCACAGTTTGGGAGCAAAAACAGTGATAAAAAGCGTGTCTCAAGCCTATCACAGAGGCCGTGCTCGCCCGGCTGGTACATGCAATACTTATAGTTGCTATAAGACGCGACAGGCAACAGCTGCTAACCAATAAAAATGCACTTTTCATTCGCCATAACAATAAAGAACTAACTAACCTAAACATTACTGTCGTAACAGCCGTAGTGTTGCGCCAATTTTCAAATAAACATAAAACGATATTCGTCCGATAGATAGTGCTGTGCCGTTACTGTTATCGGGCACATAAAGTCGAACTGTTCGAAATTAAAAAGAATAACGGTCAGCGACAACGCCTCAGGCGGTTTGTGAACGGTTCCTGATATTTTGTATACACGTTATTGCCGGGTTTTTGTCACAATTATCGGGGGGAAAAGGGTTCGAAAAGGCTGTGTTTTTTTCTTTGTTGTTTTGGTGGTTCTTTAATGGTCTGTAGGAGATAGGGTAATTAAGGCAGTTCAATATATTTAGGCTGTCAAACTAAGGTGTCTTATGCAAGTGTGTAGTGGTTTCTTTAAACATAATTATGTGCTTATACCATTGTAGATATTCATACATTCAGACTAGGTACAGATACCTAGGGGATAAGATTTTTTTTCGAAAGATGTTTTAAGTATCTGCTAGTTGGTATGCAAACAGCCTTGAATGACTTGTAAAAATGTTATTTTAACCTATTTTCAAAACAAATATAATTTATTATTTAACCCAACTGCAATTATAGAAGCACCGCAGTTGGTTTATAATACTAACGAAATAAGCTGCTACTGGATACTTTATCAACTGAACTGCAGTTTGGACGAAATAATATTATTAACGACATGCAGTTATGTTTTCAAGAACTGAAGTTTCCCTTGAGAAGTTTTTGCACGCACAAAGAGCTCCATTACTAACAATCTAAATAAAAAAGGAAGAATAAAGAAATATTTATTTTTGACCCGCACAAGAGGTATAGACAAAACGAAAAAAACTAAATAAACAAAAATTAAAAAGAAAAGACCGAAGAAAGGCGTAAAATCTCAGCTTACCCAGTGATATTTATAAAATACTGGCCAAACGCGAGTCGTACTCGCGCACGAAGGGTTCCGTACCATTATTGCAAAAAACGGCAAAATTATCACGTTTGTTGTATGGGAGCCCCACTTAAATATTTATTTTATTCTATTTTTAGTATTTATTGTTATAGCGGCAACAGAAATACATCGTCTGTGAAAATTTCAACTGCCTAGCTATCACGGCTCATGAGATACAGCCTGGTGACATACAGACAGACGGACAGTGGAGTCTTACTAATAGGGTCCCGTTTTTACCCTTTAGTACGGAACCCTAAAAATAATAAATAACGCCGTGCCGGTATTCTGATTGGGCTCTATCAACATTTCCATACAACTCCCAGACAAAAATATCTATTTCTGTCCTAAAAAAGAACCACGACATCTAAAAAACTTCATATCCAACTTCAATCACAACTGTATCACCACGGAGACAATCCGACAGCGTGTCAAAACGGAAACAAAGTGTCAACGCTCGTGGCGACGTCAGTCAACGAAAGAGATTCTTGGCAGCAGCCTAGTGTGGGTTGATTCATGACTAGTGTATATTCACGCTTGATTTCTAATGCGAAGGTGAGCAGTGGTCTATGGAGAGTTTTGAAGGTGTTAATCTACGGCTGCTGTAATTATTTCTGTCACAAAGTAGTTGCTGGGTTATGGAGATCAGATAGATATTTTTTAGCGTGGAGAAGTGCTCATGCATATTGCGCCACCACGGGGAGATGGCGCAGTTATGTGGGACTCCAACCCACTAAAACTCCACGGTGCTCTTCTGTGCCGCTTATGGCGGGAACACGGGCACGCATTGGCACTTACCACGAACCCGCCGCGGCTGTCCGTCACCGGACCCTTCGCAATTAGAAAATGAGCCATTTTGATAATTAATCATTCAGAGAATTAGGCTTTTAGAAAATTTTCCATTTTGAGATGGATTGAGAAGTAGTCCTTTTGCGAATCTGTTGCCATTTTGAGAATTAGGCTTTCTGCGCCTAAACCCTATTTTTATCTATTGTGTCTGCTAATTAGACGCGCGATGGGTTGCAGCTTATTCGGGGTAGTACCACCATTACTATTTCCGTCACCGAGCATTGATGAGGGTTCAGATTTGAAGGGCAAGGGTGACAGGCACGTGAGATTTCTGCCTTGTCTCTAGGAAGCAGCTGTCATCCACAATACCAGATTCGACATCGATACGAGGGGCAGAGACAAGCACCATAAGATGGATTGCGCTTGTTTATAAGCCTATTGGTGATACCGAGTGGCTTTTAATTAATTGGAGCTGAAAGTAATCAATTAAAAATACATAAAAAATACTGCTGTTTAGTAGAATTATGCTCGCATTATAATTACTGGATTGGTCGCTAATAAAAGTTGTTAGTATTCATGAGTGTTTTCAACCGCAGATAGATTGTGAATGAAATAAAAATCCTTCTTTTTATAAAATCCTCCTAAATCCAAAATGGGCATAATAGGGGTATTTAGGTCAAGAGTGAATGAATAGATTTCTTCTAATCAAGCGTTCTTCACCGTCAACCAAATCATCGCTTACCATCAGGTGAGATAGTAGTCAAGCGCGGGTCATGAGACAATGACAAAAAAAAAAATTGGCGTGGGCAAAAAGGCTGCCAGACTCAAATGGGATTGGATTGGAAAATTGAGCGCTGGGCAAGAGTCGCCACACAGGGGTTTCTGAAGATGGAAAGCGCTGGCGAGGCCGGTCCAGAAAAAGGCAGCGAGATGATTTGGACGCACCATGAGGGCTGATTCGAGACGGCGTTGGAAAAGAATGTTAGGAAGGACTCGGCAGAAGCATTTTCCTAGTAGTGGGACAATGGCTAGAAAAAAATCTATAAGTCAAAACGAATTTGTTTAATAAATCATCATATCATCTGAAGACGTCCACTGCTGGACTTAGGCCAGTGTCACCACATTGACCGGCCCCATGCGACTCGCATCCAGCGGATCCTCGCAACCTTCACCAGGTCATCGGTCCACCGTCTGCGACGTGTTCCGGTTCGCGGTCGCCACTCCAGAACCTTTCTGCCCCATCGGCCATACGTTCTGCGAGCAATGTGCCCTGCCCACTGCCACTTAAGTTTGGAAATTATTTGGGCTATGTCGGTATGCCTGGTGGTTTAATCAATACAAGGAAATAATGTAACTTTAGGTAATATCTCGACCCTACTATACATCTCAACATAAAATACCGTACTGTACACAGTAGTCGTCAAACAATTTAAAAAAGCCCTATTTAAAGCAAATAACCCAAGAAACTCCCAATCACACTCACACATCAACGAAGAAAATCAGAATTTTCTCTGCACCCCGTAAATCAAATCAACCATTAGGCTGTTTCCACACGACCGACACGTCATTAGGCAGTGTGCACACGGGCGACACGCGAGCTATTTAAGCTGAGTTCAGCTCAGTAATATAATAAAGCGCTAGACTTGTTGTACTGTATTAGATTTACT
Source organism: Orthosia cruda (assembly GCA_964057195.1). NCBI lineage: Eukaryota > Metazoa > Arthropoda > Insecta > Lepidoptera > Noctuidae > Orthosia > Orthosia cruda. The sequence continues at coordinate 3,038,212 of OZ059854.1, forward strand.
GCTCACCTATTGTTTGTAGAGTAGTGAATGGGGACAGAGACTGGAAATGTTCGATTTTACGTCTCTTTTATATTTTTTGTTTTTTGTCACAAGCATAAACGTCTTGTCGATTCGAAGTAACGGAATAAAAGTTTTCTGTGGCTCATGCACAGTTATGATCCCAGTCTCTAATCAGATAAAATTAAGAATGGTCAAGATGTTTCATTTTAATTTAGTAATTAATTCTTTTTTATGCACCTGCCATGTTATCTCTACACCACCCTTGGTTGACTGGTAGAGAATGCCTCAGGCGTTCAGTACGCCTATGTACCTGTATTTTGCATGAAGTTTTAATAAATGTTTCTCTAAGGTTTTTCCGTGGAGCTAGGACCTGAACAGCTGCAGATAAAAACCACACCAAAAAGGGCAGGCAATGTACTTGATTGGTACCCCAGGTATTGTAGAAGTCCATCAGGACGGAGACCACTTCGTGCTATTCCACACTGCATCCGATCTAAATCTGAATTTGAGTTGCATATTCTATCCGAATTGGAAATGTACTTAATTCCGATGGACGGAATTTGGAACTAGTGTGTAACCACTTCTACAAGTAGTGATAGAAGATGATTCACGAATTTTTGGCGGATGGTATGCTTAAACACTCTTAGGTTGGCCGTCGCTTTCTCATTCGTCCCTCTAGTTATGGTTTATGTAAGTTTAATATTTTTAGTGATAAACACAGACAGCTAAAGATTAGTAATTAGTTTGCTAAGTAGGTCTGTATTACTATGAAATATACTAATAACTGAGAAGTTAATTCAACGGTTCATACATTAATTTAATAAAAATATGAGCGACCCTATAAATTAAAATAGAGGTAAGAATTTTTTGTGAATCACAGTCATTACACGATTAATGCAAAAACCCTTCCTGCTTTGATTATGTCTCAAATCTCTCTGTCCCACCAAAACTCACACGACTCTGTACTCAACTCTGAAATAACATTACACTGCACACTTTACTTAACACAGCTAATCACTACCACACATATATTATCTATAACAATTGAGCTTTGTACTACAAAACAGTTCAATTTCCAAAATATTTTCTCCATACTCTCTGTCCCACCAAAGCTCACACTATTCTGTACTCAGCTCTGCAATAACATTACACTGCACACATTACGTAACACAGCTAATCACTAACACACATAAATTACCAATCGCGCCAGTGTGGGTGGCGTAGCTCGTAGCACCGTAGCTCGTAGCCGCGTAGCTCGTAGCGGGTCTACGAGATAGGACCCGTCTACGAGAATTATTGGTGTATTTTCTTGCGGTATTTTTTTTGTGGATAGGTTGTGTTTGAAAATATTTTTGAAAGAAAAAGAAAAATTGTTTATTCGTCACAAAATAATTAATAATAAGGGCTTTTCGAATTCTTCTAAATATTTCTAACTCCTAATAACTGTTAAAATCTCACAGTAGGCATGTATTTTTCCGAGAAGACATGTATTACTACTACAGGGTAATCTCTTTTCCCTTTTTACAAGCATAATAGGGATGAAGTAGAAAAATTATATATTTTTTTAGTCCGTCAGTGAGATTAACGAATCATATTGGACATGTATTTTTTGCTTTATCATATAAATAAAAACTGACTAAAGATAAAGCGCATCAAAGTTCAGGAGTGGGGGATTGTGACGTCACTTAGTCAGTATAAAGTGCAGCACACCGTGACGTCACACGATATTTCAACGCACTGTACCGTACTAATTTTCGCAAAAAGAAAAACGTGTGTAATATTTTTAGGTAATCTAACTGACGGACTAAATTTTTTTTTTTTCTAATCTACCCTATTAAACAAAAAGCAAAAATAATGTTTCTACAGATGGCTTTATCCACGTTTTTTCTAGAGGAATGAGCAATTCTTGATTTCCAAATCTTCAAATAAGCTTCGTTCTTATTTTAATTTTAAAAGAACAAGACAGAACCTAGTCTTGATTGTTAATCTTTAAATGCAAACGGATGGTTGTTTATTTCATAAGCCCATAATTAGGGAGTAAATAGTACTGTATAATAAATATACTAGTTAGTTTATAGGCCTTCTAGATTTCTAGATGCGTGTTAACATTTGTTAACTTTTTATCAGGTTTTTCTCTTGTTTATAGTTTTGTTTTGTTTCTTACGATTTATTGTCGGGCCCACGTTGTCCCCCCATATCTAGGTACTAATGCTGTAATATGAAAATATTGTAAAACCAAACTAGTTTTTAAAAGAGTAACCGCGTGGATCTTGCCGGTTCTTCTCCATAGGAAACGACCAACCCGAACCGTGCACCTTTTGTCGATGTTTTAGAAGTGCCCATGTACCTACAATGTGAAATAAAAAAATAAAAAAGATTTTTGGTGACCCGTAACATAGGTATGTTTACGTTTTGCACTCGTAAGATAATATGTAAACACAGGAACTCTATTATAATATTATGTGCTTACAATAGTTTATATATTTATCTCTTGATCTAAGGTGAACTATTTTTGGTTATATAATTTTTTTATTATTTTTATATTTTTGATGGGTTTGCTCTTGACTCTAGTCTAGGTCAGAGGTGACAGAGACGAAGTCGACGATGGGGTGAGCTTACACAGAAGTAGCCACTCAAAATTTGAAGAGATTCGGGTTGAATGCGTTCGGAAACACAGACGCAGGCAGTGAGATCCACTCTTTTGCTGTGCGCATTATGAAGGATGTTTGGCGGCGCTTGATGCAGATTGGTGGAATAGCAACTAGGTAAGGATGGTTATTTGCAGTGCATCTAGATGTCCGATGGTAGAAGGGGGCTGGTGAGACGAGGTCGTGGAGTTCTTGAGCACACTCACCGAAGTACAGTCAGTACAGGGTGATTTTTTAACAATTTTACAGATAAACCAATCGATAAAGATAATTTATTGATTTAAGGATCACCAAAGAGTGTTACGAAACAATAAAAACTTCAAGTAACAAAGACTCATTTTTGTATGAGTCCATCCAAGATAAAATCACATCAATACAAATATTCAATTTAATCAATATTTAATCAATCAAAAATTTCAATTAATTAATCATGACGGTTCGTCGGCATCGTACCGTCCTCGTTTATTCAATTTCCTTTTTGATTTTTTTACTGTAATTAATACTATGTATCCAGAGATCAATTATGATATATAGAGATATCCAATTGATCAAATGTTACGGAAACGTCAAGTAGTAAACTTGAGTGAGGTATATATAGGATACATGTGGCAACATTGAAAACACCTGTTTGATGTTTGACACATGACGTTTAACACGTGGCAACTGAAGTTTTGATGGACGCGAACGTCAGTTGTGCTCGCAACGCCATCGTGGATGCAACATAGTGTTCCCACGTGCTAGCGAACGCCGCGATTGTAATCTGATTGCATTTTAATAATCAAGTGTTGTTTTTGTAATTGGAGAACTGTAATAGGTTAATAGACGACTGTGCTAAATGTTTTGACTATTATTTTTGTTATCAACGATGCCCCACCTCAATGAAAACGAGGTACACTAAGTATGCGCTTATTTTTTTTTCAAATATAGCCTATTTCTATCTTGAATCATGTTCCTTACAATGGAAAATTAATTTAACAATATAAAATTATTAAATGTAGCGAACTGGAAGGTTCAGAAGACGTCTTTTCTCTTTTGTGGGTTCATCCAATTCCACCAGCCCGTCCACCGACAGTACAGACGACCAACTCCATCTCTGTTTTACCAAATTCTGACAGAACTGCACTCCCTCAAGTATAAATCCTATCAGTGCTCTTGTTCGCTCTAGATGGCGTACGATTTCACAGTCACAGGTCCTATGAAACATTAGTTATTTTTTTGGATTACAGATGGCGCTGTAGCAAAAATAATGCATTCCTCATTCTCCAACATAAATAATTATGAATGTGAAAGTTTGTGACGATGTTGGTTACTCTTTCACGCAAAAACTACTAAACGAATTTTAAGAAACTTTACAATACGATCTAAAGTTTATATGTCTGAATAACACAAGTATATTAGTGTACCTATTTTGTGTGTATCTATTCGTTGTATTATATATTGTATTTATAGTTAATCTATAAATATAAATCTTTGTAATTAAGCAAATAAATATTACGTACTCAAGTTTTATTATCAACATAGCACCTACCATAAGTATTTTGACCCTGCATCAGCCAAAAGGTTGACAGGTAGAACATGGTAAGGTACTTTTATCGGTTACATTTCGGGGAGTGTGCGATGGAACTGCACAATTTGATTCCGCCTAGCCCTTTCCATCATCGGACTACAAGACGTACGGCCATGCTCCATCGGTATATGGTGGACATCCCTCCCATACGCACAAAGTGTTTGGCTAATACTTTCATTGTGCGCACAGCTAAGGAGTGGAATTCCCTTCCAGTATTTGTTCCCTGATAGCTACATCCTTGGGGTCTTTAAGTGAAGAGTGAATAGGTTTCTTCTAGGCAAGCGTAGACCACATCATCGCTTAACATAAGGCGAGATAGTGGTCAAATGCGAGCCTATAGGTTATATATAAAAAAAAGCCTAAATTCCACGCAGGCGCAGCTTTGGGTGACAGATAGTATTAGTATAAATATAGCCTATAGATTTAAACGAGCAATATTGATATATATATATATATATATATATATACTAGCTGACCCGGCAAACTTTGTTTTGCCATAAAAACACCAAACATTCTCCTACCCTACCCTACATACCCTACCCTACCTACCCTAACTAAAAATAGATGTTGGCCGATTCTCAGACCTACTCAATATGCTCACAAAATTTCATGAGAATCGGTCAAGCCGTTTCGGAGGAGTACGGGAACGAACATTGTGACACGAGAATTTTATATATCTATACCAATATTATAAAGAAGAAAGATTTTTTTTGTTTGTTTGTACCGAATAGGCTCCAAAACCACTGGACCGATTTCAAAAATTCTTTCACCGTTGGGAAGCTACTCTATCCCCGGGTGACATAGGCTACTTTTTATCCCCGTATTCCTACGGGAACGGGAACTACGCGGGTGAAACCGCGAGGCGTCCTCTAGTAAGATATATATTTGTAATCATGTTCTCGAAAACGGCTCTAACGAATTTGATAAAATCTGTAATATGACGGTTTACGGGGGCGAAAAATCGATCTAGCTAGGTCTCATATCTGGGAAAATTCGTGTTCTCGATAAAATAGTTTTCTCTATATTCACACGGGCAGAGCTCGGTCGCCCAGGTACTTTTTCATAATTTAAGCTTTAGTTAACATAAGAATCAACCCCATGTTTTGATGGTCTGCAGTAACACTTACAACAGGAAAAATCGTAACGTTTTGTATATTTCTTCTCTAAGAAATAAACCTTGAGACTCGAGGTCAAATGCTATCATTTAATGTTAGTCATTCAGATCATTTATCTTCGGGATAATAAAAGAATACATAAGGGAGGATCTTGAGGTCGAACTAAAATAATTTTATCGTACAACCACAAGTAAGACAATTCAAGCTTTAGTAAAAACTTAATGTATCATATTATGTTTGTGACTGCTGGTTAAGCGCGGGGTACTTTGAAATTTTTGGTGTCCATAACGCAAAAAAAAGGTACCTACAAAAGACACCGACTTCAAAAAATTAAGTTATTTTTCACTTTGTAGTGTTGTATTTGGAAGTGGGTAGTATTTTTTTGCAAAAAAGTTTTTTATTATATTTGTTCTTTTTTTTTCACGGGTCACTATTAAAATATGCTTTATCTTTCTTTTTACCTGACTGCCGAAGAAGGGTAACGTGTTTATCAGTCTATGTATGTATGTTTGTTCCTTTGTGGCGTTCTAGAGACCAAACGCGTTGGGCACTGGCTACATTAAAATTGGAAAATAGCGGATTTTGAGCGCCATATTGTGGGGGCTCACATATTTTAGCAAGAGTAGCCCCTCTTGAGGATCGAAGAGAAGTTGCCTGTTCCTCCGAGAACCAAAACAGGACCGACAAACGACAACTTACGTACAAAATGGAGCAACCAAGGAGACGGCGATTGAAGAGTCGGAAGAGCTTCCTTAAGTCGACTAAAATAATTAAGCACAAAAGCCCTAGCGAATCTGACATTTTAATTTGTAATTTAAATGATGCAATGATTGAAATTAAATTTATTGTAACACTACTTATATTGTGAGTCTAAACTTGTATTAATTTGCACACCATTCGGTTATAATACAGTGTAACTATTGAAAATATTATTTGAAACACCTTACTCACCTGTATTATGCAAATAAATTATTTGATTTGAAGCTCGCAAGAAACTGTAGCTCCTTAAATACCCCCCTTCAACTGACTATGTTGAGCTTGTAGAAAAGCTCCAAGTAGGCCATAAACAGCTATGACCCACCTGGAAATCCTTAAACTGGTTACGAAGCCAAGTGGGCAGCTGTAGGCAAAACTTAGTCAGATGGGGGTACTCCAGTCACCACAGTGTGACTGCGGAACCACCCCACAGACGATGCCCCATCTTCTGTCCTTCTCCGTATGCCGCTGGTGCCGGTGCTTGCGCTAGTGCTGGAGTGCTGGGGTGCGTGAGCGGCTTTACAGCTCCGGTACCATTCTGGACAAATGGTAGTGAGTAATCACGATGCGACTCATATTTTCTATTGAGTACCAGGGGCGAGTACTCTGGAGGCGTGACCTACCGAAGATTGTCCCAGACGCCTCGTAAGGGGTTGTCTGGTATAGTGTGCCGCCTTATATAACGTAAAGTTGGTGAAGGTGGCCACTATAGAAAATCTTAGTAGTTTAAAGGGGGGTCTGTCCTTCTCCTTATGTAAATCACCTGCACCATGCAAGACCTCTAAGAGGCCAGCGCGTAGGCAATCGACGTGGCTGAATACTGCAGCTATCGAATCGACCATTCACATGCGAGATGAATGACGTGATGTGTATTTCCGTCTATAAGATTGGTCGATTTTTCATACTACTCGTATTTGCCCATTGCCTTGCCGAATTAATAACGCAATAAGGCTGCTGGTTGAGGAAAATTTAGTGAGGAGAATCATCGACAAAGACGAAGAAGAAGAAAAATCAACCTTGGTTGAAATTGAGTCGGCGATATTCTTTTTTAAATCAAAATTAATTATTTTGAAAAGTATTATTTTTATTTGAATTTGATAAAATATTAATTGTGCCAAAATTGTTTTCATGAAATAAGAGCCGGAGCAGTTTCCCCGTATGTCTTATGGGTTTAGATTTTCACATATCAGTTAAAAAAACAATAGCAAGCCTTTTGATGTGCCTACTTGCTGGGACACATGACTCCACCACGCAGGCCCAGTGTGGGTTGGTGGATGTCACATGTCTTCAAATTTTTGGTTCTAGGATATGCCGGTTTCCTCAGGAAGTTTTCCATCACCGTTTTGAGAGCAGTGGTGATGAAATAATTTACACAAAGTAAAACGCCTGCTTGGGTTCGAATCCATGACCTATAACTTGTAAGTTGCGGCCGTTACCACTAGGCCATAATTGTACTGTACTTAAGTATAGTTATATTTATACTTCGTAAAGTCCTTCGAAGAATAGGCCAATTGAAATCGAACTTTAAGCTTATGAATAAGAACCCAAAAGCTCAGCAAAGCGGCAAAAATCTATGTTCGAAAATTAAAGTCACATGAGACCAGAGAGTTTCAACTTTGTTTCTGGGTAACTAGCACATCCCTAGAGAGGACGTAAGTTACGTCTAAGTGTACGTGACCAACACGTGAAAATAAAAAACAAGAATTAAAAAGAAAAGCTTGCTTACAAAAACTTTTTATTTAGAGGAAATACATTTTTGGGTTAAGAGTTATTATTTAAATAATACTTGAAGATCCACAAAAATATGTTATCTTAAGTAAAAGAAAATTATTATTATCTAACACGGAAAAATCTGCCTAAAATTGCTACGTCCCGTCCGCCCACGATGTGTTTTTAACGCACACAGAAAAAACAAAACGCACACAAACGCACATAATGTGACATTTATAGACGCGTCAGCTGAAAAAGACATGCAGGGCAAATTGAACTGTCTGCTAAATTAAATAAGAGCGAGATTACTCAGCAAAAACTGAGCTAAATTAGGATATTTCAAAAGTCAAACACAACACTAGAACTTTTTTTCTCAAAGAAAATCAAACCTTAATTCGTAACTTGAAGGTTTGAAATTGCATTGGTGATGAAAACAGATATGTCATGTCTATGTTCCGAATTTGAAAAGCTTTCCGAGGGGAGCCGAGCGCTTACCGATCGGGTCCGAGCGGCGCCGACTCGAGGCGAGTGCCGCGAATGCATTACGACGTAGTGCTATAGGGCTGTACGGAGGAAAACTGCTATTTTTACATATACACATTTTTTAGTAGATATACATGTACTTTTATGCGATTTTGATAAGTAGGTTATTTTTTTGGTTTTGAGGTTATCTAGGAGTCACGGTAGTGATTTTCTGCTAAGATTTGAAATAAAAATTATTTTAATATTAAATCTTAATTGATCTAATTCAATCAATATTCTATAACGCAGTTTTAGTAAAAGAAAATTTTAATGGCAAATTAAACAGCATCCCGCACCAAAACATAAAAATAATGCACAAAAAAATCAATACTCGAATAGCTTTCATCTAGCCTAAAAATAGCAGTCACAGCCTAAAAAAACCTTACGAAAATGCCGGAAAAGCTTGCCGTCAGCCCTGTGCGTAGGGCGGGCCGGGGCGGTGCGCGGGTGGGGGCGCGCGGTATGGGGGGCGCGGGGAGGGGGCGCGGCGAGTCGCGCCAGTCGGTCGCGGGGCGCCGCGGAGCCCACACGCGTCATGCGCGCCCTCTAGCGTATTATGTTCCTCCCCGACCTCCCGCGAGCCTGCATGGTGGACGACGTAGCGACTTACTTGCAAGCGCCCTCCTCGGGACAGGTGGCTACAATTATTAACAACAAACCCATATGTAATTAACAATGATCATATTAACAGATGTTGTGAGCTAATGTTGCTTACCTAAACTGCGTCGGCCGCCCGGGTATTTTCGGGACGTACCGATTTCGACGTCAGATCAATGTGGACGCACGTGATCCTCTTATGTTGTAGGCTGGATGCGACTAGCCACATCACTAGTAACAAGGTAACTTAAAAAAAGAACGAAAATTTAAAAATAAACACGTGTTCGACGTTCAAGTTGAAGATTGAGAAGAATTCAAATTAAGAATCAAGTGTAACGGTCTTCGAAAAGGTAACGAAGTAAATTGTGTTCAAAACAGTCGGTGTAAACAGATCGATAAGCATGCTCTCGTACAAGATTGACAGTTGCGAGCTGTGATGTACGATGAATTTAAAACGAATCAGTGAAAAATGCTAACCAAAATGACAAGAATGTGAAGCTTTGACACAAAAACGACAATAACCTCAAAGAAAATGTGTACTGGTGAATATAAGTTATAATATAAAAATAAATATATGTAAAAGCTACGGTAGATTTCCTCTTAAATCTTTATGAACGAGAATAACCTTCAAATACGACTAAATTATTTATAATAAAGAGGAATCATAAAACTCAAACATCTGAAGCAGGTGCTTGTTATACAGTTACGAAATCTAAAGACTAAAATTATGATCCTATAATGAAACAATCCAATGACTAAGAATTGTTGTTGCGTGATTCAGAATGACAAACATTTTCATTTTATGTGTCAATGTAATCCATAAATAATTAGAAAGACTAATCATCGGCATTGATATAAATAAAACAAAATAACAATCACGAGCTTGATCTACAAAAAGAAAAACCTTAAACATATTCAAGTCGTTTAAGGCAACTCATTCCATTTTCAAAATATGACAAAATCGACAGCAATACAAACTTCAATCAATCGAATAAAAAAAAAACAAATCCAACCTCTGCTAATAAAACACTTCTAATCAACATTTAAAAAAAGAAGCAAGTCACGAAAGAACCATAGATTGTAGCAATAATAGAAATGAAAAAGGTTTGTGAATCGATATGGTGTGGCTAAGATGTGAATAAGTTGACTGCAGGGAAACTACGGCATAGAATAGCATAACGCCCATCGCATCTGCAGTTTACGCTGTTTTGCTAAAATCGGCTCTATCTGACTGCAAAAACAATTTACTGGCTGTTTTCGAAAAGTTTTAGTTTTAAAAAGGAGTTTTTATGCGGGTTCGCGGACCTCTTTCGCTTATGTTACGTTTCTTTTACTGTAAAGCTTTTAGGTTAGGATAACATTAGTTAGGATAACGCGTGTTCTTCCTTAGTTAAGTATTTCTTTTTATTGTTCTTGTTTCTCTTAGCTGGGATAAATCTTATGTCTACTGGGCTGTCTTTCGTTATATTGATTACGATTCTTACTGTATTCAGTTTGTTACAGTTTTGTATCTTAGATGAATCCGTGTTAGGATATCTACGAGATTTAATTTTTGACTTAATTAATTTAATGATTTAATAGATTCTTCTTAACTATTTGTTTATTTATACTTTAAAAGATCGTTGTTTTAAAAGCTTTCGTTTATTTTGTTCATATCTTGGAAATTTAGGAGTTATTGGCTCCGTGCCCTAATACTTTGCCCTTGATCTTGATGATGAGAATTCGTTTGGTAAACATTAGAGTTTTTATGTTAAACTAATAAATCGATTGGTTTTATGATTTATTTATATTTTCTTAATACTTATTTGTTTATTTTTATAATTTTCTTATGTCGTACAGTTACAAATTACTCTTCGAAGATTTTTACAATATCTATTTATACCTATTTTAATAGAAGTCTTTGGTTAATACCTAATGCCTGGAACAAACATTCGTTATTGAGAAAAATATCATCGGGCATAACTTTTCCAATCCAATTGTATTCATTAATCACTGCCTCTTAAACTATTATTAAAGATCTTTTTCGCGTAAAATTGCAAGATTTAGCTTTTAATCAGAAAATTTAGAAGTAACAGCCTTTTCTTCATTGAGTACATATGCTTATGATATCATTACATCCTAAAGTATCATATAACATACATTATCGAATAACAATTTGGAGCAGCACTAACACATAAAATTCGTACATACGATAGTATAAACGAGGCTAGCGAAGGTAACCCCGCTTCCAAGTTAGTCGAGCCGGCACCCAGTGCTTATGCAGCAGAGATAAACCGACCAGAACTCGACACAACTTGAAATTCTAATTTAATTTCGTACATTTCACTTGTGGAATACGAAGCATTTGATTAAAAGTTAAATCTTGCAGTTTTACTCTTAAAAGATCTGTAATAAAGTTGAAAAGGTAATGATGATGAATAAGTTGGATTTTGAACAGTTATATTGGAATATTTTTTTAAAAGCAGTCAAATTTATATACGATTCAGTTCATTTAAGCTCGCATAATTCAACAAAGTGTAGGGATCAGCTGATAATATTTCTTCTATATGTTCTGATTTGAATAAAATTAGTATATTATTAAAGGCCAACACGGTATAAGTACATAATTTCAAGTTACCATATAAAACATATGCATGTCTGAAATAGCCATATCAGAGGCCTGTGGGGTTCCCGGAGGCGGCTTAATTAACTCTGATACCAGAGCTGGCCACACCTCACACGTAAAGAAGAAGACCATATAAAACATCTTAAATTGAATAAACAAAAGCTGCAAAATAGTTATGATTAAATCAATAAAAGAAAACAAATAAATAAAGAAATCAAAGAGCCATAAGGAGTACGCACTATTGATGGAGACAAATAAGAATTTTATGATGTTATCGCTGATTTTATGTTTCGGAAACGGGAAGAAAGATGTAATACTGGAAACCAACAACAATTAGTGGAGAAAAACAAAAATATTGCGGTACAGAGAAATAAAACCGAAGTCACTAAGATAATGTCTAAAAGAATGAATAAGCAAAAGATCTAAAGATTGATTAAAAGAAATAAATTACAACCTGGAAGCAACCAGAAAAAATATAACAGTAATTCAGCAATAGGGATAAAAACAAAAGCTCTGTTCAAAAATTTACAACGTAATGAAATGCATACAAATAAATTATATTGCTAAATCAGATAAACGAAGAATTACAGAAAAATATTTTTATAATTGCATATCTTATGATCCTTATGACACTTGTCACATTGAATTGATTTTTGAACAGATAATAATTAAAAAAAGACACCCACACATACATAGACATTGAAGAACTCAATCAGTGTTTTTAATGTTTTAAAAATGGAATATTATTAAAAAAACTGACGCCCAAAGTACCCGGCCGGCTTACGTTGAGCGGATCGCGTCGCATCGGTGTTTCTCGATGTATCCCCCTATTATTTCTTCTATCACCCTTTTTGCCACTCGATGTATGAATGTTTTTCACTAACTGTTAATGTTGATATTTTAATGTATCCCTAATAATTGTTAGTTTGGATTTTTTTCCGTCTCCTTTGGGGTGCGTGAAATGTTATGTCATTTTCGAAATCTTCTAAATTGTCGAATAATATTCTGTGAGTCTTGTTCCTTATATTAATAAGCACAAATTCTTTGAAATGTGACTAAACATTACTAGGAAATGACAAATCTATTTTTGTCACTCAATCATAATGATTCACGGATCTCAATATGTATATTTTTGTTTGTATTTGGATTGTTACATTGATTTCACGAATTACTCATCAATACTTTTTATTTCAGAGACTTAAAAGTTGTATAAAACTCTCTTCCGATTTTGTATTATCACAATGTAGAAAAGAAATGAAATCAATATAACATAATGTTCATTTACAAAATGGCCAGGCAAATAAAAAATTGAAACAAAAAGACGGTTGAAATACGGGTTCTGAAACTCTGTGGATTCATCCATCCTACATAACTATGATTAGATTTGAAGCGTATGAGTTTCCGAAAAGTTTTTATTTCCCCGGCCTCTGTGTTTAGTCAATAATTCTGTATATGTGCATGATTCCCGAATGCACTACCCTAAAAGCGAGAATGTGTTGCACGAACCTGTTATTTTTTAATGTTCTTTTTTAAAATTCTTTTTTAATTTCACTACTCTAAGCAAAGGAATCCATTAGTGAATTGGATTTGTATATTGATGTTTTTTTTTCGATTGCAGCGCACAGGTAATCCATGTATAATGGTTGAATGTATTCTCGTCTGTATTTTTGAGTCTTGGTGTCTATATCTATATTTATTTTAAACGTGTTTATTTAACATCTGATTTTTCAATAGTCAGAAAAAAAACCAGAAGAATAAATTAAATATGACTGTTTGACATGACTTATGTCAAACCGCCATCTTTTTTCTTCATGTAAAATTTAACTGACTATGTGAACATCAGCCCATAATAACGCGACGGCATTTTGACAGCATTTTAAAAAAAGACTTGTGTCTATGTTTAAATATTAGAAAGTGTTGTTAAAAAAACATATTTGAATTTCGCACAGATAAAAAAAAGACTTATAGTATTGTTTTTACTGTGGAGATTAACATCGGAACAGTAAAATATGTAGGTTAATGTTATCATCTCTAGCGACAGTAGGAAGCTCGTTCAATAAAACAGCGGTTTTTTGCCATCTAAAAATAAACTGAAATAACGTTGACTATTCAAATATTACGATTCTTATTTTACAAGCTATGAAAATTCTGGAACTTTTGTTCTATGAGTTTTAACATAGTAATATTATAGTAGGTTCCGTTTTCACATAAACTTACTAAAGATAACATAGATCGAACTTTTTTAAGCTTTCGTACTTATTCATTTTCGTTTCAGATTCGGAACAAAATATTCTAGGAGTTGAGGCTCTTTTGAAGCAGTATGTCTTTTTCACTGTAAAGTGTTTTTCGACATCTACATTTAATTTGCCAATAAAAGCAATATATTTTTCATCACACTTGCACTTAAAAAGTATCTAAACATACAGGTTAACTTCGCCGTAATGCCCCATACAAAACCCTCGGGCTTTCTTTTTGTCATGAAACCCTAGGGCTGTAAGTAATATTTTTTTAATTTATGGCACAGCACACAGGTCATGCAAGTTCAAGCAAGGAGTTTACACGCAATTGAAAAATTGTCTTAAAATGTTATCTAAACAGGAATTTCTTTGCAATCTCGCTAAATGTTACTTAAATACTCAACTAATGTTCTTAATAATCGATTTTAATAGTTATACTCGTAGTATGAAAACGTCGAAATTATTTAATTCTTTTTACACTCCGTCATGGCTGTATACCTACGTAAGTATTTGCCCTTAAAGTTTCTGAACGAAACACTGTATAATCTGTGGTGTGGGCAAAAATTCGCCAACCGCTTAAACAAAAGTTCACGTATTTCGTAATAACAGCTGTGCTGACTTGTGTATTAAAGTTATAATTCATAATTATTACTCGCAAATGTGATGAAAAACATTGTATGTATCACGGGCGGTACGGGAATTACGAACCTCGACTCAGAAAGTCCTCAGTCTTCGACTTCGGGCTTCTACTAGAGTCTCGATCGTAATTCCTTACTTACCGCCCTTAATACACAATGTACTATTTCTTTAATATTAAACAGTTGTTAAATTGGTTAACGATTAGGTAATTATTAAAAACCAGGTTTAGCATTATTTGAACTACTTATATCAATATTATATTACACTTAAAGAAAAGCGTTCCGGTAGTGTTATAGAATCGATTTCATGCAGCTCTACGCTAAAGCTTCTGAGCTTTAAGATCGGAATCGAGCTTTAATTATAGTGTTTAATGTTAGTAGGCCTTGGTTTTTTTGTTCCAATTGTACTACTCTGAAAGTTTCACTCAAATCTGTGTCAAAGTATTTATTAGTGTGATTTTTGGTGATACCGTAGATCTTGTAGTTAGGTTATGGTAACTCAAAAAACTACTCATTAGGGCATTCACTATATAACAATATAATAATTTCGCATTTTTTGTCTATGAGATATTTTCATATTATATAATAACATACTTGTTTAATACAAAGATTAACAAATTAGATGTCAAAGTCACAACGACACGTCAAAAAGCGTTGTCTTATAACTAGTCAAATAACCCGCCCCTAACTGTTCCCGGCGCAAAGGTGCCCATAATGCTAGCTGCATTGCCACGTTGGATGGCAATGGCTAACCTTTGCACCAAGAACGAGCTGGAGCGGGAGTCACCCGTTTTGTCACTTAGCCTATGCCCTATCTCACTAATGAGCTTCTTGGCCTCAGTGGCCCAACAGCCCATGGTCTCAACGGCATATAATAATTTAAAATTAATATTTGATACAAATTAACAAAAAATATCAAAATTTAGAATACAATATTTTTTATAATATATATACGTTTAGAAAACAATTAATAATTATAATAAACTAGCTGACCCGGTGAATTCGTACCGCCTTATACCGACAGCAGCGCCACCTACCGGGTCCAATTGTGTTTTCAAACCATCCAGGAACTAATTAAAATATACACACAAAATATCATCCAAATCGGTCCGGCCCTTTTGGAGGAGTTGGGTGACAAACAAACGTACAGAAGAATTATATATATTAAGATATTCAGAATTCAATAAATAAGTCAAATTTTTGAACTAATTTTCAGGTTTAAATATATAATTACCATTTAGTTTATTACATTTTGTCATGATGAAATTGGTCAATGGTATAGTGGCATTTTTCAATTAAAAAATATTTAGTCTCCGTTTAAGTTGTGTGTTGTGTTTGATGTCATTTGGTATTTTATTAAACATTGTCGGAGTCATGCAGAGGATGCTTTTTTGCATAAGGACGGTCTTTGGGGCTCTTAGACATAATTCGTGACGATATTCTTGTCTTGTCGATCTATAACGTTGCTCTGAAGCTTTTTTAAACATATCACTATTTTTCTTGACGAACAATCTTGCGGTCTCGTATACGCGAAGACAAGATAATGTGAGTATTTTAAGACATTTAAAATGCGGTTTGCAACTTGTGCTTTCAACACTCTTGTGTGGCTCTTTCTTTAAATTATCATCCCAGAGATTACTCTGCATAATTCTCATTTATGTTAGATTTGAGCCAGATAATGTCTGGCGTACACTGACCTCTGAGTTTCTTTCTATGTCTCTTCTGAGTGTAATATATTTTTTGGTTGTGTTAAAGTGTTTGTTCATTTCATAACTCGCTGCCGATAGCGGCTACACTCGAGTGAATTAGTACCACTATCTTTATAAATTATAAACCAAATTTTATACTGAAACTGAAGCTGTATTCTTGTAAAGTTTCATTACAATCTGTTAAGCAGTTTTTACGTGAAGAAGTAACAAACATCCATCCATCGTCACACACTTTCGCGTTTATACTACTCGTAGTAAACAGGCAAAAAGTTTAATAAAACTGACACCGACAACGGACTTTTGAAATTTTGTCTGTTTAGTTAAAAACGCATCAAGTAAAATGTACGAAACCAATTTAGATAACTTTTATACATACAAATTGTGCGTAACTTGAAATATTAATTAGTTTTTGTTTCATCGCAATCTTTTCACTCTATCAAAATATAAATTAATTTAAAGTTTTCAAGAAGTAAGATATCACAAAACACGCAATTCAGATACTCGGACAGTTGAACTCCATATGAGATAGATGGCGTTGTGTATTTTCTTAATCGCGGTGTAAAGATTATCCACGGAATAATAACTCTACAAAAAAGATTGGCAAGTATGTAGGTAAGTAGGACATGTAGGTAGGATAGGTTAAAGTAGGTAGGGAAGTGTAGGCAGTTGACAGGAGCGAAGCCGCGGGCACAACTTGTAATAAATGTAAAGAAAACTTTTTATATAAACGCCCACTACTGTTATTTCAAGTTCACCCTCATACACAAAGAAATACATAAAAACATACGACAAGAAGCAAACAGAAATAAAGTTTATTACACTCATAAGTGTATCTCTGGTAGCAACAATAAAAAATAAGGAAGAAATAAATAAGCATAGACAAGGAGGATTTACTTATAATTTCTATGTATGGAGGTCGTAAATCGTTTGATACAACCTTTTTATGTGTTTCATTTGGCTAATTGTCTGTGATATGGTTATGGGGATGTTATGGTAATAACAACTTTGTGTAGGAGGTCTCAGAGTCCTTTTTTCTGTATGTAGTATGAAGGGTCGTTTTCTATAGCTATCGGTAGGGAATGTTCTAGAAGGATATAGAATAGACGACCTTATTGGTGATTAGCTTTTCTCCGCGGCTTCGCTCTCGTGGCCCACCCCATAGGCCACGTTTTTAGGGTTAATTTTTAGCATCTGTCACTCAAGAATAATGTAGCTTTCTACTGGTGAAAGAATTTGCAAAATCGGTTCAGTAGTTAAATAAAGAATAGTAGTTAAATAAGGTAAATCTGCCCTCTTTATAATATAATATTATATATATAATTATCAGTACCTGGGCGACCGAGCTCTGCTCGGGTGAAAATAGAGAAATAGACCTTTTCTAAAAACGAAACCTAGCTAGATCGATTTATCGCCCCCGAAACCCCCGCATACTAAATTTCATGAAAATCGTTGGAGCCGTTTCCGAGATTCAGATATTATATATACAAGAATTGCTCGTTTAAATGTATTAGATATATAATAAAAAAATATTATATAGTGTAGATGTGCTACAGAAATGACTGTGTTTGTTGTATGGACATAAATGAAGCTAAAGAGTATGTAAGTTGTAACTGGTGGCGTTCTATTGTTTCTGCCTGGCAAATGGAAAAAAAGGCGTGAATGTGTGTTCATGTAAGAATCTTAATTCAAAATTAACAGATTTGATACTTTTTAACTGACTTCAAAAGGAGGTTCTCAGTTTGACCTGTATGTTTGTATGTTTGCCCGCGATTATCTCGCGTTTCGCTGAACCGATTTTGATCATTATTTTTTATTGGATTATATATCTCTCAACTTAGGTCACAGTGTAAGTTTCATCAACATCGGTTTGGCAGTTTTCAAGATATGTAGTATAAAACCGAATTCTTTAGCGACAAACAGCACGAATGTGTTAATTGAGTTTGTATTGGCAATCCTTTAGGTACCTTACTATGGAACTTGCTCAATTTGTAGTGATGGTGAACCAACACCAAAAAGAGAGGATTAAACACTTTTTCGCAAAAAAATAAACCGTCTTCAAAAACAAAACACTAAAAAGTGCAAAATAACTTTCGTTTAGGAAGTCGGTGTCGCAATACGAGAAAAATATGAGGTACGAAAGACACCGACTTCCGAAACGAAAGCTATTTTGCACCTATTACTGTTTTGTTTTTGAAGTCGGTTCATTTTCTTTCTCTCTTGATTCGATTTGTGTCCGGTTATGGGCAATAGGCTCACTCACTGTATCCTACATGGGACCTTGAATTAACTAAATAATTGAGGCTATGCTTTACACCTCCCATCTATAACGAGGCGTGAAGTTATGTTATAGAATCCTTAGAAGTTCATCAGTAGGATTCTTTCCTTTTCTATTTAAATGAATGAAGACATATTTTAAATGAGGAACATTTTTGTTTTCACCAGTTGGCGCCACTGGCGAGCGAGGTCCTTAAATATAGCTGTTAAACGTTGTTATTACGCGCATGGAAGCAAAGTTTGAATTTAAATCATATCTAATCCCGTAGAAGTGCGATTAAATATAAAATCGAGTAAGCCGCAGTATTGCGCAGCCCCTTTTGCTTAAAATACTAGTTTACAATTTTCCGAAACATAAAACTGTATTAAAGTAGTGGATGGTAGTTAAAACCCGTACCTATCTTGATTTTGCCATATTTGGAAAATATTCACAACCATAAAAAATCCGTCAAGTGCGAGTCTTACTGGCGCACGAAGGGTTTCGTAACATTATCGCAAAAAAAACACGTATGGGTATACACGTTGTATGGGAGCCCCACTTAAATATTTATTTTATTATGTTATTAGTATTTTTTATTATAGCGGCAACATAAATACATCATCTGTGAAAATTTCAACTGTCTAGCTATCACGGTTCATGAGATACAGCCTGGTGACAGACGGACCGCGGAGTCTTAGTAATAGGGTCCCGTTTCTAACCTTTAGGTACGGAACCCTAAAAAGTGGTAAAGTAAACTCGCGCTAAAAGCCAAAAATCTATGAAATTTGACATTTTGAAGACCTCACTCTACACCAGCGCCCCTAGCGGAAAATTCAAACGCGATAGCCCTTATTACCCATACTGAGCCTTCGTGGTAAACAATGGCTTTATTACAGAGAGGAGAATGTGACTATGCCCCAGCAGTGGGCGTTCTCTCTGTGGGACATAGACCTGACAGTACTTCTATCTAAATCCGTTCTGTAGTTTTTGCGTGAAAGAGTTACAAACATTAATCTATCTTATAGTAGTAGAATTCAATCTATATCGATGTGTGAAAACTTTTTGACATAAAATCAAACCGACTTCCAAAACAAAACACTACAAAGCGAAAAATAATTTTCTGTTCTGAAGTCGGTGTCGAATACGGAAAACAATGGGTACAAAAGATTTTTGTTCCATGACTTTTTACCTGAATAACATGAAACTTAAACAAAACCGGTGGAATGAGAGTATACCAGGGTGAACTGTTCACACCTGCGTACCCCACTAGACCGTATCAGTGTAATATGT
Source organism: Orthosia cruda (assembly GCA_964057195.1). Lineage (NCBI taxonomy): Eukaryota > Metazoa > Arthropoda > Insecta > Lepidoptera > Noctuidae > Orthosia > Orthosia cruda. The sequence continues at coordinate 3,057,860 of OZ059854.1, forward strand.
TATGAAATTGTGTAAATAATAAACAGACATGCGACTGCAGCTATCCCGAGTGATTTGCCGTCATTTATTGAAGAGTTCTGATGATACATCTACGAAGTTTAAATGACCACATGACACCAAACAAAATGAAATGGGCCAAGTACCAGCTTTCAAAAAAATAATCATCAAAATCGGTTCACCCAGTAAAAAGTTCTGAGTTAACACACAAAACTTAAGACGTAACTGTGGGTCAGTTACATCTTAAGTTCCACTTAACACACTACACAAGTTCAGCGATACATCATACTTTGCTGAGTCCCAGCAATTTATGTTACAAATTATGTGTATATTATTTATGTAACTTAATGTAGTAGCATCAGTATGCGCCCTACGTCTTGTTTACGGGATATCTCTGAAATCTTATATTGATGCTGTAAATCAAGACTCGGAAGGAAGGAAAACATGCGGGAAACGAAGCTTATTATTTTCTATAAGATTTTGTGTCGTGCGGTTGGTATAATCCACTTTGTGTTGGCGTTAGGTTGGTAATCCTTCTGCGGGGTAAAGGCCGTTTCTCAAAAAGAAAAGAAAAGAATATTGGTCATATTACAAGGTTGTTGATGGTTATTAATTTGAGAAATTATCCAAGTAATTCTAGAATTATTTTTCGCATTGCAACTTTTTGTCAATCGCACGTGTCTTTATATTCTCTGGAGACGCAAATAAAATATTTTTCTTTATTAGCAGAGTAGATTTTAAAGATGCCATTTTATTTACAGTTTTGTTGTTTGGTAGCAGACAGCGATAGGCTGTGTAGTTCTGTTGTTTGAGATAATTTCTTATTGTGCCTCGTGAATGGTGCAAGCATTCAGAAGAACGTAAAAAATAGTAAAGATCGCTTGAAGTAAGATCATTTCAATTGAAATATTTACTTGGTCATTGACATCAAAAATAACACGTAACTAAGTAGGTTATTTGTTTTGCAAATGTAGACACATTACACGGGGATAAAGATATAAATATATGAACTAAAGCCATATTTTACCAGTACCTATAATCGTCACAATCTAAGAAGTCCAATGACGTATCTCAAATTACATGCCGCGATAACTTTGTACGTAAGAAATTGAAAAATCAAATTCATAATCCTAATTAATAACTATGTTACCCATACATACACTATAACAACGAGTATCATTCGCAAGCATCAAGTTTTTATTATTAAGTATTTTTAACCCCCGACGGAAAAAGAGGGGTGTTATAAGTTTGACGTGTGTTTCTGTGTATCTGTGTGTCTGTCTGTGGCATCATAGCGCCTCAACGGATGAACCGATTTTGATTTAGTTTTTTTTGTTTGAAAGGTGATTGTGTCGAGAGTGTTCTATGTTTGAATGAAATCGATTCAGCCGTTCAAAAGTTATGGGCGTTTTACTGTTTGAATCGGGATGTTTTCGCAAGATAAATGTGTCGGGGGGTATTTTAAATTTTGGAATTTTACTTGTTATAGCTGTCAAATCCAACTTCATAGATTGACACGACTATCTTTTTTTTAATATGTAAAGTAATTTGCACGCTTGCTTGCAGGCAGAATACAATAACTTTTAGGCTTTAAGATCTTTCCTTGTTAAATAATGTATTTTCTGGCAAATAAATATTTTGATTTGATTTGATTTGATATAGGCATGGATATAACGAACAAACACATTTTTAAAGTAATTTTTACATTAATTACTTATAAAGCATGCAATTTATCTATCATCATCAGCCTTATAATGTTCCCACTGCTGGGACACAGGCATCCTCTGTTTGAGAGTGGTAATGGGCCTTAATCCTCCATGCGAGCCCAGACCGGGTTGGTGGATGTCACATGTCTTCGATATTTTGATTCTAGGATATGTCGGTTTCCTCACGATGTTTTCCTTCACCGTTTTAAGAGCAGCAATTTATCTATCACTGCACAATATTTGTTGGGAATTCTTCCTCGGTAAGGAATTCGCTTACAGTATAATATACTTTATCTGTTATATAGAATTTTCATAGTTATTAATTGAATTCAAAATCAAAATATATTTTTTTATTTGACATAGGGCACTTATAAAACGTCGACAAAAGGTGCACGGTTCGGATTGGTCGTTTCCCATGGAGAAGAACCGGCAAGAAACTCCACGGTTACTTTTTTTTTTAAATGGTATGGTTTTACAATATTTCCATTAGAATTTATTGGGCGACAACGTAGGCCCGACAATAAGTCGTGAGAAACCAAAAGAAAAAAGATTATTCATTATATAAATTGGTCATCCACCTCTATTTAGTTTTGTAACTGTAAAAGACAACAACAATTTGTATATAGTTCCTTACAGAGCTAAACGCGTCAATTAAAAATGTTTCTTTCGGAAAAAGCATATTATAGTGTCCCCGAATTTTGTACTGAAAAAGATTTTTTTGATTGAATAGTTTTATCTTCTCCTGACAATAATAATAAATTTATATGAATATTGAATATTGAAATTATAACATAAACATAGTTTCTAATCTATAAAGTTTCTAAATTATAAACTTTGTAAGTGTCTATTCTAGGTAGTTCTTCAATTTTGTTCTTATTGTTAATTCGTTTCAATGTTTCAAAATAAGTTATTTATGGAAATATTTGTACGCCGATACTTACGGCTAAACATGATTGAACTTAAACGATGTAATATCTTGCATGCTCTTGTATGTATACAATGTTTAAACAAATAAAGAAATTAAAAAGTTAACAAAAACTACCATTAACACTAAACTTAAACCACCAGCCCATTTAGCAAATTCGCTCCCAAAAAAAGATGTCAGATCTTTAGTTTTAAAACTTAATTCGTGTTAAAAAGTGCTAGAAATTTCAGGAATGGCAATCTAAGTTGAGTTTGAATGGTTAGACATAACAGTTTGGTGGGCTGATAGCCGGGGCTGGTGCCAAGTGTGGCTGCTGTGCCAACAGACCCTAGGGTCTAGACCTTGGTGGGAAAAGTGTTGGGATTTTTTTGACGGGTTGTTAGAGAGGATTGTTTTTAGAGATCTTTCGGTTAGTTTAGATACACATTATGATAGCCCATTCATAGAGGGGTCACGTATTCGGAATACAATAATTCAATAACAGTCCAACTGCATTCTTATGAGTAAAGATGGCAATATAAATTTCGCGGGACGAAATATTGAATACAAGTATCAACAGATCTCTTCCCCGTACCGTGGATGTATATGTCGCAGGTTAATGACAAAATAAGGGTTTTGATAAAACACCTAGGCTTATGATCAAGAACCGGCAGTGGACAAAATTATTACTTTATGTTATCATAAATCTGAGAAAATCCAGTTTTTTGATCAAAAACCTGAACTTTTTTAGGTTTATGAAAAAATTTAAGCTGTTGACGCGATCAAGAAGATGGAAGATTATTATATACCCGACTACGTATATTGTATTTATGTAATATTCTGTATTACCTAATATGTTTCAAATCACACGACGGATTTTTATAATTAAACAATCGTTAGATAGGTATTTACCGTCCAAGTGACGTTAGAAAAAGAAACATGGAAGACGTAGGTAAACAAGAAGAAAATTATGCTGTGCAGTCGGAGGATGCATAATCGCGAGCTGACTGACCAAAACCATATGATTGGGAAGGAAGAAAAAAAATTGGAACCCCCACAATATGGCGCCCAAAATCCGCCATGTTTATTTTTTTAACGTCACTTATCTAAAAACACTTGGGCGGTCAAGACCTATCTAATGACGTCTTTATTAAAAAAGTCATTTCCTTTTCTTGCAGCTTCCGATCAATCGGATCAAGAGATTAAATTTTATCATAAACCTAAACAAGATCAGGTTTTTGATAAAAAAAACTGGATTTTCTAAGGTTATAATAACATAAAGTAATATTTTTGTCTTCTTAAGGTTCTTGATCATGTCTAGGTTTTTAATCAATAACCTGATTTTGTCATTAACCTGCGACATAAATGTCACCATTTCGATATTTTTTTCATTTTGGGTACGATGGAGGAAGTATATTGCGTCAGATGCACTGTAGTGTCAGTAGAAAAAAATTCAGACTCAATAATTGGGCTAAAATATTTTTTCTTCTGATCAAGCTAAGGTTTATGGCTGTGCCGGATTCTTAGATTAATTGTATATCCGGCGAAAGGGTGTATTTTACTTAGGCGTTCTATACATGTACTTATGAGTTAGATTGTATCTACTGATTTGTAGATTTTATACTGTCAGCAGCAGGCACTCTACCTACCCTATAACGGTAACCTCCTTGCAGATACTGTCACAAAATGTGCCACAACACACGTGGTGCTCCGTGCCTCGCCATCGTCACGACTATGCGAAACGTGGGCTGTTTCTACTTAGTGTATTTACTTTGTGTACAGCACACAAAGGAGATTGGTGTACAGGACAAAATAAGCTAATTCTTTATCATATACCCGCGGGTCTACTCATGCCTTATACCACCGTAGCCTTAGTAGTGTAATTTTCAAATAGAATTTTCTTAATCACTTTGGTAATTCCAGAAATTGCATTTAAAATTATTAATAAATAATTTTACCATTTTATAATATTACTTAGTTCAGATAAATGATCATCTTCAACAGAGCCACTGTTGGACACAGTCCTGCCCAACGCCTACACTACGGTTATAAGATTTGACGCTGCTCGATTCCTGTAAAGTCCACGATCTTTTTCTTGAGTAGCAAAATATTCATTAGCATTTATTGTTAAAACTTAAAAGAACAATCTTGCACATTTGATTATTTAGAAAACTATTTGTTATTTTTGCTCGCCTGGTCTAAAGGCTTTTGGTTAGACTGGAATCCTCCCTCAACATGGTTGGGAAAAAGCTAAGCAGACGAACAGCCTAGATTTGTGGATCCCAATCTCTATTGTCGACTGTACATTGTACAATAGTCGTTACTACAGTGATTAGTATTGACTAATGAGGTATGTTGAGTAGTATTTTACTATCACTAAACAGTTACCAAGAAAAGTGGGATTTATTTTTAGTATTTTTCTCTTTAATCTTTCCTAGAAAGTTAGTGTAAAAAACAAAAATACACAAATATTTAACTAAAACTGGCCAAGTGCGTACCATTATCGCAAAAAACGGCAAAAAATCACGTTTGTCGTATGGGAGCCCCACTTAAATATTATTTAATCCTGTTTTTATGTTATAGCGGCAATAGAAATACATCTTCTGTGAAAATTTCAACTGTCTAACTATCACGGTTCATGAGATACAGGCTGGTGACAGACAGACGGACAGTTGAGTCTTAGTAATAGGGTCCCGTTTTCACCCTTTGGATAAGGAACCCTAAAAATAATAATTATATGGGTACAATAGCGGTCTTGTCGCTGAACTCTCGCAAAATTCATGCTTAGAAGTTTACGAAATAATTGAGTACCTATTTAGTTCGCGGTGTTTGTTCTGTATTTAAAACAGAGCCCTGAGACGCCTCGCTGGCTACTGCTAGAGACGGGATTTTGTTGAAACTTGCAATTCAAAACAAGCGTTTCAATGAGTGTCAGTGTGTAACGAAATAGAAGGTCCGTGAGAATTTTTACTATGATTACGACGGTCGAAAGGAGCTGTTATAGTGGTAAATAGTGCAAAAGTTCTATCAAATTTAGTGTAGTGTAAAGTGAATGAATAATAGTGACAACGCTGTGCTATACATATAACACATGAACATAGTGTTTTTTAAAGTATATCAGACTCTAAGAAAGTGCTACGGACTTGTGTAAAAGTGTAAATGGACACTATTCTTAGTTTTAACATAATCTATTACGTAACATTTAAGTTAGAGTTTTATTATTTATTAGTCTTTTAGGCTAGATCGTAATTAATTTTTAAGAATTTTGTTCTTACTAATAAAGTATTAAAAAAAATTAATTGTCATCTAAATATTATAGAGACGACAAGGAACGTGCTATTGGACACATTTTAGTAAAGACAATTCAATAGTCAGTCTTTATTCAAAATATTTAAAATATTAAATCTTACCTGTATACTGTGTCTCAAGATACAGGTTTGCCCTAGTTTGAGAGGCAGGGTTCATTACTCAATGGTTGCAATGGAATTCTTACAATACAGCTGTACGTGTATGTAAACTTTAATGTAACCTTTTTTTATACAATCAAGGGTCAAAAGTGGAGTCTTACTCTCCCAAAATTCAAATGGCTAGTTTTTGTAGAAGAAGTTACATTATCCACAACTGGTTTAATATGTTGTATAGAAATTAAAGAATACGGTTCATGTCTAATCACATGAACCGTGAAAAGTTGAAATAAATCTACCTGAAAAAAAAAGCCCCCGCTGCTGTTTTGGTAGTGTGACTGCACTTTTGACCCTTAACGTACCAATAAACATTTTTATTTATTTTATGGTAATATATATATAACTAATAAGATTAGGGTCCACCCTTTTGATGAAATCTAGGACAAGAGAAAAACTTTGTTTCAAAATGACAAGCGTCTAACGTGGCTTTGTCTATATTAGGAATTATAGAACATCGCCGATGAAGCTTCTCAATGCAAATTAAAAAGCACGTAGAAGACTTTACAGGAAGTCTTATATTTAAAATTTTTCAGTTTTTTGGTTAAGTTGATAAATTATGGGCAAACGACGCGCGAACCCGCCGGCATCCATTAGTCTCCATACACCATGGGTTATTTTAAGGTGTCTACACACCTACTGTCCTAGTTTCACACCGTGTATGCAGGGCATCTTGTGTAACCACTGGTTTATTAGGTCGTCTTACTAATTAAGCTCTAATTGATAGCTTCCTTTTAAAAGTACTTTGCAATGGCGAGCATTTCCACTTCTGAGGCTAATCCCACAGGAATCATATATTTTTTTCGGGATGAAAGTAGTCAATGGCACTCGGGGATAGTTAAAACATTAATTAAGATATTTAACAAACAATTTTACTTCTTCATTACATTACTTTAGACTAGGTTTTGCTAGCAGCTTCACCAGGGTGAAATTCGAAATAGGTACATCCTACAAACCCCGTATATCTTTCGGGTTAGAAAAGTATCCTTAGGCCTAATCCAGAATATGGATTACTCGTGTCCGTGCTTCTTCCGTTCAAATCTATTCAGCCGTGATTGAGTTAAAAATTCTAAAAATGTTTTTATAAAAAATATAACCGACTTCCAAATAAAAACACTACACAAAGTGAAAAATAACTTCAATATCGGAAGTTGGTATTCTTGTTTTTGTTTCTTCGTTTTTTGACACCGATTGAAGTTATTTTTCACCTTGTAGTGTTTTTATTTAGAAGTCGGTTGTATTTTATTTGTATTTTTATTTTTCTCTTTTTGGTTGTGGTACATATCTATAATATGTTATGCCAGAACAGATTACCCTAATAACATGAAACTTGAACACAAACAACACAGCAAACGGAGAAATTTGAGTGTACCAGGGAGAACTGTACACTTCTGCGTATCCCTTTAGAGCGTACCGATGTGATGTTATGTTATGAAATGGTGTCAAAAATAAACAGATATGTGGTTGCAGTAATCCCGAGAGACTGCCGTCATTTGTTGAAGAGTTATGTTGTATATCTCCAAATTTAAATGACCGCAAGAGAAGAACCAGCTTTTAAACAAAAAAAATAATATCAAAATCGGTTCACTTAGTAAAATGTTCTGAGGAAACAAACATAAACAAAAACAATCGAATTGAGAACCTCCTCCTTTTTGAAGCTGGTTAAAAATTAGATAAATTAAGTAGGTCTGTAACCTACTCTAAAAACTGACGCAACCATTGAATCCATAATAGTACGGTAATGAAATTGTATATAGTTTGCTACATTCGTAGAAGTAAGTTCTTTTAAGGCATTTTTTACTTGCTACGCCGTAGCAGGAGATACAATTTCGTAGCATGGGCAAGTTACGGTTTCCAGTAGGTAGAATTTTGTCTACTTTCATATTGCTCTTGGAACCTATGTTATGAGAGTTTAGATCGGCCGCGACTTACAAGTTGTGGATCGTGGATTCGAACCCAGGCAGGCACTATACTTTGTGTAAATTATTTCATCACCACTGCCCTCAAAACGGTGAAAGAAAACATCGTGACGAAACCGGCATGTCTTAGAATCAAAAGTTCGAAGACATGTGACATCCACCAACCCACACTGGGCCCGCGTGGTGGATTACGGCCCATTCCCTCTCACAGATAGAAGGCTTGTGTCCCAGGAGTGGGAACAATTAATAGGCTGATGATGTGATGTGATGTTATTTGCTCAAGTACTAAGAAGCAGTGGGAGGTTTGGCTTCTTTGAGTAAGTCTATTATTATAATAACTGCGTTCGAAACGAAACTAAAATAGCTTGTTTTGTTAAAATGCGTTTATCTACGTTACCTATTGATGATGGATGGGTTTTGTGAGAGACGGCATGACTAAAAAAAGTGAGAGCTGTATGATAGAAAATAATGTTGCCTCGACCCCAAAAAGTATAGGAAAAAGCCGGAGGATAAGGTATTGAATTTTGTATTTGAATTAACCAAGCACTCTAACAAAAACATTGAAAAACCTTGTTTATATTTTCTGCTTCTTGTGCATATATTTTCACCTCATTTGCCGAATCAGCTGTCTTCAAAACACTCAATGGAACTGTCTCACCTGCCACGTGATGACGTCACGCGATGGCCGCCTACCCGCCTACCTACACGTGGTCTGCCACTCTCTGCCAACTGGCATGCTACGCCCTTGACACTGCTGGTCCCGTTGCTAACTAGCGTTATGATGTATCGCTTCCTTGCTGTTTTACGTAATTGGGGAAGATTTAATTAGGTCTTTTTGGTAGGTTGAGAGATTTATTTTGTTTGTTATTGAGTTTGGGGCAGGTTTTCTTATTTTTTTATGGTACCTTGTTTCTAGAGGTAACTGAAGCTTTTTTGTTAAATGCATGCTTATCATGAAAGCTCTATACACCTCTGCACAGGCTTTCGTCTTTGTGAGAGGGATTGGGCCGTAATCCACCTAGCGGGCCCAGTGCGTGTTGGTTGACGTCACATGTCCTCGAATGCTTAGGTTCTAGAACATGCCGGTTTCCTCACGACAGTGTTGGCCTTCCGAAAATTTTTTTGAACGTGATTTTTACCATGGACTTAACTTCTATCGCAGCTTTAGGCCCTTGGGTGTAAAGCTCCTAGCTCTAAAATTTGAGTCGTTAGCATAGTCCGCCCTTGACACTGCTGGTCCCTTTGCTAACTAGAGTTATGATGTATTGCTGGCTGCTTCACATAATTGAGGAAGATTTAATTGGGTAAATAAATATTTTTCGTGGGATGAGAGATTCATTGGATTTGGGAATGGTTTTCTAAAATCTATACCTTGTTTCTAAAGGTAACTGGACGTTTTTGTTGTTTTGATAAAAGCGTGCTTGTAATGAAAGCTCCATCCAGAGCAGTTATAAGCAGTTTAAAAAAGCATATATTTAGATCAAGTGTTTAACTTTATTGCAATATATCTTGTTCAAAAAATTAAGTAACTATGAATAACTACCGGAAGTATTTACGTCTTGTTTATCACAAACATCTTTATCAAAACGATCATGTTATTTTTTTGTGATAAAGTGACTAACGGACGAAATAAACGGTAGGTAGAAATAACGGACTAAATAATTGGTTTTAATAGTAAATTTGTAATAGTAAATTAGTTTAGTTCAGTGTTTTCATCCTAATAATACTTTTTTCGCCCACAACACAGTAGTAAAGTAGTCTCACAAACACAGTTACTATTGAGAAGAAATTTTTTTCATAGTCCGTGTTTCCTCTCTACCTTCAGAAACTCTGAAACCTGTAGCTGACAACAAAGGCTCCAGTGAAACAGATAAGGTTATATTTCAGTATTCCAGCGAGATATGTATCGGTCTGGTATCGACTGCCGCTCAGATCCGATCCCTGATACCGAGACCGATGCTGCTTCGTTCACGTGGAAAAACAAGTGTTTCTGAAACTTTTACCTTTTGAGTTTCCTTTTTAAGTTTTCAACCTTCTTGTTGATACTATATCAAAAATAGAGGAAAAGAGTCTTCGATTTCTTCATAGTCAATGGTACATTCACACTTGTATTTCCCAAAAGGGTTGATAGGGATATTGCTGGAATGCAGCTCAGCTATATATACACTAGTACAACTGCACAGTTTTGTAGATACATGAGTTCAAGAGACCAAATCCAAGTTCTACTAAGCGAATAGTCCGTAACACTTTTTACTTCCACTGCCTTTAAATGGTCTAATTTAAATAATATTTGATTTGCACCACTTTACCCAAGCCGTGTATTAAATTTAGGACCCCACGTTTAACAGCCAAGCTTGGTCTACTAGACCAATAAAACAGTTTTTTTTTATCTTTATCTAATGCATTATCATATATAATATTCCCACTAGGGGACGGCCTAGAAAGACATACATAGACCTTATAGGTGATGTTCTTCAAAAAGGCCAGGTGCGCAGTACTCATAACCGGCGTGTGTGTATGACTAGATGTATGAATGTGAGTGAAGCAAAAGAAGTATGTAAGGATCGTAGCAGGTGGCGTTCTGTAGTTTCTGCCTACCCCTATGGGAAAAAGGCGTGAGTTTATGTATGTATGTATGTATGTAATATTCCCACTGCTGGGACACAGGCTTTCTCTCTGTGACTGAGAGCGGCAGGGTTATTACGTATCTTGCAAGAGCAAAACGATAGCATTTTTTTTTCGCAATAATCGTTCTTCAATCACGAATCCGAATTGGATTTGCGACTAAAGAGCAAGCGGTAATAAGCCTGCAGGCCGTAAATAATCCACCACGCGGGTCCCGGCTCTCACATGTCTTCGAAATTTTAGTTCTAGGACATACTGGTTTTCACGCGATGTTCTCCTTCATCGTTTTAAAATTAAATTAAAAACTTAAAAATCTTTTATTTCAGACAAAGTCCATAGGATTAGTAACAATTTACAACCATACACACAACACAACACACAGACATAGTGACAAGCTTACGGCAATAGATCGCACATATGCTCGCCAGTTCGATGCAATTTTCCCAAGCCGTTGAATGCAGTTTTCTGTCGATAATTTCGTAGCATATATTTCCGATGATTCACCGACATTATATACTTTACATGTGTATTATTGTGCTAGGATCACGCTCGCCAAGCGTGGTGATAACGTGTTTATGACATGGTATCACAAGTGCAAGATTATTTGATGGTTCAGAATAGAAAATTTCAGTGTCTCGCGTTCGGGGTCTAACGGGAGCTTTTCTATTCGTAAACATTGAAGTTAATCCTAAATGTCTGATTTAGTAATTTAGTAGGCACATTGTAGTTTCTATTTTTAGAGAGTTTTGGGTCTTCTACTTTTCGTATGAGTATGTGGCCACCTCTGGTGGCAGAGTTAATTAACACGCCTCTAGGAACCCCACAGGCCTCTGACTTGGTTATTTCAGACTTACATTAACTGTATAAGTCCGGCTTGTGAAGGAAAGCCGGACTTATACAGTTAACCTGTTGCCTGTGACCTCCAAGATAAACTTAGAAAGTACACATGAATTTGAAAAAGTCACATTGGTACTTGCCCGGATTTGAACCCACGACCGGCGAGATCTTAGCCACTGGACCACCACGAAAAACGACACCAGAGTTCTGGGTGAAATATAGGTATTTGAATGTTGTTGTTACGTCAGAAGCCCAAAAGTCAGGCCATTCGTCTTACGTAGGGGTAGCGGGTAATTGGAGGGTCAGATAAGCAGTCCCTACATGTAATCACCGCGAGACCGCGGCGCGAGACCACGTCACGCGACCGAGGCAGGAGTCGCGCGACACCACTTGCCCTTAGGCTGTGTATGTCGAGTGGCGTCGCGCGTCACGCTCGCAATGCCCGATCATTTTGTCATTTAACAATTAAATAACCATTTTTTGATTGATTTCCTTATTGAAAACGATATTTTTTGGTCTCTAGAGGTATATAATTCGTTGATACTCAATCTTTGTTTGTTTTATACTAATAATATCATAGCGTCCTATTCTTTTCCCTCCAATAATAAATTTTATAACTTGGCTTGCCATTGCAATGTGCAATGATATTTTTCAACAATATAACTGATTTTAACGATTAATTTCGAGGAGAATTTGTGTGCGGCACATGTCTCGGTCTCGCCCGCAAACACAGCTCCCGAGACCGTGACGCGCGACTGAGGCAGCGCCCTCAATCGCACGTCTCGGTCGCGCGCTAAACTCGCACTTTTAGACTTAAAGCCAACCCCCTAGCATAGTACGCAGATTTCAGGAATAAATTATTTCCACTACGCAGATATTTACTTTACTTTTTAAAGCACAATTAAAAATGTGTGCCATATGCAACAGTATGTTTTTCGTAAAAGTGATGCAGAATCTTATCAAAGGCCCTTTCTGTTAATTCAACAGCGAGAATGCTCAGTCGTTCGTTGCGAGACTGTCCTAAGAAAGCCGCTTAGTCGCTCACCACAAAGGAATTAGTCTTTCACGGTAGCGCTTTATGCTGGAAGATGAAAAAACGTGGAAAGTGTTTTTTCGTGTCTACGGTTAATAGTGTTTACGTGATTTCAATTGCATGTAGACTACACTCTACTACACTATGGTTTACGTAATGAAATGTCTATGATTGACAACTATCACAACTTTTCTCATTTTACTTGATTTGTTTTGAAAAGTTTTAGTCATTCAGCTTTTAGGGGGACCCTATTACTAAGTCTCCACGATCCGTCTGTCTGTCTATCCGTCCGTCACCAGGCTGTATCTGACGAACCGTGATAGCTAGATAGTTGAAATTTTCACAGATGATGTATTTCTGTTGCCGCTATAACAACAAATATAAAAACAGAATGAAATAAATATTGAAGTGGGGCTCCCATACAAAAACGTGATTGTTTTGCGATACTGGAATAACGGAACCCTTCGTACGGGAGTACGACTCACACTTAGCCAGATTTTAAAGTTAAACTATTTCTGCCAGTCGCTTCGCCCGGTCGGCAATTATCTCAAATGAATGAACTCCTGGAATAAAAATTAATAAATTATGCATGTCCTTCTTCAAGGTCCATCCAATATATCTCTATACTGCATTTAAATTGGTTCAGCAGTTTAGGCGTTAAAATAAAATAAACGGATAGGCAGATAGTTATTTCGTGTAAACTTCTTCATTTACTTAGATAAAAGTATCATATTTTTTTAAATTAAAGGAAGTCTAATCAAAATCTGTACTACCAAACAAACATACACATTCTATTATATGAAATGCTTGCAAAATACATTAATATTATCATTTTAGACGAAACAAAGGGGTTGTGTGTGGGGTTGTCTATGGACAAGGAGTTTAGAAAAATGCAATTAGGATTAGCGTTAGGGTTCGTGAAATTGGCCGCGCCAGTCTGTCGTGAAATTGTATTAAAACTGCGTATTACTGACGAAGTTTTGTCATCTAGATTATTTGTTTTTGATAGAATTTGGAAAAGAGTTTAATCTGTACTAATATTATAAGATGTAAAAAAATATTTGGATGAGTTAACACGCTGACAAAAAAAAACTGAAAAAGAAAGCATCCGATTTAGACACTTCTTTAAATGATGGAAAGATAAAGTTCCCGTCACGTGAAGCTTATGCGTCAACGTTCCAGTACCACAAAACATTAGACGATAGCGCTATATATCGCTAAAATATAACCCGACCAAATAAAATTACACTTAATTTCGTATCACACGTATCCTACTTGGAGTTGATTGAATTTGGAATTATATGTGTTGATAGAATTGTCGCTTCGTAACTTAGTAGAAGTTCTTTATTTACAAAAATTATAACTTCTCGTGAGATTTCGCAGTATCCTTTATTAATTTATTTATCATTAGCTACTTTTCATCCCGGAAAAAAAATTAAGTTTCCTGTGGGAAGCGTCACGGAAGTGAAACCGCGGGGTTTTTTTATTCGGGTTTGTATGGGTGCTATTTTTAGGGATCCGTGCCTCAAAAGGAAGAAAAGGTACCCTTATAGGATTATTTCGTTGTCTGTCTGTCTGTCCGTCCGTGTGTCAAAACCTTTTTCTCTGGAATGCCTGGAGGTATCAAGTTGAGATTAATATGATATATCTAGGTCTGTATTTTCTTGGAGCTGTGAAAAAACAATCTTCTAAATCATCGCAATTAAAAGATACAGCAGTTTATGTCACATATTTGAGGAATCGCAAGGGAATCAAAAACCTAAAGGGTACTTCCGGTTGACCTATAATCATGAATGAATCGCTTACCAACAGGTGAAATAGTGTTCAAGCGTGAACCATCTATAATAAAAACAAAAATGACAAAAAGCAATGTCTTACAGCACAAGTAAAATAAAAAAAAAACAGAAACTGTTTTGTACAACGTCATAAAAAATAATAAACAAAAATGGATTTTCCGTCTGTTAAGACCTTCTCGTCAGGATCGCGTGAAGGTCATTCAGTAGCTTTTGCGTGAAAGAGTAACAAGCATACAAGCTTTCCCCTTTATGTAATGACAAGCGAGTGAAAAGTGTTTTCTTATCAAAAGGAAGCATTTTGAAAAATGGAAAGTACCCTATGTGTTATTCCAGACTATAATTTATCTCTGTGCCAAATTTCATCCAGATCCGTTCGGTAGTTTTTGCGTGAAAGAGTACAAACACTCACAAACTGTCGCCTTTTATTAGTGTGAAGTGTGATGATTGGGGATGAGTCGTCTTCATAATGATGGCATTACTATAGATCTTCACTCGTCTGAACAAACATCATTTCTGACTGCCGTTGTTACTAATTAGTCCATGTTTATGCCAGTTTCTCTTATAGTATGACTAAACTCTGGTGCAATATGCGTGCAACAGTTTAGTCATATACTTACTATGTACTTACAACATTTCTATTTAAAACAAAAACGTGACAATGCTGATTTCATTAAAACTTATTCTAAAATGGTTTTTCACGAGCAAACAACCCCAATCTGAAAATCTCTTAACCGATTTCGGACCCAAGTTGACCTCTGAAGATGAAAGCTGGCCAAATGGAGTGAATCCGTGTAATGTGCGCCTGCACACCTATTTTGATACCCATCGTGCTATTCCACTATCACGATCAGCTTGCTCCAGGATTTAAACCAATCAAAAATTATGTTTTTGTTTTGCTATTCCTCCTTTATTCGTTTCATTAATTTCGTTGCGGGATCCAAGACAGTTAAATTCATTCTCCGGGACTTCGTCGAGCTTCATTGCCTCGGCACTTTTCTGGTGGTCGCCACTGTTGAATCTGTCTTTCAGAAGTTGCAGTGATTTAGGAATAGTGCAGTGGGATTGTCCCAAAAGTCTAGTATCGAACTGTCCGCCTAGCTAAACGCTGGTTGCACAATTTTTTTGTCAGTAATCAGGAATGCAGGCTTAGCTCTATGGAAGCTGGCCTCTTAGGTGCAAAGCTCCTAGCTATAAACCTTGCTTTGAGTTTGATATTCAGAGCCCAGTTAGTTTTCATTAGGCTATTACAAGTCCATATCCCATTATCTACTATCGACAGTATGTTCAAGCAGACATATATATACATAACTATTGATATTATTCACATATGACGTGTATACTGAACAGCAGACTGAAAACGTTTTTCAAAGTCGCTTCTCAACTCAATTCCGCTCAAAACCACTCTAATGAGCGACACATTCCTCGGTTCGTATCAATCAGAATCCGAATCTGTATCCCGATCTCCGGAATCAAAGACTCTCGACTGCGGCCGACGTCCGTGCGATCATTTTTCCGTTAATAGACCGTGTTGTCTCGCTCGCACCACGTTGCGCAAACGCCACAGTCTAAAACAGGGGCTCAGGCATACTAAATTTAGTTCTGCAACACTGCACCGTGTCATGCCCATAGAAAACATTAACAGCCATACACCACACGATATATGGACACCGCATATTCCCAACCAGATTTTCGCGATCACAAATTGCTGTATAATATTCAATTAGGTCGCCCGATATTGATGGGAGAGCCGGCCGCCCGGCAATTTTGGTTAGCGCATCTGCTGCTCGATACGCGTAACGTTTGATATACGATTAGTTTTCGAACCGTTTTCAGCAGGTTTATCCGGTCGATAGTCCATTATCGTCTGTTAGTTTGCGGCCCGTGCCGGTGGCCGGCCGGCTCGAGCGACCGTTTGTCCCTCAAGGTGCGTCGCGGGGACAGCTAAATATATCCGCACACGCGCTCGCCGTCTCACCATTTTTCCTCGGTCCGCCGTACTCCCGGCATGCTGCCAGCTCCACGTCACACCTCTATTACCTCATAAACGCCAAACTTTGAGAAAGGACTTTAAAATTAGCAAGGACGCGGGTTCAAACGGCTACAGACCGGCCGCAAGCTGGTATTTCTGTAACGGCGACAGTAGCGCTGCTGATAATTACGCAAGCTTCGGAACATCGAACATGGCCGCCGCCGGCAGAAGACGCGGGAGAGGAGAGATGAGCTGTCACGGGATATTTATGAAATTGGAACTAAAATAGATTCAGTAGTAGCTTGGAGCGAGTCACCTTGACGCGCGTGTCTTATGTAACGCGCCAGGCGAACGGATCGACGCGCTCAAAAATCGAAATTCGAAAATGTCAAAAACGTGACGCAATCGGTGACGTGTCGATGTGTGACGTAAGTTTAGTGTTGCCACTCCTCCGTTCGACTAATAAATTTATTGTTTGGCATGTAAACGGATGCGTTCGAGCCAAGAAATTACAGCGTTCGGTAAAAAAAATATTGAATGAAGCAACGGAATGATGGCGCAGTGTAATCGGGCCCGCCTTGCAGCTTTGCCAAACACTATCTTGTTTATAGTTCAACAGTTGCACAAGATTTTTGATTATGGAATGTTTACACCTTCCAGTTTCCTTGTTTCATTGTGAGCGGGTGGGCTTTTGTTCTGCCGGTCTATTTTTTATAGAACTTTTAATTACTCCTTTCTCCTAATGATGGCGGCGCCTATTGAAACGCTGGACCACTTAAACTTAAGTGTAGAAATGACTTTTTATTTTTACCGTCTGTAGGTAGTGTTCCCTAATGATTTTTCCGTACTAGTGCCTACTTCTGTGAGATGGTTGAAGTTTCGTTTGCATGCATTGTTTGATGAGTAAAGTTCGGGATTTTGTTTGTGTTTTCTGCGCTGGCAATACTACGGGTAATGTCAGTTGACAATTTTGTTACACATAAAGACGTTTTGTTACATTGTATGTCTCAATAAATTCGAGTGTTATAGCTATAAATATATCGTTGGCATCTAAATCTGTGTACTTTAATGGTTTTAGTACATTCTCGTTTTATTTATGGGCAAGAATTGAACTAAATTGCTTAGATTTCTGTCCATTAGTTTGGTTTCCATTATTTTAATGGTTTTCTTATTTATAACGAATTCCTTTAGCTTTGTATTGCGATAGATTATCATCTTTATTAATGGCTTTTCTCCGAAAAATAAATTTTTAACTTATTCAGAACTCAAAAATAGTCGTGGTTTTCAAATCATGCTGCTTCTGTAATTTGGTAAAGGGTGTTGGGTAGATCAATGTCAATCTATTAACTTTCAATTATTGTTTCTTATTTGTTAGTAGTGTTCTTTAAATAACTCTTATTTACTGTTTTTCTGAAAACTACATTTTCAATAAAAGGGTTTAAGATATTTTTTGATTTTCTCAACTAAAGCAGATAGATGAGGTTTTAAAAATATATACTATACTTGTGACAATCTAATGAGTCGGATTTGACAGCTATAAAAATATAACAATCTTGATGCTTACGAATGATACTTGTTGTTATAGTGGTAACATGGTAATTAATTATGAATTCGATTTTTAAATTTACGTACATTTATCGCGGCATATAAAATGAGAAACGTCATCGGACTTCTTAGATTGTCACGAATACAAGCAAAAAAAAAAAGTTAAAAAAAAAATCCTCATAAATATTACAGTTGTTTTTTTTAAGAATCTCATTTTCCTCACTTATTTCAGCCATAACCTAACCCAACGTTTATTTAGACAAACCTATGCTAAAGTTGTGAGGTCCCTTACTATTCTGCTATCGTAAGGCACATGGCACGGAATCATAATGTGCTTGTAGAAGCACGCTCGATGCTCGAACGTATTGAGGAATTAATGGCTTGTCTGTTTAATATGGCTCGTGTGTACTTATGGGTTATGTTACCTTTACATGGCAAGTGATAGTAATCGCGATTTGATGGGCTTTTGTTTTTTTTTTCGGTGTCACTAGTTTTTTTACGTACTAGCTTCTGCCCGCGGCTTCGCCCGCGTAAAAAGTGTTTTATCTTCTTAAGGGAATACAAACTATACTATGTCCTTCCCAGGTTCTCAAGCTATCTCCATGCCAAATTTCATCTTAATCGGTTCGTTAGATCCAGAGATTATCCCCGACAACATCACAAACTTTACCTCTTTATAATATTAGTATAGATAAAACATTCACAGACTTTTTTAACCCTGGCTCAGAAATCAGAGCTTCAAATATCTTTGTTCAATAATCTTTATATGTCAATAAAAATAGCGGATTTGATTTGGTTACATTTTAAAATGGGGATATACGTGTATTTTTTTGTTTGCTAAATAAACACAATTATTAGCTGTAAACAAACATGAAAGAATTTCTAAATATTTTCTTCAGCGACGAAGTTATAAGGCTTTAAATTTTATTACAATCCTTATATTATTATCTCGCTGGTTTTTCGTTAACTTTTATTCTGTTTTCATTATTAATATTTTATTTTAGTATATTTATAACAAATGTTTTTCATGCATATTCCCTATACTAGAAATGAACGACAAAAATTTGCACAAAAATATTGTACCATTTGCAGTAAAATTCAGTTACAGATTTATTTTCACA
Source organism: Orthosia cruda (assembly GCA_964057195.1). Classification (NCBI taxonomy): domain Eukaryota; kingdom Metazoa; phylum Arthropoda; class Insecta; order Lepidoptera; family Noctuidae; genus Orthosia; species Orthosia cruda. The sequence goes on from OZ059854.1 coordinate 3,076,773, forward strand.
ACCGCACACCACCGAGAAGCAGTGTTATTGTTGGTTTTAGAATTCAGTTGTGTTACATTATTTCCAACATTGTTGGCTTAATAAACATACCTACTTTCTATCATTCCATCATAATTTTTATACAGTTTCTACAGAACATTGAGTCAAATTTTACTCCTATAGATTTAAAACAGTTTTACTGATTGAAAAGCGTATCCGTGGAGTTTCTTGCACGTTCTTCGCCATAGAGACCTACCGACGCTTGCGAATGTGCAACTAGCTTCATCGTTTGCTTGACAATTTCAAAATAGCTTTAAAAGGATTATTTGAAACAAATTATTAGTATTTGAGTTTTTTTATGAAAATGTAGAATATAAATTGTACTCTACAAAACAATACACCAAAGATGACACAACCTTACACGTGACCAAACAAACTATTGTCATCAATTTTTCCCACCCAACCTCATGACGTACACGCGGGCGGCCCGCCAACCCCGGCCATAGCAAATCACAGACCCACAGACCGCAAATTGGGTGCCAGTAATCATAACTTCACAACGCCACACAACACTACAACATATCTTACGATAAGCCGCTGACAACCCTACCAGCCGAGGATTAGTGACGTAGCTGCCTGTAATCCCGGCATATCCCGGGACAACACGGGAACTATTTGCATACCATTGCAGTTAAATGTCATCTGCGGGATTTGAGACAGTGCTGCGTCTTAGCGGGATTGTAGCAAGTCGGTAGTAATTTTGTGTAATTTCGCAACGGGATTACAGGGGGTGAAGGCTTATAGGGTTAGATGGGGGTAGGAACGTGTAGGCAAGTCGTAATAGTCTATCGTTCGACTGGTGTGGAGTTATGGGATAGGGGTAGGTTTGCAGAGTTTATGCTGTACAAGTCGACTGGGACTGTTTGGTTAAGCTTAGAAGTATAAAGTCGATTTAAGTTGAAATACTTCTGATTGATAATATTGTTAGTTTAATATTTACATTGAATTATTAATGCCTTAATTTAGTTACATCAGGGTAATTGCTAAATATACATTTGTTGACATTGAATCAACTGGTAACAAAGTACTGGATCTCTAGATTTCTCTCTATCATTCAAAACTTTGCTGCTAGTAAATTCAACTTTGAGTCTAAATAAATAAATATCTAATAAAACCTTTAAACATGCAATTATTGTATATATCTGAATCTAGGAAACGGCTCCAACGATTTTCATGAAATTTTGTATGCAGGGCCTTTCGGGGGCGACAAATCGATCTAGATAGGTTTCATTTTTAGAAAACGTCGTTTTCTCCATTTTCACCCGAGCAGAGCTCGGTCGTCCAGTACTATATATTGATCTTTAATATATTTGTAATATTAAATAAAATATGCGTTAAGCTCTACTTTGTATATGAACTTTCAAATGACTGTATCCAATCTTTGCTGTATAATATTAAGAATGCAGAGAAAAACAATATTAAGAATTCAAAAGCTGGTAAAGCTTAGGTAAAGCTCCATACAACGATAATATAAAACTACTATATTATCATTCATAAAAATTGCGTACTTTTGCCCAAAAAATCATCAAAAACCTCTTTAGCACTTATGCACATTTGACCCAAATCACAGCCGAACCCGGGTGAACGATCGTCGCACTTACGCAACAATGACAACTGACAATACAATTAACATAACATATTTATTATACGCCACGTCAAGTATACCATTGTAAAAAAAAGTCTGCGCGCGTGATTAGAATCCAAGCGGCGAATTTGCAAATAATTGTGCACTCGGAGCAATGGCCGAGGCTTACCTTGTGTTACGTGTAAAGAATTGGTCATAAGGACTCCTCATGTTGGGTTTTTTGATCTAACGGCAGTTTTGGAATTACCAGTGTCCCTTGATATGGTTATTGTCTTTGGATTATTATGTAGAAATCGAGGTTTTGTGATTTGTATAGATATTCTTGAGTTATTTCGTGGTCCATAGATCGACGGGTTTGATTCTTAAGAAAGGATTGCGGATTTAAAAGTCTAACTACCTACTAGCTATTAGATTTTCTTTAAATGAAACTACTTTCATACCTGGCGAATACATCGCGAGGAAGCCCAGAATTAATGGTCTGATATCTTCAATATAGAGTGATTAAATGTTATGAATGATGCTTCTTCCTTCTTTATATCAGAAATGATCTTTATCCTGTAGTTATATAGTTTAAAGAGAGATATAATTTGTTCAGAAATTCGTTAGACAAATTTTCTTTAGTATAATGTCAATGGCCCAGATGCTTCTATATCACAGGACTTTTATTTTGCTCATAGGAATCCAGCAGGTTTTAGCTTCCCTAAATTGAGTCGAAATTAGCCCCCAAATAAGTATGCTTTCTTGTTTCTTGCCAAGTTGATCTAGATAGGTTTCTGCAGACTTTTTCCTACTGACGCATTGAGGAAGTAGATTAAATCTAATTTCTTGAAATATGCAGCACTGGTTCCAACTTTACAGGCGCCTCTACGATCTCTCAAAAGGCGCCGTACCAGATCGGTGATTCAGAAAACGTGCATGTGAGACATCTGTGCACTTCCAAAGTAGACTTCTTAGATTTTCTTAAGCTTCCCTGTGCGTAAGCCTTTTAAGTAAAGATTTTATTGTCTTATCTAAACTACTATTTTAAAGGTTCAATTGTTTGCTTGTTTATATTATGTTTTTATATTCACTATATACTTATATCTATACTAATATTATAAATAGGAAAGATTTGTATTTCTGTATGTAAGAAATAAACTTAAAAACTAATGGACTGATTTCAATTTTTTTTTGACCGTTGGGAAGCTACACTATCCCCGGGTGACATAGGCTACTTTTTATCCCTGTATTCCCACGGGAACGGGAACTACGCGGGTGAAACCGCGAGGCGTCCGCTAGTAAAAGATAAATCAGTTTCTAGAACAGAATTCTAAAACAGTGAAATCATGATACGATTATTGGAACTATACAATCGTTGAGTGCTATACGCTATTTTTTTACCGAAAAAATGCGGGTTTATTGTGGAATTCGCTACAGGAGCAAAGTCACCGGAAAAAGGTACTTTGTTAAATATTTGCAAGAGCTGTTCTTGGAAAATGAGTGACGTTATTGTGGTGCCTTAATGTCTAGTAGTATTTATTAAAGCGGTTGACAATTAAGTCAATCAAATCAGATTATGCACAACATTCAGTATCAACCATTTCACTATATTAGCATATACTGGTCAGAAACAGTTCGAGTTCTAATTTTATTTTTACAAATTGACAAGTCTTAAGACTGGCCATAGAGAACGTCTTTTCTTCAATATTCATAATTCGAATTTCCCGTCAAAACACGTCTTCTATTTATAACCCAATTTTGTCGACACCACTTTTATTAGTTAATTTCGAAATTGGAATCTCAACTTTTTAAATAGCCCACAAGTCGTTTATAACACATTTCTAGGTTATAAACTAGGGCCTAACTCACGTGTCGTTAAATTTAGGACGGATAGAAACCTTGGAGTATTTGTGTTCAGGCAACATTGTGTGCACAATGTGTTAGTAAGATATATGTCGGGTTATAATCGACGTTTTGTTGTTTATAGTGGGCTGGTGTTAAGAATATATCGGGGGTATCAGTCGTTAGATTTAGCACAAGTCTGGACTGGTTTCATAGGTTTAAATAATAAAGCCGAACCGTCCGAACGTTTAATACGCGTTAACCATACAATAACCACGGCATTTTTAATGTTAAGTGCTCATGACTGCTCCTGAAGATAGCCGAACGCATGACGAGCTTCAGGCTAGTATGACCAAATTGTGGCATAAGCCACCTCCTTACCGTATATGTAAGTCAATGACTGGTCCAGAGTGTAGGAATAGGGTGGTTGACAATAATATCTATTTAATCCGTCAGTTAGATAACCTAAAAATATTAGACACGTATTTTTCTTTGCCACGTAAACAAAAACGACGACGATACAGTGCGTTGCAATATCGTGTGACTTCACGGTGTACTACTACACTTTATACTGAAAAAGTGACGTCACAAGCCCCCACTCCTGAACTTTGATGCGCTTTATCTTTGTAATTTTTTAAACGTCGTATGATACACGTGTGTATTGATGATTACCGTCCTCGGCTCTCTTAAGGCGCCTCAGCGATAATCACCAACATTACACACTTGTACCATAATGTACTAATTATATTTGATAAAGCAAAAAATACGGGTCCAATATTATTTGATAATCTCACTGACGGATTAAATAGAATTATCATTTTTTTACCCAGGTAACATCTCCATTATTGTGTGCCCAGTAATTTTCTTTTATATTGTGTAGACTTTGACTATAAAATAAACCAATAACCATGATCGCGAATTCTGGTTGTTTTATTGCTAGATGACAACAGACTGACAAGAAATATCACAACAATTAAATAAGCCAATTATGTTTAAACTCTTTATAATTATAGAAACATTCGTCAATCGTTAGCCATATAAATAAGTCTCTGTATATCGAAAATAGAAGTCCCAAAGGTGACCTGAGACAGATCGATCGAACGGTATCAAAATATTTAAAGAAAACCAGATAAAACGCATTTTATTTTTAAAGTCTGCATTCTGAAAGATAACACTCTACCTTCTGTATATATTGTGTATATTTGAATGTCGGTTATGATGGTAAAACTACACGTTTTGAAATCCCTTTTTCGTCACCGTTTTTCAATCAGTAATATGTACTGCCAGACGATGAGAGCTTAAAGAAGAAGTAGAGTTTTTACTGAAATAATTCTGCTTGTAGACCCATATATCCATACAGAAATTTAAAAAAAACATCCAACGTCAGTAATCCTACATATTGATATTGTTTGTTACAACAATGACAGCCCCATTTCGTGTCCTGGCAATTTCTGTCCATTCCAAGTTGCATGGAATAGATCGCGGCATGCGATAAGGTCGCCCGTTATATATATTTTAGTTTCATTCTGTTTGTTTTAATCTGGTGTTCAATAAAGTATATATACATATAATCTTTGCGTCCACTGAAATTATTTCATAGGTCCAATCTTATGCACTCTTATGCATCGGCTGCTACTGAATGGTTTGCAGAACTCAAAAATCTGAATACGGGTTTATTATAAAAGGACGCATTTCAAATACATACGAAAGCTTGCTAGTAACAGTAACTTTAAAAACCTCGTACATAAAATATAGCACCTATTAACACAGCGATAAAGCTATTCCGCGATACTTTAAAACTATTAGCATAACCTTGGCGATTTGAGAAGGCGATCGTTTGAGAGGATGCCAAGCTAAATATTAGCTTCTCAAACTGGTCGGGTTACACAATTGGTTCGAAAGATAAATCAGAAAGTTTGGATGTTGCCTTGATTGTAGAGTCCTATGTAATTTTCTGTATCACTGCAGTATTGAAGTTTTAAATGATTTGTTGGGTAGCAACTTGGTGCCTTCTGTTTTTATTTCTTAATAAGTTTTGTCTGTTTGCTGCAGTAGCGATTCGGCCTTGGTTAGCGGGGTTGTGGTTTCGATTCTCGCATTGGAAACTGTATTATGTATGGTCTATAAATAAATTAATAGGTTGGTATATCGGTTAGCTGAATTGGCGTGAAATTGCATTTTTAATGCAGTGGTGAAATCTTTTTTCAATGACATGAACTGTTATCATCAAGTTTATGCCAGATGCTAGTGAAGTTTCGTTTCCCTTCATTGTTGTGCACTTGTCCTTTATAGTTTCCTTAAGATACTTTCCATCCAAAGTATATTAGTTTGGATTAAATTGCTTGTAGAGCCATTATTTCGGTTTTGATATTTTTGCTCTCCAGTGTACAATTCTTCTTCTTCGGCTGGTGCCTGTCCAATTACTGAAGGTTGGCAATCACATCCAAATACATATTTCTCCATATCTTTATCGAGGATTATTTTTATGAAAATTAAAGTTCCGATTCACTCACTGATTAACTCATCAACACTCAGCCTAATCCATTGTACTTTTTCATGATACGGGTATTGATTCAAAATTCCCACGAGATATGTAAATTCATGGGTGGACGAAGTCGCTGGCATTATGATAGCTTCTGTCAGCATGCTCTCTGTGACTTTCTCTAGCTCTTTCGATCCAGGTACCAAGTGATAGCAGAGTTTAATAAAGAAAATGTATCTAAAGATGGACAGATAAAGATCCCACTTTATGCAAAGATTTTTGTGAAGACAGATATATATCGCTAGATATAACTATCTAGTTATATCTATCATCACAAACCCGTCCAAGCGCGTGTTACATAAACTCACAATACGTGCGAAGGAAAACCCCGCGAACAGCACATTAAAACACATCAGCTTTATTAGAATTCCTCCCAGTTAGCGTATTTATTAGTACATGACCGTCGCAGCCTGCATTCTGCGACGTATCCGGGAGCATGCACGATTATCCACAATTACTTGTACCTTGGGTATGCAGCCCAAGTTCCCACTGAATAGTGAAATCGATATGCCAATCTGCCAATAGATTTCGTAGGCTTCATGTAGATTATGTGAGAGTTCTTGTGCACCTGTGATCAAAGGGGTGGTGAGATTTTGATTTGCATCTGCGTAGTAGCGGTTGCCTTTGATGCTGGTTGACATACTAGTTGATGAGCTTATCTGCGTATTAATTTCTAAGTCATCAGTGGCAACACTATATATCTGCATCGTTTGTACTGGGTCTTTTCTATTGTTACAATTTTCATTTGTCAATAGGTTTATTTTTTTGACTTTGGCAATATTCAGTACAGTACAGTTTGGTAAGATTTAGGTAAAGTTTTTCATTTCAACTAACGGTTTTATATTTTTTTGAAGTTACATCTTCAGTCTTCCTGCTTGACTGTTAGGTATCAGTTGCATAATTTTATGTCATTAATCGGACAATATCACCTACGCCCAATTTACTACGTTGATTACTGATTCTAAAAAGCTTTATAGTTTTATAGTTTTCAGAAGATGATTTTACATACATGAAGCAATTTTATAACTTCATTACTATCAATAAAATTTACTACTTCCATTTGCGTTAAATCAGACGGAAAATTCTCAGCATTTTCATTTGCACATACTTGATCACTTAAATCTTTACGACCTATATTTCAACCCACCCCATTTTAAAGACATTCAGTACATACCACAGCTGCGGTGAAAAACGCAAACGTTTCGCCTCGTACGAACTTTGAACGAAACAACTTGATGTAAGTTCTGCCCGAGAAGGTCGCTGGATTGCACATGGGGTGCAATCTTTATAACAGCGGGTTTATGGCAAACATTATGGTTTATTTTACGTAACTAAGCCCTAGATTTGTATCGATACCTTTGAAGATCATTAATCTACAATTTTGTGTTGTTTAGTTTCGTAAAAAAATCGGGTCTCAATTTGTATGGTTCTTGTCTTTACGCTGTTTCATTGGAATCATTTACATACTTCTAACTTTACTTTTTGGTTTTATGTGCCACCTATATTGTTTCAGGACAACGCACGCTATTATTAAATAAGGTACCAATATAATTAATTTGACATAAAACATCTATCTAAAGGTGCTAAAGGCTAGAACAGAAGTTTTATGTATGTCACTAAATTTTTATACACGAGAGACATCGCGTCTTGTTTTATTGTGTGTTTCATCTTTATCATTCGTCACTTTAGTAACCGCTTTTTTCTTGCCTAGCATAGCGTTTTGATCACAAGCGGAAGCGTTTTCTTTTAACCCCGCGTCCACTCAACCCACAACTTTAGTTCTTGAAACTATTTTCTATTTGTGCGCAACTGCTCAGCTGCTACTATTCTTCAAGTTGTTCGGTATAAATACCTACTCTGTCTGCACCTATGTTGATAACGAATCTATTTGTTCAAAGGTATGCAGCCATTTGGATATTGCATTCCTCTGCAGTAGGGTTAATACTGGCAACCAACATTTATTACCAAAGGTCTTCTTTCCGTGGAAAAAAGGTTTTGACAGAAGAAGAGATGACCTATATTGTTGTGTATATAGTTTTTTTTATGTTAGATCTATTTATTTATATTCTTATAACAGTTCCAAAAAAGCTTTCTCTGAACAATTTCCTTGACCAAAAAAATCATCTACATAAAAAACATTTTTCGACCTGCAAAAACCCGCGAGCCAACTCCAAGAAAAATCTACGAGCTTTTTTACGGCCTAACTATCACGTTACGAAATTATTGTATTTTCTTGACACCATAACGAGTTTACGAGCAAAGTCGTAAAATAAGCCACGTGTGCCATGAAAAACGCGTTCCTGATGGTTTTGGTGCATTATATCTACGCTATTTTTGATTGGGCAGTTTTGATTGGGCAAGAATCAGAATTTGTTGATTAAGATTTAACTTTACGATTTAAGGTCTGGATTGTGGTGGTTTTATAAATTTTATAGGATCTAGTGAACTGTTTTCGTTCAATTAACCTGTATAGTTGTCCTACTAGTACTGCTGGGCGAAAGTAAATAACAGTAATAGTAGTAGGATAGGAGGAGCTCGTGGCTAAATAATAACAGCCGCACAGGTCGATCTTCAAGGTTAAGCAACGCTTGCCGAGGTCGGTCCGTGGATGGGTGACCATTTCAACATACGTAGTTTCCTCCGTGCCTCGGAAAGCACGTTAAGCCGTTGGTCCCGGCTGTCATTTGAAGATCTTTGACAGTCGTTACGAGTAGTCAGAAGCTTGAAATCTGACACCAGTCTAGCCAAGGGGTACCGTGTTACCCAGTTACTGGGTTGTGGAGTTCAGATAGGCAGTCGCTCCATGTAAAGCACTGGTACTCAGCTGAATCCGGTTAGACTGGAAGCCTACCCCAACATAGTTGGGAAAAGGCTAGGCAGATTGATTGATAGGATAGGATGATAAAACTCTATGGTTTTGAACTCCAAGAACCACAGCTAGCCAAAGGCTTTAGTTTTTCTGTAATAGCCTTGTGGTCTTCACTTGACGATAGACTTAAAATGCCCGAAATAGTATATATGTTTGAAAATCATTAGGTTAAACTCAAGCAACAAAATTATATTCTCAAGATTACTGAAGGTAAAATAATAAAATACTTGTCTTGCTCTTATTAATAGCCATGCGACTAGTTTTATAACCTTGGCTTCGGGAAAACGCTAACAAAATCAACATAGTCGCTATGGTTATTATTATAAAGGAAAAGTCTTATTCTATTAGGTAACTGGTAAAAACCTCAAAGGAAAAAGGCCATAGTCATTTATATGTAGATGATATTGTAATCTAGATCCTGGTTTACGTAAAGGTGTCATTACCAGAGCTTTAAGCTTTACATTAGACCTTACACTGATGTGTGGATTTAATTTGATTGCCCTAACATTTTTATTTTTATCATTATTTGCATCTCTCTCTTGTCCTAAGTACCATCTCACTTAATATTTATAAATCAATCACGCGTCAATGGGTAAAAGGATATATCTTTGAAACTTGGCACATAGTTATACCATGACCTGAATTAGGACACACGATATAGTTTATCTCGGAAGTACGTTCCCTTGGGATTCTTTCCGACTTTGACACGAGCAAAACCACTGGGAGAAGCTAGTATCTTTAAGTTATTTGATATGAATTTAGTCTCTAAGAGAAGTTTCATCTTCCTGATGCAAATTTTGTTTTAATCTTGATATATCGCCTTAAAAGAGAAGGACCTCAGGATTTCAGCATTGTTAGCTAACTCAACGTATAAACAATGCACCAAAATGAGATAAGAGCAGCTTGAAGACAATGTTACAAGAGAGCAACTTACCTACGTGAAATGGTTAAAACCTCCACTCCCGTTTACAGAAGACTTATACATCCATATCAATTTTCCCTAGCTAAAGCAGATCAAGCCCTCAGACATGTGCAAATCGATGTATTTGATAGCTCATTACCGACTCTCTAATCCGCCGCAAGGTTTACCATACTAATATATGCAACCAGCCAGGTGCACTTGCACACATGTTTCTTACAAGCTTTTCAACATATTTCGAATGCATGCCGTTTAAGTACCTAAATACATATAATCGTACAAACATTTTGCATTCCATTTAACAATAGGATTTATTGTAAATTTACGTGCTGCGTGCGATAAGCGCGTTCGTACGCATCACTTGTTGCGCGCCAAAACCGCGCGTGGCAAGATGGCCGACGCTTTTTTTTCACGGCATCTTTCCGCGTGTGCCGTGATTTTGGCCAGTTCTCCTGTGTGACGTCGACGACCCAGTTAGGTACGCCAACCGGTGCCACGGCCAAGTCCATCCGGGCATCCCCAATGAACCAGCGCCAATGTCTATAAAATAAATCGTACGCACGAAATAAAGAGAAAAAAATTATAATGAAGTAAACGTCAGCTCCTGATTTGCCGCCAAAACCTGGGTGAACGCACTCCAGTGTTTTGGCATGGCTCGTTGGATGTTGTCCTAATAGTTCGTTTATTTGATAAGGCGTTTTATTATTACCGCACGGACTTTTAATCAGTTCGCAATGGTTTGACATTAATGCTGTCGTTACTGAGAATTATTTTAGGCTAGTTGCATTGCCAACGTTGAAAAGCGAAATGTTTTGAGTGTTGGTCACATTGACAGTGAGTACATGAGCGGTGTTCCATAGTTAATCTGTTCACGACAAAATAATCGCAGAATCGTTTGATTTTGCGGTCGTTTGACTTAGTAGTCGTGTTCCAGATTGCAGTACGTTAGTCGTCAGCTATCTGCAAGCGGTCGATTTTATCGTCAATGTGCGCCTCGTCTAAAAGTATAATAACATGAATATCGCGATTCCCGTGTATGATATCATCATAGTAGCAGAGACGGCTCGTACCGAGAATCCACTATGAGCGAACCTTTGCCAACAATCTTACTATTCAGCATTTGTTGTTCTTATATTTGCCAAATATTTGCACCTTATCGCCGGCGTATTGTGATAGTTTTACGAGAGCCATTTTTATATTTTTATTTCGCGCGCATTTTGGCCGTGTTTCCAATATGGTGGCTGTTTGTTTTGGGTAATGAGGTAATGTGAAGCTTTTCATGTTATTATGTGGATGTTTGTTCATTTTTGTGGGTTATACTGAGGGATCAAAGGTTGGGAATATTCTTATGAGTTTGGATAACCATTAAACTTATGGATAGGATTAATTTTAGATTAATTGGGATTCCTAACGGCTCTTGTGCAGGGAAGGTCATTTATGTCTGTGCCATGCCTTTCAGCTGAAAGATACAAAAACAAAGAACGCCAATCACAAGCCAAGACATACAAATCTATAACCGATCAAACACACTTGAAATCAAAATTGAAAGAAAAATCCAAGACGATGCTTTCGTTCAGGCTATTGGCTCTTACATTTGGCATGATAAAACTGATAATTTTATAACAAGGGGATTCCGGCCACGTGTGTCCATGGATCCTGCCAAGGGGGCACACCAAGCGCTGGCACTCTGGCAACCGCCTCGTCTGTGGTGGCAGCCAACTCAATGTTTTGACTAGACCTTTTTGTTTATACCTGCGGAAGTTGAGCGGTTTGTTTAGGCGAATCAATCATTTGGTAGTTTGTAATTTTTTCGTGAGTTTGCATCGTTGTCGATTTGGGAAGGTGTGTGGGCATTTGATTGAGTTGTAAACTGTATGAATGAATGGTGTGTACTTTGATTTACCTAGTTGTTTTTTTCTGAATGATGTTGGTGTTGTCTTGGTTAGTTTTTAATGCAGGCTTCAGTTCGGTTTCTTTGTTTTGTGTCTTGAGTTTTACTTCATCTAATTCTAGTTTATAAAAGTATTAGTCCATCATACATTCGGGCAAGAATTGGACCCGTTGAGGAAAAATATAGTTGAAATCTTACTTGTTGAACCATTAATATTATTTTTTTGGCATATTACTTTCTTCGTTCAAAGGTTTTCTTTTTAATATTGTGAGTCAAAACAAATCACTAAAACAACAATTCACTTTCTCACTCTTCTATAACATTAATAAAACGCACAAAGCATTAGCAATAATTCTTCTAGAAGTCTTTTCCAAGTTTGACTCAACCACTGCCCACTAGACAAGCTTAGATTTTCTATTCACGTTTTCCAATAAAGTATTGTTGTAGTCGATCCTAAGTAGGACACAGAACATAGTATCGATGCGAATTCCTGCGATAATAATACAATAAAGTCTGAAATCGTAGAGTAATTTATTGATTCTGTCACAATGGATGGGCTTGCCCCTTTCTATTTGTACGTGATATAAAATTTTACTAGAGAATGTGTCAAGGATACGGGCATCAGTGTTTTTTTTGCTGGGTCATAGTAACAAATGACTGTCTATATGTTGTCATCTAAAAGTGGAAGTTTTATTCAAACTAATTAAAAAAAAATTTTTCGTGGTATCGTTGATTCTAAATTAATAGTGTCTTGATCAGAATTGAGCTACGCCAATAGCATTAGGATTTGCCTTGTAATCTGGGTTGGTTTGGTCTTGTTGCACAGAGAGCATGAAAACTGGTGAGGCATTGTTTGCTATATGGTTGCTAAGAGAGGCAATCCTGTTGTAGACATGAAAAATGTTGGTGTTGACAAGACAATATTAAAAAAATTGTTTTCAAAAGTGATGATAATGCAAAAAAACGGTGTATTTGTAAAGCTATTTTCGATTGTGAGCACCTCAATTTCACTTTTATCTAATAAAGACGTAAGCATCCTAACCATAGTCTAATCTAAATTTTCCAACGTTTTAATTTTCCCGAGTTGTCATTTAAAGTCCTCCTTTTGGCTGTTGACAGGCAATGAGCTAGCTACCTGCTGCTATTTATAAGCCATTGCTAATTCTCATTCTAAATTTACTGTCAGACACTTTTAGTCGTATCTACAGATGTCGTACTATACCGTCTCGAGAGGAGAAGGTTAATATATTGTGAGTCTAGGTGGTTATTATTGGGTTATATTTTAGACTAGTGTAGGTATTTTGTTAGTGACTTTACCTATAATTTTTTTATGTTTGCCAATGTTTTCGAAATAAATGTGATTTCAAAGATTAGCATATTTTTTTCTAAATTTAGCTTATACAGACAATATATTATTGTTTACTAGTTTCTCCCACGGCTTCGCTTTAATGGTATATTACAAAGAAAAAGTTTATTTTCCGGGCTAAACAGTAGTCTATGGTATTAACAATAGTGTAAATTTGTATCAAGGAAATATTTTTGTCATCGGGTCAGTACTTCTAGGGATTATCGCCTACAAACTAACACACAAACAATTTTACCAGATTTATAATTATTGTTTAGATAAGGAACTACCCCACAATGGCTAATAGGTTAATCCAATTTCCCAGCATGGGGCTGATAGATTTGTCTGCGCGTTTTTCACATCGGACCCTTTTAGTGATATAGTTAATTCTAATATTATTCTCGTCCCCATATTCGTAAGTAACCGTAATAATGAACCAATTGCTGGTTTGTTTAAACTTTTATTACCTATTATTATAGTTGAATGTACGTTTGATGACACAGGAGAAATTAATATAATAGTCTCTAGACAGATTTTTTTGAACGTAAATGCTGCTTAGGTCCTGATTCCTGAATGTTTCTAATATCCTTGCCTACTGTCTTACGCCTAGCAAATGCTTCATGCGGTATTAATAAGATTATTGTTGTAATAGCATAGTCATTATTAGCAAACACAACTTTCGGGCCTTTTAATGTAGTTATTTGCCTTTGAATAATTTGTCGTTTTTTTTTTCTTTGACTATTAGAAGCAGCTATAAGGGTTACACTGGCGTTTTGCCGGTCTATTTTACCCCAATTTTATCTGAATTCTAGACTGTTAGGTTCTCGACTTTCTGATCTCGACCATCAGAACGACTATCTAAATCTTTTTAGGTTATTCTCTGTTGATATGTATATAGGTCTTCAAAGTTCTGATGAATCAACACGTAAGGGGTTCCTCGTAGCCATTTTGCAAGTGATACTGTTTATCATTCATTCCACGTTTCTACGCAAACTTTTAGAACATATCGGTGTCCGAATACTTTGACTATTCCTGTCACGATCTATAATACTATCGCTCTGACCCTTGATCTTTTACTTTTGAATATTTTTTTTATATGACCGTTGATATTTTGTTGTTCTTATTTCGTTTGTTTCATAACGAGCTGGTTAAGCAGAAGAGGTCAATATATAGTATAATCAGTTTTATGTTATGAATCTTAATGAGTGGATTCATGACTTGTGAATATATTATCCTTCTTAACAACGAAAGAATAACAAACAAGCTCAATATAAAACTTATCTTAAAACTCCGCACACATCTTTAAAACGTCACAGAATACCTTCGATTGATTAAAATTCCGTGCAGAAAACAAAAGAATGTGGTCAAGAAAGGAATATATCAAAAAATCAATAAATTATCATCTCAAAAATCAGGCACGAAAAATCGATACGAGTACCAGAATGGGGTAGGCGGTAAATCACAACATATTTGCATATATTACGCTATGATTCAACGCATTACAATACAGTATTTGTTTCGCACATGCGCGATGCATACGTTATTAATGTTAGCCTGTACCTCACGTAGATCTTTTTTTTCTTTTGTCTGTACATGACACAATTAGGGCTACTGGTATTGAATAATAAGAAAGACGGTTTTTGATATGTATGACAGGTGTGTGGACTGAGAATGGTAAACGGTTGGCGTTTTGGACATGATTCGCATAGAACGTGCTGGATCTTACTTCGGAGAAAACACCATCAGTCATAATAATGTGTTCTTTGTTTTGGCCTTTTGATTCTTTACGAGTAAGAGTTTGAATTTTAAGCCAAGGTATTGGAATGAGATCTAGTGATCCGTAAAAACAGTCTGGGAAGGATAAATCTAATATAAGTCAGTGAGAATTGTGATGATAGCTGAAAAACTCCACCTCTAATAGACTAATACTAGAAGTAAATACCAAATTTCATAATATACAGAACTAGTCACCAGCTCCGGCTTTGCATGGGACGAATTATATAGAAAAATTTTCCTCGTGTACCGATTTCTATTAGTCAAAATCATATCATAATCTGTTGCGTGGTTTTGAAGAAGTTAGCGGAGAAACAGAATAGACGTCGACAGACGCGGACGGTGACTTTGTTTTATACTATTTAGAGTTATTAAAGAATGGTATATATTGGTTTCATATTTATAGGTGTCTCATTGGAAGATTTAAAACAAGTAAAAGGATTATAGGTTTAAAAAGAATCTAGAATGTTTATTTGAACAGAGCAGAATTAGAAAATAATTTTTAACCAAAAATAAATATTTAGGTTGAAAAACAAATAGAAATAGCTAATCGACTGCTTATTCGATTTTGAGATGTTTGGTCTACAATATTTAAATTCAAAGGATTTGTTTGGGTTTGGAACTTTGAATTCTTCATTTTCGAGGAAATCTGTATCCACCTGCAAATAATCAATTCATTAGCACTTGCCTTAATAAATTAGCTCAGATTTACCTAGCTATGTCTAGAAGTCTGTTCTACAGTAAATTTATTGTTTCATTACCGATTCCATTCTTCGTTGTCCATTCAAGAGATGTTTATATTCGACTCGATAGTCGTATATAACGCAACAAATAGATATGAAAACTAACTTGTCAGTTTATTTATAGATGCCAAAACATTCCTAATGTTTTTGTTTATTTAAAAAACTAAATTTATGTGAACGAAGCTCAGAGTCATCAGTCTGGATTGTATAAACCCTGAAAATCTTATTTGTAAAAGCATTGAGTGCTGGAATAATCGTAGCTTATACAAAGATATGAGGAAGATCGTTTATTTCAAAGTTTGGGATGTCGATACTGATGAATTTATTACGTCCGAAACTAAACGGGTCTTTTTTTCACTTTGGGAATTTGGGGAAGGTGTCCCACGGTGGGCGCCAATTAAGAAAATTGAATCTACCAAGTTAATACCTGTTTTGAATGTTCTCCTTGTTCACAGGACGAGTTCCATCCGTTCATAGAGGCCCTGATGCCATTTGTAAAGTCCTTTTCGTATACTTGGTTCAATTTACAAGCGGCCAAACGGAAATATTACAAGAAACACGAAAAACGGATGAGTCTCGAGGAGGAACGCCACACTAAATATGAACTACAGGTAAATTTTGTACTAATTTTAGGTGTTTTTTCATGTTCCACAGCTCACAGACATAGCCTGGTACTAAGGTTTCCAGTGCCTGCCATTTCATGTCCTCACAAACGTCCTGATTCGGAGCCAATATCTTTCGGACTGACAGCTATTGCTTCCGATGCGGTAATCCAACTAGCGACAAGAGACGCTCCTTCCGATAGATATTCTGAATATATTGGGAATTGGTAGGTATACTTTTTGTGAAATTGTAGAATCTTATTTGTTTAATCGTTGTGACTTAATGTTTCTAAGCTGCTTTTGGATCGTAAGTGGCTATTGAATTGTTAACACCTACAAATACAATGATAACTTCACAAACATTCACTGAAGTATAGAGGCAGCTATTTCTCAATATCTGATTATTCCAGCTTAGTTTTGGATTTGAATCTACATTCCCCATTCATTGATTCATTCATTTTATAGTTATATTTTTTTGGTACATATTTGTTTACTATTTACTGTCAGAGGCAATGATCAGTTAACCCAAAGCAACAATAGGCTTCGGAAAATCTAATAACACTGAGACTATAGATATCCATAAAATACTACTATTGATCTACAATTTGAAACGTCACAAAAACATAATAATGTTGCTCCTAACTAAATTCATCTGGTATATCAATAACGAATTCCATTATACAATTTGTCGAGATAGCTACTAAATATATATACCATGGCGATGATAACTTGAGCAATAGTATAGAAAACTTCGGAACACAAGTTAAACAATCACACTTGCAGAGTTATTATCCAATAGAAAAAGAGCTGTCTTCTCTCAAACTAATTTAACCCTTTTATCAATTCCAGAACGAAAAAGCAGAAGTAAAACAAAAATGGGCGTCGCGGTTGTTAGGGAAGCTGCGCAAAGACATAACACAGGACTGCCGGGAGGACTTTGTGCTCAGCATCACCGGCAAGCGGCCAGCCGTGTGTGTGCTGTCAAACCCCGACCAGAAGGGCAAGATGCGGAGAATAGACTGCTTGAGGCAGGCTGATAAAGTAAGTCTGATTTTATGTATTACTGTCTACTCTTTAAACATCTCTTGGAAATTTGAAAGCTCTGGAGCTGGTAAGCCCTGAAGATTGGTTTACAGAAGATTGGGCTCTGTTTCTTAAAGACTCACAAAACCAATGTCGGGAGATGTTGCAAGAGAGAGAGGATTGTGAAGTAGAAGTTGAGAACATTGTATATAAAAACACAATCCTTAAACGGGAGCTAGTTGAACTTAGTCAGCAATACCAGAATGTTGTGGATGAACGCGACCAGCTGATGGTAGTCACGGATGGTTTCAATAACTGCAGTAATCTATACGAGGAGGCTTTAAGTAAAGTTAGGGATCTAGAAGAAGAATTGATTCACGCAAATAATCATATTTTTAAATTACAAAAAGAACAGGAATCAACTCAGGTTGATGAAACTTGCCATTTGTATGATGAACTTATTAAATCAAATTGTAAACCGGATTCAATACCTACAAGTAAGCTAACTGAAGATTCTTTAATAAATAAGAAAAATTGTTCTAAAGTTAGTCATAACAAACTCAAAAAATATGCAAAACTAAATAGAATAATTAGAAATGGTAACAAGTTTAGGAAACAACACAAGTTCTTTATTAAAAATATTCCACTCAGGAAAGAACGTGTTGACCTAGTTAATAAATTAAATAATTACCAAATTAAATTAGAAGACAGCAAGAAAATTTATGAGATTGACACTCACCGCTTGCAGTTAGAATTGCAGGTACTTGAGAACAGACTTAGTTCTCTTTACAATAAATATACAAATTCAAAATTACAAATTAAAGAACACATTTTGGCCGCAAATGAGTTAGTGAGGTGTCAATGTAACTGCCAGACAGTCTCAAATCTAATTGCAGTCCATCCTGATGCTACAGAGGACCCGGTCCAAGCTGAGAGGGTGTCTCAAAACAGTGTCTTCGTACAAGACATATCAAATGTAGCACAGGATTTGCCTCAAGTAGACCGGCCTGAGAGTGCTGGCTTTTCATCAAGTCAAAGTAAAGAAAGTTTTCATTCAGTTATATTTTCAGACGGTATTGGAAAAGGTTTCGGTAAATTACTAAATGGCAATCAGAGTCATTCCACTTTTAATTATTGCAAGCCCGGGTCATCTTACAAGCAAATAATGGAATCTGTGACAAAGAATATTTATAAACCAGATACCAATTTAACTGTATTTGTAGGTAATAGTAAAAAAGTAAACAAAGATGACATCACTGAGTGTGTAAAAGAGATGTTAAAGTTAAATTGCAGTAAAATTATTTTGTGTGCCTTCCCTTACTTGGATAAATTGTCAAATAGACAAAATAATCACATTCACATGCTTAATAAGCATCTGCACTTTCTTGTGAGTCACTATAGTGACAAACTTGTTTTTTTTGACATCAACATTTTTGTTGATAAATTAAAGTCGACAGGCGATACTTTGTATCTGCCTCTTAGGGTAAGACATCAAATAGCTCGGCTATTATCTTATACAATAAACTCAGACATAAGTAGTATGTCGAAGTATACAGTTATTATTGATATTAGTAATAGTACTAATTTAAAGGTGGTCAATACCTTGAATAACGTTAGCAAAAATGCTATTAATATTTATTCTTTAAACTAGTTGATAGGACAAGGGAGGGTATCAATAACGGAATAGTTGCGAGTATGTCCACCATTAAAAAGGTACCTTCTTGCTCGCAAAAAAATAATTTAAGAAAAGGGTCTGAGCAGAATTCTCTGAAATTATTTCACCAAAATATTCAGGGTTTTTCTTCAAAGGAATTAGAAATCGAACTGTTTTTAGAAAAAACAATGTTTGACATTGTTTGTTTCACTGAGCATTGGCTGAAAGATTACGCAATGCTAATCAATTATGAAAATTATACTGTGGGCAGTTGTTTTAACAGAAATATTATGTTGCGTGGGGGTTCACTTATATTAATTAAAAATGGTATTAAATCAAAACCTCGTAAAGATATAGTAGACCTCTCAGTTGAACATAGTGTTGAACTGTCCTGTGTTGAGCTGGATAAGCATGTCATAGTGTGCGTCTACAGACCCCCTAATTATAAGAACTACTCTATATTCGAGTCAGTGATGGAAGATGTTTTGGCAAAACTCGCAATGGGTAATAAACTAGTAATTGTCTGTGGTGACTTTAATATTAATATTCTAGAAGATAATTCAGATAGAAGTAGGTTATTAAATCTCTTTAAATCATTTAATTTGTCACATGTGTTTACGGAACCAACCCGAACTACGCTGACTTCTGCTACATGTATTGATAATGTTTTTTGTTGCTGCAACTACTTGGACAATGCCATTATAAATTATCTGCCTTCGGATCATAGTGGGCTACTTGTGACATTTGAGTCCAATATGCTAATTAAACAAGTGCAGATTCAATCCAGACCAATAACATCCGGTAAATTAAATAAATTTAACAGCACTTTAATCGCTAAGTTAAGCGATCAGGACCTCACAGTGAATGACGGTAATATTTTGTATGATGAAGTTTTTTCAGTGGTTCAAAAAGAGTTTAATAACACTTTTAAGAAGATAACTAAAACTGTATGCCCTAAGTTTTTATTCAGTGACTGGGCGACTACAGGACTTAGAAAAAGTAGGGAAAGACTTTACGAGCTATATGGCCTTAAGCCTTGTATGAACACTGAAACGTTTAATAAGTATGTTGCTACTTACTCGAGAATTTTTAAAAATACATGTAAGGCAGCTAAGGCCTTGTATATTAGAAATAAGGTTAAATTAGCAGAAAATAAAATCAAGACGGTTTGGAAAATTATAAATAATGAAACGAACAGGAATAAAAGAAATAATCCTGATTACACGCTTGAGACCACACACGGACTTATTAGAGATAACAAAAAAGTTGCGCAAGAATTTGTAAATTTCTTTACCAACATCCCAATTAAAACTACTGAAACCTTAAATTCTTCGCCCGCGCTTGCTTTTGGATTATTAAACGCGAACGTTTCAGCCTGCCCGAATGTATTTAACTTTTCACATATAAACCCCATAACAGTAATAAAAGCTTTTAAGCAAATCAAGATCAAACCGACTGAAGATCTGTGGGGAATGTCCATCAAAGCTTGTACCTCCATTATTCAGACTATAGCGCCGTACTTAGCTGTAATTTTTAATTTGTGTGTGGATCAAGGAGTCTTTCCGGATCTAATGAAATATAGTAAGGTTATACCACTTTTTAAATCCGGGGACAGTAAAGACACAAATAATTATAGACCAATATCCGTGTTGCCGGTTTTCAGCAAGGTATTTGAGAAGATAATGCTTAATCAAATGCTCATTCATTTTAATACGAATAAAATCTTGCATGATAAACAGTATGGTTTCACCAAAGGACGTTGTACAACTGACGCTGGTGTCACCCTATTAAAACACATCTTTAATGCGTGGGAAGAGTCGCAGGATGCCATAGGTATCTTCTGCGACCTGTCGAAGGCGTTTGATTGCGTTAATCATGAAACATTACTTCTGAAACTTGAGCATTACGGGCTAGGTCAATCAGCGTTAAGTTTGGTTGAATCTTATTTAAGTGATAGACAGCAATTAGTTCAGATAAACGGTGTGAATTCGTCGGGGTTAAACGTGAAAATGGGGGTACCCCAGGGCTCAATATTAGGTCCTTTCTTATTTTTAATATACATAAACGATTTACCCCGTTTATTGGAAAACAAACTAAACATGGTGTTATTTGCTGATGACACATCTTTAATTTTTAAAATAAATAGACGTACTTGTCAGGTTGACGACGTAAATAACGCGCTACGGCAGGTTCAGGATTGGTTCACTGCAAATAATTTAGTTTTAAATGGTAAAAAAACCAAGTGCGTAAAATTTTCCTTGCCGAATGTAAAAAGTACTGATTGTGACATTATCTTAAACAAGGAGAAGCTAGAATTCGTCGATAAAACGGTTTTCCTGGGGATCACGCTAGACTCAACGTTACAATGGGGTCCTCATTTAATATCACTTGCAGGGCGGCTAAGTTCGGCAGCTTATGCTGTTAGAAAGATTCGTCAATTTAGTGATGTAGATACCGCGAGGCTGGTCTATTTTAGTTACTTTCATAGTATAATGTCTTACGGTATTTTACTATGGGGAAGGGCTGCAGACATTGAGTCAATTTTTATTCTGCAAAAACGAGCCATCAGAGCGATATACAATCTTCGCCGGCGCGATTCTCTAAGGGAACTGTTTAAGGGCATTAACATCATGACGGTTCCTTGTCAATATATTTATGAAAATATCATGTACGTGAGAAAAAATTTACATCTTTTTAGTAAAAACGGAGATAGACATAATTACATTACTAGAAATAGGGACCAATTAGTTCAACCAGGTTTCAGACTGGCTAAAGTAGCCTCTTCTTTCATGGGGTACTGTACAAAATGTTACAATAAAATTCCTCCCCACATTCTAGAACTGAATGAGACGAAATTTAAAACTTGTATAAAACGCACACTATGCAGGCAGGCATATTATAAGTTGGGGGATTACATCACTGATAAAAATGCTTGGCTCAATGCTACTCTTGCTCCACAACCACTAGGGCGCAAAAACAAGTGATATGCAGAACATTATTGTTTTGTAGAATTGTTGGACCTGCTGAAGACTGTATGAATATATTTGTATTATATAGACTCAATTTCTTTTAGTATAGTATAACTGCGCAGCACGTGTGTGAGTACTATGTACCCAACTGTAAATCTACCATTTGCTGTACCTCGGTGTCGTTCGTTGACTTGTGTTTGCCCTAGCAGTTGAGTGTGTCATGCTCTCTCAAATGTCTCTCTGATGGTGGCGTGTGTGTTGGATCATTCGGTTCCCTTCATGATGGTTGAGCTGGGTGGTGCCGATTCAAGCGTCATGTTCGTGAACGGGCGCCGTCAGTTGGGATTGGTCTTAACTTAACTGCTTCGGATGCTAGTGTTTTTCTAGCGCTTATTATGTAACTGCACAGTACATGTGTGAGTACTTTTAATACTTTGTACCTGTACGTAGTATAGTATGTAGTGATTCTGGGTGCATTGTCCTCACACATATAAATTTATTAATGTATGTACTTATGTACCTAAATATTGTAAAAAAAACATTTTTTTTTTTTTTAAAAGAGTATGTATGGAGTTTCTTGTGCGTTCTTCTCCATAACAAGCTACTTTCCGAATGCACGGTAGAATCAATTTTTATTCCTTGTAAATTTTAATGTAACTAACGTTCAAAAGTGCCGCTTTGTGGCCTAGTTGAAATAAAATATCTTTGTCTTTTTGTCTTTTGTCTTTTGGGCTTTGTCGCAATAAGGTAAACAAGTGAATTTAGTGGGGCCGACATAACCTGATGTTGGTTGCAAGTACCTATACCTATAAATAAAGAGATAGAAAAAATGGATTTGGATTAGTGAGTTCATGTGAAATTCGAAGTGAAACTATGTTTACCTCTTCTTCTTCTTCGTTGTATCGATGATTCCTCAATTATATACGTTTTGACCAGAATTCAGCCACGGCCGTAACTCCGAAATCGTACTGCGGGTCATTGGAGTACCCCCATCTAACTAAGTTGTGCCTGCAGCGACCAACTTGGCTTCGGAGACGATTTCAAGATTTCTAGATTTCCGGAGGAGGATTTTTGAGGAGCCACAGTCTCTTCTTTGCCTCACTAGACCTGCTGTCATTAATTGGTTTTGTTAACCTCAGAAAGCTTTTCCGAGTCTTCAATCTGCCCCTTGGCTTGTCCACATTGTATAAAGAGTGTCGTCCATCTGTCTCCTGCTTGTGTTTTTCGGCATAACAGGCCACTTCTCTATATTGCAAAGATATATATATTGTTATTATTAGCACATCCATGCCTAGTTTATAAGTGTTGAGGTTCCAACTGAAGAGAGACGTTTGCATTAGGATCACCGCGTCAACCTCGTCGTTAATCTTTCGTCGCTCGTATGAAGCTTACTAATTGCTTAGTATAATGTTATGGCATGCAATAGACATGTTATATGCTCAATATTTTCCTTTATTTAAGTAACATCAGACCAACATAACCGTTATTTATTCATTTAGTTTATTCGAAAAGCTAATTATAACACATTTTTCAACCATTATTGAATTTAATCTGCTAAGTGGCTTTCCTTGACGTATTTTTTTACTAATTTACTCCTTTTCTCATTTCAGGTATGGCGCCTAGACCTCGTAATGGTGATCCTATTCAAAGCGATCCCCCTGGAGAGTACAGACGGCGAGCGCCTGGAGAAGCACCCAGAGTGCACGCAGCCTGGCCTCTGCGTGAACCCCTACCACATCAACGTGTCCGTTAGAGAGCTGGACCTGTATCTGGCGAACTTTATAAACAGCTATGGTAATGGGAGCGACGGTCTGCCAGGTCTCTCGCTCATATCTGTTTTTTGTCTGCTTCATGGTTTTGGTTTTGGGTGGGTGTTGATTACAAGTTTCTACTAGGTACTTCTCTTGAAGTGAGAACAGTTTATGAATGGACAGTATTATTAACTGGATACCCAGTTGAGGTCGCTATCTATGTATACCTAAAGTTTAAGTTTAACACATAAATTATTTTTTATAAAAATCTCTGAAATCAACTAATCAGGAGATTATGAATTCAAAATTCTCTATAGATAATTTGAATTAAGAATCTGCAAGAAATGTTGCTATGATTATACATGATAAAATTAATGACGGCGACTCAGTAAAATAGAGAGTTGAAGATGATAATGAATTAGATCTAAATGTTGTAGCCGATTATGCAATTAATAAGAAACTAGCGGTTGAAACAATCATGACACTCAGCTAAGTTGATGATGATGTACTCAATACTCATCCCATTTCGTTACTATAAGTTGCACAAAGTAGATATAAATATTTAGAAGTAGCTGCATGTATTTATTTATTTAAGGCCCAGTTTTCTGATCCGTAGTTGTTTCAATCAATGGGTAAATATGCAAACCAGCGGTTTGAAATTACGGCAAAACGCGTTTATTCATCAATTATTAATCTAACAAAGAATCAAATAATTAACTCTCCTTTGACAATTTGTGAGGGCAATTGATATAAAAGGGCACAGGAAATTTGAAACCACTGGTTGATTTAACTACGGATCAAAAACTGTGCCTAAGTTTCATTAATTTTAGTTCCTCTCATTTCTTTAGTATAGTACATTACCTAAGTAGCGGTCCTTTTATAATTTAGAACTGTATCTGAAAGATCGACAAAAATATGATCGACCGCAATGAAACTGCTTGTAGTCGTAGTAGCAAGTATGGCAATATAATCACTTAATAGTCATATTATACTATCTCTATATCCAACGACGTCACGAAAAACCAAATCATTCTCACTCTTAGAGACGGTTCCCTCTGTGTTGTGATATTATGATATTTTATTCAAATAACTGTCCACATATGCTACTGCATATAAACTTCTATGTATTTGTACAGTACTTGCTTTATTTGCTCGTTTTATTGGTCGATATATATTGTTTATATAATATATTTTCAATAACTAGTTTAAAGGCAGTGCGTGAACGGTACTAGAACATTTTAATACAAGTTAGCCAACTCTGCCAGTTCTGCTAAGACAGAATAGACACCCGAGCTGAAGAAGATGCCGTTTCGGAGCTAAGGCTCAGCAATGACAAATGCCCAAGTGTATTAAACGACGTTTTTCAACACATTCTTAAAAATAACATCATTGTTTAACTGTTTTGAGAAATGGCTCGCAGATTTCTCGATATGCGCTCGATTACAGTTAATGGGGATTGGCCACCGCCATATCCGAACGAGTGCAGAATAGGCTTCATATCGTGACTAAAAACGGTGGGGTAGGAGCCAGTTTATGAATAAGTGTGTTAAAAAATATTATCACAACACAGTGGAAACAGTACCGAGAGTACCCATTACGTTACCGGTTTCTAACCTTTGTACAATGAAGTTGGTGTGATTTCAGATATTCTTAGCGGGTCACTCTCGCCCCAGACTCCTAGGGACAAAGAGAACGAACACGAGGCTAAGGGCAAAGGTAACTCGCGCGGGTACTGTATGTGACACGTGTGTTGTTGTGCGTTGCTTCTGCTGTTGTGGCAAACAATTATTGTATTGTCAAAGTACCCTTTCAATCACAAAATTATTTTTTATAATCGGTCAACTATTCGCGGAAAAATCAGTGAACATAAATATATTTAAAAAAAACATAAATTGAAAAACATGCAGTCCAACAAAGAATCTCTCACTATTCGGTTAAATCATAAGCTACTAGGGTCATTAAAAATGAATCGTAATACCGCGTCATCTGCCGACTGCCCTTTGACATCCCCTTTTTTTGAAAAATTCTAACAGTCGGCGGTCAACTATTACCGAAGAACAGTGTGACAGGACAATTCTGATATTGCAATGAGCGATTTTTTTTAAAACCTCGCGCTCAGCCCTCGATTTACTTTGCTTAGTACGTATAGGAAATATTATTAATCTTGGGTTGTGCCGCCTAATTGTATAAGGATTTCATCTCATAAAATATTTGCATATGCCAAGGTTTTAGCTGGATAATAAAGTTGTTCGTGTTCATTCAATCATGTTAGAGAAGTGGAAGACATTGTTACAATCGCGGTTCAAACATTGATGAGACTTGCTCCGAAGCTTTTCATAAGCGAAGAGATATGCACGGCAGTGGGGAAGTCGGGTTGTGAATGATGATTATACAAATGAGACAGTGGGAGTCTTAAATTCTAAAATCATCCTCTATTGTCACCAATATTTGTTTTCACAAGTGGTATCAAAATTAGTAGAGAGAAGTAAGTAACAAATAGTTGATTGCCACACTGTAGAAGGAACATAAATGTGATTGGTTTGCACAAAAAGTATTGTCTTACAAATTTTTATTTTTTATATTTTATGCATTTTCAAAGCAAAATTCTTAATACCTGCATCAAATTGGCTTGCACTTACACTTTTCATGCTTTTATTGGTATCAAAATTTTGATAAAAGTTCACATTTTGGGATTGCCAGAGTAATGTTTGCTCCAATGTTGTTTTTTGAAAATTATTTGTATGTAGTCGGTGTTCCTTCTCTTTCACTCTTTTTATCTTTGTATATATCGATGCCTTTCTGAACGTAGTATTTGAATGTTTCAATATTAATTGGGACAGCGTTTTCATTGTTATTGTTGTCCTCATCAAAATTATTATTTCTTTCAAATGATACGTCTATGACAGGCATCGATTTGATGTTTTCAATACAAAATGTTGCAACAAATACCTACATATTTGTACCGTTTAAAACAGACTTTCTATCTATAATCACCATGATAATCAGCAGTGATCTGATTGTTTGGTAGATGATGAAGTCTTCATGTTGATCTAAGATAAGTAAAACTGGTACATATTCAGTATTGCTGCAACTGATCAGTTCATTTTCTAAAGCTATTTTATGGAAAACAACATTTTTGCGTAATCGCCTTCTGCTAACTAAATGTCTTTGCTTAAAATTTTGTCGATTTTGCTTATTAGGTCAAATTAACGTCCAAATTTCTTGTTGATCTGAACTTCATTGGTTTGTTGTATTGTTTTCTATATTATGGTTTTAGAAAATGAACTCTGTCGTAGTTAGGTATCGTGGATGTTTTCTATACTGTACAGATGTTTGATGTCGTGGCTTTATTAAACATAAGTGAAAAAACCTGTGAAAAAAACACAGGCGCATAAGTTTAAGGACCCAAGTCTTTTATACCATTGCCTAGATTTCTTGAAACCAAAAATTTATTACTAAAAGCATTTCAAATTATGTCTTTCCAACTTGAAATATACATAGTGGTGTAAAGGGCTTCTAGTTGTTATATTGGTGTTGTATTTCAGTCTTTATTTTATATATAAGTTTTACATGTAAGTTATATTCGTTATATATTTATTTCGTTTCGATACCTTATCTGGGTCTAATAAGTTTTCCACCTCCTCCGTGAACTTAAACCACCTCTGCTAGGTATAACAAAGGTGGAATATACTTTTTTTCGATAGGCCAGGTTAATTTTATTTACTGTTTGGAATATAACGAATAAAACAAGAATTGTAAGTTAAGAACAGTTTTGATAGTTTAGCAGGATGGTTAGTAAAATGTAGAATTTAGACCCACGTATCAATTTCATATATTTATCTATTTAAACATTAGCCCAATAAGCCACAATTTGTAGGACAGTTCTCAATGAAACAGTGTTAGGTACTGGTGGTATATTGAAAATACACCTATATTGTTAACGGAAGTGCGTATGACGTTATCATGCGTCACAAACATACTGCCACTAGTCTGTGCATCATTGAGGAAAACACTCTAGAAACTATCAATGCAAATTCAGGAATATGTCTAGTCACGTGGATATAGAAATTAAGTAAGTAATAGCTAGTTCGAAACCCACTCGTGTTGGAACAGTAAAAGCAGTAGGTTTGAGACAGTTGCCATTAGAAGTCAGCGATGGCTATGGTCATATATAATGTCAAAATGTAAGGGATTGATCACGTGACGTGATCCTAAACAAAAGATATTGGTAAGAATGTCATGTGTCTAGGGCCACTTATCACATCAAAATATGATTCTAAAGACCTTGTTATGCAGATTGCGTATGTAGGTAAGAGACCTGGCCCATT
Organism: Orthosia cruda; assembly: GCA_964057195.1. NCBI lineage: Eukaryota > Metazoa > Arthropoda > Insecta > Lepidoptera > Noctuidae > Orthosia > Orthosia cruda. The sequence goes on from OZ059854.1 coordinate 3,104,627, forward strand.
GCTAATAGCCCAAGGCCCGATCAAACTAGTTGTAGGGCTTGGCTTAGAGCCCAGACGAGTACTATTTTGTGTACTTTGATTCACCATCGGTGAAGGAAAACATCTTGAGGAAACATGTCTTGGAAACAACATTTCAAAGTCATGGTAACGTCTATCAACACGCACTGGGCGTGAGTAGTGAATATGGAATACGCATGAAAAAAAAATTATATTTGACCATTTTATAAATAAAAATACTAAAATAGAAAACTGACAATGAAAACAGAATCAAAATTGATCGAAATACGAAAGAGATATAATAATTTAAACAAATATATCTGGTCCTCTACGAGAAAGCCGTTTTCTATGACAGCTGTTTGGGCTTCGTGCCATCTGACGTCATGTGGCACGTCGGACTTCTCTTTCTAATTCTCTACTTTGACGCTTTATAACTTCGTCTCTGAACGAGATATTAAAAAAAAAATCTTTCTTATTTTTTGGTATAGTTAATAAGTATTTCATTTAGCAAATAAAAAAAATACATGCATATTCCCTGTTACGGTTAACTCTCTATTGTAGACAGAGGGGGCCTGTGATGTAGCAGTAGAAGCAAATTCTGATTTATAATATCCGTCATGAAAGTTCCTATACAATATACCGAAACCCCTTATTTAAACCAGACCAAAATTTCAAAGACATGTGATTTCTACGAAAGCGCACTTTGTCTGCATAGTGGACTTGTGTCTTAGTAGTGACCTAAGTATGCATAGGGATGACGTTTATACGCCGTGAAAGAACATGACTTTGTCGCAATATAAGAAAACTCCTATTCCATTCAAATACCATAAGTTTGGAAAAATGTGTTCCCCAAAAGCGCACTAGGACTGCATAGTGGATTACGGCTCTTTTCCTCACACAGAGAAGAGGCTTGTGTCCAAACAGTGTTTATTTATTTATTAAACCTGTATCCAAGCAGTGTTTATTTATTTATTAAGCCTGTGTCCAAGCAGTGTTTATTAAGCCTGTGTCTAAGCAGTGGGAACACTACCCGTACCCATAGATCGATTTTGTGTAGGATTTTCTTCGTTCGAACTATATAAAAATCCCTATTTTAATATGATAGTGTCATTCAATTGTAACGTCTGAAATGGGTGATTTCAGGCTATAGTCACAATCCATACAACGGTGTAATATGCAACGATATTATTCTAGCGACCGGTGTCTTCTCGTCCAAGGAGCTGTGGAAGCTGTCCAAAGGTATGTTTTTGTGTTTGTTTGTTTGTTCACTAACTGTAGAAAATGCCGCAGATTCCCTTAAAAACTGGCAAAGCTCACAGATCCAAATAAAAAAAATGATGACCTTGTCTCAAGTGGTATTAAAATGGTAAGCTTTTATGATGACGCATAACAAAACATCGTCGACGCATATTTGCTTTTCAGGCAAAATCAATATAGTTTTGCTGTTTCCAAAAATATATTTGCCGTATGGTTAACCACACGTTTTACTGTTACGACAGAAGAACACCGCAGCACGGGGATGCTTCGGTGATCGCTTTTAGAGTCGCTATTGATGGTCTGTGACAATTCAGATAATGCCTCAAACATGACAGTTATAACTTGTACTCAGCGCAAATCTCGCAGGCCCAAGTATTGTTAGTAATGGCGTGTCTTGTGTCTAGCGTGGCGATTTCATGATCTTCGGTGCTGTCAATGTCAAATGGTCAGTATAGAAGTGCGGTTAACTGTACCAGCTCCAAAGTCTATTCTTCAATCGGAACGCTTTCATTAGAAGTACCAGCTAACTAATCTTAGCAGTAGCAGAAAAACACCTTAAAATTACATAATTAAGGTTTCTTTTCCTTTATTTCCAGCTTCAATCCTCCAAGAGACTGGATCGGAGTCTCCGAGTGGGTCTGGCGGCGGCATAAAGCTGGAGTCAGGGTACTACTGCGGGTACAACAGTCCAGCTCCTCCCGCCTTCGAGCCTCCCGCTGAGAGGGCTACCCCATCTGCCATGCTTGTGGGACAGTGTTATAGTGAGTACAATATCTTTATCATTACTGTTCAGCTAACGAAAGCCGAAAAAATACAAATCCAGAAGTCTTCTAGTGTTTGATGACTTGATGATGGGGAAGCATGTTTTTTTTGCTTTTCGTCTTATCATTGATGGCTCTTAAAAAAGTATTGCTTGCGGGCTCTAGAAAAATATTCCAGATTAAAAACTGAAATGCTAATTACAAAACCAGTGGTTTAAGGACGACGCGTTATGACACGTGTGAGGCGAATTTTGAGTACCGCAATTTACGTTCAACTGAAATCCGGTTAGGCTGCCAGACGGACGGACTTAAATTATAAGTTGCTATCCAACTGTTGTACCGGGCGCTGATGCCTGCCTGGCTCCCCTCCTTTACTCCGAGCGCAATTCGGTTAAAATAATGCGCGTTAGTCAGCAGACAACTTAGTTTGCGTCGCCGTGTGGTACAAACAGGACTTTAGTATGAAACCGAATGCAGCGTAATATTCGCGACTCATTTTACGCGACTCACAGCTCATTAAATTACGCTCGTTTGGCCTCACACTTATAAAACTAAGCGAATAATTTAATATGATTAAGCTTGCAGGAAACTTGACTCCAGATACTTATCACAGGTCTTCAGAAACCATAGTTAACGTTCTGACTCTTCAAAATGCCACCTACTCATGAGCAGATAAACAATCTGCCAAGACTGATGCAACCAGTAGATTAGGTAGAGAAAATAACTTTAATATAAATAAAGAATAGGTAGTCATGAGGACTGCATACGAAGTAAAAACATGTTTTTGTGTAACAGACTAGCGTCACAAAAGCATGTCGATGACGCTGTCACATTAGAAAGTCGCTTACGTAAACCCATAGAGTTACCGCGGCCCTGGCACAAGCAACTGAAGGAACACGGGTGGGTTTTAGTCAGTAAAAGTCTGACACGCCCTCCCGCTTCACCCAGAGCGAAAAGAAGTCATTGGATGATTTCTCACCGAAAAAAAGGGGCAACACTGAACGCCAAAAACCACTGAACGCGGCTAATAAAGTTATCACTTCAAAAAACTTGTCATACAGACCATGATTATGACTCATTACAACAATCGAATCATCATAAAAAAACGCGACAAAAACGTATGTCAATCACACCCGATGCTGGTGAAGTATTCGGCGCACGTGCTCCTGTGCGCCTAAATATAGTGCGTGTGAGTATGGCACATGTATTGTGTAGTCACATGTATAATGTTTGAGCGCGGTGACTGGGCAGCACGTGCTATTTTTGTTGTAAGTGGCTGTTTTGTTGTTATTTTTAACTTGATATTATTTCCATAGTAATACTGATTTGGAATGCACAGAGAATCTGTTTCTTGATATTCTTAAGCCTCATCAACAGCTATCTACATAAACTTCTGTCCTATTAACTGTTTATCAAAATTCGTAATGATCAAATAATTTTATGCATGAAGACTACGTCTTTATTATGTGGTCTTCCTTTTACTTTCAAATAAGGATCATTAGATTCCTTAAACTCAACTTGACATCCTTCTTTTCCACCAGCTCACTAAGATGGAGGTTTCTGTAACGGCACCTACACATTAAACTTCATAGTGTCCCCTTCGCCAGCAGGTATCCCGCATAGCTCAGCCGGCCTGTCGGCGCAGTCGCCGCTGGTGCCCTCCAACACCATCTTCTACCAGCACGCGGCACCACCCACCGATACGCATCCTACAAGTAAGTACCTCTCACTATTCCCAATCACTACAACTCCTGTAAGCCAGAATCAACAGTGGCGACAAACAGAAAAACGTTGAGTCAATGTAGCTCGACGATTCTCGGCGAAACCGTGGCAAAAGATTCGACTGTCTTGGTTCCCGCAACGAAATAAATCAAATTGTGCCCTATCTCCACTACATAGGGCCTTATTTAAAAAATCTCTTACCTGTTTAGCAATTGATCAGCAGATTCTTTGTTCCAATCCTCTTTAAAAAATTTGAATATAGAATGTGCTGAGCAATCGCTAAACAGCGTCGAAATTGTAATTTTTATCTGAATAGAAATGTGTGCGTTACACAGTGTAGATAGGGGTCAATATGCTATGTACATTATTCGCTTTGACTCATCGTCAATATGCTGTAGCCCTTGAGGCATACTTAGAGCTAGCGCCATCTGTTGTGGTGGTAGGGAAATTCAAGTTGATGGAGTTACTTTTGTGAGTCACACTATTGTGCCTTTAGATCTTTTTTGGGTTAGCTCTACTACATATTGGGTTCCTCCATTACTACGCGTTTCATGACCACTACTACCTCCTTGAAATAATTCATCATTTTTCATTTTTGTTGTGCCGTAAAAATCTCTCAACGATCAGTTATTCTGCTTTTCGTTTTTTATGAATCACTCCGAATAAAATTGAAATATTGCCCGGCTTAGACTCTGCCATCTAGTGCCGCAAATCTGAAACTTTTACACATATCTATAAACACAAATACTTGACATTGACACTTCTGGCTGCCTATCGGTTTCTACACAAAATGACTCATTTTTCATGAAACATTTCTAATTCCTATATTCAAGATCACCTTTGACACAATTTGTCTTTCTTATTTCAGCATCAGAAGCCCTGTCAAGTCAGCATGGAGGCGCCAAGTACGATGGAGCACCGCAGGACTCGCTCGGAGACTTCGTAACCTTCGTCTGCCAGGATCCTTCTGATGTGCAGCAGTTACAGGTATCCCCTTTTAACCAGTTCAGATCAGACCTTTGACAACCTTCGCCAGTCGTGTTTAGGTCTACCAGCTTGTTTTTTTTTTCTCAATTGTGGCAAATAAATGTTATTCTATGTATATTTCTTTCTTAACCTAGAGCAGACAAGAGTCAATTATATACGAAGAGACCATAATATTTGGTAAGATATTTCAGTATCTCTTTTCATTGAGAGAACGCTTGGGATTTCCGATAACATCATTTCCAGCAGGTTCTTCTGTTTGTTTCTATACTTTACCTTTGTGAAAAAGTCTGTTATAACTCATTCAACCGGTTAATTAATTATAGATCATTCATCGTAAAAGATTCAGCAGCAACGCCTACAAGCAAGATTAAATTGTTGTCCCGAGTTTCGACCTTCTTGTTTATAAGGTTTTTGGTATTCTGACCCATGTTAATCCAATGTTTCATTTCCAGGTGCACAGTTTGTCGAGGAGTCCGAAGCCGCCATACTTCAGCAGCTCAATGCTTCCACCACCACCGCTACCACCGATGGCTAGGCCCGTCGCAATTATTAGATCCACAGGTAAAAATACCAACACCATTAATTTTAAAGTCTAGATAGTGAGGCATGATAATATTGATAATCTGCCAGTTTTCGGTTTAAGCATAAAATATTAAACAAAGAGGTATATTCATGAGGAAGAGGAAGTATCAGTCTCTTGGGAAAACCGCGTAGTATGAGCAGCATACCTCTTGGCTATCTCTTTGGATAGCTTTGACAGACAGGAGGATATTGCTGAACTTAATATGCCTATATTAATTTCAGCAATATCCTTCTGTCTGCTGATAAAAATAAACAGTAAATACCAATTCCCATCAAATATCTATGAAGCACTGATTCCTCTGCAACCGCTAACCATGAACTTGTATATTTCCAGGGCGCTATAACACTGACGACGATCCGTCTGTTGCAGCCAGTGAGATGGTGGGCGGCGGCGTGGGCGCGGGCGGCGGCACGTCGCCGGCGTCGCCCGAGGGGCGCTCGCCGCCCGCGTCGCCGCGCCGCCGCTCGCCGCACCCCTACCGCGCTGACTGCCACCCGCCCATCACGCACTTTAATCATTTCCACTCGCAGCCGCAACAGGTAAAGATGACAGAGAATGTAGACCACATTTTGTTAAGATCAAGTCTGGTTCCATTACCTTACCAAACTATCTCTGAAGCACACTGGAAGGCCTGGTTTCAAGAAAAAGGAGCTGGCCAGAACCTTGGCTTATAATCTGACAGTATTTTCATGTCACTGAATGGCTTTCCACTTGATGTTACTGATGAGGCCACTGCCACTGTCCAAGCTGAAATATCTCAATTCTCATTCGCTTGAATAAAGCTAACTTAATAAACTGAGACTGTATAATCTGGAACTTTCTTCTAAACAACCTGATTTTAAGACAATTGCCTAATGCTAACCAGGGTGTTGGACCTTAGAGGCCTTAATTAAACCCTGATGAAGTGCTTATTCAGCACTTGTACCTATTAGAGGCGATTTTTCTGTGTTCTAGCTTTCAACAGGATATGAAAATACTTCACCTCAAATTGTACAAAACCTACCGTCTTATCTTTTACTAATCTCGATCTTCAACCATTCATCTACAGGTCTTTAGCTACGCAAGTTCCCTCAGCGGCGTGGGCCTAGGCGGCGGGGTGTCAGGCGTGGGGTCCGGGGGAGGCGCGGTGATGGCGGGCGCGGGCGGGGTGTCGCCCCCCGGGGGCCTGGGCCTGTATGCCCCCCGGGCCTCGGCAAGGGCAGCGCCTAGGTGGGTTTTAGAGGACTTGGGACCGATTAACAGGTCCGTATCAGGATTAAATTAGGGGTATCGGGGGATTTTGTCTCTCGGTTTCTGAAAGCCTGTTCAAGTGGTCAAGAATTCTGCTAACAAACCAGATAGTCGGTTTAGTGACAAAAAAAAATACCAGCAGAGAGTTGAAGAGGTTGTGGAAACCGAGGGTCAGAATGCCCCGAAAATGTCAACCTCACCTTTACATGGTGCACCCCGCTTTTGATTAAAGAGGCTCTGACAATTCATGATCATTACCATCAGCTTATAGTATCTCCATAACTTTGATAATCCAGCATAATGAGGAGAACAAAAAATAAAAAGTGAGGTCCATGCCTAGGAACTGCTGGCTCCTACTAAGTGGCAAAACCTCATATTATTTATTTTGGGCGATATCTGTGTCCAGCAGAATATATTTAGATACTTGAGGATTAATCATAATCACATGTAAAACTTGTAAAGTAGCTCCGTCTAAATGACCAGCCTCAGCTGAAGTGAAGCTGATTTTGAAGAGGTTTTCTTAAAATCATTTATTTGTGCTAGTCTGCTTCGAAAACCATATCAAGAAGACTTTAAAAATTGCTAAAATAAGGCAACTTATGGCTGTTTGTCAATCTTTTAGTTGCATTATCAACAGATATTCATGATTTCTACCGACTTTGACCTCTTTATACTAACAAGGGTGGAATTTCCAGATGGAACGCACCATTCTCAACCCTGGAGGAAGAGTTCAATATTATGACGGCACCACCAGGACCCGACCATGTGGTCCTGTTGGACGATGGTAAGTTATTCTATACCCTTATGATGAAGTAGAGTAGACTGCCTTCAGATTATGTTTTACTGGTTAGCGAACAATGTTTATATAGTGTAGTTTCAATATTATTCTTGCTTAAATGTCACCATAATAGTCAGACTAGAAAAAGGTTCGAACATTAACAAACGAAGCTTGTTTGCCTTTCTTTTTTTATCCCCTGACGGAAAAAGTGGGGTGTTATACGTTCGACGTGTGTACCTGTGTATTCGTGTATGTCTGTGGCAACTTAGCCAAACCACAACATAGCTCCTAAACGGATGAACCGATTTTGACATATTTTATTTCATGCTTTTTAAACTACATATTTGTCTAGTAACATATACGATTCAATCGACAATCTATCGAACACGAAATTATAACACGATATCTTGGGCAAATATCCGATCCGATTCAAACAGTAAAACTCTCATAACTTTTGAATGGCTGAACCGATTTACGACATAGCTAAGAACACTCTCAATAAAGTCACCAATCAAACAAAAAAAAAACAAAATCGGTTCACCCGTTTATGAGCTACACACGTCGAACTTATAACACCCCTCTTTTTCCGTTGGGGATTAAAAAAGAGAGTCTTTAGCCAGTCATCCTTCAAAGGGAAATGAACAGACATCTTCTAGGCACGATCACTGTATTCAATATTATAGATCACATCCATGGCTTTTCACTAGACGAGATCAAGGTTAAGAGCAGCCCCATTTATACCTATTAGTGATTGCTTTTTTGGCTCAGGTCAGCTCAAGTGGTCACAGAATAGTCTTTTCTATTAATTACAATTCTCTCATATAATTGGAATTCCCCCATAAACCGCGCTGTATATTTATTATGCCTTTTCTACTTTCATGCGTACTTTTACAGAGAGCCCGTCAAGATTGCTAGTTTATGACGTAGCGATATTGTGTAAGAAGATCTTTTATACATAATTTTTATCTCAAGTATCTATTCCGTATCCAGCATGAAAAATAATTTTATACAACTTTTTTTATAGATATTTTTTTACTGGAAGTTTTTCTTTCTACAGAACGCTTCTTCCAATCAAGCGTGATAACATCAGAACCGACTGCAATGGACACGACTGGCTCAACGGTCGGGTCGGTTGTTGACACGTCAGACGACATCGCGCCCGACAAACCGGCGCCCGATTTGCGCTCGCCGTGATCCCACGCTACCGCTACGTCGGTCGGTGTCGCAAGTGTCGGACAAGTTGGTTCGGTCGGAAATGTCGGATCTGTAATTAGTGTTGAGTCTGATACGCCTGTCTCGAGTGTCGGTTCCGTCGCGCCAGCCACTGTACTCCGCTGGACGCCCGCGCCTCTACCCCACTGGCGACCCGTTTCGCATCGGACTGTTTAATTTCTAACGTTATCCTGAATGACGGGGGATTAGTGTATATATAAAAAAGGAATTAAAAAAGGATGAGGTTGTAGTTGAAATTTAGATTTTACAATTTTTACTCTGTGTCGATCGACTGCACCTGTCCGTGCGATGTGACTTTGTCGCGGCGCGCGGCATTCTGACACATGTCATCTACAAAGTATAAAAATAAAATTTTCGACAGACGCGGGTGATCGACATGGTTTTCATTTATTACTTGATAAGGCGATAACAAAATACAATACTCCAACGATAATTATGTAAAAAATATTAAAAAGCTACGAAATAAAACAACATATTATATTCTAATATTTTTATAGAATATAAAAAACAAGTATGATATGATCAAGCCTTCCAGTAATTTAGTGAAATAAAGTGTTAATAAAAAGTGCAGCTTATAAAATATTGTTTTGCTGAGCTGTGAGACAGGATAAGCGAATAAAAATGCTTCCAAAGGCGTCAAAGCAGTTTAAATTGACGAAAGTGTGATACTATAAGTTGTTTTTTTGTTTCGTTGTTGTGTGTTTTGTAATGGAAATAAAAATTAATTAAGTGTAAGACGTCGGTTAGTTTAAAAAGTATTTTTTTTTATTTATTGAACGAATAATATTTAATAAAGACGAGCCTTGCTTAAGAGATTAGTTTAGTTGTAATTAGTAGCGAGCAGAGTAGTTGATTTATTGTACTTTCGATCTGGAAATACTGACACTAAAATTTTTATAAAATAAAAAAAATAGCAAAAAGATTTTTTAAGTAATTTTCGCACAAAAGTACACCTATAATATTGATCTCAGTGACATAATTATACCAAGACGAGATTTTTTTCCTTTTTATTATTTTTACTATTTTTTTTTGTGAAAAGTTCTGGGCATCGAAAGAGACAATAAATCATGAGTAGATCGACATATTGTGTCGAAGGACATTTTATAGGTGCCTTTCATAAAGAAAACGTAAAATAACTTAATAATAGGAATTTGTACATTGTAGTATTCTTTTGATAAATCCATCCGCTCATACCTGTAACAAAAGATTCATTGACTATAATAATTAAGAGTTGTGTGTTTTGTAACCAAATTGGTGAGACAAGTGGTACGAGTATGTGGCTAGTCAGTATGCCGAGTGTTTATTTTTCACACCTTTTTATTAATAATAATTATTAAATTATTAAATACTTCGTATTAATCTTTTTTGAGATTTCTTTTTGTTTTACGAAATACAAAATGATCAAGTCTTTGTCCAGTCATAATGAGAATCTCGTGTTTGATGTTACTAAATATTTCGTGTTGGATTTGTAATGTTGTTTCAATGCACAAAATACTCAAATTAATATTGTTGGTTACATAATACACACGTAAAGTACTATAATCCTATAACTTAAATCCTAGAAATTATTTAGTTTTGTCACTCATGAAAACGATTTTTTTGTCGCAATAACAGTGGCCATAGAAGGAAAGCTAGTCATTAGAGTTACAATGTAAATTTAATGTTACTTAAAATAATAAAAATATTTACAATTATAAAAACCCCCTTACGTTTATTAGTAAGGGGTGTGAAACTAAAAATGTGGCCAAATTACACTTAATGAATGAAATCCAAATATATATACACAATTTTTAATAGATTTAGATTTAAATAAGCGTGGTAAAATTAAGTTTGTAGCGAAAACAATTATGTGACTATTATTCGAATAGTAAAAAACTAAAAAATTGCAATTTTGAGACAAAAATGCCACGTCATATTGCCATGAAAACCTTTATTTATTTAGTCAGGCTTATAACATCTTGATTTCAATCATCATTCAATCAACAAGTTTTATTTGATGCCTTTATAAAACATTGTTTTTTGGATTTCTATAAAAATAGTGTAGTAGGGAAACGTAGCAATAACTACAAGCAATAAATAAAAAATAACTATAAACAAAAAAATGGCTTTAGTGAGGCTAGAATTTGGTACTGAAACGTAGTGTGACCTATATAAACAATTCGCGATATATTTTCTATAGACAGATCGGCGAGAGGCTGGGTACTATGTTAAATGATAAATATAGTGCAGTTTGGTACAATTAATAGCTATTTGACAAAAAATATATATTAGACTTTACAGCTATAATCGAAATAGGCAGAAAGGCGGGATTAGTCAATTGCTAGCGATAGAAAACATTATTAGAATACGAAAAAAAAACATAGAAGGTAATAGTAATGTCATTAAGGCTTGTTGATAACAGAAAAAAACCGGTTTCGTCATTGAAAAATCTGAAAGTGGTAACCTTGTAAAGTGGTAAGGCAATATTAATATTGGTGACGAATTTAAAGCTCATTGGTGCCGAAAATTCTAGACTGTGATTCAATTGTTCATTCAGAACGTGTCTTATATTGAAATAGTTGTTTTTGTATGATTGGCAATGCACAGTGGGTGCTGTATAATACAAAATAAATGTATAGTAATATGGCAGATACGAACAAACGAACATGTTGTATGAAATGCATTTGTTATAATTGTAAAGATAATGGTAACAGCGAATGTAGGCTGAGAAATGTAATTTTTTTGACAGCGTAAGTAGAAAAACCGGTAGATTTATTTGATAGCTTTGCAGTAACTTATATGGATGTGACTAATACAAGATTTTGTATGGACAAAATGTTATGATGGGAAATTGAAATTATGTATTGGTCGCGGCATGCATTATTTTGTTTCATTATTAGCACCATTAATACGATATGGAGTAATAATTGAAAGCCTAAACATTATGTGCCTTAGATACAACAATATTGTATGATATTTATGATGCGTTCTATACAACGTGCTAACTAGAAATAAATGATAAACATTATTTTGAATGCCTGGACTTTGAACGATTATCTTCATTGTTAGTATTCATTTCTGCAAAGGCTTGTACTCCCAAAGATTTTGTAACCTTGAAACGCAATTTTATTATGTATTAGGCCCAATGTTCGGCAAATGTAAGTTACCCTTAATGATATATTAGTTGACCTAAACTCTTTCTCTGTTTTATATCTTGTTTCCATATTGTATCTATGAAAATTGTGAGAAACTGGGCACCCAGCAGTCTGGAAGTTGATTTCGAATCCAGAGATATAAATTATAACCCTCATGTAATAATATTTGTACGATTAAGTAACGCTTCTACGCGTAGTTTCGCTGAACTATAAAAATACTTCTATGATATTGTATAATTTTAGTGATTACCTACATTGTACCCATTTATGTACCTATATACTTTACTGGCATGTATATTATTAATCTACGCAACTCGGAATAGCCACGCTTTTTTTACGAAGTAGACACCACTTTGATTCTCGCATGGCTTTATGATCTTAAAAAAATTACAATCCATCTAATCTATAAACTTGTATAATAATTTCTTATAAGTTTTATTTTTTATTAAAAAAGGAACGAAAATCCGTCTTCTAAGTTCGTGGATTTCAAAAGTTGAATACATAATACGTAAATAGAAAAAAGTAATTATAAGGATAATTAACCAATAGAGAAATACTCCTAGTTACGAATTTCTTAGTTCATCTGATGTGCAATTATGATTAACTGTTTTTTTAGCGAATTTGTTAATTTTTATTAGTAGTATTATCATTATATCCATTATCATTGTATGTAAATATGTTCCGGAGTGTATTTATATTTTTTTTATTTGTATAATTAACATTAGAATGCGTTTATATGTTATGTTTGTCATCGGTCATGTCCTCCGCGCTTTCATATTCATTTAGGTTTTTACAATTTTTCTTTATTTTTTAAAATAGATACTCGCGAGTCAAATGGCTTATTCCAACGTGAGATTTCTTCATGAAAATAACGATTGCTTTCAGGAGTTGGAATAGATCATTAGATTCATGCAATAAACTAAAGATAGACTTGTAAAAATGTTATAACATGTATTTTTAACCTATACATAGTAAGATATTTATAGAATTTTAGTCGTTTAATTATTTCGAACGACTTGTTATAAAGAAAATTGGTGCTTAAAGCTTAAAACAAAATATGACGGCACTTTGTCGTGTGTGTATTGTCATGGAAGGGGTCAGAGCATTATGACATAGCATGCGTTGTTACGCTTTCGTGCGATACAGAATCGTTTATATAAAAATCGAAAAAAAAATCCGTTAGAAAATTTATTCGAGCCCGCCACTACTAGGTTAGTGCGTGCGGATTTCATATACGTTTAATTCTTTTGCAATTTTTGTTTATTTTTTATTCTTTTTGAAAGATGTAAATAAACGATTTTGGATCACAATGCGAGCAGTTATAATAATGTAGGTAAACTTTGCTCAATATCGATGAAAACTGAAAGTGTTACAGTTGATGCAATACAAACAAACAAACATACAAATTGAGTTTTATTTTAATACTAGCTGACCCCCGCGGCTTCGCTCCCGTCAACTGGCTATCTAACTACCTACCTATCTACCTTACCTACCTACCAACCTACTCACCTGCCCTGCCGATCAACCTACCTACCCTAAACTACATACCTACCTTACCCTACATACCTACCCTATCCTACATACCCTACCCTACCTATCTACCGACCTACCCTACATACCTACCTACCCACCTACCCTACCTACCATACCCTACTCTACCCTACCTACCTTATACCTAAAAATATGTTAAACTATTGTGAATAAGAATTAAATGCATTAATTTTGAACAAATTTTATTACCATAAAAAAACGTTATAGTGAGGCAATCTTAAAAGATAGACATATGCTGTCGCGGACTTTTTTTAGAACTTTTAAAGAGGAACAATTCTATTCTAAATGATATTTACGTAACTTAAACCGTTTACGCAGCGCACGCAACGGAAGCTCTCAAAAAGGAATAATTTTGCCCGTTTTTGCAACATTTTTCATTTATGCTCCGCTCCTATTAGTCATAGCGTGGTGTTACATTGCCTATAACCTTCCTCGATAAATGGACTATCCAACACAAAAATATGTTTTCAATTCCTGAGATTAGGGCGTTCAAAAAAACAAACAAACTCTTCAGCTTTATAATATTCGTATAGCCAGCCGAGTACATGAACCCAGAAAGAAAGAGCATTTATCATCCCTCTAGCTAACTGCGAATTTGCTTTTCTTGAAGATGTTATCTTTCACTGTAAGCACAGATAATATAATACTAGCATACAAAGAAACCGTGCCGACGTAACTAGCGTTTTTCGTCTGGTTTAGATGATTATTTTTATAAGCACTTCGATCGCGTTCGGTTCCGTTTCACGGCTATAGATGGTGTTAGCAGCGACTTGCATGTATAAGGGTTTTCACGGTTTTGACAAGTTTTCCTTTATAAATATTGACGATTAGTTATATAGTATTTTTTGAACGATTTTACAGTTTCATTGTACCAAAATGTGTTACAATACAAATTTAAAAAATCGAGTGGCATGCCTGAGATATTTAAAACCGCGCCATCTATTTTAATAAATTTTAAATTATCCGTTCAAATAATCTTTGAAATATGAATTAAGAGCCCAATATTCCATAATTTTGCGATTATGAAAGTTCATTAAACAAGAACATACAATTTTTATGATCAATTCTAGAAAATGTTTTTTTTACACATTTCAATAACATATGGATGCATATCGCGCCATCTTGTGACATTTATTTGAAGCATATTTTCTTTCTTAGCGCTGGGAACCCGTGCTGTAAGTTAGTGGTATCCTATAAGAAAGAAAATCATGAATTTTGGCAACATCAAATACTTCTTAAGTAAGTCACCCATAACATTGACGAAAATTTTATTTGAAAATTCTTATACAATTTATACTTTTAAAGTATCTGTTTGTAGAAGTATCTATACATAATATCTATATTTAAATAATAAAATATCCATAAATAATAGTTATACCAAATACACTAATTTCGTGCCGAAGATACTAAATGAAAATGATGACGTGTTCAGAAATCAGTCAATACCATCCAATCAATTTCAAATATTGGCGCCAATCAATGATATTGGCTCAAATAGGGTCACCTAGATAATGCAAGTATGACATACGACGACAGTCTCCCATATGCACCCGAGCGCCACCTATGCAACCCTAGTGGAACTATTCAGTCGACGTCACAGGTGGTGAAACCTTTTTTCTGTTGTTAATAGTGTAATGCTGGTGAACGATTATTTTTACGAGGTAAGTCAAATTGATTAATAAGTTTACTTAAATAAATCATTAATATGATCAATAATAATTAATAATCGTGTTTGCAAAGAGTTTTTGTAAGCAGTCCATTGCATAGAAAGCATATTTTGCATTATAGACCTCCTTGGTTTTGATCCTATGGGACCGAGAACAATTTTGATTTTGTAATTTCAAAAACGTATTTCGAATCATGTTCTTAATTTGAAAGTCTTCCCGGGTTTTCTTGATGTTTAGTTTTGGAAAGATCTAAACAAGTTCATTTTTGTGAATGTTATGTTTTGGAAAAGGATGCTATACTTTAGTGAAAAATAAGTTAGGCAGTTTTGTATTTACATAAACAGAAATAGATTTAGTAAGGATATCAGATCTTAAAAAAACTTAAAAATATTTAACCGACTTCCGAAACAAAACACTACAAAGCGAAAAAAATATATATTCGGAAGTCGTTGTCAAAAATGAAAAATGATCAAAGACCTCGACTATTTTGTTTTGGAAGTCGAGCTGGTTTATTTTCTTTGTTAAAATGTTTTTTTATTTATCTTTTTCGTTTTGGTACCTTAATATTACCATGAAAATACGCATTATTAAGTATAACATAAAAACTACTCGTCAGATCTTGATCAAAATTTTGAGGTTTATAATAAGCGGAGTAATCGCGTAACAAACATACAAAAACATACAGTCGAGTAAAACATCAGTTTAGAAATTTAGCCAGTATAGAGTAGTCTTCTTCAAAAATTAGCACAAGGCTTTCAAACAGATTATAATATACCTGACTCAAAATACTGATGGCCTTTCAATTCATGTATCAACCTGCTTACTTCATAGCTAAATCGCATCGCAGTTGGTGTACTTTTGTGAGAATGGCTGGTAGGGGAAACAGATATACTTATAAGAAGCCCAAGACAGCGTGTTTAATGAGTAACACACTATAATATTATAAAGCTGGAAGTTTGTGATTGTGTATGTTTGTTACTTCTTTACACCAAAACGGCAGAACGGATCTGGATGAAATTTGTCACAGATATAGATTATAATCAGGAATAGCACATAGGATACTTTTTATCCCGGGAATATGGTTCCTTGGAATAATTTTCGACTAAAACCCGGGCGAAGCCGCTGGCATAAGCTAGTCTAGTCATAATAATACCAGCCTGAAACTATCACAATGCTGGTCAAAGGCCTCTTCTCAAACAGAGAAAGAACGAACATTTATCACCACGCTTGCTCAATGCAGGTTGTCTATTTCAAACTTATATTAAATACATGTCCAGCACCTTAATTGCGTATCTGTTTTAACAGCGCACTCCTTCTCTTTAATTTTGCTAACTCAACAGTATTCATTGTGTGTTTTACGCTGTCGAGTAGACGGATTTTTACCCGACTGCCAAAGGAGGGTTATGTGTTTATCAGTCTATATATGTATGTATGTATATTTGTTCCTACGTGGCGTTCTAGAGACCAAACGCGTTGGCCGATTTTGATGATTCTTACGTCAATCGATTCGTCTTAAAGCTGCGAGTGTCACTGGCTACACTAAAATGGGAAAATAAAAAATGGCGGTTTTTGGGCGTCATATTGTGGGGCACCAATTTTTTTTTTATATATCAAACAAATAGTATCAAAATAAAGGGTTTTAAGAGGTGATTACAAAAAATATAACACTTATTATGTTTAAATGTACCTAATTCTAAAAAGATAAATAAAAAAAGTTAATAAAAAAAAAAACAAAATCCCGACTATTTAAATAGCGAACTAAAAAGACGTACCTAAATAAGAAGAAAATCATGCTGTTTAGTCGAAGGATACAACCATGATACAACTAGTTTTAGTCAGCCAGCTCGCGAACATGTAGCCTGCGACTGCACAGAATGGTTTTTTTTCTTGTTTATGTCTTTTTAGTTCACTTTTAAGTAGTCGGGTTTTCCTCACAATGTTTTCCTTAACTTAGAAAGTACATTTAGTAACTAGTTAATAACGAAAAAAGACCAGTCCATTAGCAGGCGAGCAGCATTTGATATATTTCAGTTGAAATAAAAAATAAACTGAAATAATATAAAGTCGATAAATATTTTTAAATAACTTGCATTTAAAAGTTCTCTATACTCCATTTGAAATAACATTAGAAATGTTTACAACCCTTTTTTACATTCAGTTCAACCGATTTTGAGTTCTATCCCGTGATTATAAGGATAGCATAAAAAGCATAAACCTGTTACCAAAACTAACTGTTAAATACAGCTGCCATTTGTCATATCACCAACACAATAGAAGTCAAAATCGGTTGAACGGGCTGTAAAATGGGATTATTTAAATGTGTAATGTTATCTCAAATGGAGTATAGTATCTGTAATTTTTTTCCTCCTATAAAAATATTCGAGTTGAAAACTTTTCTTCCAATTTCCACTTTTTTTTAAGAATGTCTGGAAATGCCAAGGTTATTTACGTTGAGCGAAATATTTATGTGAACACTCAAAGGAAGCTTAACTAAAACGGCTCTATGTCATATCTACAGTTGCCTACTCATTGCGTGTGCTGAGCAATGGTGCCAACTAAAACCACGCACGGGGTAATAATACATCCCCGAGCTCCCCTCGGTAACCGTACAAGTTCCTAGGGGTACTTTGGTAGCAGAGAGGACATTATTGTTACAGGAGCGATGAGATAGCTGTTGCTTGTGTCTCCTTTCGTACTGACCGTAAATTGTAGTGAGGGCTGTCAAGATTTACAATGGATTTACTTGATAATTCATGAACGCTGTGATCAGTTTGGCGACATTAGAGAAAAGTCCAGAGAAACAAAATGTTTTTTTTTTTTAAAGTAATATCTATTTGAACTTAAAATTCCAAGCCAAAACGAAATTCTCACTGTTCAAAGTGACCCGTTTTATAAAACGGCAATTTCATAGGTAAAGACCAAATAATCTTATAACAAGTAAAATTTCAAAATTTAAAAATCCCCCGACACATTTATCTTGCGAAAACATCACTATCTAAACAGTAAAACGCGCATAACTTTTGAACGGCTGAACCGATTTTATTAAAACATAGCTAAGAACACTCTCGATACAATCAACTTTCAAACAAAAACTAAATCAAAATCGGTTCATCCGTTGAGGCGCTATGATGCCACAGACAGACACACAGATACACAGACACACAGATACACAGCAACAAACCTCAAACTTATAACACCCCTCTTTTTCCGTCGGGGGTTAAAAATGAATTTGACTTAGGACATTAAGAACTTTAGTTGAAAATTAAAATTACGTAACAACATTTTCCAACAAAAGCTACCTAATTCTTAATACATAGTATCTTCTCGAAATATTACTCTACTTCGCTACAGGATCCGTTTTCGTAATAAAAAAATAGACCATGTCACTCAGAAATAATGTAGCTTTCTCAGTAGAAAGCCGAATCCGATTTTCAAAATTCTTTCACCAGTGTGAAAGAATTTTCAAAATCGGTTTAGTAGTTTTTGAGTTATCCATTACAAAAAAACTTACAAACAAATCTTTACTCTTTATAATATTAGTGTAGACAAAAGTGTGTCTGTTACGTTTTTACGTCTATATCATAAAACAGATTTTGATGAAACTTGGCAGAGGAAAGACCTGGACCAGTATAAAGACATATCGTTCCAGTAGTAAGTGCCCTTGGTTTAATAAAACTATTTTACCTACCTATTATTGTAGCAAAATCTGCTTATTGTTAGTTTGCTACCTCCCCAACAAAGCAGATAACCTCTACAATGAGATGCATTATGCAAAGTAGGTAACTACCCCGTGGAATACGCTAGTTGCCATTATATATTTTAAACAGACAAACCACCCTTCATTAGCAATGCGCAACGTAATAAATATGACATCTGCAAAATTTGTACCAACTTATTCCGTACTGTTCTATTTAGATCATCAGGTATCTTCCTCAAACCTTTCCCTACAAAAACCTCAAAAAATCTAACATTGTCATCTATTCATGTCTAAACAAATGCCTTTATAACTACACGGCTGACAAAGATATTAAAAGTACATCAAATAGTAAAAATACCACCTAGCTACGCTAACACTTCTCTTTTTAGCTACACAAGCAACCTGCAAAAGCTTAAAAGTCTCCATGATTAGCACAAGTACGTATTAAATAATCCAATAAATCGAAATTTCTCACAATCATTGGCAAAAGGGATCGCAAAAATCAATAGTCGATGGTCTGTTTCCACCAAGCAAGCTCCCTACGCACCACGGAACATGACGTACGAACTTTTGTACAGTTTGTTTCTCTGCAAAAGTAAGCTCTACAACGAAAAAAATAGAGTTGCACTTAGGTTGGAAAAGCGGAAAAGTTGTGTCGTTCCGGCACTATGCACCACGGAACAGATAATCGACGCCTAGCCTTGTGCGATATCGATTTTGACAACGGCCACTTTCACTGGAACGCAACGCGAAATATCCAGCTATCTCCCTCGCTCTCACTGTGAAAATAGTGTTGCAGAGAGGGATGGGTTCGGCGCCGCAACTAGGGGTCGCCGCCGCGGCGTTGCCATGGCGACAGGTCACCGAGAGGGTATGATTTCCAATATAATAGCTCGATATTTTTAGGTCAAAATGTCGGATTTTATAATAAAAGTACTTATGAAGGAGAATAAGCTCGAAATATGCTTGGATGATGATAATGTTACGATGGTGGTGGACAAAAAAGACTTCGTTATTGATTCGGTAAGATTTTTATTGGATTTTACGGACGCATAACAAAATGGCGGCTCAATTTTCCGTAAATAAATTATTGATTTTATGACAAACATCGATAATAGTGTAGGTGTAGATAAGTTTAGCTTTATAATAAGTGGAAATATCGTATTATCCTATGAAATTTTTATCAGTAGTTTGCATTGTTTTATGAAGATCAATATTGACACATTCTTATTGGATTTTACATCGAACTCGAATTTTATCGGAATAGTTTTTTTATAGGTCATTACTATTAGGAAGATATAGAATTTCATCTTTAACTACAATGAAAGTATTCTTGATACTTTAGACCTTTTCCTACAAGTATGTGCGGCATCTTTCACGTAGTAATAACAAAATACATATTGATACTGCAATCACCAATACGTTGGCCATGTATAGTAATTAGTGGGCCAATGGGCCAGAAGTAACAATAGTATGATGAAGAAATACATAACTAGGTACATACATTTTATGTAGATATAGGCACAGATAATATAATTCTGCCCGCGGCTTCGCTTGCTTCAAAAGTGTTTTATTGTACCAAGCGAAGATTATACCGGAATGAAAAGTATTCTATGTTCTAATATATGTTCTGGTCTATCCTTATGCCAAGTTTAATTCAAATCTGTTAAGCTGTTATGACGTGAATAGGTAACAGACAGTGTTCGTTTCGGTTTTATAATATTGCTAGCTTCTGAAAAGTGTTGTATCATCCCAAGGGAACATTATACCGGGATAAAATGTAGCCTATGTGCTATTGCAGACTATAATCTATCTTTGAGCCATCTATATTTCAACCAGATCCATTCAGCCGTTCTGGCGTGATTGAGTAACAAACATACAACACATTCATCCAAACTTAGTACCTACAAGCATTTATAATATTAGTTAGTAGTATGGATATAGGTAACACAGTAGGCGTTTTAGGAGAATCCAGGGGAACTTTCAGACTGCGAGGCGACCTAAGCTCCGTTTGAAACGGATTTGCCTAATGTTCCAATGATAATATCTTCGTATCGGCACGGAATGTACGTTTTAGCCAGTCAGCAAGACTGGTACGGGGTTGACTACCGTAATTTGTGTCTTTCGTATCCAAGTGAACATTATTTAGTTTTATAGATTAGTATCAATGATAAAAAAGGGTGGGATTTTTATCGAGTTAAAAAAAAAACCAGCCAAATGCGTCGGACTTCGCATATTTACGGTTCCGTACCAAACCTCAAAATCAAGTTGGTTGTAATAGAAAAAATGAGTGAATTTCAAAGAAAAATCTTTTTTTTTTTGGATTTTTTGTTAAAAATTACGTTATAATAAACATTGGCAGCGAATTTCAAGTTCATAGGCCAACGGTCAGTTTAAGAATTTTCAGACAATATTTTGTAAAAAGGCTTACTGTAGTGGCTCTTCATTCCTTCGTTTTCAAATGGTTTTAAAAACAATAATACAAAATTTATCAAATCAACGAGTTCTAAACATGCCCACTCGATGAGGCCGGATTTTTTTCACGCTCCCCTTTGTCTGCACCCATTAAAAAAATAAAATAAAAAATTGACAATTTATATGGCTTTGGGTCAACAAGATGGCCTATACTGTGAAATTTAAAGACTGTCGCTGCACCAGTTTGGCTAGAAAACCTGTGTGACAGACGACGGCCAGACAGACGGACAGACAGAAAATTGAATGACAGCAATAGGGTTCGTCGTGTACGGAACCTAAAAAGAGGTTATCGTGTATGCAGCGTGTTTACAAACTAGACATTATTCCTATAAATTAATTTGTCAAAATTATACAGCGTTTTATATAAGTAGGAAAACAGAAAACTTAGGCAATTTTCTTTTCTCCCCTCGCACTCGCACTTCGCCAGCTGTTTTAAGATAAACTTTGAAAATCAGTTCTAGTGGTTTTTGTCAGAGTTTCATTGACAATCTCCAGGTTATCTAAAAATGTGCTATGCAGTACTTCAATCCTTAGGAACTGGGAAAGTAAACGTACACGATATAACACCTACCAATACCAATTTTGATTTTGGTGTTCCAGCCATGCGACCTATACCTTCCTACCTTAGTAGGTGAACGCAGACAGTAATATTTAAAATGCCACCCATATTAAATTCCCTTGATATGTCAATGGGTTTATCAGGTGTTGTGTCTCTCACAGAAATTATCAATGCCTTATGTCTTAAATGTATGGATTTATTATATCGTGTAGGATAAAGGAATCTTAAGAATGGGTTAGATTAGAGCTAAAACTGTGACTTAAAGATATATATATATAAAATCAGTTTTATATAATTTAAACTACTTCTACAAAAACTAGCCATTTGAGTTTTGGGAGACGAAGACTGCACTTTTGACCCTTGACTGTACATGCTAATAGTACTCAATACCACACATTTTGTGTAGAAAGAAGTCAGCAACGTCTGGGAACTGGGATCTTGTTCTATAATACCTTATGACAATTAGCTTTTTCCTATGGCCTCTCTCTCGTGGCTTATTCCTCATTACGTCCGGGATAAAAAGCCTTTGAGATTATAGTTAGCGATAATGTAGCTTTATCACAGCGGAAGAATTTTCTTAATCCGATTAATACCTGCTGTGATTATAAGAGGCTCACATTCACTAGCTTTTCAATAATCGGCCGCCCCATCATTGGACTACAAGACATGCGGAGATGCGCCATCGGTGATGTTGCACATCCCACCAATACGCACTAAAGGCTTGTCCACATCACCACGTCACGACGTCGTCAACGTGGAACGGCGTGGAGTCGCGGCGCGTTGCATTGTCGTGACGTGCTAATGCACGATACGGCGACGTCACCGCGGCACGACGCGTTATACGTCGTCGGAAGCGGTACGTGGCGATGCGCTCACTCACTTCGATTAGTTGTGCAAAATAGATGTCAGAAATGCTGTAACTGTTAGTAACTACAAGAAACGAAACTAAACGTTGTTTCGTTCTGTTGGAAATGCTGTAAAATGTACCGATATTTTACAAGGCACGACAACGTGGATCGCTGTGGTGTCGTGACGTGCATTTTGACGACACAGTAGCGTAAATTAGCACGTGCCGCGCCGCGTAACACTTTCATTGTGCGTACAGCTGTGGAATACCCTGCAGGAGTCTGTGTTTCCCGTTAGCTACAACCTGTGGGTCTTGAAATCAAGAGTGAATATGTTAGTTCTAGGCAAGCCGGCTTAACTGTTCATCACATTATCGCTTACCATCAGGTGAGATAATGACCCAGCGCGAGCCATTCAATAATAAAAAATTAAAAACTTCTTCCCTCGGCTTCGCCCGCTTGGCCTTTCAGATCGGATGTGCACATTTTCCGGATATAAAAAGTAGCCTATGGCAATTAGCCACAGTAAAGATTTGTATCAGTGAATTTTCGTGATCGGATGAGTACTTACTACAAAGAAACAATGTTACACATTTATTATATTGTAAGTTTACGTGGTCGCTCACAATGGGCCACATCAGAAAACTTACAGTCACCCAAAGGGAAAGGAGAGGGCTATGCTCGGAGTTTCCTTGCGTGATCGAATGAGAAATGTAGAGATCCGCAAGAGAACCAGGTTTACCGACATAGCCCGAAGAATTGGCAAACTTAAGTTGCAGTGGACAGGGCACATTGCTCGCAGAATGGATGGCTGATGGGGCAGAAATGTTCTGTAGTGGCGACCGCGAACCGGAAGACGTTGCGTTGGAAAGTCTCCAACCAGGTGGACCTATGACCTGGTGAAGGTTGCGGGGATCCGTTGGATGCGGGATGCACGGGACCGATCAATATGGCGACGCTTGGGGGAGGCCTATGCCCAGCAGAGGACGTCTTTCGTCTGATATGATGATGATGAAGTTTAGATAACTTAATAGACGATCCGCGTAGTAAACAGATTTAAATTTTTCGTGATAATATACCCTACTTTTTAGGGTTCCGTATCCAAAGAGTAAAAACGGGGACCCTATTGCTAAGACGCCGCGGTCCGTCTGTCTGTCTGTCTGTCACCAGGCTGTATCTCATGAATCGTGATAGCTATACAGTTGATATTTTCACAGATGATTTCTCTAACTATTCTCAATCTCATTTTTCTTTACTTCTTTTAATTAGACTTTTACAATGATTTTCAAACATCTTTATAGCCCTTTGCTAAGAATAGTTACAGCACTGATAACAAAATTTGTGCCACATGTTAAATTTAGTCATGTAATACTATTTTTATTTACCTTTGTATAGATTCTTTTACCGATTGTTTTGTAAATGTGTGAACATTGTAGGCCTTCTAGATGCTAGTTAGCATTTGTTAACTTTTTTATAAAATATATAATCCTTTTATTTTATTTTTTTAGTTTCTTACGACTTATTGTCATAAGTCGGGCCTACGTTGTCCCCCCATGTCTAAGTACTAATGCTGTAACATGGAAATATTGTAAAACCAAACCATTTTTAAAAGAGTAACCATGGAGTTTCTTGCCGGTTCTTCTCCATAGGAAACGACCAACCCGAACCGTGCACCTTTTGTCGACGTTTTATAAGTGCCCATGTAGGCCTATGTGAAATAAAAAATATTGATTTTGATTTTGATTTTGATGAAGTATTTCTATTGGCGCTATAACAACAAATACTAAAAACAGATTAAAATAAAAATTTAAGTGGGGCCCCCATACAATAAATATGATTTTTTTATGCGATAATGGTACGGAACCCTTCGTGCGCGAGTCCGACTCGCACTTGGCCAGTTTTTTTATATTTTCCGTACGTCTCTCTTTCATCTCATTTTATACAATTGGATTAGCAAATTTGCCATTCAAACATAACAAGTAGACGGACACTCATTTTTTATGATATTAGAGAGCAGATTATTTCTCTTAATTAAATTGTGTCCAGCGTATAATTTTAAATTTGACATAACAAGCAACTATAGACAATAAAATGCAATATACTCCATGGACGCTTACGATAGTGAAGCGAAGTGCTCTTTAGCCATGATATTCCGATGAACTACAATTCATATATGCATCGAATTATGTATCAGTAAAAAAAAACAGTAAAAAAAATTATTTACATTATATTATCATAAAAAAAAATATTACAAAAAACTACAATCGACAAATAAAAACACTACAAAGTGATAAATACCTAACTTCAATTTGGGAAGTCGGTGTTCCTGTTTACGTTTTTTGACACCGCGTTCCAAAAGTGAAGTTTATTTATTTATTTATTTAATACTTCATGCACACAAACGTACAGAGGCGGACTTAATGCCGTAGGCATTTTCTACCAGTCGACCTTTGGGTGATGCAGAGACAAATAGTGGTAGGTGCAATATTTAAAGTTAAAAATGATACCTAAGGTGAAGTTGTTTTTCACGTTGGAGTGTTTTTATTTGGAAGTCGGTTGTATCTTTTTGTAAAAAGTTTTTTATTTTCACTTTTTAGTGAGTACATAATGGACAAGTTCTGTAGTAAGGTTTATAGGTGGGTCATCTATTCTGGTATCACTGTGGCAAGTGGACAAGTTCTATAGTAAGGTTAAATATAGAAAAAAGTTATATTGGATGTAGCATATACATTTAGGTAGCTAAAAGTTATACAAAATGTAACAGTTAATTTTAATACAAAAAATTTGTCATTTAAATGCCTGGGTATGTTTATAAAACAAAACAAAATATTGAGCAAAATAAAATATTAATATAACATTATTAATTTTTTTTATTATTATATTCTGCTATACAAGTCTGAATCCTTCAATCTTACTAATTCTGCTATAATCTGTCTAAACAATATAAAAACCAATTGTTAGTCTCGATTAATCTCAAAAACTAATCATCATCATTTGAATCTTTACTTTTGTTTTGTTAGCTCCAATTCAGGAGTGGTTTAAAAAAAGTGTAAATAGTAGTATTAGGTGATACCAAGTTCACCGGGTCAGCTAGTATTAGATACAATTGATACAAATGTGCAATGCCTACCCGGATTTTGTTGTTTGTAAGTCAATCACATCTCAACGGTTGAACGGATTTGGAACACGGGAGGACCATGCCCTGAATTAGGACATGGGGTACTTTTTATCCCGGTTGTATTTACGTTCTTCACGTCTACATGGCTGAACGAATTTATATGAAACATGGCCCACGTATAGACAAGGACCTGGATTAGGGCATAACATACATTTTATCACATCAATTCAAAAAGAGCTAGTTTATACTTCGTAAACAGGGACTAAATTAGCTTATTAATCCCTGGGGACTAAAAGTGGTTTGAATTTGGAATGTGGATATTGTTGGTAAATGTTCCAATCAGCAAAGAGATGAATCACAAACCATGCGGTCCAAAATAGGATTACATCGCTAAAATCGATTTCGACGAATGTATGAGGTGAATGCCTAATGAGCGATTGTAATTCTTTTTCGGACCACACGGGAACATTGTATTGAACAAGTGACTGGCTAGAAAACCGCACGCGAGTCAAATTACAAAATAAATCTACAACTGTAACGGATGGTACTAATAAAATTGTTACGATGCACTTCCATAATTGTTCAAATATAAACATTATAGCCTCTAATAATTTCTATGTTATGTCTTATGGTTCCTAATTGTATGTAGATAAATAAACGTAACGTTTTCTTTCATAAGTTGCACTTACTTATTTTCTCATAGAGGGTGATAAAAAGTAGAGTGTCCACCTCGGGAGCAACACTATTTTAAACTCGAGTGACGTACTATGAATCCCTCGTTGCGCTCAGGATTAAAAAAAAACACTCTCGCCTTTAAATTAGTTGTTTGATGCCTAGATAAACAATCTACTATTCTATCCCGGTAGCACCTACGTTCCCGTACACCATTCGTTTTTAATAAACTACAGAAGTATCCACGATTATCTACAACATCTTTTTCTTTTTTTACTGGTTCACTTCAAGAGTGGATACAGGCTGATTAGATCGACAATCGTTACCATCCATACGAATATTAAAAATGCGAAAGTAACTCTGTCCGTCTGTTGACTTTTCACGTCTTAAAGACTAATTGGATTTGGATGAAACTTTGGCAGACGGGTAGAACCTGGATTAAGAAAAAATATACTTTTTCCTAATTTTGATTCCGGTCGTACGTTCTTTTGGGATAACTTTCGATTATGACCTCCGCGAAACTAAAAACGCACCCACGCACAGAAGAATTCTCTACCACATTTTTATATTTTTTTACTGGTTCTGTTCAAGAGTGGTTGTAGGCTGCATAGACACACATTTCCATGGGATGATAAAAAAGGGGTCGCCCTTAAAACAATGTAACTCAACCGTAGGAAGTGGCAGTGGGCCCCCTAACCCTACGCTTCCGATGGCTACCGCGAAGCCCCAGTAATATATTTTTAATATCCTCACAATTAAAACGTAGGACAACGCAAACTGGCCCACCTTGCGTTGGTTTTTGGACACCCTTTTTCTGTCTCTCGCCACATGGTTTTTGGACCAGCTTGTGTTATGTTCAGAATAAATTTTTAGTTTAATTTTACTAGAAAATTCTACCAAACTATATTTACTTTTATTTGATGAACATCTGTTTGGTTGTTGAGGGCTTAAGTTGTGACAAACATAATTATACTCAAAATAGCTTCTGCTAGCGGCTTCGCCTGCCTGAATGTCGATAATTATCCCAAGGGCACATATTCTCGGGTTAAAATGTATCCTATGTGCTATTCCAGACTATAATATATCTCTGTGCCAAATTTCACCCAGATCCGTTCAGTAGTTTTTGCGTGAAAGAGTAACCAACATACAAACACACTCACAAACTTTGCCTTTATAATATTAGTAGGATATATTTTTTATAATTATTAGTGTGATTGATTAACTAACTTTCACTTGTTATGCAGTTACCAAAGACCTTATACGTATTTCTTACTACTAGACTGTGTACCAAAATTTTTTTTTAGCTAAAATGAAATCTATCATCATACACCTAGGTTAGCTATTTCCTTAAAACCGGTAGCTAACCAAAGCGGTCCTGGCGAGAGGGTTTCCGCTGGTAGTGTGTCCTTGTCTGACCTATTGCTAGTTCAACTAATCATTGGGTTTGGTAGAAATGGTAGAAAAATTTATATTTTCTTTTTATGTTATACCAAAACGAACAATTCATAGACTTTGACACGTATTTAAATATTTCTAGAAAAGTATATAAATAGTTCTACAGTTAGTTATAATATTTTTTTAAATACAATGAATTGAATAAATATAGGTATTTAATCAATTCGTTGTATTTAAAAAAATATTCATTAATACTGAGTAAGAGTAGTACTTTTAAATGTTTGGGCCTTGTAATACTAAATGTAGGATGGTGGTTTGCGGATTTTTTGGCGGACTTCAAGTTCAAGTGGAATTCAGCGGCTGTTAATATGATTTGCAAATTGATTCCTAGTGGAATATAATTGGTGTAGTTTGATTTCTCAACTGTCTACGCAACTGGACAATATGTGAAATCATGGAGATCCTTTGAGGTATATTTAGCTGCAGGGTCATCACGACTTAACGCCTCTCCTTCATGAGCTTGAGAGTAGGATCAGAGAGCTTTTTGTTCCAATCTATATGATGGTCTTGAAGAATGAAACTTTAAGAGACTTGGGATTTGAGGACTCGAACTTCACATAACCCTTTAATACTCCATTGAAAACTGCTCAATTCCTCTTCGAGGTCGGTTATATTTTCGTCGGTCTGGACTGTGCGCGTATTGTACGTTGCCAGGTCCAGTCGTCGGTATTTGTGGGGGTAGCCGGATCTCGTCCGGGATTCTAGCACACCTTGCCATACCGTAACCTCGACCGCTACCGTAGTCGAGGGTACAGGCTGCCGGGCAATAGGGGCTGTATTTAATTTGTGCTATTCATGGGGAGTGCTTTGCAGGTGGGTTGGCGATCGCAGTATGGTTGTTACAAATGCACAGAGAACTCTGCTGCCCATTCTCTGGTTTTTTCCTTAATCACCTCTTACGACACCCACGGGCAAACATGGGATGGTGAAATTCTTTAGGCCCGACACCATACGGTTAGTGATGTAGATACCAAAAAATAAACTCTTTTTTTTATCTATACCAATATTATAAAGAGGAAAGATTTTTTTGTTTGTTTGTACCGAATAGGCTCCAAAACTACTGGACCGATTACAAAAATTCTTTCACCGTTGGGAAGCTACTCTATCCCCGGGTGACATAGGCTACTTTTTATCCCTGTATTCCCACGGGAATAGGAACTACGCGGGTGAAACCGCGGGGCGTCCTCTAGTTAACTATAAATTAGGTAGGTTTAGGTAGCGCAGTTAGGTAGCATCAACATATCGGAATACTTGAACTATCATTTTTACAATCAATATGTCCCGTGTTCTGTTTGGTCATGGTCACCTCATTAGAAAGAGACACACCACCAAAGGGAGTCCTCTCGCTCGGACCGGTTATTGCGCCATAGTGCACAGTCTAGTTGTAAGAAGTATAAGGTCTTTGGCAGTTACCATCTTTCGTGATATTAGGATATATGGAGAGAAAAATATTGAGGACAGCTTTTAGTAAGGAAAAACAAGAATCGCTCCTGTCAACGAAACTTTCGCTTTTTCAGAGCTGTCTAGAATGTAGGGCGACTCTAAAATACATATTTATCATTTGTAACTACTACTTAATCTTATTATAACATCAAACAAACAAAAACAGGTGCTCCAAAAAGTCCCTACCTCCTTTATTATTCCTTCCCTTCGTCTCAATCTCCACCCTAAGAAAAACAAGTAACAAGTAAAATTTAAAAATTTAAAAAACCCCCGACACATTTATCTTGCGAAAACAACGTTTTTTTTTAAACATAGCTAAGAACACTCTCGACACAATCACCTTTCCAACAAAAAAAACTAAATCAAAATCGGTTCATCCGTTGAGGCGCTATGATGCCACAGACAGACACACAGATACACAGATACACAGATACACAGATACACAGATACACAGATACACAGATACACAGATACACAGATACACAGATACACAGACACACAGATACACAGATACACAGCAACACACCTCAAACTTATAACACCCCTCTTTTTCCGTCGGGGGTTAAAAAGGTCAATGCACCCGGAAGGCACGGCACGCGCGAACCACAGGTGTTCGCTCGATAATATCGATGTTCGCCGCACAATCGATACGTGACGTCACAGAACAATATGGCGGTTGCGCGCGCAGCTGTCACGCGATAAAAAACATGCTATGCTAATGAAAGTAGGGTCGAATAAAATAGGGGTTCAACAATATCATTTTTGGGACACGCGAATGTAGTTTTTTTGGGAATTCATTGTGTTGGTTGACGAATTTGAATGGGGTGCTATGGGCTATGAACAAAGTGGAGAAAAATTTGAATAAGTTATGTTTCTGTCTGAGGATTATAGCCGCAAAAAACCCTAAAAACTTCGTCAAACATAATCTTTTTTGCAATGATGAACTTTTATTATTCCGTTCTATGATTAACTAGGTCTTGCCCGGGACATCGCTCGTATGAAAAGTATTCTAATATCCCAACGGACTACGACCCTTTAAAATGTACCCTAAGCCCTAATAAAGGAGATAGTCTATCTGTGTGCCAACTTTTATGAAGTTGAGTATTTGTAAAACTCTACTGCCTGCCGATCTTTCAAATTTTGGCATTAAAAGGATACAGTCTATTTGTGTGCCAACCTTTATGAAGCTCCTTTCAGAGACTTACCACCAATTTTTCAATTAATTGTAATTGAGTATTTGTAAAACTCTACTTTAGCTTGCAAATCTGTAAAATTTTGGAATTAAAAGGACACAGTCTATCTGTTTGTCAACCTTTATGAAACTCCTTTCAGAGACTTACCACCAATTTCTCAATTAATTGAAGTTGAGTATTTGTAAAACTCTACTGTAGCTTGCAAATCTGTCAAATTTTGGAATTAAAAGGACACAGTCTATCTGTGTGCCAACCTTTATGAAGCTCCTTTCAGAGACTTACCACCAATTTTTCAATTAATTGAAATTGAGTATTTGTAAAACTCTACTTTAGCTTGCAAATCTGTCAAATTTTGGAATTAAAAGGACACAGTCTATCTGTGTGCCAACCTTTATGAAGCTCCTTTCATAGACTTACCACCAATTTCTGAATTAATTGAAGTTGAGTATTTGTAAAACTCTACTTTAGTCTGTAAACCTGTCAAATTTTGGCATTAGAGCAAAGTTTGTGACGTTCTTTCATTCAATATACTTAATTAACATTAGAAATGAAAACATATCTACAAACATACAGACTTTCACATTTATGATATTAGTTTTATTTTTCCAGTGAAACTAGCCACGTTGCATTTTCCGCCTTGCCGCAGCTTCAGCTAAAACGGGCGACAAATGACCGCACTATTTATATCGTCTGTCGAATTATCGCATCTAAATAGCAGCAATGCCTGCAGTATTTTGTTGCTTCGTTAATGCTGAATTAAGAATTTGGGTATGGCGATACGAGTCAGCAGACTAGGACGAGATGCGGCACTTTTTTGCGTCTTATCCTTGGCGGCATGTGTGCTTCTCCTCGGGTGACCCCTCGAGCTGTGCGGACGCGGTTGCGGATGTGATTCGGCAGGGAATGGAGTATTTCTTTCCATTCTCCGATATTCCGCTCGGTCACAAATCCCGACCTTGGTATAATTCAGAATGTGCCCACGCTGAGGCCCGAAAAGAGTCTGCCTACCAAGCCTGGGCGGGGCCCGCGACCGCAAAGTTAGAGCGCGTAGGGTTCGCGCGAGGAAAAGAGCTTTTAATTCTGCCACCAAGTTCTGCAAGCGGGTTTTGCGTCGGGCACGTTTTGACCATATTGGACGTATTGGGGCCAAGCTGGCATCGCAACCTCAGGGGAGTAAACAGTTTTGGTCCCTGTCTAAAGCGGTTGAATCGAATTTCTGTCGTCCCACACTACCTCCAATGCTGAAACCTGATGGCTCACTCTGCAAGTCAGAAAGCAAATTTATTTGCATCTCTGTTTGCTAGCAATTCCAAGTTAGAGTAAACAGGCTTCTTCTGGGTAAGCTCACTCCATCGTCGATTTTGTCTCTGTCACCTATGACCTAGACTAGAGTCAAGAGCAAACCCACCACAAAAAAAAAAAGAATTAAAATGGGCTTCACGAAAAGCGATACAAAAAAAAAATTTACCATATCCTACCAAAATGTAAGTTTATTTGTTAAGCACTCCATAACGGATGAACGGCTTTGGATGTAACTTGGCAAACGGATAGACTAGAACCTAGATTTGGGAAAAGGGAACTTTTTATCGCGACGTAATGTTGTTCCCTTAATATAACAAAAAACATTACGCGTAGTACCTACTCGTATTTCAGCAATGAAATTAATCGCGATTAGTACAACTAAATTGCGATTAGTTCAACGATTTCGCGATTAGTTCAACTAAATCGCGATTCGTTTGTTTGGTGTAATCGGGCCTAAATCTCTATCAACAGTCTTTCACACAATTTTTCTTTGGTGCTCTCTCTATCAACAACTCAACAATCAAACGAACGATCATCAATTTAACGTAGTTTTTATCTTTTACATAGCATATGTCCTTTCAAAAAGATGTTTTCAAACGTCAAATTCAGTCAAATTTTGACCTGTTTCTCTCTCAACCTAATACGGTAAACACAATAACGTGTATTTATTATTATATTATAGTTAAGTACACCTTTACGCGTGGTAGTAATGACGTAACGCAGTTAGCAGGACGTGGTATAGGGGCTGCGAACGTTTACTGTGGACTAGAGATGTGGCCAAATGTCGATGATTTGAGAATGTGTCGAAAATGTTACGCTAAAGAAAGTCCGGTTTTCTTCTTCAGTTTTTGTGATGTCATCTTGAAATTGTCAACCGTCATATTAAACATTTAACGCCTGATAGTTAGTAATATATATTGTGATTTTTTGTAGTAGCTTATAACAATAAAATATTAAGTTTGCGTCTACATGTAGGTACCCTCATTCATGAAAAATATTTTCATGCAATGCTGTACTTATTTTTAGGGTTCCGTACCCAAAGGGTAAAAACGGGACCCTATTACTAAGACTCCGCGGTCCGTCTGTCTGTCTGTCTGTCTGTGTGTATGTCTGTCTGTCTGTCTGTCTGTCACCAGGCTGTATCTCATGAACCGTGATAGCTAGATAGTTGGAATGTTCACAGATGATGTATTTCTGTTGCCGCTATAACAACAAATACTAAAAACAGAATTAAATAAATATATAAGGGGGACCTCCCATACAACAAACGTGATTTTTTGCCGTTTTTTTTTGCGATAATGGTACGGAACCCTTCGTGCGCGAGTCCGACTCGCACTTGGCCGTTTTTTTTACTACGGTATTATTTTCACACCCGATTTGTTTTTTTTTGTGACAGCATTTGATTCGTCCTTTTACAACCACTAAAGGGCTTTATCGACATCGTTAGCCGTCACATCACTAAAAGCCCTTTGTCACGAGCCAGGTGTCGAGCGGGGTCATTCGGAGCACCTGCGTATGTCTGTGTAACTCTGTGCACACACAAATGAAACGCACACACACACATTTAAGGGTATGTTTGTGTGTTTACGCTACCGTCTGCTGGTTGCTCTTGCTACATACAGTTAAATACGCCTTGTCGTTTTACTAACTAGCCTTTTCAGCCAGGGTTAAAACGTCCTGTGTGTGCCTTTATGGTGGGATGTTTTATTGGAAATATAATGCGAGTCTTATTTAAGCTTATATGCTAAGTGCAGGTTTACATCTATTTATTTATTTATTGAAAGAACCCCCTTTCAAAATTCTAGCTCCCTTATAATGTTTGGGTCCAGTTTCTGAATTGAGTAAGTGTTTGGAAGTAAAAGTATGACGAACCTATTCACTCTTGACTTCTACTTCGCCCAATATCTTTATAATTTACTAGAGGACGCCTCGCGGTTTCACCCGCGTAGTTCCCGTTCCCGTGGGAATACAGGGATAAAAAGTAGCCTATGTCACCCGGGGATAGAGTAGCTTCCCAACGGTGAAAGAACTTTTGAAATCGGTCCAGTAGTTTTGGAGCCTATTCGGTACAAACAAACAAAAAAATCTTTCCTTTTTATAACATTGGTATAGATTAGATTCTGCCAGCGGCTTCGCCCGCGTGATAGTCGAAAATTATCCCGAGCGAACATATTCCCGGGATAAAAAGTATCATATGTGCTATTCCTGACTATAATCTATCTCTGTGCCAAATTTCATCCAGATCCGTGCAGCCGTTTGAGCGTGAAGAAGTAACAATCATACAAACACACACACACACTCGCAAACTTTCGTCTATATATATAATATTATAATAATGTGATGATATAGTAGCAAGTATTATATAAGTGTAGGTTCATAGGTAGATTTTGTATAGGTTGGTTTGGACACGGGTTCAATCTTTATAGTAAAATCTTCAATGCGAGTATTATATAAGCTCGTGCTATTTACAGGTTTATAAGTATTATTATTATTATTTTTCCTTTATTTAATATATTTTCTTATTAACTAAATTTTTAAATATTTTTATAAAACACAAAATTTGAAAAAACATTTAAAAATATAGAAAATAGAGGCCCACCGGTATCGGGAACAGATACTTTATTGTACACCACAAAAATACAAACATACAGATCAATCATTTTTAAAAACAAAGTGTACAATGGGCGGTCTTATCGCACAGGGCAATCTCTTACAGACAACCTTTGGATGGACTAACACGATAGGAGAAGAATTTAGGGCTGTCAGTGTACAATGATCATAAATAATATTACTTACTTATACATAATAACATAAAATACATAAATACCCAATATAAAAAATATCTAATATACTAATAAATATCGAATATATGACAGAGAAAGGAAAAGACTAAAAATTATAGTGAAAGGTAATGCTCCTTTACCATTTTCTTAAACGTTGGCAGTGTTTGAGCACGTCTTATTTCTATAGGTAATACATTCCACAACCGAACTGCTTGAATCGTAAAAGATTTGTCGAAGAAGGAAGTGGAATGCATACGAACACTCAATTTTAAATTCTCCGATGATCTCAAGGACTTAGAATGGGTGTCACAGAGGAACTGAAAACGTTCTTTAAGATAAAAAGGGGTGAAAGGATTAAAAAGCACATTATAAAGCAAAGAGAGTATGTGTGCATTCCGGCGAAGGCGAATAGGAAGCCATTTGAGCTTAGTACGAAATTCAGAAACGTGATCATATTTGCGCAAGCCAAATATAAACCTAATACAGAGATTTTGAAGTCGCTCAAGCTTATCCAATTGGTCTTGGGTGAGATCAAGATAGCTGGCATCAGCATAGTCCAGGATAGGGAGAAGAAGAGATTGTGCTATCGCAATTTTAGTGGTGATGGGAAGAAAATTACGAAGACGCCTCAGGGAGCCCGCAGAAGCAAACAGTTTACGACTAACTTCCTGCAGTTGTTTGGTCCAGGCAAGAGTGCTGTCGATATAAATCCCCAAGTTCTTCACAGTGTTAGCTATAGGAATAATGGTGTTGTTGAAAGAAACCTGGGGAAGCGTCGACCAATCAATTTTAGGAACAGTCCGGGAACTACCAACAACCGTCACCTGAGTCTTCGCGGGATTAATCTTCAGTCCAAACTGAGCACTCCAGTCACCTATTCGAGCCAGGTCTATATTAATCGTCTCAATGGCATCTCCTAACTCTCCAAGAGGGGCTTGGGTATAAATCTGGAGATCATCAGCATATAGGTGGTAGAAAGAAGAAAGTCGTTGAGAGATAGCATTAATAAAGAGTGCGAAAAGAAGAGGAGATAAAACGCCACCCTGCGGCACACCGGCAGAGGTGTGACACCAAGAAGAGAAATATTCGTCAGTGCAAATACGCTGCCGGCGGCCAAACAGGTAACTACGAAACCAGTCAATTACCGGAGGAGATATGTTAAAAGAGCTTAAGACGCCAAGCAAAATGTCGAAGTCAACGGTATTGAAGGCATTGCTAAAATCGAGCAGAGCAAGTACCGTTAACTTTCCCACTTCCATGCCCGACCTGATATCGTCCGTAATGTGTACAAGTGCTGAGGTAGTGCTGTGTCCGCGTCGAAAACCAGACTGGAAAGGATTTAGCAGATTTTGTTTGATAAGGAACGTGCTAAGTTGATCGTGGACAAGTTTTTCAAGGACTTTGGATAGGAAAGGAAGAATAGAAATGGGACGATAGTCAGAAAAAGATTCAGGATGAGATTTTTTGGGTAAAGGAATAATTTGGGCATCTTTCCAGGATTGTGGGAAGACACCACTGGAAATAGAGAAATTGAGGATATAAAGGAAGACAGGGGTAATATTATCAAGGATGGGGATGATCATATTACGGCTGACACAGTCACTACCAACAGCGTTGGATGTAATCGATACAATACTCTTTTTAACATCACAGGCAGTGAATTGACTAAAGACAAAAGGAGAATAATCAGGTATCGTAATAACTATAAAACTCAGGGTACCCTTATTTACAGGGTGTAGAAATAATAGGTTAGAACCGGTTCGTAAAAATACCCCTTTTCTAAAAGCTAGCTCTCTTTACAGTTCTGACTCTTTGCATACACTTTACAGTAAAATAAACATGAAATACTGCAAGAGTTGAATTGATTGTTAGGTGGTATGCTTTGTTGAAATATAATCATCTCTCAAATCTTCCATCATTAATGCTCGTATTAAGCGCGTGCAAGATTATTAATGCGAGCATTATTGATGCAAGATTATTAATGCGAGCATTATCAATGCAAGATTATTAATGCGAGCATTATTGATGCAAGGTTATTAATACGAGCATTATTGAGGCAAGATTATTAATGCGAGCTTTATTGAAGGTCATAATATGAACAGGTTTATACGCATTGTTTGCCATGTTGGAACAAAATATCCGGAATGACATAATTTTCTATTGTGATCTCTAATCACAATAGATAATTATGTCATCACAGATTCTTAGGTACAGAGTGCCTGAAACGTGGATCCACGCGAGATACAATGGCTTTTTAATTGTTTGTTAGTTACGGCATTCAACCGATTAAACTAGTAAAACTTACAATTTAAAACACTTGCTTTAAATCCTATCAAACTGATTCCCGTTTTCAAAAACACACAAATTTTATTTAACTTTCAAGTTTATTTAGGCTTTACATTTGCTGTTATCAAGAGTACCAATGGAAACGAGCATGATAGTCCTTGTAGCCACTTGCAGATAAATTAAGCCATCAAAAAAGCCAGCTATAAAAGTTAAAGCTGGTCAAATTTTTTTCGAAAACCCTCCAAAGGTCGCTTGTCACTTTCGCTTTTACTAAAATATTATAAAAAGCCCCATAAAAATATAGTTGACCAAATTGACGATGGCGAAAAATAATAATGCTTTCTTTTGGAAGCATCATTGATTTTTTTGTAAGACTTGTAAGCAGTTATGATTAAATTCAACATATTAAAATATCCCTTTAATTTAATAGCTTACAAAGAGTTTTCAGAACATTGTATGGTCGTAAACATGTTTTCTTTCAAATGCAAAACACTTTGCCTCTTCAATTGAGAGTTTTGACTTCAAAAATGAATCAGGTTTTCCATTGTCATGATTAAAGTCAAGTCATTGTAGTGTAGGTATAAAAGAGATGGAATCAAAAAAGCTTTTGTAGGCAACTATTCTACAATTATTGGGGCTATAACAATGTCGGCGAATACTGTGTTGTATTCATTCTATGGCATACAGAGAGCGAATTTTCTACCACTGTTTAACAGGAAACAGTGGTAGAAAATTCGCTCGCACCGATGTTTTAAAACACCGCTTAAACTACAATATTATCCCCATAATTTCTAACAGCAATAATATTTCAAGCTTTGTAGCGTTAATTATTTCCCTCTTGGAAGTTCCACCATGAGGTAAGCTCAGCTAGCAAGTAGCCAAGTGACAGCAACGCTCGAACGAGGGCACTGCCGACACCAGCACACCACCAAACAGTTGGCCAGACCTTACAGAACATCTTCCATAGGTCCCCTAAAAGCAAAGTCCATAGCCCAGACAAAAGAGAACCAGCAATGGTCACAAAACAATCTGTACCGTCACTAACACGGGATGTACGACGCCCCAGGGTAGGTTAAGGGTGCATTGTATACAGCTAACGTCAGATAGCCCGACAAAGTTACCAATCCCAAACGAAACCCAACTTAACAAGCTCTATAATAAGGTTGACAATTCCTATTTCTGTATCAAAGATAGGTTGTTTGAAACGAGGGTGAAGAAACAGGGGTGTTTGCAGGATGCGGGGCGGGGGGAAGGTAGGGTGCGTCGCGCAGGCGTGCTTCAGTCGCCCGCGCGACCCCGCTGCCGCCGGCCGCGCGCCATGGACGAGGTTAGAGCGCGCGATCGCGCACCACTCACGGTCATAGTCGCCCCAAGCAACGCCTCGCCACCCAGACTGTCGCCTGCGGACCTACTGCCTGACGGCGATGCGGCGTTCCACCCACTCTCCGCAGTCAACGGCCGTCTGACTCCACCGGGGCTCGAACCTGCATCCTACGCCACGCTCACCCCGCTGCTACCTCTACCGCCGATCAGCACCGTCTCCGACAAGTTCGCGTACCACGCCGGAGGCACCTTCACAGTTATCCAGCAACAGCAATCCTACGCGTCCTTATCACCAACTCCTTACAATGAGCCCTTGTCACCACAATCAGCATACAGCAGGCGGAGTGTGTCGCCGAGCTCATTTGAAAGGCGATCCCCCACGCCGCCATTACCCAGTCCTGGGTTGGACTTGAATGCGGCGTTGCTTGCGAGAGAAGAGCAACAGCAGCAGCAACAAGGACAGAGCGATACAGAAGAAATAAACACAAAAGAATTAGCACAGAGAATAAGTGGGGAATTGAAGAGGTACTCGATCCCTCAGGCGATATTTGCTCAGAGGGTTCTATGCAGGTCGCAGGGGACGCTGAGTGACTTGCTGAGGAATCCGAAGCCGTGGTCGAAGCTCAAGTCGGGGAGGGAGACGTTTAGGCGGATGTGGAAGTGGCTGCAAGAGCCAGAGTTCCAAAGAATGTCGGCGTTGAGGCTAGCAGGTATGTGATGCATGCTTTTGTAGTTGTAGAGTTGTTACTAGATGTGCTTTGGTTTTCAAATGTTTTTTTTTGCTCCAGGTAAGTTTCAGGTTATATTAAAAATGTTGTTGGTCTTATAAAAAAAAAAAAAATGTAGTAGCATCATACAGGACTTACCATGATACTTTGAACTAGGAGTTCCCAACGATATATTTTTTTATCAGACTCGTCCAAATTACAGCTTCTATTAGGTTTTGGAAGACCACGTGGTCCGATTTTCATATCTGTTTTAATAAAAACTTATATAGCATTTTCTACTTTACAATAGGACTCGTATATAAAACACAGTTGTTTCTTTTTATTTCATTGTTACTTTCAGTAAAGCCTTTACCGCGTTGAAGCTAACACATTTTAAAATCTAAATTGTCTCATAAATTCGCGGCTTGGTTGAAGCGTGTCTCATTCAGCCTACATTTGCATAATGTGACCTGGATTACCACGTGGATTTAGTTTTTATTAAATCAGACTAAATATACATTTATAATATCCTAAGTTTATAAAGGTTCTGTTTTTAAACACATATTTTCTTTAATCAAATTATTTGTAATAGTTTTCAAGTCTATCGCGTCTTGAGAAACGTTTTGAGTATGCATTCTTTATTTATTGAGACTTTATGACTTTAGTTAACCTAGGCTGGTGAAGAGATACCATGGAATGGAATATAGAAGGTTGTAAGGGTAGAAGAATAACAAGGAAACGATGGATATATTGTGTGAAAGACTATATTATGGATAGAAAGAAGGTGACTATTGAGATGACTACAAATTGAGATTTAAAAAAAAGAAAGAAAGACGGGGTATTCTATCTATGCTAGAATAAGACATGCGCACCTCCAAATAAATTGGGATGAATACAGGGAAATGGTG
This sequence comes from Orthosia cruda, assembly GCA_964057195.1. Classification (NCBI taxonomy): domain Eukaryota; kingdom Metazoa; phylum Arthropoda; class Insecta; order Lepidoptera; family Noctuidae; genus Orthosia; species Orthosia cruda. Next base: position 3,144,293 of record OZ059854.1, read on the forward strand.
AGTCTTAAGAAAGACTCCAATTCTTTTTACGAATCAAGCTATTATTACTAAGAAACGATTTCGTCTGGATCCATTGTTAGATTTGGTCTATTGGAGTATTACATTGATGCTAAAACAAAAGACGATATTGTATTACGATACAGAGAGGAGTCTAGACAATTTGAGCTAGAATTGTTAATTCATCGAATAGGTAGTCTGGTTTGAATATTGCTATAAATACTGCTGAAGACTTGAGAGACAATAATCACTCCCGGGTCTCTACATAAGTGTTTATATCAGCGAAGTCGATGGTCAAAATGCTAAAATGTGTAAAATTCAACTAACGAACGAACTATTGGGAAATAGCTACAGGTTTAACTCTGATATACGGTCATTTGTACTGCAAAAGAGGGCGATCAGAACAATAGTTCGCATCTCCCAAGTGGAGTCCTGTCGGGAATATTTCAAAAAGCTTTCCATCCTTACGGTAGCTCTTGGCATTCCCATCACATTTTGTAATTTTTCCAACCACTATCGCGATGATATCGTACTGGGTCCATTTTGATTATTCCATTTTTGTTGTTACTGAGTCGGATCATCGCGCCGTCTTATATAGGAACGTAGGTAGGCTTTTGATTTTGTACCTTCCTCATTGAGGTATAGTTTCTCTCTTTTCTAAGATTCTGCCTGGTCCTGGTCCGTACCTAGAAATGTATGTGCTCCTCTAAGTAGTATCTATCCCATTAAAGGTTTCCAGAGAAATTATCTGGATTGACCTTCCTTCCCGTACTTTTGAAACAGTCCTTGCCCTATATTGTACCAGTTGATATTTGGCATATTATTACCCAAATTCCTAAATTTACACAATCCCCCAATTTCTTTTATACGATTCTATTCTTTTTGCCACAAATTTTCATATTTAGCAAGCAAAACAAAAACATAATATCTAACTATCGAACATAGTATTTCAGCCCCAAACGAAGGAAAATCTCAAGCTTGCCCTAGATGAGCTGGCGAAGACTGAAAGTCCCCTTATCCTTTCTCCTATGATCCTGTGTGTCTTCATTATGATGACATCTTTTTGCTTAAGAAAGTGTTGATCTAATTGAGTAAAGCAAAGTAAAAAAGCTTTTATTTATTCCTTATAACTTAACATAATTAATAACAATTTAATATTAAGTAAGTATGTCATTAAAGATCCCCAGAGAAAATGGCTTTAGTAAAGATCCTTCCTCTGGTTCGGTAGGGGCAGTTAATTATTTGCCTCATATTGCACCGGTTTTTATTTGGCACATTATTAATACTATTTCAAAGTAAACCTCACTCCCGAAACTCTACAAAAAACAAGACAAAACCGTAATATCTCAATCTGCCCAGACTACAACAGAACACAGAATATATCAGTCCCAAATGAAGGAAAATCTCAAGCTTGCCCTAAATGAGCTGGCAAAGGGTGAGGACCGCCTTATATATTCATAGTTGACGATAGTTGAAGCGAAAGTGGCCCATAACTGAGCCTTAACCTTTATGGGTGGTCTTAGTTTTGTTGTCACTTTTATGGAAGTGCAGGCAGCTGACTTGTCGTTTGACTAGAAAACTCCTAAGATGTTAAATATACTTAAGAATATAATCAAAAGAACCTTACTCACAAAGAAACACTGTTTAGAAGCGAAACTATACTATTATACACTGCGTGAAAATTATCATTGTTTTTATCAGATTTTTCCTTTTATTCGGTAATGTCATTAACTGTAGAATGAAGTGACAAGTCAATAGATACAAGTATCATCCGCCCTTAATAATTTAAAGACTGGAAAATATCTCCACCCAAGCACAAAAAAATACAATCAGAAGTTAATAAAAACATCTGTATAAAAACCTCAAGATTCCGCGAAAAATACCGTCTTTCATAGTTTACTATCAAGCCAATGATGCGCCACTGGAGTATCGATAAAAACGCATACAGTTTACAAACAGCGGCCGCGTCAGCTGCGCCCATCGATTTCGTACAATCGATGCGTTGGGTCACCGCGCGGTCGATGGAGTACGTCACTAGTTGCGGTTGCCATGCGATGGGGAGACGCGGGACTGAGTCTCGGTTTTTTTTGTAGGTATAGAGAGATATAGTAAAAATTGTGAGTGGTTGATGTGTAGTGTATGAGTTCAGTAAGGTTCAAGTTATATTAAGTTTCATTCAAGTATTTTATTGCACTAAAATTCACTTTCGTAACAATTTTTTGTGACATTTATTTCATGAAAATATTTTGAAGTTTTAATTTAATTGTTTCTTTCAACTATTTTAATGCAGTGAAATATGCATATTAAGCTAATTGGTCACGCGTCTGTTTAGCATACATCGTCAAGCTAGTTTAAAAAAAGTTTTCAAACTAAAAAATCATTGAAAAACGTCAGCTGCCTGCATCGATCCCTATTCTAATTTATGCACGGTCGATGCATGACGTAAGTAAGGGGTGCGTTACCCTCGCTTTTGAAAGGGATTATGGGTTTTAGTTAGTGCGTTACTAATTTATTGTAACACAGGACTTATTATGTAGTGAAAACATAAACTCTGTCAGCTGCAAAAAAAAACATAATGTTCTGAAGTTAATTGAAAAGTTATGGTTAAAATTCTCCTCTGTTGTTAGTGGTTCAACATATTTTCATTTACCAAAAGAAATTTATCTTTGAATGAATTTCTTTATCACCACTTTCAATTTTGATTCAAAATTTGTAATGTTTATTGCCCTTTATACCCTGCTACAAAAGTGGTATCTCAATTTATTTAAGTAAGTATATTCGCATTTGTTGCGGTAAGAATATTCCTCAACCACCTTTACCATGGTCACCCTACACAATTCGGGGCTACGTATCGTAGGCACGCGACTGCGAGCCCCCATTCGATAACCATTGCGTTTTACTTACGATGCCAGTTTGTAAATCGGTGCAGTGGGCGGGCAATGTATACAGTCGCGTGCCCTGACTAACTTCTGTAATGATTGATGGACTCCTTTCTTGTTGTAATGAGGGGTAGTTTTCATATTAGGTTTCGATGTGTTTTTATGCATAGAAGTTTATGGATTTCAATATTCAAGCTAGCTTTGACTGACAGTAAATTACCGGTGTATCTAATGTCCTGCCAGCACTAGTGTTCATTCTGACATTTTCAATTTCCTCTGGTTTGTGTCTATGTTTCCTGTCAGCTTTAACCTGGATCGGATGTAGGGCGTTGATTCTTCTCAATAGCTGTTGTCTGGGCGTCTTTCATAATCGGTGAATAGGTTAACTTTAGCCTGAAATCAAAATCCAAACTCTTTAAATAATCTCATTTTCTTTCTTGATAAGCAATCATTCTATATCATCTTGAACTGCATCGTCGCTTACCAAATGAGCGAGGATTCTTAAAAGAGGTCTGCGTGGCTCAGGTCAGGCTAGATTCTATTCTTATTCTTATTCTTTATTGTACACAAAACATAGAAACATACAAATACAATAGGACAGTTTATGTACAAAGGCGAGCTTAACCCATAGTTGGTTCGGTTATTCTAGTGAGGATGACTTCCCTGAGAGTTTACCAATGCTTTGAACACAAAGATGAAAGCTTAGTATGAAGTTATGAAGGCTCTTTTATTTCACCACAAAACGTGTACTACAATATGCTATAATTATATCGTTCTTCCAAATGATCCTCCAACTAACAAAACAAACAAGTCTCCCACAGCTTTAATGTCCCCTATGACGTTAGTTCCTCCACGCACACTATTACTACCATCCCTTCCTCCAAATTTGATTGAGTGAGCCTCTTCCGCGTCTTTTATATTGACTTATTTCTCACAAGTATGCTTGACAGAATGTCTGACGTCATCGCATATTCTTTATTTTCTTCTTATATTGACTCTAGAACATTTGTATTTGTAGGAATGTGTATTTGATTTACGTTGACGTCGTTATTAAATGCTGCTTTAGGATTGATGATTAAGGATTTTGTATGTATAATACATAGATATACAGTATATTTATGTGGTTGGGATTTTCTTCAGTTATTATAAGGTATTAATTTTGCTTGTCGTCGATGTTATTAATACCAGTAATCTTTAATCCCTTCTTTATTAACACAGTTATTTGAATGGAGCCAAGATTTCCTATCCATTTTCAGATTTATTTATTTATTTATTTATTTATTTATCATCATACATCTACCCTTACAGCTAACCAATGCGGTAAATGTGCCTTAACATAATTGTTCCTTATAACTAATACCTATAACTAATAACAAACAAAGCATTCCTTGTGAATTCACTCAGAGAACAACAGAATAGGTCTGTCTCACTCGCTATGAGGTTGAGCGTGCGGAGTGCACGCGTCAGCGGCAGATTATTGAGGCCGACCAGTTTTCTAAGGCAAACTGTGTCTAATCTTTATAGAATTATATTTTTATATAACGTCACGTATTCTTGGGCGATATAAAATATAATTAGTATAAAATATAAACGTGGGAAAATCTCCAAATAGAATCACACTGTTGCCGTGTGTGTTGGTGGGGCATGTGTTAACAACCGTATCCAACACATGTGGACGTATAGAACCTCACGCTCTCACAAAACATGTGACAAAGAAAAATATTCACTACCTTTTTTACCTCCAAATTTTTGACCGGATATTTTCTGCTTCATCTCATACGCCAAATTAAGGCCAATAAACCCCATTAACACTGGCAGACACCATCAGTTATCCTGAAGAACTACAAAAACCCTCAAAAAGGTAGTACCGCAAACGAGGCACAGCGGTGTTAGCGCCCCCCTCCCCTTGTGACGTCAGACCACCCCATTTATCGATCGACCCCTCCCCCCGCCGTCGCTCGCCGCTGGCTCCAGTTATACGTACCTATATGGGGTTTCTTGGACATTTTACCTTTGCTATAGCGTTTGGGATTTTTATGGCGTTTATTATTTATTAGGTTTACGAGTTATTGGCACACGCGGTTTGGGTTATAATGACCTTATTATTAGAAAATCTCTTACCTTATACTTGCAAGTAAGAGGAAATAACAGCAAACCAAAAGATAATTACTACAACGAATAAAGTTATGTAAAAGATATTCCGTTTTCATGACCTTTGACAGATCCAATCTAAATTATATTTAATGCCAATACCAAAATAAATATAGTCCAGGCTATTTGTTATCCTATATTATTTGTAGAAATTTATAGCGCTGATATTGGATAGGTTAATAACCTTTTATATTTTCATTATTCTTTCTTTTCGCCGTTCTAAGAAGTCTGTCTTTATTCTGTATTAGTTCACTTTCAGCTACGACTCGTACTAGAATGCTTCTATTACTATATTGTGAACTATTATTTCTAAATTAAATGCAATAGCGGCAATAACTGAAACTGGCAGACATCATAAATCAGCGTCTAAAGTTTAATTTCCGTTGCTAAAGTTACTCAGAATGTGTCTTGTGGGTACAATTCCTCTTTGGTAGGCCTTCTCTAGCCGTGAATTGAGCCGTGTAGGTTCCTCTTTCTCAGTAGGAAATAAGACATAAAATACATTATTCGTTTAATGAAAAGTTTGAAAGTTACTGAAAAAGATCCGTCGATATAATCCATAATACAACTCGATTTTATCGATTGAATGAAAAATTATCTCTTTCTTTATCAGTACTATGATTGTCATAGATAAGGAATCTACAATAGTAGGCACAGGCTTTATCTAAATCAACATCTGAATAAAACGCGCGTTTGAACACTTTCTTGCGTAGCGTGACAAGTGCTGCCATCTATTGTGTGATATGAGAATTGTTTCATAACCTTTTTTTGGGTACCGGTTAAACTATTTTGTTCAATTTTTTTTTCGTATAAATCAATTTGCTAGCGACTGATAGATATGTATACATGTACATGACTATGAGTTATGACTGACATACTATGACATATTCCGCTTAAGTATCGTTATAGACAACACGATAGTTATCAAATTTAAAATACTTTAATTTTACAGATACGCCAAATCAGCATCAAACGATAAAAGGCGACAATGTAAACAACATGCCTCAACAGGCTTACTGCCAGCCTCGGGAGTACCAGGGTGCACCGCCCGCGCCCCAGGGCTCCACAATGTACCCCGGGCCTTCGCCCCACTGGGACGCACCATACGAACCAGCTGGGGATGTATCTTGCTTGTGAGTCCTCCCCTGATCTTGAATTGGATCCTGGATTCCATCAAATCCCTATCACCTTATTTTTTCTCCTTGGGGCCATTGTTCTGTCTTCCATTATATTTTTTTCTCTGGTTGTTTCTGTTATGGTTTTGTTTTCTTTATCTATTCATTCTCATCTAAGTTTTATTATTTTTCAACCATTTTCATTTTTAACATGGTCTGGTTTATGTGGACGACGTCCTCGTCATTTCATTCAAAATTTTGTTGGATCATTTCTATTGTGTTCTCATGTTTTATTGTTGAATAAAATGAATTCTAATTTAAACCTTCCCCAAACCTAACCCTTTCCATCCGCCCGTCCCCGACCCGTGGCTGCGTAGCAGTGGACTTGGTTTCTCATAGGTATTATAAACATGTAAATAGCTTGTCGCAAAGGTAATAAAACAAACACATTATTAATAGAAATACTAATTTGTAATTTTGATTCGCAGACATCTTTGTGACAAGTCAACTTAGATTGAGAGGATTATCTGAATGGATATTTTTGTTCTGTCGATCAAATGTGTAAAATGTATAGAGATTTTGCTCATAGATGTTATTTTTTTTCTGATTAGGCAGTATCCTTTCCCGAGCTTTAGTTTTGTTTGGCTTTTGTGGTATCGATACTGCCTACTGATTGTTTATTTAGATAATGTTTTTTGAAACATTATTTTTAGCTGTAGGTAAGTGTTATTTTGTTAGCTTCAAGAGGCCAAGATGAATGTTAGACTGCTACCGCGCCCTCATCCCTCCCTTTTTGTTTCTCCCTGCGCCCGGGCTGCAATAGTTTTTCATTATATGATTTTATAGGTGCCTGCGAGATTTCAGAACCCTTTGTTAATGTTGTTTACATTGTCGCCAGGTATGCGTTTTTAAATAATACGTTTGGTGTTTAGATTACTTTCGACATGTTGGGATTTAATGAAGTAAAAGTCGATATCGTAAGAATTAGGCGAACATATTGGTTCTGTGTCAGTAGTATTTAAAAAAATCTGCAGAATTGAGAATTTGGTATGATTTTGTAATATTTTGTATAATTCCAACATGTCAACGTTAGAATATATAGAAGAAAATAAATGTACAAATATACGAATCTAGATGGGTTTTATTATAAGTGTGAGAATCTAAAGCATAAGCATATCTATAGTGTTTCCAATACTGGGACTCCTGCCTCCTCTCTGAGAGAGGGCTAATAATATAATTATCCCATAGAATCCTGTAGTGATCATTTCTACACATACTAAATCCCATCAAGATAAACCAATAGGTCCCATGTTGGGTGCCAAAATAGACAAATGTAAGATACTCGATGTTAGATCCATTATTATAGATTTAACGATCATTTTCAATCAAACTCATGCAATTTATAAGCTTTTACATTAACTACCGTCCAAATAGAATCTCCTGGAATTAACAATTAACTAGAAGATGATTTTAATATTAGCAAAGTTGCTGACGAAAATGATTTAAATGACGGTTGTTTTATAAAAGCTGTAAAGTGTAGTCTATGTTTAGAAGCATGGTTGTTGTCTATAGATGATGAGCTTGATAGAGAACCGTCAAGCGCGAATAGATAACGTTAGGGACAAAATATTGTATATGTGATATATATTACTAAAATATTATTTTTATTTGTTTCAGCGGCCCAGATCCCACAGAGAGGCAGTGAGTATATTTCATCGTTATACTATCTAGTATAAAGCTACAATGGGAAGGTCCAAAACTTCGCGGCATATTTTCCTTAAAATACATCTTTTTTTAAGAAAAATATTGTTCTTATTTTTGGACGTCCCCTCGTAGCTAGCTTTGATAGTATATTCTGTATTGTGATTAATGAATTTTTTATTATACATAATGGAGATTTAATCAACGATGGTAACTGACTAAGATTTTAGGATATATTTGTGATGCTTTACAATGTAGCAAACCTATAACTGTACTGTTGATTTTTTATTTTTTTATTATCTACGTTGGAAGATTAGCAGCAAGAAACCGTATTTCAAATTGCATATACTAGTTATACGGTTAGACTAGCTTAGAAATCATAAAGAAGGATAATAAAAGTTATCCTTGACTAAAAATAGAAATAGATTTGATCGATAACTTATCGAGACTTAGACACAGTAGAAATATGCTGCTAGAGCAAAAATAAACTGTTGTCAATAGCACAACATTATTAAAGGTTATTTTGTTATAATATCTCAATTCTATAAGTCTGATCTTAAAGTAGCTATTTCTGTAAAATCTTTGTTACATCTCAAGAATTCAACCTGAATCTGATAAAAATACCAGTCTGCTTCCTTTCATGTAATTCTCTGTCACTTTTAGAAAACTGTGGGCTGTATTCCCCGAACGGCCAGGTTGAGGCGTATGCTGAACACAATCAATTACCAGGAATAGGTGTGATACTACAAGTTCTTTTTTTTTAACTAGGGATAGACTTAGGCCACGTTTCCAACTGCAACCAGCTCGCATGCAGTTGCATTACATTACGGGCTACCGAGGTATAATGTGATCAATCACTCGATGGTTGCCCCGCAATGTAAATAAAATTGCATTCGAGTTGCTTGCAGGTGAAAACGCAGAAAATAGGGATTTTAGCTTTTCATTATTTTTTTGAAATAGATAGTCTACCTGAAGGGTAAAGAATATTGAACCAATTTCAGAATATATGCACACATATTCCATATTCTTCGTGTAACATCTATTTGAGTTAACAATTATTGACCTATAACTATAAAAATTGTGTAAACAAAATTGAAGTACTAAATTACATTATTAAGCTTATTTCTTTCTTTTCACTCAACTTAAGGAGAGACCCGCATATGTACGTACACTCTTTCTAGATCTTTCTTCCATGGCTTGTTTTTAAAGACAGGTAATGTAAAGGATAATTCCATTGGTTTCAGGTTGCAAGCGCAAGGAGGAATTGGGTTCGGATATGCCTTCCCCGAAGAAACCGCGTTTGGTTTTCACAGACCTCCAGCGGCGTACTCTACAGGCTATTTTTAAGGTAAATTTTAATCATTTAATCTGCTTCTTCTTCTTCAAGAAGGAGATGACTAAATAAAAATCTCACATTCACGGAGAGACAACACATAACCTATACCGCTGGACCTAGAAGCATGAAACATTACACAAATGTTAATAATTTTAACAATATGAGCTGGATTTTAGGAAAAATAGGTTAAATAGATGATGAAGTTAGAAATCTCATAAGCCGTGTGTTTTGTATTTAACATAAGGTGCGCCTGTATCTTCAGAGGGATAGGTGGTAGAGCTGTGTTTAAGATACATCTACATTTCCTCCAGTATATAAGAAGACCCACAATGGCGACCCTATAACGGTTAACAGGACACACGTGTAGCGGGACACTCGCTACTGAGTTGATTCTTGCTAAATTTATAATAATCATATTATTTTTGGTAGAATATCTATGGGCATCAGAGCTTTCACAAAAAACAATTTTAAGTGTGTCTTCCCCATTCACTAACAAATTATTATCAATGGCCAGTGACCTTCAGTCTTATCAAGAACATGTAGCCTGCGAAACACACACTTCAGTCCATTCACCTTTGAATCCATTAGAATTTTCTGCACATTTTCGAAACGCAGGCATTATAATTCATGTGGATCATTTCTTTATTATTTGAAGAAATCCTTAATTTAGAGAAGTTCAAAACATTTCTTTAAACTGTGTAAAGGTTCAACTTTAGGGTAACAGTTTAAATGTTTTTGAATTCATTATGTGGCTTTGGGAAGTGGTTATAATAATAGGCATCGAAACTGGGGTGTACAGTAAATATATCGTCAGTCACTTTTAGTCAGTCAGAAAATCAGCGGAATAGAAAGAAAAGTCTCAGGGTAATACGCCTGGCATTGCAAAAATGTGCAGGTTGTTATTTCTGGAATTAATTATAGAAGATAATGATAAAGATGAAGCATGTTACTTAAATCTAGTCCAAATCAAAGAAAATAAGAACCTTCGAATCCGAATATCCGAAGGAATATCCACAATTAAATCAAATTGGTAGAAACCCTGAAACAAACTTCTTCTCTTCTGTTGCGAGTCGAGCCGAGGCTGCGCTAGAGGGACAAGAGATCTGTGTCGGGGCTTTCCTCGACATAGAGGGAGCCTTCAACAAGACAACATTTGAGTCCATACGCATCGCTGCAAAGGAACATGGCATCAATGATACCACGTGCAACTGGATTGACTATATGCTGAGAAGCAGAATAGTCAGATCGGAACTGATGGGAGACAGACTTAGTGCAAAAACAACAAGAGGTTGTCCGCAGGGTGGAGTGCTGTCACCATTATTATGGTGCTTGGTAGTAGACTCGCTACTTACCAAGCTCAATACTGGACCATTCTACACAGAAGGCTATGCAGATGACATAGCCATAATGGTTAATGGTAAATTCCCGAACATAGTCTCTGGATTATTACAACAGGCATTGAGGATGACAGAGGAATGGTGTACAAAGAACCACCTCTCTATTAACCCAAGCAAAGCAGTCATTGTTCTATTCACAAGGAAGAGACAACTAGGAAACCTAGGAGAGCTCTCCCTCAATGGAATAAAGCTGCCCTGGTCTACCGAAGTTAAATATCTGGGTGTAACGCTTGATAAATAACTCAGGTGGAAAACTCATGTGGAAAATATTACGACGAAAGCCCTACGAGTGTTCGGCATGTGTCGTTCCACCTACGGTAAAACTTGGGGGTTAAAGCCCAAAGTGATACGATGGCTGTACCGGACAATGATAATACCTATTATCACATACGGCAGCATAGTGTGGTGGCCCAGAACAAAGCTTGCCTCGTGCAAAGCGCCACTCACCAGATTACAAAGAACAGCGTGTCTAGGCATCACGGGTGCTTTCAGGACAACACCTACGGCAGCGATTGAGAGATACCTCAATATCCCTCCTCAGCATATGATGGTTGAATTCGAGGCAAGGAAGACATTACATCGACTTGCTGTGGCTGGACTATGGGATGCCTCTAAGCCAAGGACCAACCATACAAAGTTTGACGGGAATGAAGACCTGGATCGGGTAACAAGCATGTTATCCGATAAAATGCAAACTATTTTTGTGTTTGAAAGGTCTTTCAAGGTCCAAATCCCTACAATAGAGGACTGGACGAAGGGAATCGATCCACCAGAACAAGACAGTCTGGTGTGGTACACTGATGGATCCAAAATGGAATCAGGTACAGGGGCGGGAATATACGCAAAAGGTTACAAATGTAGCAAAAGCCTAGGGAAAATGGCAACTGTATTCCAAGCGGAAACTTATGCCATAATAACCTGTGCTCAAGAGAATATAGATAGAGGAACCAGAGGTAAATCCATATATATTCTTAATGACAGTCAGGCTGCAATCAAAGCCATGTCATCCTACAAAGTGGACTCCGGACTTATTCTGGATGCTGTCCAAACCCTAAACAGGCTTGGGAACCACAACAGGGTAAGACTGATGTGGGTCCCTGGGCACAAAGGAATCCATGGTAACGAAATGGCAGATGAACTGGCAAGAGAGGGCTCAGCAAATGACTTTGTGGGTCCAGAACCATGTGTAGGCATCTCGACGTGCCTCGTAAAAGCCGCATTTAAGGAGTTTGCAGATCACAGACAGCGAACTCATTGGCTATCTAGCACCGGTCTACAACACTCCAAGAAATTCCTAGGCTCTACGTTCAAAGCCTGGGAATGCATTTGGAATATGAGCAGGGGGCAAATCCGCTACCTGCTTGGGGCCTTTACTGGGCACTTTGGAACCAACGACATGCTCATGAAGATGGGTCTAACCGCGACACCCATGTGCAGGTTGTGTGGGGAACATACGGAGCGCATGGAGCACCTTCTTTGCACATGCGATGCACTGGCTGGTAAGCGAATGAGTCTCCTAGGGGCTGGATATCCAAGACCAGAAGACTACAGGCTCTTATCTCCCAGTCTCCTTGTAAAATTCATGAAAAGAATTTTCAACGAGATTGGGTAGGAGTAAGGTATCTAGGGAACCACAATAGATCCCAATGAGTCGAAGTGTCCGAGTTGTTTCTCGGCCCCTCCACAAGATAAGATAAGATAAGATAACTTCTTAAAACAACAATATTCTCTATAACCATTCTAACAATGAAACTTCTACTTTCCAGGAAACAAAAAGACCATCAAAAGAAATGCAAGTAACAATAGCAAGACAATTAGGACTAGAACCCACAACTGTAGGCAACTTCTTCATGAACGCAAGAAGAAGGTCGATGGACAAATGGAAGGACGATGACGCGCCATCAGAGTTAGACCAGCAGTGCGAGAGCCATGACCTGGATCACGTGCATCATGGTGGGGGTAGCATGGACTCAGCAGAGTCCGAGGAAGAACATGATGACCAGGACGACCATCTCTTGTGACGCCGTCTTCCTCATCAGCAGTTACTTGTGCTATGAGAAAAGCTAGTTATGGGCCCTGATACGTCCGGTTCGGTTGTTAACCGGAATTAGAAGCGTGTTTCCTTTGTTGGTAACTGAGCTCATTTTGATCGGATTCGTTTTAACTGTTTGTTTCAGCTAAAGACCTTCATTTTTATTACTCTTTCTCGTTCTCAGTTCATCTTTAAGGTCGGTCAACTGAGTAAGTTGAATGATTCACTATTGATTGATTGTAATTTTTTGTGCGGTAACAATTTAACAGTTCCTGCTTGCAGATTATAGCTCGACTTGTGCTGTTTAAGTACTGCAATTATTTTTCTCTCTTTCTTACTTTTATTAAAATTTACCAAGTTATATCTCGTGTAATGGTTTTAGAATTTTTCGGGGCCCTTAACATAGTAAGTTAAACAAAGTGTACAGTTAAAACTTACGTGAATAGTGAACGCCGACGCCGTTTTAGATAACGTTTAGTTGTTAGCCGCTGGGAGGCGCCACTGTTTTGACACTCGATAGATTTCTCGATAAATGACGATTGACTTTTTTGATTGATTACGTAAGTCAGAAAGTTCAATGTCGATTGATAGATATAGGTGACGTTACGATTCGAATGGATCATCATTATGATCAGTTGTTTTTATTAGGCAATTAGGAATGATTTTTTTAAGATAATGACTGAAGTGAAACAGGAAATTGTTAAGATTTGCCCTATATCTTTTTGTCGACACATCTATCGATATTGAGATAGTGATGCCCCAGATTGATCTCTATATCAAACGTTTCTAGTCAAACGTAAACTAAAATAGTTAACTTTTAGTTTTTATTTTAGAACGACAATATGTATTTTTTAGCGTAACACAATCACTTTGGATTCGGGCGTCTGATTGATTCAACTTCATCAATCACTACTGAATCAATCACTGTTGTACACAGCCCTAAAATAGTGCAATAAAACACATATTCTCTATAAATATAATAATTATAAGTAAATTAAAAGAAGTATTTTAAGAATGAATCCATCAGCTTTCCTTTGTAATAAATATGGCGCCTTTATCCAAAGACGATTAATACTAGATAACTGTTAACAATAACATGATCTTTTAAAAGTAGCGAGAAATATCCGATGAAATCGGATCAATTACATTAAATTTACGAATGCGTTACATGATTATAAGGAAAACAAGATTTACTGATTAAGTACATTTCCGATTAAAAATAAAGTATTTTGTTGCATTTCACAAAATATATCATTCATTACTTTCGTGTAAATGAAAAAGTAATATAAAGGTTGTGCACACAAAACGTATTAAGCGATATTATTCACATGATATGAAAAATAAACATATTTTGGACACCAATAAAATAATAATATAATATTATTTATTACTGTCCTTTAACGAAAGATAATTTTGAGAAAATAAACAATATCATTCTGCAAGAGCTAAAATTTTCAGAATATTCTTGTAGAAACCTAAATCATGTGACGTATCGTTCTAGTCACGACTTCTTAGCCATTCCGATTACTTTCATAACGGCTGATTAAAACTTGAAAGCAACTTTGTGCGTGATATTATCTAGTTGTAACTTAGATATAAATAAAAATGGTATTTATTTAAGAACCGCTTCAATGTAAGTCTAGTCTGATTTGTGCAAGATGTAGGTATTAAATGATGCTTGGAATCAAGACAGGACGTACGCTAGTAACTTGTATATGTGTATGGAAGAACCTTGTATGCCACAGTGCCAGTAGCTCTGATTGGTAAATATCGCAATTTAATACTCGGACCCTTTGTTTAGTGGCTAAAACTGAAACTAATGGAACAGATAATTTCTCATTTTTTTTACTAACAACGCCTCCTTGTCACTGTCAAAAGAGTACAAGACATTTGGCGTTTGAATTACTCTTCATAGAAGTTACTTGTATACTTTTGTGATACGTTTTTGCACGATAACATTCAAGTTACTTACATACTTGTGTGCAAGTTACAAGGTCTGTGTGTTTCAGGCTTCAAGTTGGTATCACTGAGCGAGCGAATGCTCTCAAATAATAAGTGAAGTTATATTTTATGATATACGATGTATAATATGTATTTTAAACTAGTCAACGGTATTGTATTGTAAAGTTTCAATGTTGTCATAAGATAGTCAAGTAGTCATTGGTTTTATAGAAATGTGTAAGTTGATGACTATGTTTCAAGCAATATGGTTAGTTGTAAAATGTTGAAAATTTCTTCTTATAATGCGTTTAAATGTAAGAATTTTTGTACCTGTAATATATACGTATATTCTAACTGCAAAACGAACACTGATCATTATGTACATTCCAAAGCTATTTTTAGTATCTATCGCTTCGCTCGCGCAGTGTAGTATCAACTTTATATTTTGTTATTTTTAACATCAAAAATAACTCCCAATTTCTAGTTAAATGCAATTATTTTAAGTTAAAATTAATATAGTTTATTTATTAACTTATATTTTTAATTTATTTAATTTTGTGACCATTGCTAGTCGGTTTATTTACCACCAAAGATAAGTGAAGTGCAATTTTGTATTTAAGTTTAATTTTGCCTCAGATATCAGAGTTGATTTTATTTTATCTATTTTATGGCATTGTTTTACGTCATACACTTGCATGATTATCATTTATTTTAATTAGCATTAATTTGATCCAATATTAACTTTATTTATTTCCAAAACAATAAGAATACTGTAACAAGTTAGACCTGATGTAAGATGAAAATATTATGCTGTTTCAAAAATATATTTTTTATCCAACATTCATTTCTGCTAGTCAGATTGAATTAAACATGCACCTACAACACTACTAATTTCAGAAGAGTGGCTATTGTTTCAACTTAGTCTATAAATACGGTGACTATATTGGCTGCATGGCCAAAATATTCACCGTCCTTAGAAACTTAGCAATCCAGTGTATAACACGGTCAAGTTAACTGTGTACCTCACAGGAATGCGACCTCACTCCAGCCAAAACTCGCGGCGACCCGCGTTCGCCTCCTGCGCCATTAGCGAGAGTCGAACTTCAGAGCGATGTAAAGTATCAATTCTAGTCCTATAACTATCCACATTGTAATTTTTTCATTACATTGTGAAATAGATAATTTATTTTAAATTTAATGCAGTGTTGTAACATATCTCACTTCATAGTATTTAAATGTTGGATGAGGCATATAATATGCTCTATAAACCGAGGCTGGTTTAATAACTAGTAAATTACTTTAAATTTTGTGTTCATTTTTGTCTAGTCGTTTTTCAATTGTTGCAAAATATATACTTACTTGAATGTGAAACTATTGGGAAATTCGCGTTGAGGAAATATTATGTTTTCTTTTAAGTAAACACAACCTTTATTTTGTGGCGAATACAAAAATATGGTAAAAATTGACGCTGATCTTTTATAATCGTCCTAAGCGACCTTCTTGAATGCGTTAAGCGTTCTTCTTGATGGCGCGATGGAATTTAAAATGCATCCACAGGCGACATCACGCACGTATTTTCTAAAACAAAACAAGTGACAATGAGGGCTACCGCGTTTGAATTTGCAGCTAGCGCTGCTGTTGCGTAAGGTCTTTCAAATGTCAAATGTCATAGTTTTTTGCATTTTAGCGCGAGTTTATTTACCATATTTTTACTGTTGTGAATATTTTCAAAAAATGGCATATTAAGATAGTACGGGTTTTACCAACCAATGCTTTAATAGAGTTTTACGTTTCGGAAAATTGCTGCCATTAAATAAGCATTATTATGGCTGCCCGCTATTGAATCGCACTTCAACGGCATTATAAATGATTTTTATTTAAACTTTGCTTCCGTGCGCTTAATAACAACCTTTAACAGATATACTTCTGGACCTTACTCAACAGTGGCGCCAACTGGTGAGCATTAAAACGGTAGCCCCCATTGCATGATATTGCATCCATGTACTAGCAATTTCGCTTAGTAAATACCGCTTAACGGAGAGATATAAACTGAACCACGTCGAGCCATCAGAAAGGCTCTTTAGTTGGTAATACTTGCAATAGTTTTCTTATTGAAAACAGGCAAATCAACAACTTTTAATAATGCAGTCTCTTTGACAAGCAAAATACCGTTAAAGGAACAAAAATACCCGAAGTATTTAACTATTTTCTCAACTCGAATAGAAACCCTATCCTCACCCCCTTTTCCGAAAACAAAGTCTATTTATAAAGACAATATTAACTGTAAGGAATCCACCTTAGAAGAAACTTGAAAATTAAAGAATTTCTGTTTTAATTATTTTTCTGTTGCTAATTGCAATATATTCTCATTATCAAATTCATCATTACATATTCACAACAAAGTTTACGTCAGCAAAAGAATTTAGAATTAATTACACTTTTTTTTATTGTATTTACAAAAAACTTGAAGGCAAGTGAAAATAATCCGTTTGTGGATAAATGGCAATTTATGTGGTGCTGGGTCACCGGGTTATTGAGTAAACCGTAAGTTATAATAAAACGCGTGTGATTGTAAATTCGTTATCTGTAAGATATTGTAAGGTATCGCATTTGGATGAAAATTATTGTATTTGAAATGATCGGTTTACAATATATCGAGAATAAAAATCTCATAAAATTTATTACAAACTTACGGTGTTTGCAATAAGCCGGTGACATCCATGATTATTGAACATGTTTTACCTATGTTACTGTAAAAGCCCGAACTACGGTAAAACCAGGGATTTACCGGTAAAACCAAAGATTTACCGAGTATTTCTGGTAAAAGTCCGAAATGATCTGTGAATCAGATTATATGTCAACTAGTCAAAACTACATACGGATAAAAGAAAATTCAAATTTCAGGCCTGCAATCATTCCAAATAATTTTTCGTTTAATTTTTTAATCTTAAGAAAAGAAAATGTATCAAAAAATTGCGCACAAAATTTCAGTACAGTCCCAAAGGCAATTTTATTTAGAAGTTTCTAAAAACATTTGTTTTGGCTGTTGGAACTGTTTTGCGTAATATCTATCTAATACTGATTTGAAAACTATCGAATAAAATACAAAAATACAATATTTTTGTGTATGTATAGTACTAAATAGTGCGCTTTCTGATGTACATAGTTCGTGATTATATGTAAGATTATATGTACATTTTACAAAAATCTGTGTGTTATTTCCATACCCATTTATATTTTATCCGTTTTGAAACAGCCCAATTATACTTTTAATGTTTTATAATTTGATTTTAAAGATTTTATTAGAAAAACAAATGTGTAAATATGTACATACTTAAACACTAAACAAAATTAAACAATACAAACTTATACTAAACCTAACTACTTACACTATATACAAAAGACAGGTACACTGTACACATTTTATATTTTAGACGTTCAAAAAGTGTTGGTTCTCGGTCTAAATTAAATAAATGTCTTTTGATTTTATGCTCCGATGGCCGGAAGTGACAGTGTTAGTTCTGAACCTTGTAATCATTATGAACGTCCAAGTCACCGGTATAATGAACTATCCTGATATTGGTAATGTCTAAAGATCTTATTTTTATGACCCAGTTTTCGAAAGCTTAGTACTTAGACTTACCAACTGATAGAATTGTGCTGGAACTTATTGTAACTTCTTGAGGCTCTTCCAATGCACCCCTTTAAGAGCTATCTTATATTTCCGGGTCTGGGTCCCGACAGTGTTGGAAGGGTCCCGAAAGTAAAAAATGCTTGTATATGTCACCGGTATATTGTAGACACCGTTTACCTTGTAAGATTGTATATTCTCGATATGTTTTGAGCTGATCATTTCAAATACAATAAATCCCATCCAAATTTGAAAGTTTAAAATAAACCCGAATCTTATTGAAAAGAGAAGAGAATTCTGCCATAGGCCACCTGGAAATCTCTCAACTGGTTACGAAGCCTAGGGCGTTTTAGGTACAATTTAGTCAGAGTAGGTACTTCGATCATATACATGTACAAATTTACAGGTCACGTCTAAGACGTTATACAATGCATATAACACAAGAAAAAAACTAAACCGAAACTTAAAAGAATAAGGCAGAACAAAATATAATATATATATAAAAAAAAATAAGAATTCAAGAGATAACCAGAACATAGAAGTAAAAATAGAAAAAAGCTATTTGACTACGGAACCACTCCACGGACGATGCCCCATCTCTTGTACTGCTCCTTATGCAAAAACACCTGCACCTAGCAAGACCATTGCGAGGCCAGAGCTAAGGCTATTGACGAGGCTGAGTACTGGTCGAAGAAAATTTAGAATTTATAAAATAGAAAGGCAGCCTCGACATGAAAAAGAAGAAAATTGAGAGGAAAAAGTTTACAATATCACACGTGACCTTTACATATAGTATGAACTTGGTGACACACTACGTCACATCTGAGGCGCATCCGAGCCAATCCAAACCATCAGTGTTCCAGAACATGCTCAAAGTGCTCTGACGAACATAATCTCAGTCAGTGCTAACCGATTTCTGACGCCACGTTCAACATGGACACTGAAAGTATGATAGAATTTGTGCGAAAGTGGATTCATACATTTTTGGGTTAAATGTAAAAAAAAAACAATTTAAGAACTTTCTTAGACAAACATTATGTAACTTAGCGAAGAATGACTCTTCAGTTTTTAACCGACTTACCAAAAAGGAGGAGGTTCTATGTTCGACTCGGAGTATGATTTTTTTATGTATGTTCACCGATATCTCTGTCAATTGTAGACCGATTTTAAAAATTCTTTTTAAAATTGTTCCCATTTTAATGTGGTGAAGATCTGATGAAGAACTTCGAAGATATACAGCAGAACTCTTCAATACATAACGGCAAATCACTCGGGATTGCTGCAATCGCATGTCTGTTTATTGTTTATACTATTTCATAGCACAACATCACGCCAGTACGCTCTTAACGGGTACGCAGATATCTCAATTCACCGGTTATGTTCAAGTTTCATGATATTCGGGTAATATATTCTGGCATTATATTTACCTTACTAAAAACTTGCGTATTAGGTAGGTAAACCTAAAAAGTGAAAATAAAAAAACTATTTTGCAAAAAAATACCACTGACTTCCAAATAAAAAACTACAAAGTGAAAAATAACTTTATTTTTGTAAGTCGTACCATTTTTTTTGCGTTATGGACACTGTGGTATATTTTTGAAAAAAAGTTTTATTATAGTTCCATAGAATAAGATAAAAAAAATATCATATTCTATCAGAATGTAACATTTTTTGGCATTTTCTTCTTAATTTGGCCTAGATTGAACGATGTCTCGTCCCGTTCCTGAGTCGGAGCTCTGAAGGCTGACTCCGAAATCTGTAAAATAGCGCTCTTTACTAAGCGTTGGATGAATATAGTTTTTATCATAAAGGAAATTTTCTTGACATTGCTTAGTTTATTTACTTTTCTCATTTTACATGCCTTCATAACTTTTTACGTGAGAAATTGAGAAATCAAATTCATAATCCTAATTAATTACCATTTTACCCATACACTATAACAAACGAGTATCATTTTTAACCATTAAGTTTAATTATTTTTATAGCTGTCAAATCTAACTTCTTAGATTGAAGATTGTTGAATTTCAGTTGATTGAATTGATCACGACTATAGATATGGATGTATAATAATAAGATAGAACGACTATAGATATGGATATATAAATATAAGAGCTTTCAGTTGACTAACACTGTCATGATACCTACTTTTTATTCTACGATAGTGTATGTGCATTATCACTGTTACTAAAATGTATTGAAACCTGTAACCAACAGCGACATCTGTGTGTGTGCCTGTGTACTCACATACCGGAACAATAGAACAAACTTTGAACAAGTTTTAGCAGCTCTAGAACCTATGGCGGTAGTACGGGAAATGGGATGGGCAACAATGGAACTTATGGCGCTAGTTACTACTGTATCTGCAAGTCTGCACTCTATATAATAGAGCAGTGGTGGTCCAGTGGTATTGGCCGCGACTTACTAGTTGTAGGTCGTGGGTTCGAACCCAGGCAGTCGCTTTACTTTGTATAAATTATTTCATGACCACTTCTCTCAAAACTGTGAAGGAAAACATGAGGAAACCGGCATGTCTTAGAACCAAACATTCGAACACATGCGACATCCACCAACCCGCACTGGGCTTGCGTGGATTACGGCCCGTCCCCTCTCTCAGAGAGGTGGCCTGTGTCCCAGCAGTGGGAACATTAATAGGCTGGTGCTGATGATATATAAAGAGGAAATATTTGATTGTTTGTTTTCTTGTAAGTTTGTTTGTAAGGGTTATAAACTTAAAAACTACTTAACCGATTTTGAAAATTCTTTCAGCAGTAGAAAACTATATTACTCCTGAATGACCTGAATTGACCTAATTTTTTTTCCGAAAACGGGTCGTGTGGGGTGCGCCACGGGAGTGAAACCGATAAATGTTGATATTTAATTGATCATTTCGAATTAAATATTAGTGTATTTCCAACGTGGTCTCTGCATAAAAAAATGGTCCTAACCTTTTCCATTGGGGTCAGCTTCCTGTATAACCAGCCTATCTGACGTCCAATACCCAGTAACTAGGTAACACGAAGCCCCAAGAGTGGTGCCAGATTTCAGTCTTTTGACAAGCTGAGCTTGCTTAGAATAGAATAAAAGAGGGACTCCCGTTTCCACACTTAGATTCCCATTTAGTCCGTTATGCGTGGGGATTGTGGCTAAAGTAGTCCGCCTAGCTCTGTCCAAAAGCACAGAAACCTCCACAGGGTTCGCGGAGTAATCTCACTGTTCCGAGGATTTCTTCACGTTGGGAAGCCTCGCAGTCCAGGATGACGCGGGCGGCTTTCTCGGCGTTAAAGCAGCCCCTGCAAAGTTGGCTGTTTGATGCGCCTATGTTAAAAATATGTTTGTTAGGAGGGGTGACACCCACAATTGTCCCTTTGATTATTCTGAGGTTGTTTCTACTTAGGTTAAGGTAAGTTTTTTTGGTTAATCGCGAGTTTACATTCTGTAAGGCTGTTTTTCACTGTCTACAGTCTGAGCGTGCTTCCCGAGCCCATCTACGTACCGATTACGCCAAGCGTTGCTTAACCTCGATGGTTGACCCTCGTGAGAGCTCGTGGCAAAATAATAAGAATCTACTACTATTATTTTGCCACGAGCTCTCAATATCTATGTACGAAGACGGGCAATAGTTTTGCTTGTTTATCACAGACAATCATCTCTAAAAAAAACTAAAAGAAATCAGTAAGACTTTACAAGGTTTTTATTTATTGCTTAGTTTGTTTTTTTTTTTTTTTTTTTTTTTTATCTAAAATAGGCTCGCGCTTGACCACTATCTCACCTGATAGTAAGCGATGATGTGGTCGATGGTGGAGCACGCTTGCCTAGAAGTAACCTATTCACTCTTGACTTAAAGACCCCTAGATTGTAGCTATCGGGAAACACAGACTCCGGCAGTATATCGGCAGTGTATCTGTTTTAAAGTGATTTTTCCATTGTTACTACCTTTTTAAAGTAATAATGCAATGTATGTGTTTACTCTAGATCAGGGGTCACCAATTACTTTCATTTAGGGTCCGTTTTTCAAATAATATGACCGTTGCGGTCCGTAAGATTTAATTAATTAAATCAAATTCATCGAAGTCAAACCATTCGAACTATCGACGTCAAGTTATAAATATTTACAGTCAATCATAATTTTTATAATAATATAAAAATAATTTCAATAAAATGCATGAAAAAATATCAATACTAATAATTTAGTTATCTTTAGAGTAAAATACCACCGACACTTTTCTTTAGCCCAGTAAGCATTTCCATTTTTATAGGTACGCCGTCTGTAGTATTGCCAGCCTTCGAGAAGTAGAACTGTCTCACGTTTACGCTTCCCATGTTTTAAATCCATTTTTTGTTCTAAATATTTTAATTTAAATAATTCATAAATCGAGAAAATATTTAAATGGATGTCGCCTGACTGTACGAGTACATACAAAAACTGACAAAGGTTGTCTGTAAGAGATTGCCCTGTGCGATAAGACCGCCCATTGTACACTTGTTTTTGTGAATGTTTTCCTGTACATATTTTGTGGTGTACAATAAAGTATATAATAAATAAATAAATAAACTGCGTGCTGAAAAACTGCAATATCAATGAAGTTTGATCACGAGGAAAAAGTTTGACTACGAGGAAGAAGCGGATAATTCAATGTCCTGGGTTCGATTCCCGGGTCAGGCAGTGTTAGCGAATCTTTCTATTTGTAATTTCTTAGTAGCAGCCTGGAGACTGGTTTTGTGCCGGAACATGGAATTTATATTATGAGTAGGTAA
Source organism: Orthosia cruda (assembly GCA_964057195.1). Lineage (NCBI taxonomy): Eukaryota > Metazoa > Arthropoda > Insecta > Lepidoptera > Noctuidae > Orthosia > Orthosia cruda. Next base: position 3,167,228 of record OZ059854.1, read on the forward strand.
ATATACTTAACTAACAATGAACAATGTGGATGTACTATAATAACACGTGTGCCATACCCTTCAGGATCAGGAATACAAGCGTCATAATATTTACTAGCTGTGCCCGCTGCTTCGCTCCCGTCAACTTACTACTCTAGCTTGCCTACTCTACCCTACTCTATCTACCTACCATATTTTTTTTCTTGGGTTATTTTCCTGCGGAGAATCTTAACACCGCCATCAATGATATTCTAGTAAACAGACATGTTATGAGCGCGCGCATTGTGAAGACTCGAATACGTCCTAATCGGGACGTATAGTCTTTATTCTATGACACGCATGGCGAAGAGCGATACGCTTTGTTGAAAAAAAAACAAAATTTCAAAAATGCCATCGTGTGTATTTAGAAAGTGTACCAATCATGATACCAAAGTACATAAAACAGAAGGGATCTTATACCATATGTTAGTACGCAATACATCTCAATTTACATTTTTTTCCTAATATTCTGATAATTGGAGGTTAGAAAAAGAAAAAAACATTGGTGGTCAGAATAATGTTTGTTTACATTCACACGCAAGTGACAAACACTAGCTGTCTCTTTTTTCTTGTTGGTTTTATCAAGCCATCCCTTTCGACTTGTAGTGAAATGTCAGATGAATGAAAAGTGTGTATGTGTGCTGCCGCTGCTCTGTGGAACACTTTTTAACCCCGACGGAAAAAGAGGGGTGTAATAAGTTTGACGTATGTTGCTGTGAATCTGTGTGTCTGTCTGTGGCATCATAGCGCCTCAACGGATGAAACGATTTTCATTTAGTTTTTTTTGTTTGAAAGTTGATTGTGTCAAGAGTGTTCTTAGCTATGTTTGAATAAAATCGGTTCAGCCGTTCAAAAGTTATGGGCGTTTTACTGTTTGAATCGGGATGTTTTTGCAAGATAAATGTGTCGGGGGGTTTTTAAAATTTTGAAATATTACTTGTTTCGGTTGTTTTGGGAGTGTATAACGTATCTGTTTAATAGAATATCATTGACCGCCATTCAGAAAATTACTACAAATGCACAACGCCATCTATCGAATATGGATTTAAAGTGTTCAAGAGGTAAAAGATATTTGATAAAGTGAACCGATTAAGATGAAACAAAAACAAATTAATACAAGTTACGCACAAGTTTTACTAAATTTCATTTAAAAAATCATTATCTACGTTGGTTTCATACATTTTACGTGATGCGTGCACAACTAAATAGACAAAAATTAAAAATGCTGGAAATGGTTTCTGCTGGTTATCCTTTAACACACTGGCAATTTATTATTATGCATTGATTTATTTATTTAAGGATCACCAACGAGTTACACAACATTAACTTATACAGACAATATAAAAAGAAATACACATTTTCGAGTTTACATGCTCATTATGGGTATAATTAATAACATCAAATTATAAAGTTTAAAATAAAATCAATATTAGAATACAAGTTCAATTAAAATAAAATACAGTATGTCAATTAAAATATAGAATATGTCAAGTCAAATCAAAATACAGGTTATTTTAATTAAAATATAGAAAATGTCAAATCAAATCAAAATACAGGTTATATCTATTATTATGTTTGTGTCACAAGTAACCAATCATAAACCTTTAAAATACGAATCTTCTGTATCGATAAGTTGGTCTCGATTCGACTCGATGCAAATCTTCGATAATCTTGTCAAAGCTCTTGGAGTACGGTCTTGTTATGTTGACACCTGGCTTAAAGGGTTTGCCTTATTTATATCGTCGCGGTTTTGTGTACTTTGATAGTTGTATTAGTTCGGTTAGGTAAGCAGCAGAACTTGTAATACATACAAACAACTTGCGTTTTGGCAATAGGGTCACAGATTTGCCTTCATCACGTAGCGATCTGCTGGCGATATGAGCATGTAGTAATCACCTCCTCTTCCTTTTTCGGAAAATCGAAGCGTGAGGCTATGTTCAACCATCAGCTATCTACTTACTTATTGTAAATGCTTTTTGATTAATTAGTCTATGTATATTTATATATATACATACAATAGCTGAACGGGTTTGGCAACTATTGGTCTATTTCTGTTTTGTCTTCTGCTTAATAAAGAGTAGATATTTTTTTGTTCTAGAGAAGGTTTTGTTTTTGGAGGAGATTCGTAGAAATGTTTATTATATAACCCCTGACCAGACACAGGACCTTCCGAGCTGACTTCGCTAAACAAAGCAAATAAATCACAGAATCAAAACTCACAAATTGTCCTTTCCTCGTTGGGTATGTAGGATATATAAGTAAAGTCCGAATCACAAGTATTATACGTGCTTACTATAAAGATTTATCGCTATATGCACTTAGCGTGAACCCTATTGAACCCCATAAGCTCAACTTATCCCATGGCTTAAACATAACTGTAAGGCCCTTAATTTTGGTAGTATGCAGCAGAGGTTGAAGTAGATTGGAATAAGTAAGGGTTTTAGATTTTGAAAAACTGTTCGTTACATGAGTCGTTGAAGAGAGGGAGCTCAACTTGCCTTGTTGTATTTATATCGCGTCACTTTTCAGTCAGCTTCATTATCATTTGGTCTAGCTCTTGTATGTCACTCTTCTTTTGCTCTATTTCAACCAGCCTCTGATACTTTCTACCTCTTGAGTTCGTTCGTACAGTTCTGCTTCTTCTTCTGACTCAGCCGCTGCATCTTCCAGTAAAGCTTGAGCCACTCTTGATCGCGCCTCCGCCATTTCCATGTCCCTTAGTTTCATTTCTGTACATATTCTTTACCGAGTGCATACACAAGCACATGTGTAAATTTTCGGCACCGAAACGAACCAACCCGGTATTTAAGGCCCCTAGCTGTTTCTATGGAAGTGCTGTGCACATTATAAATAAATAAATTCTTTCATTCGATGACAGACAAGACGCAACTAAAACCTCTGCGTCTAGAAGCATCATATTATTATGCCCAAGAGTTCAATAAATCAACAACAGTAAGCTCTAAGGAAGGTTTAATGAAAATTCTTCAGGAATCATTCCTTTATTCTCTCCTTCTTCTTCTTAATAAAGTTGGGGATGATTTCTGGTGCAATTTCTCGCGATAGAAAATCCTATCAGATGCACAGCTTTAATCTCGTATGAAAAATTTAATTTTAATTTAAACAGACTTCAAAATCATTATCATCGTCTCAGCGGAAAGACGCCTACTGCTGGATATAGGCCTCCCCCAAGTGTCGCCACACTGATCGGTCCTGTGCTATGCTGTTGGAGGATACATATTAGCGAGCGGGCTGACCAAAACCTTATGTATCCTCCGACTGCATTGCTTGATTTTCTTCTAGTTCGCTTCTTCATTCAGGTGTTTAATTTTTAAATTATTTTGGTATAAATGTTTGTAATTACCTATAAAAATCCTTTATTTTGATATACCACTCGATGTGTTTGAAAGTGAAAATTCGCCATATTTGTTTTTTTACGTCACTTACCTAAGAACACCTTGGCGGTCAAGTCGTATCTAACAATCACTTACTTATTCCGTCTAGTGGTTTGAAAGATAGTCTAGTGGTTTGAGGTAATTAGCGAGAATGGTTGTTACCCAACTTTAAATCGTTATATTTATTCTAAGCCTTTATTAAAAATGATAAATGGTGAAAGAACATAAAGATGATCTTTAAATACCTATTCAACGATACCCCATTTGGCTTGACATAGTTCGCCGATTTTTTTATTTAATTTAATTTTACAATATGAAGTCTGGTGATAGTTTTGGTTAACTTTGATTACTGTTATATCTTTAATGACATTCGCACCCGTACGCAAAATACGCGCTTGGTCGTGGAGTTGCGGAAACAGCCCGTCGAAACTAAAACTAATGACATTCGCAAGGTAAGTGACGTAAGAATCATCAAAATCGGCCCACGCGTTTGGTCTCTAGAACCACACATAGGAACAAACTTACACACATAGACTGATAAACAAATTACCCTTCTTTCGCAGTCGGGTAAAAAGAAGGTTATTAAGAAATCAAACTGAAATCGTAAAAGATATGCCTTGGGTTATTTTTGATTCATCATAAAACTTAATTTTGAAGGATAAGGGTAAGGTCCAAGATAGAATAATGTAGAAAGATAAGGGTCTGATTAGAATAAGTATCAAGAAATACATACATACCAGGTATATATACGCCTAGCCCGTTTCATCATCGGACTACAAGACGTACGGCGATGTGCCATTGGTACAAGGTGGACATCCCACCCATACGCACTAAACGTATTGGAAATGCTTTCATTATGCGTACAGCTAAGGTGTGGAATAGCTTGCTGGAGTGTGTTTCCCGATAGCTACAACCTCGGCGTCTTTAACTCAAGAGTGAATAGGTTATTTCTAGGCAAGCGTGCTACACCGTCGACCACATCATCGCTTACCATCAGGTGAGATAGTGGTCAAGCGTGAGCATATAAAAAAAATATCTGTAAAATAAGTAGTTTGAATAATAAATAGCAGATTTAAAGACATTAACAGTAACTTAGAGAAATTCGTAAAAACCGAAAATACTACTAATTTACTTATTTGAACGGAGATAAAGCAAAAGGATTATGGAAGGATGCAATTGGCGATCTGTAGTTTCGGTTTACTCCCAAGGGAAAAAAGCGTTGGTTTATGTATGCGTGTATTTACGAGTTTCTTTATATTTTAATCAACATAATATACTGCGCCTTGCCGTATAACATTACATTTACTTACAAAACCCAAAATCGTAGGACAAAGATTGAAGCTAAGGCCATGAAGTAAACTGCTTCAACAGCCTGTCGCGTATCTCATGGCCACACACGGTCGCAGCGCCCGCCCATCCATTTCCAAGCCTTACCCTACGACACTTAACTTTCTCGCCTCTCATTTTAGGCGTTAAAAAAATAAAATCTAGCCCAAAGCTAAATTCAGAATCTTTTCAGTTCCTGGAGACAAAAAGCCTTTGACGGAACTCTTCGCAGCACTGAAACATATAGAAAAGGTCACTAAAGCTTAAAAGTGTGAGAGCGAGATGGTATGATGTGTTGTGTATGGAGTGAGAGAGAGATGGCTAGCTGAAAATCAATTTATTAGTCAGTGACGTCACGTTTCACGCTTGCGCAGTGCGCTTGCTCCCGGGAGAGGGTTGCTGCTCTCGGGGTAATTTCCAACGTTTTGGGGAAAATGGGAGTTTCAGTGTTTCACGGAAAATGTTTATACGCTTTCTGAATTCTTATTGGTAATGATTTTAACAGTAAAATGTTTGACGGTTGATAAGTGTAACTAATTCTGTTATTTGGAAAATATTTTATATATTTTTGTTTATTTTTAATTGATGTCTATAAGTTCGTTAAACTTTTAAGAGTTGGTTTTAAAATAACCTGCTTTTAACCTAACTGGTTAAAATATGTAGCTCTTTAGCTTATTATTATGTTTTTTTTTATTGTAGGAAACTCATAGACGCCTTAGCATATTTGTCTGTTTCAAGAGCATGTTTTTGCTTTATGTTATACTTTTCGCGGTTGGAGTGATTTTAGAGAAGCGTGAGAGTGTTTTTCATCTTATCTAAAATATGCAAAAAAGTCAACAAATATAATACGAAACCCAAACAAAACAAGAATCACAAAATGCATTACACGTAAATAAACAAAACAACGAGACTAAACACACAAAAATAGATCACAAAACATTGTCCAACTAAATTCGTAATTACACTTCGCGTGTGGCAACACTGCGCTCATCTGGGCGGCCCGAAATAGTGGCCCGAGGGGGGGCATCAGTAGTCGCGGCGGTGCCGCTCACGCCGCGCGCGCTATGGCGTCCGTCGCCGCTTGGCTGCCCTTCGCCCGAGCAGCCGCTATCGGATGGGTCCCCATCGCCACGCACCCACTACCACCGCCCCCAGTCCCCAAGGATCGAAGACGCGCCGAAGACGAAAAACTCCTCATCAACGTATCCGGACGACGCTTCGAGACATGGCGGAACACCCTCGAAAAATATCCCGACTCCCTCCTCGGCTCCACAGAAAGAGAATTCTTCTACGACGAAGAAAGCAGAGAGTACTTCTTCGACAGAGATCCCGATATCTTCCGGCATATATTAAATTACTACAGAACTGGCAAGTTGCATTATCCCAAACACGAGTGTCTGACGGGCTACGACGAGGAGCTCGCTTTCTTTGGGATCCTACCTGACGTGATCGGGGACTGCTGTTATGAAGACTACAGGGATAGAAAACGGGAGAATGCCGAGAGGCTCATGGACGATAAACTAAGCGAGGCGGGAGATCAGAGCCTGCCTCAACTGACAGACTTGCGGCAGAAGATGTGGCGTGCGTTCGAGAACCCCCACACTTCGACTGCTGCCCTGGTATTTTACTACGTGACCGGGTTTTTCATCGCCGTGTCGGTGATGGCTAACGTGGTGGAGACAGTGCCGTGCGGCCACCGGCCCGGCCGTGCGGGGACCCTGCCGTGTGGCGAGCGGTACAAAATCGTGTTCTTCTGCTTGGACACTGCGTGTGTGATGATATTTACCGCGGAGTACCTCCTCCGACTCTTTGCAGCGCCGGACCGCTGCAAGTTCGTGCGATCCGTCATGTCGATCATTGACGTGGTCGCTATCCTGCCGTACTACATCGGTCTCGGGATCACCGACAATGACGATGTCTCCGGAGCCTTCGTGACCCTGAGGGTGTTCAGAGTGTTCCGTATCTTCAAGTTCTCCAGGCACTCTCAGGGGCTGCGGATCCTGGGGTACACGTTGAAATCGTGTGCCAGTGAGCTAGGTTTCCTGGTGTTCTCGTTGGCGATGGCGATCATCATCTTCGCGACAGTGATGTTCTACGCTGAGAAGAACGAGCAAGATACTAATTTCACATCCATTCCCGCCGCCTTCTGGTACACCATTGTAACGATGACGACATTGGGGTAAGTACTTAAATATTAATTGATCCCTGAACCAATCAAAGCTATTCGAGAGTATTGATCGTCATCGGTCAACGCTGGAATGCATCAGCCGGGGATCATTGGGCAGAAAGTTGCGCATATCTGACACCTGTCGCCGCCATTAAATATGAACGCGGGAAAATATGTGTCATGGCGTCGATTTGCCGTTTCGACACCGTAAAATGTTTAACTTGAAATTGACGGTTTACAACCGTTTTAATTTCGTGTATTTTTCATCTGCAGAGTGGTTTATTGTGGGGATTTTGGGAACAAACGTTGTTGGTCCGTGGAGACTTATGTTATTCTGTTGTAAGGTCAGCAAATACGCGTGTGCGTGAAATGCGGTGTTTTTATTTAATTATTTTGCTGTCGCTGCGGCTTGCGGATTTTCTGTCTCTGTTTTACTCTCGAGGTTGACATAGGACGCTACAGTTAGAAATTAAACTTTAATATTTTAGGATTTTTCTTATATCTTTACCATTATATTCAGCTGTTAAATGTTTTGTTAACTGACCATTGTGATTCTATCATTGTGTCTATTATTATTGCTATCGTTTCTCACAAGAACTAAGAGAATCCAATTTCTTTATATTTAATCAAGTTCTAAATTGAAAAAGACACACAAAACATAATATAGAAGTATACAGATTACTTTAGCCACTTTCACTTTTTCTTACTTTGTTATCTCTTGGCCTGTTACTAAGAAAAACTTTTGTTAATCTTGGTTTTAGGAATTATTAACTTAGTCTTGCAAAGTTAGTACTGAAGCCCTAGACAAGTGACACCCTATCATCCAAAGCGTGGCGATAGCGATTGTTGAAATCCGAAACTGTTATGTACGACCGAAACCGAATTTCAGCAACAATCTCAGTTTCAGCCAAAACCGAAACTTATTTATGAAAAAAATATTCGCAAATAAATACACGCTTGGATGGAATTTGACCGCCGAACATGACCGATCACAGCGCAAGAACTCCCGAATGCAGTTTCAGTTTCGGTCGTAGTTTCGGCAGGTTTGCCGCCGAAACCGAAACTAGTTTTTTAGCAGAAACTCGACCGAAAACGAAACCGGATTTTCGGTCGGACACTACCAGAAATATATGGGATTGTAACATGCTATTGATTTGTCATATAAATTCCTTACATTTTTGGTATTTCGACCACCACCATTGTTGTTAGAATGACATAGTTGTCTAGAGCATCATATATCTATATTTTAACAAAATTGCATTTGATATGCAGATTCTAATGCATGCACATGATAATTGGTGCCTACTTGTACATTCATAGGACTTATGCAGATGATATTATGCATTTGAAGTGCAAGCTAACTGCAACAGTCGACTGTGCCTCGTTGGGACTGACTGCGTAAGCCCTTAAATTAAGCTGGTTACAGATTTGCAGTTTCAAACTGCATTTTGTTTTGTTAATTGCATTAAGAATGGAGTGGAATGTATATGAAGCCCGTTTTCTAAAATTATAAATAAACAATCTTCAAATAAGGATCTTTTTATTGTTTTAGCCTTTGGCTAATAAGTTTTATCTTCTAATAATATGTAGTTTTCGAAAATGACAGTAGTTATTTACTCATTATTTTAGACCTATTTCCAAAAAAAAAATAACTTTAGGGAGCAATCAGACAATTTTTCGATAAAAAAACTGGAACACAAATTTAGTGATAAAATCACAATATTTAGGAAAATTATTATGTATGTAAACCATTAGAATATTGCCCATCTTCACCCTCATAACATATAAATACATATTTCCACACCAAAAACTCTGCTGACCCATAAAAGCGAGAGCATAAAACCTTTCATCACTAAAGTTTGACGGCCGGATGTGCGTCAGGCGTCAGGCAAGTTTGACAGTTTTGCGCTTAACACTCAATCTTGATTGACGTTTATGTGTGGGCTGAGAGATTTTTAGTTCGAGAGGTTACAGCTTGAGTTATACGAGTTTAAAGTAGGTAATTTATATTGTATAATTATACGGAATGGGAAAACACGCTTAAGAAATCTAACTAAAATAGCTACGCCGTAGCAAGGACGTCTACGGCGTAGGCCACTTGCTACGGCGTAGGCCCCTTGCTACGGTGTAGGCAACTTGCTACGGACTAGGTTTTAAAGGAAATGTTCTTTTCTTGTAATTTTTATTAATCTAATTTTTTTTGCTTGTAAACCAACAAAACATAACATCATGTCCCGAAGGGTTAGTCAATTGAACACCTTCGTACACATTTTATTAAAGTTGCTAAGTTAACTTTTAATTCATTTGCCATATTGTGTGGTGTAAGTACTTATAAATATGAAAAATGTTTACTATAAGACCATTTCTGAAGTATGACAAATCTGCTATTCTTTTCATGTTTCAGAGTTGGTCCAATAATGAAAGTTGTGCACATTCGGGTTTCGGTAGATTTCTGAATTAAGAAATGAGCATTTTGTCAAACTCAACATTAACCGACAGAAAACTGCCAAACTTTGCCATTAGATTTGACAAATTTTTAACTCCAAATATTCAAATCAGAGTCCAGCCCTAAAGTTGTAATTATGGTTCTTAATTGATTAATAATTGGACATCTGTCACAATCACAATTAGGATATTACAAAGCCTTTATGAAAAGGAAAGTCGGACTTCCATTTGTCGACTGCCAATAGCAATCTGTTCACAATTTTCTTTCTTTCTTTTACTGCGGTTCGGAATTTTCTTCCTTATAGCAAAACTTGATTACAACAATTACTTGAAACGGCAAATGGAATCTCAAGAGTCTGCAGCTGGGTTTATTAAAGATATGTCTTATAAAATTGTTGCTACTGGAGAATTTCTGCTGTAAAAAGTAAGGTTTTACTCCATAGTAAATCTTCATTTTTTAACTGTAAGAGCTTGAAGTAATAGAGATTTTTCTCACCTCTTGTCGTACTTTGTGAGCACAAAAACATGCACTCTGAAATACCTTTACAAGGCTTATCCTAACTGTTGATTTGTGAATGAAAGGTTATGAAGTATTTTAATATAGTAGTTTTAATAAGTAATAAATAGACATATACTTCACAAGAGAATGGTACAAAAAAGTTTAAAAAAGATAACCCAACCAAAAGTAATAGGTTCATATAAAGAGTCTAAGTCTGTCTCTAGATATCTTTCTAACATAACGCAGTCGACGCGACTGAATTTTGGTCAAAACAAATATAGTTAATTATATAATTGTAGACGAAGAAGAAGCATATAGGTTAGTGGCATCACCATCATCAGCCTTTTAATGTGCCCACTGCTGGGACACAGGCCTCTCTGTGAGAAGGAATGGGCCGTATCCACTACTCAGGCCCAGGGCAGGTTGGTGGATGTCACATGTCTAAGAATTTTTTTCCGGTTCAAACCCACGACCTACAACTTGTAAGAAGCAGCCGTTACTACTGAGCCACCAGTGCTCTGATTAGAGTTATAAAGTACTACCAAGACGTCATAAATTAACTACTAATAGGTATTATAAATGTGGAATGAAATTTCAGTATGTTTGGATGTTTCTTAATTAATCATGCCTTAACGAATGTAAGAATTTAGATAAAACTTATTCCGGGAGTGCGTTCATTTTGGATAATTTTCCACTTTCATGCGAGCGAAGATGCTGTGAGAATACAGTTATACATTTTACTTAAATAGAGAAATTCAAGAGCTAGCAGCTGGGTTTATTAAAGATTTTTTCCAGTAGAAAGTATGATTTTATTATGGAACTGTATGGATCGTTTACTAAAATAAATAAAGAAAAGTGGTTGAAATTACCTTTATGACATCGTCGTTAAGCTTCCTACTACTCGTAATAGATAGTATAAATGTGGCAGACTGTATTGGTGGTGTTATTCAGAAAGGCCAGGTGTGCAGTACTAACCGGCGCGTGTATGACTAGATGTTTGAACGTAAGTGAAGCAAGAGAAGTATGTAAGGATCTTAACAGGTGGCGCTATGTGCTTTTTGCGCCCTAAAAGGCGTGAGTTTATGTATGTATGTTTGCATGGTTGGTAATGGGTAACGTCTCAAGAGAATGGATGAAATTAACACGTAGACCATATATATAGATCATAACGTAGAATTTTTTATACCGATTGCATATTCATTCGATAATTTCGTAATTCCACCGGGAAGAAGTTGCTGGCCTTCTACCAGTTACTAATATTACTTAATTCGACAAATTTTATCTCAAGAGTCTGCAGCTGGGTTTATTAAAGCGATGTCTTGGAAAATCTTCCGGGTTCAAACCTGATTATAGCGATTTAATCGATCTCTGTAATTGGGCAATCAACCGGGTTCAAACCTGATGGGAAATTTCCGTATTTTTAAGAGACGAATTCGGATCGCAGTCTCAATCTGTCAGAAATTCTTCTGTTTTCTCTTCATTTTGAAAAGTTATTGACATTAATCGTATTTTAAATAAGAATAACAAGAATTATTATTCAGTTCCTTAGATTTTAATCCATCTCCCATCATTATTTATTTCATTAGCCTATAATGTTTCACTGCTGGGCAAAGTTGTGTCAAACCAATAGATCATTTTATTCGTCGCATTTTTATTAAACTTAAAAAACAGCTAAGATTAAAGTCTAAAAATAATAAATCCTGCGGCATTTAGTCCACCTCTGTACGTCTATGTGCATGAAGTATTAAATAAAGTACCTGGGCGATCAAGCTCTGCTCGAGTGAAAATAGAGAAAACGACGTTTTCTAAAAATGAAACTTAGCTAGATCGATTTATATTACCCCTGTATACTAAATTTCATGAAAATCGTTGGAACCGTTTCCGATACTCAGATTTGCAACGGGTATTCTTGTACATTATGTACAAGAATTGCCCATTTAAAGGTATTAGATAGATAAATAAATAACAATGTCATCTTAAAACAAAAATCTCAGATTAAAGATACATTGTCAATTCAAATATTATATACAATTGAATATGCCTAATCTTATGACTAATAACAAAACAAACAAAAAAAGGCTTATTGCGCATCAAAAAATTCGTCCACATCGATGTCAATGGGATACGTGCCCAGAACGCTGGCAGCATTGCCACGTTGAATGGCAATGCTGATTCTCTGGCTAAAGAAAAGGCCAGCCCTTTAGATACATTGTAGACATGCAGACACAATTTACGACAGAATATCTTATTTGTAAGTAGTTCCATAATAATAACTTCAGAATAACAAAACGTATTCTAATATTATTCATTGCTTTATAGGAGAAGTGGGAGGGGAGTCTAATAAAAAGCGATTGAATGTTATAGTAATAAGTTTCATTTTGAGTTTTATAGCAATAATTTTCATAGGGTTTAAAGTTATGCAGTAAAACTGGGATCACGGAAACTTATCTATACCAATATTATAAAGAGGAAAGATTTTTTGTTTGTTTGTACCGAATAGGCTCCAAAACTACTGGACCGATTTCAAAAATTCTTTCTATGTTGGGAAGCTACTCTATCCCCGGGTGACATAGGCTACTTTTTATCCCTGTATTCCCACGGGAACGGGAACTACGCGGGTGAAACCGCGAGGCGTCCTCTAGTATGGTATATAGTTACTAGTTAGTTCGGGTTGTAGATTTAGTAACGATGCAAAGTCGGTGTTTCTAAGTATGTCTGTCTGTTTATAATACAATGATATTGGAAGTTTAGTTCTTTTTTAAAATATGGTGTGGGTTTGCTCTTGACTCTAGTCTAGGTCAGAAGTGACAGACTAGGTCAACGATGGAGTGAGCTTACCCAGGAGAAGCCTGTTCACTCTAACTTTGAAGAGATTCGGGTTGAATGCGTTCGGAAACACAGACGCAGGCAGTGAGTTCCCCTCTTTTGCTGTGCACATTATGAAGGATGTTTGGAAGTGCTTGGTGTGAATTGGTTGAATGGCAAGTGTAACCTGCAGTGCATATAGATGTCCGAAGGTAGAAGGGGGTCGATGGGATGAGGTCGTGGAGTTCTTGAGAACACTCACCGAAGTACTGTCTGTAGAAGACCGACAAGCAGGCAACCTCAAGTTAAATACTTTTTCGGCTTTTCAAAACTGTCACACAAAATCGTGTTACGGGAGCATTGCAATTATATTTTTGCATAATAAATTGAATAGAAAATCACATGGCTGCCTCTTTATTTAGTGGATGCTTTATTGCACACAACAAAAAACATAACGTTTACAAAACAAGTGTTTAATAGGCTGTTATATCGCACATGTCACAGACTGTTGAATGTTATCTCTTACAGACTACCTTTAGATGAACTGAAGGAAAGGATATTTGTAAACCATAATGTACGTGTTATTAGTTTTTGCCCGCAGTTTCACTAGCGTAACAGTAATATTTGCTGGATAAATGGTGCCTTATAACCTTTTTAGTACACCTGACAACGTGTTTACGAAATTTCATGTTGATCGGTCGAGTAGCTAAGGCTTGAGAGCATAGCAAGATAAAGCTTAGGATTCATTAAAGATCTACAAAAGAACAATTTATTCGGCAATAAAGATTTATAATATTCATCGTAATAAGTCTTATTCGTCTTACGCGTTCATAAGTCTTTTAGAACAAATAATGTGTATGTCAGCTGATTTAAAAGGTGCGTTTTACGATGGCCACCCACGGCTGCAAAGTGGGTGGGCCATTCTCGACTGAAAACCACACGCAAGATGTGTTTTGTCTAAAGCTCGATTTTCGTTTGTAATACATTATTTTTCTATCGTATTAGTAAAGACCACAACATAGGTATAGTAAGTATATTCATGTATTGGTTAAAATAGCTAACGCTAGCGGTTTCCAGCGGCTATTCGTTTCGGTGATCTGCACCACATACAATGTATTTTTGTGATAAAAAGAAGCCATCGCTTAAGAAAGTATGGCTTTCTATCAAGTCTATGAATTTTCTGAACGGTATTTTCTCTACCTGCTATACATTAACTGACAATTTAATATCTTTATTATATTAGTTTAGATAGCCATAATTAATGTTAGCCATTAGCTGGGTTGTGGAACTCACATAAGCTGTTGATTCATTTTAAATTGTTGTTGTTGTATTCAGCTGGACTTTAAGCGGATCTCCGCATAATTGATAATGGCGATATACTAACAAAATTATGCTAACTGTCTAAGGCCTTTGGTATACCTTTTGTAGAGACTGTTGGTGTGACGTCGGGAGGGTCCTAGAATGACATTCACAGAACTGGTGGTGTTCTTCAGAGAGACCAGTTGCGTAGTACTGATAACCGGCATACGTATATGACCGATGTATATGTGTTTGTTAACGAAGCAAATAGGAGTGTGTTAGGTTAGGTTCGTAGCAGATGGCCTTATGTAAGTTTCTGACTATTACTTACATGGGAAAATGGGCATAAATTTCATAATCATAATTAAATCAGCCGAGAGACGTCCAAGTGCTGGATATGGGCCTTCCAACGCAACGTCTCCCAGCTCGCGGTCGCCACTCCAGAAACTTTCTGCCCCATCGGCCATCCGTTCTGCGAGCAATGTGCCCTGCCAACTGCAACTTAAGTTTGACAATTATTCGGGCTATGTCAGTAACCCTAGCGGATCTCTACATTTCTGATCACGCAAGGAAACTCCGAGCATAGCCCTCTCCATTGCCCTTTGGGTAACTGTAAGCTTATTGATGAGGCCCATTGTAAGCGACCACTTCACAGAGCCATATGTCATCACTGGCAACATACACTGGTCGTAGACTTTCGTCTATGCGTGACTTTATATATGGTGAATGAACTCCATTTTCAGTTACAAATCGATCAATAACTAAACAATAATAAAACCATACCACATGGTTAATAAGTGTATTATTGCCCAATTTCAAACCACCTACGACGGTGTTTGTCCCCATACCTTATGCCGCAAATTCCCCATTTATGGTAAATTATGTACATATATTTGAATAACACAGTTGGACTCTACAGACAGTAGCGCCGATTCGAACTCATAGTACCAAGGCATCGTGTTTTTCGCCACTCAAGGTCGGGTAAAAATACTTGCTCTAAAAATAAGCCATGGGTATAAATAGATTGAAAGCTTTTAGGGGGTCATTTTGCAGATAAGTAGGGGACGTGTTTTTGATTGACCCCTATAAGTCTGGTCAAGTTTGTGATCAGTCAATCAGTTGTCAAATCTTGTGTAGCTATTGGGATTGGTGGAAAATACTTACAAGATGTATCCAACATTCTGTATATTGTTGGATGATACACAAAATTCTACCTTAGACTGAATTGAATACCTATTTCTTACGTTTTCAATAAGAGGATTATCTGAGATTCAATTTATATAAGGTCTGCGGTAGGCTGCTTGAAGGTCTGCGGGAAGCACAGGTCCGGTCGTTGTATCGACGATTTGTGGGAGGCCTATGTCCAACAGTTAATGCCTTTCAACACAAGTGATGTTGATGTTAATAGGAGCTTTCTAAATAGTCTCATTTTTGAATCCAACAGTCAATAGGTTACTTCTAGTTACATGATTGACAACATCAGGTTAAGGACACACTTAAATAGAAAAAAACATAGCACTTTCGTAAAAAAATCTAATCTACCCATTGGACAAAGACTTTAATTCCAAGCCCAACAGACACACACACAGTAATATATTTACTATAGGATTCAGAAAGAAAGATGGCGCCCTCTGTATTGCTGGGAAGGCTGAGGGAGATTGATGGGAACTGCCGGGGATATAATATTACTAGCGGTGCCCGCGGCTGCGTCCGCGTGAAAAATGATCAAATCTCGGATAAAAAATTCCCCTTATATGTTAATCTGAGGACTTACATAACACTGTATGCAAGTAGATACAATATCTAGCTGTAAATATGGGTCATCTGGTTTTAGAAAAAGATCAGCTTTGTACTGTCACTCACACCTGTCTGTCTCTTTCTAAAGCTCCATATTTTAGATTTATTGATTAGTTTCTGATTTGAGAACATTGACATAAGTTTGCCCAACAGTGGGAAAATGCAGACTTACATTAATCTTTAATCTCATGTGGTAACAAAAATATTACTATTGCCAGTCAGCAAGTTGTTAACAGGGCTGGCTGTCCAAGGTGCGTTGGACGTACATAATACTAAAGTTACCATTGGTGAAATTTTCTTTATTTAGGTACTAATATAATGCTGGCTTGTGGAAAAGCAAAGGCTCACACGATTATAATAATATGGTGGATATGTGACTTAAGAAATATTGCCAAAACATGAGTTAAACTTGATTGATGAATTCCATTCGTTAGGGGATGTAGAGCAATACAAGATGCTGCGCGTCTGATGTATTAGTATGGTAAATATTGTGTATGATGAAGATGGAAATTATAGGATGACAGGCAAGTGACCGAAATATTCATACATATGTTACTGTAAAAGCCCGAACTACGGTAAACGGGGATTCACCGGTAAAACCTAAGATTTACCAAGTGTTTCAGGTAAAAGTCCAAAATTATTTAAGATATCGCTAATTTCGGGCGGGTAAACCATATGAGTGCTGGTAAATGCCCCAAACTAGCTTCTGTGCTTGATTATAGATACATATGTCATAAACAATTGTTTAAAAAAGTTATTATGTAACTACTTTTAATAAATCCTTAATCATTGATGTCATCATTTCGTATCATAGTCTGTCAGAAATTACAATTTACAAATCGCTGAGGTAAATCCTAAAATTTACCGTGTGATGTGTGTGTGCTAGTAAAATCCTGTAATTACTAATTATCATAGATCATATTGGACTTTTATCAGTAACATTTGGCAAATCTTAGGTTTTACCGTACTTCGGGCTTTTACAGTAACATATATATTCATAAACTCACGCCTTTTATCATGGGGACAGACAGAAACAACAGAACGGAACTTGCTACGATCCTTGCTATCACCATTTACTCTTTTTTACGTTCGTCCCGTCATCTCGCCATAAACGTACGCCGGTTGGGACTATTCCACACCTGACCTTTCTGAAAAACTTAATTAAAGTTAAAGCACGTAAAAATTCTTAACTTTATTAACCTGATGTTTGAACTTAAACGAAGTAAAACGGTGTACGCAATGATCGTAGCATGTGTTATTCGGTAGTTTGTGCATACCAATCTGCCTAGACTTTTCCCAGTTTGTGCATACCGTTATGGGAAAACGAGTTTATTTTGCATGCTATTCTGGTCTCCTGTAAGTGTAAGAGCACACTGACTAGGTTCCCACTGTACACACGTATATAAACACACGCCATTTTCCCATGGGCGTAGACAGAAACTACAGAACGCCACCTGTCATCATCCTTACACAGAAGGAATACCTTTTGCTTAGTTTTTCCCTTTGTTACTCAATATGTATGTGTCTTCCTTTGTGGGAGATTTTTAGCGATGAGATCGCGCATTGTGTTATCCTATGTACTGGTTTCTACATTGTTATATTCTGTAACTTAACATAACAAATATAACAACTTTATTACCCGATTCTGTAACTTATGTCACGATGAGATTATAACACAATAAATAATATTCTATATAGGTAATATAGATAGAATATCTAACAAGTAAAATAAAAATTTCCAAAACACCTGCATTTTTTTTCACTAAATAATTTATTGAGTAGTAGACACGCTTCGATCAACAATCTATCGATAACGTAATTATGACACAATATCTTGCGAAAATACCCCGATTTAAACAGTAAAACGGCTATAATCTTTTAATGGCTGCACCGATTTTCATCAAACGTAGCTAAGAACACTCTCGATAAAGTCATCTTTCAAAAAAAAAAAAACGAAATCAAAATCGGTTCATCCTTTTAGTAGCTATGATGCCATAGACAGAAAAACAAAGACACAGATACACACGTCACACTTATAACACCCATATTTTTCTGTCGGGGGTTAAAAACACATATGAAATAGGTTAAAATACTGATAAATAGATCCTGAAAACAAAACATCCATAGAATATTTGAATTAGAATTAAGTCAGGTAAGTATTAAAAAAAGGGTGAAAAAGGTTTTATAGTTAAGTCTGATAATCTTAACTAATATAGAGCCCGAATTTTGTGAATTTGTTCAGACGTGTAACATCTGGAACCACTACACCTATTTGAAAAAAATATTTTACTATTTGAAAGGTACATTATTCGATATGGTATCACTACATATTATAAAATAAAGTCCCCCGCCGCGTCTGTACGCGATAAATTCAAAAAGTGCTGAACGGATTGTCATGCGGTTTTCAGCAATACAAAAAATAAGAAACGAGGAAGGTTTTTGTATATTATTTGTCACGGGTGAAGCTGGGTCGGGTCGCTAATCTTTAACAAAATCACTAATCCACTATCAAACTGCATTAACCAATTACCAAACACATAATAGTCTATAATATGGATAAAAGACATAATAACAACAAGTAAAATTTCAAAATTTAAAAAACCCCCGACACATTTATCTTGCAAAAACATCACGATCTTAACAGTAAAACGCACATAAGTTTTGAACGGCTGAACCGATTTTATTCATACATTAACAGCTGAGAACATTCTCGATACAATCACCTTTCAAACAAAAAAAACTAAATCAAAATCGGTTCATCCGTTGAGGCGCTATGATGCCACAGACAGACACACAGATACACACCTCAAACTTATAACACCCCTCTTTTTCCGTCGGGGGTTAAAAATGAATCATACAATTTTCTATTCAGGAGAAACAGAAGAAAATCTCATTACATCCGGACCACTTGACTCTTGACAGGCACAACTTTTTCTAATTTAAAAAGTCCCTTTTCCATTTCGCTAATATTCTCTGTGATATGCCAACGTCCCCTTATAGCATAAGATCCCACTGTGAAAATCTGCATGTAATTGTGTTTAAAATAAGTATGTTATAAGGTTGCCAGCTTTCTTGCCAGTTAGGCACAATCTATGGATTGCCTGCTAACCTGGTAAGCCTGGCAACCCTTGGCAACTGAAAGCTACATTTTTTAAATAATCCCATTTTACAGTCTGTTCTAATGATTTTGACTTCTATTGCGTTGGTGATATGACAAATAGCAGCTGTATTAAACAGCACAGGTTTTGGTTACAGGTTTATGCTTTTTATGCCGTCCTTATATTTACGGGATAGAACTCAAAATCGGTTGAACGGACTGTAAGAAGGGTTGTATCAACTTCTAATGTTATTTCAAATGGAGAATAGATGTTACATACGCAGCCACGGTACAGGCGAAATTCCTAGTGAAGGGCAAACATAAAAAAAAATGCGGCTAGATGCGGCCAGGCAACCTTGCAGTAATCTATTCTATCATCAAGATTCATTCATAAAATCAATGTTTGAATAAAACAAATTAGCTGCAGATTTTTGCATCGAGATCTCATACTATTTATCCAGTGTCTCCCCCATGTCGTTAATAACATTGCTTTTTGTATGGAATCGTGTTTTTGATCGAATTCCTTTCGAACTGATAAAACACGCGCCCTGTATAAGGGATGTGTGGAAATTCTAATAACGGTAATAAATATCGTAACTGTCGATGTTGTTTAGGAATTTTGGGGACTTGCTGTTGGTTGTGGATTTGCTTGCTTCCAAGGGTAACCGTTTCATGTACACGAATTCTGTAAATTAACATAACTGTATAAAATATAATTTATTCATTTAAAAATATATTTTTTCAAGCAAGCTTTTTTCGTTGTGTCTCAGCAAACCCTTTCATTTGATACCCATATCATGGCAGTGCACAAAAAATAACTATTCCATCATCTTGGGTCGTCCGCCATATTGGATTTAGAAAGACGTCATTTATCTAACCATGCATTGTCATCCAAAATAAATGTGTATGCAAATTTTCATCTTAATCGGTGGAGGATAACCGTTTTAAAATTCAGTTGCAAGATTTTACCCGAACACATACATACATACATTGCAAGTTAATTAAAAGCTTGTAATAAAATAATCATAATCATTAACCTTTTAATGTTCCCACTGTTGGGACACAGAACTCCTCTCTGTTAGAGGGAATGGGCCGTAATACACCACGCGGGGGTCGGTGGATGTCACATGTCTTCGAATTTTTAGTTCTAGTACATACCGGTTTAAATATCATGCACAGTCATAAACATCAGTGCAGCCGGCTGTGCAGCAGTTGTATGTGATTATATTTTTTATTGATATTTTAATACAGAGATACAACTTAATTCTAAATTCACCAAACTTTTACGTTTGATCTCTTTTACATCACAATGCACCACCTTACTTACAAACCTACTACTTATATATTATACTGTTATGGTGTACTTATTTAGATCTGTTTGCTATCCTGTATAATGTTTTTTTAATTTTGTCTTAATTGTTCCTTTACTAATTTTTCTCTTAATAAATCTATTTTGTTAAACACTTTAGGTACCAAATACTTAAATGTTCTCTTACCATCATTAATTGTTATCTTTGGTTGAACCAATTTGTTCTCGCTAGCCCTACGTTGTTGTACTTGTTTTTAACATTAACTTAATAATCATCATTATAATAATATTCCAGACCTACCAAATATTAAACTTTTTTATCTTTGGGTATAATTTTACAGATGGGAAATAACTTATCATACTCTTTGTTGTACTTATCTTTAACAGTTTTACTTACCAGGTACATTATCAGTCCTATTTGTATGTCTTTAATATCTCTTAAATCTATACTAATATTATAAAGCTAAAGAGTTTGTTTGTTTGTTGGGTAGGTAGGGAAGGAAGGGTAGGTAAGGTAGGTAGGTAGTGCTAGGTTGATAGATAGCCAGTTGACGGGAGCGAAGCCGCGGGGGTCAGCCAGTAGGTAATAAAGATTCGCCCGTACAAAAATGCCCGTACAAAAAAGTGAATATAAGGTTATGTTCACATTGTTGAATTCTTCTACATCACCAATCATCTCAGCTCCCAATACAGTAATCATCATACAGCAAATAGGCATTCCACCCCCCCTCCCCCCGCCCCCTCCACCTACCGAGCAATAATTGCTTCTACCGCAAGCCCCGAGCTATCTCAACGTAGTTAAGCTAACTGGATCTAGCCAGTTTGTTACACTAGTTACCTACGGGGCTACTTGTGCCCCTAAGTAAACAGCCCCAGGGGTGTTTTCGCTTGAAATGTGGCTGGTGTTTCAACCCTATAGTATGGTTCGGGTTAATTTTATGGTTGTGTTTTTTGTGGGAAATGGAGTATGAATTTTTTGTGGTGAGTGAATGAGGAGTTGTTTTTTCGTGTGTATTGAATTTTTGATATGGGGGATTTTAAAGGCCCTATATTATTAAGGCGAAAACACATGTCTATGTGTTAATAAATAAAAAACAAACTGGAGTGCTCTTTTATACTTATAGCTTGTTTTCTACAATGTGAATGAATACTATGGACTCCGTAAGCTCATACACTAGGTAACCCTAAAATCCTCAAATCCAAATGGACACATATAAAATGAAATATTTAGGTAGGTACCTGAAGCAAATTTATGAAACAACTCACTTGTTTTTTGATATTGCAGTTTTGATTTTACAGTAATCTATCTATCTATATATATAAAAGAGAAAGTATGTATGTATGTTCCTTATTGACTCCGATACGGCTGTACCGATTTTAATGTATTTTTCAGAGAATCTTTAGATTGACACAGCGGATAATCCTGTAAAGTTTGGTGGCTAGTACTTAAGAAGTAAAAATAATAAGTTTTATTTGTATCAAGAGTGTTAACAATATTAAAATGCAATTAATCATGAGTACTTTCTGAATGGTTATTGCAGTAACCCCAATGATATTCAAATAAACAGATTCGTTATACACTCACAAAACAATTGAAAAAGTGTTCCGCACTCACACTTTTCATTCATCTGACATTTCACTACAAGTCGAAAGGGATGGCTTGATAAAACCAACAAGAAAAAAAGAGACAGCTAATGTTTGTCACTTGCGTGTGAATGTAAACAAACATTATTCTGACCACCAATGTTGTTATCTTTTGCTAACCTCCAAATATCAGAATATTAGGCAAAAAATTAAATAAATTAGTAAATTGAGGCGTATTGCGTACTTACATATGGAATGAGATCCCTTCTGTTTTATGTACTTTGGTATCACAATTGGTACAATTTCTAAATAGACCCGCTGGCATTTTTTTATTTTGTTTTTGTTTCAACAAAGCGTATCGCTCTTCGCCATGCGTGACATAAACTAAAGACGAAGTTCACAATTGTGACCTATTCGAGTCTTCACAATGCGCTCGCTCATAACATATCTGTTTATTTGAATATCATTGAGTAACCCTGTAATTTTCAAAAATGGTTTGTTTGCAGTGTTTGTGACACATTAATTAACGCCCCTTTAAACAAACAAAAGCTGGGATGTCAGCCTTTGTTTGTTGTGCAAGCACATTTTGATTGATGTCAATTTGATGACTTACCTGACGGTCCCGCCTGCACCCTTATCTTCAGATTAAATCTTTATTGTATGTAAGAGTGGCTAGCTACACTGCTGCAATTAATACATTATTTAAGGTATCAAGAGACAGACAGACATTATAAAGAGATCATTAATTCATTCAAAGTTCTGAAGAATCTATTTTTATGCTTAACGCTTTCAACCCGAATCTCTTCAAAGTTAGAGTGAACAGGCTTCTTCTGGTTAAGCTCACCCCATCGACGACTTTGTCTCTGTCACCTCTGACCTAGACTAGAGTCAAAAGCAAACACAAGTCAAATAAAAAAAAATACCTTAGATCAGATATAATATTTATGAGAGCTGCCGTTGTATGACTTTGAAAAAGACCAAAAAATATTTGTGGGACTCTGATTCAAAAACACAGGCATCTAAATGGGTTTTGTCGAAAACAACTAGACTCGACAAATTATATGGAGTACCAATGGAAAAATATGATGCTCCATATAATTTGTCGGGTAACGTGTCCGATACGGAAATACCTTTGTACCTGAATACGTTTGTACCTGATCATGATTACTTTCACCCCTGAAGGTTTGCTATTGAATTAAAAGTTATCCTGGAAACGGTCCATTTTTGAATAAATTTTGTAAAAGACAGTTATCGGGTAAATCACTACCTATATCACTTATGCTATGTGAAGGTGCCGATTGAAGGTTTTTTAAATTAACGTTTGACCAAAATCTATAAAAAACTTGATGGTAAGCGATGATGTGGTCGACGGTGAAGCACGCTTGCCTTTTTTTGTGGTTGGAAATAATCCAATGACTTCTCCCGCTCTGGGAGAGGGCGTGTCAGACTTTTACTGACAAAGTGTCAGGGCCGCGGTAACTCTCTTTCAAATTTATCCGCGAACCAGACAGTCATCGGCCTTAGCGGACACCGTCAGTTTTCGCTGACATCTCTTTGAGGCGCGCGTGGAACACCACGCGCCGTTGACTCGGGCCTAGTCCTTATAGGACGGCGAGCTACCCATTACTCACCGCCCGCAGGCTCGCGCCTACGGTAGCTGGGAATCGGCTTGCAACGCCCGACGCAGAGGGCGTCTCCGTCGCGTCTCCCTCACGCGTTCCGCCACCTCCCAAGCGAGCATTACTGCATCGCAGAAGGAGGTGAAGCATGCTTGCCTAGAAGTAACATATTCAGTCTTGACGTCGAGAAAACGATTTACAACTTTGAAAAAATACTTATCTTACTAATTTGCCTACGTGTGTAACTTTACAAAGACCTTAGTGGTCATGAAAGGCTAATGTCCTGAAAAACTAAAGCGTAGGCACTGGTTGATAAGAATCGTCTCATTTTCAAGGTTCTCTATAAATTCATGGAGTCGTTACCGCAGGCCAGTGGCATTTAATATTTAGTCGCAAGGTGACCTCTGATTTGTGTCCAGTGTTAATTAATCGTGTGTGTAAGTGGGTATAAGGTTTTCGCCTCGACTTAATACTGGCTATTTTTCTGTAGAATTTCAGCTATGTATTTTAGACTCTGAAAAGAAACTGCCACGAAATCTCGAATCTTCAGGGATCTTAATACTCCTTATGATCTTTTTATAAGGAAGTCAAGAATATCAACTGGCTTTTCACATAGTTTCGCTTCCGTGGCCTTTACCACAGGAACCGGATTACACACTTTTATTATGCGTACAGCTAAGGAGTGGCATTCCCTGGCGGAGTCTGTGTTTTCCGATAGCTACAATCTAGGGGTCTTTAAGTCAAGAGTGAATGGCTTTTATCTAGGCAAGCGTGCATCACCGTCGACCACATCATCGCTTTCCATCAGGTGAGATAGTGGTCAAGCGCGAGCCTACAGAAAAAAAAAGTGCTATCATTGGAGGAATTTACGTAATCGGATCGGATCGGATCGGATTATCCCCTAGAAACAAACAAATTGTCTCATTATAGCAGTTATTAGTTTAGATTTACCTTCCTGAAGATCTAATAAAAATCACAAAGTACATAAAACACGTCTTAAAAGATTATATGAAAAATAAACGAATATATTATGCACCCTCATCATTTGATTGATAATTATGCTTTATCAACTTTAATTACTTTTTGCAGCAAAACTAAACTGTAAGAAACAGAACTAGATGAACCTTTATCTTACTAAAATGTTTGGATGGATGTGTGTGTGGATGTATGTTTGTTACTCAATCACACAAGAACGGCTGAACGGATCTGGATGAAAATTGGCACAGAGATACATTATAGTCTGGAATAGCATATATGCTACTTTTCATCCCGGTATTATGTTCCCTTGTGATGATAAAACACTTTATACGCGCGCAAAACCGCTCGTAGAAGCTAGTAAAATAATAAGTTTGGTGAATTATCTGTGCAGAGTGGATGTACCTAATATCCATCAGAATATCACAGGTAAATAGGTGGTGACAAAATTCACTAGTTCTGAACGTTGATTCTTGGGTTCAACAGTCGAACCAAGATTGATAAACCTTGATTCGACTTTGTATTCTGTATTTTGAATACCTTAAGTTTAGTATTAAACGAATGACCTTAACTTGTTTATTCACCTTACAATTTAGTGATAATTCTTCATTCTCATGCTCAGAAACATAATATGTACGGAGAATAGGCAGAAATGGTTGGGAGTAGAGAGCAATGGTGGCCTAGTGGTATTGGTTGCGACTTACAAGTTGTAGGTCGTGGGTTCGAACCCCGGTAGGCGCTTTACTTTGTGTAAATTATTTCATCACCACTGCTCTTAAAAACGCTAAGGGAATACATCGTGAGGAAACCGGCATGTCCTAGAACCAAAAATTCGAAGACATGTGACACCTACCAGACCGCACTGGGCCCACGTGGTGGATTACGGCCCATCCCCTCTCACAGAGACCTGTATCAATAATAGGCTGATGACAGGTTGTTATTAAACCGTGATTTTGCCGTTACGTTTGAAGTTACGTTTATAGAGGTAAGCTAATTTCAATAAACCAGTAACAAATCTAGAAGAGATTAGTAGTCTGACCTGATCTTATACAACAAGCCTATATTATCCCACTACAGAGCAAAAGATTTCCTCTTCTTTTTCAACTAGGGGGAGTCTTTCTTTTCGGTAAGAGTCGAGCTCCACTCGCCATTTTTGCTTTGGTAGGTCGCGATGTCGTCTTGCGTTTAGTGGGACGCATTCCCGGGAGTTTATATATGCTGCTTTAATCCCCTGGATTGAGATAAAACAAATGCGATACTTCGAATATGCCACGCTTACACGTGGGCCGTCTGTTTACAATCCAACAACATTAAAAAAGCCATGACTTTTAAAAAGCTCCAGCAAAAACACATTTGCGATTGAGTTATCTGAAGAAAAGCATTTAGTGCATTAATTTTGACGTGCTTTTAAATTACTCATACCGTTCAAGTCTAGTCTAGTTGTTTTCAACAAAAGGCCATTTAGATTCCAGTGTTTTTCAATCATAGTCCCATAAATATTTTTTGGTCCTTTTTTTAAAGTTATACAACGGTAGCTCTCATATGTCTGATTTAAGGTATAACATTATTTTTTTATTTGACGTGCGTTTGCTCTTGACTGTAGTCTAGGTCAGAGGTGACAGAGACAGAGTCGACGATGGAGTGAGCTTACACAGAAGAAGCCTGTTCAATCTAACTTTGAAAAGATTCGGGCTGAATGCGTTAAACATAAAAATCTCATTCTTCAGAAATTTTGATGAGCTCATGATCTCTTTATCAGCTAGAATACAAGTTTGTATGGTAGTGGGAGTTAATTTAGTGTCACACTATATTCCAGTTTCCATTAGTGCAAATGTTATTCAAAAGAATCACTGCTGGCCTCGGAGGAAATGAGCCATAGTCCACCAAGTGGGTCCAAGCTCCAGTGTAGGTCGCCCTAACTAAGATTTATCTGGGCATAATTCATAATATGTTCAGATTAACACACAATATTGATAAAAATAGATAGATAATGAATTTCTAGGTAATCAATGATATTCAAATAAACAGATACGTTATACACTCACAAAACAATTGAAAAAAGTGTTCCGCTCAGCAGCGGCAGCACACACTTACACACTTTTCATTCATCTGACATTTCACTACAAGTCGAAAGGGATGGCTTGATAAAACCAACAAGATAAAAAGAGACAGCTAGTGTTTGTCACTTGCGTGTGAATGTAAACAAACATTATTCTGACCACCAATGTTGTTATCTTTTTCTAACCACCAAATATCAGAATATTAGCGAAAAAATTAAATAAATTAGTAAATTGAGGCGTATTGCGTATTTACATATGGTATGAGATCCCTTCTGTTTTATGTACTTTGGTATCACAATTGGTACAATTTCTAAATACACACGATGGCATTTTTTTATTTTGTTTTTGTTTCAACAAAGCCATCGCTCTTCGCCATGCGTGACATAAACTAAAGACTCTTTTTGAAAGGTCATAATTGTGACCTATTCGAGTCCTCACAATGCGCGCGCTCATAACATATCTGTTTATTTGAATATCATTGTAGGTAATAGATTCAGTAATGTAGCACCAACCTGCTTGTTATCTAATGTTTAGGTACGTTAATTAACGGATTAATTAACTCTGACACCAGAGGTGACCACGTTCTCACACGAAAAAGAAGGTACGTTTAAGAAAATGAAAAAAAAAAAATACGAACTTTAAAGTAAGGTATAGTTAGTAAAAGTCTAATAATGGTTCTTCTTATGATTTGGTATCTAATGATTTGATGTAGCACTTGTTGATTCACTGTTATTTTTAACCGACTTACCAAAAAATACTTTTTTTATGTTCACCTATATCTCCGTCAATTGTGGACCGATTTTGAAAATTCTTTTTTCTTTGAAAGAGTATGTTTCGAATTTGGTGCCATTTTAATTTGGTGAAGATCTGATGAAGATCTTCTGAGATATACAACAGAACTCTTCAATAAATAACGGAAAATCTCTCGGGATTGATGCAATCGCATGTTTGTTTATTGTTTATACCATTTCATAATATAACATCACGCCAGTACGCTCTAAACTGGTACGCAGATCTCTCATTTCACCGGCTACGTTCAAGTTTCATGTTATTCGGGTACTCTATTCTGGTGTTATAGGTACTTTACTAAACAACTTGCCTATTGGGTAGGGGTGCATGAAAGGAGCCTCCCCGAGCGACGTACCATCCGATCATCTGTCACGTCCGGCGCACCCTGGGCAATCGACTTCTGTCGATTGGCTAATCCTTTCACCACGATGGCAAACCCAAACTACAATCGGCCCTTATCGGGGCCAAGCAGTCCACTAACGAAACCTTGAGTGTAGTCTCAATCAACATCGAGGGGTTCTCTCGCGACAAAGCAGAGATTCTTTCCGAATTAGCTCGCAAGGTACACTGTGACATCCTATGTATCCAAGAGACCCATCGGGACTCCACGCAGGACAGGCCTTCCATTCCTGGACTGTCACTTATCGCCGAAATCTGTCACCCGAAGCACGGTAACGCAGTGTTTGTTGCTCCCGGCGTAAGAATTATTTCCACAAAGTGTTCCAACGATAATAACATCGAAATTATCACAGTAGACCTCGATAACTGCACTGTAACATCAGTGTATAAACCCCCTGGCACCCCGTTTGTATTCATTTCGGGTAATTTCAACACCCAGCGAACAAAAGTTGTGATTGGTGACTTCAATAGCCATAGCTCCAGTTGGGGCTATCGCTCGACGAACTCGGACGGTCAAACTGTCGAGGAATGGGCAGAGGCTAACGATCTGAACCTAATCCACGATCCAAAACAACCTGCGTCTTTTAATAGTGGACGATGGAATCGTGGGTACAATCCTGACCTCGTATTTGTCAGCTCAAATATCGGCAGCCGAAGCAAGAAGATCATTTGTCCACCAATCCCTCGAACCCAACATAGGCCTATAATGTGCAATATCCAGTCCGCTGTCCTCCCAGTGACTATGCCTTTCAAACGCCGCTTTAATTACTTAAAAGCTGACTGGGAACAATTTTCGATGACCGTAGATGACGAATTGCTTAATGTTTCTCCTACCCCGCAAAATTACGACAAATTCGTAAGCGTAGTCGCAAAAACATCTCGAAAATATATTCCGCGAGGCTGTCGCACATCGTACATCCCCGGCATTTCCCAGGAATCTAGAGAACTGCTAAAGACGTACGAAGAACTATACGACGATGACCCCTTCTCAACTGAAAGCGTTGAAGCCGGTGAAAAACTGCTGTCACGTATATGCGAACAACGCCAGGAAAAATGGATGGACACGGTAACTAACATTGACTTGACGCCCAATAGCAAAAAAGCATGGACCACTATCCGGAGACTCACCAGCGAGTCCCCACCTCCTCATACACCCAGTGCAGTAACGGCTAACCAGGTTGCCAACAAACTCCTGCTTAGCGGCAAACCACCGCAACGCCTAGGCAGAACTCCTAAAATTGGCAACCTGGCATCTTCCAGTGAATCAGTGTGTGACCCATTCCAACTAGCAGACATCGTCCTAGCCATCCAAAGACAGAGCTCTGGTAAGGCCTCCGGTGTGGACGATGTTTCAGTTGAGCAAATAAAGCACCTCGGCCCTGTATCGGTGTCATGGTTGCTAAAACTCTTCAACCACTGTCTGGAGTCTGCGAATATAACTCGTCTCTGGAGAAGATCTAAAGTCATTGCAATCCCCAAACCTGGTAAACCACACGACGATCCCAAAAACTTCCGCCCTATATCGCTCCTCTGCCACACCTTCAAACTTTTCGAAAGACTACTGTTGGCCCGTCTCTCAAACCTTGTCGACCCGAAACTTATACCGGAGCAATCAGGATTTAGACCTGGGAAGTCTTGCTGCGGGCAGGTCCTTAACCTCACGCAACATATTGAGGATGGGTTCGAAACCAGGAAAGAGACGGGTGCAGTATTTGTGGATTTGTCGGCGGCCTACGACACCGTTAACATTAGGCGCTTGTTATGGAAGGTTACCAACCTAACAGAGGACCCAAAGTTTGTTCGAATTCTTAGAGAGCTCCTCAGTAACCGACGATTTCAAGTGAACCTTTTCGATGATAAAAGTAGGTGGCGGACCCAGAAGAATGGATTGCCCCAAGGCAGTGTACTGGCTCCATTGCTGTTTAACATATACACCAATGACCAACCGGTGAGTCCTAACACGACCCACTTTCTGTATGCAGACGACCTGGCGTTAACTTGCCAAGCCACTGATTTTGAGGAGATTGAAACCACCCTTTCCACCGCACTTTCAGACCTCAGCCACTATTATGCAGAAAATGCATTGAAACCAAATCCCTCAAAAACGCAGTCGTGCGCCTTCCACCTCCGTAACAGACAAGCGGGTCGAACACTCAACATCTCATGGCAGGGGCTATTAATCACCCATAGTCCCCATCCAAAATACCTCGGCGTCACTTTGGATGGGTCCCTCAACTACAGGAAAAATTGCGAAATTGTTAAGAGAAAGGTGCATGCCAGGAACAGCCTGCTACGTCGCCTTACATCCACTAGATGGGGAGCATCTCCCCAAGTCTTGCGAACAACTGGAATGGCGCTCTGTTTTTCCGCTGGTGAATATGCCTGTCCAGTGTGGAGCCGCTCCGCCCACTCCAGTCTAGTGGATACTGCACTAAACGAGACATGCCGAATATCCACTGGTTGCCTTAAACCGACTCCGGTACGATTACTGTATCCACTTATTGACATCGCACCCCCGGAAGTGCGTAGGACTATGGGAAGCCGTATAGAAAAGGCAAAGCAGGAAAGTGACTCGCGCCACCCAATGCACAAATGCACCTCGGTGCCCCAGAGGCTTAAAAGCCGAAAAAGTTTTCTTGGTTGCGTAAGTCCTTCTACCGGAAACGTCTCCTCGGAAAGATGCGATCTTTGGCGAGAGAAATTTAAACTCCCTGATGATTTCCTAGAGCCATCGGAGAACCTGTCGCCTGGGCACGCATTGCCTTGGCAGACCTGGAAAACTCTGAACAGACTCCGCACTCAGATCGGCCGCAGCAAAGACAATCTCCATAGATGGAGGTTCTTGGATGGTTCCGATCTTCGGTGCTTGTGCGGTGTCTCCCCACAGACCATGGCCCACCTTTCGTCTTGTGCCGCATGTCCTGTTGTCTGTTCACGTGAGGACCTTATGACTGCGTCGGCGGAGGGCGTTGCCGTGGCTGAATTCTGGGCCAGGCAAGGCATTTAACTAAAAAGAGTCTGTTTGTCATCGACACGCTAAGAAGAAGATTGGGTAGGTAAAACTAAAAATGGAAAAATAAAAAACTTTTTTGGAAGTCGGTGTCCATATCACAAAAAAATTGGTACCAACGAAAGACACCAACTGGTAGCGCCATCTCTTGTAAATGTCATAAATCAATGACCGAAAACACATAGACAAACGCATTTGAGATTTCGCGGGCGATCGATATCCTAATTATCTCGTTCCTTCCTCATTCCTTTTCCCTTTATGTACGCCTTAATGACGGGTCGCCAGAACGAACCGAAACTTCAACGTGAACGGGCCTCGTATCTCAACCGCCAGCTTTCCAAGCCACCTGGCTGGAGACTGATGCATCTAATTAGTTAGATTGCAGAGAACCTTGTGAACCGTGTCTATTAACCCGCCTCGCGGATATAAAACAATTGTGTGAAGTGTGTGGATCCTGAAGGAGCCATTTTGGAGTAGAAGAACACCAGCTCGCTGCCACACGTGGGCTGGCATCGACCACTACAAGGTAAGGCGTACTACTTCCCTCATTTCCATACTAGATCGCCCGAATTGATCCGTGAATATTTTCCCGCTTATTTTCAACGCACTTTTGCCAGAACCCTTCAAATACAGTCCACTTTTCATGATAGACACAAGGATGAAGAGGTTTCTCAAACCGTTATAACATTTTTGGTCCTTCGAGCCGGATATATTACTATAATATATCCATTTTCCTTTATTTCTTACGTAGGAATCAATCATAAATTCCTACTAGGGTCGTGGCACCTAGCCGCCTACCCACATAATCAAGTTGTAAACCCAATACGTGGTTCCATTAACGCCGCTATAGCAGGTTCATAATTACGTATCTGCTATTATTAAAAATAATTCTTATTTAAAACTAACTTGTCGTATTGTAAATTTCCATATTTCAAGCGTCTTTTAGTTTAACCGCCCTTATAGGAATCACCTACCTCCAATTATAAATTGTTAGGAATAAGTTACTTTCCGAATACCGCGGGGTAGACATTCATTCTATAAGAGAAAAATAAAATAGGTGTACTACTTGTAGGTACCTACGCAGTATAAATATCATAACTTTACCGAATACGTTTAGACGATTGCGGGCTATAAGTTGCATATTTATACCTATTCATTTATCTTAAACAATATTCAAACTTAACAATAAAACTGGTTAGGATAGTAATGCTATTAACATTTTGTACTATATAATTACTTTGGTTAGTGGGTACTACGAAAAACTTATTTCGTTACTACGCAAATATTGCGAAACCCGTTGTGACAGTACAGTCACAATCAGTAGTATTACTTTTCTACATATAGTTGTTCGTTTAAATAATTACCGTACATTGTTTTGTTTGTGTGGTTATTTGTAACTACATAACATAACAATGCCGCGTGATGCGAAAGCAATCGCTTCTTCGGAAGATCAACAGTTAGTGATTTTAGAAGCTAAGCGTAATATACTTTTCGAGCGTATTCAGTCAATTTATGATCGCTCTAAAGTCGCTAATACTTCCGAATCGGTGAGAGAAGGCTTTCTCAGTTCTTGTGTAACAATAGATGATATTCGAACGGACTTTCATAAATTATTGGATGATTATAATGCTAGGTTACTGGCTATATATCCCGATGCGAAGCCTAGCTATCAAGCCTACGCCTCATTCGAGGATATGTATTGTTCCGTGAAACGTGGGATGTCTCAATTGGAAGATAAGTCGTCCGGGAGGCACAGTATGAGTGATTGCGCAACATGTAGACCAAGGTTGCCGCCAATCGAACTCATGTCGTTCGACGGTGATATACGAAACTGGCCATTATTTTATGCAAGTTTTAAATCTACAGTTCATGACAATAAGTCGCTCCCGCGTCTGTTTCGAATTACCAGCTATTTGTGGACAAGTTCCCTAAAGAATCTAAAATTAGTTGACCTTCTGGATTTCATTTTATTGCACCTAGCAATAAAAAAGTTTGACACTGAAACTATTCGCGCTTTTGAGATGACAGAACGTAATCGTAAGATTCCCACTCTAGATAGTTTTGTCACCTTCATCAATGATCAGTGTCGGATATTCCGTAATACCCAACCACCCTTAGCTAACAATAATAAGCCTAATAGTTCAGACAATTCACATAAGTCTAATAAATCGCGTAGTTTTAATAATAAAATGACCGCTCCTAATCCACAATCCTATGTAGCTTGCTCTGAGTTAAATAATTCAAACAAGTGTCTGTGCGAAGCATATATCCATGAACACTTATATAAATGTCCCGCTTTTGATAATTTGACTCCGACAGCTCGTTTCAAATGTGTGAAAGACAACAATGC
Source organism: Orthosia cruda (assembly GCA_964057195.1). Lineage (NCBI taxonomy): Eukaryota > Metazoa > Arthropoda > Insecta > Lepidoptera > Noctuidae > Orthosia > Orthosia cruda. Next base: position 3,200,168 of record OZ059854.1, read on the forward strand.
TTGTGTCAATTGTTTGAGTATTAAACATAAAACGGTTAACTGTTCTTCTAAATTAAAGTGTCGCGCATGTAATCAACGTCATCATACATTGTTACATTTTAATAAAAACCCGCAATTATCAACTGTAGTGACGTCATGGCCGAATCCGGTCCCAACGCCTATGCCGACTGTACCTTCTATTACCTCACAGTCTGAGGTATCGTTGTGTACGACCTCTGTCGCTGGCGCCGCTCGATCGCGTTCGATTGACGCTCGGTGCGTTGCGGCGTCGCCGTCGGCGAGAGATAGCCCGCAATGTACGGCGTACACAACCGTTCTGCTCGCTACTGCTCAAGTCGTAATTTACGATGTAAATGATAAGCCGCACATAATACGTTGTTTACTAGATAGTGGATCACAAAGTAATTTTATTACTTCTGAATGTTTTAAGCGTCTAAGACTTTGGAAGAACTTTCATACTTCTAATTTAATAGTTAAAGGAATCGGTGGGTCGGAAAAACCAGTTAAAGGTTCCGTAGATATTAAATTATATTCTCGTTTTAGTAATGATATTAATTTTAACGTTTCTTCGCTTATTGTTGAACGTATAACGGAGACATTGCCGACCGCTCTCGTCGATGTCTCTAAACTTACACATCTCAAAACATTACCGCTCGCAGATTCGAAGTTTGCGGAGCCGAGCGGTATCGATGTTTTGATTGGTGCTGCTATATTCCCGCGCTTGCTTTTGCCTAACATAGTGCATAGCGAGCAATATAATATACCTCCCGCTATTGAAACTGTGTTGGGGTATGTGGTTATGGGTTCCGTACCTACGGCACATACTTCACACTGTACGAGTACAACTTCATGTTGTTCTGTTCTTCAAGATCCCAGTTTAGATTCGCTTCTCAAGCGATTCTGGGAGCTTGAAGAAATTTCCGCCTCGCCCTCGCAGAGCCGTAAGGATCTCGAGTGCGAAGAACATTTTCGCGCTACCACTGTTCGCGATGACAGTGGTAGATATATTGTGTCGCTGCCATTTTGCGACGACCCTTATTCGCTAGGCGACTCATACGCTGCCGCACTTAGGCGTTTTCATTGTTTGGAGCGCAAACTTGATGCGTCCTTAGGGTTACGCAGCGCTTACAATGAAGTCATGTCGGACTACATAAATAAGGGATATTTGAGTCCGGTTTTAAAAGATGACAACGTTTCTAATCTGTCATATTACATTCCGCATCACGGTGTCGTTCGCGAAGATAAGACTTCCACTAAACTTCGCGTGGTTTTAGACGCTAGTAGTCGAACTACATCGGGACAGTCGATTAATGACATTCTACATGCAGGCCCTAATCTACAGGGTGATTTATTTAATATTATAATTCGTTTTCGACTCTTTCAAATAGCCCTGTCTGCTGATTGCCGCCAAATGTTTCTCAATGTCGGCGTTCGTGAATCGGACCGTAGATTTCAACGCATCTTTTACAGATTCAGTAAACATGAACCTATAATGGTCTACCAATTTAATCGTGTTTGCTTCGGATTTAAGTCTAGTCCATATCACGCGTTACGTGTAGTCCGCCAGTTAGTCGCTGATGAAGGCGATAATTTCCCTGCAGCGTCTGCTGCTGCTTCTTCCGCCCTATATATGGATGACATTGCCTGTAGTGTCATGTCCATACCGCAAGCAATTTCGCTTTGTGATGAGCTTATTCAGCTCTTCAAGCGAGGCCAGTTCGACCTTGTCAAATGGACAAGTAACTCGAAAGAGGTTCTCGCACACATACCTGATACTCATAAGGCTTCGCCCGATATCGAGTATGAGAAGTCTATACCGCACCAGGTCCTGGGTTTACGCTGGGACAAGTCTTTTGACAGTTTCCGCTTTGACGTCACCACACCAGATGATAAATGTACCAAGCGAACCATGCTTTCCACAGTGGCTCGGCTATGGGACTTAATGGGTTTTGTCGCCCCCACTATTCTGCACGCTAAGCTCTTAATTAAGGAACTTTGGCTAGCAAAGTTTGACTGGGACGACATACCACCTGAACATATAGTCACCGCTTGGAAGCAGTTTTGTACTGAGCTTTCTAGGCTTAATGAAATTATTATCCCGCGTCATCTGGGGTTGGTCGACGGATGCACCATGAATTTAGTAGGTTTCGCTGACGCCAGCGAGCGTGCTTACGGTGGAGTCGTATACATGCAAATATACAATGGTTCTAACTACTCCGTGCAGTTAGTTAGTGCGAAGTCTAAAGTCTCACCTGTGAAAACCATTTCGGTGGCTAGACTAGAGTTGTGCGCGGCCCTACTGTTGTCTAAGTTGCTTCGCAAGGTACAAGACACAATATCGCCCCACTACCGCATCCATAAGGTATACGCGTTTACTGACTCTAAAGTAGTGCTCGCCTGGATAAATTCTTCACCGCACCGCTGGCAAACTTTTGTTGCCAATCGGGTTACTAAGCTGATAGAGCTTATACCCGCTAATTGTTTCAACCATGTCGCAGGTACTGAGAACCCCGCTGATTGTCTGTCTCGTGGTATCACGCCAGCTAAGCTCTTGCAGCATCCATTGTGGTATCGTGGACCATCGTGGGTTTCTCATGACCCAGCTGAGTGGCCCATACATACTTTCGAACACAATGCACTGCATGAGGGCGTACCCGAACAGAAATCAGTCGCTCATGCCGTGGTTTCTGAGGTTACGGAATCACCAATTTACGCGCTAGCACTACATGTTTCGTCGTGGTCTAAGTTGCTACGCGCTATTGTTTACGTCTATAAGTTTTTAAGACAACTGCCTAGTGCACGTACTGTATCAAGCTCTGATCTGAAATATGCAGAAATTAAATTGCTGCGAGCTGTACAGGATGTTCATTTCCGTAACGATATTTTAAATTTAAAAAACAATAAACCATGTACTCCCGCCATCCATAAGCTTAAGTCGTTTCTCGATGAGCACGGCATCATACGAGTTGGTGGTCGTCTCACAAATTCGGACGAACCCTACGAATATAAACATCCCTGTATTCTACCACGTCATGACCATATTGTTGATCTTCTTGTTGACTTTTGTCACAAGAAACATCTTCATGCCGGTCCGGAGTTGCTTATGTCCTTACTCAGGCATAATTATTGGATTTTTGCTGCACGTCGAATAATTCGTCACAGAATCCACAACTGTAACACTTGCTTTAAGTTCCGCCCGCGTCCTATTCTTCCACTTATGGCAGATCTACCTAGCCAGCGTGTTAACCAAGTCGACAAGGCGTTCACTCACACCGGCTGTGACTATGCAGGCCCGCTGCAGTACACACCATTTCGTGGTCGAGGTGTTAAGAGCCGTAAGGCTTGGCTCTGCATTTTTACGTGTTTGATGACGCGTGCCACGCACATTGAAGTGGCTACAGATTTAAGTACAGTGACTTTCCTTGCAGCCTTAAAACGCTTTCTTTCGCGACGCGGTCCTATTAAATGCTTATATACCGATAACGGTACTTGTTTCGTAGGTGCAAGTTCTTATTTACGCGACCTTCACAAATTTCTTAAAGACTTTCGTCCTCATCTTGAGGAAGAACTTTCCTTCAATCATATAGATTGGAAGTTTATTCCGCCTGCTTCCCCACATTTTGGAGGATGTTGGGAAAGTATGGTTAAGGTAGTTAAAACTCACCTTTTTAAAGTTATAGGTCAACAAATCCTCTCCTACGAGGAACTTATAACTGTCCTTAGCCAAGTTGAGGCTCTAGTTAATTCGCGGCCACTTACTGCTTTGAGTAGTGACCCTACTGAACCATCAGCACTGACCCCTGCGCATTTCTTGCACACCGCGCCATTGTTGTCCTTTCCCGCTCCTGAAGCAGACTCGCTCAGCTTGCTTCAGCGACATACTCTACTTGACAAACTGGTGCAGTCGTTCTGGCAGCGCTGGCGTTCAGAATACTTACATCAACTTCAGGCTAGATCCAAATGGAATAGTCCTGCACCTTCTATACAAGAGGGTACTATTGTAGTTATCATTACTGATAACTCTCCACCCCTTTCATGGCCGTTAGGCATTATTGATAAATTGCATACCTCCAAGGACGGTACAACCCGTGTTGTTACTGTGAAAACCGCAAAGGGTAGCTATGTGCGCCCTGTTGTGCGTCTGTGTCCATTACCGACTCAATAAGGCCTGGCTTGATAGTTAGGTCTCTTGGTTTTAGTTAGTTAGCGACGCAACATAATTTTTCTATTAAAATTTAACTATAGGTATGCAACTTAATGTATTATGCAACTCGCAGTATTTATCTTAAATCTTAATAATTGAAATGTAAAAATCCGCATCTTAGTCCGTATTGCTGAATAGGTATACGGTAGTACACCTCATAGGGCTAAGTTTAATTTTCATTAAAGGTGACCCTTTAAGGCCGGGAAAATGGTAGCGCCATCTCTTGTAAATGTCATAAATCAATGACCGAAAACACATAGACAAACGCATTTGAGATTTCGCGGGCGATCGATATCCTAATTATCTCGTTCCTTCCTCATTCCTTTTCCCTTTATGTACGCCTTAATGACAGGTCGCCAGAACGAACCGAAACTTCAACGTGAACGGGCCTCGTATCTCAACCGCCAGCTTTCCAAGCCACCTGGCTGGAGACTGATGCATCTAATTAGTTAGATTGCAGAGAACCTTGTGAACCGTGTCTATTAACCCGCCTCGCGGATATAAAACAATTGTGTGAAGTGTGTGGATCCTGAAGGTCGCCAGTTTGGAGTAGAAGAACACCAGCTCGCTGCCACACGTGGGCTGGCATCGACCACTACAAGGTAAGGCGTACTACTTCCCTCATTTCCATACTAGATCGCCCGAATTGATCCGTGAATATTTTCCCGCTTATTTTCAACGCACTTTTGCCAGAACCCTCAAATACAGTCCACTTTTCATGATAGACACAAGGATGAAGAGGTTTCTCAAACCGCTATAACACCAACTTCCAAAAAAGAAGTCATTTTTCACTTTGTAGTTTTTATTTGGAAGTCGGTACTAGTATTTTTTTGCATATTATTTTTATTTTTTTGAAAATTTGCTAGTGATATGTGTAGTTGTGTACGCTTCACGGCAAAACATAGAGAATCTAAGTAATATTATAACAACTCACACACCATGTTTACAAATAAAGATTCTAATTATGAAAAAAATCACGCTAGCCAATCAATTTGCACATTTTGAACCAAACTTTAAACGAACTATTTTCTTAATATTTACGTTTTAGTTTTTTTCACGAATTTATCTCACTAACTGGGTCGCGGTTGTTAGACAATAAAATACGCAACTACCCACATTTGTTTACATAACTGAAGGTCCCATTCTCCAAACAATAGAGAAAGATTCCAACCTTGAGTATTTCGAAATTGCTCCGATGTCGCGATCAGTTGATGTGGGTCAATGTCTGGATGCGCGTCATTCGACCAAGGTTCGATACCTGGACGATGCTAAAATTAGACTACAACATACTTAGTCTTTGATGGATTGGAAGAGATAATCTTATTCATAACTAGCGACCCACCCCGTTTTCGCCCGTGATAAATTAGATACAAAAACCTTCCTCGTTTTTAACTCTTTCTATTGGTGAAAACCGCATGAAAATGTGTTCGGTAGTTTTTGAGTTTATCGCGTACAAACGCGGCGGCGGACTTCATTTTATAATATGTAGTGATTGAAGAGTGGATTATAATAACTATCTGTTCGTGTATGATTGTGAATGAAGAATTTTGCGGTCCAAATACCAGTAGGTAATGCTACTAAACTACGAAAGATTTGCTACGAAATAAAAGCTGTGCCTACCTATCGTAGACTATGCTTCACTGAGTACGGTATTCAACTACTTTAAAAGAGATAGCTTAATTAATTGAACTACTGTACAGTACTCTATATAGCATCCAAAATTAGGTTTTTGTTGTAAAGTACGTTAAAATAACAAACATTATATAAATCTCCATCGTATAAAGTTACAAAGATTAGTAAAAGTGTTGAATTAGATCGTAGTTTTCAAGGGCACAGATAATATAATACTAGCATACAGATGCCTCATCCCATACAAAGAAATCGTGCCGACGTAACTAGCGTTTTTCTTCTGATTAAACTGATTATTTTTCTAAGAACATCGATCGCTTTCGGTTTCGTTTCAGGGATATGCAAGTAAAAAGGTTTATTCCGTTCGTGAATTGTTTAATATTTAATTCAGCGAAGAATTGTTTTATAACTAGTATTTTTTTGCACGTTTTAACAGTTTTATTGTACCAAAAAGTTTTACAAAACAAATTAAAAAAATCCAGTGGATGACACAGCAATTTAAAACTGCGCCATTTTTTTTTAATTTTTTTTTTATTTCTATTTTATTATTTTAACCTGATTTTATGATATAAATTTAATTTTAAGAAAATGTTTTAATTTTGTATATATTACTTAATATATTATTATTTTATATATTTAGTGTGATTATTTTGTAAATCTTTTATCTTAATTTCAACTTATATGATCAATATGATTGAAATAAATGAAATTTGAATTTGAATTGGAACCAATATTAAATTATCTATTCAAATATTCTTTGAAATGTAAATTAAGGGCCTAATATTTCTTAATTTTGTACTTAGTAGTTAATCAATCAAGAACATGCATTTTTATGACCGTCTCTAGAAAATCTTAATATTTCACAAAACTCAATAACAAATCGGAGCTTATCACGCCATCTAGTGAAATTTATTGGAAATAAATATTCTTTCTTCGCGTTGGGTGCCCGTGTCAAGGGGTTCTGCATAATAAACATAATTTTGTATTTTACTGAGACCGTAGTCCGTAGGCACCTATTTTACCTTATTTTATTATAACTTGCTGCCACATAACTTATTTTTTACCCCATCTTAAAACCTTTATTTTATTCATCCACCATCTACCATCTCGGCCTACCCCAACCCACAAGAGGGAATAAGACCGTATGTTTCTTTCATATACGACCCCATTTCTAATACACGCTTGGGTTCAGGAGCATTTTTCGCGTTTACTGTTCAAATATTAATTTCCTGACCTTCCGGCCCCTTTGGGGCTCTTGTGCTAAAATGTGCGCAAATTTAATAACTCCCTGAGTCTCTATCAAGTGATAAAAGTATTTATTATTATGTTTTAGTGGGGCGTTAGATGTAGTCACATATTAGAGTGGAATAAAAATACCAGCCAAGTGCGTGTCGGACTTCGCACATTTAGGGTTCCGTGCCAAACCGTAAAACTAAGTTGGTTGTAATAGGAATAATGTGGGAAATTACAAAGAAAAATGTGAGTTATCAAGTCAATCTGCCTAGTCTTTTCCCAACTATGTTGGGGTCGGCTTCCAGTCTAACCGTATTCAGCTGAGTACCAGTGTTTTTACATGGATCGACTGCCTATTTGACCTCCACAACCCAGGAACTGGGTAACACGGTAACCCTTGGCTAGACTGGTGTCAGATCTCAAGCTTCTGACTACTCGTAACGACTGTCAAAGATCTTCAAATGACTGCCGGGACCAACGGCTTAACGTGCTTTCCGAGGCACGGAGGAAACTCGGTATGTTGAAATGTTCACCCATCCACGGACCGACCTTGTCAAGCGTTGCTTAACCTTGAAGATTGACCCGTGCGGCTGTTATTAATTAGCCACGAGCTCCTCACCAATATATTAGTATTTGTTAGTAAATAATAAACATTATCACCAATTTCCCTTCGGGTACGGAACCCTAAAAATGATGTGTGTTGAAATGAAAACATTGTTGACTATTTAAACAATGATAGCAACAACAATAACAACAACAGCTGTTTCCATTTCTACAAAGAAAAAGGTGAAATAAGAACTTATCGGCAAAGTCAAAAAGTCCAAGTCGAAGTACTTAAATATATTTAAAACAAGCTTTTTAGCTTACCGTGCATTGTCATCCAAACCAAACGTGTATGCAAATTTTCATCTTAATCGGTAGAGGATAACTGCTTTAAAATTCAGTTGCAAGATTTGACCCGAACACACATACATACATTGCAAGTTAAATAAAAGCTTATAAATAAATGAATTACAAGTCATTGATCGCTGGAAAACAATTAATAATTATGTCAATGTTATTTATTGTCCGACCTTACTCTTATAGAAAACCGAATCGTTAATGCTTTTGTTCATGGTTAGAATTTCAAGACACGCTTCTTGCATTCTGTAAAAAAAAAACAGTTTCTTTCAAGATTTGTTTCCAAATCTTCCTAATGCTTACAAGTAACTTCATTTAAAACACAAAGGCAAAACCAGTACAATAACGTCTTCATTTCAAAATATAAATATACTGTTTATTTCATGCGTCTCAACAAAAATATTAATAAAAAAATCAATACACATTTCGTAAGTTCAATAAACCATTCACTCTTCACAACATAAAGGTAAAAAAAAAACATTCTGAAAATACCTGACCTCAGTCAATCATTGTATCGACCTCGCCTTCAATATAATCAATATAAATTAGTAACCACACCTGCTTCTCTGCTGATCCCATCATAATAAACACGACCGGACATTGAACCCCGGACTCTGAGGTGCAAAGCTTTGATGTTTGAACGGAAGTGAGGTTACGAGGACATTAGTCTTCAGAAAGAATGTAATCGTTTGATGAAATAATTTTATTTAGCTGTTTGGTTTTGTCTGTGGAGTGAAGATTTTTTTTATCGTTGTGTAAAACTTTCGCCTTTATAATATTAGCGCTATAATTAGCGTTTTATTATCTTTATGAATTACTAGCTGACCCTCGCGGCTTCGCTCCCGTCAACTGGCTTCCCTACCCTGCCTACCCTGCCTGTAGGCACAGGCAGGGTAGGCAGGGTAGGCAGGGTAGGCAGGATAGGGAACCCTGCCTGTGCCTACCCTACCTACTCTGCCTACCCTGCCTACCCTGCCTACCCTGCCTACCCTGCCTACCCTGCCTATCCTGCCTACCCTACCTACCCTACCTGCCCAACCCTACCTACCTAATACTTTTTATCATCATCAATAGTTTTCTTAGCGCGCGCCAAAGAATGAATTTTATAGGCAACATTTTGCTACCTTGGGTTATATTATTGCAATTTTCATAAGGATCTCTATTTTTTTTGAAAATATATTATAGCCTATGACACTCAAGAATGATGTAGCTTTCTACTGGTGAAAGAATTTTCAAAATCGGTTCAGTAGATATAGAGATTACTCCTTACAACGTCACAAACTCACAAACTTTACCTCTTTATAATATTAATATAGATAACCTATGATCATCAGCCTTTTTAATATTCCCACTGCTGGGACTCAGGCCTTCTCTCTGTGAGAGGGAATGGGCCGTAATCCACCACGCGGGCCCAATGCGGGTTAAATTTTTGTTTCTAGGACATGCCGGTTTCCTCACGATGTTTTCCTTCACCGTTTTCAGAGCAGTGGTGATGAAATAATTTTCACAAAGTAAAGCGCTTGCCTGGGTTTGAACCCACGACCTACAATATATAAGTTGCGGCCGATATCACTTTGCCACCACTGAACTCTTCTGCAATCTGCAATTATAACCTATGTATCACTACATAGTATAAAACAAAATCGCTGCCCGCTGTCTGTGTCCCTTTGTATGCTTCATCATCATCATCATTTCAGCCGAAAGACGTCCACTGCTGGACATAGGCCGTATGTATGCTTAGATCTTTAAAACTACGCAACGGATTTTGATACGGTTTTTTTTAATACGTAGAGTGATTCAAGATGAACGTTTATATTTATAATAAACAGTTTTCATGAAGCCGCTGGCAAAAGCTAAACTATATTACTGTAAAGTTTTTATCAAAATCCACTCAGTTACTTTTGCGTAAAAGAGTAAAAAACTGTGTTGCGCCGACCCCAAGTAACATGGGACAAGATCAGGAAGATTATGAACAGTAACAAACATTCATCCATCCTCACAAACGTTCACGTTTATATAAAATACAACTTAGCTCATATAAATAATGAAGTATACATTGAAGCACAGTAATTCAGCCATTTTATTGAGTGACTATTACGATCTAGATGCACACTGCGACGCAGACGTGGCAATAACACCATCCGTCAACTTGGCAACTCGTTGGCTGAGATGTTTTAGTCATGTTGAGACTTGAGAGAATGAATGTGTTAGGTTTTGATCCTTTTTTAACTAATAATGGCTCGTTTTAAATAAAACGAATAATCTTATTGTTATAGTTTGGTTATTTGTTAGGGTTTTTGTTTTATATAATAGTACATTATGGTACAAGTGTATAATGTTGGTGAATACCGCTGAGGCGCCATTGAGAAGCCGAGGATGACGTTTTTCAACACACTTGTGAAGAAAATAATACTAAAAAACCATTTTCAACAGTGAAAACGAGTTGTGAATTTTTTTTGCAATTGCGGGCAAAATTAATCAGTTTTCCTATGCGCGCGCATCTAACAATGGCGATCAGCCATAGACTAAAAAGATTTTTTTTTTTGGCTTTTCGCTGATGGCATTTTAGCCACGTACAAAATGGGGAATTTCAAGTTTTCTTTATTACAGACAAAAACAAAATGTATATTTGAGTGAAAGTTTTATTTATTAAACACGTACAAGTTGAAATTATATATTTAAATACGAAGTTTTATGAAATGTTTTGCATTTGTACTATTGAACACGATCTTTTTTGTATCGAAACTTTTTTAAGAACAAAGCAACTCAACCAATAAATATAAAAAAAACTCTTTATCTCACTTGTGAATAATAGTAATGAACAAGTCACCGTTTTGATTACAGGTGTCATTGTGTGCTTAATTGCGGTAAAATTAGAGCCACTTTATGAGCAAGTGTGTTGAAAATACCTATAATATGTCTTAATAATTCCACAAAAAGCTGCCATGGAAGCGATAATGTTTGATGTTAAACACTCGGGAGTTTGTCGCGTGTTTCTAGCTAGCACGAAGAAGGTGGCTTGCTTGATTTGGTCGGTGTTCGTCGCCTGAAACGCTTGGTTATAAAAGTAATGAACAGTTTGAGTTTGATTGCACATATCACACTTCCAAGTACTTACTCGTAGTAAACCTGCTGACTGCTATAAATGAAAGGCGACTCACTAATGTGAGACGGGAGAAGTTAGTTACAAGGTATCCGTGAGAAATTAGCTACAAGGTAGACTTGAGAAGTTAGCTACAAGGTAGACGTGAGAAGTTAGCTACAAGGTAGACGTGAGAAGTTAGCTACAAGGTAGACGTGAGAAGTTAGCTACAAGGTAGACTTGAGAAGTTAGCTACAAGGTAGACGTGAGAAGTTAGCTACAAGGTAGACGTGAGAAGTTAGCTACAAGGTAGACGTGAGAAGTTAGCTACAAGGTAGACTTGAGAAGTTAGCTACAAGGTAGACTTGAAAAGTTAGCTACAAGGTAGACTTGAGAAGTTAGCTACAAGGTAGACGTGAGAAGTTAGCTACAAGGTTGACGTGAGAAGTTAGCTACAAGGTAGACTTGAGAAGTTAGCTACAAGGTAGACGTGAGAAGTTAGCTACAAGGTAGACGTGAGAAGTTAGCTACAAGGTAGACTTGAGAAGTTAGCTACAAGGTAGACGTGAGAAGTTAGCTACAAGGTAGACGTGAGAAGTTAGCTACAAGGTAGACTTGAGAAGTTAGCTACAAGGTAGACGTGAGAAGTTAGCTACAAGGTAGACGTGAGAAGTTAGCTACAAGGTAGACGTGAGAAGTTAGCTACAAGGTAGACGTGAGAAGTTAGCTACAAGATAGACGTGAGAAGTTAGCTACAAGATAGACGTGAGAAGTTAGCTACAAGATAGACGTGAGAAGTTAGCTACAAGATAGACGTGAGAAGTTAGCTACAAGATAGACGTGAGAAGTTGGCTACATGGTAGTCGTGAGAAGTTAGCTACAAGATAGACGTGAGAAGTTAGCTACAAGGTAGACGTGAGAAGTTAGCTACAAGGTAGACGTGAGAAGTTAGCTAAGAGGTAGACGTGAGAAGTTAGCTACAAGGTAGACATGAGAAGTTAGCTACAAGATAGACGTGAGAAGTTAGCTACAAGATAGACGTGAGAAGTTGGCTACATGGTAGCCGTGAGAAGTTAGCTACAAGATAGACGTGAGAAGTTAGCTACAAGATAGACGTGAGAAGTTAGCTACAAGATAGACGTGAGAAGTTAGCTACAAGATAGACGTGAGAAGTTAGCTACAAGATAGACGTGAGAAGTTAGCTACAAGATAGACGTGAGAAGTTAGCTACAAGATAGACGTGAGAAGTTAGCTACAAGATAGACGTGAGAAGTTGGCTACATGGTAGCCGTGAGAAGTTAGCTACAAGGTAGACGTGAGAAGTTAGCTACAAGATAGACGTGAGAAGTTAGCTACAAGGTAGACGTGAGAAGGAACCCCCGTAGTGGATGTCCTAGAAGGACATACACCAATATTATTATTAATTTTCTCCAGAAAAGCCACGTACGCAGTACTCATAAACGGCGACGGTATGACTAGATTGTATGAAGGTTAAAGAAGCAAAAAGAGGATGTTAGAACCGTAGCAGGTAGCGTTCTGTAGTTTCTGCTTATCCTCATGGGAAAAAGGCGTGAGTTTATTTATCTCCGATGTCTAACATCTGCTCAGCTCTAACTATCAGTGCAAAAAACCGTACTTGACTAATTTAAATGCTAAAATATGTATACTCAAACACAGTACGAGTAATTCAGCCATTTTATCGAGTGACTATTACGATCTAGATGCAGACTACGACGCAGACGAGGCAATAACACCATCCGTCAACTTGGCAACTCGTCGGGCGATGTAAATCATAATGCTGTGTGTTTAGTGAGTGCTAGCCTTTGTGCTGGAGTACTACGTTTTATACTATGTATGTTTAGCATGAAATAGTAAAACTTATTTGTTGGTTCTGTGTTTTACGTTTTACCTTGTTGCAGTTCTAGCTTCTTTAAATGTAGGTCTTCTTACGCAAGGTGTAGGCAAATTCGACCATCACCCAAAACAAAGGCAATAATTGACGTCTGTCCATTATTGCCGTACCTCGTAATATCGAAAGATATGGTATTTACTTCTTCAGCACAGGATTAAGATACCAATGAGACTTCATCAATTTATTTTACTAATATTATAAATGTGAACGTTTGGCTGGATGTGTGGATGTATGTTTGTTACTCAACCTCGCCAGAACGGCTGAACGAATCTGAATTAAATTTGACACAGATATAGATTATAGTCAGGAATAGCACATAGAAACAAAGAAAGAAAACACATTTATTTGACATAAGCCACTAGAGCACACTAAATTTAGTTTTACTGTTTATCCCGGGAGTATGTTCCTTCGGGATAATTTTCGACTTTCACGCACAGTTCATATATTACTGACTCTCGTAGTTTGAACTCCCCGATCCCCACTAAGCAAATACTGTAATTAACTCGTAATTTGAGAGAATGAGACGTTTTCACCGGTACAAATTTATACTTATGTTAACTAGGTAATATATTATTATTATAAATTATGGTCAGTCAGTGCTTGTTTCGTCTATGAATGTAAAAATCTACAGGTAAATTGGTTTTGATGAAACTTATTTTTTTTAATGATTCTTGAGTATTGCCTGACCGCATCTGGCCGCAAACAGATTTTTGCTTTCTTTTTTTTTACTTTTTCCTACACTAAGTATATCCTGTACCTATCGTGGGTGTGTACGGCACATGAGAGCTAGACTCTTAGTTAGCTGCAATTTTTGTGTTACCAGGTTTAAAAGGTAAATTGGCAACCCACAGGTTGCGGCTAATTGAGAACTGGCAACCTTAGATTTTTTTTATTTTCCATACCACTTTCATTCAAATGACGTTGGATTTACTTGAAAACTTATATATTTGGGGTACATCTATTAAACATAAATTCCAAACTATTTGATTAAGGTAATTGCGGCTAGATATTTCCAGGCAACCCTGCAGCAATTTATTCTACTATCGAATATAACGCATGGAAATTATTTTAAACTAAAAACCCTTATTCCTGCAGATTTCTGCAGTCGGATCTTAGGCTATAACCTTTGTCGCGTAGTGTGATATTCCATGCTATTATTCTTACCTCCATCACCACGCCACGCAATGTAATGTTCCTATTCCTAGCTCTCTATTAACCACGCAAACGCTACCACGAGCTCGATAAATATCTGTATATTAAGGTTACACTACACAGCAGCCCACGGCTAAGCTACACTCGTGGCAGCTTAGCTTCGTTATGCATGACAATGTAGGCGAGATCGTCCACTGCATGGAGCACCGAGATATCTTGGAAGATGCTGCTAGAGACGGCATTGTCAAAACTTCCACCAACCAATCGTGTCACCGTTTACTCGTAGAAATTGACGATTAGTGACTATGGCAATCGTCATCAGTCTACATCAGTCCACAGCTGGACATAGGCCTCTCCAATCGCACACTATTATATTATTCTCGGCAACTCTTATACAGCTACTACCAGCCACCCTGTGAAGATCGTCGCCCCACCAAGCGTGGTGGCATATATCTTTCCTTACGTTAACCGATTCGTGATTTCCACTCAAGAACACGTCTACTCCAACGGTCAATAGTTCTACTGCTAACATGGCACACTACAACTATACTAAGACAGTTGGTATTTGAACTCAGCGCAAAAGCGTGACCACGAATGTTATTGGCGTTCCATATTTTGCGGTAAAATATGACCCAATTTTGTAAAGACAGTACGCAGTACGCACAGATGCGTGGCTGACTAACAAATGAACCGCCCAGCTACGTGGCAAATATCTTTTCTATCTTACGTAGCATTGGACGACCGACTTTACAACTGTGAATAATAACTGTGTATGATTATACACAGTTATTACTGTGTTCGATAAATATTTGTGTACTATTAGCAACCTTGCAGGAGTCGAATTATAACGGCCACATTTGATGGCTACATTTTTGATGACTGTTACTTTAAAATGGATTGGATGAGTGCCAGAACTATGAATGTAATGGCAAAGGTCCATTTGAAATATTAGTATGTGGGTTATTTTTTTATCAACCAACGCGTACCTAACAAAGTATTATATTTTAGAAGAAACTAATTTATTAATTGTTGCCCGCGACTTCGTCCACATCAAATGCCAAAAATTATGGGTACTTTTTTTGCACGGATCCCTAATTATTTTTATAAAATAAAAGTTTTATAAAATTGGTCCAGCCGTTTTGGAGATTAGACAGAACAGACAAACAATTCTTTTAGAAATTGTTATTTTATTGAAACTACCGTATATGCTTTCATTTTGACATTATAAACAGACAATTCAATTTTATTTATTTTTACACATAGGCAGATGTGTTGTCACCCACATTGTGTTAAGTCCCTTGTAAATGGTGGCAAGCTTATTGCCTCAAGCCGAGAACAAATCCAGGCTCAGAGTTGCCATTGAGGAAATCATAAATCTACTTTACTGTTGAAATGTCTAGAATGGGGGAAGGGCCTACGTGTGGGTCCACTACCAGACAAGCTGTGAGCGAGCTAACATTAAACCTGAATCGATAGCGCTAATAAGCTTGCCTCTAAAAGATTGAGCGTTCTTTTTTTGTACAAATTGTATGAAAGCATGTGGAAATAAATGTTTGATTTTTTTAATTTCTTTTTTTATAATCCGTAAGTCCAATCAAGCCTTGCCGGTTACCTTGAATCAAAAAGGAACGCCATTCATAATTTTTTAGTGCTTGTGACTGTGACTGCTAGACTTACGAGGTATGTGATGCTGGAAAGTCTGTTCCACATTTTTTTATAATCCGTATTTATTAAATGATTTTTTTACATTTTGTTTGTACGTTGTAAATCCATTCGTACCGCAACTTCTTCTTTCAAGTTAAAATACTGGGAAGTGGTGACGTGCGGGCGTTTTGAGGGACGGTCTTATGTTATTATTGGCGTTCAAAAAACGGATAATTTTAGTATCAGTAGAATAAATAATTTTTATCACTGTCTAAAATCTTTGATTCAAGGCTGATTTTTTAGTAGAGCCTACTTGAATGCCAAAATATTACTGATTTTCAGGCTAAAATCTACTTCCTATTCGTTGTCTTCATTGCTGAAGGTCGTGTCCGTCTTGGAATGCTTTGATGGAGTCACTGACGGACGAGCTGCTTCCAAAGCCACTCTGTATTTAGCTCTTCTCAGGGAAGTTGTCACCGTGAGTCCTATAATCATCCTGTTCCACAGGCTCATTACGTATCTTGCAAGAGCAAAACGATAGCGATTACTGCGCAATAATTGCTCTTCTATACAGAAGTTTTAGAGTATTCGGCGGTTTTTTTAACCGGTTTCTTAAAAAGGAGGAGGTTCTCAATTAGTGTGATTTTATATTTTTTTTAATGAATAAGTGCATTTGACAAACAGCGAGCGATTAGCAAACGATTGTGTAGGACCCACCATACCTTCACTGTAGGTAATTCCGACTTTTATGACATAAAGCGTTTGATCGCGCGATGATTGCTCATTGCTGTTTCTTACGTAATAAGCCTGTTGATCTGACCAGCGATAAGGTGAAAGTCTGTCTGATAGTTTCCAGCCACTTTACACGCTAAAGTCGAGTTTGAGAACATCAAATTCTTAATAAAAAATCGGGGGTAAGTGAACCTTCTGCCTTCAGTTTTCATGACAAATCGTCTCGTCTATGGTGTGACCATGAAATATTTAGTGTACACAAAATATTTAGTGATACATAAATATTGTTCAGACGTGACCTGAGGACCTTGAGCGCAAACAGTTAACAAAGTGATTTATAAGTATTAAAGTAGCTTGAACTCTGTGTAATTGAGATATGAATCAATATTTTTGTAAGTAGACTTTCAGACATTTTTGATTGGCTGATTCTTTGTAGCATGGCGTGCACGATTTGCGTAGGTAAATATTCGATAATATTTTGATTGGTAATATAGGTTATTTCTAGGCAAGCGTGTCTCACCATCGGCCATATCATCGCTTACTAACAGGTGAGATAGTGGTCAAGCACGAGTCTATCAATGAATTAAAAAAAAAACTTACATTTCGTATTATTTATTTATTTTTATTTTATTTATTAGGTCTATCAACAATTGTTTACAATAATCCACAAATAAAAATAAAACATGCGTTTAAAGTCTACACAGTGCAACAATTACTTAAAGGTAAACACCACATTTACAAATAATAAGTAATTATGTTATTTGTAATCTGCATATTTTACAAGTAAACTTAGTAAAATATATAACTCTATATTAGTTACATATGCGAAATATTAAGATCAGCATAAGTATCCTTTATTATAGATAATAAATGAAGCTACTGATAGAACAATAATTAAAATCGCATATTAATAAACTATCTGACTAATAAAATACATAAATATGATCATCACCTTTTTTTGATACTCAGAATAAAAACGTTTTTCCATTAAAGTATTGTAGACTGTGTGGTATTCTGCTAAACAGAACCACATATTTTTTAACTCTATTTACATTTCATAACACTATACAAACCATACCTTCATATATTTTGATATTTTATCAACTTTTGTAATTCATTTTTATGTTTTCTTTCTTTTGTTATCATCTGAAAAGCATACTTCTAGTTATATCTGATTGTTTTAATATCTGAAACTTAAATTATGTTGTTAATTTGTAATTCTTGCAATATTTTTCTACTGTGACATTTTCATCTGACATGACATCTGTCTGTCTATTTTATTTTCTTAAAACCATAGACCGTAACATAGGTACCATGGACTAAACCTCCTTTAAGCTAGGTTTACACTATTATAAGGGTAGCGTAGACAGACCCCTTTGTGAACCGTTTTTATTCGTTCTGGTCTTTATTTCTTAATTGAAATTTGAATTTGAAATGTAGATAGAACACAGAACGAAGAAAAACGGGCGTCAATTTTTAGTTTGAATCTGGTCGGAACGCGGAAAGTCGGTGGACTACGAGATACTACTTAATGTACGATCGAATCTGAAAGTCTTTAAAACTATTATACTTACGGCTTGTGTAATCATATCTCATGTGCTGAAGTTGAATATATAAATATAAAGTGTATTACTGAGTATAAATTGCTTACCGGTGTACCTGTGTACCTACGGCGTATAACGCCACAGTCCGATTCCCCTACACATCTTGCCTATCTACCGCACGTGGTGTATGAGCTGTGGCAGACAAGCATACAGAGAAGCGCGCGGCCACAGCGCCCCCGTTTCAGCACGCGCAGATTCCTGCTGCCTACTCATCCACCTACCTGCCCGATCGCCTGCTAATTTGCCTATCTCGGGCATACAACGTCATCCTGCCCGTCCTGCTGCCTGGGTGCGCACGCTGAACCAGAGGGTGCATATCTTGCGGTGCGCACCACCGCCTCTTCCTGTCTGACATTTTTTTTTTTTTTTTTGCTGCCCGGTTAGCTGCCCGACGTCGTGCGAAGCCGGCCGGCTTCTGTTTTTATTCTTAATATCCTTTTATTATTTTTTTAGTTTTATAATTATTTAATTTTATGAACGTGGCTTACGTTTAGCTCCCTCTGAGCTAAACGTAACGCTACAACTGGTATAATAAATATGAAATCAAAATATTTTTTTTGTTATTTCTCATAGGCCTACATGGGCATTTGTTAAACGTCGGCAAAAGGTGCACGGTTCGGGTTAGTCGTTTCCTATGGAGAAGAACTAGAACCGACAAGAAACTCCACGGTAACTCTTTTAAAAAATTGTTTGGTTTTACAATATTTCTATGTTATAGCATTAGTACATAGCTATATGGGGGGGACAACATAAGCCCGACAATAAGTCGTAATAAACTAAAAAAAAAGATTGTGTTGAAAGTTTGAACAAAAGAAAGTAAAACGAGATATAAAGTTAACAAATGTTAACAAGCATCTAGAAATCTAGAAGGCCTACAATGTTCACACATTCACAAAACAATCGGTAAAAGAATCAATACATAGGAAAAAAACTTTGCTGATGATTTTCAGATTTATATATGCTGATGATTTTCAGATTTATATATGCTGATGATTTTCAGATTTATATATGCTGATGATTTTCAGATTTATATATGCTGATGATTTTCAGATTTATATATGCTGATGATTTTCAGGATGTTCTTCAACCGCACTTCACTTAACCTTAACCTAGGCGGATTAATATCATTCTCATTAATAAGCGAGTCATCTCATACAACATTAACGTATAATATTACTTATTCTCTCATTAACAGATTAATTGTCATAATTTCAAAATTATTCCAGAGTTTAGAAACAATGATTGCTTACATTATCGGGTAGGTTTTTGCCCTCAAGTGACGTATGCAAACGCTTATTACGATATGTTGAAATTGAAGCAAAATTTAAAGACCTGTATATATCAACTAAATCGCAACACGGGGATTTTAAGCGATATTATTTATTAGGATTAAATAGAAAGTCTTTATGAGTAATGTGACTAAACTGGAGCTTGAAACATTGCCAAGACAGTTGCTATTGATTGATCCTTTGCCAAAATCTAATCACATTTTAATTGGGTTTTATCATAGAATTAAAGGTAAATTTTAAGTACGATGTGACATAGAAAATAAATATAATTTTAAAGCATTGGTGCCTTTTATGAAAATACTAGTTTTTGCCAGCGGTTTAGATTGAGTGAAGTCGGAAGTTACCACAGGGTCATTCAAATCCGATCTGCCGATATGGCGTGATAGCAATTCTCAGGACTTAGGTACAGTCAAGGGTCAAAAGTGCAGTCTTGCTCTCCGAAAACTCAAATGGCTAGTTTTTGTAGAATAAGTTAAATTATCCACAACTGATTCAAAAACTTGTATAAAAATTAAAGTATAGATTATACCATTTTTTTTTTGGGTCTGAAATCATCCTATGACTTCTCCCGCTCTGGGTGAAGCGGGAGGGCGTGTCAGACTTTTACTGACTAAAACCCACCCGTGTTCCTTCAGTTGCTTGAGCCAGGGCCGCGGTAACACTTTTTCAAATTTATCCGCGACCCAGACAGGCATCGGCCCTAATGGGTTCCGTCAATTTTCCTGACATCTCTTTGAGGCGCGCGTGGAACACTACGGGCCGTCGACTCGGGCCTGGTCCTTATCGGACAGCGACCTACCCATTACTCGCCGTCCGCAAGCCCGCAGAAATAGATTATACCTACTAACCGTGAAAAGTTAAAATTCATTTGCCTAAAAATATTGCCGCTGCTGTTTTGGTAGATTGTGACTGCACTTTTGACCTTAAATGTTCTTCATTTAATCATTCATTTTCCAAATTATTTCGAACAACACGGTGTTGGCTTGAGTTATTCTATAATAAGTGCCTATATTATTAGTAAAACTCACGCCTTTTTCACATAGAGGTAGGCAGAAATTACAGAACGCAACCTGCTACGATCCTTACATAATCCTTACATATTTCATTTGCTTCACTCACGTTCATACATCTAGTCATATGCGCACGCCGCCGCCGGTTATAAGTACTGTGCACCTGGGCTTTCCGAAGAACTTCACCAATAAGGTCGTGTATGTCTTTCTAGGACATCCCTTACCAGCGTTTACATTCATGTCTGCCCTGTAAATACCTTTATTAGTTCAGAATGTGTTAGTTATTTTTTTACGAAACTCTAAAAATTTCTATACATAGTAAATAATATTGTTATTTTGGACTTAAAAATTATCATATCGCAATACAATATTCACTAGTAAACTTTGCACATTCCTAGCCACAGTACTGTAGTAGGTAAACAATGCGTGAATCACACACACACAGACAGACAGACGGCCATAAAAAATTGTAAACATTGGCACGAGTTTGTGTCGCGTTGTCGTCGTCACATTTGCACATTCCACTGGCATTAGCAGTTATCACGCTGTTTCTTGGCACTGAGAGTTTTATGAACGATAGGCGCATTGCATAAAAGGTGAATTTCTCATTAGCCTTTAGACTTCATTGTTTGATCTGTAGTAAATAAAAATTTCTTGTGGTATTTTAACATAATAATATAGCTCTTTCGCTCTCTCTCTATGTTTAAGTACCATCCTGATGGGAATTGCACTTTACACTTCGTAATCCGGCTCGAAGGACCAAACATCGCCACAACAGTCAGCTGCGGCACGCATCCACGCACAACTGCGCTTTTACGTTTTATTAACGTCTTTAATCTTTTGTTTACCCATTTAATCGACTGTTGTCATTCAACATCCGTTCTCTTAATCAATATACATGTCTAGTTATACAGTTCACTCTCATTTCATTTGCCACTTGACCAATCGTCGCGATCATATCCCATTAAATACCGCGTGGTGACAATTTTGGGAAAACTATGTCCAGCTGCGGACTTCTATCGGTTGATGTGAATGATGATGAGTCTTTTGCCAACAACACAAATCCAGACTTAAGGTTGATTTGACAAATTCCAGATGGATAACCCAATAGTAATGGCTCCTACCCCGGGATACAAACCCAGAACTTCAAGCTTAGCAGAAGTATTGGCACGGGTATGTGTCGCATTGTCATCGTCACACTGTGCACATTCCTCTGGTATAAGCAGTTAGCACGCTGTTTTAGAGGGCTGTGACTTTTTACGAGCGATTGACGTTTTGCCTAAAATTCAGCAACAGACTTTTTTGACAATCTTTGGACCCTAGGGCCCTGATCCTTTAAAAGGCGTGCGAGGAGCCGAAGCCAACTAGCAGAGACCTTGTTAGGCATGTATCAGAAAATGTGACACTATTTTCATTATTAGTTACTACTGTGCATGAGGTTCCTGAAAACCTATATACATAATGCATTTCCACAAGTTTGTATCACTTTGTCGTTTTCAAATGGTGCACATTCTATTGCTTTTAGTTATTGGCAGTTAGCACGCTGTTTTGTGGCTTTTCTGTTTTTGTACACGATTGGCATGTTGCCTGAAAGGTGAAATTTCAGAAATTTTCATTAGCCTTGAGACTAGATTATTTTATTAAGTATGTCACCGACCAAACAACGAAAGTTTATCACAGTATAAAGGCGTAAGATTGTGAGTGTGTATGTTTGTTACTTCTTCACGCTCAAACGGCTGGACAGATCTGGGTGAAATTTTATTTTATAGATTTTAGTCTGGAATATCACATAGAATACATTTTATCTCGGGAATAAAAAAGAAATAAAAAAAAAGAAAGACAATACATTTATTTAGCATAGACTGAAACACACAATAATAAATACATAATAAATAATAACATACGATGTGACTGATGTAAATCAGTTTTATACTGCAAGGTGGTTTTATATGTATACTTAAATAAAATAAATTTGAGTCCGATAAACATTTAAATAATAGATGTCGAGTAGTAGTAGCACGGGTTTGTGTCACTCTGCAGTCGTCACATTGTTCACATTCCATTCATCATCATCATCAGCTTATTACTGTTCCCACTGCTGGGACACAGGCAGTGCGGTATGGTGGATGCCACATTTCGAATTTTCGATTCTAAGATGTAACTCACGATGTTTTCCTTCACCGTTTTCAGATTCACATTCATTACAGTTACACATTCAGTTTTTGTCAATACGCTAATTTGTGACTTTTCTCTTTTTATTTACTTCCTATTGGCGCTTCGCCTGTAGTCTATATTAGTTTTTGAGCTGTCGAATTACTGTGGCTGGACGCAATATAGTGTAATGTAATAAGAATCCACGCTATTCATCTATCAAACAATCAATCATTGTCTCAGACATTAAACAACAATAATATAATGCAATACGAGATTGTAGAATCATATTAATTTGGTACAGATGTACACCTATATTGTTTCAAGGGTTGGTTAGGAGTGCACCTATCGTACACATTTCACCAGTTATTTTTAAGACACGTGTAGTAGGCTACTGAAAAATTACAAATAAAAAAATCTATAACTTTTTGCCGGATCTGGGTATCGGACCTTGAACCTCATGCTCTTTAGTAGTTAACTATTTATCTATATTCATTTGTTTAACGTAACTTTCAGAAAATAGTTACCTCACAGCACAGATAATAATAATACTCGTACTAGCATACAGATGCCTCATCCCATACAAAGAAACCGTGCCGACGTAACTAGCGTTTTTCGTCTGATTAAGCTGATTATTTTTATAAGTACTTCTATCGCGTTCGGTTCTCTTCCACGACATGCAAATAAAAGATTTTCTCAGTTCGTGACAATTTTTTTCTTGAAATAAAGTGACTATTTGTTTTATAGTATTTTTTACACGTTTTTACAGTTTATTTGTATCAAAATGTGATAGAGTGGCATGCCTTAGATATTTAAAACCGCGCTATCTATTGGAATCAATTTTAAATGATCCGTTCAAATAATCTCTGTAATGTGAAATATGAACGAGCCCAATATTCCATAATTTTGTGCTTAGGAGAGTTGATTAATCAAAAACATACAATTGTTATGATACATTCTAGAAAATGTTAATTTATCACTCAATTCAAAAACAAATCTATGCATATCGCGCCATCTGGTGACATTTATTTGAACCAAATTTTCTTTGTTAGCGCTGGGACCGTGCGGTCGAGGAGCGGACACAGTGATAAAATTGCCCAGAGCAGTATTTTCAAGGATTATTATAAAACGACGGATTACTGTTTGGTAAGCCAGATGTTTCATATTTGGTCAGAAACTGAACGTAAGTTTATACATTACGGAACTGCGGCCAAAACTTTAGTTTACACTGGCGTGCAAATGAAGTGGCTCTCCACATCTGCACTGCAGTGTAATTGGAGTATTCTTTAGTTTACCTGTATGGCTTTCACGCCTCGTTTTTAATTCAGAGGGTCGTTTTCTTTAAACGAGTATTTTGATGGCCGTTTTTATCCGATTGTGGAAGTCAAAAAGGAGGGTTACATATTCCTTTGTTACAGTTTCTTTCAGTTCTATTTATACATATTGATTAAACGCTGATCAGATATTTAAGTAGAAGAATACCATGTTATCTTCTTTGGTATACTGATAGAAAATGCCTCAAGCACTAAGTCCGCCTATGTACCTTTATATTGCATGAAGTTTTAATAAAGCGTGCAGTGGTGGCCCAGTGGCAACGGCCCCGATTTACGTGTCGTAGATCGTGGGTTCGAACCTAGGCAGGCGCTTTACTTTGAGTAAATTATTTCATCACCCCTGCTCTCAAAACGGTGAAGGAAAACATCGTGAGGAAACCGGCATGTCATAGAAACAAACATTCGAAGACATGTGACATCCACTAACCCGCACTGGGCCCGCGTAGTGGATTACGGCCCATTCCCTCTCACATAAAGGAGGCCTATGTCCCAGCAGTGGGAACATTAAAAAGGCTGATGATGATGATGCTATTTGATAAGAAGTTCTCAAAAAAAAACCTAAACAAATTACACAAATCTTTTTCCACTTCCCATAAATACTTAATTCTAACTTCTACTTTCACCTCATTTCGCCCCCAGGGCAAACGAGTGATATACATCCACACAACCCGGGGGTTGAAACGGGGTGTAATGAATGCATCTGGAACGCGGCTCGGCGCTACATACAAATACACACGCTTTTATTTAGTACCCTCATTATGTGGGGCTTAATTAATTAAAATATATGCGGGGTGTTATAACACCTGTGTTTTAGCTGTAGTAGATTATAGGGTTATTCGGTAATTATTACATTTTGGAACAGATTCTTGAAATACGCGGGGTTTATACATTTATAGCTGTAGCCGGCAGCTCCGCCCTCGTGGCATTAGTACTTCTATCTTTATGAAGTTTGATCAAAATAGTTTTAACCCCTGACGAAAAAAGAGGGGTGTTATAAGTTTGACGTGTGTTGCTGTGTGGCTGTGTATCCGTGTGTCTGTCTGTGGCATCATAGCGCCTAAACGAATGAACCGATTTTGATTGAGTTTTTTGTTTGCAAGGTGATTTTGTCGAGAGTGTTCTTAGCTATGTTTGAATAAAATCGGTTCAGCCGTTCAAAAGTTATGGGCGTTTTACTGTTTGAATTGGGGTGTTTTCGCAAGATATCGTGTCATAATTACGAGTACGTGTTCAATAGATTGCCAATTGAAGCATATCTACTATGAACTAGATAAATGATGTAGCATAAAATAAAAATGTTACGGGGATCTTTAAAATTTTGAAAATTTACTTGTTCGTTCGTTCCGTTCAGTAGTGTCTACTTGAAACAGTGCCTTATAAACATCTGTTTATTTACACAAAATTTTGTGTTGATGATAATAATATTAGTAGGAAATAGCAAGGATTACATTCATCATCTTCATATCAGCCGAAAGACGTCCACTTCTGGACATAGGCCTTCTCCAAGCGTCGCCACATTGACCGCTCCCGTGCGTCTCCCGCATCCAGCGGATCCCCACAACCTTCACCTGGTCCTCGGTCCACCTAGTGGGAGGCCTTTTAATGCAACGACTTCCGGTTCGCGGTCCACTCCAGAATTTTTACCCCAATCGGCCATCCTATCTGCGTGCAATGTGCCCTGCCCGCTGCCACTTAAGTTTGACAATTCTTCAGGCTATGACGGTAACCCTGGTTTCTTGCGGATCTCTACATTTCTGATGAAGGCTGATATAAGGCACTTTAAAAAAAATCGAAGAACAACATTGTTCTGGAAAAAATAATCACCCCTTTCCCCCCTTTTTGCTTGATTTTGATCGAATCCTTTTTCATTGCGTGTCTGCCTCTTAAATTAACTGACTTCCTCCTCTTTAGGGGCCAATTCCCGTATTTCGAGAACGTTTACTTTCCAATCCCAGTCTCCATTTGTTAAAAAATGTCTAATTTACCAACAAAAGTTTTTGAAAAGTTTTTGACATTGGTTGTTGCTGAGGCCAGATTGGTACTTGAGTTTTAACGTTTCGATAAAGAAATCGGAAGTCCAATTATTATTTTACTTAAGGGTCTTCCATCGCTTTAGTGCCTTAAAACGGCTACTTTCTAAAGCATACTCCTTAATAACGGCTAAGTAAAAAATATTATTGATTCATGTACATTATTTGTGAAACATGGCTTTCCGTGTAACTAATAGTTTTGCTTCAAAAAATAATTAACAAGACGATATTTTTGCACTACTTATGGATACTCCACCAAAACGACTTGGATGTTTAAAAATATTTTTACACAGAAAAATGTATGGCTAGAATTTCTTCATAACTCAAATAGTATATGTAAATCGCACCAAGCGCTTCCAAACATCCTTCATAATGCGCACAGCAAATGAATGGAACTCACTACCTGCGTCTGTGTTTCCGAACGCATTCAACATGAATATCTTCAAAGTTAGAGTAAACAGGCTCGTTCTGGGTAAGCTCACTCCATCGTCGACGCTGTCTCTGTCATCTATGACTTAGAATAGAATCAAGAGCAAACCCATCTCAAATAAAAAAAAAAAAAAAAATTTTTGCAAACAAAACTGTCCAAAAGAAGTATCAATATTGATATTCTGGCTCCGAGCGGGTGCACGGCCAGTACTGCGTTTACATTGGGGAATATATACGCCTTAATAGATAATCGGTCATCCGATTTGTGTTACTTTCTTACACGAAAATGTTTCTGAACCTTACTTGTGTAAACTTTGAACTACCTTAATCTAGACATCTCTTAAATGAGCACAGATTAGATATTTCCTAATCCCGTGCTGCTTAAGGAACGACTTATTTCCGGGCCATATAAATTGATGGCTTATATCCTACTTTAGCTAAGCGTTTCCTAATTAGGAGATTCCTAATACGAGGTCAATGCTGCTAACGGGATTAGGTATTTATGTGTCAATGAATACGACGCAGGTAGTAGGTATACAATTACAAATTAATTACAAACTGTGTATGGGTAAGTAAGAGTAAGCCTATTAAGTGCCCAGCCCATGCACCTGCACTCTTGAAGACCTTATTCACTGACGCCGCAATCGTGAGGAGGCGTGGCTATCTGTGGCTTATGATTTGATATCTAAATTTAACATCAAACATAATTGTCGAGAGAGACTGGATCCTGCGACACAGGGTATCCTAGTGCAGGATCCAGTGTCACATCTTAATATTGTAACAAATATATTGTTTTTTTTTTTATTGCCTATCTGCTGGGGCTAAAATATTTAAAGAATTTGCCATCCATTCGAGAAAAAGAGGAAGTAAGCCTATGAGGACTGCCACTTTGCTTTAATTTTCCGGATCGAACAAAGCGTATTTTGGACTTTTATCGGACATTTCTCTATCTACCCTGGAACCTAATTTTGTGACTTTTTATTTATTTATGGACTTAAACATAACGTATAGTTCTCGCCAAACTTCTTGGCCGCCCTGAAGTTGGTTACAATGGCTGCGCAGTATTAAATCTCATACAATAAAAATAATAATACAAAAATTCAAAAAACCCGACTGCTTAAAAAGTGAACTAAAAAGATGTAAACAAGAAAAAAAATATGCTGTGCAGCAAATATTCGCGAGCTGGCTGACCAAAACCAGATGTATCCTGCGACTGCACAGGATATTTTTTTTTGTTTACTTCTTTTGAGTTCACTTTTTAAGCAGTCGGGTTTTTTGAATTATTATTTTTATTTAAAACTTTTTAGTTAACATATTATTCGAATTAGGTACATTTAAACATATAAATGTTATATATTTTTGAAATTGACTCTTAAAACCCTTTATTTTGATACCCCACACTGTAGTGTGGGTGTCATAGAACTATGTCTATGTTTGTATGTGTAAGTAGCCTAAGTCTATATATTCAATGGTTTGCTAATAAACACGAGTATTATACATCAATTCGTGTACTCAATTACACCTATCCCTACATGGCGACCCTGCCTTCGGGCAAGCCGCGCATAATGGTCGTGTCGCGTTACAACTGGCTTCATTATTAATTGGTGCGAAATTGTTAAGAAAAGCAGAATGTGTCAATCATACCAGACCAAAGAAGAGGTTTTTCTAGCTCAAAACGCAGCTGGTGCTGGCAATAGTGCGAATTTGCAAGAAATTGGGCAACATTTGAACATCCAGACTATTATGACCACAATAATTATCTGTTTCATGGGTGCAGTGCTTCTATACTTGGGATTTAAGGCATATAAAAAATGCCATACTCGTTGGATGCGTCAGGAGATCAACCACCAGGCGTTCAGGGGCATGCGATTGTCCGGACGAGGTCGCGGCCAGGCCACTCCGAAAGCAGCAGAAAGTGAATGTCAGTGTAAATCAGTGAACTAAAGTGATTGTGTACGCAAGATATTCGGGAAGAAATTAAGTTAAATGTACTGTTATGTAGAGACTGTTTAAGACAAATTCTAAAGTATGCAGTGACGTCAAAATCAAAACGATTAAAATAGTGTCTTATGGCTAAGAAATTTGATAACATATATAATGAGTTACGCAAAATACGTATATATTTAATTAAAATAGGTCCTGAGCGAAGATTAGAATCTAAGGTATGTAGTAGGAAATTAGAAGAATCGATAAATTTATTTTATTCGTTTAAAAATTATTGTAAAGAAATAGAAGCTAACGTAAAAGACTTCAAAAATGAGGAGTTAATACTAATAAATGAGTTACGTTATAAGATAGATGAATTATTCGTAGAAATAAAACAGTTATGTGAAAAAGGAAGTAGTTACAGTAACTCAGATTTAGAAAGTTTAAGTGAGGGCGAAGGAAAAATAGCTAAAATGGCCAAATTTGATCTTAAGATAGCACTGAATTTGTTGCCCGTCATGACAAGTGACGAGTTGGGTATTAAGCAGTTAATCGATGGGATCGATTATTACAGTTCTATTTTAGATAGTCAGTCGCAAGAACAATTAATTACATTCGTTTTGAAAAGTCGATTGTCTCAGGCTGCAAAATTGAAATTAGCATCAAATTATGACTCAGTTAAGGATCTATTACACGATATGCGGGTTCAATTATTGCCAACAAAGTCTGCTACGGCAATACAAAGCAAACTACATTCTTTCTGCCAAAAGCAAATGTCAATTGATGAGTACGGAAAAGCCATTACTGAGATGTTTCTGGACTTGACGATAGCGCAATCCGAAGGGAAATCCAGTAATTACCAGGTATTGAAACCGCTTAATGAGAAACAAGCCATCAAACGGTTTGCCGACGGATTGCGAAACCGTCGATTAAGCACTATCATAGCCGCAAGAAATTTTGAATCCCTCAAAGATGCAGTTCAAGCAGCAGTGGATGAAGAGACTTCGATGCCTTCGACTTCATCAGGTGAGATTATGGCTTTTAATCAAAACAATCGACATAATTACAGGCGTGCTTCTAATAATTATTTTAGAGGTCAGCATGGACGAGCGTTTAGAGGCCGCTCAAACCAGGGTCAAATGCGTTGGGGTGACCGTAATGAGACCATCCAGGACCCAGGGCGTGATCGTGCACCACGAGGATCGTGGCGGAATTCGAGAAGATCGAATCGAGGTAGGTCTTCTTTTTATAATAACCGAAACAAGTGGACACGTAATTCGGAAGCTATGCATATTATGACCGAGGATGCACCTAAAAATGAAGAATCCAAAAATCAGTTTTTTCGTGCCTAAACATTATATTTTGTCATGTGATAATAACATGGTTGTCGAGTTTTCTGTAAATGGTAGCCCATTCCGATGGTTACTTGACTCGGGTGCGTCAATTTCAGCCATCAAATATAAACATCTTGTCGAACAAAATATTCCATGCCATTTAGAGAGTATTGAGATTAATGGACTTGGGGGCAAAGTTCAATCTTTAGGTTACGTTTATTTAGACTTAGTAACAGATTATGCAACGTTTAGGCATAAGTTTATTGTTTTTAATTCTTTGCCATGTAAGGCGCATGGAATCATCGGTGACGACTTCTTGCGAAAACATAAAGCGTTATTAGACTACAAGAATAATAGTTTATCTTTGCACACTTTAAATGGTAATCCAATCACGTTGTCTATTAAGATATCTAATAGTAAAAAAGAAATGTTTATTATACCTCCCAGATCGGAGTCAATCCACTTTATACAAACTAATATAAAAGAAGAATGTGTAGTTTGTACTTCTGAATGCAGCGAAGGTGTTTTTATAGCTAGCACCTTAGTAAAGCCCACTAGTGGAAAAATACCTGTAAGAATACTTAACACAACTGAGAATGAGTTAACTCTAGATAAAATAGACCCCATTATACACAGCGCGTCGGATTACAATATTTGCAGTTTTGATAAATGCGAAAAAAATGCGGCCCGCGTTAAAAAAATGTTTACACTGCTGAATATAAAACATTTAAATGAAGAAGAGCAGATAACAATTGAAAAAGTATGCGCCAAATATGCTGATATATTCTTTTTACCGGGGGATAAACTGACAACTACGCATATTTATCAACATTCTATTCGCGTAAAGCCTAATGCAGAGCCCGTATTTGTTAAACCATATAGGTTACCTCATTCACAGAAAGATGAGGTACATAAACAACTCCAAAATATGTTAGCCGACGGCATTATAGAGCCATGCGTAAGTGATTGGTCTAGCCCAATTTTGCTGGTACCCAAGAAATTAGACGTTAATGGACAAAAGAGGTGGAGATTAGTTATTGACTACCGCAAACTGAATAATAATATTGAAAATGATAACTTCCCTCTTCCTAACATTACAGAAATTTTAGACTCGTTATCAGGATGCATCTACTTCTCACACTTAGATCTCCATCAAGCATATTATAATGTAGGTTTAGACCCCAATAGTAGGAAATATACAGCATTTGGTTCTGGGCAATATCAAATGACTAGGATGCCCATGGGGCTTAAAACAAGTCCTAGCTCATTTTCAAGGATGATGACAATGGCAATGGCAGGTCTTAATTTTGAAAAGTGCCTCGTCTATCAAGACGATTTAATTGTGTATGGAAGTTGTCTCAGTCAACATAATAAAAATTTAATTGACGTTTTTGAAAGACTTCGGAAAGTGA
Source organism: Orthosia cruda (assembly GCA_964057195.1). NCBI lineage: Eukaryota > Metazoa > Arthropoda > Insecta > Lepidoptera > Noctuidae > Orthosia > Orthosia cruda. Next base: position 3,231,175 of record OZ059854.1, read on the forward strand.
ATCTTAAATTGAATCCGTCCAAGTGTGTATTTTTGAAAAAGGATATGTTATATTTAGGTCATGTGGTCTCTGGCAACGGAGTTTTACCAGACCCGGACAAAATTAGTGTTATGCAAAATTATCCCATTCCAAAAACGGCAGATGAGGTAAAACGCTTCGTAGCGTTTGCCAATTACTATAGAAAGTTTATTAAAAATTTTGCAGATATAGTTCACCCCTTGAATAATTTGAGTAGGAAAAATGTAACATTTAAATGGGATAAAGACTGCCAAGTGAGCTTTGATGCATTAAAACAGCGTTTGATATCCGCCCCAGTTTTGCAATACCCATGTTTTTCTAGTGACAATATATTCAACCTACAAACAGATGCATCAGGATACGCGTTAGGCGCCGTATTGTCTAATCGGGATGGAAGGCCAATTGCTTATGCAAGCAGAAGTTTAAATAAAGCTGAAAGAAACTATCCCACTATAGAAAAAGAATTATTAGCTATAGTGTGGAGTATTAAACATTTTCGTCCATATTTGTATGGTCGCAAATTTAAGATTTTTACAGACCATAAACCTCTAATTTATTTATTCAATTTGAAGGATCCTTCTAGTAGATTATTAAAGTTTAGATTGGTTTTGGATGAGTACGATTTTGATATCGAATATGTGCCAGGTAAAAGTAATGTGGCTGCAGACGCATTATCGAGAGTATGTGTGTCATCGAAGGAACTGAAAGAAATGCATGAGTGTGTTGTAAACATTATGACTAGAGGACAAAAGCGGAAGTTATTGGAGAGCAGTTCTTCGGAAGATATGGTTAACACAGACATTTGGCCTGATCAACCAAAAGTTGTGGAAACTCATAGTAAGCCGAAGGACTCTGTTGAGATACGATTTATAGATAGTAATAATTGGGCTAAATTAAGAGACGAAAATAATAATGTAAGGTTAAGTAGTCAGAATACATTGTGTTATGTGCCGGCTCGGATGACATTGTTTATAAACCCAGCATCCCGATCGCAGATGACGCCAGCCGCATTTGCGAGGGAGTTCAGGGAATATTGTAATATTAATGATATAGAGGAGATATATTTCATTAAAAATGGCACAAATAATTATTTTATTGAGAAGTTGATATCCGAGGTAAAGAAAGATGCAAAATGGTCCGGACCAAGGTTATGTGTATTAAAAGACGTAGAAAGAATAGATGACAAAGATGACAGAAGAGTCATAATTAACGACTTTCATCTTTTACCCACGAGTGGCCACGCGGGTATAAGACGGATGTTAAATAATATTCGTAAATATTATTTCTGGCCTAGCATGGAACGAGATGTCCATGATTTTGTGAAGAAATGTCATAAATGCCAGATTCAAAAACATAGCATATACAATAAAGAGCCGATGGTAGTGACGACTACTGCTCATACATCCTTTCAGAAGGTATATCTAGATATAGTAGGACCCTTAGATAAGGATAGGTATAATTTTTCGTATATTTTAACCACACAATGTGAATTATCCAAATATATTATCGCTTGTCCACTTGTTTCTAAAAAGTCGGAAGAGGTTGCAAAAGCCTTTGTAGAAAATGTTATCCTAAAGTATGGTGTTCCAAACACTATAGCGACCGATCGAGGAGCAGAGTTTATCAGCGCAACAATGACGGAGGTATGTAAATTACTAGATATAAAAAAGCTTAACTCCACGGCATACCATCACGAAAGTATTGGTGCGTTGGAGAATGCTCATAAACATCTAGGAGCATTCTTGAGAATCCAGACGGATAATCATCCTGAAACATGGAGTTCATGGTTACCCTATTGGTGCTTCTCATATAACACTTCGGTGCATAGTGCAACAAACCATACTCCATTTGAATTGGTATATGGGAAAAAATGTAATTTGCCTAATAATTTATCAAAGTCAATTGAACCACTTTATAATCATGAGAGTTACCCGCTTGAATTGAAATATAGATTACAGGTGTCACAGTCTGAAGCACGAAATAACTTGATTCAACGAAAAACATTGCGCAAGCAACATTATGATTCCAATATGAGGCCAATCACTTATACACCAAATGACCAAATCCTTGTAAAAAAAGAAACTGGAAACAAATTCAGTCCCATTTATTCTGGACCCTATGTAGTTGTAAGGGACTTAGCACCAAACGTAGAAATAATAAGAAAAGGTAACATTGATGTAGTGCATAAGAATAGAACTAAGTTATATTGTACCTAGTAGATATTGTTATAGTGTCTGTATACCTAGTTTAAAACATTAGAGTATGTGAATAAAAAAAAAACATTTGTATTTTTTTTATTTTATTATGTGGGAGGTGTAGTGTGGGTGTCATAGAACTATGTCTATGTTCCTTTCGGTTATTATGAAAAGAAGACCTACCTCGATTCGATCTTCTCGAATTCCGCCACGATCCTCGTGGTGCACGACCACGCCCTGGGTCCTGGATGGTCTCATTACGGTCACCCCAACGCATTTGACCCTGGTTTGAGCGGCCTCTAAACGCTCGTCCATGCTGACCTCTAAAATAATTATTAGAAGCACGCCTGTAATTATGTCGATTGTTTTGATTAAAAGCCATAATCTCACCTGATGAAGTCGAAGGCATCGAAGTCTCTTCATCCACTGCTGCTTGAACTGCATCTTTGAGGGATTCAAAATTTCTTGCGGCTATGATAGTGCTTAATCGACGGTTTCGCAATCCGTCGGCAAACCGTTTGATGGCTTGTTTCTCATTAAGCGGTTTCAATACCTGGTAATTACTGGATTTCCCTTCGGATTGCGCTATCGTCAAGTCCACAAACATCTCAGTAATGGCTTTTCCGTACTCATCAATTGACATTTGCTTTTGGCAGAAAGAATGTAGTTTGCTTTGTATTGCCGTAGCAGACTTTGTTGGCAATAATTGAACCCGCATATCGTGTAATAGATCCTTAACTGAGTCATAATTTGATGCTAATTTCAATTTTGCAGCCTGAGACAATCGACTTTTCAAAACGAATGTAATTAATTGTTCTTGCGACTGACTATCTAAAATAGAACTGTAATAATCGATCCCATCGATTAACTGCTTAATACCCAACTCGTCACTTGTCATGACGGGCAACAAATTCAGTGCTATCTAAAGATCAAATTTTTTTTTTTTTTTTTTTTTTTTATTAATTTTTTTTTTTAGATGGGATTGAAATATTGGGCCCCCACAATATGGCGCCCAAAAGCCGCCATTTTCCAATTTTAATGTAGCCAGTGACACTCGCAGGATTAAGACGCATCGATTGACGTACGGATCATCAAAATCAGCCAACGCGTTTGGTCTCTGAAACGACACATAGGAACAAACATACATACATACATAGACTGATAAACACATTAGCCTCCTTCGGCAGTCGAGTAAAAACAGCACTGATCTGTGCCTTGCGCATTGAAAAACCAACTTCAGGGCGGCCCAGAAGTCTGGCGAGAACTATACAGATCTGCCTAACTCTTTAGAGAAATATAGGAGTAATTTCATGTTATTCAATCAAACTGGCTTCCATGAAAAATAGGGTTACAAAGTAAATTGAAAATAAGCAAGCTAAACTGAGAAATTGTTAGCCAGTTTTAATTGAAACTGCAGCAAAATAATTAGATTCTTCAATAAGCAATAAAATTCTACTGTAAATAGCCTTTAATTACTATATCTACCTATAAGTATATACTCACTGGCCATTGCAAATTAAGGAGTATATGTTGTTCAACGATAACCAACCTTAAGTCTTTTTCAACAGAGTTCATTTTCCATTAAAGTAGTACGCAATTTATGACCTTTTGAACACATAAAGCCAATGCAAAACCAACCTTATATACATGCCATTTAAGTGTATATTTGTGTAAGCGTGTTCAATTTAGTCCCCAGTTGGATTGCTCTAGTTGCATTCATTACATCGTCGATCAGGGAATTGGCGAGATATTACGTTTGGGACGGGGGTTCGATTTCCGGGTTGTGACGTCACGGATTGGGAATATTGATCTGTTTATTGTGCTTTGGTATTCCTTTGTGGATGTATTTTTGTGTTCATTCGGGTAAGAAGGAAATGAGGAACTGTCTTTATGAGCTTATTCTGTTATAGAGCGCAGATATTTGCTTTTTGAACAGACTTACATGTTTATGATATTTCTGATATGCCATCATTTAAATTTTTTTTTTTTTTTTTTGCTAGATTTTTGCTTATTCTTCTCAACAAACCCTTTCATTCGATACCCATATCATGGCAGTGCACACAAAATAACTAGTCCGCCATCTCGGGCTGTCCGCCATATTAGATTTAAAATGACGTCACTTAGCTAACCATGCATTGTCATCCAAACTAAACGTGAATGCAAAACTTCATCTTAAAAGTTGGTGGATAACTGCTTAAAAAATCAGTTGTAAGATTTGTAAAAACCTTTTCCATAGCAAAATGTTCTAAGAAGCCAATAATTTTTTCTTATAATAATTTGAGTTACTTGATCTTCCATGTTTCTTGAATTAATCGGATAAGGGACTGTACAGGGAGAATATTCTTAATTCATTGGCAATATTCTAAGGGGTAAGGGGAAGCTCTCATGATCTCATTAAGTTTAACAATCATAACAATTCAAACATGTAAAAACGAATTCATTTCTTTATTTATGTACCTACACACACAACATAAAACAAGTACAGATAGAACAGCACAAAGGTAATATTTCGAAATAAATTCTTCCAGCAGAACTGGACGCGACAAGAATTTAGTTAAAACCTTATAAACGCCCCTAAAAATAAAAAAAAGAATATTGACTGTAACCATAAATACTGACGTAGTTATGGACTATGATAAATGATTTTATTTCTGTAAGTTGGTTTGTACAAACACTTTTACATGTCGATCATATTTAATAAAAACTAGATGAGGTCGACGTTTCCTTTCTGACTACTCTGAGAAGAAAGGCCGAAATAAACTCAGAGGTCACAGTATCTTTTAACGTCCAGACAAAATCTTGGTTAGATGATTTCTAAATGGTCTTTTGAGGAAAGAACCAGCCAGATTGAGTGGACCTGTCCAGTCAGTGCACGCATTTGTCAATAACCGAGCAGCTCAATTCAGAATTCAAGGAGCTCAACGATTCGACGAACAATACCAAAGAATGGACATTCGGGTAGGCCTCATAAACTACTCAAACTGCCAGACCATGATTAAAAACTAAGATAAATTTAAATTTTAAAAAAAATAAGAAAGAATGATCCACATAGTCTTCACATTCACAATAATTAAAATAAAATAATATAATAGTTTAAAAAGTAAATATTCTAGTTATTGCAAGAAAACCAAACACAAAATTCACGGTGCAAAATTTAATAAAATACACAAAATTAATTGGAGCAGCTCAATCCCAAACTAGATTTGAATTTATTAAGACTTAGATCTTGTACGTGTCTTGGAAGCTTATTTTAAAAGCGTACACATTGACATCTAAACGAGCCACCTATTTTCTTGAGCCTTGTTGTAGGTACTACAAATTTGTGTTTGTTCCTAGTATTTATGTTATGGATATCAATGTATTTTTTAAACAATTTTATATTTTTTATGGGCATATAAAAGATTTTCATAAATATACTGAGAAGGCACAGTCATTACATTAATCTCCTTAAATTTCTTTCTGAGAGAGTGTCTCGGACTTAATTTATAAATTGATCGAACAGCTTTTTTCTGCAAAACAAAGATAGACTGGATGTCGGCGGCATTTCCCCACAACAGAATACCGTACGACATTACACTATGAAAAAAAACTTTTTTGCAAAAAATATACTACCGACTTCCACATACAAAACTACAAAGTGAAAAATAACTTTATTTTTAGAAGTCGGTGTCTTTCGTAGGTATCAATTTTTTTGCGTTGTGGACACCGACTTCATAAAATAAATTTATTTTTCACTTTGTAGTTTTGTATTTGGAAGTCGGTAGTATTTTTCTGCATTTTTTTTTTTTATTTTTCCCTTTTTAGTTGTACCTACCCAAATAGGCGAGTTAGTAAGGTACCTATAACGCCAGAATAAATTTAATGAAACTTGAACATAACCGATGAAATGAGAGATCTGCTTACCCCTTACGAGTGTACTGGCGTGATGTTATGTTATGAAATGGTATAAACAATAAACAGACATGCGATTGCAGCAATCCCGAGAGATTTGCCGTTATTTATTGAAGAGTTCTGTTGTATATCTCCGAAGTTCTTCAGCAGTTCTTTACCAAATTAAAATGGGACCAATTTCGATTATACTTTTTCTAACAAAAAAAGAATTTTCCAAATCTGTCCACAATTGACGGAGATATCGGTGAACATACACAAAAAAATTAATAAACATAATGTCGAACATAGAACCCCCTCCTTTTTGGAAAGTCGGTTAAAAATAGCTGAAATATACTAAAAGGGCTGTCTCTATGCCAGGTAAATTACGATTTTTTCTAACAGCATATGCTGCGGAGCTTAGCTTCTTCGACAAGTTATCTATATGTGGGCCCCACTGAAGCTTAACATCCAAGGTTAAGCCTAAGAATACTGTGCTATTTATATAGATAATATAATATGGTGTAACATATCATCACACAAAGACGTACATAGACCTTATAGGTGATGTTCTTCAAAAAGGCCAGGTGCGCAGTACTCATAACCGGCGTGTGTGTATGACTAGATGCATGAATGTGAGTGAAGCAAAAGAAGTATGTAAGGATCGTAGCAGGTGGCGTTCTGTAGTTTCTGCCTAGGGAAAAAGGCGTGATTTTATGTATGTATGTATGTATGTATATCATCACACCTGCTTTCATAACGCCTGTTAGGCAGTGGTGTACCTATTGAACATCCGAATAAGTTATGTTTAAGCCAAAGGTAAAAAAAATCGTGGCGATCCTATTGCCATCAACCGGGCACAAATCCAGTCTCCAGGGTGCAACTGAGAAACTCCATTTGGCAAAACCCAGGAAAACTTCCCGACCCGGAATCAAACCTAGAGACCCTAGACAAGTGACATTCTATAATCGAAAGCGTGGTGATAGCGATTAGCAAAAAAAACTTTTTGCAAAAAAATACTACCGACTTCCAAATACAAAACTACAAAGTGAAAAATAAATTTATTTTTTGAAGTTTGTATTTGGAAGTCGGTAGTATTTTTTTGCAAAAAGATTTTTTATTTTTCACTTTTTAGTTGTACCTATCTAATAGGCAAGTCAGTAAGGTAAATATAACGCCAGAATAGATTTCATGAAACTTGAACATAACCGGTGAAATGAGAGATCTGCGTACCTCTTATGAGCGTACTGGCGTGATGTTATGTTATGAAATGGTATAAACAATAAACAGACATGCGATTGCAGCAATCCCGAGAGATTTGCCGTTATTTATTGAAGAGTTCTGTTGTATATCTCCGAAGTTCTTCAGCAGCTCTTTACCAAATTAAAATGGGACTAATTTCGATTATACTTTTTCAAACAAAAAAAGAATTTTCAAAATTGGTACACTATTGACGGAGATACCGGTGAACATACACAAAAAAAATAAACAAACAATATCGAACATAGAACCTCCTCCTTTTTGGGAATTCGCTTAAAAAGGCAAAATTGTATGTGATTGACAAGCGATATCGAAAAATCAGGTGATCAATCCCTTACATTTCGACTATCGCCTTAGCTGACTTCGAATGCCACTTGTCACAATGTCTGCGTGGCATTAGTACTTCAAACAGCATTTTCTTTATATCGCACAATAATATTGTTGGTGTATGATCCGCCTTACTTGAAAAAATATTAGTTCACCATGCTAACTTCCACCCCCCTTTCCATCCCCATTAGGACGATTTCCGGCATAAAAACTATCCTATGTCCTTCCCAGGGTCTCAAATTATCTCCATACAAAATTTCATCTAAATCGGTGCAGTGGTTTACCGTGAAAAGGTAACAGACAGACAGAGTTACTTTCGCGTTTATAATATTAGTAAGGGTTGCCATAAATATTTTCTGTAGTATGTTGTGGTGTCCTTGTTCTAAACCAAATAGCGCATGTAATTTCTTGCTACCGTTGTAAGGTTTCTCAACTGTAAAGAATCCGTAGAATGGTCTTATTATTGTTATGAATAACTTCAGCTTGTTTCCTTTGCAACAATGGTGGTAACTTTCATGTTTTGAAGGCCTAGAAGCGATATGGCCGCCATTTTCTTCTAATTATAAACTGTTGATCGAAGGTAACGATGTAACTTTGAAGGGATTGTTTGGTTTTGTTTAAGTAATATTGCTTAAATGTTTGGGATTTTAAAGTTCATAATTTAATCAACATCATGATTTCAGCCAAACGATGCCCACTGCTGGACATAGACCTCCTCCAAGCGTCGCCACATTGATCGATCCCTCGCACCCAGTGGATTCCCTAAACCTTCACCAGGTCATCTGTTCACCTAGTCGGAGGCCTTTTAACGCAACGTCTTCCGGTTCGCGGTCCACTCCAGAATTTTTCGGCCCAATCGGCCATCCGTTCTGCGAGCAATGTGCCCTGCAAACTGCCACTTAAGTTTGGCAATTCATCGAGCTATGTCGGTAACCTTGGTTCTCTTGCGGATGTCAAGAAACCGCCGAGCATAGCCCTCTCCATTGCCCTTTGGGTGACTACCCCATAGCCATTTGTTTTTCCATGTGTGTTTACCAGTCATTTTCCATAAACGCTTTTAAGTCGTCACGCCAGCGTTTTCTGGGGAACCCTTACTTCTTTTATTTAGATACAAAAAGAAACTCACGATATGTATCTTCATGTCTATTTACTGGCACACTTACCCTTATCCTTCAAATACCCGGTTAGCCATAAAGGATGGTGATAGATACCAACTCGCAGGGTGGTTTTCATTCCTCGGCACCTGCACCCAGTCAGTTGTCTCTTTTATCAGCATGCCCCATGAACTTGTCGAAAATCATTTCGAAAGTAGGTTTCAACCCAGTAAAACAAATAAAACAAAACACAACATGGACAGGACACAGTAACTCACTTTTCGCATAACAACGTCATCTTAATCGTCACCATATTCTTGCCATTGTCCCAATTTATTTCAGGTAATAAAGGTAACAGCCGTGACATACAAGTGGCGAGTGGTGAATGGGCAAGTTTTGAGGTTATGGCCTCAAAAATATTTTATCACTTATCACGATCAACATGAAAACCCAAAGATGCACTGTGATTCAAAGTGGCTATGATTCCTGTCTTATGGGTTTTTTTTCATCGTCACTGATACGGACAAATTTTTATTAGACTGCCTCAGAAGGACGGTAATGTTTTTTTATGCCCAATTAGTCCTGTTGATTTTGTACCTCGCCTACATTTGTTTATTTTTCTTTTGTTTTTAAGTAAAAATAAAGAACGTGCTTGTACATAGTTATTTTAATTAGCATTTATACAACAAGCTTCTGCCCGCTGCTTTGTCCGCGTCAATAATGTTTTATAATCCGAAGGGATCACTATATTGGATGGAATATAACAATATACTATATGATATTCCACTCTGAATATAATCTATCTCTGGGCCAAATTTCATCCACATCCGTTCAGCCGTTCTCGTGTGATTGAGAAACAAACATCCACGCATGCAAAATTTCACATTTATAGGTAATATTACTCGCTTCTGCCAGCGTAAAATCTCGCGTATCTCTTTACCAAATTTCATCCAGATCCGTCCAGTCGTTTGAGCGTGAAGAAGTAACAAACATACAAACACACTCACAAACTTTCGCCTTTGTAATAGTGTGATTAGTATGTAGTTTGAAATCTAAATAAGTAAATTACCGACATAATACGCCAACATCATCTCCACATTCCCAGCTTCACCAAAATCGATCCCGTCATAATAAAACAGTCCTAAAAATAACAAAAATAGCTGCACAGTCGCGCCGCTACCAGAATAACTTCGCCAATTAAGTTAGCCCTGGATTTGGGTCAAACGTTTACTGCTGCACCTGGTCTCTTGAGGGGTTGAACAACTTGCCCCTCACTTCGTTAAATGCGGTGTCGCGTTTTAGGGTTAAAGCTAGCTTTTTGATGAGGATTTTCTGTCTGTGGACAGGAGTGTAAGTTGTCTTGTTATAGCGAAGGTTTCAGTTATGAAAGGTTATAAGGAGACTGATTTATTGAGATACCTAGATACTGGTTTTCTAACTGTTTCGATCATATTACATATTATTAACTTTATCATAAGAATGGCCGAGACCAGCGACGATAGAATAACACTTTCACCTCTACATAAAGTATCATTCAGCGGTAACAATTTCCAAGTCCGTTCCATCGTCAGACTACCAGACGTACGGCGATGTGTCATCGGTACATGGTGGATATCCCACCCATACGCACAAAACGTTTTGGGGACACTTTTATTATACGTACAGCTAAGGAGTGGCATTCCCTGCCGGAGTTTGTGTTTCCTGATAGCTACAACCTCGGGGTCTTTAAGTCAAGAGTGAATAGGTTTTTTCTAGGCAAGCGTGCTACACCATCGACCACATCATCGCTTACCATCGGGTGAGATAGTGGTCAATCGCGAGGTTAAAGATTACAAAAAAAAAAAAAAAAACATAGATTGTCAAAATGTTTGAGATTCTCCACATGACATTTTGGTAGTACATATCATTACTGGAATCTGTCCAACAGTTGTCAGAAGCACATACGCTCCTCAATTAATTTCGCGATTTGTGATAAATACTGTGAAGTTGTGCCCCAAAACATTGTTAAAGTGTGGTTAAAGTGTTTCGGAAACTGTGTTATCGTTATCTAGTGAATTCATATACTAAAAGCGACAAAAACCTTATTCAAACATTAAAAGAATCTATCAGTGAAAAACTTATACCCTCATTTGCATTGATAATTTTTTGACACTTTCAATTTTTCAAACCTTCTATAAAATGTCATTGTCGAAAGGGTTGCCATCTTCAATCCAGTGTTGCCACATAAAAACCTAAATTACCCCAGAAATTATGGATCAAGTTATTGAAGACCGCACAGGAGTAGGTGACCAGTCTCCTGTGTTGGTGAATACTACTGGCAACAGCAGTAACAAAAAATTTGTACAACAAGCCTTCCATCCAAGCTTGTTCCTATCAAGACCAAGATCTTCCTCAGTTGGAAATAACCCAATAGTCTAACCATCCAAAGAAATCATTGATGTGGAATCCCCTAATACTATGGCGGAAGGCAATGTCCCACAGCCACCACCCTGGCAAAGAGTACCATCAAAAACAAATTTCAAAAAACGGAAAATGTCAAGCAGCCCTTCTCCTGAAGCTTTGAAAACGGCCAATAGATTCAGTGGCCTGCCAATTGACCTGACCCAAATGATCCCGAAGAACCAGACAAAAAACCTAGCAAACCTCCACCGATCATCCTTTACGGGATAGAAGATGTCAGCAAATTGACTGAACTTCTAGAAACTGTTACTAAAAGAAGACAATTCACTTACAAGATTGTGAATCGAAATCAGCTAAGAATTAGTAGTGTGGACATTGACACCTACAAAAAGCTAATTGTGCTTGTGAGGGAGAATGGACTCATTGGGCATACTTTTAACAGAAAGGATATGAGATGCTTTAGAATAGTTATTCGCAACTTACATCCATCCACGCCAACTAGTATCATTAGAGAAGAAATTGAGGCCACAGGAAATACAGTTACTGGAGAAATTATCAATGCTAAGTACGGCCCCGAGAAAAAACCAACCTCTACATTCTTTGTAAATCTGGCTCCTGGGTCAAACAATAAAACGGTAAAGGACCTAAAGTATATATACCACCAATCTATCGTTATAGAAGATCCAAGAAAAACCAAATCGATCGTACAATGTCAGAGGTGCCAACAATATGGCCACTCGAAGAACTACTGTATGCGCCCTTACCGTTGCGTTAAATGTGGACAGTCCCACAAGACTTCAGAATGCCAGAAGATTGATCGCCAAACACCTGCTCTGTGTGCACTATGCAGTGGCCCGCACCCTGCTAACTATAGGGGTTGTGCAGTATATAAAGAAATTGTAGCCCGAAGAACAAAAAAGACCGCTTTTACATCGGTTGAGTCTCGCCAACAAGCACCAACTAAGTATGTTGCCAATGATTCCACTGAAAAAGCTGGTGAAGCTGACAAAATCATTCCTGGTACCAAGTTCGCAACTTATGCTGAGGCACTACGACATACTCCTAACCCTACACACACAAGTATGACAATCGAACAATTACTATTAAAGCAATCTGAGAAGTTTGACTCTATCTTACATCAAATGAGTACTTTAATGAGCCTCATAACTAAACTCGTCGACAGGCTGACAAAATGACTGCCTTAAGGATTGGAACTTTCAACATAAATGGGCTAACCCCAAATAAAAATGAGGTTGAGCTCTTAATGACGGAGCAAAAGCTAGATATTCTACTGATTTCTGAAGCACATTGCACCTCAACTACTAATGTTAAATTTCCAGACCACCAATGCTACCTGACAAATCATCCTGATGGGACGGCCCATGCTGGGACGGCAGTGATAGTAAGAAAGTCGATCAAACATCATCTAATGCCAGAGTATAAAACCGACCACATTCAAGCTACAACAATAAGCGTGGAAGACGTAAATGGGTGTCTGAACGTGTCGGCTGTCTACTGCCCACCAAAACATAAAATTAGTGACACCATGTTTTCGCACTTCTTTATGTCATTTGGTAACCGTTTTGTGGCAGGAGGCGATTGGAATGCGAAGCATACATCTTGGGGGTCGAGGCTAATTACCACTCGAGGTAGACAGCTGAAACTGAGCATTCAAGGGAACAATTTATCTGCAATATCTACTGCTGAACCTACATACTGGCCTAGTGACTCACGGAAAACCCCAGATCTGCTGGATTTTTTCATCAGTAAAGGTTTGTCTAAAGACTACCTAAAGCCAGAACCGTGTTATGATACATCATCTGATCATACACCGGTATTACTAACAATAAGTTCAAGACTGATTGAAATTGCGAGACCATCAACATTAACCAATAAGTACACAGACTGGGAGGGTTTTAGGGAGTACATTGAAGATAATATTGAGCTAAAAATAGCATTAAAAACTCCAGATGATATAGACATTGCTACTCAGTATATAACAAATATGATCCAAGAAGCATGTTGGATCAGTACTCCTGAATGCCCAAGTAAAATTAGGTCTTCTGATTACCCCCTGGAAATAAAGGAATCATTGCTTGAAAAAAAGAGACTTCGTAGGATATGGCACCAAAATGGTTTAAACGAAGACAAGTACAATTTCCGTAAGGCCGCTAGCAGGCTTAAAGAACTGCTTCAAACCTGGCATGATAACACCTTAGAAACCCAGCTTGAATCACTCACTCCTTCAGCCTCAACCAACTACTCTCTTTGGAAGTTCACAAAGCAATATACCAGACCCCAGGTAGCTGTACCACCTCTCAGAAGGAGCCAAGGCAAGAACACCTCAAGAAAAGGCTGATACGTTTGCTGAGCATTTGGCAAATGTATTCCGTCCTAACGAGGCAACAGATTCCGTGTCTGAAGAAGAAATAAACTCCTTTCTAAGACAAGATCTCCAAATGTCACCTCCTCCACGATCTGTCACTGCCAGAGAAGTTTGGGCTACAATAAAAAACCTCGGTAGTAGAAAAGCACCCGGATTTGACCTAATCACGAAGGAAATCTTATTACAACTACCAAAAAAGGCCATCGTGTTTCTAACGACACTCTACAATGGGGTCCTAAGAGTGCAGTACTTTCCACAAGAGTGGAAAGTTTCACAGATACTCATGGTGCATAAACCAGGCAAACCACCCAATGTGGTGACATCCTATAGACCTATAAGCTTACTACCAGTACTGTCGAAAATCTTTGAGAAACTCCTGCTCTGCAGAATACAGCCAATTTTAAAGGAAAATAACACCATACCTTGTCACCAATTTGGATTCCGACCTAAGCACTCCACCGTCGAACAGGTTCACAGAGTGTGCGACAGGATTAGGAAATCGCTGGAGGAAAGGAAGTTCTGTTGCTCAGTCTTCCTTGATATTCAGCAGGCTTTCGACCGCGTTTGGCACAAGGGCTTACTTTATAAGATAAAGGCTTGTCTTCCTCACAACATCTATGAGCTAATGAAGAGCTACCTAACAGATCGACTGTTTCAAGTCAAAGAAGCTGAGGCAACGTCGAAGTTATTCGAAATAAAGGCTGGCGTCCCCCAAGGTTCAGTGCTGGGGCCAATTCTGTACACGTTGTACACAGCAGACTTGCCAGCAGAGGACAGCGTGACTACAGCAACCTTCGCTGATGATACAGCAATTCTGGCTAGCAACCATGACCCCACAATTGCTTCACAAACGCTGCAAAATGGTCTAGACAAAATATCTGACTGGCTCCAAAAGTGGCGAATAACAGTTAGCCCATCTAAGTCGGTACAGGTCACTTTCACGCTACGCAGAGGCGATTGTCCGCCAGTAAAGCTTAACGACAACTTGCTACCACATAAAGATTATGTGAAATACCTAGGACTACATCTTGATCGCCGCCTAACGTGGAGGCAGCACATAAAGACCAAGCGAGATGAGCTCAACTTGCGCTACAAAAACCTACACTGGCTATTAGGGCGGAACAGCAAATTATCAACTGACAACAAACTCCTTATATATAAAACCGTTCTCAAGCCTGTGTGGATGTACGGCATCCAGCTATGGGGGAGTTGTAGCAATTCTAATATATCCATCATCCAGCGCATGCAAAATGTGATTCTGAGATCCATATACAATGGGCCTTGGTTCATTACAAATTGTGAAATACACAACCAATTTCAAATGAACTCTGTGAAAGAGGAAATCTTGGCCATAAGTAAAACATACTTGGAAAGGCTGGAGAGGCATCCAAATGAACTGGCCACTGGTTTGACAACGCGCACGTACCAGAAACGTCTCAAAAGAAAAGACATTCTGTCTATACCCTCTTGAGTAGCATTTAATACATGCTAAACCTATGAGTAGTTGCTCTCACTGGAAAGCACACTCGAAATGCCAATTGTCACTTACCACATCTGCTTAAAGTACTCAAGACTGATTGCAGATACAACAGATCAAGAAAAAAAAAAAAAAAAAATATCATTACGATACAATTTTTCCTTTTTGACAATCGTTTTGGCTGACAGATTGACATTTTAAAGAAAGAAAGAAAGAAAACATATTTATTTAGCACAGACTAAAGGCACACAAAAAAAGAAAAGAGTATTGTCTGTAGGATGTAGAAGCCGAGGTAAGCCCAATCTCTGATGATCGGATGAAGAGGCTCATAATTTAGGAGCTATTGCAGTAAGTTATTTAAGAGAATAGCTCGATATAGGTCAATATGGAGAAATATACCTACTTGATATATTTCTACTAAGGCCACACGCGGCTGAAACGCCTTGGTAACATTATGATGAAACTTAGGGGTTATTTACTGTTTTTATTTTATCACCACTGCTCTCAAAACGGTAAAGGAAAACATCGCGAGGAAACCGGCATGTCTTAGAACCAAATAACGAAGATATGTGACATCCACCAACCCGCACTGGGGCCGCGTGGTGGATTACGGCCCATTACCTCTCACAGAGAGGAGGCCTATGTCCCAGCAGTGGAAACATTATAATGGCTGGTAATGATTAATTAGCCAAAAAAAAGCTATTATCATTGTAGCTGCTATAAAGTTATATACTTTATCTACTTCGGTTTCGTTATATTCGAATTACAAAATTGACAGCGGCTTCATTATGATACCCATAACGACATCGGGTTGCATTATGCGAATCGTCATAAATTCTAAAACACAAGCAAAGACATTCTGAACATACAGCCAGGTACCTAGAATATTACTTCGAAATCGAGACAATGTAAATGATGTTTTTAAAAATGGAACAAGTTTAGAACAAAAGTATCGTATACTATTTGGCTGGTGCGGCTACAAGATCTTTGCCTTATACCTAATAAAGAACAAATTAAAAATTAAAAATAAAGTGGACGCGCGAAAAAATTTCTGAGTGAAATTTTATTTCAAATTTTATTAAAAATGTGTTCAACATCAAATGAAAAGTGTGAAAATACTCCAACAGATATAACAAATAGAGCAGTTGCGGCTACAAATAATTTACTACTAGAAAAATCAAGACATGTAAGAGAAATGAAATACTTAAACACACTTCCTGAAATACTTATTTGTCTATATCTGTGTTTTATTCCTTCCTTCGTAGATAAAATCTTGTATGCAACTGTACGTTACTGGTCTTTTAATAACTCGTGCCCACCTAT
Source organism: Orthosia cruda (assembly GCA_964057195.1). Classification (NCBI taxonomy): domain Eukaryota; kingdom Metazoa; phylum Arthropoda; class Insecta; order Lepidoptera; family Noctuidae; genus Orthosia; species Orthosia cruda. Next base: position 3,247,522 of record OZ059854.1, read on the forward strand.
TTCGGTACGCGCTACGCTTGTACCGAAAAATGGCACTCGTATTAAAAGACCGTCCATAACGTAACAGTTGCATAAATAGCTATTAAAAGTCAGTTGTCAAATATTTCTTCATAACCTGTCCATGGCAAAAACAGAGTTTAAAATACAGAGTATCTCAGAAAAAACTCGCTTCTGTAGATGTATAAAAAATAACAAATATATTTATAGACACAAGTTGAAGTACAAAATCAAAAACTGAAGACATGATAAAATTACTCTTTGAAAATAACACTATTCATAAGTGTATTCCTTCGCGGATCTGGCACTCTTCAAAACGATCTCTATAATTCATGAAAACTTGTTTTAGAAGTAGAGTAGCACAGACCTCACACCTAGTCCCCACCTGGCCCAGTACTGGGCCAAATACTATTTTCTTAAAAATTACATTTGTGACAGCTGTTTCACCTAAAATCAGAAGATTATTACGTCATGATGGTACCAGTGGGTCATTTGTTTGCAAATTCTGAAATGGACCCTCGCCTTACACTTGATTATTGTACCCTTATTGAATTTATTGAATACAACGAAAGTGACTCTTTCTCTTTTCGATTACTAGGAAGTGGAGATGATTCTGTGTTACAGTACGTAGATGATACTTTTGATAAATTGTAGGAAAGTTATCTTTACGTCTTAGAATACGACAGAGATAATCAAAATTAATGGGTTCTTAAGTCGTTTGCAATAAAGCTTTTCTTATGCGTAGTGATTATGACAGGATTCAGGGTAAAAATACGTGGTTTTCCCAATTACACTCAGCGATAGTGTGTCTATTTATGATTTCTAGAAATTAAATATTTTTTGTAATCCTTTAAAGTCGTCACAATCTAAGAAGTCTGTTGACGTTTCTCATTTTACATGCCGCGATAACTTTGTACGCTTTTGTACGTAAGAAATTGATAAATCAAATTCATAATCCTAATGTATTACTATGTTACCCATACACTATAACAACGAGTAGCATTCGTAAGCATCAAGTTTAATTATTATTAAGTACTAGCTGACCGGGCAAACTTTGTTTTGCCATAAAAACACCAAACATTCATCTAACCTACCTAACACTATCTACCCAACTCTACCTACCCTACCCTACCTACCCTACTCTACCTACCCTACCCTACCTACCTACCCTACCCTACCTACCCTACCCTACCTACCCTACCCTACCTACCCTACCCTACCTACCCTACCCTACCTACCCTACCCTACCTACCCTACCCTACCTACCCTACCCTACCTACCCTACCCTACCTACCCTACCCTACCTACCCTACCCTACCTACCCTACCCTACCTACCCTACCCTACCTACCCTACCCTACCTACCCTACCCTACCTACCCTACCCTACCTACCCTACCCTACCTACCCTACCCTACCTACCCTACCCTACCTACCCTACCCTACCTACCCTACCCTACCTACCCTACCCTACCTACCCTACCCTACCTACCCTACCCTACCTACCCTACCCTACCTACCCTACCCTACCTACCCTACCCTACCTACCCTACCCTACCTACCCTACCCTACCTACCCTACCCTACCTACCCTACCCTACCTGCCCTATAAACCTCACGGAGCTCGAGACCTTTCCAACGAATGCAAAACCGTGGAAAACGGTTCGTGCGTTCTGGAGTTATAGCGTCAGGAAGGAAAACCCGACTTATTTTTATATAGTAGATTTTTATAGCTGTCAAAACGGACCTTTAATTTTTTGACAATTTTATAAACAGTAAAATAATATAAAATCATGTCTGCATTCCATACATATGTATGTTACTGTAAAAGCCCGAACTACGGTAAATCCTAGCATTTTCCGGTAAAACCTTTACCAAGTTACACTAGTAAAAGATCTACGATAATCGCTAATTGCCGGTTTTTCCCAGGAATCACACGGTCAATTTTAGGATTTTTGTCAGAGACTTGTAAATGTTTGGAAAATTGTAATGTGTATGACACATTATGATGAGAACAGTTTAAGACCTGATTCGACTGATTAGCTTCACCAAAGTTGGTATTATGTTAGTTAGACGATATTTTTTCGGTGAATCTTATATATTTGGTCGTAGACATTAAAATTATTCAACATTTACAATCTGGGAAAATCCTAAGATTTATCGACCGATTACAGGTAAAAAGCTCTAAATCAGCAATTATCATAGACCATTTCGGGCTTTCACTAATATGACTTGGTAAATCCTAGGATTTCGGACTTTTTCAGTAACACATAAATTTGCAAACAATATTTCCTCTTTTTAGTTTATTTTTACTACTTACTCAATATTTTTAATTAAAAGAACGTCAATCTTTACCAAATACACGCTACATAACACCTCAAGTGCATTCACTTCCTTATACAACAGCCGTAAACACGAACCTCATTATGTGTCTCAATTAATTACACCCCCAAGAACTCCCAAACATTTGCGACCAACATTGGCGATACATTTTATTTCCCTAAAAATATTTAAGGATAAGGAACACTCCGCCGCGCCGGTCTGTTACGACAGGGGTGTAATTAATTACGTTTCACCCCCATTCCAGTTTCGTTTTACCCCCTTGGGGTGGTTCACCCCCCAGAGAATAGAGGCAGGATACAATTGTGAAACCTTCGTGTTTCATAGCTGTTATTTTGAAAGAAAATTTTGATTCGAGTTTGAGAAGAGATTACGTAGTTTGGGATATTATTTTTTTAGGAATAAAGCTGTTAATTAATGTTGTTTTAGACAGTTGGTAAATTGAACAGAAAGGATACTCTTAATATTATAGATTTCATGTGGTTTTCCGGATTTCAGATATCACGTAAAGGTTTTCGCCACTGATATAAATCTAAAGACTACTAGATAACGCAAGTCCCTCCGTCTGTATGCCATCTTCATAAGTGTAACATGTATGCGTGACTTTTTCACAAACAATTTAAAAACAAATTTAAGTTAAGTTAAGACGGGCTGGTGTCCGCATCTCCACGTCTAAGCGCGTATTTTGAGTACGGGTAAAAAAAAACAAAGTAAAAACAAATTTACTTACCAATGAAAGAAAACATTTCCAGTGGCTCGGCCACCTTTTCTATACATTCTTTACAGCTCAAATGACATATTGAGCTGTGAAGAATGGATAGAAAAAGTTAGATGTTATGAATATATAGTTAATAGTTAGTATAGAATGTATAGATAGTTAAAAGATTTCGGTGGATTTCCGGTCCCGATAATGCTAAATGAAAAGCTCAAATTACGATCATTGATCGTAACTTTACTCTGTTTTTTGGCGTTTTTTCGCGTCATCTAGTTGGATTGAAATCTGTGGTTTTCATAGGTGTGAAAAGACAATGACTGTGGTAACGATGCAACAACCTTCTTTTACTTGTAGAATAATATATATAAAAACACGTCACACCTGCCCTTGGGAGTCATCGCTCTTGTTAGTTCCTTAGATGTAGTACATTATGGTACAAGTGTGTAATGTTGGTGATTACCGCTGAGGCGCCATTGAGACCCGAGCCGTTAGGTGAGGGTTTTAAGAGAGCCGATGACGGTAATCATCAATACACACGTGTACCATACGACGTTTTTCAACACACTTGTGAAGAAAATAATACAAAAAAGCATTTCCAACAGTGAAAACGAGTTGTGATTTTTTTTTCGCAATGGCGGGCAAAATTAATCAGTTATCCTATGCGCGCGCATCTTATAATGACGATCGGCCATAGACTAAAAATAATGAGTTTTTTTTTTGTTTTTGCGGAAAGCCTATTAGCCATGTACAAAATGGGGAATATCAAGTTTTCTTTATTACAGACAAAAACAAAAGTTATATTTTAGTGAAACTTTTATTTATTAAACAAGTACAAGTTGAAATTATCTATTTACATACGAAGTTGCATGAAATGTGTTGCATTTGTAATATTGAGCACGATCTTTTTTGTATCAAAACTTTTTTAAGAACAAAGCAAATCAAACAATAAATTTAAAAAAAATCTATAACTCACTTGTGAATAATAGCAAGGAAAAAGTCTCAGTTTCATAACAGGTGTCATTATGTGCCTAATTGCTGTGAAATTAGAGCCACTTTATGAGCAAGTGTGTTGAAAAATATTTGGAGCAGTAAGGCTGCTTCAGAAAAATATTTGGAGCAGTAAGGCTGCTTCATTAAAAAAAAACTTCTTCGGCAAAAACTTACTGCAGTCGCAAGTACCTACGTTCGAAAATTTATGTGAGTATTATGAAAATTCATACTCCACTTAGCCCCAAAGTCGCGATTTACTCACTTGGGAAAAACAATATTACTTGCTATTATTTGATACTTTTTTTGTGAAAGAAAATGAATCTGGCTTCAAATAAGCCAATCCTTTTTTCAAAGTCAAAACCATAAAAAGCCACACAATTTCAAGAAAACATTACATTTTCCACAAGTCGCCGGGTGGGATGTGATGAAAGATGTAATATTTTGCACCCCATCAAGCACCCCGGCCATTTGTAAGGGTTTTTGTTGCAGTTTGGCAGTTTGTCCCTTTTCATCCTGCGGCGTTTGACTGATGTTATCATGATAATGGAATAAATAAGGAGAAAAAGGAAAATATTACTCTAAAAATGGTTTGGCTTATTTTTACAATATTAAACAAGTAAAGATAAATAAATCCGGTCAAGTGCGAGTCGGACTCGCGCACCAAGGGTTCCGTACAAACAGCTACATTCACCAACATAATTAGGTAACTAGGCCGACGGGAACTAACATATAGGTTTACGAACCAAAACCTATAGGTTGACCTAGAATCGTCAATTTTGGTTATGTATATAGGCAAATTTAGATTTTCGCGAAACCTTGTAAGTACCAAAAAGTAAGGTCTTACAGCACAAGTAAGTTAGTTCCTATGAGGCGTTCTAGAGACCAAACGCGTTGGCCGATTTTTGTAATTCATACGTCAATCCATTTGTCTTAAGCCTGCGAGTGTCACTGACCACATTAAAATTGGAAAATAAAAAAAAGGCGGCTTTTGGGCGCCATATTGTGGGGCACATTTTTTTTCTTTCTTCCAAAGCAATCGTGTGGGGTATCAAAATAAAGGGTTTTAGGAATTGATTTCAAAAATATATAACACTTGTATGTTTAAATGTACCTAAATCCAAAAAAAACATCTGGTTTTGGTCAGCCAGCTCGCGAACATGTATCCTCCGACTGCACAGCATGATTTTCTTCATGTTTACGTCTTTTTAGTTCACTTTTTAAGCAGTCGGGTTTTTTGATTTTTAATTAACTTTTTTTAGATAACTAATTTTCTATTACTTCGGTAGCACGACACAATCATTATTGTATAACAGTTTACCCCAATGAAGCTGCCAAAAACGATTAAAAATTATCTCAAAACCTCCATTAAGATCTTTCCAAGCGAAAACTCTTCGTCAGCGATTCAGTAAATCGATAACCATCGCAAGCTCCGAGGGGCACTTCTTAAGAGTCCTCTTTTATCAGGAGGACTAACGATCTTTGATAATATGCTGATGCGGCAATGATGAGGGCACTGAGAACTTAGGGAGTTTTTTTGCGGTTTTTAATAACCTTTTTATATTAAAGTCGTGAAAATCTAAGAAGTCGGATTTGACAGCTATAAAAATACGTTGTATAAGTTAAACTTGATGCTAATGATACTCGTTCTTATAGTGTAGTAAATAATTAGGATTATTAATTTGTATTTTCGTAGACGTTAATACAAAGTTATCGCGGCATGTAAAATGAGAAACTTCATCGGACTTCTGAGATTATGACGACTTGAAAATATAGATTATACTAGTCTATACGTGTAACATTGAACTTTTTCTACGAAAGAGTCTTAGACTCTTAAGCTTCGGTATACTTCACCTGTACCTAACAATGAAAACAAATAGGTTTCCAGTCTCACGTTTTGATACTAAGATATTGGATCATTGCATTTTCTAGAGGAGGACAAGAAATAAACCCTTTTCTTTACCAAGATTTTAATACATTTTGGCTTTGATACTTTGACTTTGCAGTGCTTTTAATAATGCAGATTATCTTAACAATCAGATTTTCCACTCTATGACAGTCAAATTTTTAGGGTTCCGTAGTCAACAAGGAAACCTTATAGTTTTAATATGTCCGTTTGTTCGTCCGTCCGTCGGCAGCTTAGCTCAGAGACTCTTAGTACTAGAAAGCTATAATTTGGCATGGATATACATATTAATCACGCCTACATATTGGTAAAAAATCATGAAAAATGTTTTTTTTTGGGTACACGTGAAGTGGGGATGTTTCTTTTTTTTGTCTGGCCCATGGTGTGGGGTATTGTTGGGTAGGCCATTCAAAAATATTATGGTCTGTGATAACTATTTTTCGATTTAAGAACCCGTTTGCCTAAAATTAAGTTAGAGTATTGTTAGTCAGCTATATTGGTTGCTTTTAGATATGAAAAATTCACGGTGGTAGTATATATCACGAAATTAAAAGTAAAACTATCACTGCTAGGTAGGCTTTACAAGTTTACGAGTAATAGTCAACTAACTTATAAAATGTAATTGGAAATGTAAAACGAATGTGTATTGATGTATGGGGACAACAATTTTTGAATAGAAAAGTTAATTTTGTCTTTTCGATAAAACAATGTACCGAACTTGCTTTATCGAAAAGACAAAATTAACTTTGCTTTCATTGTTACCTATTTATTTACGTGACTAGCTGTTTATACGGGCGCGACTCGGACTCGCTCTTGGCCGGTTTTAAATATGTCATACCTAATTGTGCAATCGGCCCTAGGAGTTTGTCTATGTACCGTTAATTCAAAAGTACAGTACATATTCAAATGCATAAAGCGGTATGTCAAAAAATTCCTGGCACACTCTTGCGTTTGCATTCAGATGGCCAGTCTAACTAGAAAAATATTCCCAAGCTGTTGATTTTAACATAAAACATTAGCATACTAAACGTCTGGACGCAATGATGGATGATATTTCACGATCTTGTAATGATCGCCCGCTATGATATTGTGTAGTATTTTGGCTTTTATAGCTTAATTAACGTGAGTTAGCTGCGTTTGAGTGCGCTCTAGAATACCGGGATCGCGTTTCTCGGTACTGCTGGTACCGATTTAGTAGGTATGGTATTTTTTGTTAGGTATTTTTACACCCAATGCGAGTGTGGTGCCCCTGTACAGACTATGCCCCACTTGCTGGAGTGTCCTGGCCGTCCATTCATTTGCACCCTGGAAGACCTGTACAGGGCTTCTGACGCTGCAATAAGCCTGGCCGCCTACTAGGCCCAGACAATTTAATTAAATGTGCCATCGAATCGAAAAGAAGAAGAAGAAGTAGATACTAAATAAGACCTTTTTTTGTTGACGGGGGCAAAACCTTCAATAGGAGTCTGAACTTTTGTGGAAAAGACCAGAGAGTGAAGAATTTTTATCTCTCTAAAACCATCCCGCTGATCACCTTCAGCATGTAGAACGAGGCTTTATGACCTCTTCAAAGACCATTGCAGGACCTTCTCAAAGCATGTCTGGATTAAATGAGACCTAACTGCGTTAGTCTAGTTTCCAAGGTATCTTACTAACGCTAGTATCTAGTCAAACGTAAATTGCTTGAGAATAGATAAATGAAATGGAATGAAAAACGACTGATAAAACGCGAGTATTTGCTCAGGCAACTGTTTCCAGATTTCCTAGTAAGAATACTAGGAAAGCTTCGAAATTGTGACTATTTTCTACCCTGTCTCTGCGCCAAAAAATGTAATTATTTCAGAAACTATCAGTGATATTTTTGTGGAGATAGGTTGATGATTTCTACAAAATTGTTTGAGCAAACAATACAATTGGTTTTTATAGACGTTGTAAAAAATAACTGAGCATGAATTCAAAGAAATCGACATTGTTGACGGAGTCCTATCTACTAGTACCTAAACTATTACTTTGCTTGTATGTTTATTTGTTTATTGCAGTTTATTTAACTTTCGAAGCGCTGCATTTTTAACTCCCGCCGGATAAAGAGGGGTGTTATAAGTTTGACATGTGTTGCTGTGTATCTGTGTGTCTGTCTGTGGCATCATAGCGACCAAACGGGTGAACCGATTTTGATTAAGTTTTGTTTATTTAAAAGATGACTTAATCGAGAGTGTTCTTAGCTATGTTTGAATAAAATCGGTTCAGCCATTCAAAAGTTATGGGCCGTTTTACTGTTTGAAACGGGGTTTTTTTGCAAGATATCGTGTCATAATACCGTGTTCAATAGATTGCCGATCGAAGCGTATCTACTATGTACTAGATAAATTATGTAGCATGAAATAAAAATGTGTTCGGGGGTTTTTTAATTTTTCAAATTTTACTTGTCTCTATAGAAAACCCTGGAGCTACTTTTGCTCTGAAAAAGTGCACAGTTCCGGTGGGATATACCACAACATCGAAGGGGCGGAAAAATGCTTGTCCAGTATATTATTATTGTTACTTTTGCTAAAATGACTACAACAGTACCGAACCTTTGTAACTAACATGAACACGGTGAACAGGAAAACGATTGTATTTGCTAAACTTTGGGTTCTACACTTTAGTATGCAGATTTACATAACTTTTAAAATATACCACACCCAGAATATGTTGTATTCCATTCGATGATATTTTCATTTGATGTGTAATACAAAATAATATTATATCCTATCAAAATAGAGCAGTTAGTCATTTCCTGAAGTCGTGCAGTGCGACTCAAACGTGGGATGTACCTATCTTAATTTGTTGTTCTAGTGTCAATAGTTGAAATATTGGATTTTCTATATTTACTGCAACTCTGCAGCATGATTCAGACCGTTAACTAGATATAGAGTATGTTTACTTGTAGTAAAGCTTGTTTAATATTACAATTGGGGAAGTTAGTATGCGTATTAGTAAGTAGAGAAATATACCTGATAGTTTTTGTACCTACCTATGATCCACAATAAAGATATTGATTGATTGAGTTTTTTTACCCGACTGCCGAAGGAGGGTAATGTGTTTATCATTCTATGTATGTATGTATATATGCTTGTTCCTATGCGGTGTTCTAGAGGCCAAACGCGTTGGCCGATTTTGATGATTGTTACGTCAATCGATTTGTCTTAACCTTCGAGTGTCACTAGCTACATTAAAATTAGAAAATATAAAAATGGCGGGTTTTGGGCGCCATATTGTGGGGCCCAATATTTTTCCAAATCCCTCGTGTGGGGTATCAAAATAAAGGGCTTTGAGAGCTGATTTCAAAAATATGTAACACATATATTTAAATGTAAATTATTCAAAAAAACAATGGTAACTAAAAAGTTATAAATAAAAAAAGGTACTTCAAAAAATCAAAAAACCCGAATGCTTAAGAAGCGAACTTAAAAGACATAAGCAAGAAGAAATGCTTGCAGTCGGCGAATACATATTCGCGAGCTGGCTGACCAAAACCAGATATTGGGCATCTCGCAGTTCAATCAGTATGATTGGCTACTGCTTAACCGGGCCATCATGTGGAGAGTAAACTAGAGCATCCAGACAGGCACCTGGGAGTCTTTAAGCCAAGAGTAAAATATGTAGCTTCTAGGCAAGCGTAGGTACGCCATCGTCGACCACGTCATCGCTTATTGAGATAGTGGCCAAACGCGAGTAATCAATCAAAAAACAGGTAATAATAAAAAAAGTCAACCGTCACCATCAGATGAAATAGTGTCAAACAGTGACAGCCTATGGAATAGACAGGAAACACATAAAATAAAATAAAAACCCGACACAAATACATCTTTAAACTAAATTATTTTCAACACACTTGCTCATAAAGTGGCTCTAATTTCACCGCAATTAGGCACATAATGACACCTGTTATCAAACTGTGACTTTTTCATTACTATTATTCACAAGTGAGATAAAGAGATTTTTTTTTAAATTTATTGTTTGAGTTGCTTTGTTCTTAAAAAAGTTTCGATACAAAAAAGATCGTGCTCAATAGTACAAATGCAACACATTTCATGCAACTTCGTATTTAAATGGATAATTTCAACTTGTACGTGTTTAATATATAAAACTTTCACTTAAATATAACTTTTGTTTTTGTCTGTAATAAAGAAAACTTGAAATTCCCCATCTTGTACGTGGCTAAAACGCTATCCGCGAAAAGCCAAAAAAAAATATGTCTTATTATTTTTAGTCTATGGCCGATCGCCATTGTTAGATGCGCGCGCATAGGAAAAATGATTAATTTTGCCCGCCATTGCGAAAAAAAATTCACAACTCGTTTTCACTGTTGGAAATGATTTTTTAGTATTATTTTCTTCACAAGTGTGTTGAAAAACGTCGTATGATACACGTGTGTATTGATGATTACCGTCCTCGGCTCTCTTAAGACCCTCACCTAACGGCTCGGGTCTCAATGGCGCCTCAGCGGTAATCACCAACATTACACACTTGTACCATAATGTACTATTATCTAGTAGTAAACACGCTTCGATCGACAATCCATCGAAACACGTAAATTATAACACGATATCTTGCGAAAAAATCCCGGTACAAAGAGTAAAATGCGCATAACTTTTCAACGGCTTAACCGATTTTCATCAAACATTTAACAAAATCGGTTCATTCGTTTAGGAGATATGATGCTATAGACAGATACACAGAAACACACGTCAAACGTATAACACCTCTCTTTTCCCGTCGGGGTTTAAAACAAGTGGTGTTTTTGATAGTCTGCGATGTGAACGTGGAGGCTCCTAGTGGAGAATAAACCTTTGAGATTTTTACACGTGCACACAAGCTTACCCGTAAGCTGCTTTTCCAGACTACCATATCTATTTCTGCGTTCATTCAGCATTGTTGTGTGTCCAATTTAAACTTTAAAGAAACATTAAAAGTTTTCGACATAGTTGGCAACGTATTCGGCATTTGATTTCATTTGCTAGCATCTAAGGCAGCTTTGAGTAATAGGTGGGTTGTCCCTAGTTTGGCGGCCTTGTTTGGTACATTCGATAAACACTTTCTACACTATGGAAAATAACTTAAATGTATGTTTGAAATACACGAAATAAGTAATATAGTTGTGTACATAAACGATTATCACACATTTTTTCCTATAGGAGTCGAATCTTTAGAAAACAATTTTCTACAATCTATACGAACTTACACTCAGAAACAATATTGAGAATTTGAAGTTGAAAACTGGTCAAACTACACTTTAGCAAACGTATGCATTCATGCAGTGTTTCACAAAGTTTTTGTGTTTTAGGTACACCTAGAAAATCGGAAAATATTGGAAGTACACTATAATTTAAAATCTAATTTTAGATAATATTAATGCAATATTTTTGAATAATCAACAAAGCAATTTTTTTTGGTAATCTACACATCTAAACTTTAAATTGTAGAAAAGTTATTGAATGCGAAACAAGAGCTTGCTTAATTGAGTACAGGCGGTCCACATTTGGAGTAATCATTCTGAATCATCAGAACTGCTCTCATCTCTTCGTCTATCATCCTGAGACGTTCTCTATTTTTAGTTTTACTGTGGTAAGAGATGAAAATCTTTCAACTCTTACCATCTCTTTCATTTTTCACACATAACCAAAAATGTTCTTAATCAGTTTCTGATCTTTTTTATGTGCGATCCATTTTCATTTTCAACAATTCATCCTGCTCGTTAATTGGTAAGTGTCCAAAATCAATGCAATGGATTTCAAACCATAAGTTGTTGGATATAGAAATTCATTTTCTCTGCAAGAAGCTTCAAGTGTTTGACAATCAAGAGATATGCTTATTTTGCCGATGCACACCAACCAATGACACGTTTGGATTGCCGTATAAGGAATAATTAAATTAAATTAATTTTTATTTAATTTATTTTACACGTGTACGGAACACTGCATTAAAGTAGAGTTTGACAAGTGCCCGATGTACAGTACAACTATTTTCTTAATGTCCCTCGGCAATCATCGCATTTCCGAATACAAATGAATGCTAATTTCCATTATTAGATTTATCGTGTAAAATAATTTTAATTCAGAATTAAGTACTTTATTGTTGTTTTGTTTTGATTTCCGTGTGAAATATATAGATCTGTAAAATAGCAGCTTTCCTCCAATTTTTAAAGTATGTAAAAAGAGTATTAACAACTCTATATACTTCCAAGTTGATTGAGAGCGTCTGGTCTGCACCAAGTGCAACTGATAGAAATCCGACGACTGACGAAACCCGAAGTTTGGCGAGGGATATTAAGAAAATGTTTGTACTGTACCTTCTTTTGCTTCGTCCCACATAAAATTTAATACATTTTTTATCTAGTAATCGTCATCATCATCATATCAGCTGAAAGAAGTCCACTGCTGGACATAGACCTCCCCAAGCGTCGTCACATCAAGTAATGTAAATCAGAAATAGTCTATATCTTGGGTGAAAATGATTACACAATTTATCTATATAATAGACACCGAACAATATTGCATTGCTCCAACCCGTCACAAATTATGTCGGTGTTCACATCACAAATTGTATCGGACCAGCTCGCCGGCAACCTAAATTCGTTAACGTCGAACCTGCACCTAGTTATCCCATTTCCCTGCATTATCTAACAATGGTTACGTCAAATTATCTAGCCAGAAGGCAGCTAGGTAGAAACCTAGTTCCAATATTGGCAAAAAATGGCGAGACGGAAGGACGGCTCTTAATAATAATAAAGAAGCGGAATGAATCAGCCAATCGTTCCCACCAACTGACTGACTAAGGCCCAGTTTTTTTATCTATACCAATATTATAAAGAGGAAAGATTTTTTTGTTTGTTTGTACCGAATGGGCTCCAAAACTACTGGACCGATTTCAAAATTTCTTTCACCGTTGGGAAGCTACTCTATCCCCGGGTGACATAGGCTACTTTTTATCCCTGTATTCCCACGGGAATGGGAACTACGCGGGTGAAACCGCGAGGCGTCCTCTAGTCCTGTTATAAAATGGTTTCAAATTTCGATAAAACACGTTTATCTACTCTCATATCGTAATATTCGAATTATAAAATTCAAAACGAGTTTATATTGGCATACTTTATAAACACAATACCGTAATTTAAAAATGGAATCTTATTATAACACTATTTGTCTAACAAAATAATGCTATAATAGTTTATGAAACTGTTGCATAATGAGGGGTATTAAATTATAGATTAGAGGGATATTAGCTTTCACACGAATGTTTTAATACCTAGTTATGTGCAGTTTCATACACTACTTTATCTACACTCATAAATTTGGATTGAACCTACTAAATACCTCTTTTTGCATTTTCCATGCCATAAAATCGTGATAGCATTTGTCATATACTTTTCTCGACTTTGCTGGTAATAAATTAAGAGTAATTTCCTTCGTCGCATCTAAAATATCGGGCGGAGTCAAATTTTCTCCACATTCACTGATATCAGACATTTCACACACAATAATTTAAATAGTCTCATGAAATTCAGTACAGCAAAACTTGCAAAACGTATGACTGGCGCCAAAATCCAGCACATCACCGCATTAACCGCGCATACGCAAAAGATTTGATTCCAATTTTAAATTGTCTATGACAATGCCCGATTTAGAAATAGCACGCACTGCGATCTTTATTCGCGCGATTTTTTTCCGCCCATTCTGCGACCTATGTAATTGTATGAAGTTGTTCGCATCGTTAACGAAATCGTGCGGAAATAATTCCGCAAGGAATCCGTGTTTTGCCACAGAATTCACCGCACCACGGCGCGAATTTTATTCGCCCGAATATTTTGAGCTCTATGAACAGGTAGAAGGAAACAAAATTCGCGCGAATAAAAATCACAGTGCGTGCTATGTCTAAAGCGGGCATTGTCATAGACAATTTAAAATTGGAATCAAATCTTTTTATAATAGGTACTATAAAATGGCATTACAAAAAAAATATTGATGGAAACTCCTTAGTGATTAACTTCTTGGATTTGTCCTGTATCGTAATAGAAAAAAAATTGTTTTATAGCATTATTTTGTTAGAGAAATAGTGTTATAATAAGATTCTATTTTTAAATTTCGGTATTGTGTTTATAAAGTATGCCAATATAAACTCGTTTTGAATTTTATAATTCGAATATTACGATATGAGAGTAGATAAAACAATTTTTTTTCTATTACGATACAGGACAAATCCAAGAAGTTAATCACTAAGGAGTTTCCATCATTTTTTTTTTGTAATGTCATTTTATAGTACCTATTAAAAAAATATTTGATTCCAATTTTAAATTGTCTATGACAATGCCCGCTTTAGACTTAGCACGCACTGCGATTTTTATTCTCGCGAATTTTGTTTCCTTCTACCTGTTCATAGAGCTCAAAATATTCGGGCGAATAAAATTCGCGCCGTGGTGCGGTGGATTCTGTGGCAAAACACGGATTTCTTGCGGTATTATTTCCGCACGATTTCTTTACCGCAATGCGAACAACTTCATATAATTCCATAGGTCGCAGAATGGACGGAAAAAATCGCGCGTATAAAGATCGCAGTGCGTAGTAAGCCTTAGCGCATGCGCGGTTAATGCATTGATGTGATGTGCTGGGTTTTGGCGCCATTCATACGTTTTGCAAGTTTTGCTGTACTGAATTTCATGAGTTATTTAAATTATTGTTTAAAAATGTCTGATATCAGTGAATGTGAAGAAAATTTGACTCCGCCCGATATTTTAGATGCGGCGAAGGAAATTACTCTTAATTTATTACCAGCAAAGTCGAGAAAAGTATATGACAAATGCTATCACGATTTTATGACATGGAAAATGCAAAAAGAGGTATTTAGTAGGTTCAATCCCAATTTATGAGTGTAGATAAAGTAGTTTATGAAACTGCACATAACTAGGTATTAAAACATTCGTGTGAAAGCTATTAAAAACCTCGCCTACGGCTCGGTTTTTAAACACACACTCATGTTTTAATACCCCTCATTATGCAACAGTTTCATAAACTACTATTATCTACTCTCATATCATAATATTCGAATTATAAAATTCAAAACGAGTTTATATTGGCATACTTTATAAACACAATACCGAAATTTAAAAATAGAATCCTATTATAACACTATTTCTCTAACAAAATAAAGCTATAAAACAATTTTTTTTCTATTACGATACAGGACAAATCCAAGAAGTTAATCACTAAGGAGTTTCCATCAATATTTTTTTGTAATGCTATTTTATAGTACCTATTATAAAAAGATTTGACTCCAATTTTAAATTGTCTATGACAATGCCCGCTTTAGACTTAGCACGCACTGCGATTTTTATTCGCGCGAATTTTGTTTCCTTCTACCTGTTCATAGAGCTCAAAATATTCGGGCGAATAAAATTCGCGCCGTGGTGCCGTGGATTCTGTGGCAAAACACGGATTTCTTGCGGTATTATTTCCGCACGATTTCTTTACCGCAATGCGAACAACTTCATACAATTCCATAGGTCGCAGAATGGGCGGAAAAAATCGCGCGAATAAAGATCGCAGTGCGTGCTAAGCCTTAGCGCATGCGCGGTTAATGCGGTGATGTGCTGGGTTTTGGCGCCATTCATACGTTTTGCAAGTTTTGCTGTACTGAATTTCATGAGTTATTTAATTATTTTTTTATATTTCTGATATCAGTGAATGTGAAGAAAATTTTACTCCGCCCGATATTTTAGATGCGGCGAAGGAAATTACTCTTAATTTATTACCAGCAAAGTCGAGAAAAGTATATGACAAATGCTATCACAATTTTATGGCATGGAAAATTAAAAAGAGGTATTTAGTAGGTTCAATCCCAAATTAATGAGTGTAGATAAAGTAGTGTATGAAACTGCACATAACTAGGTATTAAAACATTCGTGTGAAAACTATTAAAAACCTCGCCTACGGCTCGGTTTTTAATACCCCTCATTATGCAACAGTTTCATAAATTACTATTATTTATCAATTGTTAGTTTAATAAATGACTGTTTGACTTATTTGACGATTTCTCAAGCTAATAATTGATGAAAAACGCATTTTCATCGAAATTTTAAACCATTGGTAAGCATATTTAACTATTAGTTGAGTTAACTACGGATAAATAACTGGACCTAAGTGGCTAATACTGTTTTACGTGCTAATTATACGCGAAAAAAGGAGATATTAATCCAACGATAAGATTTCTACTGCTGCAACATATGAATCCTCTCTGAGAAATGGAGTGGGCTACAACACCTACAGCATGTAGGTCCAACGCGGATTGGCGGATGTCACATATCTTCGAAATTTTTGTTCTAAGACATGGCGGTTCCCTAAAGATTTTTCTTCATCGTTTTTAGAGCAGTTGTGATTAAAATAAATTATATACAAATTAACTACCTGCCTTGATTCCATAGTTGGACCATCGCTGCTCTCCTAGATGTGCAATACTGTGAAGATTTTTTGAAATTCACAAAACATGAGCGAGTTTTATAGAGTGAGTGATATTCAAATTTGTCGCTAGATGTTGCTAGTTGTATGCAAATTGTATCAACGCCATGAGCCCGTATATTTGTCGCTAAACAAGAAATATGTCAATACTTGTTTAGTAACAAACATCGAATGAATCAACTAGGTAAATATGTACATTTGTAGCACGAGTTTTTTTTATTGCGAAGCTCAATATTGAGACAAAAAGCTGTCGAATAACATGTTACTTTTAAAGCTTCATCGTGTTCCCAAATCAATTTAATTTGGGTACAACATTTTTCCTTCCATACACAATAAACGTTTTGGGAATATGTTCAATACTACAGTTAAGGGCTTTTCATCGCTTTAGTGCCGTAAAACGGTAACTTTCTAAAGCATACTCCTTAGTAACCGGCTAGGTTGAAAGGTCTGAAAAAAAAATATATTCATTATTGATTCATATACATTATTTGTGAAACATATTTTTTTCGTGTAACTAGTTTTGCTTTGTAAAAATAATTAACAACACGATATTTTATTTTTTTCGCTTCTTTTGGATACTTCTCCAAAACGATTTGGATGTTTAAAAATAGAGAAGTAATTAAATGTTTAGCAATTATAAAATTTGGTGAGCCACAAAAAACAGCATTTAAATAATTTGGTCGGCATACAAAGATTTTGTTTGCAATTAAAAAAATCAGGCAGCAATCCTTGTTCCGCAAATAATTTTGATAATGGTCAAAAATTAAATCATAAATAGGCAGCTTACAATAACTTGAGTTTGCATAATAAACATTCTGTCCGCAAAATAACTACTTGATCAGCAAGATTTCATGATTGATCAGCAGAGAAAACATGTCTATAAGCAGTGTATTTGATTGGTATGCATATATAAAACATGGTAAGCAAAATAACTAACTGAATTGCGTTTTTGTTGAAATATCGGCAATGTACGCTGCTATGCTTGGAAAGTCTTTCAAAACCTGAAAAATATCAAAGTTTTTTTACCTGATAAAAAAAAACCTGGCTCTCAGGTTATCAAGAACCTAGCTGACAGAAAGGACATTTTTGCCAGACAACGAGAGACAATTAAAAATGCGAGCGAAGCGAGCGAAGCGAACGAAGCGAGCGCAGCGAGGAACCAGAAAAAAAACCATATAATCATAGACAAGTAAAGTATTTTTACTACTTTTATATGCAGCTCAAATAGTAGATTATTAAACAAGGGGATAAAGCAGTGTCTTCTGTCGCGGGTGACGATTTAAATCGCGAGCGTAACGAAGTAGACGAGGTTTACTCCCGAGCGTAGCGAGGGTGTTAAAAACGCCCTCGCTTCGCTCGTGATTTAAGACGAGTCCTGAGTGTAGCGAGGGATTTAAGTTCACCCAAGACTAAGACAGCTTTGTCACCGAGGAAAATACTCTACTTTTCGTACCATTTGCGAAAAAATTAACACAAAAATAATATCAGCATCAAGCTCATACGGCCTCGTCGGTTTTCGTAATTTTATTTAATAATCATAACTGCATAATAAATGCGTATTCCTTTTTCAAAAAGATGTTTAATGCTTTATATACAAACTCAATGGTGTAAACACAGATGTAGTTCAGTATAAATTTCGGTAAGTATTCCAAATTTAAATCACATTCTCTACCTAGAGGATGAATGAAATTCAGTACAATTTTATTTCCCTGTTTTTAACAGATTAAAAATGACTATTGTTATGTTCGCTTTTTGTGGCATAGAATGTCACTTGTTTGAGCAAGTGGTACGAAAATGAATTTTTTTGCTTACCCTCTCAGTGCTTACCAAAATTTTACTAAACAGGTGCAGCTCATTGCAGCCATTCAGAATGCCATAAATTTCTGATTGATTTTGGAATGTTTGCTCGCCATGAGTTGCTGATCAATTAGCTATTTCTGCTCACAGATTATATTTTTCTGCTCACAAAAAAACAAATACTATGCTAACCATTTAAACCACGGCCAGTACTGAGTTAACATTGGGGAATATTTATAAGCCTTAAGAAGTAATTTCCTACCCGAGTCTGTATTTCCTGATTGCTATAACCTTCTGGGCAAGTGTGCTTCACCGTCGACCACATCATCGGTTACCATCAGGTGAGATATTAGTTAAACGCGAATCAGATAGAGTAATATTTTCTTCTATTTAGTCGTTATTTTAGTAACAAACATATATGCTTCATAGTTCAATAAACTAACTCATTTTATAAATTTATTATGACTTTTTAATTCATAATTAATTTCCTCAACGCAAGGCAAGCTCCAGCAACACCATCGAAAAACATCCCGGCAACTTTTAAGGGCGATTTAAACTTACCCGCAAAATAAATCAGCTTGTCCTAACCGATGATTCATAACCTAATAACAGTAATTCATCACGCTACGCTGGTGTCGGATAATAAACAGAGAAGCGAGCGAGTGCGACGAAGTGTAACTCGACCCTAACGACTGTTGTACAAACAAATACTCGAGTTGCTTGCTGCTACTTGAGTGAATGTGTTGTAAATATTGTGAAATCGAGCTGGTGATTGTTGTTGTGCAGTTGATGGATTTTTTGGAGAAGGTGCGTTTTTGTTTTTATTGTTTCTCTCCACCACCACCGTTGACTGATAGAAAATATCTAAGGTATTAAGCCCATCTTTATAATGGACTAGAGGACGCCTCGCGGTTTCACCCGCGTAGTTCCCGTTCCCGTGGGAATACAGGGATAAAAAGTAGCCTATGTCACCCGGGGATAGTGTAGCTTCCAAACTGTGAAAGAATTTTTGAAATCGGTCCAGTAGTTTTTAAGTATTCGTTACATACAAAAATACAAATCTTTCCTCTTTATAATATTATTATATAGTATAGAAGTATATATGAAGTTTAAATGCATTAATAAACAAATCATGTGCGAGTAAAAGCAAAGAAAGAAAATATTTATTTGTGACCCGCACAGGAGACACAAGAGATAAGCAAAAACAACAATAATAAAAAAAGAAAACCCCCTGCGAGACCAAAAAGGCTCCTATCTCAGCATAATGCAGCGATATCCAAAAAGAAAATAACGCTGCGCTCAAGCGAATCAAGTGAACTTTCTACTTTGAATGAAAAATAGTCTATAACAGACTTCCGTTGGCATAACAATCCCCTCAAGTCAGTCTCCTGCTTGTTTGCCGCGTTTATAGTTTGTTTGATTTAAAAGTTCTTCTTTTCACTGAAATAAAACTCAGGTATGACTTAAAATTGAATAAATAAGCACTTAGTTTGATAACATGCAAAAAATTTCATACTCGTGACTCACAAGGACTCAAAATATTCACTTTGATGTCAATAATTCGACGACACACATTCCGCTAATATAGTTGTACAACACTATAAAATTGAAAAACCATGAAGCAATAATTTTGATCCGCTGTATTGTAATTTTTTTTTTTTTTTAATTCGTTATAGGCTCGCGTTTGACCACTATCTCGCCTGATGTTAAGTGATGATATGGTCGAAGGTGGAGCACGCTTGCCTAGAAGTAACCTATTCACTCATGACTTGAAGACCCCTAGGTTGTTGCTATCAGGAAACAAGGACGCCGGCAGGGAATTTCACTCCTTAGCTGTACGCACAATGTAAGTATTTTCAAAACGCTTTGTGCGTATGGGTGGGATATCCACCATGTACCGATGGCACATTGCCGTACGTCTTGTAGTCCGATGATGGAAAGGGCTTGGCGGAATCAAATTGTGCAGTTCCGTCGCGCACTCCCCGAAATGTAACCGATAAAAAACCGACAGGCTGCCAACTCGGCGTCGATGTTCGAGGCTCTGGAGCTTTGAGGCGATCAGTGCATCGTTGCCAATAAGCCTTTTGGCCCGTCTGTCAATCGACTCAAGAAATGCAGACAATAAAGAGGTATGATTCGAGCATGTTCATCAATTAGAATACTACAAGAAAACGTAAAAGTTAACGCCATTCGCAAAACATTCATAGCGCAATACATCAAATTAACGCGTGCACAATGACAGTTAACGATCAAAACACCATCTGCACGAAAAAAAAACTGTTTTAAAAGTAATAAATCAATTATAAATACATTTAAAAACGTAACATATTGTATAAAACTATAAACATATTGTATAAAACTCTAAACATTGCTCTTGAAATGAATTAATAAGATTATATTTAATGCGCGCGCATTTTTGGCAGTCGGCCATTTTCTTTTGGCGGTCCGTCGATTGATTCTGCCGTTCGGAAGGAAGTGATTTATTTTTGGCGCGATTGAGTGTGTGGATGCCTTAACAAGGTCGGCGGGTTATCAATTATTTTTTGCAATGCGTGATTTATACGTTCCTTAATTGTTCCCGATCACGTACCAAAGTACAGTGGTGCCCCAGTGGTAACGGCGGCGACTTACAAGGAGGTCGTGTGTTCGAACCCAGGCAGGTGCTTTACTTTGTGTAAATTATTGTATCACCACTGCTCTAAAAACGGTAAAGGAAAACATCGTGAGGAAACAGGGATGTCTTAGAATCAAAAGTTCGAAGACATGTGACATCCACCAACCCGCACTGGGCCCACGTGCTGGATTAAGGCCCATCCCCTCTCACAAAGAGGAGGCCTGTGTCCCAAAAGTGGCGAAATTAGCGAAGCTCTCGTTTTCTAATGAGCGGCAAGGTAGGTAAATATCGGACGGCGTACGTCTCTGTTTCCTGATAGCTACAACCATCTTTAAAAAGACATGCACGTAAAAGCGTCTGGAGTAAAATAAAAACCTCAAAATACAATAATTAATTAAAACAGGCCGAGCCAACCAAATTATGACCCATCCCAACTGATGGCGCCCGTTCACGAACATGCCACATGGATTGGCACCACTCATCTCAACCATCATGAACCTACTTGTATCATGTTTGTTCAGATAATGTAGTGAGTATAAGATGTCTGGTCGCCAGCGCGGTGCCGAGTGGCGTATGTAACAGATACTTGCTCTTAAGTGGCTGTCCTTTGGTGGTCGCCGTCTCAGCTTGAAGTAGACACTGCTAACTAGTGACTATTTTAGTTAAGAAAGAGATGAGTGTATTTTGAGTTAAGACTGTGTTTGAACTTTTATCTGGTGGCAGGTTAGAGTACTAAGAGGCTCTAGACAAGAGTCATGAGATTAGTAGAGAGATTTAAAGAAATATCCAACATAGCAAAACAATCAGTTGCAGGGATTTTAGAATGTTGCGCTGTAGAGTTACTATCTTATAAAATTATTATTATTTGTATATATAGAATTCCTAAACCTAATTATGAAGTCTTTTATGAAAAATTAGATAATATTTTAACTAAAGTAAAAATCATCTTCAAATAAAAAATCGTCGTGTGTGGTAATTTCAATATTGATGTTTTGAAGAAAAACAAGACTACATTAGAATTTGAGTATTTTCTTATGAAGTATAATCTGAAACTAGCTCTTTATACTCCTACAAGGTTAAGTAGTAACACTTGTATTGATAACTTTGCGCACAACTACAAAAAAAACTGCAAAGCTGAAGTTAAGGATCTGGTTCTTTCAGATCATACGTCTCAAATACTTAAAGTACCTATTAACAAAACTTGTAAACTACAGTATTGGAAAACTAAAAAGCAGGACATAAGCTTGAATAATTTAAAAACTTTTAAAACGCATCTTAGCTCTCTATCATTTATACAAGTTTTCGATTCTATGGACGCAAACAAAGCTTTTGACAATTTCATGGACGATTTCTCTTTTTTATATAAATTATGTTTTCCGGAATAAATTATAACCATCAAAACAAATAAGGAAACAAAATGGGTATCTCGAGGAATAAAAATATGCAGTAAAAATTAACAAAAAATCAAACCGACTTCCAAAACAAAAAACTACAAAGCAAAAAATAAATTTCTTTTCCGAAGTCGGTGTCTTTTGTGCCTACCCATTCTTTCCCGTTTTTCGACACCGACTTCGGAAAAGAAATTTATTTTTTGCTTTGTAGTTTTTTGTTTTGGAAGTCGGTTTGATTTTTTGTTAAAAAGTTTTTATTTTTCTGTTTTTAGTTTTGGTAAGTACCTCCAATTAACATGATTATCATTTATAGCCAAAGTACATCTCATGGCGATTCCAATAAGCCCAAACACGACTAGGATACATTGTTTTATATTAGAGTTCCAGTGCCTACCTTCCGGCTTCATCATCAGATCAGTTCGATGGTGTCATTTTCACCAGTACCATTTATTTATAAGTATTTGCTTCATTATAGTCGGTTAACTATTCGAGATATCTTATGCCCGTGACATATTTAGCATTTAGGAGATTCAGTGGCCATCTGTGGTCTTCTTCATCAGTTCCACTTCACCAAATGATACTTTCTGAGTGCAAATGATTGCATTGTTGATGAAAATACCAAAATCACTATATGTTTGCCTATAATATTTGAGGAGTTCCCTCGATTTCTCTAGGATTCCATCATCAGATCCTGACTTGATGATTATGGGACCAACTAGGAAGTATACCCTTTCAAACAAAAGAAGAATTTTTGAAATCGGTCCAGGCGTCTTTGAGTAATCGGGGAACATACATAAAAAAAAAAAAAAAAAAAAGATTCCGACGAATTGAGAACCTCCTCCTTTTTTTGAAGTCGGTTAAAAAGACAGTTACTTTGGGAATATAGATTAAATTGTGACTCAGTGAAAAAAAAGGTTCTTAAAAACTATACAAAGCTTTATAGAAAAATTATCAAGCTAACACAAAAAGCACAAAATAATCATTATATAAACAACGCCCAAAATAAATCGAAAGCTACCTGGCAAATAATAAATAAAACCAAATTGTGTTTGCCACAGGAGCCTATCATGTGCATTAATAGAGATAATTTGTCGTTTACCCACCCCGCAGACATAGCAAACGAATTTAATAATTATTTTATTGATGACATTGAAAATTATTTAATAACTGACATCAAATTGAACAGTATTAATTTTCATAATCAGACACTGAATTCCTTATTTATGCAACCTGTTACAATTGACGACATAATAAAAATAATTTCCAGCCTAAAAAACACAAGTACTGTAGGATACGATGGCGTTTCTACTAAAGTCATAAAATTCATTAAAGACATAATAGCACCTAATTAACTTGTGTATTGCTGATGGCATATTTCCAGACAAGCAGGAAAAAGTTATAATAAAACCTTTATTTAAAAGAGATGACAAAACAAATTTAAAAAACTATAGACCTATTGCAAAAATTCCAATTTTTTCAAAAATTATTGAGAAGGTCATATATAATTCTCTTTACGCATACTTCGAAAAATATGATTTATTTTGTAATGAACAAAAGGGGTTCCGTAAGAATACTACAGTTAATATGGCACTCTTTGACCTATTAACTAACATCATGTCATCTGTAGATAACAGAAATCCAGTATGTGCGATTTATACTGATATGACCAAGGCTTTTGACTATGTGGACCATGAGATTCTGTTACACAAGCTACATAGTTATGGTGTAAGAGGGAACATCCTTCAGCTGGTAGAATCGTACTTGAGAGATAGACAACAATGCGTAGAAGTTTCTAGAATTTTTCCAAAGAGTAAATTAGAGACAATAATTATATGTATCTAAACCGAGGAATATAAAATATGGTGTGCCACAAGGTAGTGTACTTGGACCGCCATTTTTTTTAATATACATCAACGATCTCCCGAAAGTAACACTAAATAAAATGGTTCTTTTTGCGGGTGACAGAGCTGTAATCAAGTGTACTAATAAAAATGATTACGAGCAAGACATAAATACCACTTTACAAAATATAATAAATTGGTTAAATAATAATAATTTTGTAATAAACCTAAATAAGACAAAAATAATGCATTTTCATCAGCGTAGTGAATACCCAAATGTTCATATTGATTACCAAGGCTGTCATGTTGAGGAAGCAAATGAGGCTAAGTTCTTAGGAATAGTGATCGACAGCAAACTTACTTGGAAACCTCATATTGAAGTCGTTTGCAAAAAACTTAGCAAATCTGCATATGCTCTCTTTCAACTATCAAAAAAAGTCAACAGTCAGGCTCTTCTAACAGCCTACCATGGACTAGTTGCTTCTGTTCTGAGGTATGGTATTGTTTTCTGGGGGCAGTCTACCGATAAGGAACTGGTATTTAGAATGCAAAAGAGATGTATAAGGTCAATGATAGGTCTAAAAACAACAGATAGCTGTCTTTACTATTTTAAGTCTTTAAAAATTTTAACATTTCCGTCCTTGTACATTTTGGAAACAGCTCTGTTTGTAAAAAACAATCCAAAATTATTTAAAAAACTGTCGGAAGTCAGAAGAAATCCAATACGAACTCAATATCTAAACCAGGTGTGTCATGTGAAATGTAAAACCGCGCTTATGCAGAAAAGTTTTTTTGGTATTGCCCCACGCATTTATAATAAAGTACCTAATGTAATAAAAATATGACTGTAATAAATTTTAAAAGGGCGCTAAACGCAATATGAATTGAGAAATGTTATTACAAAATTGAGTACTTCCTCAATGATGAATCGTTGACTGTTTGACTTATTTCATTATTGTTATAGCTGCATCCAAGTATCCTGATTGACATACTTATTATTTTGTTTTGACATCATTGTGATAAATTTTTACTAGTGTAACCAGTCCGACATTTATACATAACATTTATTTAACTAAATTTGACATTTATGATTTCTTATGATTTGACATTTATCTTTATTCATATTGTATTTTTTTAATTTGATTTAAATTTCGAATTGAATATTATTTGCATGCCCATGCGTCGGTAGAATATGGAGGACTATATTATGTAAAAAAGAACATCTATGTATCAATTACCCATGTTTGAAAAGAAATAAATGATTTATGAGATGACAGTAATGACGATGGTCTAAATGCCAAAATGTTAGGGATTGACCTCGTGACATTTCGATAGTGTTTGATAATCCCATACATTTATGACATTTGTTCAATCGCTATCGTGGTGGCCCAGTGGTAATGGCCCCAATTTACGGGTCGTAGGTCGTGTGTCCGAATAAATGTCAGAAGCAAAAATTGTGTAAAGGAAGAGCAGTTAGTGGTAACCCAGTGGTAACGGCCCCAATTTACGAGTCGTAAGTCGTGTGTCTGAATAAGGCAGTAGCAAAAATTGTGTAATGAAAGAGCAGTTAGTGTTGGCCCAGTGGTAATGGCCCCGATTTACCCGGTTTGAACCCAGACAGCAACCGTAAACTATCTATCTAAAGTAAGATTGAAAATAACCCAAGTTATGACCCATCACAACTGATTGCGCCCGTTCGCGAACATGATGCATGGATTGGCACCACTCATCTCAACCATCATGAACCTACTTGTATCATGTTTGTTCAGATAATGTAGTGAGTATAAGATGTTTGGTCGCCAGCGCGGTGCCGAGTGGCGTATGTAACAGATACTTGCTCTTAAGTGGCTGTCCTTAGGTGGTCGCCGTCTCAGCTTGAAGTAGACACTGCTAACTAGTGACTATTTTAGTTAAGAAAGAGATGAGTGTAATTTGAGTTAAGACTGTGGTGGAACTTTTTCTGGTGGCAGGTTAGACTACTAAGAGGCTCTAGACAAGAGTCATGAGATGACAGCAATGACGATGGTCTAAATTCCGAAATGTAAGGGATTGACCTCGTGACGATTCGATAGCGTTTGATATTCCCATACATTTATGACTTTTGTTCAATCGCTATCGTGGTGGCTCTGTGATAATGGCCCCAATTTACGGGTCGTAGGTCGTGTGTCCGAATAAGGCAGTAGCAAAAATTGTGTAATGAAAGAGCATTTAGTGTTGGCCCAGTGGTAATGGCCCCGATTTACGGGTCGCAGGCCCGAGGTTCGAACCCAGACAGCAACCGTAAACTATCTATCGAAAGTAAGATTGAAAATAACCGAAGTTATGCCCCATCCCAACTGATAGCGCCCGTTCGCGAACATGATGCATGGATTGGCACCACTCATCTCAACCATCATGAACTTACTTGTATCATGTTTGTTCAGATAATGTAGTGAGTATTAGATGTCTGGTCGCCAGCGTGGTGCCGAGTGGCGTATGTAACAGATACTTGCTCTTAAGTGGCTGTCCTTAGGTGGTCGCCGTCTCAGCTTGAAGTAGACACTACTAACTAGTGACTATTTTAGTTAAGAAAGAGATGAGTGTAATTTGAGTTAAGACTGTGGTGGAACTTTTTCTGGTGGCAGGTTAGACTACTAAGAGGCTCTAGACAAGAGTCATGAGATGACAGCAATGACGATGGTCTAAATTCCGAAATGTAAGGGATTGACCTCGTGACGATTCGATAGGGTTTGATATTCCCATACATATATGACTTTTGTTCAATCGCTATCGTGGTGGCCCTGTGATAATGGCCCCAATTTACGGGTCGTAGGTCTGTGTCCGAATAAGGCAGTAGCAAAAATTGTGTAATGAAAGAGCAGTTAGTGTTGGCCCAGTGTTAATGGCCCCGATTTACGGGTCGTAGGCCCGAGGTTCTAACCCAGACAGCAACCGTAAACTATCTATCTAAAGTAAGATTGAAAATAACCCAAGTTATGACCCATCCCAACTGATTGCGCCCGTTCGCGAACATGATGCATGGATTGGCACCACTCATCTCAACCATCATGAACCTACTTGTATCATGTTTGTTCAGATAATGTAGTGAGTATAAGATGTCTGGTCGCCAGCGCGGTGCCGAGTGGCGTATGTAACAGACACTTGCTCTTAAGTGGCTGTCCTTAGGTGATCGCTGTCTCAGCTTGAAGTAGACACTGCTAACTAGTGACTATTTTAGTTAAGAAAGAGATGAGTGTAATATGAGTTGAGACTATGGTTGAACTTTTTTCTGGTGGCAGGTTAGAGTACTAAGAGGCTGTAGACAAGAGTCATGAGATGACAGCAATGACGATGGTCTAAATCCAAAAATGTAAGGGATTGACCTCGTGAAATTTCGAAAGCGTTTGATGTTCCCATACATATTTGTGATTTTTTCAATCGCTATCGTGGTGGCCTAGTGGTAACGGCCCCGATTTACAGGTTGTAGGTCGTGGTTTCGAATATGGCAGAAGCAAAAATTGTGTAAAGGAAGAGCAGTTAGTGGTAGCCCAGTGGTAATGGCCCCGTTTTATGGGACGTAGGTCGTTTGTTTGAACACGGTAGTAGCAAAAATTGTGTAAAGGAAGAGCAGTTAGTGGTGGCCCAGTGGTACGGTAACGGCCCGGATTTACGGGTCGTAGGTCGTGGGTTCTAATATGGCAGTAGCAAAAATTCTGAGAAAGAGCAGTTAGTGGTGGCCCAGTGGCAACGAGCCCGATTTACGATTCGTTTGTTCGAATATGGCAGAAGCAAAAACTGTGTACAGGAAGAGAAGTTAGTGGTGGCCCAGTGGTAGCGGTTCCGTTTTACGGGTCGTAGGTCGTGGGTTCGAATATAGCAGTAGCAAAAAATGTGTAAAGAAAGAGCAGTTAGTGTTGGCCCAATGGTTATGGCACCGATTTACGGGTCGTAGGTCGTGGGTTCAAACACGGTAGTAGCAAACATTGTGTGAAGGAAGAGCAGTTAGTGATGCCCAGTGGTAACGGCCCCGATTTACGGGTCGTAGATCGTGGGTTTAAATACGGTAGTAGCAAAAATGGTGTACAGGAAGAGCACTTAGTGGCGGCCCAGTGGTAACGGCCCCGATTTACTTTTCGTAGGTCGTAGGTTCGAACCCAGACAGGCGCTTTACTTTGTTTAAATTATTACATCACCACTGCTCTAATAACTGTGAAGGAAAATATCTCGAGGAAACTGGCATGTCCTAGAAATTTCGAAGACATGTGACATCCATCAACCCGCACTAGGCCCGCGTGGTGGATTAAGGCCCTCTCTTACAGATAGGAGGACTGTCCCAGCAGTGGGAACATTAAAAAGGCTGATGATGATTTGAATAAATAGGTAATACCTCTCTATTTCTGATTAGAATAGAGGCAGGTATTCCTCCTCATAGTTCGTCGCTGAACTAACTAGATTGTTAGTTTCAAAACTAAACCAGCGAAGCAGAATATCTATTGTTTTCATTTTACCGTAACTATGCACTATACAGTAATCTAAACTTTAGTTCTAACTAATATAAGTATCGTCTACCACGTCAAAGGTAACACTTGATATACCGAAACCACCCTTATTGCCTTGCCATAAAGCTGTTGTCATCATTTGCGTAGCCTTTTGCGAAGTATGTGTGGGTCGACTTCCGTTTAACCAGATAAAGCAGAATACCAGTATTTTACATTGGGCAACTGCCTATGTGATCTACACAACCCAATTAGTGTATTTGCATATAGGTATTTAATTTTTTTAGAATATTCAATTGTATATATATGTTTTATTAGTGAGATACACAAAATTACTTGTCTGTTACGTTCCTACTCCAGGGCAAAATTCTCTTCAAATTCATTTATTTTCCAGAATGTAGGTTTACAAAGTATGATCTTAAATCTATGATGGTCTCTTTACATTCTACCACTAAATATGGTGTACAAATATTTAATTTTAGCTTTTACTAACATCTAAACTTATCTATACCAATATTATAAAGAGGAAAGATTGTTTTGTTTGTCTGATTGTTTGTGTGTTTGTACCGAATAGGCTCCAAAACTACTGGACCGATTTCAAAAATTCTTTCACCGTTGGGAAGCTACTCTATCCCCGGGTGACATAGGCTACTTTTTATCCCTGTATTACCACGGGAACGGGAACTACGCAGGTGAAACCGCGAGGCGTCCTCTAGTCTTTATTAAATTAAGAAAATAGACAGTACTAACTTAAATACCTCATGCATTATGTTTTTTATGGAACGAATTAATTAATTGATCAGAGTTACATTAATAAACCTATGTCAGTTCAAATAATTTCAGATTAAGAACATTTACAGTTATAAATTATTGTAAATTTAATTGATAATGTCATAACTGTTATAAAAAATAAACAGTAACAACAAAAAGACCTCATGCATTAGGCTTTTTATGCAACAAATTAATTAATTGATGTCAGATTTACATTATTATACCTATGTCACTTCAAACAATGTCAGATCAAGAATACAATTATAAAATATTGTAAATTTAAAATAAGTTATGTTAAGGAGCTCCGTTACCGTAACCGAAATGATCGGATATCCGAAATAAACATTTATCCGTAACCGCAACTGAATCCGAAATAAAAGTTACGGATAATTTCGGATGGGGGCGGAGTCTAAATGAGACACATATTCATATTGTGCAATTCCAACAATATTACATACATACGTGTCGAATTGATTACCTCCGTTTTTCTGAAGTCGGTAAAACAATCTTTATTTTCAGCAAAAATACATACAGGACATTTACAAGAACTGTTATCATAGACGTGCAGTTACCTGTACATCTAACTAGTCAGTGACGTCCGGCTCTAAACTATGTTACAAAAGAGGGGTAGATGCTAGGGGGAGGGGTGAAGGGGAGGCATAACTACTAATAATACCTTGCAGGTTTAAAAAGACAGGTTGAATAATTAATATGGGCGGGACGTGAGATTCTTTGTGTCGGCTTTCTTTTTCGTGTTGGTTTTGCCTCAAAAGGTAAAGCATGGAGAAAACAAAGACCTCTTTTTTCACGGAGATGCTAAGCTTAAGCTTAATTGATTGGAAGAATCCTATTTGGTCCGTCAGTTTTATGTTCAGTTTTATTTTCTAGTTTGTTTTTCAAATATTGGACACGTATTTTTTTTCTTTAGACACTTAAACAAACATTACGTTAAGACAGTGCTTTGTTTCGTATGGCGATACGTCTTTGTTCACTTTTTACCCGACTGCCGAAGGAGGATTATATGTTTATCATTATCAGTCGATGAATGTATGTATCGTGTATGTAAGAATGTATGTAAGTGGCGTTCTAGAGACCAAACGTATTGTCCGATTTTGATGAATCTTACGTCAATCGATTCGTCTCAATCTTGCGAGTGTCACTGGCTAAATTAAAAATGCAAAATAAAAAAATGGCGACTTTTGGGCGCCATATTGTGTGGGCCTAATTTTTTTTCTTCCTAACCCATGTCCCCACATAATTATCAAAATAAAGGATTTTAAGAGGTGATTTAAAAATAGGTATTTTAATCATATGTACATAATTCGAAAAAAAGTGCTAACTAAAAAGATAGGTATAAATAAAAAACATAATTCAAAAATCAAAAAACCCGACTGCTTAAGAATCGAACTAAAAAGACGTATAAAAAGAAGAAAAGCATGCTGTGCAGTCGAAGGATACATTTGATTTTGGTCAGCCAGCTCGCGAATATGTGTAAGCAGTCGGGTTTTTTTTTATCTAGTAGTGACGTCAGAAGTTTCCACCCCCGAAGATGGATTTTCTCTATAACTAGAAAAAGTTGTTCAGTTGAAACTTGCAACACGTGGAATGCTATAATAAGATGAATGACAAAAGCTTTATTATTTTCTCTATTATTGTCTAACTGGTGCAATAGTTAAACTCTTTTCTAATGAAAAGTGCATTAATTATAATGATAGTTGAACGCTATCCCCAGTCCGTTAGTGAGAAGAGCACGTGCGTTTGTCTTCGTGTCCTGAATGTTAATGATCACGATCTACAGGTTGATGGACGAACTACTTAATTGTGAAGATCTTGATGTTAGATAGCTACAGGTTTTATAAATAAATGTTGAGCCTTGAGATGCTTCGCAATGACGAATAATACCTGTAGCTATCTACCCTAGCTAGCTAGCTTCCCTGCCTTTGACGAATAATACCTGTAGCTATCTACCCTAGCTAGCTAGCTTCCCTGCCTTTGACGAATAATACCTGTAGCTATCTACCCTAGCTAGCTAGCTTCCCTGCCTTTGACGAATAATACCTGTAGCTATCTACCCTAGCTAGCTAGCTTCCCTGCCTTTGACGAATAATACCTGTAGCTATCTACCCTAGCTAGATAGCTTCCCTGCCTTTGACGAATAATACCTGTAGCTATCTACCCTATCTAGCTAGCTTCCCTGCCTTTGACGAATAGGTTACTGAATAGGGTTCTGTTGGTTTGTAAAAATTATGAATACGGATATTTATGAATTAGAAAGATAAGCTATAATGTAATAAGAAAAGAAGATGTAGTGACTAAAATAAAAGAGTATACTAAGATGGTTTGGTCATGTTGAGAGGATGAACGAAAGGCGACTAACGAAAAGTAATTTACAAGGCAGACGTGAATGGAAACGCCGGGAGGGGACGCCCTAGAAAGACCTTATTATATATATAATTATATAGACCTTATTGGTTATGAACTTCAGAAAGGACAGGTGCGCAGTACTCATTCATACATCTAGATGTATGAATGTGAGTGAAGCATAAGAGAATAAACAATTTTATTATTATTATTTGTGGACAATGTTGAGGGTTACATGTGTAGTAACATAAATATGAAAAAGAATATAAATGTATTTCTAAGTATTGTACTAATTTAAGAATATCTAGTTAAGCTTGGCATGTAACTGTTTTTTGTCCCTAACAAATAAAATGAAAAATCATCTAGATGTATTGTAGTTACGGATGATTTTATACATACATACATAAACTCACGCCTTTTTCCCATGGGGGTAGGCAGAAACTACAGAACGCCACCTGCTACGATCCTTACATACTTCTTTTGCTTCACTCACATTCATACATCTAGTCATACACACACGCCGGTTATGAGTACTGCGCACCTGGCCTGATGATGATTGATGATGATGATGATTTTATGTGTGCGTTAATATAATAAATAATACTTACCTATAAGTGTATCAAGCAAAAAAACCGGCGATTATATAATAATATACGATTTATGACGTATAAAAAAAAACTACTAACTACTCTCGTTCAAACCAATTTTCGGTGGAAAATTACATGGAAATGTACATCATATATTTGTTTTTAGTTTTATCATTCTCTTATTTTAGAAGTTCATGGGGGGGCGGGGACACATTCGCGCAAACTACAATATAATTTTTGAAGAACTATCCATAGACACTACACATAAGGATTTCATGAAAAAAAAAATGAGTTTCAGTTCTAAGTATGGGGAACTCCCAAAACTTTATTGTTTTTTTTTTCTATTTTTGTGTGAAAATCTCAATGCTGTTCACAGAATACATCTACTTACCAAGTTTCAACAGCATAGTTCTTATAGTTTCGGAAAAAAGTGGCTGTGACTTACGGACGGACAGACAGACAGACTGACATGACGAATCCATATGGGTTCCGTTTTTTGCCATTTGGCTACGGAACCTTAAAAATGGTACCTATATAGAAGACTAGCGGACGTCTCTCGGTTTCACCCGCGTAGTGCCTGTTCCCGTGGAAATACAGGGATAAAAAGTAGTCTATGTCACCCGGGGATAGTGTAGCTTCCCAACGGTGAATGAATTTTTACAATCGGTGCAGTAGTTTTTAAGTTTATTCGTTACATACAAAAATAGAAATCTTTCCTTTTTATAATATTAATAGATATAGAAGTATCCTGACACGATTCCTAAAGACTTGGATTTCAACTTACTTAACAGTCATTTTTCTACTTCGCCCGTATTTGATAGGGCTACCAAAGCAACTACGCTTAGTTATCTTTCAAATATTCCGATACCTGATTATTCCCCTTTTGTCTTAAGTCAATTCACTGCCTGTGATGTTAAAAAGAGTATTGTATCGATTACATCCAACGCTGTTGGTAGTGACTGTGTCAGCCGTAAGATGATCATCCCCATCCTTGATAACATTATCCCTGTCATCCTTTACATCCTCAATTTCTCTATTTCCAGTGGTGTCTTCCCACAATCCTGGAAAGATGCCCAAATTATTCCTTTACCCAAAAAATCTCATCCTACATCTTTTTCTGACTATCGTCCCATTTCTATTCTTCCTTTCCTATCCAAAGTCCTTGAAAAACTTGTCCACCATCAACTCAGCACGTTCCTTACCAAACACAATCTGCTAAATCCTTTCCAATCTGGTTTTCGACGCGGACACAGCACTACCTCAGCACTTGTACACATTACGGACGATATTAGGTCAGGCATGGAAATGGGAAAGTTAACGGTACTTGCTCTGCTTGATTTTAGCAATGCCTTCAATACCGTTGATTACGACATTATGCTTGGCGTCCTAAGCTCTTTTAACATATCTCCTCCGGTAATTGACTGGTTTCGTAGTTACCTGTTTGGCCGCCGGCAGCGTATTTGCACTGATGAATATTTCTCATCTTGGTGTCACACCACTGCCGGTGTGCCGCAGGGTGGTGTTTTATCTCCTCTCCTCTTCGCGCTCTTTATTAATGCTATCACTCAACGACTTTCTTCTTTCTACCACCTGTATGCTGATGATCTCCAGATTTATACCCAAGCCGCTCTTGGAGAGTTACAAGAAGCCATTGAGACGATTAATATGGACCTGGCTCGAATAGGTGACTGGAGTGCTGAGTTTGGGTTGAAGATTAATCCGACGAAGACTCAGGTGACTGTTGTTGGTAGTTCCCGGACTGTCCCTAGAATTGATTGGTCGACGCTTCCCCAGGTTTCTTTCAACAACACTATTATTCCTATAGCTAACACTGTGAAGAACTTGGGGATTTATATCGACAGCACTCTTGCCTGGACCAAACAACTGCAGGAAGTCAGTCGTAAACTGTTTGCTTCTGCAGGCTCCCTGAGACGTCTACGTAATTTTCTTCCCATCGCCACTAAAATTGCGATAGCACAATCTCTTCTTCTCCCTATCCTGGACTATGCTGATGCCAGCTATCTCGATCTAACCCAAGACCAATTGGACAAGCTTGAGCGACTTCAAAATCTCTGTATCAGATTCATATTTGGCTTGCGCAAGTATGATCACGTTTCTGAATTTCGTACTAAGCTCAAATGGCTTCCTATTCGCCTTCGCCGGAATGCCCACATACTTTCTTTGCTTTATAACGTGCTATTTAATCCTTTTACTCCTTTTTATCTCAAAGAACGCTTTCAGTTCCTCTGTGACACCCATTCTAGGTCCTTGAGGTCATCGGAAAATCTTAAATTAAATATTCGTATGCATTCCACTTCCTTTTTTGACAAATCTTTCACCATTCAAGCGGCTCGGTTGTGGAATGTATTACCAATTGAAATAAGACGTGCTCAAACACTGCCAACGTTTAAGAAAATGGTAAAAGAGCATTACCTGTCACTATAATTTTTGTTCTTCTCCTTTCTCTGTTAGATATGTATTAGTATATTATATAATATTGTATGTATGTATTGTATGTTATTATGTCTAAGTAATATTATTTAAGTATTTAATTTTGTACACTGACAGCCCTAAATTCTTCTCCTATCGTGCAGTCCATCCAAAGGTTGTCTGTAAGAGATTGCGCTGTGCGATAAGACCGCCCATTGTACACTTGTTTTTGTGAATGTTTTCCTGTACATATTTTGTGGTGTACAATAAAGTATATAATAAATAAATAAATAAATATAGATAATTAAATTATGATCTTATTTAACAGACACAGTGGTCACGATCATAAAAATTATCTTTATATCTATATATATTAAACGGTTTATTTCAAATCTAGTTCATCAGTTTTTTTTTAATCTAGAAATTGTGACTATCAGATTTTCTTCTAAAATCCACCACAATAAACTTTGTTACAACGAAATGCCATGACCATATTTTGGCCACAGATTTAACAGCTAAAATAAATAAAAACCAAAGCAGTCTTCCACGGCTCTTTCATTCACCCCGCAACCTCGACACATAACCAACAAAACTGCGTTAATTAATTAATAATGTTCATTAAGGAGTCCATTAATTACCCCCGGTTGACCCCTGATGTACGCGGGGGGAGTCGCGGTATGAGCTAAAGACTTTTATGTGTGACATATTTTATTCAGGGAAATATGAGTTGATGGACCGTGGTGCTGGGGCGGAATTAGTGTCACTTTTAATGCACGTTTGGTTGTTATAAAATGGAAGATTTTTTTGTTGGTCTGTTTGTGAGTGTAAGGGAGACTGGTGTGAGTCTACGGGAGGCTTGGTTCATAAAAAATATAAAGCCAAAAAAACAACTTCGGTTGATTTAAAAAAAACATTTTTACAAAAAAATACTACCGACTTCCAAATAACAAAACTATTTGGGTGTAGGTTGAACAGGGTGTAAACTCCCACAAACCTCCTTAGAAAGGGGAGGATTCTCCGACCAGACGGGTGTAGTGTCTGGTCCGGGCAACTGCCCAACGGTTGTTATCGGACTGTTGTATGTGTTCTAATCGCGCCGAAAACTATACTTGCGCGATGCAGGATTTGTGTGACATCATGTCATTAGTTCGTTAGCGGCGGCGTTGGTGCCGCTACAATTACAAAGTAAAATATAACTTTGTTTTTGGATGTCGGTGTCTTTGGTAGGTATCAATTTTATGCGTTATGGACAGCGACTTCCAAAAATAAAGTTATTTTTCACTTTGTAGTTTTGTTATTTGGCAGTCGGTAGTATTTATTTGTAAAAAGTTATTAAATATTTCACTTTTTAGTTGTACCTACATCATAGGCAAGTAGTTACGTAAGGTACCTATAATGCCAGAATAGATTACCCGAATATCATGAAACTGAACATAACCGGTGAAATGATAGTGTACCAAGGTGAACAGTACACATCTGCGTACCCCTTTAGAGCGTACTGGCGTGATGTTCTGTTATGAAATGGTATACACAATAAACAGACATGCGATTGCAGCATTTCCGAGAGATTTTCCGTTATTTATTGAAGAGTTCTGTTGTAGGTATATCTCCGAAGTTCTTCATCAGATCTTCACCAAATTAAAATGGGACCAATTTTGGAACATACTCTTTCAAACAAAAAATAATTTTCAAAATCGGTCCACAGTTGACGGAGATATCGGTGAACATAAATAAAAAAGAAATCCCTACTGCTTAAAAAGCAAACTAAAAAAAAAAGAGGTAAAACAGGAAGCAGTCGGGTGTTTTGTTTTTTTTATTTATAACTATTAAAAATTATATTCGTTTAAACATATAAGTGTTATATATTTTTGAAACCACCTCTTAAAATCCTTTATTTTGATACCCCACACGATGGGTTTGGAAGAAAAAAAAATTGTTTCCCCACAATATGGCGCCCAAAAGCCGCCAATACTTTCCAATTTTAATGTAGCCAGTGACACTTGCGGGTTAAGACGAATCGATTGACGTAAGAATCTTCAAAATCGGCCAACGCGTTTGGCCTATAGAACGCCACATAGGAACAAACATACATACATATATGTTTTATATATTTTTTAAAAGAGTACGTATGGTTTCATAGTAGTTTCAAGTATGGTAGTATAGTTACGGTAGTTTCTTGTGCGTTCTTCTCCATAACAAGCTTCTTTCCGAATGCACGGTAGAATCAATTTTTATTCCTTGTAAATTTTAATGTATATAACGTTCAAAAGTGCCGCTTGGTGGCCTAGTTAATAAAATATATTTGTCTTTGTCTACATACATACCCTCCTTCGGCAGTGGGGTAAAAATAGAAACTGCGCAGGGTCTTGCAGCCAACTTCAGCGATACAAAGATCCGCTGTGGCTAGTATACCCGACTACGGCGAAGCCTAAAGGAAGGGTTATGATTTTAGCAGTCTATGTATATTTGCGTATGTTCCTCCGTAGTGCCTAAACTATTCATTCGATTTTGACGAATAAGGTGTAAATCGATTCGTTATTATAGCCCGCGTACCATAGGATAAAAATACCATAGGATAAAAATACCATAGAATAAAAATAGTAATACCATAGTATAAATATAGTCGGGTTACAGTTTTTATTAACATTTTTGCTTGTTGTGACAAATTCTCATGGAGTATCCATTTTCTGTCATTCTCAGTATCCATTTATTGTAATTAAAGGTTATATTCTACCCGTGTGCCAATTTTCATTTGAATGTATTCAGCCGATGAAGCTGTTTTTTAGGGTTCCGTACCCAAAGGGTAAAAACGGGACCCTATTACTAAGACTCCGCGGTCCGTCTGTCTGTCTGTCCGTCTGTCACCAGGCTGTAAAAACAGAATAAAATATTTTTTTAAGTGGGGCTCCCATACACAAAACGTGTTTTTTGCCGTTTTTTGCGATACTGGTACGGAACCCTTCGTGCGCGAGTCCGAATCGCACTTAGCCGGTTTTTTTTAAATCTAAATGATAGGGTAGTAGGTTTATTAAAAAAGAAAGTATATGTAGCTTATTCTTCGAAAGTTTTGACTCGTATTTTCATTCCACTTGGTAACCGTCTGAAAAATATACTCAAACAAGATTTCGACAAGTAGACAAGAAGAACGTGGTAAATATTCTGCACACTTAAATATTGCACGAAGCTTACATATCGTTTTTAAAACTCCTTTTGTATTCATACAAAATTGATGCTCTCAACATCGGAAACTTTCGGCAAAATGCGGGCGAAGTTTGAGATAGGGATGTCCAAAATTGTTATTACTCGACTCTGTGGAATATACGGAAGTATATTTTGTAGGGACTCGCTTATGGAGGATATAATTTTCGCTTTTATTTCAGTTTGTAAATTGTTTCTTGGTTGTTATTTGTATTTGTAATGCGAAGGGTTTAAATTGTCGTGTTTGTATCGTAAAGTGTAGTTGTAGTTGGAAGTTTACAATTATAGCAAACAAGTTACATCATTCATCATCATCATTTCAGCCGAAAGACGTCCACTGCTGGACATAGGCCTCCCCCAGGCGTCGCCACATTGACCGATCCCGTGCGTCTCGCATCCAGCGCCTGCCCGCAACCTTAACCAGGTCATCAGTCCACCTAGTGGGAGGCCTTGCAATGTATCGTATTCCGGTTCGCGGTCGCCATTCCAGAACTTTTCGGCCCCATCGGCCATCCGTTCTGCGAGCAATGTGCCCTGCCCACTGCCACTTAAGTTTGGCAATTCTTCGGGCTATGTCGGTAACTTTGGTTCTCCTGCGGATATCATCATTTCTGACGTGATCACGCAAGGAAATTCCGAGCATAGCCCTCTCCATTGCCCTTTGGGTGACTTTGAGCTTTCTGATAAGGCCCATTGTGAGCGACCACGTCTCGGTCCCATAGGTGATCACTGGCAACAAACACTGGTCATAGACTTTTGTCTTGAGACACTGCGGTAAATTGGACGAGAAGATACCACGCAACTTCCCGAACGCCGCCCAGCCGAGTCGGATTCGACGGTTGACCTCTTTCTCGAAATTGGACCTACCCAACTGGACCGTTAAAACAAGTTACATATTAATATTTTCGAAGTTTTCTCGGCATGACATTAGGTTTCAAGCTAGTCTTAAACAAAGTGTGGAGTCCAAGAGGATTACTTAGTTTTAAGATAAGTTTTTACAACCCGTTTTTACATTTTGAAGAGTTACCGAGGAAATAAATCTTAACATAATATTATCAGCTATCAATCATTTACAATTTTAGACAAATCATTCATTCATAACTCTAAATATAATAGTACCTAAATTACTGAATATACTGTACCTACTTTACCATTTATATATACCAAAACTATTTACTTTCATTTAAACAAGGGACAAAAAATGTGGCATGCGAACTTCAACTGATCATGGTAGGTATGCATTTGTTTATTGTCTATTTTGAATCGAAATTCTGCTCAACTAATAGATTCTTAATACAAATTATCTACAGAAAATTTAAATGAGGAATCTGGGCCACCATCTTCCATGGCCCACCTGGAAATCTTTAAATCGACTTCGAAGCCAAGTGGGTCGCTGCAGGCACAACTTAGTTAGATGGTGGTACTCCAATGACCCGCAGTGCGATTGCGGAGCTACGTCCCAAACAATACCCCACCTCTTATCGTCCAAGACCTTTGTGAAGCAAATAAAAACGCTATTGCCGAAGCTGAATTCTGGTCAAAACGTATATAATTGAGGAATCAATACGGCGAAGAAGAAGAAGAATTAAGAATCTGAAGTCTATGTTTATAAAGTTTTTTTATAAATAAAGCAAATAGTGTTATTTGAGGAGGAGCTCGTGGCAAAATAATAACAGCCGCACGGGTCGATCTTCAAGGTTAAGCAACGCTTGACGAGGTCGGTCCGTGGATGGGTGACCATTTTCAACATACCGAGTTTCCTCCGTGCCTCGGAAAGCACGTTAAGCCGTTGGTCCCGGCTGTCATTTGAAGACCTTTGACAGTCGTTACGGGTAGTCAGAAGCTTGAGATCTTGACACCAGTCTTGCCAAGGGGTACCGTGTTACCCAGTTACTGGGTTGTGGAGGTCAGATAGGCAGTCGCTCCATGTAAAACACTGATACTCAGCTGAATCCGGTTAGACTGGAAGCCGACCCCAACATAGTTGGGAAAAGGCTAAGCAGATTGAGTGTTATTTCAAAATAGATAAAAACAAATGAATATTATCGAATTCAGTCACAACAAACTGTTCTATTTTTTACGACATTCCACAAGACATGGCGCTAAAATGTTTTTGATCACAGTACGACAAAGAATTCCTTTCCTACCTATTTAAAGAATCTCTTAGATCCCATTATATGTTTGCATCAAAAATATTAACGCTGGATCAATTAAATTCTTTGTCAAAGAAAATCTTTGAAGTCGTTAATGAGTATTTTTTAAGATTTCTGCTTTATAATATGACATTAATTGCAATTAGGAAAGAGGGCTTTGATTTGAATGTAAACAGACTAATTTATCATTTCTTTGTTATCGTCTGAAGGTTGATTTATGATAGAAATTAGGGGCATATGAGGTATTTACATTCCTCGGTATTACATAATTATACAATGATTAAATACAAATCAAGTTTATTAAGCAAATAAAACAATTTAGAATTATCTTGGGGGTCATAAGATAAAGATGAAGGAAAAATTGATATAACTGAAAACCTCTGACGATGTCTCGGTGAACTATACCTATTATTTCAATTACACCGTTAAATGCTTAGTTTATTTTTAGGGTTCCGTACCCAAAGGGTAAAAACGAGGCCCTATTACTGAGACTTCACGGCCGTCTGTCTGTCTGTGCCTGTCTGTCTGTCCGTCTATCGCCAGGCTGTATCTCATGAACCGTGATAGCTAGACAGTTGAAAATTTCCCAGATGATTTATTTCTGTTGCCGCCATAACAACAAATACTTAAAACAGAATTAAATAAATATTTAAGTGTGGCTTCCATACAACAAACATGATTTTTTTGCGATAGTGGTAGGGAACCCTTCGTGGGCGAGTCCGACTCGCACTTGGCCGTTTTTTTTTATGTATGAAGGCTTGGTCTAAAAAAAGCCTTGTAAAATACCTTGTGTTTTTCTTTCAAAGTAGCTTCCCGTCCAAGTAATAAGAAGTACAATAGGACCTGGTTACAAAACCTATTCAAGAATTTGAACTACATATCACGTAAATCGGATAAATGTCTCAGACAAAGTCGTCTCGTTTTATAACAAGTTACGAAGATAAAAATATTCTCTATCATAAAAATAAATGAGAATTTTCATGCAAGTAGAAACATAAAGATAAAAGATGAAATGGAGTCTCAATAAATTCCTTTCAGTTCATAAGAATGTTCCTTTGTGCAGCGCTGCGGCCAGTAAATCCTTTTTAGCGATGTATTAGGTCAACTTTCTTTTGCCGTTAATCTTAGCTTTTTTACCCGACTGCCAAAGGAGGGTAATGTGTTTATTAGTCTATGTATGTATGTATGTTTTAATGCGTTGGCCAATTTTGATGATTCTTACGTCAATCGATTCGTCTTAACCTTGCGAGAGACCGGCTACATTAAATTTGAAAATAGAAATTTAGCGGATTTATGGCGCCAATTGAGAGGGTCCAATTTTTTTTCCAAACCCATCGCGTGGTTTAACAAAATAAACAGTTTTAAGAGTTGATTTCAAAAATATATAACACGTATATGTTTTAATGTACCTGAAACGAAATAAAATTAAGTTATAAATAAAATAAAAAAATATGGTTTTGGTCAGCCATCTCGCGAATGTGCTTGATTTTCTTCTTGTTGACGTCTTTTTGATTCGCTTGGGTTTTTGATTTTCTGAATTTACTTTCTTTTTGTTGAATATTTTATGGTTACTTAGATGTGTCATGTTTAATTGTGTTTTATAAGACAATTATTGTAATAAAAAATCTCCTAGAAAATCATTATTAAGTATAGATTGGAGATGTACACGCACAAGACCTGTCTGTGGCCGCACTTGGGGGAGGCTTATGTTCAGGTTAATGATAAGGTATACGTGGTTGTATAATTATATATTTTTGATGCATTAACAATACACAAATCCGTAGTACGGGTATTGCAGCCTGTGCAACAATGTTGTATCGCTACGTAACACTACGCCACAAGCCATCATTCCGAGCCCTCATATAGTTAAAAATCCTTTAAAATGGAGGAATTTGAAATTATATTTTCTTGGGTCATATATTGTATTAACTTGACATAATAAGCTTGTGATATATGTCATGTTACCTTGCTTGTAATACTTTATGCCTATACGTATTGTCAAGATTACGTAGAATCAATAAATTCGACATGGGTACGTTTTTTGAAATCCAGGCTGAACCAGGAAGTGATACTGCTAGGATTTTTTATGACGTGGCAATGTGCCGGTGATAAAACTTTTTGTTAGTTTTAAGTTAAGATTAGATATATTATAAGTTGAAATGTAAAATTAGGTTAGATTACGATGGGGCTGACATGACTTAAAAGGATAAAAGTCCCTAACAAGTATTATTTCAAAATTTATCCCCCCGACACATTTATCTTGCGAAAACATCCCGATTCAAACAGTAAAACGCCCATAACTTTTAAACGGCGAACCGATTTTATTCAAACATAGCTAAGAACACTCTCGACACAATCACCTTTCAAACAAAAAAAACTAAATCAAAATCGGTTCATCCGTTGAGGCGCTATGATGCCATAGACAGACACACAGATACACAGCAACACAGGTCAAACTTATAACACCCTTCTTTTTTTGTCGGGGGTTAAAAATAAAGATATACATAGAGTAACTATACGTAGAATAGTAGTGCTGGGTGTATTATCCTCACGTATATGAATTTATTTATTTATTTAACCATTTATGCACACACACTTATACAGACAAGAAGAAGGAACAGAAAAATAAGTACATAGGTGATGCTTATTTCTAATGAAATCTCTTCCAGCATACCTGCGAAAGGAAAGATGAAAAAAGAGATGTAGATAACGTGTGTAGAAGGGAAAAATAAACACATAAAACATAACGGAGCTAAATGTAATACAATAGGATACGATAGGATATACTGTCATATACATACATATATATAAAATAAATATTATAACAATAACTACCTACCTACTAATATATATAACAAGTAAAATTTCAAAATTTAAAAAACCCCCGACACATTTATCTTGCGAAAACATCACGATCTAAACAGTAAAACGCGCATAACTTTTGAACGGCTGAACCGATTTTATT
The DNA here is from genome assembly GCA_964057195.1 of Orthosia cruda. NCBI lineage: Eukaryota > Metazoa > Arthropoda > Insecta > Lepidoptera > Noctuidae > Orthosia > Orthosia cruda. The sequence goes on from OZ059854.1 coordinate 3,290,537, forward strand.
CAAACATAGCTAAGAACACTCTCGATACAAACACCTTTCAAACAAAAAAAACTAAATCAAAATCGGTTCATCCGTTGAGGCGCTATGATGCCACAGACAGACACACAGATACACAGCAACACAGGTCAAACTTATAACACCCTTCTTTTTTTGTCGGGGGTTAAAAATAAAGATATACATAGAGTAACTATACGTAGAATAGTAGTGCTGGGTGTATTATCCTCACGTATATGAATGTATGTAATTGTTGTAAAACACTTTTTTTTTTAAGAGAATATGTAGAGATTCTTGTCCGTTCTTCTCCATAATAAGCTACTTTTCCGAATGGACGGTAGAATCAATTATTATTAATTTAATATTTATATTGTTGACGTTCAAAGTGCCGTGTAATAGCTTAGTTGAAATAAAGAATGTTTGCCTTTGCCTTTGTATATTTTAAATTAATGTTACTCAATACTCAATTTTCTATAATAGTTTAATTGATCTTCAGGTGTGTATTTTTTATTGCAAATTTAATTTTTGTAATGTACCATACACTATACATTGTTAGAGTATAAATAAATACAAATATACAATCGAAAAATTAAGCAGGCCATTTATAAAATTACTCCATTGGAAATTGACTGCCCGCCCACAATCCCCGCCCTCATGTCTCCACAGTATTGTCATTATATTCTTACCGAGTGTAGCAATCTTAGTTAAGCAATAATGTCTTAATAAATTTCACCATACTGACTGTGTTTGTTCGATGCTGATCAAAGTATTGATTGGTACGTATTACTGCTATGTATTTAGGGATGTTTTTCATTAAGGGACCAGCTGATAGTGCGATGAAATTTAAATTGCGTTGATATGCGATAACGCGCACTTTTTGTTTAAGAAAGGGTGAACGGCAGATTTTGTACCGCATACTTTTTTGTTTTTCGGTTATAGAATTTGTGCCACTTATTAAGGTAACTATGCCATTTATTTTCATGTAAGTTTACTATTTATAGAACTTCGGCTTAATTAATAATATCAATAAAAGATTTAAATAAATAAATGGAATAAAATCGGTCACTAAAGGCAGTCATGTTTTTAGAAGTTGCCTTATGTGAAATAACACAAATATTTAAATGATAATTAATTATTTAGATGTAGAAATAACATTAAATATAATCAAACTCATCATTATCAAACTGTTGCGATCCACTGCTGGACATAGGTATATCCTAATGCACTGAGTAGGTACGATCCTAATCTCAATCTACCTACTTAATGGTAAGTAAAACACTACAAAGATAGCTACAAACAATTTATAACATTTAATTTACACATTGTTATTATGTAATAATATATAACATTTACCTATATGCAACAATCTACATTGGTACACTAGTACATAACCTTAAAACTGGTTTTAACTGGACTTAGACTGGACTTAGAACTGGTTATAACTTTTACGTTCCAAGTTCTAAAATTCTATGAATTTAAAAAGGGATTATCAATCATATTAACTACCAATAAAAACAAAGAATATCCCAAAACACCAAATATTATTAGCGGTACGAAATTCCCATACAAGCCTGCCAAATCGGTCGAATGGCATCGCATTGCGTCCATGTGAACGTACTTCCAATTTCGCTAAGTAAAATTTGCTTATTGTGTGATATACATCAAATCGCGTCGACCCATCAGGATGGTGGATTACTTGTTTTGTTAGATGCTGATCAAAGTTTTGCCCGTAACGTCGCGGTCGTTTGAGTATATTATATTGTTACGTATGTGTATTTGGGTTGTTTTGCAGCAAGTTTCAGATTAAGAATTTGATAAGTAGGTACCAACTTATAGCTGGGTATGTTGTTTTCTTTCTGTCAACAGATTAGAAAACTTAAGTAGTTTTTATATGTTTATTTTGTCTTGCGCTTAGGAACGCATTTAGCTATTCATTTTAATTAAGCTTTACTTCATCACAATATATAGATTTGTATATTCTATGGCCATCAACAGTCCCCTGACCATTTACAAGAATAACGAAATGAATTACATAAACGCAAACAGTCTTGACGTAGGCATTTTAAACTAATTTATCACTGACACTCAAAGCATTTAAAATCTTTTAAATCAATCAGAGCAAACAATATCCATGTACAGTTTAAAAGTGGTCGATTTCTAACAGTGTTTTTTTCTCGTTTCAGGTAAGTGCTATGATTTATTTTGCTACTTCAAGGTAAGGTCATCAAAGAAACATTCATAATACTAGCCGCCGCTCGTGGCGCTACCTCGATGAAATTAGTAATACCCCCAACATTTTTATACATTTTAGCCTAATTATTATAGAGCAGTGGTCGCTCAGTGGTAACGGCCACGACCTAGTCCTCGCAGGTCGTGGGTTCGAACCCAGGCAGGCGCTTTACTTTGTGTAAATTAATCACCACTGCTCTCAAAACGGTGAAGAAAACATCGTAGAACCAAAAATACGAAGACAAAAACCAACCCGCACTGGACCCGCGTGGTGGGGTTCTCTCTCTCAGAGAGAGGTGGCCTGTGCCCCAGCAATGGAAACATTAAAAGGCTGATTATATTGATGATGATGTGTTATTCTGATGAACGTGTTAGCTGCGTGAAAGAATTACAAACATCCATACTAACAAACTTTTACATTTATAATATTAGTAGGATATATCCTATCCTATTATATTATATTTATAATATTAGTAGGATATATCCTATCCTATTATATTATATTTATAATATTAGTAGGATATATCCTATCCTACTAATATTATAAATTTTAATGTTTGGGTTTTGGGGATCATTAACGAAAATGGACTACTTTCCATATAGAAAAGTAAAGAAAAAAAAATTAATTCAAAAAATCAAAACACCCGACTGCTTAAAAAGCAAACTAAAAAGACGTAAACAAGAAAAAAATCATGCTGTGCAGTCGGAGGATACATATTCGCGAGCTGCCTGACCAAAACCAGATGTATCCTCCGACTGCACAGCATGGTTTTTTTCTTGTTTACGTCTTTTTAGTTTGCTTTTTAAGCAGTCGGGTGTTTTGATTTTTTGTATTAATTTTTTTATTTAACACTTTTTAGTTAACATTTTATTAGAATAAGGTACATTTAAACATATAAGTGTTATATATTTTTGAAATCGCCTCTTAAAACTCTTTAATTTGATACCCTACACGATGGGATTGGACGGAAAAAAAAAATTGGCGTCCACAATATGGCGCCCAAAAGCCGCCATTTTTCAATTATAATGTAGCCAGTGACACTCGCAGGGTTAAGACGCATCGATTGACGTACGAATCATCAAAATCGGCCAACGCGTTTGGTCTCTGGAACGCCACATAGGAACAAACATACATACATACATACTTACATACATAGACTGATAAACACATTACCCTCCTTCGGCAGTCGGGTAAAAAGTCAGCTGTTACATTTATCTTTTTTTTATATTTGTACTGGTTTCTAAGCCTAAAAAACGACTTTACCTGTATACTTAAAACAATAAATTAACAAAACGCAAGTCCCACCGCAATCCCTTTGCGTAATAAGGTAACAAAAATAAAAAAAAGACTAAATTCAAACTCCTGAATTTACGAGACGCACTAATTCATGTTTCTGACTTTAATATCACCAGAGCGGGTGACAAATAGGCGAGGTTCCTGTGTGCCGGTTCATCTTTCAGAAGAATATTTTTTACGGAGAAGTAGTAAAATGAGAAAGAAGAGGCTTTTGAGCTGAGCTGGGTGAAAATCTTGCGGAATCAAACAAAGGAAAAGGTTTTATGCAACTATTAAAGAGATCCATCATAAATCTAAAGCCTTTTCTACGCGTCGATAGATTCATCAGCAGATGTCATCTGCGTATGCGTCCGCCGACGTGTAGACAGAGAAATTTACTCGTGTGTGGTAGATATTTAACGTTGGCAGATGCGTCTGCCACTAATCCGATTGTTAGCCCGCAACAAAGGGTTTCAGCGCGAGCACCCGGTGTCTGTCTACATGTCTGACGACGCTCTGTTCTGTTTCTATGTATAACCAGTATCCACCACGGTCTTCTTTTCCATTTCTTTTTAATAACTTTACCGATACACATTAAAGTAGTAGATAAAAGTACTAAATAAATAAATATCTGCGGCAAATACGGTCTCAACATATTTTTTTTAAATGTTGCGTGCGTGCGAGAATGACGAAATGAAGCTTTTTTTCGTTTTCTTCTCAGCAAACCCTTTCATTTGATTCTCATATCATGGCAGTGCACAAACAATAACTAGTCCGCCATCTTGGGCCGTCTGTCGTATTGGCGTCACTTAGCTAACCATGCATTGTCATCCAAACTAAACGTGTATGCAAAATTTCATCTTAATCGGTGGTGGAAAACTGCTTTAAAATTCAGTCACAAGATTTGACCCGAACACACTAACATACATACATTGCAAGTTAAGAAGAAAAAGCAGTTACTTTTCTTCGTAACCACATAATTGGAAACGGATTCAGTTGATTAATAACTACTTTACATAAAGAGACTGCTAAATGACCACTTCCACTAACTACTCAATTGGGGCATTACCGATTAGGGGTTGCCAGACCTTCGGGATGCTTATAACTCGATAATACATTCCTGACAAACAGTAAATCGTTTGACGAGTTCAATAGTAACATGAGCATCAATTACGATGTAATAAATAATAGTTTACAAAAAATAAAAAACACGCATAAATAGAAAACTAAACTAAAAAGTATAAAATAATTTTTAATTAATTTTAATTGTAAATAAATTTATCAAAATTATAAATAAATTATAATAGTGTGAATAACAAAGAAAAATATTTAAGGTAAGGATAATGGGACAAACTATTTCGACGTTTTGATGGCGGTGAAATACACGTTCAAAGATTCCGTTAAATAGTCTCATAGATACTTACATACCAAGCTAATAAAACCGTGTTAAACAGAATGGCCACTACCTAATCATTGATGAAAGATTGGCAACATTGGATGTTTCAATAGGGTAGTTGACAAAAAATATCTATTCAATCCGTCAGTTAGATAACCTAAAAATATTGGACACGTATTTTTCTTTTGCTACGTAAACAAAAAAATACGACGATACAGTGCGTTGAACTGAAATATCGTTTGACGTCACGGTGTGCTACACTTAATACTGACAAAGTGACGTCACAAGTGACTACTAAACTTTGATGCGCTTCGCGAATTTCAATTTATTTGATAAAACAAAAAACACGGGTCCAATATTATTTGATAATCTCACTGACAGACTAAATAGAATTATCATTTTTCTACCGAGGAAACATCCCTATTGCGGCTTAACTCATGATCTCCATTCATCATCATTCCAACCAAAAGACGTCCACTGCTGGACTCCCCCAAACGTCGCCACACTGATCCATGCGTCTCGCTTCCACGGGATTGCCGCAGTCCTAATCAGTCCATCGTTCCATTATGTCGTGGTGGCCCAGTGGCTAAGACATCGCCTCTCATGCTTGAGGTCGTGGGTTCGAATCCGGGCAAGTACCAATGTGTATTTTTCAATTCATATGTACTTTCTAAGTTAATCTTGGACATCGTTGACAACGGTGAAGGAAAACACCGTGAGGAAACCAGGACTTATAGTGAGTTTATTATGAGATTGTGCTCCATTGGTGTAATTGCTGTAAGGCGTTCCAGTGCGAGGATAAACTATAGCTATTTATGCAACTGTTACGTTATGGACGGTCTTTTAATACGAGTGCCATTTTTCGGTACAAGCGTAGCGCGTACCGAAATAGGTGGGCACGAGTTATTAAAAGACCAATAACGTACAGTTGCATACAAGATTTTATCTACGAAGGACATATAGAAAAATAAGTATTTCAGGAAGTGTGTTTAAGTATTTCATTTCTCATATACATGTCTTGATTTTTCTGGTAGTAAATTATTTGTAGCCGCAACTGCTCTATTTGTTATATCTGGTGGAGTATTTTGAATATCACTTGATGTTGAAGACATTTTCAATAAAATTTGGAATTACATTTCACTTATTTTTTTCCCCCGTCCATATTTTTTTATTTAGTCTTTATTAGGTATAAGGCAAAGATCTTATAGCCGCAACAGCCAAATAGTATACGATACTTTTGTTCCAAATTTGTTCCATTTTTAAAAACATCATTTACATTGTCTCGATTTCGAAGTAATATTATAGGTACCTGGCTGTATGTTCAGAATGTCTTTGCTTGTGTTTTAGAATTTATGACGATTCGCATAATGCAACCCGATGTCGTTATGTGTATCATAATGAAACCGCTGTCAATTTTGTAATTCGAATATAACGAAACCGAAGTAGATAAATAAATAAATAGATAAAGGCTTTGAATGAGTGAATGGCAAGTATGAATTGTAGCACGAAACTTTTACGTTTATCTCGCGTGTCTCCTGTCATCATCATCCATCATCATCAGCCTATTAATGTTCGCACTGCTGGGACACAGGCCACCTCTCAGTGAGAGGGAATGGGCCGTAATCCACCACGCGAGCCCAGTGCGGGTTGGTGGATGTCTCATTTCTTCGAATTATTTGGTTCTAGGACATGCCGGTTTCACGATGTTTTCCTTCAACTTTTTGAGAGCAGTGGTGAAGAAATAATTTACACAAAGTAAAGCGCCTGCCTGGGCTCGTACACACGACCTACAAATTGTAATTCGCGGCTCATACCACTGGGTCACCATTGCTCTCTTGTACGGGTCACAAATAAATATTTCTTCTTTCTATACACGTATAGGGATTTCAGAGATTTTCAGTCCAGTGAGTTGTTTTCTACATACAACCACCGGAAAACGTATACACTAAATACATTATTAAAACTGTAAACAAGTACGTTTGTACTTGTTTACAAATATACGTCAGTTCGCATAACAAGTAAACAAATAAATCTAGCTCTAAGTACACAGCAAACGACACAGTAACATAGATTTTTATTATGTATTTATTTATACGATATTGCAGATGTTATGAGGAGTTTTATGAAATACAGACTGGTTACTGGGTATGTTTGTTTAGATGTTATTTCTAATAGGGTACTGCAGTTTGTAAGAGTGAAGAGGTTGTTGCAAGTAAACAGCTGCATGGGTCGGTCTTCTAGGTTAAGCAACGAACGACGAGGTCGATCCCTGGATGGATGACCATTTATAACATACCATACCGGCTGCCATTTGTAGATCTCTAACTGTCGTTAGGAGTAGTAAAAAAACCGCAGGAGACGCCCTGAGCGTCGGAAAACGCAAGCCGCGAGCGCTTGAAAACTCCTTTTTTGTCATTGTCTTGGATATTTTTAGGCTTTGGGATGTAATTTCGGGATATGGATCTTCGGGATTTTAAGCTTTTGGGCTAAACGGTCATTCGGCGTTTAATTTTCGGGATTTCTTCCATAGGTATTTTAAAATAAAGTCTTTTTAATTTTGGTATTGTAATGCGTACACGGCTTGTCTATCGCCTCGGTTGTTGGCGTCTGTCGTCGCCTTAATATTCGCCGACGTAGGCACCAATACGGTGCCACAATGTAGAAAACCGATAAAATTACGATATTAACACATACTTGCAAAGTTTATCGTCGAATCCGATCTATATTAATAATATCATAGTATTTTGTGTGTTGTTGTAAATTAGTTGTCTTTATTTGCTTGCTAATATTTTGTGTGGTCCCTACTTATTACAAGATGGGAGAACATTTATAGTACGGAAGCGAATTGTCCAATCAAAGCAATCAAGTTCTACAATGTTGTACAAGCTCCTGTATTAATTAGAGTGAAAATAATAATCGGGACTTCCGAACTATTTCTTACTAGCAACAAAACTAGATTTGTATTATTTTTGTTTAAAGTTTGCTTTTTACATATCTTTTTTTTTTGACGAGAAGAGGTTATACCGCCGTTTGGTATGGAGGGTGTGATGGCAACGGCAATAGATTCGCAACCATGGAAGAGTGCAAGGATGTGTGCTTACAATCCTCTTCTAAAGGTAAGAGTGAAGAATTTGCCTTTCATGTTTTACGCATACGTCAGTGAAAACTTTGGAGGTTATTGAACTTGACTTTATTTATTTATTGAAAACTTCATGCACAAAGATATCATATACGTGAGAAAGATGCACCGGACTAACACTACTGTTTCGTCCCGATTTTTACTTGCAACACCGTGTCGGTGAGCTGTCAACGATTTTGACAGCTGACACTTAACGGAGTAGTTAGAAAATTTGTAATGAACACGCGGAAGCTTGTTTTTTTCGCTGTCGGATTCTGTAAATTCACCAGCGGCCATCAGCGTCATAAATTTTTTCTTCTTACCTACCGATCAATCTCCTTCGTTTATCCTCTGTAACTCTGACATTGGCGGAATTGTGTAAATTATACACATCTGGTGCCATTCAAATAAGAAGTGAAGTGAAGTGAAGTGAACACGCGGAAGTCGGGTCTTGTCGAAACATATCGAATCGAGATGTGTTTCGCCCATTTGTAATAGCTAATAGCGCCCTCCGTTCGCAATCGGTTAGAGGGGCGCCCGCGAGGGTGGTGTTAAATATATTTCAAGTACATCGAGGTGCTTTTGTGGGAAACGCGTGTGTGTCTGACGGAAGCCGGAACCCGGCCCAGAACGCGTTGGTGGTCCCAATCTAATCATTGTCCTTTATTATATATATATTCTCCTATCCCTAACCTCACGGCACGATATTGATCGACCCCCAGGAGTCTACCGCAGGAATCTAAGGTAAGTGCCTATAATATTACCGGCCAACCCTTGTGCCACCTTATACCCGTAGTAGGAACCAGTATATCTCCCAATAAGGAGCAAATCCCTAGCTTTCCACTGCCGCGAACCGCGGTTTCGTGGGGTACAGGTTCAAAAAGGGTCCAGGAGTCCCAACGCTGCTATGGGCCCCAGCGTTAGCTCTTGGCTTGGGACCAGAAGACATGTATTTAACAACTACTATCCTACGTACCTATATGTATAAAGTATTACAAGCACTACCAGGTTAATTCATTCATTTGATAAATAGGAACATGGTTCTCACATACTTACAAATAATGCAAACTTAGGTAAATAACCTACCAACCAACAACAACGGAATAGTGTGTTAATTACTTAAACAAAAATAGAAGAAAAAAGAAAAACGAAGTATACATATATGAAGTATATGGTTACATTCGTATTCAAATAAATAGTTTAACAAATTAGTAGGTAGGTAGGATAGTGTAGGGTAGGTAGGTTGATCGGTAGGGCAGGTGAGTAGGTTGGTAGGTAGGTAAAATAGTTGGGTAGGTAGGTGGGTAAGTAGGTAGGGTAGGTCAATACGAAACTAGTTTTGTTAACAGTCAGAAAAAAGGTCGCAAGTCCCAATTATTTTTATCATCGTAAGAACATTAAGTTCTTGGTTAAATATCATAAAATGCGTACCTAATGTTACATTTTACAACACATACTATAATCTATTCTTGAATAAAGTGCTTTGTGAAACCAATAAATTTTCTGAAATTGTTAGTGAAGTAAAAAAAAAACAGCAAAGATAGATAGTTACATAGATAAAGAGAATACACAATGATATTCAAATAAACAGATATGTTATGAGCGCGCGCATTTTGAAGACTCGAATAGGTCACAATTGTGACCTTTAGTCTTTAGTTTATGTCACGCATGGCGAAGAGCGATAGGCATTGTTGAAACAAAAACAAAATAGAAAAATGCCATCGTGTGTATTTGTAATTTATTTATTTATTGATTAAAATAAATATTTTTTAATGTTAAATGAATGAAAAGTGTGTATGTGTGCTGCCGCTGCTGCGGGGAACACTATTTTCAATTGTTTTGAGTGTATAACGTATCTGTTTATTTTAATATCATTGAGAATACACAAAAGAATGGTGGTTACACAATTCTATTCCAAATGTACTACACGGTTAAAATAACTGAACATTTGGGGCTGTCAAATACTGTCAATGTCACTCAGACCACAGAATAAATAATAGTACACAGAAGTTCGACTCTCGCTATTGGAGCACGAGACGAGCGCGGTGTACCGCGCGGGTTAGCGGGAGTGGTGCTGTTTGACGTCTGAAGTGCTCAGTTACTTAGACCGTATAACAGGTTCTAGGTACAGGTGTTGCAAAGAGGGGGTTCCAGGGTGGTCTTTTACCGCACTAAAACCACCCTGGTGATCACCATCAGCAGGTGATCACCAGTCATCACCAGGTTTTAGTGCGGTAAAAATCCCACACACCCTTGTCTTTTGTCCAAAATTCCTGGCTTTTGAGAGTGAACCGTGAGAGGTAGACAGTTGAAATTTTCACAGATGATGTATTTCTGTTGCCGCTTTAACAACAAATACTAAAAACAGAAGAAAATCAATATTTAAGTGGGGCTACCATACAACAAACGTGATATTTGCCGTTTTTTGGCGATAATGACAAAGACAAAGACAAAGATATTTTATTTCAACTAGGCCACAAAGCGGCACTTTTGAACGTTAGAATACATTTAAATTTACAGGGAATAAAAATTGATTCTACCGTGCATTCGGAAAGTAGCTTGTTATGGAGAAGAACGCACAAGAAACTCCATACTTACTCTTTTAAAAAAATATATGTTTTTTTACAAAATTTAGGTACATAAGTACATACATTAATAAATTTATATGTGTGAGGACAATGCACCCAGAATCACTACATACTATACTACGTACAAAGTATTAAAAGTACTCACACATGTACTGTGCAGTTACATAATAAGCACTAGAAAAACACTAGCATCCGAAGCAGTTAAGTTAAGACCAATCCCAACTGACGGCGCCCGTTCACGAACATGACGCATGAATCGGCACCACCCAGCTCAACCATCATGAAGGGAACCGAATGATCCAACACACACGCCACCATCAGAGAGACATTTGAGAGAGCATGACACACTCAACTGCCAGGGCAAACACAAGTCAACGAACGACACCAAGGTACAGCAAATGGTAGATTTACAGTTGGGTACATAGTACTCACACACGTGCTGCGCAGTTATACTATACTAAAAGAAATTGAGTCTATATAATACAAATATATTCATAGTCTTCAGCAGGTCCAACAATTCTACAGAACAATAATGTTCTGCATATCACTTGTTTTTGTGCCCTAGTGGTTGTGGAGCAAGACTAGCATTGAGCCAAGCATTTTTATCAGTGATGTAATCCCCCAACTTATAATATGCCTGCCTGCATAGTGTGCGTTTTATACAAGTTTTAAATTTCGTCTCATTCAGTTCTAGAATGTGGGGAGGAATTTTATTGTAACATTTTGTACAGTACCCCATGAAAGAAGAGGCTACTTTAGCCAGTCTGAAACCTGGTTGAACTAATTGGTCCCTATTTCTAGTAATGTAATTATGTCTATCTCCGTTTTTACTAAAAAGATGTAAATTCTTTCTCACGTACATGATATTTTCATAAATATATTGACAAGGAACCGTCATGATGTTAATGCCCTTAAACAGTTCCCTTAGAGAATCGCGCCGGCGAAGATTGTATATCGCTCTGATGGCTCGTTTTTGCAGAATAAAAATTGACTCAATGTCTGCAGCCCTTCCCCATAGTAAAATACCGTAAGACATTATACTATGAAAGTAACTAAAATAGACCAGCCTCGCGGTATCTACATCACTAAATTGACGAATCTTTCTAACAGCATAAGCTGCCGAACTTAGCCGCCCTGCAAGTGATATTAAATGAGGACCCCATTGTAACTTTGAGTCTAGCGTGATCCCCAGGAAAACCGTTTTATCGACGAATTCTAGCTTCTCCTTGTTTAAGATAATGTCACAATCAGTACTTTTTACATTCGGCAAGGAAAATTTTACGCACTTGGTTTTTTTACCATTTAAAACTAAATTATTTGCAGTGAACCAATCCTGAACCTGCCGTAGCACGTTATTTACGTCGTCAACCTGACAAGTACGTCTATTTATTTTAAAAATTAAAGATGTGTCATCAGCAAATAACACCATGTTTAGTTTGTTTTCCAATAAACGGGGTAAATCGTTTATGTATATTAAAAATAAGAAAGGACCTAATATTGAGCCCTGGGGTACCCCCATTTTCACGTTTAACCCCGACGAATTCACACCGTTTATTTGAACTAATTGCTGTCTATCACTTAAATAAGATTCAACCAAACTTAACGCTGATTGACCTAGCCCGTAATGCTCAAGTTTCAGAAGTAATGTTTCATGATTAACGCAATCAAACGCCTTCGACAGGTCGCAGAAGATACCTATGGCATCCTGCGACTCTTCCCACGCATTAAAGATGTGTTTTAATAGGGTGACACCAGCGTCAGTTGTACAACGTCCTTTGGTGAAACCATACTGTTTATCATGCAAGATGTTATTCGTATTAAAATGAATGAGCATTTGATTAAGCATTATCTTCTCAAATACCTTGCTGAAAACCGGCAACACGGATACTGGTCTATAATTATTTGTGTCTTTACTGTCCCCGGATTTAAAAAGTGGTATAACCTTACTATATTTCATTAGATCCGGAAAGACTCCTTGATCCACACACAAATTGAAAATCACAGCTAAGTACGGCGCTATAGTCTGAATAATGGAGGTACAAGCTTTGATGGACATTCCCCACAGATCTTCAGTCGGTTTGATCTTGATTTGCTTAAAAGCTTTTATTACTGTTATGGGGTTTATATGTGAAAAGTTAAATACATTCGGGCAGGCTGAAACGTTCGCGTTTAATAATCCAAAAGCAAGCGCGGGCGAAGAATTTAAGGTTTCAGTAGTTTTAATTGGGATGTTGGTAAAGAAATTTACAAATTCTTGCGCAACTTTTTTGTTATCTCTAATAAGTCCGTGTGTGGTCTCAAGCGTGTAATCAGGATTATTTCTTTTATTCCTGTTCGTTTCATTATTTATAATTTTCCAAACCGTCTTGATTTTATTTTCTGCTAATTTAACCTTATTTCTAATATACAAGGCCTTAGCTGCCTTACATGTATTTTTAAAAATTCTCGAGTAAGTAGCAACATACTTATTAAACGTTTCAGTGTTCATACAAGGCTTAAGGCCATATAGCTCGTAAAGTCTTTCCCTACTTTTCCTAAGTCCTGTAGTCGCCCAGTCACTGAATAAAAACTTAGGGCATACAGTTTTAGTTATCTTCTTAAAAGTGTTATTGAACTCTTTTTGAACCACTGAAAAAACTTCATCATACAAAATATTACCATCATTCACTGTGAGGTCCTGATCGCTTAACTTAGCGATTAAAGTGCTGTTAAATTTATTTAATTTACCGGATGTTATTGGTCTGGATTGAATCTGCACTTGTTTAATTAGCATATTGGACTCAAATGTCACAAGTAGCCCACTATGATCCGAAGGCAGATAATTTATAATGGCACTGTCCAAGTAGTTGCAGCAACAAAAAACATTATCAATACATGTAGCAGAAGTCAGCGTAGTTCGGGTTGGTTCCGTAAACACATGTGACAAATTAAATGATTTAAAGAGATTTAATAACCTACTTCTATCTGAATTATCTTCTAGAATATTAATATTAAAGTCACCACAGACAATTACTAGTTTATTACCCATTGCGAGTTTTGCCAAAACATCTTCCATCACTGACTCGAATATAGAGTAGTTCTTATAATTAGGGGGTCTGTAGACGCACACTATGACATGCTTATCCAGCTCAACACAGGACAGTTCAACACTATGTTCAACTGAGAGGTCTACTATATCTTTACGAGGTTTTGATTTAATACCATTTTTAATTAATATAAGTGAACCCCCACGCAACATAATATTTCTGTTAAAACAACTGCCCACAGTATAATTTTCATAATTGATTAGCATTGCGTAATCTTTCAGCCAATGCTCAGTGAAACAAACAATATCAAACATTGTTTTTTCTAAAAACAGTTCGATTTCTAATTCCTTTGAAGAATAACCCTGAATATTTTGGTGAAATAATTTCAGAGAATTCTGCTCAGACCTTTTTTTTAAATTATTTTTTTGCGAGCAAGAAGGTACCTTTTTGATGGTGGATATACTTGTAACTATTCCGTTATTGATACCCTCCCTTGTCCTATAATGGTACGGAACCCTTCGTGTGCGAGTCCGACTGGCACTTGGCCGGTTTTAATTTTTATTCTCACAATGTGTTTGAAACATTTAGTGCGAAATTAGCTATCACATAAACGAAGTTGTTCTCAAAAAAACAATTTTAACGATTAGGTACACACTGGAAATATTTGTTTGTTTTGATAACTTCTAAGTCCATTACTTCTTTCAACTTCCAGAACTTACGTCATTACCTACAAAACTTACTACATTTCATGTTTTTAACCCCTCCTACTCAGCTTATGGGAACAACAACTTTAACCTAGATATTCTATTGTATTGCCATGTTTCTGCTGACGCTACCAAAAGGTAGGAAGTAAAGTAAGTAAGTAGTAAGAAGGCTAGCCTCTGATTTATACTAGAGTTTGGGTATGTGCCTACTTTTGCGTGGTTGTGCAAAAATTGGCGATAAAAGAGATCAAATAGAGAATTAATTTCAATCTGTAAAATAATAAGATGTCTGTATTCTCCAAATTGTCGACATAACTCACAGAAAAAGCAAGCTGAAGTGGCAATGGGCCGGCCATATAAGTCGTAGAACCGATGACGGTTTGGGTAAACGTGTTCTTGAGTGGAGACCGCGAACTGGTAAACGTAAGGATGGACGCCTTCAAGTTAAATGGAGCGACGATCTTCGCAGTGTGGCTGGTAGTAGCTGTATGACAGTTGCCGAAAATCGAACCAAATGGTGTGCAATTGGAGAGACCCATATGCCCAGCAGTGGACTGCTATATGCTGATGATGATGTTCAAATAGGAAGGCAGAGTCCCATATTATAGAGAGCGACTAATTACATTTGTTTTATTTTTAACCCCCGAAGGAAAAAGATGGAGATAAGTTTGACTTGTGTATCTGATTGTGTGTTTGTCTATATGTGTATCTGTCTATGGCATCATAGCCCTTAAACGGATGAAACGATTTTGATTTCGTTGAAAAGTGACTTTGTCGAGAGTGTTTTTAGCTATGTTTAATGAAAATCGGTTTAGCCGTTCAAAGTTATGGGTGTTTTGCTGTTTGAATCGGCGTGTTATCGCAAGATATCGTGTCATAATGACGTGTTTAATAGATTGTCGATGAAAGCGTGTCCACAACTAGGTAAATTATTTAGCATGAAATATAAATGTGTCGAAGGATTTTAAAATTTAAAAAAATCTTGTATGATTATGTAGGGAATTTAATTCTTTACTTTGTCATGTTTTTACGCCAAAAATATATTAAAAGTGCATTAAATAAACATTGTTCAAGCCAATATGTCTTTTGGCTTGAACATATAACATACTCGTATATATACATACATATAACATAACATACATGAAGAAGTCTTAATATAATATTTCAACTTGTACTTTTAAATGTTTTTCCATCCGTTTCAGCAAAACTTTTAAATAATTTAGTTTGCCGCAAATTCTTGCTATCGTAATTGGCACAAACTTAGCCACTTTAAATGGAAATAATAATACTTACCTAGTTTTCTTTCCAGAAATTTGAAAACTTCAAACCACAAAACATTTCAATTTGAGAACTTTCCAAATCAGCAACTGAAACTAGGAACAACACACCTCAACCTAGTTTCAGGCATACCTATGTCAGAATCTATCTAGATTTTCAGGATGCTCGGCTCCGAACAATGTCGTGACCTGAAACGTTCACTCTTACGTCATAGCTCTGACGTCAGATAGAGTTAAATAGGGTGCATTCGATGCAAAATCCAATGAGCTGGCTTCTGTCGAAGTTTCGGTAAATGAAGATGTGATAATGCTGTTACTTTGTATAGATCCAACTAGTTTTGGGGTTTGTTTGTTTGCTGTTAAAAAGTTTAATTTAAATCTTGATAGGAATTGGATTTTCTATCTGTACCTAAATAGTCTTCAGAAATCACAGGAAATTAGTTTTAAACTATTTTCGACACATTTACGAGTTGAGAAAATTATTATCAAAAAGATCTATACTATCTATATCTGTATTTCTATATCTTAATATTATAAAGAGGAGAGATTTGTATTTTTATATTTTTGTATGTAACGAATTAACTGAAAAACAACTGCACCGATTTCAAAAATTCTTTCACCGTTGCACGCGTTGGGAAGCTACATTATTCTTGAGTGACATAGGCTACTTTTTTCCCTGTATTCCCACGGGAACGGGAACTACGCTGGTGAAATCGCTAGCGTCCGCTAGTATTTAATAAATTGTACTTAATTATGTGGTACCGCCCGCGACTTACAAGTGTAAGTCGTGAGTTTGAATCCAGGCAGGTGTTATACATTGTGTAATTTATTTCATCACCACTGCTCTCAAAACGGTGAAAGAAAACATCGTGACGAAACCAGCATGTCCTGGAATCAAAAACCCAAAGACTTGTGACATCCACCAACCCGCACTGGGCCCGCGTGGTGAATTACGGCCCATTCCCTCTCACAGAGAGGTGGCCTGTATCCCAGCAATGGGAACATTATAAGGCTGATGATGATGACATAATTATGTACGTTCTATATGAATTAGAAATTGTTAGATACTGGTTTCTGCGAGTGGTTTCGCCTGCATGTAGGTAAGTCGACAATTATCCAAAGAGAACATAGGTAATAATAAATAATAATAAATTAGCTTTATTTGATTCCACAATAATTACATAGAATTAATTAATTTAATATTTAATAATTATATTACTAAATAACCTTAATAAATCTACTCTTCTCATGCAATTTAATCTACTTCTAATGTGGACCCCCTCAGGTTAAAAGCCTCCTCCAAAGAATTCCATTTTTCCCTATCTTTAGCAGTGGTCATCCAGTCTCTTCCTGCTTTGGATACAATTTCGTCCTGCCACCGGGCGCTCGGGCGACCTCTAATTCTCACGCCATGCGGTCCTTTCCATTTTGTGGTGTTGATTATCCATAGATTGTCACCGTATCTCCCAACATGGCCAGCCCATCTCCATTTGAGACTTAGAGAGAAGTGCAGAGCAACCTTTACCTTGGTTCTTATCCGAATTAAAAAAAAAAAAAATCGAGAACATAGGTACTACAATAATATCCAGGTCATGGTCTATCCGCGTGCCTAATTTCATCCATATCCGAGAAACCATTTCTCTTTCACATTTTTAATATTAGTGGACTGACGTCATAAGGGTGACGTAATACCGTTTCAATAGCCTTGCATTCGATGCAGAATCTAATGAGATTGGCTTCCGTCGAAGTTTCGGTAAGTGAAGATTTGGTAATGCAGCCAGACTATTTTGTATGCATGGATGCTGGGTTATTTGAATAGTTTGACAGTTTTCGGGGTCATTTACTTGTGAGCTTTTGCTGAAAGGGTGAATTTCTATTTTCGTGAGAGTTGGCAGTTTTAAATTCTGTAAAACTTATGAGGATATTTTAGGTAGCAACAAAATTAAATAAAATGGTTGGTTGGTATGTAGTTAAGGGAAGTTGCTCTTATAGTCTCCCCAAGGTTGTGCACTAAAAGGCGTTGCACAGAGCTTATTGTAGAGCTTAAGGCTTACTTATTACTTGTACTGAAGCTATTTATGTAGTTAAGCAACATTGTGGCATTGGTTTGAAGGTTACCGATGCAATTATAGACCCAAGAAATATTTTTTCCATCATAAGTAATTGTAACGCAGAGCAACCCGCATTGGGTCCGTGTGGTGGATACCAGCCCATTCTTTCTCACAAAGCCCTCCTCTCTTTGTCCCAGCAGTGGGAACATTAATAGGATGATGATGATGATGAAACCCTTATAACTCCATACTATCCATCCATACTAATATTATTAGTGCGAAAGTAATTCTGTATGTCTGTTTGTTAGGTTTTCAAGCCTAAATCATTCAAATTAATGTTGATGAATTTTGGCAAAAAGATAGATTAGACCTTGGAGAAGGACATAGGGTACTTTTTTATTCCGGGAGTGCGTTCTCTTGGGTTAATTTCTTACTAAAGTTACCGCCAGATAACAAAAAAAATCAAGTCGTTAACACCTGCCTACCAATGTATACCAATATTTCAAAACGATACGAAATAAATGTAAAGGCAATGTCGCTCAAACGATTCAAACAAGCGTATCGCAGTAAGGGGCGTCCTTGACAGTTTCACTTGGCATTCAGTAATGAGTTCATATCTCATAAACGCGAGGATCGATTTACATGATTTAAAAGGATAAAATGACTCTACGCCTACATATTTCATTTGAAACCTGTTTGAAAATTATTTAAATATCTCCATAAACAAAAAATCATGTTTTCAAGTTAAGTAAATAGAATTTTTTGGTACAAGCCGGAACAATGACTTTTATTTTATTGTTATCTGGCGGAGACTTTATCTCGCGGGGAAAAGCCAATGGCAGAAGCCAGTAACTAAATCGTCATCATCATCATTTCAGCCAAAAGACGTCAACTGCTGGATATAGGCCTCCCCAAGCGAAGCCACACTGATGGTTCCTGTGCATTTTGCATTCACCAGACGCCCGCAGCCTTGACTAGGTCGTCGCTTCACCTATAACTTTTAGGCCCCAACAGCTATCTGTTCTACAAGCAATGTGCCCGCTGCCACTTAAGTTTGGCAATTCTTCGGGCTATATCGGTAACCTTGGTTCTCTTAAGGATGTCTTAATTTCTGATCCAATCCGCAAGGAAACTCCGAACATAACATAGCCCTCTCCATTGCATAGTAACTAAATATACTTTTCGAAACGGCATTTCCATTTTATTCCTATTTACTTTCCACATTGTTTATTTCGAAAATGTTGCATAAACTTGTATTACAATACCTTTTAAATAAAACACAAGACATTGGCATCTTGACAGCCAATGTTTTTCCAATGTTACCCAAACATCTTTTATTTCAAAGAAAACCGATTTCCAATATTAAAACAAAGGTGTATTTACAATAAATCGTGGAAATATACTTCAAGAAGGTACACTTACTTTAATGGTATTGATATTGCTTGCCAATGGTTGGTGCATTGCGGATCCCTTTATTGGCCAATTTGGTTAACTTAGAGGAGTTGATTTACGTGATAGACTTGGTGCTGTGGCGTACTGACGAGCTTGTAGCTTAGTAGTAGCCGCCGCAAGGGTCTATCTCAAATATTCTCAAGGCTTGCGGAGATGTTTTCGTGTATGGTGGACCATTTATAATTTATCAAGATCTCCCCCCTACTCGCCTGGTAAAGCAAGTTAAGTTGTTGGTCTCGGCTGTCATTTATACAAGCTTTTATTTCATTTGCAATGTATGTATGTAAGTGTTTTTAGGTCAAATCTTGCAACTGAATTTTAAAGCAGTTATCCTCCACCGATTATGATGAAATTTTGCATACACATTTAGTTTGGATTACAATGCATGAATAGTTAAGTGACATCATTCTAAATCCAATATGGCGGACGGCCCAAGATGGCGGACTAGTTATTTTTTGTGCACTGCCATGATATGGGTATCAAATGGAAGGGTTTGCTGAGAAGTATACCAAAAAAACTTGTTTTAAGAAAAATATTTTAATGAATATTTTTATTACATCTTTATGTTGCTACAGGAAGTCAGAAGCCTGATAACTTGACAATTAGTTTTGTCGATAGGTATTGTACCCAGTTACTGGGTTGTGTAAGTCAGATAGATACTCCGTGTAAAATCTGGTATACACCTGCATTTGGTTAGACTAATCAATAATAGATTGATTGACCAATAGCGTAGCTGACAAAAAATATCTATTTAGTCCGTCAGTTAGATTACCTTAATATATTGGACACGTTTTTTTTCTTGTGCCACGTAAACAAAAAGTTACGCCGATACAGTGCGTTGAAATATCGTGTGACGTCACGGTGTGCTACACTTTATACTGTCAAAGTGACGTCACAAGCCCCCACTCCTGAACTTTGATGCGCTTTATCTTTGTCAATTTTTATACGGGTCCAATATTATTTGATAATCTCACTGACGGACTAAGTAGAAATAACATTTTTAGGGTTTCGTACCCAAAGGGTAAAAACGGGACCCTATTACTAAGACTCCGCGGTCCGTATGTCTGTCTGTCTGTCCGTCTGTCACTAGGCTGTATCTCATGAACCGTGATAGCTAGACAGTTGAAATTTTCACAGATGATGTATTTCTGTTGCCGCTGTAACAAAAACAGAATAAAATAAATATTTAAGTGGGGCTGCCATACAACAAAAGTGATTTTTTTGACGTTTTTTGCGATAATGATAAATGATTTTATTTCTGTAAGTTGGTTTGTACAAACACTTTTACATGTCGAACATATTTTTAAAACTAGATGAGGTCGGCATTTCCTATCTGACTACTCTGAGAAGAAAGGCCGAAACAAACTCAGAGGTCACAGTCTCTTTTAAAGTCCTGGCAAAATCTTGATTAGATCATGTGAAGACCACGTAGACTGATGTCTGAAATGGTCTTTTGAGGAAAGAACCAGCCAGATTGAGTGGACCTGTCCAGTCAGTGCACGCATTTGTCAATAACCGAGCAGCTCAACTCAGAATTTAAGGAGCTCAACGATTCGACGAACAATACCAAAGAAAGGACATTCGGGTAGGCCGCATAAACTACTCAAACTGCCAGACCATGATTAAAAACTAAGATAAATTTAAATAAAAACAAAAAAAAAAAATATCCACATAGTCTTCACATTCACAATAATTATAATAAAATAATATAATACTTTAAAAAGTAAATATTCTTGGCATTGCAAGAAAACCAAAAAAATAAATAAATATAATAACAAAATGCATAGTGCAAAATATAATAAAAAAACAAAATTAATTGGAGCAGCTCAATCCCAAGCCTTTTTGTCCTCAATGTAATCTTTTGTTGTATAAAACGCTTTCTGGCACAACTTACGTTTAATGAAAGACTTGAATTTATTAAGACTTAGATCTTGTACGTGGCTAATGTTATGGAACTCTTCGTGTGCGAGTCCGACTCGCACTTGGCCGGTTTTTCCTACTCAGGAAACCACCCTAGAGGACTTGATTCACTTAAAATATATTGTACTGTGGCGTGTTTTGATTACGTTACGATGGTTGCAATTTGTTGAAGTTGTTGATTTATACGATTTAGTATTTGAAATATTATGAAGCTAACCTACATAAGTAGTTTCAAGTTGTCGAATAAAGTATGATGAATGAGACTCTTAGATTTTACGATACTTTGGTGTTATGGTTGGATTTGATTTGTGTTTGTGCGATTTGTACACAACAAATTGCACGGCAATGAAACACATTTGCATTTGCTGGAAGAAGGGATTCTGATCATATACCGAAGCAAGCGCTGGATTGGAATCCCCAAGGCAAAAGAAAGTGTGGCCGTCCCCGTGAAACCTGGCGTCGCACCGTGTTGGCAGAAGCGACGAGCATCGGAATGACATGGAGCGAGGTGAAGCGTGAAGCTCAAGACCGATCTCGATGGAGGACTATTGTGGTCGCCCTTTGCCCGCCATCCAGGGAACGTAGGACATTAAGTAATTGAAGTTTGCTGGAAGACCAAATTTTCATCAATTTCCACTGAACGATGTGTTGCTAGACAAAAGCTTACTCAAAGCGTCGACGCTTTAGGAAGCGAACCGATATGAACTATATCAACCGAGATTCGCTCTAGGATTCTCGCATCGAGCGGACACCTGCGGTTCTCACCGGTTCATCGATTCTCCTTGTGGGATGCCTTGCCTGCGTCAAAAGAATTAGATCAGTGTTTAAGGATTTGTGGGCAATATTATAAAGGCGAATGTGTGTGTGTGTTTGAATGTTTATTACTTCTTGAAGCTGAAACGGCTGGACGGATCTGAATGAAATTTGGCACATATATATAGATTATAGTGAGGCATATTTTTATTCTGGGAATATGTTCCCTCGGGATATTTTTTGACTATCACGCGGGCGCAGCCGCTGGCAGAAGCTAGTATTTTATGTATAATTCCAAGGTATAAAATAAAAAAAAGTATTCCATGTTCTTATACAGGGCATTTTTTTTTTTTTTTTTATTGTCAATAGGCTCGCGCTTGACCACTATCTCACCTGATGGAAAGCGATGATGTGGTCGACGGTGAAGCACGCTTGCCTAGAAAAAACCCATTCACTCTTGACTTAAAGACCCCTAGATTGTAGCTATCGGGAAACACAGACTCCGGCAGGGAATTCCACTCCTTACTGTACGCATAATAAAAGTGTCTCCAAAACGTTTTGTGCGTATGGGTGGGATGTCCACCATGGACATGGACATGGTCTACCAGTGTGTCAAATTTCATCTAAATAACAATAAAAGTGTAACATTCGCATTTAAAATAAACTAGCGGATGCCTCGCGGCTTCACCCACGTAGTTCCCGTCCCCGTGGGAATACAGGGATAAAAAGTAGCCAATGTCACCCGGGGATAGTGTAGCTTCCCAACGGTGACAGAATTTTTGCAATCGGTCCAGTAGTTTTTAAGTTTATTCGTTACATACAACAATACAAATCTTTCCTCTTCATAATATTATTATTAGTATATATCATATTAGTATTAGCACAGATAATATTGTAGAGTATAGACTAGCTTCTGCCAGCGTCTTCGCCCGCGTGAAAATTATTTTCTTATCCCAAGGCAACATTATACCGGGATGTAAAGCTGCCTATAAGCTATTCTAGGCTATAATCTAACTATGTGTCAATTTTGATCAAGATCCGATCAGCAATTCTGGCGTGGTTGACTACCAAACATACACCCATCCATCCAAACTTTCGCATTTATAGTATTAGTAAGATTATTTTTTATTATTATTAGGTATGGATAGAAAGAAAGAAAACACATTTATTTTACACAAGCCAGAGCACACAACATAAACATAAAAAATAAGGTAAATTTTGGCACTTACAAGTTTTCGCAAAAATATAAATTTGCCCATATCTTTTTATCGTGTTGACTCAGGACCTTGATTTTCATACACCTAATAAGGACTATAGACCACAGTATCTGGTATACATTTCAACGTGATAGGTCCACCCGTTCCTGAGTAAATCGGTGGTGACACACGGACAGACAGACGGACAAGAGAGTGATCTTATAAGGGTTCCTTTTTTTTACTTTTTGAGGTACGGAACCCTAAAAAAGAAAGGAAAGGAAGCTTAGACTAAACAACAATAATATAAAAGAGAGAAAACAATATAAAAGTAACATTGTGTGTCCCACGGCAGCGCCAAATAGATGGATAAAGTCAAGATATCAATAGATATAACGATCTCTACCTAACAGCATAACTCATTGTAAAATAGTTCATCCGGATAAGAAGTTCCACTCCCATTTCTGCCACCGAGCAGCATTGCCGTGTTCTGGTTTGAAGAATACAAGCGTCGAGTCGGTGAAATTACTAGCACTCGAGACTTTCAAGAACTTTGTCTCTGGCAGGCGGGCACGCGGCATAGTGCTATGTTACTTAGGATATGGCTTGGATAGACGTGAAATATTGCAGATATACTGCACTCCTATCCGAGAGTTTTGACACCTATTAGTGTCTATGTCATGGACCAAGTGATTAATTAAGGCACTATGTATAATGACCGTACAATATGAATCTAGTCAAATCAAATCGGGTATGTACCAAAGTTACCGACATAGCCCGAAGAATCGCCAAACTTAAGTGGCAGTGGGCAGGGCACCTTGCTCGCAGAACGGATGGCCAATTAATGTAATGACAAACAAACAAATTACTCAGAGGCAGGTGTATTATTAATGATTTTTTATTTCTATTTTATTATTTTAACCTGATTTTATGATTTATATTTAAATTTAAGAAAAAAAAATTTTTTATATATTATTTAATGAATTATTATTTAGTGTGATTATTTTGTAAATCTTTTATCTTAATTTCAACTTATATGATCAATTTGATTGAAATAAATGAAATTTGAATTTGAATGGGGCCGAAAAGTTCTGGAATGGCGATCGCGAACCGGAAGACGATACGTTGGAAGGCCTCCCACTAGGTGTACTGATGACCTGTTAAAGTTGCGGGAAGGCGCTGGATGCGAGACGCACGGGATCGGTCAATGTGGCGACGCCTGGGGGAGGCCTATGTCCAGCAGTGGACGTCTTTCGGCTGAAATGATGATGAATGATGATGTAAGTGTAAAATTCTGTAAGTGTAGCAAGGGACCAATAGATGAATCAGTAATTTTGCAAATCAATTTGGAAATCAAACCTGAGAACCCAGTTCTTAGGTTTGATTATTTTTCCGTAATTCATGTCTCAATAATAACCTTGAGACTGGGAAATTAATTACAGTTTTTTTGTTCTGCTAATTGTAATTGGCGCCACCAACTACAGACAAAATGGTGGATGTAACAGCTAGGCGTAATGTTAACGTAATTCATACATTAAGCAAATCAACGAAGCTAATTGAACATCAAAACAATTCCGTCGCCTCCCTCCCAAAAGCCGTAAACATCCGATTTTTTTTAAACCTCGGATCACATGAAAACATTAGTCTTCTGCCAAGATCGTAGTTTATCGGTTTTGCTATCAAAATAAGCATTGGGTACGTTTGGAGGGAAAACAAATCGTAAACAATGTCGTGTTTGAGAGGGCATAAACTGGGGAATAGTGTTCTGTATGGGGAGTAGTGACAGGTGGAAGATGGGATGGTTCTTGCTGGGTTGAATGGCTCTGTAATACATAGAGGTTATTGGTCTCTTTCTTTGTTTAAGTCGACGACAGTTACCAACTATCTTGAGGGAACAAAACGCACACTCGTTACACACCGCGCGACTCAAAATTCAGTAGATTTTTGTACTTTCCTTATTATTTAAAAGAAAAAGCCTTAGATCAAAATGTAGATAATGAAATTGTCTTAGATATGGTGAAAAATTCACTAAAATACGCCCAGTGGTTTTGGTGCGATTGTCGTTTTTATGCCAGTGTTAGACGTAACTTTACAATTAATATTTGTTTCGGGATATTTACCATGTATATTTTGATTTTGGTTGAGAGCTCGATATTTCGGCACCGTTACAAGCGCCATGATCACGAGAACTACAAAGATCCGTTGGGAGAATTATACCATGCTTCAAAAGATGCCAACCTGGTTAAGACTGCGGGAATCCGGTAGATCCGAGACGCACAGGACCGTGTGTGTCTGTAAGTGTGGCGACGCTTGGGGGAGCCTAAGTCCAGCAGTGGACATATTTCGGCTGAAATGATGATGATGCATCAAACAAGTTGGACTAAGCTTGTTATATAAAATCACCAGTAACGCATTACAACAGCATTATTTAGTCAAGCTGGTATCATTGATACATGCAACGAATGTTAACCCATTAAAATAATTGATTTAAGGAATCGCAAATCAATTATTTTATTGCTCAGCTTTGTTAATGCATTAAACAAAGGATCCATGGTACTATTAATGATTTCTGTTTGGAACTGTGAAAATCAAAGCGTTAACAAAGGATTAGAACGTGGTTGTTACAAATCAACAAGTTAGATATGGAAAATCCAAACGATTTTCAATGTGCACTTTATTTTTCGCGGTTAGTTAAGGTATGGTTTTTTTGTACATATATACAGCATAAAGTCATTTAAAGATCTTTGATAGTCGTTACGAGTAATCAGAAGCTTGAGATCTGACACCAGTCTAGCCAAGGGGTATCGTGTTACCCAGTTACTGGGTTGTGGAGGTCAGATAGGCAGTCGTTCCATGTAAAACACTGGTACTCGGCTGAATCTGGTTAGACTGGAAGCCGACCCCAATATAGTTGGGAAAAGCCTAGGCATATTGATTGATATACAGCATAAAGTCAAATAAAGTTAGTTGGTGCTTATTATTATTTTACAGGTTTATAAAATAATATTGTTATTTTACAGGTATATAAATTATGAAACATGGTATATCAGCGTAAAAACATATTACCTACAGAGATGTTGGTGCCGTTAATTTTAATCTCTTTACTTGAGTTCTAAAACAATAGATATAAATATCTTCCTTCGTGCTAACACAAATATAAGGCACCTGTCCCACCGCCAACGATAAGCGAGTAGCTAGTAAAGCTAGAAACTAAAACCGATAATTTTGTCGCTCGGCTATACGCGAATCTTCTTGTGCGACTTGCGATTACACGCACCGCTCACTCGAGGCGGCCGCACTTTACGTACAAATGGCTGCTGAGGCCTTAGTGCGAGTTTTTACTCACGCCCAATTGCGTTAACGTAAACATCAATTTGTATTGAAACTGGATAAGCGCCGTCTGGTTACGGTAAGGACACACCTCTTTTTTTGTTTACATTTTGACATAAGAGATTGTTTACGTTATCAGGAGTGAGTGTGAGTAAAAACTCGTATTAAGGCCTCTCTCCTCTCACACCGAGAGACCAACCAGCCCGCCCAGCGAGCAAGCGAGCTTCACTGAGCGAGTATAACTTTGATAGCTCTTGTCGCTGCAACAAACTTGTGGTGAGAGGGTACTCGCTGGCAGAGTGAACAGCCAGCGATCAACTATTACTATATGTGTCTATTTTATTGACACGGGATCTTATATATTTTGTATGTTTCTTCAACGAGAAAATAGTCGTTAGCTAATCGCTTACTCATCGGCGGTGTGAGACAAGTGCCTAAAGGACTATTTTTCACCCAACTTGCTTCAATTGTCACAATGAGTTTTTTTTTTAGAAAGCTTTGTTGAAAAGAAAGAACACACACACACACATAAACACACATTGAAGTAGTTGGTCACTTTAAGAGGTAGTTTTTGATGCACAGAGGGTGTTCCATGCAAGTATTTACCAAAATACTTTCAAAATCACTACTTTACTACCAAAATACTTTTCCCTTGATAAAGGAATAACCCTTTTTATATTAATATTTTATAGTCACAAAGCAGATTTAACCCAGCAAATACGTCTTAAACATTTTAGCAAATACAAAGTAACCTTTGACTACAATCCAGTAATTTCCACATCATCTCTCAAGGTCGAAGCTTTTAAAATACGCCAACTAATTTACAAAGGAACCTAAACCACCTAGTGTAAAATCACGTCAATTAACCGCGGCACTATCAAAAGGGTTTGATAAGGGTGATAAGGGTAGAGATAACGGGGGCTGGGCTGGCTTTGATAAATGATTGTCTGGATGCTGAATAATTTGAGATTGGATTGTTATTGTTTGAAAGGGAGAGAAATGGATCGGAGGTTTTTGTGGAAAGTGGGTTGGGTTACGAAATGGTTGATCGTAATGTGTTAAAAGTTATTTCTTATAAATTGTATCTTAGTTAGTATTTCAAATGTTGAAAGTTTTTATGAATATAAATAAAGTTTACTGTCGGTTTCAATCTGAAATATGAAAATAAAACTGGCCACGTGAGAGTCGGACTCGCGCACGAAGGGTTCCGTACTTGGTAAATTGCGGTTTACGATTTATGACGTATTAAAAAAAACTACTTACTAGATCTCGTTCAAACCAATTTTTGGTGCAAGTATACATGGTAATGTACATCATATATTCTTTTTAGTTTTATCATTCTCTTATTTTAGAAGTTACAGGGGGGGGGGCACATTTTACCACTTTGGAAGTGTCTCTCGCGCAAACTATTCAGTTAAGAAAAAAATATATGATATCAACCTCAATATAATTTTTGAAGACCTATCCATAGATACCCCACGTATGGGTTTGAAGGAGAAAAATGAGTTTCAGTTCTAAGTATGGGGAACCCCCAAAATTTATTGATTTTTTTCTATTTTTGTGTGTAAATCTTAATGCCGTTCACAGAATACATTTACTTACCAAGTTTCAACAGCATAGTTCTTATAGTTTCGGAAAAAAGTGGCTGTGACATACGGACGGACAGACAGACAGACATGGCGAATCCATAAGGGTTCCGTTTTTTGCCATTTGGCTACGGAACCCTAAAAATTCATGGGCAGGTGTGTCCAAATCACATTTGTTTTCACCAACAATGGAGGGAAAATCTAACTTTTTTCTCGTTTTTAGGAGTAGCCACTCCCAGAGGTTTATCTACCTCTGGGAGTGGCTACTGCTGCTCATATCCATGGTTCCTTTTACCCCATGAATACCTTGCCTAAGAATTGAAAGTATTCTACACTAAACGTCAAAAGACGAACGTATTGGATAACGGGCGATAGGCTGGCTTTGATAAATTATTTCATGGATGCTGTATAATTTGAGATAAATAAAGATGGTTATTGTTTGAAATGAATTGTTTGAAAATGTTAAGTAAGCTGAAGTGGCAATGGGCCGGCCATATAAGTCATAGAACCGATGACCGTTGGAGTAAAGGTGTTTTTGAATTCTTCTAATTAAACGTAAGGTAGGATGCCCTCAGGCTCGCTGGAGCGACGAACTACGCAGGGTGGCGGGTAGCAGCTGGATGACAAATGCCAAATATCGAACCAAATAGCGTGCAGTTGGAGAGGCCTAAGTCCAGCAGTGGACTACTGGAGGCTGATGATGATGATTGTTTTGAAAGCGAGAGAAATGTACAATCCTTTTCTATATAAGGTTTTTTGGATTGGTGGACTTGGGTAGCAAAATGGTGTTAGATTATAATGGGTTAAAATTGATCTGGTTTAATAATCTGTTTCTTAGTTAATTGGCAATATTTCTAGTTTATACAAAGAGTCTTGTCACTCATTGGCGATATTTCAGAAGGTCAATATAAGTTAAACATCGTTCACATCGCAGGTCGGTATGTGGATGGGTGACCTTTCTTTACGTATTGGGGTCCGAAAACCATCGGTCTCGTCTATCATTTGAAGATATTTGACAGTCGTCACGGGTAGACAGAAACCAAAAATTCTGGCAGACAGTCTTGCCAGATCAGATAATCATTCGCTCCGTGGAAAATATCAGCTGCATAGGCTGAAAGTCGACCCCAACATTGTTGGAGAAACGCAGATAGACATGGTGCCCTTTGTGCCTATTGGCCTTGTTTATTCTGTCTCCTACATGGTATGGAGGGAAGTGGACATTTTTATTTTTTCCTACTCCTCCGTTATCCTTTTCTGATTACTTTCGTTGCGGGATCCAATACAGTTAAATTAATTCGCCGGGACTTTGTCGAGCTTCATTGCCTCGGCGCTTTTCTGGTGGTCGCCACTGTTGATTCTGTCTTTCAGGAGTTGCAGTGGATTGGGAATAGTGCGGTGGGATGGTCCCAAAACAAAAAGATTGGCTGAATTGCCAAAGTGCCGCACAAAAGCCAATAGAATTTCAATCGAATTTCGGCTTTGACACGTTTTTGTTGCCAGACATTTGGTCGAACCCGTTGTTCGATTCGTCATACTCATACAATACGGGTGAAAATTCACAGTAACATTTCCAGGAATGGGCAATCAGCTTTTTCCACGTATAGCCTGCCTATTCGAAACACTATTTGCATGCTAATTGATTGGAATGTTTGTGGTTGCAAAATGAGTAATTTCCAATTTATTTACACCCTTCAAAAATATACCTAAGATCCACCTTATATTTGAAAGAAAGAAAAAGTGTTGTCACAAAACGACATACAATCTAATTACATGCTTATGCTATAAACCCTTAACAATAGTATAAGTAATAATAATAATATTTTTTTATTTACTCAAAAACAGTAGGTAGGTACAGTACATTGTTACAAATATTAGGCTTACAGTTTAATTATAGATAAGAGAATGAGCATCTGCAGCTGAACTAGGCGTGAGCCTGTATCTCAGCTAACAGCGCCGTTTCCCTTCAGAAACAATACACTAGGTAACCTAAATTAGCAAGATGCAAGAGTTTAGGACCATTACAAATCAAAGAGAAATAAGAAATTAAGGTCAACTAAACTTAGATTACTAACAATTTTTTGTATGTGTGTGAGGAAATGTGTTTTTTTTTTAATTGGTACAATCCCACCGCACTATTCCCAAACCACTGCAACTCCTGAAAGCCAGAATCAACAGTGGCGACCACTAGAAAAGCGCCGAGGCA
The DNA here is from genome assembly GCA_964057195.1 of Orthosia cruda. Taxonomy (NCBI): domain Eukaryota; kingdom Metazoa; phylum Arthropoda; class Insecta; order Lepidoptera; family Noctuidae; genus Orthosia; species Orthosia cruda. Next base: position 3,320,633 of record OZ059854.1, read on the forward strand.
ATGAAGCTCGACGAAGTCCCGGAGAATGAATTTAACTGTCTTGGATCCCGCAACGAAATTAATCAGAAAAGAAAATGGAGGAATAAGAAAAATACAAATTTCCACTTCCCTCCATATCAAGCAGGAGACAGAACAAACAAGACCAATAGGCACAAAGGGTCGTTTACAACTGGGATAAGCCCAGCTGCCCAGCACCAAGGATTTGTGTGTGAGGATGAGAGGGTGAGTGTGTGTGTGTATGGGGGTTGTTAAATACAGGTCTTCTGGTCCCAAGCCAGGAGCTAACGCTGGGGCCCATAGCAGCGTTGGGAACTCCTGGACCCTGTCTGAACCTGTACCCACGAAACTGCCGTAACGCAGCAGTGGAAAGCTAGGGATTTGCTCCTTGTTGGGAGAGATACTGGTACCTATCTCACAGGTGAAAGTGGGACAACCATAAGATGTGTCAATGTAACTTACCTTAGATTCCTGCGGTAGACTCCTGGGCGTCGATCGATCTCGTGCCGTGAGGTTAGGGATAGGAGAATATATATATAATAAAGGACAATAAGTTCAACTTAACAAAATCATTGACAGCCCGCCGACACGGCGTTGCAAGTAAATACCAAAGATCGGGACTAAACAGGGGTGTCTGTGTGTGTGTAAGTGTATACATATGTCTACATGATAAATGCACAGGAGTAGGTGAATATACATATATATAGATATACAAATAAAAATATTAACTGATTATTTGAATATTAGTAAAAGTAGTAATTAAATTAAGTTAGTAGAGACGAGAATTAAATCTCTTTCTTTTCGTGTGAGTATGTGGCCACCTCACCTCTGGTGTCGGAGTTAATCAAGCCGCCTCTGGGAACCCCACAGGCCTCTGACTTGGTTATTTCAGACTTGCATTAAATACATAAGTTCAGGTTTCCTCCCAATGTGATTCCGCTATTGCCTGTGATGTCTAAGATAAATAAAACAATAAAAACATATACTACCTACATTTTGTATAAAACAGAAAAGAAATAGGATGAAAAACATTGAGGTAATAATGTATGATGAAAAAGATGCCAGGCAGATGCATGTTGTAATTGTGGCAAGAAGGCTTCTACTCAGCATATTGCTGGCCCGTGGGAGACCCACAACACGGCGCTGATTTTCAGTGGTGGCCTATTTGATTTACAGTCATTATTTATAAAAAAAAAAAATACTCGTATATGTACCTCTTTTCGCCTTGAACACAGGATTACCTCGTACAGGCACATAACACGTGTGAACTTGACATAGATGTAAGCAAAAATTGTACTTATTGTTTTACCTAATGATTTTAAATAAACTTATTTTTTTATTGAAATATTGTCAATGATACAATTTTTTTGCTGGTATTTTTTTGGTCGGACTTTAGTATGTCATCATCACCACCAGCCTTTTAATGTTCCCACTGCTGGGACACAGGCGTCCTCTCTGTGAGAGAAGGAATGCGGGCCAAGTGCGGGTTAGTGGATGTCACAATATCTTCGAATTTTTAGTTCCAGAATATTCCTCACGATGCGGTTTTCTCACGATGTTTTACTTTACCTCTTTTATAGCAGTGTTGATGAAATAATTGACACAAAGTAAAGTTCCTGCCTGGGTACGAACACACGACCCACAACACGTAAATTACCACTGGGCCACCATTGTTCAGTATTTCTATGTGTTTAATATGAAAATAAATGAATTCAGAAACTTGCATTATTTCATAGACCAATTTATGTTCTATGATGATCCTGCCCTTATCCGAAATTATTTGGCGCTGGTACAAATTATTTGGGATCGGTACAATTTTTTTGGGGTCGGTACAAATTATTTGGGGTCGGTACAATTTTAACTTTTTAGTCGTAATCCAATCACACAGTTTCCAACCATTATATCATTTTGCACCCAGATCGTTCATCATTTCTTTGATCTTCACCTACTTTCCACCTACATTCCTTAATTCATTATATTAGGTGAATTTATGCTAAAAACTAACTTCTGCCAGCGGTTTCACCCATGTAAAAGTCGTAAATGATTCTATATGCCAATATTCTTAAAATTGCCTTAGTAGTTTATGTGTAAAACGTAACAAACAAACGGATAGACCAAGTTACTTCCATATTTATAATATTAGTATTGATGAGTACGGTTCTCATGACAATAATTCCTAATTCCCACAAAAAAATCAAGAAAACCGATCAAATATACGTTTACAATATCTACATTAGTACCTAAATAAGTAAAAACTACACTCTTGATAATGATAGGTGTCCACAGGGTGGTTAGGGCGGTTACACACTACATCCGATCCGTGTCCGTGATTTAAGTATCGAGTTCTATCCGATTTGAAAATGTTCTGAATTATGACGGATTGGGTTCGGATGTAGTGCGTAAGCTTGACTCAAGAAGTACAACGGCTTCGGAACCGAAATTAATCGGATTCGGATCCGATGTAGTAACCGCCCTTAATGTTCGACATAGTCTACAGCATATCATTAATTCTTATCGTTACCTCTTGCAAGAGAAACCTGCCACCTGTCGGAGACAATTTTTCTTTACGTTACAATCGATTCGACCAATTAGTGACACATGGGTATTATACGAGAATGTTGTGTTACAAACAATCTGATAAGTTTAGTATTCTATTTCAATTGAAAAATCTATATTTTCGTGGTGTGCCTTGTGTAGATAAATTACGAGTTGTCGGCTCAATCACCAACTTGGGCTCGGCGCAAATGGGCCACCGACCACCGGCCACCGGTGGCCAGCGACGGTGACTTCACACACTTTTTAATATATTTTGTATAGACGGGCCGCACGTCTATACAAAATCTATTAAACAGCGAGTGGCGGCCACTCGCGACTTAGTGTCAACCACACGCGACTGAGTCGCCGCGACATGCCACTGGTGGCGACCACTCGCAGCTCACACTCGCACTCAAAGCAGGAGACTAACAAATTGTAGCGGCCACCGACCACTAGTGGCGGCCACCGACAACCTTCGTTTGCGCGGTAACAAAGGACGTGGCGCGTGACAGCCACTGGTGGCTGTGGTGGTGGCCCGTTTGCGCGAAGCCTTAGGTAGGCGTGTTTTGAGTGATAGCACATTGAGTTTTATGAAGAGATTTTCACATGACGCCAATATTATGCGAAAATTTGTGAGTGTGTATGTTTGTTACTTTTTCACGCCAGAACGGCTGAATGGATCTGGATGAAATTTAGCACAGAAATAGATTATAGTCAGGAATAGCACATTAGATACTTTTTATCCCGGGTATATGTTCCCTCGGGATAATTTTAGACTTTCAGGCGGAAGAAGCCGCTGGTAGAAGCTAGTATCGCTATAGGTTTGAGACACAGACAAAGACGACGGTGTACAAAGTTGAACTCATCTCGGATCCAAAGCTGGTTGTAGCTTAGCTCGCATATAGCTTAAGTAATTTTGCAATTTATGGTCTGCATGTATGTCTATGTCTATGTATGTAAAAATATCTCAGTTGTGCTTCCCCATTCCACATTGGGCACCCGTTTTAACGGCACCTGAGTTAAGAGTACCTGAGCTATTTCGTAGTATCTACGGGTATTTTTCGAAGGTGCCAAAAGTGGAATATTCCACATTCGGCTCCTAAGAATTAGTAGGTACTAGTGTTGGCCAGAATCATGAAGAAGTATCTGCGGGTCTGGAATCAATGCCGGTAAAGACTAACTTAAGTACCAGGCGATTATTCTCATGAGAAAGTATATTTTATTAACTCAGGTGTCGTTAAAACGGGTGCCCAATGTGGATTACGTCCTATCCAAGCTTAACTAACTAAGATTAGGTCTTGTTCATTTACATGAAAAATCTTTTGAATTGTTTTGTTTAACAATTGGTATGCAACTGTCTTTATTACCTATCTGCCCTAGCTATGCTATGCCTATATCTACTGTATTTACCGGTTCTTCCTGCAATACGAATTAATTGGGTGAAGAGAAAGAGAATATTTGATCTTTTAATTAGCGTCGACGGCTTGAATTTATAGTATCTAAGCTTAAGACGATGACAGTTGCCAACGACCTTGAGGGGACAAAACGCGCACCCATTACTCACCCGCGAGACCCAAAATTCTGTAGTTTTATGTACTTTCCATGAGAGCAGTGGTGGCCCAGTGGCAACGGCTGTGACTTACAGGTTGTCCTGGGTTTGGACCCAGGCAGGCGCTTTACTTTGTGTAAATTGCTCACTACCTGCGTCTGTGTTTCCGAACGCATTCAACCCGAATCTCTTCAAAGTTAGAGTGAACAGGCTTCTTCTGGGTAAGCTCACTCCATCGTCGACTCTGTCTCTGTCACCTATGACTTAGACTAGAGTCAAGAGCAAAACAATCAAAAAACAAAAAAAAAACTTCACCTTTTGTTTTCATTTTGCTCTCAAAACAGTGAAGGAAAATATCGTGAGAAAACCGGCGTGTCCTAGAACCAAAAAAAATCGAAGACATGTGACATCCACCAAACTGCACTGGGCCCGCGTGGTGGATTACGGGATCTCACAGAGATGAGGCCTGCACGCACAACGGACCGAATGAGAGTCTAACTGCGGAAAAGGGGTCCATCTATCCTAAAGGGGTCCATCTATCCTAAAGGGGTTCATCTATCCTATGTACTTTTCTTATTATTATTCTATGGCGTAAAAAAGCCTTAGATCAAAATATACATAGTTAAATTGTCTTTGAGATGATGACAATTACATTAAAACACGGCCGGCGCTTTTGTTGCGATTGTCGTTTTATTATCCGTGTTAGAAAAACAACTGAACAAAAAAGAAAGTTGATCAAAGAATTCAAAAAACCCGACTGCTTAAAAAGCGAAGTAAAAAGACGTAAACAAGAAGAAAAAGCATGCTGTGCAGTCGGGTTTTTTGAATTTTTTGGTTAACTTTTTTTATTTACAACTTTTTAGTTATTTTTAATTAGGTACATTTAAACATATAAGTGTCTATGTATATGTGTATTTTTGAAATTACCTCTTAAAAACCTTTATTTTGATACCCCACAGGATGGGTTTGGAAGGAAAAAATAAATGTTTCCCCAACAAAATGGCGCCCAAAACCCGCCATTTTTTTCTTTTCCAATTTTTATGTAGCCAGTGACACTCGCAGGGTTAAGACGAATCGATTGACGTAAGAATCATCAAAATCGGCCAACGCGTTTGGTCTCTAGAACGCCGCATATGAATAAACATACATACATAGACTGATAAACACATTACCCTCCTTCGGCAGTCGGGTAAAAAATTACTACTAGCCGTTTAGACGTGAATCTCATTTTAAAATCAGTTACTAAGAAGTATCTGCACCTTAATTTTGAAAGTTATATCAGACATAACTACTACAATTGATCAATTCTGCTATTATTCAGACCTGCCCTCAATTCTCCGTAGAAAAAATACAGAATATGAAAACTTTTATCGCGACATACAACATTTTCCTTTATCGTCGTATGTAGGTTACATTGTTACCTCCGCACAAAGGTGTATTGTTCTCCAAATAACATGGTTGCTACATTAGTGGTATAATGTGAAACGGCAGAATGTGGGAGTGGTAGGAGAAAGAAAGGGTATGAATTAAGTATGACCAAATGCGGATGCGTTTCGAAATTTTGATTGATACATTTTTACTTTTTGTGGTAAATATATTCTTTGATTTGAACAAATCAAACATTAATATAAAAGTGTAGTTTAGATTTAGTGTTCCGTATCCAAAGGGTAAAAACGGGACCCTACTGAGACTCCACTGTCCGTCTGTCTGTCTGTTTGTCACCAGGCTGTATCTCAAGAGCCGTGAAAGCTAGACAGTTGAAATTTTCACAGATGATGTATTTCTGTTGCCGCTATAACAACAAATACTAAAAGAGAATAAAATAAATATTTAAGTGGTGCTCCCATACAACAAACGTGATATTATTGCCGTTTTTTTGCGATAATGGTACGGAACCCTTCGTGCGCGAGTCTGACTCGCACTAGGCCGGTTATTTGATACATCTTTTATTTACATACATACAAATTTACATAACACCGAATTTCAAAAAATACCTATAAACAGACTTAAATAAAAAACTACGAACGCGTAAAGTAAGGTTTTGGTATCGATTGTAACGTAAACTTACTGTTAGGAAGTACCTAAGGGTCATTGACGTCAAAAAATTCGTCCACATCGCTGTCAACGTGAAGTAGTAAGTAGTCAGAAGCTTGAGATCTGACACCAGTCTAGCCAAGGGGTACCGTATTACTCAGTTACTGGGTTGTGGAGGTCAGATAGGCAGTCGCTCCATGTAAAATACTGGTACTCAGCTGAATCCGGTTAGACTGGAAGCCGACCCCAACATAGTTGGGAAAAGGCTAGGCAGATGATGATCGCTGTCAACGTGAAAAATGCCCAGAACGCTGGCAGCATTGCCACGTTGAATGGCCATGCCGATTCTCTGGTCGATGAAAAGCCCAGCCCTCTGGTCACATGAAGAGTAGATAAATCAAGAGTGAATAGGTTACTTCTAGACAAGCGTGTTTCACCGTCGACCACATCATCGCTTACCATCAGGTGAGATATTTTAAGGATACATGAGATATCTAAAGAAAAACGAAGATTATCTCTCAATTGCCAGGATTGTTATAGAGATAAGAATAGGTAAATAAGAAGATATCTGCGAGAAAATCGGACCAAGGCTTGGAAACCGCAAAAATATTGGAACCGGTTAACGCCTAAGTACATAGGGAACGTTTTCTTTTGGTTTTGTTCTACTTTTACCACAATTAAGCGGATTTAGGTAAAAAAATTCGTAAATAGATTTTGTGGAATTAAACGATAATTAACGGTTTTTGTATTCTACCTTCAATGTGCAAGTTACAAACAACTCGATCGATCGTATCGATTCTCTTTCTACAATCGTTAATTTCTTCTATTTGTATGGTGTGACCACGTGAGTTAACATTCAGATGTGTCATTCCCATACATTGATTCGTTTTCTACTAGCGTTATAGATTGTAGATTGTCAATATGGCTACAGGTGCTGAAGTACAAAAACGATCCAGTTATAGGCACGCGCCCCGCCTTAACCGGTTAATTAGGGTTTCCAATAACGCTGTTTTAACGCTTAGACTCTGAACAAAATACTAACATTTAATAACTGTTTTTTGTAACCGGTTCCATGTCTTGAATCGAACCATTAAGATATTCAGCTCAGAAACGAATACCTGTAATAGCAAACGAACAGCATTTACCGGAGCATAGTACCAACCTAAGCGCAGAAATCCATGCTAAGTCAACATAAGCACCTTTTTGCAAAGCTTGCATCGAACACTAAAGATAACTGTTACCATTATACGGGTTAAGACACTTTAAGAATGCACTGCAACGGGTTAAAGTTAATTGAATTAACTGCAAACTGCTAATTGAATGGTCGACATTAAGAAATAAGACTTGAAATGGATATTTTGAGAAGTATTGCGTAAATGAAAAAGATTGGGTAACTACCTATTTCCGGCACTTTAAAGATAGGCTTAAATCAGTATTTGGGTTAAGTTTTTGATATGAGACTGCAAGGCGAAATATAAACTTCCTTCTTGGTCTTGTTGGTCACAATCGCGACTGCTGATCATGGTGTCCATATACTATGCTGGTCTTTCCATTGGTAAAACCTCAATAGCAGTCCAGAAGTTTGGTTATACGCTCGGCTAATGGCAACAACATCGCCTTTTCCCAATGTTGGGAAACAAGCCTCCTCTCTGTCTCTCTCTCCACGCGGGCGCAGTGCGGGTTGGATGATGTCACATGTCTTCGAATTTTAGGTTCTAGGACATGCCGGTTTCCTCACGATGTTTTCCTTCACCGTTTTGAGAGCAGTGGTGATAAAATAATTTACACAAGGTAAAGCTCCTAGCTGAATTCGAACCCATGACCTACAACTTGTAAGTCGCGGCCGATACCAATGGGTCACCACTGCTAGCTGCTAGCAAAAAAAGTTAAAGTAAAATATCAAAAAGCTGCTTAAAAAGCGAACTAAAAAGAAGTAAACAAGAAGAAAATCATACTGTGCAGTCGGAGAATACTGTCGCCAGCTGACTGACCAAAATCATGTGTCCTCCGAGTGAATGTAAAAAAATGTTCCTGAATGTACTCGTACCTATTTGAAATTGAATAAATTTATGGAAAAGTAAAATATCAATAACATGGGTTGTGGAGGTCAGATAGGCAGTCGCTCCATGTAAAATACTGGTACTCAGCTGAATCCGGTTAGACTGGAAGCCGACCCCAACATAGTTGGGAAAAGGCTAGGCAGATGATGATGAATGGCCAAACCCGACGCAACTCGGTTGTGATCAATGCTCCTGTGACAGGTCTCATTTACATAAGATACTTATCAGTGAATTACAGGCACATGAGACAATAATAAATTATAATTAATTTATTTTTCAGACACAGTATTCCATAATATTACATTCATAAGCATTATTTTTTTATTTATAGGCGTATATATGCCCCAATGTTAACGCAGTACTGGCCGTGCGCCCGTTCGGAGCCAGAATATCAATAGTGCACCTCCTTTTGGACTGTTTTTTTCAAATATATTTTTAAACGTCCACGTCGTTTTGGAGGAGTATCCAAAAGTAGAAAAAAAATATCGTGATGTTAATTATTTTTTTAAAGCAAAATTATTAGTTAAAGGACCGAAACCATGTTTCACAAATAATGTTCATGAATCAATAACAAATATATATTTTTTCAAACCTTTTAACCTAGCCGTTACTAAGGAGTATGCTTTAGAAAGTAATCGTTTTACGGCACTTAAGCGGTGCAAGGCCCTTAAACAAAAGTCTGTTATTGCAGAATATCCCAAATAAGGCTATGACCACTTTACCTACAATCTTCCTGTATGGCTAAACTACCCGCTATTATAATTAGATATCCAACCATAATATCCTTGTTTTTCCAAAGTATTTCACTACAAACAATTTCCGTCAGTTTGACATGAAACACCATCACTTACAAGCATTACCATGCCACATTACATTTGTACAAATTACAATTTATTACTGAAAATAATGATTACTGCCGACTGTATCTTCCTGAAGCTGTCAACAGATACATTTATTTTCGATCTAATAGTACTATGTCATCATGTTTCTTTAAATAAACAAGAAAATCTTGAGTACTAATTAACATCAAAGAAAAAAAGCAAAAACCAGCAAAAAAAATCGTTTATTGACGACGGTTCCGTACCGTGAAAGGAAAATCATTAAAGAATTTAAAAAAAAATTACTTCAAAAATACTAGATTTTATTCAAATAATAGACATACACTCATAACCTCACGCCTTTTTTCCATATAGGGATAGGCAGATATAATACCGGACCTTAGTGTCTCTGAAATTGAGTGCAAGACCCTGCGCTGTAGCTACTTTTGTGTCAACATTGAAGATAGCATTGTATAACTGCCTCTTTCACTCGCTTACGTTTGTCGCATCGTCCTATCTCGCTTACTCTATGCAGTATACGACTAACATACTAACAAACTGTTTCTTGCGCAATGGTTCGCAGAGCCAACTTCAGAGAGACACAAATACCCACTGTGACTTTTATACAACATAACGCCACCTGAACACTCACAAAAACCTTTTGTTAGTAAATGGTACTCAAAAACTGTGCTCGTTCTCATCTCATCATCATTTCAGCCGAAACACGTCCACTGCTGGACATAGGCCTCCTCCAAACGCCGCCACATTGACCGGTCCCGTGCGTCCCGCATCCAGCGGACTCCCGTCACCCTCACCAAGTTTTCAGGAAATAAGCAGCTTCAACAGACACACCTACAAAGTTGCACCATAAGGGTTACTCTTAACCATTCTGGCGCGGAACCCTAATAAAATTTCATCAATATTTTTTTCTTTCGAGTCTTCTATTTCTATAAACTATGTAAAGTAAACCTCCAAGGACGAGTTGATTAAAGGGCTAGAAATATCTTAAGGAAGGCAGCCAGGTTTCCTGGAAGTCGGTAGGTATAAATAGAACTCTATAGGCTTTCTTTTCCGTCATGATCCGTGGATGACGTAGAAGGAGGCTTTATTATTATTATTATTATGTCCTTTATTTAATTTATTTTCTTATTAACTAAATTTTTAAATATTTTTATAAAACACAAAATTTGAAAAAACATTTAAAAATATAGAAAATAGAGGCCCACCGGTATCGGGAACAGGGTCCAAGCTACCGGCGGTCAGGGCTCCAAAGAGAGGAACCTCCTAACAATGCGAGCCGTGTCCAGCAGTACTGCTTTCTGGATCAGGCCCTTGACCCAGCCGCCTAACGAGAGCCTCTTAAGATGTTGGTCGAGGCTCATGGCTATTAAGCCATTGGCTGACACGACTATCGGTACAATGATCGCTGTGTCTACATCCCACATGTCGACAACCTCGCGAGCCAAGTCAAGATACTTGATTTGCTTATCTTTCTCGGCTTTCACGAGGTTCCCGTCATGCGGGACGGTAATGTCAACAATCATTGCACGCCTCTCTATTCGGTCCACCACCACTATATCAGGCTTATTGGCTACAATAGTCCTGTCAGTGATGATGGACCGATCCCAGTACAATGTGATATTGCCATTTTCGAGAACTGGGTCGGGCACATACCTGTAGTACGGTACCTCCGATGCCACAAGAGTGTATTTCAGAGCAAGTTGCTGGTGGATGATCCTGGCTACAAGGTTGTGCCTATGCAAGTACTCCTCGTTAGCTAGACGAGAACATCCAGAGATAATGTGTCGGATCGATTCACCCGGGCGGTGACATGCCCGACAGATGTCAACCGTGCCATCCTTCACAATAAATCTCCGGTAGTTATTCGTCATGATAACTTCGTCCATAATTGCACAGACAAAACCTTCGGTTTCCCCAAAGAGGTCACCGAAACGCAGCCAGGCTACGGACGCTGCTTGGTCTACATCGGACCCATGTAGGGCCCGGAAAAAGCGTCCGTGAAGCTCCTTACTCTGCCATACCTCCTTGCGATCGTTAGTGTCAAGCACTACAGGCTTGCGCCAGTTCTCATTCGCCAAGGAGAGCGGGGTGAGTCCCTTGTCCACTGCTACTACATCTCGATGCATACCCACGACGGTGTGTAGAAAATATTCCCTGAGATTGCATATCTCGCGGTTGTGGAGGTTTTTGGCATTTAAAAAGCCTCGGCCACCACACTTCCGCGGGATATACAATCTCATGACCGACGATCGTGGATGATGCATTCGATATGCAGTCAGCAGTGTACGGACTCGCCTATCCAGGGCGTCAAGTTCCGTTTGAGTCCATTTGAGTATGCCGAAAGAGTACATCAATACCGGCATGACCCAACCGTTGAAGGCGCGCACCTTGTTTCCGCCTGAAAGAAGGCTATTGAGTACCTTCTTCAGACGGCCAAAGAAGCGTTCCCTCAACGATTGCTTCATGTCAGTAGTGCTGATACCTAACGCTTCCGACATACCCAAATACTTATAGGTTTCGTTTGGAGAGAGGGATCTCAGGTTTATGGAATCCGCTAGTTGAATACCTACGGATTCCACAATCTCCCCTCGCTTTACATGCATGACCGCACATTTGTCCACACCAAACTCCATCCTGATGGCGCTACTAAAAGTTTCAGTTACCTTCAGTAGCTCCATCAGCTGAAGATTGCTGGGGGCAAAGAGCTTCAGATCATCCATGTAAAGGAGGTGAGATATAACCAGACCACCTCTCTTCAACCGATAGCCTAGCCCTGAATTCTCCAGCAGCATGCTTAGAGGATTCAGGGCAAGACAAAACCAAAGTGGACTCAAACTATCGCCCTGGAATATACCCCGCTCGATCCTTACAGGTTCGCTATTCCTCTGGATATTTCGACATCCTGGATAGCGAAGGACTGTGCTCCATTGCCTCATACACGACATCAGGAAGGTGCGTAGAGTTGTATCTATTTTATACAATTCTAGCACCCTCATGAGCCATGTATGAGGCACCGAGTCATAGGCCTTCTTATAATCTATCCAACATGTCGACAGATCCTTTCGGGAACGCCGAACCTGTTGGCTAATGGCCATATCAATAAGGAGTAGCTCCTTAGTACCGCGGGACCCGTTCCTACATCCATTCTGAGAGACCGACATGATGGAGTTATCGTCGACGTGTTTATTAATTTTAACTCTCAAAATGGATGTAAGAACCTTATAGACCGTTGGTAAACATGTAATTGGTCTATAATTTTTGGGTTCCGCGGTGCTACCAGACTTGTGGAGCAGGTGGGTTATTCCTGTTGTAAGGAACTTGGGTAGCGAACCAGACTCTAAGGCTGCCTGGTACTGAGATGCCAAACGAGCGTGCGAACTTTGTAGCCACTTGATCCAAAAGTTGTGCAGTCCGTCCGTTCCTGGAGATTTCCAGTTCGGCAACGGACGGACTGCACGGGCTACATCTTGGGGGCTGATCGTGATAGCCCCCATTTCTTGTATTGGATCACACGCTCGTTCGACCTCCCGAGTCCATTCACCTTCGGTGTGACTGACAGGCACCGACCAGATGCTGCGCCAGAATGAACACATAGCGTCATCATCCGGCAGGTGCGTATCAGTCACACCTTGATTGGGTCGCTCCCAAGCCCGATAAACCCACCTTTCATTACTTTGGAATGTGCGATTCTGGGTGTATCGCTCCACTCTCCGCCTGTACCTACGAATACGGTTTGCCCATGCATACACTTTCTGCTTCAGGAAGTCGATGCGCTCTGTGACATGGGATATATAGTTTCGGGGGCTGACATCAGTCCCCGAAAACGCCCGTCTCACAAAGCGCATCACTCTTGGGCGGCTATTGCCCTCCCTGAAACAAATTAGTTTGCCGATGAGTGCTCTGGCCCCACCAATACGACGTTCGATCCTGCACTGCCAAGCCGGTATGGCTGGTTTCGGTCGTGTAGCTCTGTCATCTGCAAATTTGACATCAGCTACACGACATGCCGCTACAGCCGCGCAGTACATGATCGAATGTGTATCAGTGAGGTCTTCGCAGTCATCAAAATAGTTTGACAACTGCGAATCCAGAACAGCCACCAGCGCCCCATTCTTGTTATGCATGGGCAAACGAGGTAATCGTGGCCTAAGTTCGGGTGGCATGTTGCGATACTCCCGAATAGCACACTCCAAAGCACTCCTCAATTCCTCATTGCACTGGGTACTTACGTTTGTAACCCTGTCACTACTCTCCTCGTCAGCGTGGTTGGACTGTGGTAGCACCACAGCCTGCGACGATGGGGCAGTGACACGGTTACCCATTTCCGTTCGGAGGCGATCAAGTACAGTATCATCCAACATACGATTACGCTGGATGACCCGTACCTGATCCGAAAGTCGTTGGGCCGAAACGTTGACGGCTGGCTCAAGCACCTGAAACAAAGAGAGCATCCGGACACGGTACGCGGTCAGGTTGTTTCCTCCCTCTGTAGCCCCAAAGTATGCGCGCATGACATTTTCGTTTATGGATTGTGTCCATCTCATGCGCTGCACACTTCCGCCGGGTGCTGGGACCCTATCAGAGACCGGTAAGCCTCGAGGTCCTAAGCGGTCCGGCGGCCGGCGTCCTCCCCGTCGACGCGCAGGTGGTGTCGTCGGCGGAGAGAAGTACTCGTCGCTCGAGCTCGACGCAACTGCCACGGCCGGTGTCACAGCACTCACGGTGGGGCTGGTTTCCGGCGGCGGCGAGGCGGAGCTGGGCGACGAGGCCGGAGGTGGTGGGCGTGCATTTCTTGCGGCGGCAGCTCTCGTTAACATGACGTCGCCGTCGACTTCATTTTTCACATTTCTTATTCTTGAATTTGTATTTCGGCCATACTTTTAGTGATTTTACTGTAGTATGTTTTTTTTTTCCTTGATTTCATATTGTTTTGTATAATTTAGATAGTTAAAAATATTTATTATGGAAGAAATTTATAAGAGAAAATTTTTGGCAACTGTCTGTCAAGTCGAGCCACAGATTATTATTATTATTATTATTATTATATACTTTATTGTACACCACAAAAAAAAACATACAGGACAAACGTTCAAATATACAAGTGTACAATGGGCGGTCTTATCGCACTAGGCAATCTCTTACAGACAACCTTTGGATGGACTGAAAGATAGGAGAAGAATTTAGGGTTGTCAGTGTACAAAATATCAAAAATAATATTACTTAGACTTAATAACATACAATACATACATACAATATTACTTAATATACTAATACATATCAAATATATAACAGAGAAAGGAGAAGAATAAAAATTATAGTGAAAGGTAATGCTCCTTCACCATTTTCTTGAACGTTGGCAGTGTTTGAGCACGTCTCACTTCAATAGGTAATACATTCCACAACCGAGCTGCTTGAATCGTAAAAGATTTGTCAAAGAAGGAAGTGGAATGCATACGAATACTTAATTTTAGATTTTCCGATGATCTCAAGGACCTAGAATGAGTGTCACAGAGGAACTGAAAGCGTTCTTTGAGATAAAAAGGAGTAAAAGGATTAAATAGCACATTATAAAGCAAAGAAAGTATGTGGGCATTCCGGCGAAGGCGAATAGGAAGCCATTTGAGCTTAGTACGAAATTCGGAAACGTGATCATACTTGCGCAAGCCAAATATGAACCTGATACAGAGATTTTGAAGTCGCTCAAGCTTGTCCAATTGGTCTTGGGTGAGATCAAGATAGCTGGCGTCAGCATAGTCTAGAATAGGTAGAAGAAGAGATTGTGCTATCGCAATTTTAGTGGTGATGGGAAGAAAATTACGAAGACGTCTCAGGGAACCCGCAGACGCAAACAGTTTTCGACTGACTTCCTGCAGTTGTTTGGTCCAGGAAAGGGTGCTGTCGATAAAAATCCCCAAATTCTTCACAATATGATTTATAGGAATAATAGTATTATTGAAAGAAACCTGGGGAAGTAACGACCAATCGATCCTAGAGACAGTCCGGGAACTACCAACAACCGTTACCTGAGTCTTCGTTGGATTGATCTTCAACCCGAAATCAGTGCTCCAGTCACCTATTCGAGCCAGGTCTGTATTAATTGTCTCAATGGCATTAGATAACTCTCCGAGAGAGGCTTGGGTATAAATTTGGAGATCATCAGCATATAGGTGGTAGAAAGATGAAAGTCGTTGAGTGATAGCATTAATAAAGAGTGCGAAGAGAAGAGGAGATAAAACGCCACCCTGTGGCACACCGGCAGAGGTATGACACCAAGAGGAGAAAGATTCATCAGTGCAAATGCGCTGCCGACGGCCAAACAGGTAACTATGAAACCAGTCAATTACCGGAGGAGATATGTTAAAAGAGCATAGGACGCCAAGCAAAATATCGAAGTCAACAGTATTGAAGGCATTGCTAAAGTCAAGCAGAGCAAGTACTGTTAACTTCCCCATATCCATGCCTGACCTGATATCATCCGTAATGTGCACAAGTGCTGAGGTAGTGCTGTGGCCACGTCGAAAACCAGATTGGAAAGGATTTAAAAGATTGTGCTTGGAAAGGAATGTGTTAAGCTGATGATGAACAAGCTTTTCAAGGACTTTGGATAGGAAAGGAAGAATAGAAATGGGACGATAGTCAGAGAATGATGCAGGATGTGATTTTTTGGGTAAAGGAATAATTTGGGCATCTTTCCAGGCTTGTGGGAAGACACCACTGGAAATAGAGAAGTTGAGGATGTAAAGAATGACAGGAAGAATGTTATCAAGGATGGGGATGATCATCTTACGGCTGACACAGTCACTACCGACAGCATTGGATGTAATCGAAACAATAGTCTTTTTAACATCACAAGCAGTGAATTGACTTATGACAAAAGGGGAATAATCAGGTATCGGAAGATTAGAAAGATAACTAAGTGTAGTAGCTTTGGTGGCCCCATCCAATACGGGCGAAGTAGAAAAATGACTGTTAAGTAAGTTGAAGTCCATGTCTTTAGGAATAGTGTCATGAGACTTTTTTCCGATACCTAATGATTTAAGAAATTTCCAGACCTTAGCTGGATCACCGTTTTGAACTGAATTATGAATATGTTGGCGTTGTGCGCCTTTACGCCATTACAACGCTGCAACGAGTAATTCATCAACTCGTCCTATATGCCTACGGCCCATTTAGGACGACTTGCAGAAAATCAAATTAAATAATATGTTCATTCTGCAACTCGTCCCACGTTTCTTTTTGTGTGGAACTTTACACTTTTTCAACGTTTGGTACAGTTGGTAAGACAAAACATTAAAATATTTTCTAAGAATGTTCAGTTTTTACTTTTGTTTTGTTCATAGATTATTTAATATTAAAAAAGTCAGTGTCAGTATGACTTTCTGTTATTATCAGATAAGTAAATAATGGTTAAAAAAATACAATCGACTGCCAAATAAAAACGTGATAAATTACTTCAATTTTGGCAGTTGGTGTCAAAAAATGAAGAGACAAAAACAATAGCACCGATTGCCGAAATTGAAGATATTTTTCACTTTGTAGTGTTTTTATTTGGAAGACGATATTTTTTTTGTAAAAAACATGGTATTTTTCGCTTTTTAGTTGTATTAAGTACTTAACGAGCATGTTCTATTGTAGGGTGCTATAATGCCCAAGGTAATGTCAGAATAGTTTACCTGAATAACATACAACTTAAACATACTTAACCGGTGAAATGAGCATGTATCAGGAATAACTGTAGACATCTGCGTACTCCTTTAGAGCGTTATGTCGTTATGTTATGAAACGACGTAAACAATAAACAGACACGCGATTGTAGCAATCCCAAGAGATTTGCCGGTTGTTTATTGAATAGTTCTGTTGTATATCTCCGAAGTTCTTCATCGTATCCTCACCAAATTTTACTGCGCATCTTCTTAGCACGATGGGCTGTGCTGAGGCTGCCGCTGGTGCAGAAACGGCGCAAATTTTTGGGATTAAAACATTAGGTCCATGGGTTCAGAGTGCCGAGTTTTTCGAAACAAAGCTCGTCACAAAGCTCGCCGACACTTCACGTGACCAGAGGGCTGCCCTGTTCTTCGGCCAGAGCATCAGCTTTGCCATCCGACGTGGCAATACTGCCAGCGTTCTGGGCACGTTTCCTGTTGACATCGATGCCGACGAATTTTTTGATGCACAATGAGCCCTTTGTATACAGATTTTCTTTTGAATTTTCATTTGTATATAAATATGTTAACATATTTGTTAGTGAAATAAAGTTTAGCTTTTAAACGAATCTTTTCTATATTTCTAGAGCTACTCTCTGCCAAATACACGAGCTATCTAATCGCCATCTTTAATTATAGCACATAACGGACGTCTGCATCGCAATTTGTCGACTTGTCATACTGCAAGCCTATGACGTCAGAACGCAGCTGACGCTCCAAATTCAAATTTTCATGACAACTGCCAGTTGCGTTTTGTTTTTAGAACGTTCTGGAAAACAAAATGGTGGTGCATTTTATTTCATGATCATCATTATTTCAGCTGAAAAACGTCCACTGCTGGGCATAGGCCTCCCTCAAGAGTCGCCACACTTATCAGTCGTGTCTGTAGGCAAAGGGTCACCTGGTGGTCAGACACGGGGTTCGTGAGTAACCCTCAAGCAAGTGAGCTCCTGTGAGCGAGCTGCATCGCCGGCACTTTCCTGGATAGAAAGTAGAGGACTACCCGTTGGATTAGTCTTCCGGCAACCCAGCTGTAGGCATTGGGTAGATGCGTTGATTCGTATTCGAGAGGTGAGCGTGCTTGACAGCTCCGGGACCATTCTGGAGAAATGGTAGCCAGCTTCTCTGGCGTCCCTAGCGGGGATTGAATCCGCTAGCACCAATAAGGTGCGCTGGTGCCGGTGCTTGCGCTAGTGCTGGCGTGCTGGCGTGCGTGTTGTGAGCGGCTTTACAGCTCCGGTACCATTCTGGATAAATGGTAGTGAGTAATCACGATGCGACTCACATTTTCTCTTGAGTACCAGGGGCGAGTACTTTGGAGGCGTGACCTACCGCAGATGGTCCCAGACGCCTCGTAAGGGGTTGCCTGGTTTAGTGTGCCATCTTATATAACGTAAAGTTGGTGAAGGTGGCCACTATAGAAAATCTTAGTATTTTAAAGGGGGCTGATCAGTCGTGTGCGACTCGCATCCATCTGATTCTCCAAGCCTTAACAAGGTTATTGGTCCTACTAGAAGCCTTTCAACGCAGCTTCTTCCGGTTCGCGGTCGTCACTCCAGAACTCTCCGGTCAATCCGCCTATCGTTTTCCCGACTATGTTGGGGTCGGCTTACAGTCTAACCGGATTTAGCTGAGTACCAGTGTTTTACATGGAGCTACTGTATATCTGAACTCCACAACCCAGTAACTGGATAACACGATACCCCTTGGCTAGACTGGTGTCAAGTATCAGGCTTCTGACTACCCGTAACGACTGTCAAAGATCTTCAAATGACAGCCGGAACCAACGGCTTAACGTGCTTGCCTAGGCATGGAAGAAACTCGCTATATAGAGATAGTCACCCATCCACGGACCGACACCGGTAAGTGTTGCTTAACCTTGAAGATTGACCCGTGCTTCTGTTATTATTTAGCTACGAGCTCTACTATCCCATTCAGGTCCTATCGCTGACAACGGTAAAGAAAAATATCGTGAGGAATCCTGAACTTATAGTTAGCATAATTTTGTGCTTTAATGGTGTAATTGTTGCAAGGATTTCCAGTGCGAGGATAAACGAATAATATAAATAAATAAATCGACCATCCTTCCATTTTTATTTGACAAAAATAATATTGTCATAAAAACTGTTTGACTTTGTTTTGATCAAAACGTAGCAAAATCCTTTGACGTCAAATTGCACCGACGCTGACGTCAGAATTTTAAAATTAAATTC
Organism: Orthosia cruda; assembly: GCA_964057195.1. Lineage (NCBI taxonomy): Eukaryota > Metazoa > Arthropoda > Insecta > Lepidoptera > Noctuidae > Orthosia > Orthosia cruda. The sequence continues at coordinate 3,339,563 of OZ059854.1, forward strand.
ACTTGTTTCAGAGAATGACATTCAAACTAATTATGAAGAAGTAAAATTGTTTTTATTTTTAACCGACTTCCCAAAAAGGAGGAGGTTTTTAACCGACTTCCCAAAATTCTTTTTTTGTTTGAGAAAGTATGTTCCGAAATTGGTCTCAATTTAATTTGGTGAACATCTGATGAAAAACTTCGGAGATATACGACCGAACTCTTCAATAAATAACGGCAAATCTCTCGGGATTGCTGCAATCGCATATCTGTTTATTGTGTATACCATTTCATAACATAACATGACGCCAGTACTCTCATAAGGGGCACGCAGATCTCTCATTTCACCGGTTATGTTCAAGTTTCATGAAATCTATTCTGGCGTTATAGTTACCTTACTGACTTGCCTATTAGGTAGGTACAACTAAAAAGTGAAAAATAAAAAACTTTATGCAAAAAAATACTACCGACTTCCAAATGTCTTTCGCAGGTACCAATTTTTTTGCGTTATGGACACCGACTTCAAAAAATAAAGTTATTTTACACTTTGTAGTTTTGTATTTGAAAGTCGGTAGGGTTTTTTTGCAAAAAGTTTTTTTTGATAATATCATTTTAAAAGCAAATTTCTAGAATTTCCTTAAATAAGCGTGGTGATAAATAAATACTCGTGCCTTTGTTCTGCTGTGGGACATATAATTTCTGGAAGTCTGATTCATCATCATCAGCCTATTAATGTTCCCACTGCTGGGACACAGGCTTCTTCTCTTTGAGAGGTATTGGGCCGTAATCCACCACGTGGGCCCGGCTGGTTGGTGGATATCACATGTCTTCAAATTTTTGGTTCTTAGACATGCCGGTTTCCTCCTCATTGAGAGCCGTGGTGATGAAATAATTTACACAAAGTAAAGCGCCTGCCGGGGTTCGAAAGCACGACCCACAAATTGTAAGTCGCGGCCGATACCACTGGGCCACCACTGCTCCCTGTCCCCATTATTATATGTTTTCTGTGAAATGGCCTACTCCAGTCAGTACTGAATATATTTACGCAGGTATTTTAAATTTAATGAAAGAAAGAAAGTAAGAAAAATATATTTATTTGTGAATGTGAATGAGATGTTCTCATAATTTAACGCCATGTCATTCCAGAACGCTTATGACGTCCGGACTGGACTGGAAAACATTCCAGTTGACATTTGATATAGAACGTGCGTGTGCAACGGTGACATTTTGATTTTATGGTTCTTAAATAAAAACCGGCCAAGTCCGTGTCAGACTTCACAACTAAAGGTTCCGTACCAGACCACTAAATTAAGTTTGTTGTAATAGAAAAAAATAGGGAATTTCAAATAAAATATTTGATATATCAATATATTGGTATTTGTTAGCAAAATATACATAATAAACATTATCACCAAAATTTCATAGGCCAATGGGAAGTTAAAAAAAAACATCGAAACAAGATTTTGTAAAAAAAGCTGACTTTGGTGGCTCCTCATTCCTTTGATTTCCAATATTTTAAAAAACCAAAAACACAGTAGTTATCTACTCAACAAGCTTTAAACAATGATACCCCCTCAATGAGGTAGGTAAATTATTTTTTTCGCGGCCCCCTTTACTTGTATGGGAGCTCCCTTTAGAAACATTAAAAAAAAATGGCAATGTGTATGGAATTTGAATTTTAAGACTAGCTCCAACCGTTTGGCTGTAGCACCTGTGTGACAGACAGACAGACGGACACATGAGCACGTGACAGCAATAGAGCTCCGTTTGAACCCTGTTGGTACAGAACCCTAAAAACCGAAGTACTCATATAACATTAGATTACTGAAAAACGCTAAGCACTTTTCTGACAAAGTATTACCTAGGTCCATAAAATCCTTCAAAACAAAATCAAAGTTCGTAGTGAAGTGGCAATGTTTTATAATCGACAATAAAATGCTGTGTTTATTGTTTCGTCCGCCATATTTACGATCGGCACGTTTTGGCCGCTTTTGAGGCCGAGTTTAATTTTATTCACGCAGCTGATAGAATCTGACACGCGATGTTGATCGATTTGAATCGATAGTGCTGTGCTGGTGGTGTTATTGTTTTGTTATTGTAAAAGGAATTATATAACCGAATGGTGTGACGATCTGTGGTTTCAGACAAACACACACACATTCTATTAACGTTTGTGAAAAATATCGTTGGTCGGTAATGCTTTTCAATTCCATAAAGAATAATGCTCAAGCTAAAAATAATGTCGAAAAATTTGTGGTCGTAAAAGCTAAAAGTCAATCATCGTTCAAAATCAAAATCTATTTTTTTATATCACATAGGCCTACATGGGCACTAAAAACGTCGACAAAAGGTGCACGGTTCGGGTTAGCCGTTTCCTATGGAGAAGAACTGGCAAGAAACTCCATGGTTACTTTTTAAAAATGGTTTGGTTTTACAATATTTCCATATTACAAGTGACAGCTAAATCCATAGGGTATATTAGATATTTAACAAAATTTTAAAATAAGTGCGCAATTTTATGAAAAGATTAGGCACTTTGATTTTGTACGAATCCATCAGGACCTATAAAATGTCACATTATAGAGTCCCATTATTTACAGCTCGTTAAGTAAATAAATATAGTTTTTTTTTTTTTAAAGCAAAGGTATGAGAAGCCACAAATGTCAGATTTATTTACAAAATTTTGTTCCGAAGAACTTTTTTACTTTCCATTGATCTAGGAACTTGAAATTTGGTGATAATGTTTTCAATTGCGTATATTTTACTAACAGATACCAATATATTGATAAATAAGATTTATTCTTTGAAATTCTCTATTATTTCCCTTTTAAAACCAACTTGATTTTGCGTTTTATTACGGAACCCTAAATGTGTGAAGTCGGACATGCACTTTGTCGGTTTTGTGTTGGTCTGGCATATATTTAAATGGTAAAGATATAGCCATCCAAAAATTTGCTTATACGGGTTTCCCATACAAGAAGCATGGCATTTTAATATACCATGCAGACGACCGCTCCCGAAGATAGCTGTTAACCGACCTATGTATGTCCAAATTGTGCTAACAGATAAATGCTTTGTCCGCCTTGTCCTTACTAATTCGTCAATGTGGTCTGACGTAAAAGAGAACAACATAAATAACCCTCGTGCACGAAGGGTTCCGTACCATTATCGCAAAAAACGGCAAAAAGATCACGTTTGTTGCATGGGACAACAAAAGTGTATTTTTTGCCGAATTTTAACGCCCCACTTAAATATTTATTTTATTCTGTTTTTCGTATTTGTTGTTAATGCGGCAACAGAAATACATCATCTGTGAAAATTTCAACTCTCTAGCTATCACGGTTCATGACGGACCGCGGACTCTTAGTAATAGCCCCGTTTTTACTCTTTGGGTATGGAACCCTAACAATTATTGCTATGACGCTAGCATCTGTGTTCCCTACCACTTGTGACCCAACTGTCTTCAAAGAAAACATATAGATCAATCGTAGACCTGCAATGCTTACCAACAGGCGAGGTTCGAGGACAAGAGCAGGCTCATCAGGAATCCAATGAAAAATAGAAATGTCCTTTTTATGGTTCCGTACCCAAAGGATAAAAACGGGACTCTATTACTAAGACTCCACTGTCCGTCTGTGTGTCTGTCACCAGGCTGTATCTCATGAACCGTGATAGCTAGACAGTTGAAATATTCACAGATGATGTATTTATGTTGCTGCTATAACAAAACATAATAAAAACAGTAAATCATAAAAAAATAAGTGGGGCTGCCATACAACAGACGTGATATTCTTGCCGTTATTTGCGATAATGGTACGGAGTCTTTCGTGCGCGACTCCGATTCGCATTAGGCCGGTTTATTTTTTCTTATTCTTATAATTTTTCCTGTAATACATAATTATTCAGAAATCTTTGTTTAAATAATATTATAATTATTCATACTCATCATTGTATAGTTTGCATTAAATTGTCATAAATTCACCTTAACACGAGCGACCCGCCCCAGCTTTTCACCAGATAAATTACACCAGCGACTTTGTTTTATTCGATGTAGAGAAAATTAGAATTTTAGTTGGTTCTGAAATATAACTGAAACTATAATCCAGGATTAGTCTATTTCAAGTTGTATAAAGAGACTAATCCTGAAGTCTGGTTCACCACAAACCACTTAAGGTGCGGCCACACCGCAGTTATATAATGTTGAAAAATGTAACATTTGTTTAAGGCCCGAGCAAAACGCCGCGCTAGCCGTTTTTCGTGCAGTTTTTAGGAGCTATCTACTCGTTATTTAAAATGAAATATCAACTAATAAAAATACATTGAATTTCTACATATTATTGATTCCAAAATGGTAGATTTCTTTTTTTTTTTATGAGGTTTATGTTTCACTAATCTCCTTCCAACAAAACCATAAAAATGAGAAATAATGATTGATAGCATGCGTCTCCTCATAAAGTGTTCATTAATATTGTTTTGTACTAACACTAATGGATAGAAAATTTGATAACAAACATTTTGTAAGTTTTATTTTTTTCAAAAGACCAATAATCGATTTTATAAAGATTTCATTCTAAAATCTGGGCGTATTCACTAAGGTAATTCATGCGCCACCAGTGCCGCTAGGCCAATAGGAATGCTCATATCTCATGCTGATTTATGGTCAGGGTACGGCCTTAAACAAGAAGCGAAACATTGTTGTTAATTTTTTTATAATACTCACAAGGGATATTTGTGTCTCTGAATAGGCTGCAAGACCCTGCGCAGTAGCTATTTTTGTGTCAATGTTTTAGGTGAAGATAGCATTGTATAACTGTCTCTTTCACTCGCTTACGTTTGTCGCATTCTCCTATCTCGTTTACTCTATGTAGTATACTCGATGACAATCTGTTTCTTGCCCAAAGGTTGGCAGAGCCAATCATCCGCTGTGAATGTTTTATAGTGTTAGATAATGTTCAATAACGTTTTTAATCATTTCATTATGTGTGGCCGCACCTTTAGACCTGAATTAATATCTTCATTAGAAATAAGCAACGTAAACAAAATGTCAGTTCGAAAAGCCGTTTATGAATAAGGAAGTTGTGGTTTCAAATTCATGAAAGACTTATAAAAAATATGGTTTCGTGCGAAGCCGGAGAGGGTCGCTAGTGTTTTATTAAGAGGTTAATTGTGTGTGTTGATTTATGGAGGTCATTCTTGGATACAATAAATCGATTTTGATCTTTCTCTCATTAATATAAATTTACGCCTTCACTTATTGCTAGCTACATTTTATTTAAAAAACGTGTCAAACTCAAAATCAAAGCCTTTTTTCCTAAAACCATTATAACCAACTTTAAAACTTTTGCATTTCATAATTGAAAAACAGTCGAACAGCCAGGTACACTCAGCTTGAACGTCGGATGTAATAGTTAAATAAACTATCGAAATCATCGCGTTAAATGCCCGTGATATACTGTTTTCAACCATTATAACCATACATTTTAGGCATAGGTACCATAAGCACTTTTAAATTGTGAAGTTCGGTTAGTCAATAAGATGAAGCTAGTAGCACATTCCAAAGCGTAGACCTCTATGGAGAAACACGAGCAAGAAACTCTACTGCTTTTTTTAAGGTTGATACCCCCGAGAAGCAAATTTTATAAAAAAACTTTTTGCAAAAAAATACTACCGACTTCCAACTACAAAGTGAAAAATAACTTAATTTTTTGAAGTCGGTGTCTTTCGTAGGTACCATTTTTTTGCGTTATGGACACCGACTTCAAAAAATTAAGTTATATTTCACTTTGTAGTTGGAAGTCGGTAGTATTTTTTTGCAAAAAGTTTTTTTATTTTTCACTTTTTAGTTGTACGTACCTAATAGACAAGTTAGTAAGGGAACTATTTCGCCAGAATAGATTTCATGAAACTTGAACATAACCGGTGAAATGAGAAGTCTGCTTACCCCTTAAGAGCGAACTGGCGTGATGTTATGTTATGAAATGTTATAAACAACAAACAGACATGCGATTGCAGCAATCCCGAGAGATTTGCCGTTATTTATTGAAGAGTTCTGTTGTATATCTCCGAAGTTCTTCATCAGATCTTCACCAAATTAAAATGTGACCAATTTCGGAACATACTTTTTCAAACAAAAAAAGAATTTTCAAAATCGGTCCACAATTGACGGAGTAATCGGTGAAAATACACAAAAAAAAATAAAAAAAAAAAATAAAATAAAAAAAAACAAAAAAAAAAAAAAAAAAAAAACAAACTTGAAGTCGAACATAGAACCTCCTCCTTTTTGGAAAGTCGGTTAAAAATGAGAATCACGTCGATATGGCTAGTCGTAATTTTTGGGCAAAAATATTTCTTAAATAAGACAATTTTTTTAATTATATGATGTAAGAGATGTATGATCTTGAGTTTTATTCGTATAAAATTGTGTAATTAATTTGTAAAGTTAATTTTTTTGTCTAACACGGACAAAAAAACGGCAATCGCACCAAAACCGTCGGGCATTATTTAATAAAATTTTCACCATCTCAAAGACAGTGTAATTGGCTATTTGACAGATTTCAGAAAAGTATTGTAAAAAAAATGAAAATTTTATTTTATACTTCTTACAAACTATTTCTTTCTAAAAAAAAAGCGTTATCAAAAAGAAAAATAATAATTTCCTTAATAATTTGAAAGGCGTGCGAAAACAGTTGGTCACGTGACATTTCGAGCTATGACGTCATATTCTAATAAACAGACGCGAACTACGGCGAACAATTCTTTGTTTGTTGTTTAAAATGTGACGTCACACGATGCATCAATCATGGCTGCCCCCGTTTTGGATCATTTATCCCGTAGGTTTTTAAAATGGCAAATTTGTTATCCAAAAATAAAATATAAACATTTTATAAATTGACGAAAAAAAATGTACGTTTATTATTGACCGACAAGCTAACATTTCCAACACATTCCATATTTGATTGCAATATCTGTCAAATAGTCAATTTTCTACATTTTTTTAAATTCATATAATAATAAGGAAAGTGCGAAAAACTACTGAATTTTGGGTCTCGCGTTTTGTTCCCTCAATATCGTTGGTGACTGTCGTCGTCTTAAATCAAAAGTTAACAAAGTATCGGTTACATAGTATTGGTAGAAAGACGTGCAAAGGCCAGGCGAGTGAAGCTACGATAAAAAGCTAGTTTCATAATAAACTGTGTTGAAGGTCAAAGCTAAACTTCAATAGTTTTATGGTGTTACCATGAATGTCTGGTAATATCTTGAGATATTTCACCAATCTTTACGATAACTCGGTACTTGACACCATTTTTATTTTCTCTTTATTTTATTGCCACGTGACTTTTATTGGTTTTACCGTGTACCTGAAATATTATATCGGTTGAAGTGAGTTTTCGTATGTTTTCTTACATTGGCACGAACTGTTTCCGAATAGCTCTTGCTTTGGAATTGAATAGAATATACATTTGGTAACGTAAAAATTTAGGAGCTCGTGGCTAAATAATAACAGCCGCACTGGTCGATCATCAAAGGTTAAACAACGCTTGACGAGGTCGGTCCGTGGATGGATGACCTTTTCAACATACCGAGTTTCCTCCGTGCCTCAGCAAGCACGTTAAGCCGTTGGTCCCGGCTGTCATTTGAAGATCTTTGACAGTCGTTACGGGTAGTCAGGAGCTTGAGATCTGACACCAGTCTTGCCAAGGGGTACCGTGTTACCCAGTTACTGGGTTGTGGAGGTCAGATAGGCAGTCGCTCCATGTAAATCACTAATACTCACCTGAATCCGGAAAGACTGGAAGCCGACCCCAATATAGTTGGGAAAAAGCTAGGCAGATTGATTGATAAATTTAGTAAAAAAATATCTAGTCTGCAAGGTAGAGTGGGGCCCGCTAGAGTAGTGTATCTATCTCACTCGCACGGTCGCTTAGTCATCCCCACTTTTACCTACACAGACAGACACAGTCTCGTGCGCACCGCGTCATTATTATGAGAGCCGTTGGCCAGTGTAGACGTGTTCAAGTGTGATCATTTATAATTTTTAAAAAATATTATTATTATTTTTATTGTATTTTATTGAAGGTAAAATTAAATTAACTAGCAAAACGCCGTAGACGTAACTAGGTACCTACTATTATCATTATCATCTTCCTGTCCTTGTACCATACTACTTGGGTCGGCGCAACACATTTTCTTACTCCATAGTTAAGAATGGTCAAATGATTAACACACAACTTATTTGACCATTTATGAAGCTTAACAATTGATACAAAAACGTATGGTACCGAAATTCAAAACCATTGGTTAGCATATTTAACCATTGGTTTAATTAACTACGGTTCAAAAAACTGGGCCTAGTTGAAATAATTTTGACTTTAGAAGTTTTTTTCTTTATAGTAATAAAATATAGAAACTCATCAAGCCTGGCACACATTTTGCACTAGAAAATTATTTGCGACAGACCCAAAAATAACGTAGGTTCACATTGTACACAAATCTTTTTCTTATCTCCTGTGTAGATTCTAGGACATAAAACAATAAAGTTCTGGCAGGATCTCAGACCGACAGCCGAAGTCTGTGCTCACATATAAACAAATCTTCAGGGATTTTCTAGGATCCAATTATTTTGACCTTTCGATATTTTGGTACTTTTTCGGGACGTCAATGTACGGATAGGTATTGAAAATTTTAGCTTGGGTTATTGAACTCTGGCCTAAAATACTTGTTCGTATGTAGAATTACAACATAGGTACGTGATTTATGAAATGTTACATGAGAATTATGATCGGTTTGAGTGTATGACTTGACGACACACATCCAGCATCGCGCAAGCAATTTTTGGTACGATTTGAACACATTCAACAGTTTGACAAAAACCGTTGGGCAATTGCCCGGACAAGACATAAGACCCATCTCGTCTGGTCTAGAGGATCCTCCTTTTTCAATGGAGTTTGCGACCTTCAAACGCGAAAGCATTGCATAAGCTTACAGTAGTACACTGCTGGACGTAGGCACTCCCATTGCGGGCTTTATCTCGATTCTCGGCAACTTTCATCCAGCTGCTATAAGTAACCCTGCAAAAACCACGAGACCCAGTCATGCCCAAATCTTATTATGAACCTTTAATTAGTCTTCACCTTTACAATTTCATTTAGTTGCAATGAATTGGAACTGCTGTAAATTTTAAATCAAAAAAATACTTACACATAATATATGAAAACCCAAGGAGGTCAGTGTACTTTACCAATTCTTCATTTTTCGGCAAGCTTTTTTTTCAAGATTTTTATTTTGTGCCTGCTCCATCGAACCTCATATTCCTTTTCCAATTTTTCTTTTTTGTTTCGAGTTCAATCTTTTGCGAGAACTCATGCATGCATTAATTTCTAGAATCAATATTTTATATTCTATTTTTTCTTTCGAAACACGTTCAGTATTCGAATATGACGTAGTTTTTTTATTACAGCTATATAAAAAAGGCACAAAAGATTATTTACTTCGTTTCTTCATTTGAAATCCTTCTTTTTATGAACTCTCTGTGAAAACAAACGGACAGACGGACAAAGCTGTTAACACTGTTGTTTTTGGCTCAGAAGAAAAATGACGAATTCTAATATATTTTACTACTAGGTATAAAAGTTTGAGATACATTGGCATAAAGGAAATTACTGTTTATTGGTATAGCTTTGATGAAATAAAAAGGTTTTTCATTGATCTATAAAATTGGGTTAGAATAAATTATTATCGGTTGCAAACATGCTTATTATTTTATTCTAAACACTTCATTTCTCATCATTGTCGTGTTTTTTGCAAAAGCAAAAGTGTCTGAACATAATATTTTCAATGGAACGAATGTCATTGACTTCTGCAAATATCGAAATTGTAACATTTAAGCAGACCTGTTCTTGACTCTCGGGTTTTTTTTTCTACTTGCAATAACTAGCCATTCGTATTATAAAGACTACTACTGCTTAATCCATGAATTGTAAAACGGCTACAAGATAGGTAGGGTTGAATCACTTGTTAATCTTTCAAACTCATCTTTTAAAATTAATATTCGAAAGCTAAGAAATAAGAATGGTGCCTGAATGAACGATCTTTTCATTTAAGAACCACCTCGATCAAAATTAAAATTTGAAACCACTGCACTAATGAATAAAATACATATACACATTACCTAATTTACAAACGCTATCTCCTGGCGGTCGTTCGTTAACCTGGCAGTCACGTAAACTGACCGAGCTGTGAGATACATACTATATAGTAGATAGGTACATATACTAATTGTTTACAATACAGCACACCTGACAAGTATTGTTGTTTCTAAATGCGATTCTAAACAGAGAACTCTGTGTATTAGTTTGTAACGCCATCTATACTGCAAGCATGTTAACCCGGTGCTGACAACTGGGTGAATAAACATAATATTATGCTGCTTGCTGCCATCGTCATTATATCAGCCTGAAGACGTCAAATGATGGACATAGGCATCCCCCAAGCGTCGCCACATTGATCGGTCCTGTGCGTCCCGCATCCAGTCGATCCCAGCAATCTTCACCAGGTCATCGGATTTGTCCACCTGGTCCATTCCATTCCAGAACTTTTCTGCCCCATCGGCTATCCGTTCTGCGAGCAATGTGCCCTGCCCACTGCCACTGCTACTTAAGTTTGGTAATTCTTCGGGCTATATCGGTAAACCTGGTTCTCTTGCGGATCTCTACATTTCTGATTCGATCACGCAAGTTAACTCCGAGCATAGGCCTTTCCATTGCTCTTTGGGTGTCTGTAAGCTTTCTGTTGGCAACACACACTGGTTGCTGCAATCATCACCTTCATTTCAGCCGAAACTCATCCGCTGCTAGATATAAACCTCCTCCAAGTGTCGCCACATTTATTGGTCCTGTGCGTCTCACGTCCAGCGGATTCCCGCAGTCTTAAACAGGTCATCGGTCTACCTAGAGGGAGGCCTTCTAACGCTGCGTCTTCTGGTATGCTTTTGCCTCTCCTGCCGCCCTAGCCAAGTTACAAACGTTTCGTATCGAATCTTTTTCTAAAAACGTTAACGCCTTCTATTTGTATGGTCATACTACGTGACTTAACGTTCAGATGTGTCATTCCCATACACTGATTCGTTTTCTACTACCGTTATCGATTGTAGATTGTCAACTTGGCTACAGGTGCAGTTTTGGCCCCATCGACCATCCGTTTTTCGAGCAATGTGCTCTGCCCACTGCCATTCGTGCTGCTTTCTGTCAATCGTAGATATGCGTCAGTCGCTACGGTAGCTAGAAACCAGACTATCTGACACCAGTCTTGCTAAAGAGTCTTCTGACTACTGTGGCATTGTGTTACCCAGGAACAGGGTTCTGGATGTCGGATAGGCAGCCGCAAAATTTTGATGACACGTTTGGTTATTGGCTGCTGCGCTGCGTGTCGGAGTTTCGATTACCGCATGTGATAGATATTTGTATGCCCTACAGAAAGTTGTTTCGGGTCTGGGTGTTTGTGTATGTGAGTTTAAATGTTTGTAAATGCGACCACGATACAGGAGAAACTTCTAGAGGTAATAAAATATATTTAGCTGCATTTGGTGAAAAATTGTACAAATATTAAGTAGATCGATTGATATGTGCTATACCGAAATAGGTTATTTTATACCATTTATCGTGTGTTATTAATAGATTGCTGTAATAATAGTAACATATATGCGGGCGTATTTGAGAGTAAACAAAATAGATTGGACATCACTATTTTTGTTAAATTTAAATAAACGGGAATTTGTACAGCATATTTTTTGTTTACGTATGGACGTAGGTATATTTGAATGCAGGTATGTTCACTATATTATACGGGTTTCCAGGAAAATTATACCTATATTATAGAACTTATAGTTCGAAGTAACTTCGACTGACGATACTAAAGTCACAGTGCAACAAATCAATCTTGCTAAATATCTCAGCTTTTCACCACAGCGTGATTCAGAATAGATTACCAATATCTAACAAGAGAAATTCCCAATAACCCACACTTCATAAACAAACTAACACCAGGACACTACAGTTTACTTCAGAAGACTACAAAGCGGTGCAAGCCAGAGGTAAACACTATACGTCAGAGCATGAATCATAAGATGTAAATAATTGCAGTGTAGTGTTGAGCTCTGTTAGACGCAAATAGACTCGCGTGAAACGTAGATGGAGAGAATTAGGTGTGACGGTCTGTTTACATTGTAAAGCAGTTTTATGAGTGATTATCGGGTGAATATCACTGTTTAGCTTAAACAATTGACACAGGATATTAGAGACATATACTGGGACGTACTATCGAGATAAAAAAGAACCTATCCTATGTAAGGACACAATGGGCCAGCATTGTGTCCTTACATAGGAGTTAAGTATCTAGGATATGGTCTCGCAACCATGTTTGCGTGTATGACCTGCACTTTTATTGCATAACACAATCCTTATGGCTATGACAAAGGTTTTCATTTTGATATTATGTCGTGGTGGCCCAGTGTTGTGGGTCCAAATTCGAACATTTGAACAATTCATATGTACTTTCTAAGTTTATCTTTTACATCACAGGCAACGGTGGAGGAAAACATCGTGAGGAAACCTGGACTTAAATAGTTAATGTTAGTCTGAAATAGCCAAGTCAGAGCCAGAATCCTGCTGGATTCCCAAAGTTAGCTTCATTAACTCTGGCACTAGAGGTGGCGAACGGATCAAAAAACAAAAAAATAAAACGTTCGTTGCTTGTTTGGGATTATCGTTCTAAATGTGTTACGAAATAAGAGTGTTATCACTGATTACTGAAAATAGACGAAGCAAAGTAAGAAACACATGTGTGATTCTTATTTTCCCCCACTTTAACGTTTTGAGTTTCTGTTTCCATTGCAAATTCAGTGTGAGGGACGTGATCTATCAAATGGGCCCAGTGCGATTTTTTGGATGTTAATAGTCATGATATAATTGTATTATTTGTGAGTACAGCAGTGGATTCCGTGTCTAAGTCAATTGTAATTAGGTAACTTATAAGCTAGCGTGCTCAATCGTCAACCACTTCATATTACTTTCAAAGACAAAGAAAAACAATCTTTATTTCAACTAGGCCATTAAGCGGCACTTTTGAAAGTCAAAAATATAAATCTAAAATTAATAATAATTGATTCTACCATCCTTTCAGAAAAGTAGCTTGTTATGGAGAAGAACGGACCAGAAACTCCACAATTTTACAACATTAACATACATATATAAATTCAAATACGTGATGACGATGCACCCAGCACTACTACACTACGTATAAGCAACAATAAATAAATTCCTTCAATTGGAAATAGGAACATGGTTCTCACAAACTTACATAATTATATTGCAAACAGTGGTACATTACCGAATTCAACAACAACAGAACAGTGTGCGAGTCAAATCCGTTTGTTGAGATATTAGTACAGCTTATCAATAATGTCACAATCCAACATTGCTAATAGCATTTTCTTCAAGTAATCGCTAAGATAAATAAACGAACAATGTGTCTTATGCCTAGTCACATAAGGTCAGACAGACTGACAGGAATTCCTATTAATACGTGTTTCCTCGTCGCTTCCGCCCTAGATTTTTGTCGTGGCGGCATTTCGTCTGACATGTCTTGTTGAAAATTAAGTCTTGGGAGAATTTCATTATGGCAAAGCCATGTAGCGATTTACCATGTTAATATTTTTAAATACGATCTAAGCTTAGGAGATTATTACTAGCTATTTTATTTATTTTCACCTGCCTCGGTTTCTGTGTTAAGCCACAGATAATATAACACTAGCCTACAGATAACTTATCCCATACAATGAAACACTGCCGACGTTCCTAACTAGCGTTTTTCGTCTGATATCATCTATATAATTATTTTTATAAGTACTTCTTTCGCGTTCGGTTCCGTTCCTCTTCCACGGTTTTAGATAGTGTTAGCAGCGACTTGCAAGTAAAAGGGTTTCCTTGGTTCATGACTATTTTTTCTTTAAATAGAGTGACGATTTGCTTTAAAGTATTTTTTGCACGTTTTTACAGTTTCATTGTACCAAACTTTGTTACAATACAAATTTACAAAAATCGAGTGGCATGCTTCAGAAATTTAAAACTGCGCCATCTATTGGAATCAATTTTAATTAAATGATCCGTTCAAATAATCTTTGAAATGTGAATTAAGAGCCAAATATTCCATAATTGTTACAATTTTTATAATCAATTCTAGAAAATGTGAATTTTACACATAGATTAAATAGTAAATTGTTGCATATGGCGCCATCTAGTGACATGTATTTGAAACAAATTATCTTTGTTAGCGCTGGGACCCCGTGGTAAATGTAATCAAAGCTTTTAAGTTAAAGATCCACTTCTTTCTGTTCGATTGAGCTGAAATTATACTGTATACACGCTTGATTCTTGTGAAAATGTAAATATGAATAACAAAGATGTATGTTATGATTCTAACATGAACATTTTTAACTGTGATTCGAACATGTTGTCTCTCGCTCGAGAGTTCAAATATGAATCCTTGGGCTTTTGTATAGTAGAGCTTACCTATCCTAACCTTTACAGATAGTTTTTATTACAAAGATATGCCACATACTAACATAAAAATACTGATTTTTCTTATGGGGTTTGTTAACAACAGTAAAACACCATACACATTAATTTCACATTCAAAAGTGGGACATATTAACGTCTTTTCAACACTATTTACGTCCAATAAAACGTCTACGAGCCGGGTGGTCCAGCTGCATAATCCAGCTGTTTTATAAAAACGTTTTATTTAGCTCACTTCATTCATTGTTCCCACTGGGGATGTCGGAGTTTGTGCCAAAATTCTGTTTTCACTTCGCGCCGAAATGAACTTGACAGTGAGATTTTGCAGAATTGGACCGAGTCGCGAAAAGATGAATTGTTTTGGAAAGAAAGCTGTTTAATATTGTAGCTAATTACAAAAATATTAATGTAACATCACGCTTCGTTCGTAGCTAAATAATAAAAGGCTAATGTTTAATCTTTAAGGCAACGCTTATTGAGAGAGCAGTGGTGGCCCAGTATTAAAGTTCGCGGTTTACAAAGTCTTGGGTTCGAAACAAGGCAGGCACTTTACTTTGTGTAAATTATTTCATGACCACTGCTCTGAAAAGGGTGAAATGCAGGAAAAGATCGTGAGGAAACCAGCGTGTCCTAAAACCAAAAAATCGAATACACTTGACATCCACCAATCAGCACTGGGTCCGCGAGGTGGATTTAGGTCCATGCCATCTCACAGAGAGGAGGCCAGTGTTCCAGCAGTGGGCAAAGTAAATGGCTGATGTCTTTTGCTTACCCCAGAAAAGATGGATGGATCGTGTGAAAAGTGATATGAAAGAAAAGGGAGTCAGAGATAGCGTGACAGGGGACAGGACGGTATGAAAGAAGAAAACGTGTTGCGCCGACCCCAAGTAACTTGGGACAAGGGCAGGAAGATGATGACTTATTTTTGAGTTTCTTAATGAACTTGAATAATCATCATCAACAACCAACATCATTTCAGCCAAACGAGAAGATGTCCACTGCAGGACATAGCCTAGCATATTATATAACTTTCTATATTGCACCTACCACTGAATATCTCTCCATCACCCAAAGGTCGACTGGTAGAAAATGCCTAAGGCATTAAGTCCGCCTCTGTACTTGTGTGTGCATGAAGTATTACATAAATAAATAGCCCTTTATCTAGCAGTGGACACCTCGATCGGTCCCGTGATCCACGATTACCGCAGCCTTGACCAGGTCATCGCTTCACCTAGATGGAGGCCTTCCAACGCTGCGTCTTCTATTACGCGGTCGCCACTCCAGAACATTTAGGCCCCATAGACCATCCGTTCTGTGAACAATGTGACCTGCCTACTGCCATTTAAGTTTGGCTATTCTTCGGGCTATGTCAGTAACCCTGGTTCTCTTGCTTGAAACTCCGAGCACAGCCTTTGTGTGACAGAACCCAATGAATGAAGAATGTTTATTGTAATACACAAGTAATAACAACATGCTGTTACCTAAACAATCTGGAAATGTTATCATCTGTAGCACATAAACATTATTTTAACAGCACAAAATCTGCAACCCCATAAATGTCACCCTAAATAATCTCCAGCAATGATAATTTTATGGGCTATGGAGTCATGACATATAAGCCTACTAATAGTACAAATCATATTCACGAATGATACAAGTCATATTCGAGAATGCATTTGTGATGTAATTAGGGTCAAAGCACACTGAGACATCTCAATGTGGATTGTGGGCAGGGCATCACGCAGAACGGATGGTGGACAGGGCTGAAATGTTCTGCAGTGGCGACCGCGAACTGGAAGACGCAGCGCTGGAAGACTCGGGTAATTAAGGCTGCGGGCATTCGCTGGATGGGAGTCGCGTAGCAGGACTGAGTGCAATGTCTAGCGGTGAACGTCTTGACTAAAATGAAGATGATGCCACTGAGACAATCTAGACATCACAGTCACGTCACAGCCTAGAGAATTGGACGAGTCGCTGCTACAGCGTAGCGACACGTCCAATTATCTAGGCTGTGAGCGAATTCACTCGTCTTCACGCGTTTGTAGTTGTTAGAGATTTGTAGTCAACCGTTGAATTTTGTCGCTATGATTCGCGTGGAAACGCTTCAGTTCTCGCGCACAAATTGGCAGGCTTATTATATTTTGCAAGAGCAAAACGACTTCAATACAAAAGTTTTAGATTTGTTGGCGGTTTTTTTTTTATAAGTGCATTTGACAAACAGCGAGCGATTAGCAAGCGATTGTGTAGGACCTACCATACCTACACTGCAGGTAATGCCGGCTTTTATGACATAAAGCGTTTGATCGCTATTGTTTTGCTCTTGCAAAATATACGTAATAAACCTGCTGAGCCGTATCTCTTCTCGCAGCCAAAAAAAACAAAAGGCGCTCGTATTTTATTAAAATTGTTAGAAATGTGTGCATTACGTTGAGGAGATAAGGGTCAATATGCTATGTGCATTTAGACTGTCACGTCGCTTCGCATTGTCTTGGTTTGAGGCCCGTACTCCTGAGGAATCAGCATGACTCCAACTCGAACTCGAAATTGACAGATAAGGTTTGTTGTTTTGACAGTAGTAACGTACTCAATAAAACTGTCAAATGTCAATGAGTTTGGCAGTTCAGCAGACAGTCAAGCAAAGACCTTAATGAGACCTTACACTTGAAATACGTATAATGTCCTTGCAGTCAAGCACGTTAATGTCAATTTATAACTGTCAACAGGAGTTTACGAGTTGGAATCATGCGGGCCGGAGTGTGATTTGACCCTTAAAAACATTGCGTCAATACACTAAATCATATTACTGTGTAAATAAACATTATATTATACACTATTAAATGGCTTGTTACTATTTCATAGAACTCTATCAAGAATAGAATTTGGCGAAGATTTTATTGTTATGTCTCTTTGGTCCGGGGGCTCGGCGGTTCTTCCGAATCGTGTCTATTTGTATTAAAACTCAAATTATTTCAATAAATGTTGTTTTGGTAGTAAAACTTGTAGTAAATGGAGTATGGAGCGATTATATCTGTTTCCTAATCTATACTTAATATTATAAAGAGGTACGGTTTGTGAGTTTGTAGAGGGTAATCTTTGGATCTACTGAAGTAATTTGGATGAAATTTGGCATGGATATAGTTTGATACCCTGAGAAGGATATAGGATAGTTTGTATTCCCTTGGGATGATAAAACACTTTTACGCGGGAAGACGCTAGTTGCATATATTAGTTTCACAATCGCATTAATATTTTCATAGTTTTCTGGTGATAGATTTACTGTACAAATTGCTTTACTAATATGTAATTTAAATCTTTGGTGTACTTAAAGTTCGTTGACTTACTAAATGCAATGGTCCCACTGCTGGGACACATGACCTCTAGAGACGCGGACGGCAAGTAATGGGTAGCGCACCATCCGATAAGGACCAGGCCCGAGTCGACGGCGCGTAGTGTTCCACGCGCGCCTCATAGAGATGCCAGCAAATACTGACGGGGTCCGCTAGGGCCGATACCTGTCTGGGTCGCGGATAAATTTGAAAAAGACCGCGGCCCTGGCTCAAGCAACTGAAGGAACACGGGTGGGTTTTAGTCAGTAAAAGTCTGACACGCCCTCCCGCTTCACCCAGAGCGCGAGAAGTCATTGGATGATGTCCCACACCAAAAATAAATGAATTCTAGGTAGGTACTGGTTTCTGACCGGTGGATCTTCACGGTGCGGTATAATCAGGTAGTTATGACACCGTGTTCGTCTATCTTTATAGAAATTAGAGGGAGTGGCTACAATCCACCACGCAGGCCTTATGCGGGTTGGTATTCGAATTTTTTGGTTCTAGGATATACCGGTCTCCCCATGAAATTTTCTTTTAGGGCAGCGATGATAATAGTACATTATGGTACAAGTGTGTAATGTTGGTGATTACCGCTGAGGCGCCATTGAGACCCGAGCCGTTAGGTGAGGGTCTTAAGAGAGCCGAGGACGGTAATCATCAATACACACGTGTATCATACGACGTTTTTCAACACACTTGTGAAGAAAATAATATAAAAAAATCATTTCCAACAGTGAAAACGAGTTGTGATTTTTCTTTTCGCTATGGCGGGCAAAATTAATCAGTTTTCCTATGCGCGCGCATCTAACAATGGCGATCGGCCATAGACTAAAAATAATGAGATATCTTTTTTTGGCTTTTCTCGGATAGCGTTTTAGCCACGTACAAAATGGGGAATTTCAAGTTTTCTTTATTACAGACAAAAACAAAAGTTATATTTAAGTGAAAGTTTTATTTATTAAACACGTACAAGTTGAAATTATCTGTTTAAATACGAAGTTGCATGAAATGTGTTGCATTTGTACTATTGAGCACGATCTTTTTTGTATCGAACCTTTTTTCAGAACAAAGCAACTCAACCAATAAATTAAAAAAAGAACTCTTTATCTCACTTGTGAATAATAGTAATGAAAAAGTCACAGTTTGATAACAGGTGTCATTATGTGCCTAATTGCGGTGAAATAAGAGCCACTTTATGAGCAAGTGTGTTGAAAAATAAATTACACAAAGTAGAGCGCCTCAAAACGGTGAAGGAAAACATCGTCAGGTAACCAGCATGTCCTAGAACCAAAAATTCTAAGACATGAGACATCCCCCAAACCGAACTGGGCCCGCGTGGTGGATTACAGTCCATTCTCCCTCACAGAGAGCAAGCATGTGTCTCAGCAGTGGGAACATTAAAAGGTTGATGATGATGATGAAAGCGCCTGCCTGGTTTTGAACTCACGACCCAAGTTGGTAACGGCAGATACCACTGAACTATAATGAATCTCTAATCTACAAATTCACAACAAAATACCCTCGCATCTGACTCACTCTCTTGATAAACAGCTGATTTTCCTTGTTCTATTCAACTTGCTACTAATAACTAAATCGGACTGTGTATAGCGAGCTTTACGTATGTAAACACTCTGTTAGAACAATATACTGAATGTTTTTGAGTGGGAAAGTTGGATATGTGTGTGTTGCGCGGGACGTGAAGTGATTCCGTAGGTATTTTCGCCTAACTATTAAGCTGTTTAAGAGTGCAAAAAAGAACGTCGTCGTTAGATTTAAAAGCGTTCGTTCGGTGCGGCTACTGCTGTGCTAACAAATAACTTGCTGGCTGGTTTATCTTTTTATTTAAGACTAGAGGACGCCTCGCGGTTTACCCGCGTAGTTCCCGTTCCCGTGGGAACACAGGGATAAAAAGTAGCCTATGTCACCCGGGGATAGAGTAGCTTCCCAACGGTGAAAGAATTTTTGAAATCGGTCCAGTAGTTTTGGAGCCTATTCGGTACAAACAAACAAAAAAATCTTTCCTCTTTATAATATTGGTATAGACAAAATAAGCTGATATCTTCGTATAACCAAGAAATAATAAGAAAATTTTGCGGTTTTGGGCTTCACAACCTTACAACGACCAATATTTCATAAACTGAAATATTGGTCGAATGGTCAATATTGCCTGTTTTGAAAAGATATTTTTTTTGTTAGTCCAAAAGAGTGAGACAGAGAGACAGATATTTGTGACAACGTCAGATATATAACTTCAGACTATAGACTCGTTGGAAGTTACACATTTCAAAACAGAACCCCAAAAACCAAAAAAATCGGAAGACGCCACATTTCGCGTCTTCCTGTTCTGCGAATTATTAATATATTTATGAAGAATCCATTCTTTTATCTTATTCACCTTTGAAGTTTTAGCTGCCATGTTATTAATATATGCTGAGGTCTGTGACGTCATTGACGGAATTAGTTATTTCTCTCCTTATAAAGATACATCAAAGGAAAATTTAAGTTGTTATATCGCGTTGGAAAAGTGTCGATTATATTATCTAGCTTTATAAAATGTTGTTTCTTTATGGCTAGATGGTTTAGTATAAAAATACTAAGCAGTAGTATCCAGTGTGCCAGCCAAGGTCTCTTGTTACACAATGAAGGAATTAGTTGCTCTACCACGCTTGTCCACTGCGTGTTGGCAATTTTGGAATCTAATTAAATCTTAGATAGATAGATAGATTTGTTTATTTGTTTATAGTACATTATGGTACAAGTGTGTAACGTTGGTGATTACCGCTGAGGCGCCATTGAGACCCGAGCCGTTAGGTGAGGGTCTTAAGAGAGCCGAGTATTTTTCAACACACTTGTGAAGAAAATAATACAAAAAAATCATTTCCAACAGTGAAAACGAGTTGTGAATTTTTTTTCAAAATTAATCAGTTTTCCTATGCACGCGCATCTAACAATGGCGACCGGACATAGACTAAAAAAAATGAGTTATCTTTTTTTTGGCTTTTCGCGGATAGCGTTTTAGCCACGTACAAAATGGGGTATTTCAAGTTTTCTTTATCACAGACAAAAACAAAAGTTATATTTAAGTGAAAGTTTTATTTATTAAACACGTACAAGTTGAAATTGTCTATTTAAATACGAAGTTGCATGAAATGTGTTGCATTTGTACTATTGAGCACGATCTTTTTTGTATCGAAACTTTTTTAAGAACAAAGCAACTCAACCAATAAATTAAAAAAAAAACTCTTTATCTCACTTGTGAATAATAGTAATGAAAAAGTCACAGTTTGATAACAGGTGTCATTATGTGCCTAATTGCGGTGAAATTAGAGCCACTTTATGAGCAAGTGTGTTGAAAAATATTTTATACGTACAAGAGCATGCCAGTTATAACATTGGTTGATTCCAATCATATTTAGCCGTAAGTATGGACTTACACATATTTCCATATCATTGAAATGAATTAAAAATGAGAATAATCGTAAAATTACCTAGAATAGGCACTTATAAAGTTAATAATATAATTTACAAACTTTATAAATTAGTTTTAGTCGTTATTATTAATTCTAGTGATTTCTGTCTTTTGCTTTCTATTGTTTTATGTCAATTAAAAGTTTTCGTGGAGTTCCCATTATTCTCTATGGAAATCTACCTTTGAAACTGGCAGCAAGCTCTATTTTTCAGAAAGAGCGACTCCTTGACAATTCAGAAGTGCCTTAAATAATAAATGGAAACCAAAGCTTTAACAAGTGAACTGCACAGATCGATAGCTGTTTAAGAAGCGAATCCATAAAACTAGAGACTAAGCTTGTAAAGGCACTGTTGATGAGCAATCCCAAGCTTGCAGCTTACACGCGATAATAAAGGAAAGCTAAATGCAATCAAAACAAAATTCACATTCAATTCAAGATATTTTCCTTCATTCCTTATTCCTTTCTCGCCACACTGAGCGTATCAAAACTTGGCTATCCAACCTGACAGGACCTGACAGTAATCACCACATTCATCCAGCCATTATAAACACCAACACATGGCGATTACTCCAGCAACTAATTAAAATTCTTACAACGAGGAAATACTTCCTTTCATCAATAAACTAAGAGGAACATTATTTTTCAAGTGACGTAAATGATTTCAGCTACAAGGAAAATTAAACTGTGTTTCATTAAAAATAGAGTTGATTTTGGATTGGTGTTTTAAAGGGCTGCTTTGACCTTGCAAGAAAATGGGGTACTGAAAATATATCGCGTTGTATTGTGTGCGTTCAAGATCGTTATAGGCGTTCCACAGTCGGAACAACTTGGATTCCGAAATTTCGACAACTGACTATGAGTTTATGACTTTTATATTATTTTTTTTTGAAACTGCGCAGACGTAGCAGCTTAGTTGTGAGTTTTTGAGAGATAGTGGTCAACGCGAGCCTATTAAAAATATTAAAAAATATCGACAACGGATTCTCGTCACTCGGTGAATAAACCAATTCAACTGACAAATACATTTGTAGTACTTGTGTCTTGTTGCTATAGATTCCGCAAGTAGAAACAGCAACGCGTCGAGTAATTTCACTCGCACCCATTCCCTTGTATTGTAAATTGATAATTATAATTGATATTAATGAGAGAAGAGTACATAAATACTGATTATTTCAAAACAAATTTCATCCAACATAGTCTGCGGCATTATAGTGGGATAACTAAAGGGCCAAGAGGCTTATCGGCAATAATGCATCGACTCAAAGCTCCAGAGCCTTTAACATCGACGCTGAATTGCCAGCCTGTCGGTTTTTTATAGGTTACATTTCGGGGAATGTGCTATGGAACTGCACAATATGATTCAGCTTAGACCATTCCATCATCGGACTACAAGACAAACGGCAATGCGCCATCGGTACATGGTAGATATCCCACCCATACGCACAAAGCGTTTTGCAAATACTTTCATTGTGCGTACAGCTAAGGAGTGGAATTCCCTGCCGGAGTCTTTGTTTCCTGATAGCTACAAGCTAGGGTCTTCGCAAGAATGAATAGGTTACTTCGAGGCAAGCGTGCTTCACCGTCGACCATATTATTGCTTAACATCAGGCGAGATAGTGGTGAAACGCGAGCTTATCACAAATAAAAAAAAAAGATATGAGAAACGTTGTAACTGCAACTGGTAACCGTTAACGTTTAAAAAGTTGACAGTTGCTTAAACTAAGGTTACTTCGTCTGTAGAGTGCCTTATATCAAAACTTTTGTTTTGTTTTTACACGTGTTACGGTGACATTAATTCTGTGATATTGATTGAGGTAATTATTTTATTTGTTTTGGAGTATATTAATTGGGTCACACAGGGGTAAAGGTGATCGTGTGTGTTGATTGATGGTTTCTATAAAGGGGTTGTTTGTTATTATAACTGGCTTTGTCTTGGCTAACTGCCAGTTATTTGTGTGAAGCACTAGGTTTCTTAGTTTTGTTTCAATATACGTCTTGCTAGTTTTTTTGTTTGGAAATTCTTTTACTAATACTTATACTAACTAGCCACTTGCACGACGAAATGAAACGTGTTTTTTTTAGGTAATTAAGTTGTCATTATGTATCCAATATTTTCAAACGATTGCCAAAATTGGAAAGTTGATTTAAATTTTTTGTGTGAAGATCACTTCACACAAAAAATTTAAAATTACCCGACTGCCGAAGGAGGGTAATATGTTTATCAGTTTATGAATGTTTGTTTCTATGTGGCGTTCTAGAAACCAAACGCGTTGGCCGATTTGGATGATTCTTACGTCAATTGATTTATCTTATCCTTGCGAGTGTTACTGACCACATTAAAATTAAAAAAGAATAATAACGGCTTTTGGGCGCCATATTGTGTGGTTCCAATTTCATTTTACTTCCAAGCCCATGGTGGGGTTATCAAAATGAAGGGTTTAACAGGTGAATACAAAAATATATAAGACTTATATGTTAAAAAGTAAATAAAAAATAAAAACTAAAATCTTATAAAAAATAAAATACAATAATCACGAGCTGACTGAACAAAACTATACATATCCTCATACAGCTCTCAAAACGGTGAACGAAAACATCATGAATGAACTGGAATATCCTAGAACCAAAAATTCAAAGACATATACATATCTACATATATTACACACAGCCGTACTCACCGCAAGTTTGTCGCAGTGACAAGAGCTATCAAAGATAATACTCGCTCAGCAGAATACTCGCTTGGCAACGCTTGCTTCGAAAACTCGAATCAGAATCAGAATGAGAATTTTATTTGCTCTAAATGTAGGTACAGTATAAGGTTAATAACATAAAATTTTGATCAGCTACATTTTACCTTACGGCGTGCTTACATTAATAAAATACACAACATGTCAAATATACAAACAAACACAAAAAATGTCAACAATACAAATAGAATGAATAATGAGAAAAAACAATAGATAGTCAGGGAATTCTAAAAAACATTAACAATTTATTTCATGTCAAATAGCTAATAAATGCTCAATAAAATTTGCACTAGGTAATTATATTTAGTCATGTTCTGTATAGATCATTTAAAAAGTCCTTTACTGAGTAATAACATTTTTTTATAGTAGTGCAGTTACCTTAGATTTAAAAATGTGAACAGAATATTCCTTAAAACTATGAGGTATTTTATTATTAATAACAGGTCCCATTGTCATAATACTTTTTCTTAGAAGTGCTGTTTTGTAGTTACCGAAGATGTCAAAATCAAAAAAAAACAAAATCATTTATTGGTTTGCAAACATGGGTATTTAGTACATAGATGTTTTATTATATAGTATAGTCCTCCATGCTCTACCGTCACATGGGCATGCAAAACATATTATTTAATTTATACAAATTAAAATATTGAACTATAATTTTAAATATCAATGAGAATTAAATAATACAAATTAATGTCAATCGTTTCAGTTGTTGTAAAATGTCACACTATTACATTAATGTCATCAAGGTTACAATAAAAATAAAATAAAAATGTCAAATGATATAACTAGCATGTCAAGCAATCAGTGATTCATCATTAAGGAAGTCGTCAATTGTGTAATAACTTTTTTCAATTAATATTTCCAATAGTGCCCTTTTAAATTTGAATACACTCATAGTTTTAATAAAATTAGGGACTTTGTTATAAATGCGCGGGGCATTGCCAAAAAAACTTTTTTGCATTAGTGCGGTTTTACATTTAACTTGACACAATTGATTCACATATTGAGTTCGTATTGGATTGCTTCTGTTGAATTTTTGAAATAGATGTGGATTATTTTTCACAAATAAAGCCGTTTCCAATATATATAAAGACGGGAATGTTAATATTTTCAAAGATTTAAAGTAAGGAAGACAGCTATCTGTGGTCTTAAGACCACACATTGATCTTATGCATCGTTTTTGCATCCTAAATACAAGCGCCCTATCAGTAGACTGCCCCCAAAAAATAATACCATACCGCAAAACGGAGGCAACTAGTCCGTGGTATGCCGTTAAAAGAGCCTGACTATTGACTTTCTTTGAAAGTTGAAAGAGGGTGTATGCTGATTTACTCAGTTTTTTACATACTTCTTCAATATGAGGTTTCCATGTCAGTTTGTTGTCGATCACTATACCTAAGAATTTTGCTTTATTTGCTTCGTCAATGTCAGAGCCTTGGTAAGTAATACTAACGTTCGGGTTTTCACAGCGTTGATTAAAGTGCATAATTTTTGTCTTACTTAGATTTATTATTAAATTATTATTATGTAGCCAATTTATAATGTCACTTAAACAAGTATTAATGTCATTCTCATAGTTATTTATATTTGCACACTTTACAATAGCTGTACTATCATCTGCAAAGAGAACCATTTTGTTTGATGTTACTTTTGGGAGATCGTTAATATATATTAAAAAAAATGGCGGCCCTAGTACGCTACCTTGTGGGACACCATATCTTACGTGTCTCGGTTTTGATGTGGTGTAGCTGTTATTATTTAGCCACGAACTCCTCTTGTATCATTATCATCATCATCACCAGCCTTTTAACGTTCCCACTGTTGGGAGACAGGCCTCCGCTCTGTGAGACAGGGCATGGGCCATAATCCACCACGCGGTCGCAGTGCGGGTTGGTGGATGTCACATGTCTTCGAATTTTTGGTTCTAGGACATGCCAGTTTCCTCACGATGTTTTCCTTCGCCGTTTTTAGAGCAGTGATGACGGAATAATTAGCACTAATGCCTCTAGTATGTGTATGTGCAATTATAATAAACAAAACAAATTTAAAATTACACTAACAAGCAACTGTACTACAATAATTGTCCAATCTATTTTCCAATTCCGATATCATAAAGATGAATGTTAAAAGTTTCGCAATAGGGACACGATGCGACGGGACAAAATGGCCGCCCGCCGAGTTTACCGCCTAATTGCAATACTTCGGGCATTATGCCGAGATTATTAATTACTAGCCCTGCCCCGTGGATCTGCTAGGGTGGGAATTAGTTTTCCGGGGGTTTATGTTACGTGGGAAGTGTTTGAACTCGTGGTTGGAAAGTTACGGTTTGTTTATAAACAGAGTGTGAGCTTTGAAGGGATGTTTTAACCGACTTCCCAAAAAGAAGGAGGTTATCAGTTCGACTGCATTTTTTGTGTATCACCTCAAAACTTTTTACTAGATGAACCAATTTTGATGATTTTTATTTGATACCTGGTGCCTCTCATGTGGTCCCATTCAAATCTGATCAAGATCTGATGAAGAATTTCGGAGATACACAACATAACTCTTCAATAAACAACGGCAAATCCTTCGGGATTTCTGAAATCGCACGTCTGCTTATTGATTACGCCATTTCATAACATAACATCACGCCGGTACGCTCTAAAGGGATACACAGATATGTACAGTTTACCCTGGTACATTCTTTTTTCACCGGTTAGTTTTGTGTTATTCGGGTAAGCTATTCAGGCATAACTTTGGGTATTATAGGTATCTTACTACTGAATTTGCTCATTACATAATGAGCAAAATAGTGAAAATAATGCATTTTTTTGTAAAAAGTTTTTATACTCTGTATCTTTGACCATGTATCTTGGAGCCTCATCTATCTTCACTCAACCTATCACACCTTGCAAGTTGTCCTGCCAGGAACATAGAGATTGAAACAAGAAGAGAAATAAAAAGATTGTCCCTAACTACCGGTAGAGTTGGCGCTAAACAAACAAACATGCAAATGAATTACCTAAACCGTAGAATATTTGTAGCTAGGTTGATCTTCGTTGATGGTTTGTACTCCCCTGGGATGATAAAAAACTGTGTACGCGGCCGAAACCGCGGGTAGAAGGTAGTGCGAAAATAAAGCAGTAATATGCTTTAAAATAAGCAGCTATTTCAGGCCCAGTCCATTTGGCCAGAGACAGCTCAATAGCTCCAGCAGACAGTTTGACAGCTCACAAGTCTAGATTTAACTCAGCCACACCCCCGACGGCCTATAAACACTAATTTGATACCTAGACGGTGAATAACCTAGGTCTTGTTGGGAACTATTTGTGGAATGGCTCTTTGTGTGATTGCGTTTTTGATGCTAGTGTTGTTTGTGATTTGGTCAGTAATTCGGTGTTAAAAGTAGGTAGGAAATTCGCAAAAGGTGCAAAACACTGTAACGGACGATAGAACTTAAGTGGGAGAAAGAATGAATTCAATCACCATTGCAAATAATTTGTGGTCGAAATGGGTAGAAAGGACTCAAATGATAAACATTTTGTGCTATTAAGCGAAGTCATAATTACACCGAATAGCCTACATTTAATTATTTAATCATCATGCACAAAGGTACAATGGCGGACTTAATGCCTTAGGCAGTCTCTTCCAGTCAACCAAGGGTGGTGAAGAGAAAACTAGACATGAAAAAAATTAACAAAAAAAAATTGCTTAAAGTACACATACATACATATTTAATATGATACATACATAAATAAATAAAAATAAATATATAATATTTTATATTTAATAATAAATATAAATATCTATACCAATATTATAAAGAGGAAAGATTTTTTTGTTTGTTTGTTTGTTTGTACCGAATAGGCTCCAAAACTACTGAACCGATTTCTTTCATCGTTGGGAAGCTACTCTATCCCCGGGTGACATAGGCTACTTTTTATCCCTGTATTCCCACGGGAACTGGAACTACGCGGGTGAAACCGCGAGGCGTCCTCTAGTATTTAATAAAGTAATGAATATAAGTTATCGAGATACTAGGTCCGTCCTGATTTCGAGACAAAGCGCGTTCCAAAGAAGAATACACTGAATAATGAAAGGCAGAATGAATTAAATCAGTAGTATGAGAAGGACAGAGTAGGAGAAGATTGTTGGAAGAACACAGATTCCTAGCGTGAGAAGAAGAAGGCGACAAAGCAAAATAAGACAGATTGGTGATATACAAAATGACAAAAAGGAAACAATTAAAATAAAAAATGCACCTTGCAACACAAATAAACATTATCATACGATTTTAAATCGCTCTGAACGTGCAAGCATTTCCACTACCATTATGTGTCGTACATTGTATATGGACGGACATCAAAAATCACTTTATTTCTTTACTTCATCGTCGTATCGATGATTCCAAAATTAAATATAATATTTTGACCAGAATTCAGCCACGCCAACAGCGTTGTCATTTGCCTCATAAAGGTATTTTAAGGTGCAGGTGTTGTTGCACAGAGAGCACGACAAAAGGTGAGGCATTGTTTGGGACCTGGCTCCGCAATCGCACTGTGGGTCATTGGAATACCCCCATCTAACTAGATTGTGCCTGCAGCGACCCACCTTGCTTCATAGTCGGTTTAACATTTCTGCAGGGTCAATATAGCCAGCTAGTGTCATCGTAATAACTGCGTTAAAAACAAACAACACGAATTCAATTGCAATAGAGAAGCAATCAATCAATGTCAGCAGTAGTAGCAAAACTAAAACAATCACCAAAAACTCCGAAACATATCCAATTCAAATTCAAAGTAAAAAAAGACTCAAAGACGTCACGTCTTAAAACTGTCAAAGTCGTCAAACGTCATGTCTAATACAACTGTCATGGCTGCCCTAAAACTCGGGTTATCTTATTAAAAAACTTTTCTAATGATTATTTTTGTACGCTTGTACCCTTCTTCAATTTAATTTAACAGTAGCACTAGGCAGAGAATCACTACTTTGTGTGAAACTCTCAGAACACATTGAAATACTTTACAACCAACAGAAATAGTTCTCCACTCCAGTTTCGAGCTCCTAACAACGAATATAGTCCTCATTTATGACATCGTCAACATACTGCCCTTGAATAGTACTAAGTAAAGCAGTTATTTGACGACAGTCCCACCCGTTTTGCTCTTACGTGTTAAGGTTCCTAGAGACGGGTAAGACGCGACAATGCGACAACATTTTTTTATTGAAATAATATTAATATTATTAAGAAACGAACAAACAATTTGTAAGCAAAGGAAATAAATGAAAAGAAAGAAAGAAAAACAATTATTTGACAGAGCACAAAAAAACAAAGAAAATAAAATATAAAAAATTGTCAGTCTTAAGTGTATGTGTAGTGTGCCTCATGGCTGCGCCAAAATAGTTCTTTTTAGCAATGTTCAAAGGCGCGACAACTCATTTTTATAGTTTTTTTTTGCGGATTTGCATCCGTAGGACAATAACAAAGGATTGTCACGGCATGCATGTCTGTGGGAGTCTTTAAACACATTAAAGTTTCAACATTCTTGGAGTTCATTGCGAGAGAACGTACGGGGTGGTAATAGGGCCGTTTGTGTAACGGGCGGGTGTATAAGCTTTAGCGTTCTTGTCTTTGGTTAATATGGTAAGCAAAGTGATGTTCTGAATTTTTAATTTCATCGACGTAATATTTTTGCTAAATAAATTATGAAAAAGTGGGCCCAGACAAGTGACATTCACAAAATAAGAAAATAAACGAACTCATGATTCATCATCATCATCATATTAGCCGAAAGACGTCCACTGATGGACGTAGGCCTCCCCCAAGCGTCACCACATTGACTGATCCCGTGCGTTCCGCATCCAGCGGCTCCCCACAACCTTCACCTGGTGGGAGGCCTTCCAACGCAACTAATTCCCTTATTATTATTATTCTATAAACAAAGCCATAGATGACAGCGATGGAAAAAATGACAAAAATGTTTGGAAATATCAAACGCTATCTAAATGTCACGTAACCAATCCCTTACATTTCAACCATCGCGATTGCTGACATCGAATGACACTCGTCGTCTGGTGTAGCCCAGCCACCCAATACTGCAAGCTTTTTATTATCTTGCAATGTATGTATTGTAAGTGTGTTCGGGTCGAATCTTGCAACTGAATTTTAAAGCTGATATTTTTACAGCTCTATATATTTCACACGGAAATCAAAACAAATCAACAATAAAGTACTTAGTTCTGAATTCAAATTATTATACACGATAAATCGAACAATTGATGGACATTTATTTATTTATTTATTTATTATTAGGCTTCTCAACACTGAGTACACTGTTACTTTATAAATTTGTACATTTCAAACTTAAGTCTAAGTGCCTCATCACTTATAGAAAAGCACAGCATGCAAATTAGCATTCGTTTGTGTTCGGAAATGCGATGATTACCGAGGGACATTAAGAAAATAGTTATACTGTATGTGTGTATTATAATTCTAAACGACGTGATGTCATGTTTTGTAAAATTAAAAGCAATTCTAAATTCAATATACTCTTTGTACTACCTTGACACGGGATTTGAACCAAATGCAACCAGCCCATAAGTCAAACTCATCTTGACGAAACCAATAAGCGTAGATCCAATATTTTCAGATTCATATTTACACAATAAGTAATGTTTTCCTATTCTTTATGACCCTCATAAAGTACTGGTTTGCCCAAACTGACACTTACGTGGGTAGGATGCAATAATTTTCCACTTTGCCCATAAATTTTTGCCCACAAGCTATATTTTTAAATGATTATTTGTTTTCTTTTTATCATAATAGATGGAGATTTGGACATCGTGTGCGTATGATTGATAAATTGGGGCGTAATTCTATCGGTTTGGTATGTTACGCATTTTTTGAGTAAACAGTGTTATTTTTCTTCGTCCCATCATCATATTCGACGTCCACTGATGGACATAGGCCTCACCCAAGCGTCGCCACATTAACCGGTCGCGTGCGTATCCCCGCAACCTTCACCAGGTCATCTAGTGGGAGGCCTTCCATCGCTACGTCTTCCGGTTCGCGGTCGCCGCTCCAGAACTTTTATGCCCCATTGGCCATCCGTTCTGCGAGCAATGTGCCCTGCCCACTGCCACTTAAGTATGACAATTCATCGGGCTATGTCGGTAAACCTGGTTCTCTACATTTCTGATTCTATCACGAATGGATACTCCGAGCTTAGCCCTCTCCATTGCCCTTTGGGTGATTGTAAGCTTAATGGTGAGGCCCATTGTGAGCGACCAAGTCTCAGAGCCATAGGTCATCACTGGTAACACACACTGGTCCATAGACTTTCGTCTTGAGACACTGTGGTAAGTTGGACGAGAAGATACCGCGCAACTTCTCGAACGCTGCCCAGCCGAGTCGGATTCGACGGTTGACTTCTTTCTCGAAGTTGGCCCTACCCAACTGAATCGTTTGTCTTAGGTAGACATGTCGCCCACAACTTCGAGTGTAGAGTCTCCAACCTTGATAGGAGTGGGTGTAAGATGGGCATTCAAAATCACCTTGGTTTTGTCCATGTTCATCTTAAGACCCACTCTTTCGGAAGCTCCACTGTGGTCATCGAGCATTATTCTGAAGTCCTACATGGTCTCAGTCATTACCACTATATTGTCGGCAAACCGAAGGTGGGTGATGTACTCGCCATTGACGTTGTTGATGCCTAGCCCTCTCCAGTCCAGAACCTTGAAGACATCCTCCATCCTCCTTCGTCTATGTCTTAACTATTCTCGGTCGGATGTACAATTCTGAAGCCTCGTTTAAGACAAAGGTAGGTAGGTTTCACATAGAACTGTTGACTCTGGACTTGGAAGTATAATAACTATTTAAGTTGTGCAGTGCTTTTGTGAAGAAAAAAGCACGCTTATCTTAAAATGGCTAAAGTAATTAGTCAGCTAACATCTCAGATAGCATTGATTAAAAAGTTAGTTGCAAATAAATGTCTAGTTTATAATATTTGAGGGGTGTCTACGAATTTTTGAACCACAATGTAATAAATGATCCAAAATATATATACAATTGAAATTGAAACAATCAACAATGTAACAGATATCAGCAACACAGAACGCACTTGTCAAAACATGGAGCTATCATATTAGTATTTCCCAAAGCTGACTTAATGGGTGTCTGAACCTTTCAATCTTTTTTTGAGACCATTTTATAACTTCAAAAAAAAAAATGTCATCATGAGACTTTACAGCGAAAAGACAATTTGCTGAATACAGGCCTACCTCGAATGTCGCCACATCGATCGTCAGCCATAAAAACCGAAAAAAAAACTATTAGTTTATTAATTTCTCCGCTCTCATTTCACCTGTCAACTCGCCAATGTATAACAAAAGAAAAATGAACACAATAATTTCCGTTTTAATGCAAGCTGTTATGAAATAAATCGCCGTGTTTATAATAAAACCTTCTTCACTTACAAAACGAAATATATTGGCCATTTGTGCCAAATATATTACGAATAATTTGTCCAATTACCACCAATATACATTTTTAAACGAGTCCAAATAAAACTGCGTTCGTCTGCGCTTGTAACATAAACAGTTATATCCGATACTATTAGAATGTTTATACTTCATCTTTGTATAAAAGCAAATACTTAGCTTTAATTAAACAAATGTTTTTATTTCTGTCTGGCTGGATGCACAAGTTTGTTGAATTTTCTTATGGGAAATGCGAGAAGTCTGCAGAATGGTAATCATTACTGTATTTGTCTGAATTAATATTATTTACTGAGGGTCAAATTCTTGTAGGAAGTAATCCAAAAAAAACAAAAATCCGTCTAAGATAATAGTAAGTTATAGGCTACTTTATTTCGGAAAACTCACGTCATTTAGAGGATATGGTCATGGAAGCACAGTCGAGGAAAAAGGCAAGTAAATTAAAAACTTCGTTTAATGGAGCAATGCGTGTCATACATAAAGTTAAAATTTTACATGTATACAGGGTTAGTATTTGAATTGGTTGTAATAAAAATACGAACCTAATTAAAATAAAAATGCGTATTTGGTATTTGTAATTTAATTAATTGGTATTTCAAATACCTGACGCTGAGGGGATTTTTGTAGTTAGTATTTCAAATACTTATGGCTTAAAAATACATTTGAACATAAATACATTTAGAGATCTTATTAATGGGTGCGTTCTGCAGAAAATAGCGCCCGATAGTTTTCGTAAGCAATATGGCGACCGCGTATAAAAAAAAATACAAATCACGTCAAATTCTCAATTATCTTGTCAATGGTTATTTTCATTTCAAACGGTTATTTTTACAAAACTTCTGTGTATTAATTATGTTTATAAGTACGAATGTCACGATGGATGATAGACTATATTTTGTAATTTGTATTTTGTATGTTAAATACATGCGTATGCACAAACGTAGAGAACGCAATTTCAAGATTTGTTTCGATGCTAACAAGTTATATCTTTTTGATTGTTTTTTGCCTACAAAACAACTAGACTATCCCACGCTTATAGTAAAAGCGCATTAGCAGAATATGCGTCTGAAAACTTGCGAAGGTGAAAAGTAATGAAAACATCAACGAGTAAGCACGTCTGCGCTGAATCCGTCCTCACCGACAAACTCGCTGGAATACATATAGTTTTTATTCTGTTTCGGAGAACTAATGGAGTTGTGATTCTACTGTGTTTTGTAAATTTTTGTTTTCATTTTCCTGTCTTTACCTTATTGTTTTTTTGCGTAGATAAATGCTCATGCATACTGCACTACCACGGAGAGATAGTGCAGTTATGGGACTCCAACTCACTAAAACTCCAAAGTGTCCTCCTGTGCTGCTTATGGTGGGAACACGGGCACGCGTTAGCACTGACCGCGAACGCACCGCGGTTGTCCTCCCCTGAGGAATACTCCCCATCACCGGTGCACCAGAACACACTGTATGCCTTGACCACCCCACGGACCAAACCAGCACATGGGTGCCAAACGACCCCGTGTATAGCAAACCTTAGTCCCCCATTTTTCGGCCGCAACGGATAAAGAGAGCGGCCAACGCTATACCGACACTCCTCTCCTGCGATCCCACCGCGTCCGCCATCAGACGGTGGAGCCCCCGTCCAGGCCGCGGAAGGTGGAGAGAGCGGCGCACCGCAATACCGGCACTCCTCTCCCCTCAAGCGCGATATCGTATGGTATGGGAGGCCCCATACGACATCACGCCTCATTTGCAATGTCACCCAGACGGCACCGCAATCTACATGTTGGCCGCTACGTCGTCGGCTTATCGGCAAAAGCCCTGACGAGCGACCCCTCCTCGGGTTCCTCTTGGTTTCAACGTCGGTAACCAAGCCACGGCTACTGAGCCCCTCCGCCGTGACAATGTGGGTACCCAATGCGACGGTTCCTGTCTCTAGCTGAATGTCCTTTTAATTAAATATCACTTTGCTCATGATAGCTTACATTGGTTTTACGACAAGCAGAATAATATTGCAGTACTTCCCAGCTATTTATCTATAAGATATTTTAAATAAGAGCCCCCGCAAACTTCAGATTTTTCATCCGCCGATAGTTTGGTCGGGCCTTTAAACAGTATGAGGAAGTATGCCAGTGCGCACAATACAGCGATTCGTTAATGAACGTAATTTTCAATCCAATCAAATTATCGGCCGATTAACAGTCTGTAGTTTGCGGGGCTCTACAGTTTGTAGGTAGAAGAAAGAGATCATTCAAGAAATGATAAAACATAGCGCTTAACTTAAAACATAAAAAAGACTGTATCAGGAACAATCAGGCACTTCACGACACTCTTAATACCGGACACAAATATAAAGTACAGAAAGACAGACAAAAAGAAAGAATGAAAGAAAATATCTTTACCGCAGCGCTTTTCCTGCCGTTATTAGGTTTCGCTTCGTTCAACGGTCAAGCGTTTCCTTTCTTCGTAATATTGAATTTCTAGTTTTTTTTTTATTGGAGTACCGACGATAGGATACAATATTGTGGAGTTGTTGAGTATTTTGTAATTACAAGTAAAATTTGCAAAACACCCGACACATATTTTTTTTATTTTTGGTTACTACTTGTACTTTATCTAGTAGTAGACACGCTTCGATCGACAATTTATTGAACACATATTATGACAAGATATCTTGCGAAAACACCCCAATTCAAACAGTAAAACGCCCATAACTTTACAACGGCTGAACCGATTCTGATCAAATATAGCTAAAAACACTCAAACAAAAAAAAACTACATCAAAATCAGTTCATCCGTTTATGAGCTATGATGCCACGGATAGAATAACAAATAAACAAAAACACACAGGTACACACGTCAAACTTATAATACCCCAATTTTTCCGTCGGGGGTTAAAAAGTATTTTCATGTAATTTAACGTTCTTGCGAATGTTTGATGCTTTATTCAACGGAATGCTCACGGCAAACGAGCATTTACCTGTAACATTTTTTTGTACCTTGAGTTCATTATTGACCTGACTCCACGTCACCCGCTCTCGTGCCTTTGCTAAATAAAATGTTACAACAAAACGCCCGTTGCTTTTTAAAATCAGGTTGTAACAAAACATTGAGCGTCATGTTCGAAGTATGGTTCGAGTAAATTTAAAAAAAAGTGAATGCTCGATGTTATGTTTTACAAATAAATGCTCTCGTTTATACTCATTTTTGGCACGCCATATATTGCCATTGACCGTGCACAAGTCCCTTTATCATCATCATATCAGCAGAAAGTCGTCTACTGCTAGACATAGGACTCTCCCAAGCGTCGCCAAATCGAGCGGTCCCGTGCTTCTCGCATCCAGATTCCAGCAGAACCCCGCAACCTTCACCAGGTCAGTCTACCTGGTGGGAGGCCTTCCAACGCAACGTCTTCCGGTTCGCGGTCGCCACTCCAGTATCATTCTGCCCCATCGGCCATCCGTTCTGCGAGCAATGTGCCCTGCCCACTGCCACTTAAGATTGGTAATTCTTCGAGCTATGTCGGTAAATCTGCACTTGCGGATCTCCACATTTCTGATTTGATCACTCAAGGAAACTCCGAGCATAGCCCTCTCCATTGCCAATTGAGTGACTGTAAGCTTTCTGATGAGGCCCATTGTAAACGACCACGTCTCAGAGCCATATGTCATCACTGGAAATACACACCACACTGGTCATAGACTTTCGTCTTGAGACACTGTGGTAATTTGGACAAGAAGATATCGCGCAACTTCCTGAACGCTACCCTTCATGGGACTCAAACATATTGAGTCCCATGAATGCGTTCGGGAAGTATTAGCAATAGGTAGGTGTTCTGTAAGCACATAAACCCTTTGGAGATGGGTGATGTTATTTTATGTTAAGAATGATTATAATTTAAGTAGATTAATGATACATATATTCACAACATTCGTTTTTATTTCATAGGTATAAGTATAAACTACAAAACTTCTTGTGCTACATATGATACTTACAAGAATATTCATATAATGACAACAAACATGGCCACTGTAAGCACTATAGACAAAACTACTTATTACGCACATAAAATTTCCACGTACTGATGGGGCTCTAAAGGAAAGAGCCTCATCAATATCTGTGAAAGAGCACCATTTCTCCATCAAACCCTTGAGCCAAAAAAGAGCCTCTTGAGAGACCCTTGGCTATTAGGCTATTGACCGTAATGGTTATCGGCACAATGACTGTGGAGTCCACGTGTAACATGCAACTGGCTTCGTAAACTAAGATTTTGTATTTGTTAATAAAAATATCTAGGAATATTTTGTTGCAAACTGCATTGTATTGTTTCTAGAGTGCTATTCTATTAAAATATCACCAGTGAAGTGAAATTGAAGATAATCAATGACGGTTATGAAAGTCCGCTTCAAGCTCCTTTAACCTTTGTTTCCACGGAGAGATGGATGATCTTGAGTTGGTGAAATAAAGAATTTGCTGACCTATGTTACGAGATATGGATTTATTTCCTCTTATTCGCATCACGTTACGTGATTAGACAAATTTAAAAACAAACTTACGATTTTTTCTCATTGGTGCAGAATCTACAGACCCCGCCTGCTACGACACTTTACATACAAACGGAGGTTTACTCCTTTTTCGTTCTATTTCTAAACATGATTGAAAAACGGGCAATACAAAAGTCGAAATCGAAAAATGATGCATCGTGTCTTCAATATCAATGGACTATTCTTTTAATCGAGTCGATGGAAAACTTTTTAAGTATTTTGGACCCATGCGGTGGCCACGTTTATTGCAGTTTGATACAAGTCTAATTTAAAAACCCCCGACACATTTTTATTTCATGCTCCATAGTTTATCTAGTAGTAGACTCTATACGCTTCGATAGACAATCTATCGAACACGTAATTACAACACGATGTCTTGCGAAAACACCCCGATTCAAACAGTACAACGCACATAACTTTATAACGGCTGAACCGATTTTCATCAAAAAGCTAAGAACACTCAAACAAAAAAAAAGCTACATCTAAATTGGTTCATGCTGTGATGCCACACACAGATACACAGCTACACATATACACAGGTATACACGTCAAACTAATAACACCCCTCTTTTTCCTTCGGGGGTTAAAAATGGGGTTTTATAGACCCACCTGTACCCAACGAAAATGCGGGTTCCCTAGAATATGATACTCATGCTGGAGTGCCCCAAGTGATCATACACCTTTATAGAACCTAACAAACAGCATTGATGCTGCTTTTAGACTATTGAAAATGTACAAGATATAAACCATTATTTCTCAAACATCAAACATCAATATCATCGACATTTATTTTTATGTTCTGACAATATTAGCAAGATTTATCAACACGATGAAACGATTTAAAACATAACTACACCTAAGAATACTAAAATATATCATAACCGTATCATAAACAGTATCTGAAACTAATTTTATATGCCACACGTTGACAGATATTTCCTCAACAGTGCACGTTATATTATTATTTCGTTAGGAGGTTACACAATATGCGTGCGCGCATGAAGTCGGTTATAAAGGATTTACGCTAAAAGCTTTTGAGTGAGATTTAACAAATGATGTGTTTTTGGTTAAATTATGAGATTTTAGTGTAATACTTCAAATTAACGGTTTTGATTAGATTTCGTTGATAGTTTTGTAAAACGTTTTGAAGAAATGAATTTATAAATATATGGTTAATATAATACAGTGTTGTGACTTAGATTGTTTTTCAGTTTAAACGTAATATCATGGTTATCTTATTAATTTAGTGTAAATACCAAATACTACTTCTAAAATGGAAGCTTTTCATTCATGAGGTCTACAAGAATATTGATTATTACTTACCTTGCCCGCGGCTTCGCTCCCGTCAACTGCTTACCCTACCCTATATACCTACCTACCTACCCTGCTTGCCTTGCTACCTACTCTACCTACCTACAATTTTTTTTCTAGGTCCTTCTGCCGCAGATAATCATAACACCTCCATTCAGAAAATGACGTCAAATGCACAACGCCATCTATCGAATAAGGAGTTCAATTACTGTCCGAGAATCTGAATTGCGTGTGTTGTGATTTTAATTCTTGAAGACTTTAAATTCATCTAGCTATTGATAGAGTGGACCGATTGCTATGTAACAAAAAACTAAGTAATACTTCAAGTTACGCATAATTTTTATGTATAAAAGTTGATTGATTTCGTACATTTTACGTGATGCGTGCACAACTAAACAGATAAACAGACAAAAGTTCCGAAATTGCTGGAAATATGTTCTATTGGTTATCTTATGGTCCTTGGCTATTTTTTTTGGAAATATAATATCTTAGATATACAAAAACGACTTTTCTACAGATTTATTCTATGTATTGATAATTATCTAGCTGCAAGGCAACTAAATTTTTGCTGTGATTTGTTTAGCAGATACAAAAAACATCGAAATTCCTTTAAAATACCTAACAAGCAACGATCTTCTCATTTTGTTACGCCCATACAGTAATCATCCACTGAAATATTTCATTGTTCAACATTTTTACAGCAGATTTTTTCACAAAAATTAAACTCCTTTTCTCTTCTTCCCCAGTTACGGAGACATGGTACCAGGAACGATAGCAGGCAAGATCGTGGGAGGAGTGTGCTCTCTCTCCGGAGTGTTGGTGATCGCACTCCCTGTGCCCGTCATCGTCTCCAACTTCTCCAGGATCTACCACCAGAACCAACGGGCTGACAAGAGAAAGGCTCAACGGGTAAGTTTTGGAAATCATTGGGTCAATCAACAGAAACATAAGTTTTTGTTTTGCTTTTAGGGTTCCGTACCCAAAGAGTAAAAACGGGACCCTATTACTAAGACTCTGCGGTCCGTCTGTCTGTCTGTCACCAGGCTGTATCTCATGAACCGTGATAGCTAGACAGTTGATGTATTTCTGTTGCCGCTATAACAACAAATACTAACAACAGAATAAAATAAATATTTAACAGCAAGACATGTGATGTCTTGCCGTTTTTTGCGATAATAGTACGGAATCCATCGTGCGCGAGCTCGATTCGCACTTGGCCGGTTTTTTTTTCCTATAATGAAGCTCATAAAGAGGATGTTTGATTTTGGGCCATCACTATGTACACTACTAGGCGTACAAAAAAGATCATTTGAAAAGTTTTTAATAAGATAACCCTATTTTTAGGGCAGCCATGACAGTTGTTTTGATGTTTGACGACTTTGACAGTTTTAAGAAGTCACATCTTTGAGTCTTTCTTTGCGTTAACTTTGAATTGGATATGTTTGGGAGTTTTAGTGATTGTTTTAGTTTTGCAACACAGTTTATTACTACGGACATTGATTGATAGCTTCTCTGTTGCAATTGAATTCGTGCTTTTTTTTTAACGCAGATATTACGATGACACGTCAATCAAATGTCATTGTCAAAATGACATATTTCGCATACTGCTGACCTGATCCACCATGTTTAATTTTATGTTGTGTTGCTCTACTTGACAAAGTTAATTGGAGTGTACATTGAAATGAAGAGAAATTAAAGAAAATTAACAATATAAAACGGTTACTATATTTTATAGCGATTTTTACATATAGTGTACATAGTGCTGGCCCGGGCTCCATACATTTCTGGAACATCTCCTTTGGGTACTTAATTTCGGTATTTGAATCTTAAATATCAGCTTAAGAGCGGTTAAGGTTAAACTAGTCGACGGCACGAACTATTTTGTGCGCGAGGTTAAAATGCATGCTATCTCATCCCACAACACGTGCGAAATATATAGATGCTGTGATGAGCAGTAAGAAGCTAGTTCGCGTACGAATTAGCACTTCTGCAATCTTTTATCGAAATGGATGATGATTTAGGACGAAAACGAGCGCGCGAAATTTTATAAACAGACCTTTGGGAGTCTAGATTTCATGAAAAAACTACTGAATGTATCTGATCAAAATAAAATTATTTGGATTGTTGAATTACTAATCTATCCCTGTATGGAGGCCGTTTTTTAATTTTCCTTCTTCTTATGGTATTTATTTGCGTCCAAAGATACGTTAAAATTAGTGTTGAAATATGGAACTTTCGACGCTCATAACTTTCAAATATTTTAATTTTTTATTTTTTCGGTTCCACACAGGGCTAGATAATGATGAGACAAATTGATATCTTTTTTTATTTTGAAAGTACATCGTCAAACAGTGGAGTAATCTCTAGACTACGTTTGTATGGAAGAATTTTTGACTTGTGTACCCTTAAGCACTGCATCCGATCCAAAGCCGAGAAATGTCGGTTCTGAAGTAGCCGTACGCCAGGCTATGTACTGCATCCAAAATTTTAATTCGAATTCAGTACAATTTAAATTCGGATACGGCTCGGAACTCAAATCACGGATACGGATCGACAAAAAAGTTGCTGATATTTAGAAACATTGAATTAAAAAACGGGTTCCAAACAAACAAAAGGACAAATTTATGAAAGTAGTACATTCAATCAATATTAATAATCATCTGAAAACTATATGAGGTTTTAAAAATAACGTGCAAATAGATATGTATAGGTATGTATTGCATTACGGTAAACAATTTTTCTATCAGTTTGCATAGGTAACAAAATACAACTCAGAAAAATACTTTTAAAGATTGACTTCTGATGATATACGAAACCTGCACGTGATTTTCTTTTGTGGCAATATTTTTGGTTACTCTTTTCAGTCCCTATTTTCCATAATAAAGGAAAATTCGCCACATACTCCATAACACGGTCCCTGCCACAAAAGAGTGTTATAATTTTACGGGCGCCAACTTGTTAGAGACGCGAGCGTGTCAACATTCTCCGGTGTTTGACGCCAGCGTGACACTCGATATAATCTTTCTATACCTACTGCGATGACAGAATGACGGCTAAAATTATTTGTATACCTAATTTTACTTTGCGTTTTAAGTCATCCTATCACATCATCGGTTATCAAACCAGTACATCAGGTCATTAATTCTACTGAAACTCCATACAAAACTAGGTCAGCAGCTCTAGATCTAAGTGTGTTCATCAACGCATGGTCTAGTGGACAAATAAATCGTTACGTTGGTGTTTGTGCACTTTTTAATTAAAGGTTACGGCAAGAAAGATTTTCTGTAATTTAACGACCCTCGACGTGTTTAGAGACGCGAGTGTGTCAACATTCGCCGGTGTTTGACGCCAGCGTGACACTTGATACAAACTTTGTTGTATCATTTGGTAAAATTTGATGGCAGAGTGACAGCTAAAACATATAAGTAACTAGCTTCTGC
Organism: Orthosia cruda; assembly: GCA_964057195.1. Lineage (NCBI taxonomy): Eukaryota > Metazoa > Arthropoda > Insecta > Lepidoptera > Noctuidae > Orthosia > Orthosia cruda. The sequence goes on from OZ059854.1 coordinate 3,381,427, forward strand.
CCGCGTCTTCACCCGCGTAAAAAGTGTTTTATCATCCCAAGGGAATACACTACCGGGATAAAAACTATCTCGTTATCAAATTTCATTTAAATCTGTTTAGCAGTTAAAGCGTGAAAAGATACCAGACAGACAGACAGACAGAGTTACTATCGTATTTATAACATTATAGTATGGAATAATATTAGCATGGCTTATAATATATTTTTTAGGGTTCCGTACCGAAAGGGTAAAAACGGGACCCTATTACAAAGTCTCCGCGGTCCGTCTGTCTGTCTATCTGTCTGTCCGTCTGTCACCAGGTTGTATCTCATGAATCGTGTTAGCTAGACAGTTTAAATTTTTACAGGTGATTTATTTCTGTTGCCGCTTTAACAAAAAATACTAAATCAGAATAAAATAAGTATTTAAGTGGGCCCCCATACAACAAATTTGTTTTTTTTTGCCTTTTTTTGCGATATTGTTATTTTATTTTTATACTAGGCCATGTTTGCGTTTTAGTATTGGGCAACAAACTCGTAAGTATTTGATTGGTAATTAATTATTTACATTTTTTTTTATTGTGAGTCGCGGGCGTGTTTAGATTTCTCGGAGTTTTCCTCTAGCACGTGACACTCAATATAATCTTTATTTAATACCATGGTAAAATGTGAAGGAAAAACATATCCTAAAATTATATTATAATATACTTGGTTACAATTTATAAAGAATAAATAAATAAAGAAAGTGAATGGTGCTATATATGCGGTTGTGACCAGCAAATCGATGTCTCCAGAAGATCGACTCGCCGTTCACAACAGCGTGCTGGTGCCTACACTTATGTATGGAAGTGAAGGGTATGGCAAAAAAGACACGTACAAACAAAGTAGGATTAATGCAGTAGAAATGCGCTCCTTGCGAAGTATGTGTGGGGTAACTTTAAATGATAGGTTGAGGAATAAGGTAATAAGACAACGTTCTGGTTTAAAAGAAGATATAGTGACTAAAATTGAAAAGAGTATGTTAAGATGGTTTGGCCATGTTGAGAGGATGAATGAAAGGCGACTAACGAAATGTTTTTACAAGGCAGACGTGAATGGAAACGCCGGGAGGGGACGCCCTAGAAAGACATACATAGAACTTATAGGTGATGTTCTTCAAAAAGGCCAGGTGCGCAGTACTCATAACCGGCGTGTGTGTATGACTAGATGCATGAATGTGAGTGAAACAAAAGAAGTATGTAAGGATCGTAGCAGGTGGCGTTCTGTAGTATCTGCCTACCCCCATGGGAAAAGGCGTGAGTTTATGTATGTATGTATGTACAATTTATAAATCATTTTGCTTTTAATAATGGGAGCGGTTACGTAGTAGTGGTACAGTGAATTTATTCATGTATTGAAATAGATAAATAGATTACTGTAAGAACATAGATGTTTTGTAGAAGGAGATTATCATGAGGAAACCTTGCACAGTCTAATCATCAACGTGCCATCGCGGTAAAGAATGTTTATTATTTTTTCCTGTGTAAGGAAAGGCCCTCCAGAAAACTGATAAATATATGATAATTATAATATTACGCCCTCTGTACATAAGACTCTTGTGCGTTGTATACAATAACTTACAAACCATAACAAATATCGCATGTCACCGATCCCACCAAAAAGGCCGTTTAACTTTGATAGCCGTCGACGTGTTCACTGTGTTTAGTCAGGAGCGTGTCAAGATTGCGCGGCGTGTTGCAGTTGCGTGATACTCGATAAGTTTTTATTACAATCCTATAATATCGGGGAGGATAAACCAATTCTATCGTTGAAATGTTTATGGATGATTGTTTTAAGGGAAGAACCTTCGAGAAGTGGTTAAGGATAGTGACAGATAAGGGTTTATGTAGTTAAAAATAAATGTGTGACGCAGAAATAGTCACACTGCACTGCATGCACTTATGTATGTTTTGCGAATGCGTAAAGAATACGAATTCGTAGCAGTGTCAGATACGCCGTGGCTTGGAGCGTAGTGGGGTCTACGAGCACATCAAAAATATTATTTATCCGACTGCCGAAGGAGGGTAATGTGTTTATCAGTGTTTGTATATATGTAAATATGTGTGTATGTATGTTTGTTCCTATGTGGCGTTCTAGAGACCAAACGCGTTGGCCGATTTTGATGATTTTTACGTCAATCGATTTGTCTTTTGTGTGTTTGTGTTTTGAACCTTTTGAGTGTCACTGGCTATATTCAAATTGGAAAATAGAAAAATGGCGGACTTTGGGAGGCCCATTTTATTTTCCTTTCTTCCCCTTCGTGTGGGTTATCAAAATAAGGGGTTTTAAGAGATGATATCCAAAATATATGACACTTATATTTTTGATACGAACTGCTTAAGAAGTGAACTAAAAAAAAGTTAATTAAAAAAATCAAAAAACCCGACTGCTTAAAAAGCGAACTGAAAAGACGTAAACAAGAAGAAAATCATTCTGTGCAGTCGGAGGATACGTATTCGCGAGCTGGCTGACCAAAACCAGATGTATCCTCCGACTGCACTGCATGATTTTGTTCTTGTTTACGTCTTTTTAGTTCGCTTTTTAAGCAGTCGGGTATATTGTTATTTTTTTTTAATAATTCTTATACAGGCAATTTTTTTAAGTCTCATACTCATCGTTGCATCAACCCAGCCGAAGAAACGTGCACTAGTGATTAAGTTCCATGTCCATTTCTTCATTCTAGTTTAAATACCTAAAAAAGCAGTTTCCGTTGAAGTATGAAACTAAGAAACGAACAATGCTGTGGGTGAACTGTGTGCGAACACTCCAGGGGTGCCTTTGATTCATATATAATTATATACCCATATTGTTTTCTATTTATATGTTAATCTTACATCTTAGCACGCGAAGCTAAACGCACATATAACTTACAATCTGGACGTTAATATAAATGGCCGTTAATTAGCTCAGGGGGGCCTAATATCGGACGCGGACATTTATTTGTTGTTACGTGACGTTATGTTAGTTTTACATGAACGGTGGTGCGTTATTAACCTTCCATGGCGCCATATTTTGGTAGTTTTATACCTTAACAAGGCTGCAGTCTATAATAATGTTTGCTTAAAAAAGCAACATCAAAATTATACATTATTATTGGAAGGTATGTAGGCTTTTGGTTTGGGATGAAACATTGTGTCGACACCCTTGCGTCATCCCATCTTCTTAACATGGTGGGCTGTGCTGGGGCGGCTGCTGCTGGTGCAGAAAATCTCAAACGGCGCAAATACAACAACCTTATTGAAAGCTATATATTTGAGCCGTTTGGGGTAGAAAATTAGGTCAATGTGGTCCGAGTGCTCATCGAGTATTTCGACATGTAAGCAAACGGTTAGTCGACTCTTCACGTGACCAGAGTGGCTTTTCCTCGGCCAGAGAATCAGCGTTGCCATCCAACGTGGCAATGCTGCCAGCGTTCTGGGCACTTTTCACGTCGACAGCGATGTGGACGAATTTTTCGACGTCCAATGGCCCCTGCCCGTTTTATACGGGTTCGTAATAATTATTTAATATAAGTGTATGTATAGGTAGTTATTGTTAATTTAGTATTTTATACTATGTAAATGTAAATTTATATATTAATAATAAACAAATTAAAATCTTAAAAAGTCCCTACGATTTACAAGACTTTCCTTCCTTTACTATATTTTTCAACACACTTGCTCATAAAGTGGCTCTAATTTCACCGCAATTAGGCACATAATGACACCTGTTATCAAACTGTGACTTTTTCATTACTATTATTCACAAGTGAGATAAAGAGTTTTTTTTTTATTTATTGGTTGAGTTGCTTTGTTCTTAAAAAAGTTTCGATACAAAAAAGATCGTGCTCAATAGTACAAATGCAACAAATTTCAGGCAACTTCGTATTTAAATAGATAATTTCAACTTGTACGTATTTAATAAATAAAACTTTCACTTAAATACCACAGCCTAACAACCTTGACACTGGTACACAGCAGAAAATAACATATGCTGAAGCTGTAAAATCAGATCAAGAACCAACCTCAACCAATAAAACCTTGGAGTCATTACTAATCAAACAATCTGAAAAATTTGACCTCATCCTTCAACAAATGAGGGGACTCATGACTAAAATTGTTGAAAAATTATTAAAATGACTATCCTCAACATAGCAACCTGGAACATCAATGGTTTGACACCGAATAAACATGAAGTGGAGATCATTATAAAGGAGCACGACCTGGACATAGTCTTAATATTTGAATCCCATTGCACTGCTGCTACTAACACTGCCATTACGGGATACGCAACATACTTGACTGGTCACCCTGATGGTACTGCCCATGGTGGTACAGCAATAATTGTAAAGAAGAGTATCCAACATCACCTAATGCCTGCCTTTGAAACGGACTACTTACAAGCAACCACAATAGCTGTGGAAACAAAATGTGGTGGATTCAATGCCTCCGCTATTTACTGTCCTCCTAAGCATAAAATCTCCAATAACATGTTCACGCGCTACCTTAGAACACTTGGCAATCGATTCATAGTTGGCGGGGACTGGAATGCCAAGCACACATACTGGGGTTCAAGGCTGACTAATACAAGACGCAGACAACTCAAAATAAGTTTAGACCAGGATAGTTTGACTGCGGTGTCTACTTGTGAAGCGACCTATTGGCCTACCGATGGAGCGAAAATTCCAGACCTAGTGGACTTCTTCGTTGTCAAGGGTATGCCCAAAGAGTATCTCAAACCCACATCTTGCTATGACGGTAACTCAGACCACACCCCTGTACTATTAACAATTAATACACTCCCCATGGAGATTGAGAGGCCCAAAAGACTGTACAATAAGTATACAGATTGGCACTCTTTTCGTGAATTCCTGGGCAATAATATAAAATTAAAAGTGGCACTTAAAACCCCTGAAGATCTGGAAAAGGCAGCAGAGGAAATCACAGCCCTTATCCAGCAGGTGTGCTCGCTGAATACGCCAAAGGTACTGCACAAACCAGTAATAGAGAATTTCCCATTGACAATCAGAAGGGAAATTTTGGAGAAACGCAGACTGCGACGCGTTTGGCACCTTAGCAGGCAGACGGATAAGAAAGCTCTCAATATAGCTACATCACAATTAAAGAAAACTATACAGGACTGGCACAATACTGCCCTAGAGGCAAAGTTGACTTCTCTGACTGCAACAGAGGCGACTAACTACTCTCTTTGGAAGTTCACAAAGTCATATAATAGGCCCCAGGAGGAAACCACCCATAAGAAAGGCCAATAACGCCTGGGCTCGAACACCAAAAGAAAAATCCGAAACATTTGCATCGCATTTGTCCACAGTTTTCATCCCTCACGATTGTGTTGATCGAGAAATGGAACACGAAGTCGATCAGATCTTAAGTAGCGACTTCCAGCTTTCGTTACCACCAAAACCAACAACACCGCAAGAAATATGCAGGATCATACGAAACCTGAAAGATAAAAAAGCTCCAGGTACCGACCTTATAACGAAGGAGGTACTTGTACAACTGCCAAAATCGGCTATAATGTATCTAACCATCTTATTTAATGGCATTCTTAGGGTTCAGTATTTTCCCAAGCTGTGGAAGGTATCTCAGACCCTGATGATACATAAATTGGGCAAACCAACCAACGAAGTGACATCGTATAGACCTATTAGTCTACTGCTAATTCTCTCGAAAGTCTTCGAAAAAGTTCTGCTGAGAAGGATTTAACCACTCCTATTAGAACATGGTGTTATACCAGACCACCAATTTGGCTTTCGCGAGCGACATTCAACAGTGGAACAGGTGCACCGCGTGTGCCACAAAATAAGAACAACCCTGGAAAACAAAGAATATTGCTCGTCTGTCTTCCTTGACGTTCAACAGGCGTTTGATAGGGTATGGCACAATCGACTGCTCAGCAAAGTAAAAAATAACCTTCCACACTGCTACTTCTTGATACTGAAATCCTATGTGACAGAGAGATTATTCACAGTAAGAGGCAAGGAAGCAGGAGCGTCATCAGCACTCTATGATATCAAAGCGGGGGTCCCACAGGGATCTGTGTTGGGACCTGTCCTATACATCCTCTACACCGCAGACCTTCCACAAATCGAGAATGTCACAACTGCTACATTTGCAGACGATACAGCCATTCTTGCTAGCAACGACGATCCACTGATGGCCACCGAAACACTACAGAAAGGCCTCGATCTAGTTACCGAGTGGCTTCACAAATGGAAAATCAAAGCAAGTAGCAGTAAATCAGTCCAAATCACATTTACTCTCAGAAATGGAAACTGTCCACCTGTAAAATTGGAGAACACAACATTACCACATGGGGATACCGTCCGATATCTTGGCCTACATCTCGATCGGCGATTGACATGGAAAAACCATATTAAGGCTAAAAGGGAGGAACTGAAACTGCGGTACAAGGACCTTCATTGGCTAGTTGGACGCAATAGCAAATTGTCCACAGACAATAAGCTCCTAATATATAAGACCATATTAAAGCCAGTTTGGATGTATGGGATCCAGCTGTGGGGTAGCAATTCAAACATCTCAGTATTGCAACGGATGCAAAACATTATTCTCCGAACAATATCACAAGCCCTACCGCTTGTCACCAACAACGAAATCCACGAAAACCTCCAAATGAACACGGTGAAGGAGGAAATCCAAATGACTGCCCTAAAGTACCAACGGTACCAACGGTTGGAAAACCACCCCAATGCGCTTGCTGCCAGATTAACATGTCAGAGCTACACGAAAAGGCTAAAACGAAAAGACATACTGAAGTTGCATTCCACTCCATCTAGCTGACTCGCATAACCCAATGAGTAGATATCCCCACTGGGAGATACACTCTATGTAAAAAAAAGAGAACTAACTATCAACAAATCTGTTCATAGTCATAGACTGCTCACAGATGAACACAGAGAAAAAAAAAAACTTAAATATAACTTTTGTTTTTGTCTGTAATAAATAAAACTAGATATTCCCATTTTGTACGTGGCTAAAACGATATCCACGAAAAGCCAAAAAAAAAGATAACTCATTATTTTTAGTCTATGGCCGATCGCCATTGTTAGATGCGCGCGAATAGGAAAACTGATTAATTTTGCCCGCCATTGCAAAAAAAAAATCACAACTCGTTTTCACTGTTGGGAATGATTTTTTCGTAATATTTTCTTCACAAGTGTTTTGAAAAACGTCGTATGATACACGTGTGTATTGATGATTACCGTCCTCGGCTCTCTTAAGACCCTCACCTAACGGCTCGGTCTCAATGGCACCTCAGCGGTAATCACCAACATTACACACTTGTACCATAATGTACTATTATAGATAGCAATTTCAAATTGGCTGGTTATACAATGAAGCAGGTATAAGTTTATACATTTCAAGGGCGGTGGTGTGTTGTTTTCAAATAGATGTAAACAAGAAGAAAATCTTGTGCAGTCGGAGGTTACATATTCGCGAGCTGGCTGACCACAACCTTATGTATCCTCCGACTGCTTAGCATTATTTTCTTCTTGTATACATCTTTTTAGTTCGCTTCTTATGCAGTCGGGTTTTAGATTTTTTTAATTTACAACTTTTTAGTTATATATATTTTTCGAATTACATTTAAACATATAAGCAGTATATATTTTTGTAATAACCTCTCAAAACCTTTTATTTTGATATACCGTGCCATGGGTTTTAAAGAAACAACTTGGAAATATGGGCCCAAATTTTGCCATGTTTGTTTTTAAGCGTCACTTATCTACAACACAGAACACCTAGGCGATCAAGACATATCTTACGATGTCTTAATTATATAAACCCATCTAGTAGTTTGAATGATTTGAGATCATTAACGAGAATGGTTGTTAACCAACTTGTTCGAAGGAGATGACGGGAGCTGAAGTGAGCGACCAAAGCGAGCGAACTCAGCTCCCGACATCTCCGCGCGGAGGGGCTCCGTCGACTTTACTTAGTAGTTACACATTGTAATTAAATTTGTATATTCTGTGCAACTGACATATAGAATAGATGTATTTTTTTTTCATTGACTAAGCAATTGACTGAATAGAAATGGTAAATTGAAAACTGACGATACTAAATATTAGGCTTATTTTATTTTGCCTAAAATGTGTTATTCCAACTAAAATATTTGACTACATAAAATTGTTAAAAATACCAATTGGTAAATAAGTTATTGTTTAAACGTTCACTTGCCAAACATTAGGTTTGCGTTACAATTATTTGTGAAGAGATTTTTTGCTTAGTCATAATTTGGCAAATGAAATTATGCGGAAAATTGTTTGGGAAGTGATAATTTAACAATTTCTTTTCGATGAAACATAGGTAACCTAAACGCCACATATTAACAAACATAACAAATACACATACATATACTGAGAAACACCCTCCTTCGGCATTTGGCTAAAAAGTGTATCTACTATAATAATTTTATTTTGTCAAAATAACAGTAATAGTCCCTCTATTCTGACGGTCAAAACAGAGACCATTGCAACAAGTAAAATTTAAAAAGGCCTGACACTTTTTTATCACAGGCTACATAATTTATCTAGTAAAAGACACTCTTCGGCAATCTATTGAACACGTAATTGTACCACGATATCTGGCGAAAACATCCCCATTCAAACAGTAAAACGCCCATAACTTTTGAACGGCTGAACCGAATTTTATTCATACATAGTTAAAAACACTCTCGATAAAGTCACCTATAAAACAAAAATACGATATCAAAATCTTTCTCATCTGTTTAGGACCTATGATTCCACATACAGATACACATATACACAAATTCACAAATAGACTCATACACAATCTCTCAGGTCAAACTTATAACACGCCTCTTTTTCCATCGGGGGTTAAAAAGAGCTGTAACTGATTTTTACAAATATTTTGTTTCTGACACAGCGTCCAGAAGCTGCGGATGCCCTAATATTCGCCTACAGCCTACACAACTACCTACAACAGGTTATTCGTGTGGCTAGGACTTAGTTTGTGGGTGTCGATGCTAGATTGTGATGTAGAATCATGAACATGAAAATGTATATAGAAATAAGTGTTTTTACGATCGTACCTAATTATAATTATTTAGTTGTATTCGTTCGTAAACGTCCATCGTAAATACCTACATCCACGTAGACAGCTCAAATTACAGAGCATGTTTAAATATCAGATTAATGATCGCAGAACATCATTGTGGTCGTGTTTATCAAGCATATTGAAAAACAATATATCACGGAATTTAACGCGATGATTCGATTATTTATTTTACCTATTTCACCCGACGTTTCGGCCGTGTTGCAACGACCGTGATCCCGGGTAGACAAATAATCGAGCCATCGCGTTAAGTTCCCGTGATATATTGTTTTCAAATTATAAAACGCGAAAGTTTTAAAGTTAATATCAAGCATTTTATTCAAAATAAGCTAAAGAGCACAGTATTAACTCCAAAGCCAGTTCTAAGAAAGGGTTTTGTCTTTCTCACTGTAAAACCCTGGTCATAGTGAAATAGTGTGTCTAAATCCCAAAGACACCACTCATAGGGACAACTATGACATGTTAAAGACATCATGGTTCCAGTGTAAGAGGGAGACGGAGTTATTTATAAGACGGATAGCACTATTCCTTTCTTACAACGGGGGCGTGTTGACATTGCTACGTCATACGAGTAGTTCAACCCTAAAACAATGTCAGTAGCAGGCCTTATCGGTTGAATCTGAATTTAACCCCAAAACCATAAAATTCCAGAAAGCCCGCCTCGCCCGGATCCGCATCGCCAAAGCCTCATCAGGGGCAGCCTTCGTGTCAAAGAAGAAAGCAGCGGAGGCCCGCCTAGCAGCGCAGGAGTCGGGCGTCGAACTAGATGACGCAGGAAGAGACGAAGACATTTTCGAGTTGCAGCACCATCATCTTCTACGCTGCCTCGAACGCACCACGGTGGGTGAAGTTAGGACCTTTAAATTCTATGCTTCGGTTTCGTGGCATGTTTTTGTGACTATGATCATGTAAATGTGGTGTTGTGGTTGTAGTATCTAGTTTATTTAACTCTCTGACCGCCATTAGCATAGTCCAGCCTCTGATTGTTTAGTTAAAGTGTTCCCCGGATTTGTTGTGAGTATGATTTTTGCGGTGATTTTTAATTTTTGACATGGTTTGTATATGTGTATTGTAAAGCCGTGTGTCCGTGATGTGTTTTTTTTAGTTCTGTATTAAGAAACAGCAGTTTGTCTCTGAAATAGGTTGTCTCTCTTCAAAGAAGGCAAAACAGACCCTCGTTTAAAAACCTGATGACCTTCCGTTATTGTTTGTAACAGTAATTTTTGGCAAAGCCGGTTTTGAGTTGTCGGTTCACCGATAAGTTCAAAGTCAGGTTTCTGCCGATTTTAACTGTGTCTTTGTTTTAATTTAACTTCTAGTTCTCCCCGAAATAGGGCCTTAACAAATAACCCTACCTACAGGATCGTGAGTTTGTGGAGATGGAGAATCCTTTCAACGGGGCTGCTAAGCGTGCTGGCTCACCTTCCCCGTTGGCTTCTCCTGCGCATTCAGGCCGCGCCCCGGCGTTGCTCGCGTGCTGCGCGCGTTGTGGCTGCTGCCCACAGAAATACCAGGTACCTGTTCTGTAGTTGGTTTGTTTTTGTGTCTTGTGAGTTGGGACTGAAAGGGCACAAGTGAACTTAGATCGTTTGGGTGTCTGTTGCAGATGTCACTTACGCCTTTTTAGTCTTTAGTGTTTATGGGAATGATTTAGTATGTTGATTTAATTTAGAACTAATAGCAAGTAACCCTGGCTGGGATGAACTTAACAACAACAATGATACAAGAATATATGGATAAATAACGTTTTGGGGAAAACATTGAGTTGTTTGTTGTGGTAGCAATTTTAATAAATTAAGAAAGTAAAATATCATCAATATATTTTGCACATTATCTAAAAAATATTATCAAAACATTTCGTGATTTTAAGTCAGAAATCCAGGCCAGATCAGAATTAATGTGGGGTCTGAAATATGGCATACTGTAAAGAAATACTAACACAAGTAAAGCATGGGTATGTCTTAAGCGTCAACGTCCTTTTAACAAAAATCTGTGCTCATTTTCTGATTTCCTTCTGATTTTCAAATCTTGCTGAAAAGCATTTTTCAATAGCATGATATTGATCTAGTTTTCTTACTTTAGTTTGTATCTTCTTGGTAGGTGACATATTAGGTAACCAAGCTCAATTGCTTTATATAGGCCATTCAAAATATATACAATATACAGGGTGGGCAAAAAATCGTGGATCGAATGGAACACGGCGATAGTTGGCGTGATAAGGAGTAAAAAAATCGGAAAAAAATATATTTTGTGCTTTGACTTTGACCTGATGCAAATAGCCCCAAATATCGCTATGTTTCGCTTGATCCACGAATTTTGGCCCACCCTGTATATAAAGCCATATCCGGAAACAATAATACTAAAGTAAGAACTGAGTAAGGTCAAAGTGAGGTGCACTTTGCATAAAAAAATACCATTTTTCAGACAAAAAATTACAGTGTGAGTAAGTCAATTTAATAAATTTTAATCTTAAAAGAAAAAAAACAATTAAATAAATTTTAAAAGAAAAATCAATTAAATACATTTTAATAATCACAGCCTGGTTATTTAGTGTGTTACTGACCAACCAGACATTTTATCTCTTTCTAGGTTCTCTCTCTCTTTCTATTAGGTATATTGTTTTAGATATTTTTAATAACATTAACTATTGTAATATTTACAATAACCACCTTTTGGAAGAAGGTGGTGTTAGTTATGAATATATTTATAATTTAATTAAAACAACGATATTACAACAAATTTTTGATGGGTAAAAGAAAAGAAAGTTTGTTTTTTATGGGACGCACTATAAATATATATAAATATTTAATCATATATAATAAACTGCAAATCGTATAAAAAATGTGACATCGTTGTTATTTTTCAAGTTTTATTTTAATTTAATACAATTATGTTACTATTGCAAGTCATTTTCGTTTACCCCGTAAGATGCATAATAATTTATGATGACTTTTAATTTGTTTATTACGTTCCAATACTTTTTTTAAAGTTTTTATTGAAGCACCTGAAAATGTGCACAAAAATGTGTTTAATTTTATCCTGCACGTTTTTTTTATTACATCTAGTAAATTCGTTATTCGAATTTTACTTTAATAATTTTTACTTTTAACTTGTTTGTTATTTTTTCCTGTGATCTTTTAGTAATGGGTTAACGAGAACGTCTTTGTTAGTATAATTTTTTAATAAAATAGTTTTTTTTTGGATTATGATGGTTATTAATTGGTAACAGAAGCGCCATCGTTCTGTGCGCTGCATCAGTCCAATAGAACAGTTCGCGCCCAATAGAAGAGAGGTACTTATCGTGCTACTGGGCTACTGTCACCGGCATTGTTGCCTACTTCCTGACTCCATTTGGTGAATGGTCGATGTTGTCAAACTGAAAAAGTCTAAATTAAAAATTGCAAATATAAAATAAATTAAAATATAATAAAATAAAGAAGTAAAACACTTTTTAGTTAAAAACCTAAGATAAATATTATGTTAAATTGATTTGGTATGTTTAAAAAAGAAAAAAAAAACAATGTTTTTTATTCTGTACTGATCTGATGTCAGGTTAGGGCTATATTATATGTCATCTGGTTTCTTTGATTTAAAATAATGCCTTGGCATCATAGACTCATTTATTAAAATTTAAACTTGATACTTCAAGAATTATTATGACAACACATCCATACCACCAAAAGAGTTAAAGTAAAATTATTTCTATAGTTTTCCATGTTTAAATGGTATTCTAAAGAAATAATTAATGGGTCATTGTATTGTGGCTTCAAATGCAAAGTGTGGCTAGCAATTTGTGAAAAAAGCTAGATGTGGTCTGTCAAAAGCGCTTGGCAGATATACTTCCAAACTTGCCTTTGCCTATTCAATAAAATAAATGAAATATTTAAGAGCTACAATGTATTTATTATGTAAGCTAGTATTTATATTGCCAGAGTTTTTGTGTAGTAGGAACGAAAAAGTTGTTATAAAAACTAAGCTAAAAAGTATTATAGGATGATGACTAAATACAGGTAAGTATGCAATAACTAAAAGGAATCGCATATTCTGGAAGCTGTTCAATGTTTTTTGATTTGGTATTTGCTAATAATATGAACCATATTTATTATATTCATTGTATGAATAAGATGATAATAATATTATGTATTTTATACTAAATTATGTTTTGCTGGTCTATCTACGTTAAGTTAGAAATTCGATTTAATTTACTTTTTACTCTAAAACTACACTTTCACAAAATTATTTTGATCTGTAACTAAAAAGACACAAAATTTACACTGTATTGCTAGAAAGAAAATATTGTTGTCAAAAACAATTAATTTATTTTAATTATTTTCTTAAAATTATGTCTTCATACACTTTATAATTACGATTTTTCTGTACTTGTTTATTTTAATTGCCTTAACAAAAACTCAATTTCAAAAATTGTTCTACAAAAATTACAAAATTTTCCCAATTCTTTTTTTGTTACCTTTTGTGTCGTGGTCTCAGTCTCGAATTGGCTATGACAGGTCCTGCTATTAGACACGAGTAGGAAGGGAAGGAGGGGTGGCAGGCGGTATACCTCGACTTCACGACCATCCGATACTTCGGTGTCCGCTGCGCCCAGCGAAGACCCATTACCAGTACGTGTGTGCGACGTTAACATACAGCGATGACGGGCAGTGAACAGCCCGCTTTATTTGTCCTAATAATATCATTCGCAAAACTGTCCATGAGTTTTTTTTAATTAACTTGTCTTTCTAAGTGTTTTCCCCGCTAAAACAAAAGGAAAGGTAAAACAGATTTTTGTTAGTAGTTTTTAAATTCAGCATGTTAAATTAAAATTTCGCAAAATATTTATTCAAGTTGACAAAACAAGTATTAGAAATTAAAAAAATATATATTTTTATTTTGCATTTTTTTATTATTTTGGTTAGTCTTCGTAAAAATCGCTGTGTGGTAACGTCTGCGAATCCAAAATATAAATAAATCTGAGGCTTTAAATGTCTGCAGGGTGTTGGCTGCAATATACTGTTGCTTTATAAATATGGTCCTGTTGTATCTTGTTAAATGTTGTATCATTGTTTATGGGCTTGCGCTATGGTGCTACCGTGTTGTCAATTATTTTGTATAAAATATATATGTACGTATAAAATATCTTTATGTCCCTGTATTTTGTAAAATAAATCGCTTTATTCTTTCATATTTTTTACATAAGGTTAAGGCGATGACCCGCAGTAGATCCAAGTGTTGTAAATGTATAATTAAAAGGATGTCGTCGTATTATTTATGCTGTTATATGTTGAACAGAATATACGGTTTGATCAAATGCCAACACACTGCACACATTTTGATTGGAAAATTATTTTAATTGGCAATAAACGAGATTAGAATTTTAAAAGCCAAAATTTTGTTGCTAATCAGCCCCCGAATCAACCTCATTGTGTATAATGTTAATTATACTTACAAAAAAACTTTTCAAAATTTTAGGTCATTCAAAATTAAATTAAGAGTCCAAATTAAAAGTTTTCAAATAAAATGAGGCTCACAGGAATCAAACGCCATTCAACTGACATCCATAAAACTAAAACTCACAAAATAACATTGTAGTGAAATGAACAAATCATGAACATCAAAGTGACATAATTTTTCTGAGGTATTTTATAGAAAGTAAAAAAAATAAAAATAATTTGTTTAAATTTTAAATTAAATTTTTCGTATTTTTTCTTAACGTTTTTTTAATTCAATTATTTCTATGATAATCTCAGAAAACCTATACATTTTACATAACACATTGGGTCTACATATGAAACTCTACTTTTTTTCTGTATATTGGCATGAATGGCACACACTATTTACCCACACTACATCAATGCTAGCAACTCTGTCACAAATTTTATTATTTTTTAAATATTTCTCGGTGTTTTTATTACAATTTATTATTCGTTAAATGTGTCTGTGTTTTTGGTTCTGCAGGTTTTCGGGGTTCGCTTTTTATTGTTGTATATGCTTGTTATATGTGAGTGTAGATAGTAGGCATATACTTTCTATGTAAAATATATTGGAAGTAAGGTGTGTTTATATTGTAGCTATTTAGAAAATTATTTGTGTTTTCATTTTATATGGTATTCTATGTTGTAACTAATAAGTATATGTGTACGGTATGATTTAATGTTGTTATTTAGTTTTGCTCTGCGAGGAGGTGTAGGTAAGACATACGAAAGCTAAGCATATTAATTGAAAAAATAAATGAATAAGAGTTAGTTCCCTTGAGTCATTTGTTTTAAACGTTTGAATTCGAAGTGTTATTTAAAAACTGCTAGTTTACTACCAATATGTGAATGTAGGTAAATTACTGCCTTCTGTACCGTGCTAAGCTATTCAATCAGTGTTCATAAAACCGTTTAATATTTATAAATTATCACAATTCAAACACAAAATCTTCTGATTACAGCAAGCGTGTGGCAAATACATTCCTGCCGGGAGCACGGTGCAAGGAAACCAGACCGGTGTTGCAATGGACGGGACTTACTTAGTGGAAGCATCTTTCTAGGACCCGTCCACGAGCCATCACATGGAAACCTATGTATAACCATGCAAGTGAAAGTATCACGGACATGAAAACATAGTTAAATACTAGCAAGAAATGACGCCACGTCGAAACGACGTACCAAAACAACAATTATTAGAATTATGAATCTGTGTAACTTAATGTTCTAAGTCTAACACGATACTGCCTAACATTAAAAAAATATCAGATTTGTATTTTGCAAGATTTTGGAGTGTGAGTTATGGACACAGAGTTTTACACTGTGATTTTTAAAATGGAATAGTCCATTTCTTGTTCCATTCCATTTTTAAAAGACTTCTGTAGTGCCATTCCAAGTTCGATTATCGGAATGCGCTCAGGAATGGAGGAAACGTTTGGAAATGGAATGCATTTCTGGATTGTGACATGAAAGAGATGGAAGATTCTGGGATTGTGGTCTTTGTCTCCGGAACGTAATGTTCTTTCGCGTCCTCTCCGTGTAGTTTATTTTATCCGTATTAGTAATAAAAACAGTATTAATTAAGATTTTAAATGTTAATGATGATCGGATAGAATCTCGCTTCTTATAACAACGAGGTAAAATTATGTGAAAATGGTATCGTCTTTAGACTTTCTTATGAGAGGCGTTTTTAGAAAAGACAACTAGTTTCAAATTTCAATATAGTCAATAGTTATTCGAGTCATATCAATATTAGGCAGTGATTTAGAGGTACCGGTATGTTATTGATAAACTGTTCATAGTTGAAGTCATTTATGGGGGTCCTAAGTTATCGTTAGAGTGTATAAGTACAATAGATTTTAAAAATTCTAGTCGCGAATGATAAAAGAGTAACACTAACGCAACGTGTTTTTTTTAATTTCCCTTTGCCTGTATAATTTTCAAAAGTTGAATGATAATAATAATTAAAATAATCTAGTCAAAAGTAAATGTGATTAAATTAAAATTATTTATTTGCATTTTTAATTTTAAGTTGTAAAACAGTGGTGTAACATCGAATGTTTTTAATTTCAATTATTAAATTTAAGCGCTAATATTTTTAATTTATTTATAATTGGGAGTGAATGGTTCGCTAACAATATTAAGGAGAAGCCATTATCGCTGTTTTTATTATCTTTTTTTCCCTCTAACAAAAAAATATTTTTAAAATTTTTACTTTTACTTTCCGATACTAAAAATAATTTCCTGGTATTTTAAAAGCGGGACCTTCCGATGACTTTGATTGTGGACATGCTCTTGAGGTCCCATCTTATAAATTGTGTTTTATTGTTTTATTTATTCACTAGAATTCTACTAGTGCCTTCAATATCAGTTATTTCCATAAAAATGTTGCTGCTCGGCGTTAGTGAAGTATTGAGTTGAATGTGAGTGTTGTAACGGATTTTAACGTCCCTGAGACGTAGTGCTGTGTAAATGTAATGGACTTATACGTCGCGGCGACGTGTATAGGTGTACGTAAGTCGGGTTGAATACGTCGTCAAGACTAGTGCTGGGAACTGACGTGTGCCTAGTATTTTATCACATAGTGAAATGTATTTGGTAGAATGTGATATAAGTTTTTTGTTAATCATAATTATGTGTTATTGCGTTGAAGATTTTTGTATCCATAAAAGTCTTGTAAATATGATGACAGTTGATACAATTGGCAAAGCAGCAACGGTTTGAACTAGCCAATGCTGATCAAACATGTCTTATTGTCTGATCAGAGTAAACTGACACAATTTTTCATGAAAATCTCTTATTTCATACTGCTCTAAAGATATATTTCACTATGTAACAAAATTATTTCCATACACATGATCAAATTGTAATGACATTTCAAAATGTCACTAGTAGCGCGACCCCCTATCATAGAATCAGTCTTATGATTGCATTAGTATGAAAATAATGTTATAATTAGATAGAGAATTTATGTGGTTACCTTAGAAATTTATTTAATTATATGTTAATAATAGTACTAAGACGAATAGTTTCTAAGTAAAAATTTATTGCATTGAATGCATGATTTTAAAATTGTAGATATGTATTTTTTTCACCATGCTTTCTTTCCAAATGTGTCTTTTAAAGTTATCGATAAAAATAATTGAAAATTTTGTGACGTGTTTCACGTCACTACGCGTCGGACAACGCTTCAATTTTTAAATTAAAAATTTATTAATCAGTATACTATTTAAATTGTTTCTTACAAATTAAATTTTAATAAAATTTTACTTCAATTTACTGAAGTATTAAATCGCTTGCCAGATTTATGGTCTAATACTAAAAATGGAAGACAGACTCTTCCGATTTCTTTAAAGTAATTCCTATCTAGTCTACTTAAAATTATTAGTAGACATAAGCGTTATTAAAATATTCTTATGCGACTATGGGTTCTAAAAGTGGTGCCTCCAATTGATCGTGGACCATTGAATCCAAGAAAATTCTCCGAACACGTGAAGAAAGCATGGTTCTTTAAACAAAATATTTTTGTTTTTAACATTTATCTTAGTATTTATGAAACCGAATTCGATGTTAAAAATGTTTCTTCCAAAGTATTGCCACAATTTCTACTAAAGTATAATGAGAAAATGTGTAATATTCAATAAAAAATTTGGTAATATCGTAAGTATGTTTAAGAATCAAGTAAAAATAAATAAAGTTTAAAATATTTTCTTTTTTCTGTAATGTGGGAGCTGATAATAATTTGTGGTGTATAGAAAAGGGGTTCGGATTGCGAGATATTTATTAATTTGAAAAGAATCATTGATATACGAAAGGGTAGTAGATCGAAGAAAGACTTATTATATAACAGCTGAATATTGTGCTACGCTCATAATGATATTCTAATAAACAGATACGTTATATACTCACAAAACAATTGAAAAAAGTGTTCCGCGCAGCAGCGGCAGCACACATACACACTTTTCATTCATATGACATTAAAAAATATTTATTTTAGTCAATAAATAAATACATTACGAATTCACACGACGGCATTTTTTTATTTTGTTTTTGTTTCAACAAAGCCTATCGCTCTTCGCCATGCGTGACATAAACTAAAGACTAGAGGTCACAATTGTGACTTATTCGAGTCTTCACAATGCGCGCGCTCATAAGATATCTGTTATTTTGAATATCATTGGCTACGCTATTATGATTAAAAAAAGACTAACTTATACAGCGTAACTTGAACTTCCATTTATATTTAACAATTTAGCACTGACAATACAGAGTTGATACAAAAATTTATCGTTATATATCTCACTCTTGTTACATCCCTACATCTTAATCTGTGCACTAAATTGCGTAATATAAAACATATATTCTAAAATTCAATGAAGTGTCTTGCAATTTGAACCCAAAACTCGTGAATATTTGTTATATTTATGGTTCACACCCCTGTGATTCTATGGCTGTTTTACCATTTAATTGTTTCGGTTTCATTCTCAATAATATTTTGCTGAAGTGACAACGATTTTTATTTTAACTGATGATATATTAAAACTGAATTGTGTAGTAAAATGACACTATGGTGAATCAATGAATAATTATTATAATTTTATATTTACTTGGTTTTACTTTAGTCATTTTGATTTTGTATTCATCCTCTATATGTGTTCAATCTCCAAGATGACAAATGTTTTTGGACTACTTACCTTTTTTGTTATTTATTTTGTATAAAAAATCTTCCAAACACATCGTCTTCTTAAACAAACTAATCCCATAAAAATCACGTGCCTTCAGCTTAATATGTAAAGATTTATTTGAAAGATTTCTTTGTGAAAATTAAGGTTTCAACAAAAATCTGGTTTTACGAGAAATCTCAACAATTTTGTTATTTAATTAAACATATTCTATCAAAAATGTTTCTTGTTACACAATATTTTGTTTTGTTTTTATTATTAAAATATTTCAAATCACTGTTTCTGATTAAAATTAAGATTATTATCTAAAAGTGTTACTGTAAATTGGTATTTTGGGTATTGATATTATTAAAAACACCGTCCTCATACCATTTTTTTAAGGGAGGAAATCATCCAATGACTTCTCCCGCACTTGGTGTAGCGGGAGGGTGTCTCACACATTTACTGATTAAAACCCACCTGTGTTCCTTCAGTTGCTTGAGCCAAGGCCGCGGTAACTCTCTTTCAAATTTATTCGTGACCAGCGTCCTCTTACGATCGGTATGTTTGGATAACCAAAAAATAAAACTTGAATATCTTAGTGCGACTTTGAGATGGCTCGACGCGATGCGATTTATTTCACACTGATAAGCGATTTTTACTTAATCAAACTGCAAGTCCCTTCACATGGACGCAATGCGATGTAATTCAACCGATTTGTGCGTAAATACGTATTGCGCAATATCGCACATCAAGGCAATTTAAGTGGCATCGTGTCATCTTGAAGCCGTAGCGCAGTAACACTTTTACAAAATAACATCTTTTAAACATTATTCACGATATTTTTACTGTGTGTTTTCAAGACTGTGTTGTTTAAGTAATTATATCTATTTAAAAAAAGATGGGCATGCTCGGATGAATAAATATTTTAAATTGATGATGATTTTTTAATTTTTTTATTCAATTAAAAAGTCTCAAAATGCACAAAACGATGCCTTTCCTTATGAATTATAAAACAATATTGGTGGCAAGAATTAAGACAACATGGGAACTTTTACAAAAACAACTTACATAAAAATGGTTGGCACTCAAAACCATCATGCCAATTTGTTATCACTACAGGGTGACCTTTATTAATTCGTTGACAATGTTTTAAGGCCTAAAAATCATTCTATATACCTACGAATAATTATTTTGTTTCATTTCTATCGTTTTCTGATCATTTTCATACATAACAAGAGGCCAGTGTGTTTCTTTTTCAAAACATAATGGCCTTTTTCTAAGGCTCTTGTAAAGTTAACTTTTATCCAAGAATGTGATCATAATTTTTTATCACCATCAGACTGAAGCTCCCTCAGACAAACTTGACGTGACAGAGCGACATCGCGTTTGGAAATTGTGCTACGGATAAGAAAATTTTCTACTAAATATCACTGTCGCATTGTAGCATAACGCCTGACTGCGAGAAACTTTATGCAGACGTCCATATTCATCCATCAAAGATGGCGTCTATCCGAGCATAGCCCATTAAAATTTGTTGTGAGTTACACGAAAGAAAGAATGTGTCATTGGACCAAACTTGGAAACTTCGAGTGTTTAGATTCTAGTCTAGTGGATGAACTTAGAAATATACAGGAGATGGTATGGCTGCAAATAGGTACTGCTAACTTCAACAATAAATTAGTGGTCAAGTTCAGCAAGACAACTAAACGCACACAACTAAACTACGTTCAAGAGCTGTCAGTGTCAATATTGCGTCAATGATGACACTGTCAATTTTTCAAGTGTCATTGTCATCATGAACAAGCTCTACATGTGCTCAACAAGTTTCAAACGTGTGTTAAGTTTCACTGGTGAAATGTGTCCTTAGCCTAACATGAAATTGATAGTATAGGGCCATACTCTAACGTGTCAATACCATCCTGATTCCACAGTGAAAAAGGAATAATGTTATACGTCCTTTATTAGCTCTACCTCAGTCTCACACAGAACCATGATGGTTTTAAGACGTCATAGTAAAGCCCTTCGCTAAAAGGCAGTGAGCAAGCATGGTTATCAATGCTCATTCCTTCTCAGAATGAGAAGAGACCATTGTCCAACAATGAAGTTACAAATTGTTGTAAGAAGTGAAAAATCATGATTCTGAAAACCTATCCCATTTCATATTTTGTCAAATTATATATCATCTAGTGGTTCTTTTTATACAACCTTGAGATTTGACGGAAGGTTTATATATGGCTGGCTAGATCTTTGAATCTGAACCGAATGGAGTTGTTTTTAGGGTTCCGTACCCAAAGGGTAAAAACGGGACCCTATTACTAAGACTCCGCGGTCCGTGTGTCTGTCTGTCTGTATGACACCAGGCTGTATCTCATAAACCGTGATAGCTAGACAGTTGAAATTTTCACAGATGATGTATTCCTGGTGCCGCTATAACAACAAATACTAAAAACAGAATAAAATAAAAATTTAAGTGGGGCTGCCATATAACAAACGTGATATTTTTGCCGTTTTTTTGCAATAATGGTACGGAACCTTTCGTGCGCGAGTCCGACTCGCACTTGGCCAGTTTTGATAATATGATCTGTTTGAACCTACGTTTCGCGTCAAATCAAAGCAAATTCGGTAATCATTGGAAGCGGAATCGCTTCGATTTTGATCTTTATTCATAGATAATTATTATGTCGAGATTTCTGGTTTTCAGAAAGAATAAAAAAAATAATGGAAGTATTTTTTACGAAATCCTACCGCTTAAATCTGCAGGTATAGGATATTTAGAAAACTTAATTTTCCTGAATTATATTACCAGCCAATCCTGCAGTGATATTTCTATCAAGTATCATTCATTAAAATACAGATTATTACCTGCAGATTCAAGCGGCGGGATTTCGTACTATTTATATACCCACTGCTAGCCAAAGGTCCAAAGCATAGCCAAAGGCATACTATCTCATGTATATTATCTGAGTAAATGAGTGGTCGATTTTTTTTATAATTTGTACCTAGATGTCGATTTAAACAATGTTTTAAGGCTCTCGGTTCTGAACCCTTAGCTTAATTCTTTGTTATTTTGAGAAAAAAATAAACATAATTGTATATAATAATGTTTTGTGTTGTTTATTCACCCTTCAGCATTTTCCTTGCCCTTGCCTTTTGCTTTTTTGCCCTTGTCTCATGTTACTTGTGGTCGGCGATCCACGTTTTCTTTTTCCATTACGTTCTGTTAGCTGTCTTACTATCATTGACACCCTCAGACAATCCATCCACTTCCTCTCCAATCATAATTGTTTAGGGAAAAATTTCAAAAGTTGGATAACTTTTAACTGAAGAATAAAATTTAACAAGGATATTTGGCATGTTTTTATTTTTAAGAGCGCCATCTAGTAATTCAATAAGAATATCATACAATATTGGTGCAAGCGCCATCTAGCAGTTCATCATTTTATTACTTGCACTGACAGTGAACCCCTCTCATAAACCTTTTTAACAGCGACATCTATGCTCATCGTTCCGAACGAGTTGATACACTGCTAGACCATTAGTTCCCATTTTCAAAACAGATGGCATCGTAATTTTAGATGATGAAATGTATACAATTATCTGTGAAAGTAATATCATAAAATCTAATGGGACAGTTTTGTGCATATAAATCATCAGGGCAGGATAAAAGAAGATATTGGTATTTTTATTCTATACTTAACTTCACCACGATTGTACTTTTATTCTGTAGTTGTAGCATTTTGAAAAAAAAAAAATTAGCATTGGTGGCCCAGTAGTAACGGCTTTTACCCACAATTTGTAAGCCGTGAATTCGAACCCAGGTTGGGATGTACTTTTGGAGTTTATTTCATCAGCACCGAAAGTGGTGAAAGAAAACATTGTGGACAAATCCAGTAAGTCCTAGAACCAAAATTACGAAGACAACCCTCGTTAAATTTGCGTGGGGGAGCACACCCGCTGTATATCGAAGAGAAGAGGCCTGCTGTGTCTTAGTCCATTGGGGATATAATAAGCAAATGCATGGGGCCCGAGTTATTAGCAAAAATCTCGTTGACTCTTCGCGTGACCAGAGGGCTGACCTTTCCTTCGGCCAGAGAATCAGCATTGCCATTCAACGTGGCAATGCTACCAGCGTTCTGGGCACGTTTCCCATTGACATCGATGTGAACGATTTTTTTTACGAGCAATGAGCCTTCCTTCTTTCCTTTGTATATAGG
This sequence comes from Orthosia cruda, assembly GCA_964057195.1. NCBI lineage: Eukaryota > Metazoa > Arthropoda > Insecta > Lepidoptera > Noctuidae > Orthosia > Orthosia cruda. The sequence goes on from OZ059854.1 coordinate 3,404,888, forward strand.
TTTGTATTTTTTTTGAATATTCAACTGTATGTAACTATGCATAAAAGGTTTTTCAGTTCATATTATTATGTAGTACCTTATTTCTAAATTTTCCTTGGACATCGCTGACATTGGTGAATGAAAACATCGTGAGGAAACCAGGATTTATCTTACTTCATACTATAAATGCGAAGGTATGCATTGTTGGATGTTTGTTACTCAATCCCACCAGAACCGCTGAATGGATCTGGATCAAATTTGGTACAGAGATAGGTTTAGTCTGGAATAGAACAAATGCTACTTTTTATACCGAAAAAATAACGGTTCCCGAAGGACAACTTTTGACTTTCATGTGGGCGAAGACCCTGGTGGAAGCTATATTATTATAAGTTTGAAATCGCCAACACGCATTGAGCAAGTGTGGTGATTAATGTTCGTGCCTTCTACGTTTGAGAAGAGACCTGTAGTGGGACAGTGACGGGCGGGTATTGACAGTGACTGTGATGGTATGGCGGGGTCCTTATGTTCCTGTGCCATCGCATCGATTATGGCGTATCTTGGCCTCACGGGTTTATTATTGACCGACTTCAAAAAAGGAGGAGGTTCTCAATTCGTCGGCATCTTTTTTAGGGTTCCGAAGTCAACAAGGAACCCTTACGTTAGTTTAGTTTCGCTCTGTCCGTCTGTCCGTCCACAGCTTAGCTCAGAGAATCTAAGTATTAGAAAGCTATAATTTGGCATGGATATACTGATTAATAATTTCGACAAAGTGGTAAAAAAAAAAATTGGGATTCCTCCTATAGAAGTAAAGTGGGGATGGTTTTTTTTCTCGTCTAGCCCATGTTGTGGGGAATCGTCCTATGTGGGCCCGTTTTTAGACGTTGTGTGCCGCTGAAACCGTTTTAATGTTCATGTAACAACAACAAAACCCTCTTCTTAGTCCGCATTATTATGCAACTTCGGAACCCTATTACTGCGCGTGGCCCGACACGCACTTGACCAGTTTTATTTTATTTATGAACCACGATTAATCAAAGACGTCTGGACTGATTTTGAAAATTCTTATTTTGATTGAAAGGGTATAACATCCCAGGTGGTGCCATGGTCATCAAGTCAGGATCAGATGATGGGATCATGGAGAAATCAAGGGCACTTCTCAAAATATTATAGGCATATATATATTAAGCGATTTTAGTATTTTCATCAACAATACAATTATTTGCACTCAGAGAGTATCATTTGGTGAAGTGGAACTGATGAAGAAGACCACAGATGGCCATTAGAACTCCCTAATGCTAAGTATGTCACGGGTATAACATAACTCGAATATGATGAAGCAAATACTTGTAAATAAATGTTACTCATGAAAACGGTACCATCGAACTGATCTGATGATGAAGCCGGAAGGTAGGCACTGGAACTCCGAAATAAAACAATGTATCTTAGTCGTGTTTGGGCTTATCGGAATCGTTATTAGATGAATTTTGAACATGAGATAAGCTACAAATGATTTTCATGGCAAGTGGAGGTACCTACCAAAACTAAACAGAGATAGGTACAAAAAAACTTTTGAATAAAAACACTTAAAAGCGAAAAATAACTTTCTTTTTCGAAGTCGGTCTCGAAAAACATAAAACAATAGGTATCAAACACACCGACTTCGGAAAAGAAAGTTATTTTTCGCTTTGAAGTGTTTTGTTTTGGAAGTCGGTTTGATATTTTTTTGTTCCACTAATTTTACCTAACAGTTACGCTTTCAGTAAACTCATGGTATCATCCACACCATGACTTTGTAGCCATTAACACTGCTTTTGCTGATATTCACGACTATACATCGAATACAGAACTAATATAGTCACCCCAATACATTTTTAACTTGCTAATCCTGTACGCAGTTAGTTTGTGTGTACTTATTATTAATTATTCACTAATAGAGGAGTCTAATGCAAAAACGACGGCACAGTATAAGGAATGCATCCTGCAAGAAAGTACTAAAGTTATAAAACAGTAAATAAATTATCTTTAGTTTCCGACAAGAAAATTGGTCATAGACCAGGCTTCAGTTAACAAAAAGACGTGCGACTAGGCAAAATACATTCTTATAAGTATTATTTATGCCAAAGGGATGGACTTGATAAGAACCATTATTTATTCTGTGTTATAATCTGAGAATTATTTTCATAAGGTTAACACTGGTCTATTGGCTAGCTTCTACGCCTGCAGATGAGGTCCAAGATTCTAATACAAGTCCCAATAAAGCTATTAGCTTCTTCTATCAATGAATTCAGCCCGGTGTTAGGGAGTTTGGAACATGAGATTTGGAGAAGGAGTGATCCTGCTTGGGCACACACTCTTGTGCACTTTAAATCTTCTGCATCGACAACTGCTGCTTAATTTGGTATATTAATTAATATAGATAAAATTAATTTTATTAACAATAGTACAAAGATTAACAAATTAGATGTCAAAGTCACAACGACACGTCAAAAAGCGTTGTCTTATAACTAGTCAAATAACCCGCCCCTAACTGTTCCCGGCGCAAAGGTGCCCATAACGCTTGCTGCATTGCCACGTTGGATGGCAATGGCTAACCTTTGCACCAAGAACGAGCTGGAGCGGGAGTCACCCGTTTTGTCTCTTAGCCTATGCCCTATCTCACTAATGAGCTTCTTGGCCTCAGTGCCCAACAGCCCATGGTCTCAACGGCAATGGGCACAAAATAGTAACGGCCCTCCAATGGTGCGTACTTCACCCTTTTCCTCCCAGCGGCGTCTATTAATATAGATAGTCGCAACAAAGATATCCGTTATTTTTTATCGTCGATATATGCTCATGCATACTGCACTACCACGGGAGATAGCGCAGTTATGTCTCCAACCGACTTAATCATCCTGAGCCGATTATGGCGGGAACACGGGCACGACTTAGCACCAGTCCGTGAACCCGCTGCGGCTGTCCGTCACCGAATGAGGAGGGCCTCTGGGGCGTATCCCCCATCACCGGTGCACAAGAACACATTGCACGCCGTGGCCTCTCCAGGGACCAAACCAGCACATGGGTGTCAGACGATCCTGTGTATGGCACTCTTGGTCCCCCTGTGACGGGTCTGGTCAGTGGCCCCACCACCTACCACTTTTCAGCCGCAGAGAATAGGGACCTCCCCTGCAGCCCCACCGCGTCTGCCATCAGACGGTGGCGACCCCGTCCAAGCCGCGAAAGTTAGGGAGAGCGGCGTACCGCAATACCGACACTCGTTTCCCACCACGGCCTACAACCGTCAGCCGCGATATCGTATGGGAGGCTCCATAAGACATCGCGGCCCAACTTAGTTGCGATGTCGCCTCTGTTACCAAGCGGCACCGCAACCTACTTGTTGGCCGCTACATCGTCGCCTTAATTGGAAAAAGCCCTGACGAGCAGCCCCTCCTCGGGTTCCTCTTCGATTCACTGTGGGTGACCAAGCAACGGCTACTAAGCCCCCCGCAACAAAGATATCCTAATCATTCAAAAAGTAATCTAATCATTCTAATTGAATGGAACTGAATACCAGTACGTACTTTACTGATCTATGTCTGAGAAGCTAGGCAACACAATATCCTCTAGCAAGATATCCTATTCATTTATGCCATCATAATAATTTCAGCCAAAAGACGTCCACTGCGGGATATAGGCCTTCCCCACACTGATCGGTCCTGTACGTCTCGCATCCACCGTGTTCCCACAGCCTTGACCAGGTCGTCGCCCCACCTAGAGGGAGGCCTTCCAACGCTGCATCTTCCGGCACGCGGTCGCCATTCCAGAACTTTTGAGCCCCACATAGCCCGATGGATTGCCAAACTTAAGTGGCAGTGGGCAGGGAACATTACTCGCATTCATGCCATCACAATAATATTTACCTACTCCCATAAGTAAACAGACCTACTTGAACAAAATGTCAACTCTACAAACGCACATTCCTACTCTTTGCAACTCGGAACCGGCAGGAAAAAGAACGCGCAGTGGGCGCATACTAATGTACTGTTTTGATGCCCCAATGCACCCAGGATGATACATGTCTATCGTTCGCGTCGATTGGCGATGAAGGGGTTAATAACATCGATCGGAATAAATTATTGGCGTAATATGCCTGTTAGTCAGTTTAGCTAGTGGTAGAGTTCTTTGTGAACAAAGTTCGTACTTATTTTAAACCGATTTCAAAAAGGAGGAGGTTCTCATTTCAATTTCATCAATATCTGATGAAGAACATCGGAGATATACACCAGAACACTTCAATAAATGATGGCAAATCTCTCGGGATTGCTGCAATGGCTTGTCTGTTTATTGTTTACACCATTTCATAACACAAAATCAAGTCGGTACGCTCTGACGACGTACGCAGATGTCTACAGTTCAACCTGGTACACTTTGATTTCACCGGTTGTGTTAAAGTTTCATATTATTCGTGTAATCTATTCATAACTGTGGGCATTATAGATATGTACCACAACTAAAAAAGGGAAAAAGAAAAAAAATAAAGAAACACAACCGACTTCCAAATAAAACACTACTAAGTGAAAAATTACTTCAATTTCGGCAGTTGGTGTCAAAAACCGAAGAAACAAAAACAAGAACACCGGAAATACGAGTATTGTTTCAGAAGTAAAAAGCAAAAATATCCATTGAGAACATATTTTAGCATCTGGCACACCATACAGTGGCCATTCGAACCAACTCCTAAGACACTGGTAACATAATTGTCAAAAGAGAAAGTCTGTTTTTTTTTTTTGGGGTTATACTCGGCATTCGGATTCAAGCCCCATGATAAGGTATGGGTATGATTTCTATCTAGGTACATTATAGTTAGTATGGTGCTAAACAATTAATTCTACCTCTAATGTTTGAGACAAAAGTCAAAGTCAAATCTGCAGTTTTTTTTTACATAAAATTTACCTGTTTTATATATTCTTCTTTTTATTTGAAGGTAGGCTCGCGCTTGACCACTATCTCATCTGATGACAAGTGATGATGAGGTTAACGGTGAAGCACGCTTGCCTAGAAGTAACCTATTCACTCTTGACTTAAAGACCCCTAGATTATAGCTAACGGGGAACAGACTCCGGCAGGGAATTCCACTCCTTAGCTGTACGCATAATTAAAGTGTTCCCGAAACGTTTTGTGCGTATGGGTGGCATGTACGTCTGGTAGTCCGATAATGAAACGGGCTAGGTGGAATTAGATCGTACAATTCATTTTTTTTTATACGTTGCCCGACACTAGGAATTTCTTCCTGTATCGTGGGTGCGTTTACAAACATATAAACTCACATATACAATCACCCAGAGCCGGAACAACTATCTGTAGGTTATACACATATTTGTTTCGTGCGGGAATCAAACCCGCGACACGCAGCGCAGCAGTCAATCGCTCAACAACTGCGCCAACCGTGCGCCCAAAGCTCTGGCTCTGGAGTTTTGACTTGATCAGTGCCTCATTGCCGATGAGCCTCTTTGCCTGCTTTTCGATCGACTCTAGTGCATCAAGCTTGTATTTGGCAGATCCACCCCAGATATGAGAACAGTACTCCATGCATGATCGAACTTGCGCTTGATACAAGCTGAGCAGCTGTTCTGGCGCGAAGTACCTTCTCACCTTTGCACCTTTGGTATCTAATAGGCATCCTACGTGTAACTGCATTAGATTCGGTGAGTTCATCATCATCATTTCAGCCGAAAGACCACCACTGTTGAACATATACCTCTCCAAGTGTCGCCACATAGCCCAGTCCCGTGCGTGTCACATCCAGCACCTCGAAAAACTCTCATGTGCTCATAATTCCAGAAACCTTCTCTAAAACTTGCATGAAACCTACCATTAATATTACTCAAATACATCACAATTTGAGCAACACTAGACGTGATCAAACCACCGTTTCTTAACTAAGCCAACTTAAAAAAATAAAGCATTTTGTAATGGGGCCCGCAATTTTCAAAAGAAGTTTTTAACAATATATTTAAGAGTTTATCTTTGTTTTGAGTTTTGTCTGCCTGTCTGTAGTACTACAGTTTTACTCTACGAGTTAACATAGCATCACGCCAATATTCCTTGATGAGTTGCGCAGAGATGTTGTACCTTTAGCTCAACCTGCTGGTTGAGCTAAAGCCTGTAAAAACTGTAGCCTTTTTGATAGAGTATGAACAATCGACCAATTACATAGACGGAAATCCACATGTCGTCTTTCATCTCGCATGTGATTGGTAAATTCTTCATACTCTTTGCCCTTTGTCTTGCCGATATCATTACGCTATAAGGCTGAAGACTTTGGCTGTCATGATGAAGTCTATGTAGTAGCTGCGAGTTTGTTGCTAGAAACTAGGTTTAAAGCCAGATACTGGTCAGCTACTGAGGAATTTCAGATCATAAATCCTAGGAGAGAAAAAAACCTGCCATGTTATCTCTTCACCTCTTTTGTTTGACTGGTAGAGAATGTCCGCTTGGTGCATGATGTCTTAATTAATAAAGGACTTCTGGTGAAACAATTCATTAGCCGGGCGAGCACGGCCTCTGTGATAGGCTTGAGTCACGTATTTTATCACGGATTTTGCTCCCAAACTGTGAAAAAAAAGTGTGACTCGCCCCGCAGGGAATGTCTACCGCCATTGCAATTTCTGTTACCAAATAGTATCAGAAGAGACATCAGCAAACCTTTCATAGTTGAAGGTGCCCAAAGCTGCCAGTATCTCCTTAGCCTGTTAACTGGTGAAAACTGACGGAAACTGCTTTAAATCAGATAGATCGTTAAAGATAGAGAGAGAGAGCGAGAGGTGATAAGAGAGGGTTCAAAACCAAGTTTAGTACAGTGACATTTTTGGACTACCACCTAGCATAATAAAACCTTACCACATAAGGATACGAAAACCCCAAGTAAAGCCAAGTCGAAAGCCAGTACATACTGCATCACTAACAGTAAACACGCACACAGACACAAGTCCATAGTTTTCACGACACATGTACACATACACACACATGTGTACAGTAATTGTGGAGAGAATATAAAAAAATTGCGTTAAGTGTGCCTTACTTGCGCGTGGCGAGGCGGGTACACCTGAGAGCGGCTGTGGATACAGAGCGGGGAATATTTTTCTGCCTGGTTTTTATTGTAAAGGAAAAAATAAGATACGACTTAGAAGGAAAGCTAAGTTTATAGATTTGACTTAAACAAAAGAAGTAAAATATTTTTTCAATTTTTATGCAAGTGTTTGACATCGTTCGTAAACTGGCCAGTTCTAATCTTTATAATTTCATGATATTTACGGTCTTTATTTTTATAAACAGCTGCCTATTGTCTTTTTCGAAAAGGATCCTGAAATGAGCTGTAATCATACGTATTACCGATTATTCCCGATGTCCACCACTTGGTTGGCTACCACTGGGGGACAACGGGAAAACTTTTAAAATTATTCCCGCTGTCCACCACTGGGGGACAGCGACAAGGATTTTTTAATTATTCTCGTTATCATCCACTGGGGTTAGTGACAAATAATTTTTAAACATTCCGTGTGGCCACCGCTGGGAGACAATGTTACAATATGTTTCACAAAATATAAAAAAAATATTATCCTATTAATTATTACAGGTGTGATTGCTTATTTTTTATTAAATACGGTAATTAACCGACATAATATTTTCACAGCGATAACATACTTCTACAGACTGTACTTCGGGAAGAATAATAAAAAAATCCGTGTCGCTGTCCCCCAGTGGTGGCCAACTAAGTGGTGGATATCGGGAATAATCGCGTATTACCGTAGCTGACTTAAGAAAGAAGAAGCTTCTTACACAAGCTACAATGAGCAATACTGCACGCAAGCTGAACTTTACTTTTCCATAAATCCTTTTCAATTTCTTAAAAATGCACACCAAAAAAGATTAAAGAACAGCCTTTTTATTTTTACAAGCTTTTATTTAACTTGCAATGTATGTAAGTATGTTCGGGTCAAATCTTGCAACTGAATTTTAAAGCAGTTAGCTTCCACCGAATAAGAGGCAATTTTGCATACACTTTTAGTTTGGATGACAATGCATGGTTAGCTAAGTGACGTTATTCTAAATCTAATATGGCGGAAGGCCAAAGATGGCGGACTAGTTATTTTTTGTGCACTGTCATGATATGGATATAGAAGAATACGGACAAGCTTGTTTTAAAAAAAGTTATTTTTATGAACAATTTATTTATGATCTGAAATCAAACTGTAAACGATAGTAACTATCGTTGCTAACTTCAAATATAAAAACCTCCTTACAATAGCCGTATTCAACAATACTAAACTCAAGGAGAACCAGACCTTTCTTTGTTATTAAGGAAAATACAATCCAAATACCCGTAATTCTTTCCATACGCCACACATTTCCTCATACCTCACACCACTATACCCTGTACGTGTACATAGCGGACGGCCGTTCCGTCTGGCCACAGTTGGCCGGCAGAGCGAGAAGTTCAAATCTCCCGCTGGTAATTGATAAATAAACGCGGCACGTGCGGGTCAACACACCTGATGACGACGAGCGAGCTCTTATGTGTGGCCCGGATTTTCTTTGAGAAGAGTACTGGAAATCTAGATAAAGGAGCGGCTAGGAGCACCTTTAGAAGCGGCTGCATTGAAATTTCACGAGATCCGATGCATAGAAAGGGGCTGTTAAAAGTTTAATTCTGGCCTTGATGTAAATGGACTGTAGATGATGTAGGCTGGTAATTGATACAATTTGCTTGTTTTATTAATAAGTACCTGGGACACCGAGCTCTGCTAGGGTGAAAATAGATAAAACGACAATTTCTAAAAATGTAACCTAGATAGACCTATTTATCACCCCCGAAACCCCCTGCATACAAAATTTCATTAAAATCGTTGGTGCCGTTTCCGAGATTCAGATTATATATATAAGAGATGCTCGTTTATAGAATTTAGATTTACTATATCTCACATGAAAAAATATTGGTCAGAGACCATAGGATATAAAAGGGACGTATGTCAGTTCCTTACAAGAGGTAACACATTGTTTCAGATAATACAAGAAATAGAATGACTTTGTGTTGCCATCAACAAAGACTTGTGTTTTCCTCTATTTTCTTGTAAACTTAAAAAGTACCGTCAGCAGGAAGAGACAGCTCATTTAAGGATACAGATTAAAAAAATAGTCTTTGTGACAAAACTGGTAGCGCTGTCTAGAAACACATCAAACCCTTTAGTAAAACAGATAGGTGGCATTAACAACTTGGCTTTTTTAAGTAACATCATTGAAAAGATGGTATGGATGAATCACAGGAACACTGACTATGCTGGTCTGGTTTTCACTAAGGAGGTAAATTAGTAGAGACAGAGCGAGAAGTTAAAATCTTCCGTTGGTAAATGATAAATAAACACGGCACGAACCCAACCCCACCAAGCAACTCTCAACCAACTTGCATAACCTTTTAAACAAATCTATCACAACGATGGAATGTGAAATCACGCAAGGAATAAGAAAGGAAGGGTTCGATGAGGCTAATTTGTGATAACCAAGGAGACAATCAATAGATAAAAAGTAAAAAGTTTCTATCAACATAGGTAGCATGCTCTGCATTTATCAGACTTGTTTTTATATATTTTATATGCTCGCGCTTGACCACTATCTCACTTGTTGATACGCGATGATGTGGTCGGCGGTGAAACATGCTTGCCTAGAAATAACCTATTCACTCTTGACTTAAAGACTCCTAGATTGTAGCTGTCGGGAAACACAGACTCCGGCAGGGAATTCCACTCCTAGCTGTACGCATTATAAAAGTGTTTCCAAAACGTTTTGTGCGTATGAGTGGGATGTCCACCACGTACCGATGGCGCATCGCCGGATGTCTGGTAGTACGATGATGAAATGGGCTAGGTGGAATTAGATCGTGCAATTCCATTGAACACTCCCCGAAATGTATCCGATAAAAAACCGACAAGCTGGCAACTCGGCGACGGTGTTCAAGGCTCTGGAGCTTTGACTCCACCATCACCGATGAGCCTCATGACCGGCTTTTCAATCGACTCACTCTAGTGCGTCAAACTGATATTTGGCAGATCCGTCCCAGAGATGAGACGCATGCATGATCGAACTTGCGCTTGATACAAATTGAGGAGCTATACCTAACCTCACCTTTGCAAGGATCAAAATTTTTGGCAGCCAGCTCAGCAAACTGTCACAGTTAAACTATGTCCACAGAAAGCCCGTACTTTATGGACAATACATTCAAGGTATTGTGGATATCAGGACTATTAGAATACACAAAGACAAAGTCTTTCACTATTTTATTTGCTTCTACGATGCGTATTGTACCAACGATACCGAAGACTTATTTCTAACAGGATATTCGTACAATTATACACTCATAGTATTTGGGAAAGGAATTTCTAGTACTTAGTAAATAGTAATGTAGACTGCGATCGTTATATAAATGATATAGCAATAAACATCAACATTGCGTATTTTCTATCTTTTATTATAAATCAAGAGCGAAAAGATTCTTAACTTTAAAGCCGCAGAATATACTTAATAGGACCATAAAATTGCAACGGTATCTAAGTAAGAAAGATAGTAGTACTTTATTTTATCAGTAAAATACGTACATACTGAAAAATAAACATACTTACAAACGAACATGGAAGGCCTACTTTTGTGATATTCTATCTGTATTCTTCTTTCCTCTGTGTATTTTTGTGCATATATAAATAAATAAATAGAAGGAGGAAGAAGGAGGTTTGTTTTTAAAAAGAGTGTCCATGGAGATTCTTGCACGTTCTTCTCCCTAGAGATAACGCTTTTGAACGTGCAATTAGCTTCATCTTTCTGAAAGACTCCTTGACTATTCATAAGTGCCTTAATGCCCGTAAAAGGTTTATTTTATTATTTCCTAGCTTCTGCCAGTGGTTTCACCCGCGTTTTAACATCCCAAGAGAAAATTATACCGGGATAAAAAGTAGCATATATGCTATTCCAGTCTATAATCTATCTCTGTGCCAAATTTAATCCAGATCCGTCTAGCTGTTAGAGCGTGAAGAAGTAACAAACATACAAACACACACACTCACAAACTTTCACCTTTATTATATTAGTGTGAAGTGTGATTATTATTGATGGGCGATGATATGGAAACTGTGAAGCACGCTTGCCTAGAAGCAACCTTTTCACGCTTCACTTAAAGACATCCAGGTTGTAGCTATCAGAAAACCCAGACTCCTGCAGCGAATGCCATTCGTTAGCTGTACCTACGCACAATGAAAATATTCCCAAAACGTTTAGTGCTTATGGGTGAGATGTCCACCACGTACCGCTGTACGTCTTGGTCTTGGAAGTCGATCTAGATTTCATTTAAATAAAGTAATAGTAATATTTTGAGGTTTGAGCTGCAAACTTAATTCTATACTTATCATCGATACGCATCCTCCATTCGTTGAACGATCAATTCTCAATTTAGGAAGCAATAATTCAAATATCCATCCCATTAATAGTCCATTACCACTATCAAGAACATCTATACAAATTGTGACAGGTTGCGACCGTCTTGAACCCTTTGAAACCTGTCACCCCTGAGTAACCCCTTGGTAACGGGCATAATTATGACCACCTGACTTTACGCGGCTCAGGAAAAAAAAATTGTGAGAAAATAACGTATGTTTCTTTACTTTACGTGAACGTTACATGAATACATAAATAAGGAACTACGTAAAATTTATATCGATACTATATATGTAATATTACTAGCTTCTGCCAGCGGCTTCGCCCGCGTGTATTATACATATAAACCTTCCTCTTGAATCACTCTATCTATTAAAAAAAACCGCATCAAAATCCGTTGCGTAGTTTTAAAGATCTAAGCATACATAGGGACAGACAGAGGGAAGCGACTTTGTTTTATATTATGTAAGGATAAAGAGGAAAGATTTGTATTTTTGTATGTAACGAATAAACTTAAAAAAACCTGGATTGATTTCAAAAATTCTTTCACCGTTGGGAAGCTACACTATCCCCGGGTGGCATAAAGCTCATTTATATCCCTGTATTCCCACGGGAGCGGGGACTACGCAGGTGAAACCGCGAGGCGTCCGCTAGTTTAAAATATAACTGCCTAGCGTAAGTTAAGCAACTCTCTAGAACAAGAGAACTTGCAGATCTAGAATTTGACAGCGAGTTTATATGCCACGGATCGCTACTTACTGATCAGGGAGGCACCGAAACAGAAATCAGGAGAAGGACCCAAATGATCAAAGCTGTGATGAGTAAGCTGAAACGTATTTGGCAGGGCAGGAAGGTCTCCAATGTCACCAAGATAAGACTAGTCCGGATAATGGTTTTCTCGATATTCTTTTACGGATCGGAGTTGTGGACGATTCGGCCAATGGACGGGAAAATATAGAAGCTTTTGAGATGTGGTGTTGGCGAAGAATGCTCCGCATACCATGGACCGCCAAGAGAACGAATAAATCTATCCTTGACCAACTACATTGGCATAAAAGACAGACTAACCACGCTCTGCACCGAAGGATTCTCAGCTACTTTGGTCACATTGCCCGTCGGCAACCAGACAATCTAGAAGTTGGTGGTAATGGGCAAGATGGATGGAAAAAAATCTCGCGGCCGATCACCTAACCGCTGGTTAGACCAGGTAACCGCCCCACCTGGACTTTCTATTACAACAGCCCTGGGAGAAGCTGATAACCGTGTACAGTGGAAGAACATCGTGCATTAAGCCACAACGGCCATTCAGGGACACGAACGACGCAAGAAGAGAGCGCAAGTTACTGGAACAAAGGAAAATAAAGGGTTTATTATAATATTCAAAGAACAAGGGCAGGAAGATGATTATGAGTCTAAGTTATTAGAATAAGGCACATGTTATGAGGAAGATTACAGGCTATGAGGATAGTACAAGACTAAAAATTATGAATTATTTGTATGAAATAAGATATGGTAATGAGGCCGTAAATGAACTTGCAAAGATACCTTCCGAGATGATAGTGTTTAGCCCGTACCCACTTCTCCTCATACCTTTACTATATTTTTTTCGTGGGTAAGGAATATGGGAAGATGAAGGCTAATTAGAGATGTATAGAAGAAGACTTCCAGCTGCTCCAACCCCAAATAAATCTGAATAAACGAGGATGACGAGTTCATTGACTTAGTGGTTTCCGAATTTGATTTTACTGTTTGGCTATAAAACCTGGTAGGCATAATCAAAATTAATCTAAATCAATCTGTGACACCACTAAATTAAAGTGCATGAAATCTGAACTGAATTGTTTGAAATTGCTAACAAACTGTGAGAAAGCGTGGGCACAGCTAAATCAAACCAAATTCTGAATATTTTATATTATCTAAGTATTAACAAGTTCGCAATTTAATTTACTAAATATCAAGTTCTCTTCTTCGAGTTCTCAATTCAAAAACACGGTGTGAGTCTGAATGTTATTTAACCGAAAGCCCATTCCGATTGCAAGATTATTATTTCACAACCGATAGAAATTGATGAATTGTGAATAGCAGATAATATTTGTTAGTGTGTGTTTAAGTTGTTTGTCCTGGTACAAATTATTATTCACCCTTAGTACCTTACACATTTATCGGCATTCAATATTGGTGTATTACTGTTGGTATTTGGAAGAAGAAAACGTGGTTTGTCGACCTCCAGTAATATGTATGGGACAATTGTAGGGAGTCGTTGAATCGCGTTGGTTTTTTGGGAAGCAATACATCAGACATCCGCTTCAGGCTAGTTTCCCAGCCTGGTTTTAGCTACGTGGTTTGCCGACCTCCAGTAATATGTATGGGACAATTGTAGGGAGACGTCGAATCGCGTTGGTTTTTCGGGAAGCAATACATCAGACATCCGCTTCAGGCTAGTTTCCCAAACTGTTTTTAGCTACGTGGTTTGCCGACCTCCAGTAATATGTATGGGAAAATTGTAGAGAGACGTTGAATCGCGTTGGTTTTTTAGGAAGCAATAGATATCCGCTTCAGGCCAGTTTTCTAACCTATTATATAGCTTAATAAAGTTAAGGACAAAAACTAGCTTCTGCGCAACAGCAAATTATTATACCTAGCACCAATTAAATACATTTAACTCTGTCAAAACCTCACCAATTATAAACTTACAAAACCTCTTTAAAATAGGTACCGACAAAATCCTAATCATTTTCATATCAATTTTAACATCAAGGGGTAATTGATGTGGCTTCTATCAAGCAATTTAGAGATTACAATCCTCCTCCGTATTGTCAAAGTGTACATAAATCAGAAACACTAGAAGTTTCCGTTAGCACATATGCACACACACACGAACTCATCACTCACACGCACACAAAAGTGAACTCACAAATGTGTGAGTATGTGAACGTGTGTGTGTGAAATAAAAAGTCGGCGCGTGCGCTCGCTTACGACACAAAACAGATGACTGTTGCCGTCTCTTTTTCTCTTGTAAGTTTTTTATTGCTGTCTTATTCCCCCATAAGTTATGTAATTATAGTTGGTACATTACTGGCTGGTTCCGTTCGGTATACCTACAGTGATTGTATCGTACATATTATGTATGTATATTTGTTCGTTGTTCTAATCTCGGGAAATTATTGCTTTTTATTGCTCAGATTCTGTTCAGTGTTTTAAAATATAATGAGGTATTTTTATAGAGCTTGCGTTTTAAGTAGTTTTTAGGTTAATGAAAATAATAAGTTGATATGATTTATATTAGTTATTTTCTTTTGTTGTTTCTGTCTGTTAGTTTCTCGTGTAGATTTATAAAAATATATTTTGGACGGTCTTGGAAAATTCATGTTTAGAAGTGTACAAAATGCGCTTCCTACTGTAGAAGGCGTAGTCAGAGGTTAACAAATAAGTAGATATATTACTTTTATAGCTCATATATTTAGTAAAAATTTTACAATATGCCTGCCTTCTGGGCGGCTACACTAGAATTGACAATCAAAAACATATTCACTTATTTTCTATTCGAAATTCATTTACCTTTCAAGTAATACCAATTGTCAGTATTTTTACAGGCAAGTAGGTTGCCTTCTAGTTAAGCAGAGTCCTCACAGTACTGATATATTATGAGTTGACAGTTAATTGACCCATTTATTATTTTTCAGGCAAAAAGTTTGGTCGAATCAAATCAACCTTAAAATCTTCTGAAGTCTCTTAATCTTATAAATTAATTAATCTTGGTTAACAAAAATTTCTGTGAAAAATCTTGATACATTATTTGAAACGCATTACTGCATACATAATCTCACGTGTTTTTTCCATTACGAAACTTTAGAATCACTATTTTCCTACTAATCAACAGGTCTGGTATTGATTTGAACAAAACAAAACTTCCAATTGGGTTAAAAATTTATCTTAAAGGGGCCTTTACTAAAAAACAAATAAAACGTTTAAAATAAAGAGCGAAGCAAACACATTTAACTAAAAATATAAAATAAAAAACCGGCCAAGTGCGAGTCGGACTCGCGCACGAAGGGTTCCGTACCATTATCGCAAAACACGGCAGAAAAGTCACGTTTGTTGTATGGGAGCCCCACTTAAATATCTATTTTATTCTGTTTTTAGTATTTGTTGTTTTTTTGTTAGCAGCACAATCATCCGGGAAAATTTCAACTGTCTAGCTATCACGGTTCATGATATACAGCCTGGTGACAGACAGACAGACGGAACACGGAGTCTAAGTAATAGGATCCCGTTTTACCCTTTGGGTACGGAACTCTAAAAAAACTAATCTCCAAAACAATACTGTTTGCATTTTTAATAAATTAACTTCTATGACGTCATTTATATTTAAGTAAAAACCACGTCGTATTTATTATGTTAATTAATTTGATATGCTAAATTATGTATTTCGTTTTAAATATAAACAACCTTTATAAAACTCTTAATATTGTTTTTAGGGTTCCGTACCCAAAGGGTAAAAACGGGACCCTATTACTGAGACTCCGCGGTCCGTCTGTCTGTCTGTAACCAGGCTGTATCTCGTGAACCGTGATAGCTAGAAAGCTTTCACAGATGATGTATTTCTGTTGCCGCTATAACAACAAATACTAAAAACAGAATAAAATAAATATTTGAGTGGGGCTCCCATACAACAAACGTGTTTTTTTTGCCGTTTTTTGTGATAATGGTACGGAACCCTTCGTGCGCGAGTCCGACTCGCACTTGGCCGGTTTTTTTCGTAGATATATAAGATAAGCATAGATCACCTTTAAGGCCTATTCAGACCTAAGCGGTATTCGCTACCGTCTGCGGCAGAGAAAACCCAGTGGGTATGCGGTAATATTACTGTTCAGACCTAAGCGGTATTCGCTACCGTCTGCGGCAGAGAAAACCCAGTGGGTATGCGGTAATATTACTGTTCACACCAAAACGGATTTCGCTATCCTTGTGGGTAGAATAACGCGCGGTAGTCGAGTTTCGCTCAGAGAGGTAAGAAATTTTCGTTAGTTAGTCATTTCTGAGTCGCCAAAGAATATACACGTCAGTCACTTTGTAATTTCTGCAGAGCATCTGATTTTAGTGATGGATAGTGATGAAGAGGAAGTTTTACTTTTATTAGCTTTAATTGACTCACCAGTTAAGAAAAGAATTTGGATCCATGACATCAACAGACAACACCGAATTCATGGGGAATTCCACACTTTATATCCAAGATTAAGATTGGATGAAGATCGGTTTTTTAATGCATTCAGAATGACGACTGAGAACTTCGATGAAATATTAAATATGATAAAGGAAAATATCAGCAAATCATTCACTAAATATCGAGAACCCATATGCCCTGAAGAACGCTTAGCAATAACGTTGAGGTAAGGAAAACAAATTTGAATATTAATTGACGAAAATCTTTATTTTAGATAACTAGGAAGGAACTTTGGTCTTTTACAATACTAACACAACTTTTATCTTAACCTAAACCTTCTTATTAGATTTCTGAGTGTTTCTGTTGGTCGTAATCTATTTCGTGTTCGTAATCGAGACCTTCTCCAGTCAGTGAAGGTGCTAGAGGTGATAGAGCATTATCTTGAATACAACGCAGAGCAGACTGCAGTTCAGAATCATTAGTAGACTGGGGACTACGAGAATAACATGATTGTTGAGACATACAACGATCATTTTGGCTTGTGTTAGGCTCACTACGAGAATAACATGATTGTTGAGACATACAACGATCATTTTGGCTTGTGTTAGGCTCACTACGAGAATAACATGATTGTTGAGACATACAACGATCATTTTGGCTTGTGTTAGGCTCACTACGAGAATAACATGATTGTTGAGACATACAACGATCATTTTGGCTTGTGTTAGGCTCGGTGGTGTAGTAAGATCGCAGTGTTGTTTCTCGTTGTAGACTACGTTCTTGCTCTTCTTCCAATTCCGCTTCCATCATAACTTGAGCTATTTTCATTTTTGTTATAATTTTACGTCGCTCCGAAAAACTGTCAATTGTTTTTGCATATCCAAGCATAACATGTTCAATCGACGATAATTTATCTGCTTTTGTATTCAAGTACGTAATCACTTTATCGACAGGATGTTCGTTAACAGAAGTCCTTTTTCTGGAACCCGAACGTGAAGTATAACGTTCGGATGATGCTACTGAACTTGACCGTTGTGTTGAATTTTCATTATTAGATTCGGGTTCAGTAATATTTTGGGTATCAGATACGCTTTCTTCTTCTCTTGCCACATTAGTATCAGTTGGAGCAAATCCTATGTGATCTTTTAAAAATTCCATTGAAGATGCCCACTGCCATTTGCTGTAACGACTGTAAGATTTAAACGCACTTTGGCCTGTAGTGGTTTTTGTAGTTTTTAAATATTTACCATAAGTGTCACGTAGATTTTTCCATTTCACTTTGGCTTCATCGCCTGTAAAAAATATATTTTATTTATAATCTATTCAATTACTTTTATTCATTAGTTATACTTAGACTAGTTTAAAACCCTGAATTTGTTAAGGTAAGTAAGGTGATAAATACTAAGGAATCTTAGAAACCAAATTTATAGTAAAAATGGCTTAGACCTTGAGTAAAAAAGCTTATTAATTTTTTTTTTTGCAGATTTTTAGCAAGTGGAGATTCATTTCGCTGTATTGCAAACAGTTATAGAGTGGGTTGCTCAACTGTCGCAGAAATTGTTGATGAAGTTTGTGATGTTATTTGGACTACATTACAACCCATATACATGAAGCCTCCTACAGAAGAAATGTGGAACTTAACATCTGAAGAGTTTTATAATATGTGGCAATTCCCCAATTGCCTCGGCAGTATTGATGGAAAACATGTCACTATAGTTTGTCCGCCTAATTCAGGCAGCAATTATTTTTGCTACCTCAAAAAATTTTCTGTCGTCCTTATGGCAATAGTAGGACCACAATACAATTTTTTATGTATCGATGTTGGAGGTTTTGGAAAAAATAGCGACGGTGGAATTTTCGAAAACTCTGTCATGGGAAGGAGGTTTAATAATGGGACTATGAATGTTCCAAGGCCTAAACTATTGCCGAGAACTAATGACGTCACACCTCATGTGTTAATAGGAGATGAGGCATTCCGATTGCAAGCACATGTAATGAAACCATTCAATCAAAGAGTTTCTAGGGTTGATAGAAGAAAGGAAAAATACAATAAGCGCCTATGCCGAGCTAGACGCGTTGTTGAAAATGCATTTGGATTACTGGCTCAAAAATGGCGAATATATTTCAAACCCATGCACCTAAAAGTGTCTACAGCTAAAAAAGTGATAAAAGCAACATGCGTACTCCATAATTATTTACGCTCTAAAAATTGCAATACCCCGTACTTGCAAAATATGTATTTTACTACTCAACAAAATAATGCAATGAACAATGAATATCAAAATTTTGAAACTTTGCAACTTTCAGGCGATAGGGTACGTACACAATTTGTCAACTTCTTTAATGGCGGTAGTCGTATTTAGTACCCAATTGAAAGATAATATAATAATATATTAAAAACTTACCACTTATGTTACATTTTTCTCCTATCTCATCCCATATTTTATTTTTCATAAATATATTTTTATAATCCGTAAGTGACATATCATATAAAACTGGATTGCACTTCACCATCTCAATAAATGAATCGTTATTCGTTCGTTTCGATGACGCCATGTTGCAAACGCGTCCTTTCGCTAAGGAATATCGTGCGTAACTGTTGTCATGTTAACCCCGCTTGCGGAGTGAGGGGCGGGATGCATGCCGCTGCTCCCGCGCGGTATGTACCTCTACCCACAGCGGCAGCGAATATCGCTCAGGTTGCTCTAGCCGCGGTACTTGATACTAAATACCTGATCGAAACCCGTGCGGTATGTACCTCTACCCACAGCGGCAGCGAATATCGCTCAGGTCGCTCTAGCCGCGGTACTTGATACTAAATACCTGAGCGAAACCCGCGCGGTATGTACCTCTACCCACAGCGGCAGCGAATATCGCTCAGGTTTGAATAGGCCTTTAAAAATAACATTTACGCCAGTTTATTTGAAGTCATTGCAATATGTTATATTCTTCCATACATCTCTACTATAGTAACCATCCTTTTTAACCCCCGACGGAAAAAGAGGGGTGTTATAAGTTTGAGGTGTGTTGCTGTGTATCTGTGTATCTGTGTGTCTGTGTATCTGTGTATCTGTGTGTCTGTCTGTGGCATCATAGCGCCTCAACGGATGAACCGATTTTGATTTAGTTTTTTTTTGTTGGAAAGGTGATTGTGTCGAGAGTGTTCTTAGCTATGTTTAAAAAAAATGGTTCAGCCGTTCAAAAGTTATGGGCGTTTTACTGTTTGAATCGGGATGTTTTCGCAAGATAAATGTGTCGGGGGTTTTTTAAATTTTTAAATTTTACTTGTTTTAGTGTTTCTCTTTTCTTAGCCATCCACATTCATAACCAAAACAATCGCCATGATCCTGAGTCATCTGCTTCATAATAGTTAAATACCATGACAACTAATTTCCGAATAACTTTTCAGTCACCGGTGCCACTCTGAGACTTCGAGCCTGGACTTTGAGCAAAAATAAAACAAACCAGTATTCATACGGAACATTCTTAGTCACGAAGACGGTTGCTAACTGTGTGTTTTTTTTTTAATTTCAGAGTTTTTTTACAACGTACACATCAAGACTGTATTTCTCTAAGGGCAATGCCGAGATGTACCTTTAGCAGGCTTATACACCGGTCATCATAAATCTATACCAAAGTACGAGGAAAGATTTCTTTGTTTGTTTGTACCGAATAGGCTCCAAAACTACTGGACCGATTTCAAAAATTCTTTCACTTTTGGGAAGCTACTCTATCCCCGGGTGACATAGGCTAATTTTTATCCCTGTATTCCCACGGGAACGGGAACTACGCGGGTAAAACCGCGAGGCGTCCTCTAGTGTCAATATAATTTAATTGTGATTTTGTGTGTTGTGCTGTGTCTTTTGTGTGCACTGAACAAATGGTCTATTTATCTATCTGTCATCATCCTTTTATTGTACCAACTGCTGGGGCTCCGTGAGAGAGAAGACGCCTGAGCTCCAGCAGTGGATACAATAAAAAATGAGACTCGCGAGAGAGGGACTCGCGCCCAGTGTGGGTTGGTGGATGTCATATGTCTTCGAATTTTTGGTTCTAGCACATGCCGGTTTCCTCACGATGTTTTCCTTCACCGTTTTTAGAACAGTGGTGATGACACGTCAGACAGACACATATATTCATTATAAACCTTCAGAAATTCCCACGGGATTTCAAAACTCATGACTGGACAAAGTCAAGCAAATGATAGACTTCATTCACCAACTGACCATTTCTACTTGCCACATAATTTCTTGCCCACCTTACCTTACTGCTCACCCCAATAAGGGCTTTAACTTATAATTCCGTTCGTAGTGCTAGCCGTTACGACTCACGACGGTTATACTTTCTTCGTCTCGCTTCAGCGCAGGCGCGGGGTAGGGCTAGTGATGGGCCAGTATCGATACGATAGGCGTTACATCACTGGCCCACGTAATGGTTATATAAAAAGATTTGTGTGGTTGTTAATTTTTGTTGATGATTTTTGTGATAAAGTTTTAATTATGTTACGTGGTTAAAAAGTAATTTTTAGTGTTTTTTTTTTAGTGTATTTCCTGGAGGCTTTGTATCAGGTAGTAAAATATTGATTTAAGTAGATATGTTGATATAGATACCTTGATTATCGAGTTTAAACGTATGTGTGAGAGCAGTGGTGGCTCAGTGGTATCGGCCGCGACTTACAAGTTGTGGGTCGTGGGTTCGAACTAGGCAGGAGCTTTACTTTGTGTAAATTATGTTATAACCTCTGCTCTCAAAACGATGAAGGAAAACATTGTGAGGAAACCGGCATGTCTTAGAACCACAAAATCGAAGACATGTGACATCCACCGACCCGCACTGGGCCCGCGTGGTGGATTACGGTTCATTCCCTCTCAGAGGAGGCTTGTGTCCCAGCAGTGGGAATAATTAATAGGCTGATGATGATGATGTGAAAGGTGGGGGTAGCCCCATTTGGCCAGATGATTTGTACAGCGAGCAACTTGGGTCCGCAACGAATACACATAAAGATGTTTACAAATGAGTAGGTACGTAGTACTTATTATTATGTAAATAATTACCAAAATCCAAAATTAATTAGATAATTAAAATTGTGTTAATAAAGTTTTTATGGTCAACCTTCGTTTTTTTGCTGATCTTAGTATTGAGTTAATAAAATTGTTTTTATCAAGAATTCATACGGCACGTCATGAAGAATTTAACAGTTTTTGTTTGTTCATTTCCATTTAGCTATGCATATTAGGTTTTTATGTTTTCAACTTCTTTTTTCAACTTAATTAATGAATAATTTAATTTTGTGAGGTCCTATTTAATAATGATGAAAACATTTATGATTTTGTTTATCGTATGAAAATATTAATTGATAACAAGAAATACCATACCGAAGTTATAACCAAAAAGTTAAATGCTTGAGAGACGAGACTGAATTTCAGTCAAACTAGAAAAATACAATCTAGAATCATTGATACAATCGAGATAGCTGAAGATATCTTTTCTCTTCAGACTTCATGATTTAGCATGTAAAACAGACTGGGTCGTTCGTCGTCGAATATTATAAAGAGGAAAGATTTGATTGTTTGTAAGTTTGTTTGTAATCGATAAACTCAAAACAACAAAACAGATGAAAAAAAATATTTTACTTATAGAAAGCTACATTATTCCGGAGTGACAAAACGGAGCGAAGCCGAGTCTTCAATAATTCCAATAAAACAGTTTATAAAAAATACAGTATCGATATCTACACATATATTGCTCGTGTCCCATCTCTACGCTCCTGGGGCGGAAGTAGTATAATTGTGGCGCGTCTTCCCCTCACTAGCCAGTAGCCAGTCCCGAACGAAAAAGATCACTTTACCGACTTGTTTCTTACTTTTCATATTATTACTTTATGTTGGGCTTTCAATATTGACTTGTTATCAAGTTAGTTGTTGAGTTTGGTGGGAACAGTAAGAATATTGTCATATAATGTTCTTGTTTGATAAAGGACATTGTAGTTTCTTATTAGTTACTAAACCCTTTCGCAGTTTTTGTGGGCAAATCATTCATGCTAAGATGAAGTAGATTACATGCCCAGTATTTTGATCTGTAGTTAACTCAACCAATATGCTAAACAATGGTTTAAAATTTCGATAAAACACCAATTTTTTTCCTTACACATGGTCAAATAAGTTGGATAGTTAATTATTTGACCATTTGTTAGATTAACAATGTAAATAAAACCAATGTAAATAAAGTAACCAATGGTTTCACATTTCGGTAAAACGCATTTATTCATTATTTTTAGGGTTCCGTACCCAAAGGATAAAAACGGGACCCTGTTACTAAGACTCCGCGGTCCGTCTGTCTGTATGTCACCAGGCTGTATCTCATAAACCGTGTTAGCTAGGCAGTTGATTTTTTTACAGATTATGTATTTCTGTTGCCGCTGTAACAACAAATATTAAAAACTGAATAAAATAAATATTTTAGGGTTTATTTTATTTTACCAAACAACCATCGTGTTTTTTTTGCCGTTTTTTGCGATAATTGTACGGAACCCTTCGTGGGCGAGTCCGACTCGCACTTGTTTAGACTAACAATTTATATAAAACCAATGCAAATAAAGTAAGCAATGGTTTAAAATTTCTGTAAAACGCATTTGTTCATTGATGTTTTGTCTAACAAATAATTCATTCTTTAATTTATTTCACCATTTTTGATGCCAACAATTGATGATTAAACGCGTTTAGCGAAGTTTAAAACCATTGGTTAGCATATTTAACCATTGGTCGAGTTACTACCGATCAATAACTGGGACTTAATCTATTCATTTCCAGGATCAAGAGCTAAATCGTAAATAAACAAGCTATTGGACTGAATAAATGAATGACTTCTTTGAGATACTAAAAAAAACCTTCAACTTGGTGTTTGGTGTACCAACCTCGCCAAATACTCCAAAATGCTGCTATTATCTTTGACAGTTAGCTTTCGACATTGATGATTAATATACGTCCACATAACCTAATGATTTGGTATTACTATACCATCAAAATTTTAACATGTTCTCCAAGGTACGAAAGGGTGTGATGAATGGAACATGGTCATCCGTCTCATAGCCTTACCACGCCAGGCTGAACTCAATTTCGCAGATTGATTTGTCCAATGGCCACCCAACTTCTTTAAAGCCATTTGCCTCTCCATAATAAAACCATTATCATGACCCAATTCCCTTCAACTTTTACTTCATAAAGAAAGAAAGAAAGAAAGAAAAAAAAAGAAAGAAAGAAAAAGTATAGAAAGAAAGAAATAAAGAAAGAAAGAAACAACTAATAATAACATATTACATTATTTATAGAATTTCAAACATATTTCAAGAGCCCATAAATATAAAGTTTAACTAACTTAAGTACTAGAAAACTGAAAAATAATGAAGTTCCGTTGCGTTATTATGTAGTTTCTTAGAATTTCTGGTAAAAACTGGTGTTCTACTTAATGTTCAAGAGTTAGTAAAACTCCGCGCGTGCGCCCGTGCTGCTCTTTGTTAGAGGTGAGCGGTTCTCAAAGTGGTTTCTTGTTGGCGTTTTTAATAACACGTGTATTGAGCCCGTAGAACATTTTCTGTGAAAAATCGACGTCGGTGTCTTTTCGTTTTGTGGTACTTTTTCGTAAGTATGGAAATCGTTTAAGTCAATAAAATCCTAAAGGATTGGAACGTCAAAACAGCCATCTTTATTGCATCCGTATGCAATAAGGATGGCTGTTTTGACGTTCGTTTCGTTTGAAAAGAAGACTTGCAGTATCCGTATACTGCAGGTCTTCTTTTGAAAAAATGATTCTAAGCTATTTTTTAAGCATATCTTAGGGAAAATGAAGTCATCTAATTGCGACCATTGACAACTAAGAGGTGTGCTTCTCAAAATTTAATTTTCTTTGAGTTTATGTACTATAGAATACCCGATCTTGAAGCAAGCCCGATCTTGAAGCAAGCATAAATAATGTAAAATATTTATACCAATAACAAATTTTAAGAAAGCACCCATTATTTTTAATGGATATCGGACACAGGACTTACAGCTTGGCAAAAAAGAGTGTAGAATAAATGAGGTCGCCACTATCGCACCTGTGGTAACCCGAAATACTATGACTCAACAATTTTTGATACTTGTTATTAATTTTTAGTTACTCTAACTACTCTTAGTACAAATAGGTAATAATAGGCAAGTAATAGGTAGGTTATTTTAGTTACTTGTTAGTTTTATTTTTAGTTCCAACTGTCACCGCGTCAGACTATTTTTTGCCAAGCTGTAAATATCATTTACCTCCTCCCAAAACATTATTTCTTAAAAAATATGAAATCAATTACAATTTTCGCCACCACTTTGAGAACCACAACTAAACAAAAGTCAGTTACGACAATCGTCCGTTACAGTTTGTCCATCAACTCGGTCTTCCGGTGAAAGAGATAGCTATATACATCATTTACCAAGTTAAAGTGAGACGGCAACATTTCCACCTGTCTCAGGCACTTTTTGTTCTACAAAAGTTTTTAGGTTTTAATTACAAATGATGGTGAAATGGTGCAATACTGTTGGAGTTACATGGCTTGGGTTAAAAAAAAAACTGTGTTACAAGTTCAAATACATTTTGTTTGATTAAATTTTCTTTCATGTTGATGAAAAATATCACCAAGATCGAATCAGTTGCGAACTCGTTCTATCTTTTTATAAGATTAATTAAGGCCCAGTTTTTTTGATCCGTAGGTAAATTAACCAATGTTTTCAAATTTCGGTAAAACGCGTTTATTTATCAATTGTTGGCATCACAAAAGGTCAAATAAGTTGAAGAGTAAATTAGTTTGTTATTCGACCATTTGTTATATTATTATTTAAAATTTATGAATGAACATTTGAGCGAAATTTGAAACCTTTTTTTAGCTTAAACTATTTGGTTGAGTTGTGCAACAGTGTTATGGAGAACTACAGTCTACTATGTAGTTGCTTAGAATCAATATGTCTGAATTATTATCAATGGTATTTTAATTGTAAGTATTTTTTAACCACATTCGTAAGTGTATCTAGCATATGAAAAGAGTATCTGTATCTGATTTACTTACATACAACCAATAGTACTTGCATTATCATTTTCCAGGTGATAAATAGCATTCAAAGAAAAAAACAACATATTTTTGTTTTGATTTTATGTTTTCTAGGCTCGCGCTTGACCACTATCTCACCTATTGGTAAGCGATGATGTGGTCGCCGATGAAAAACGGACTTAAAGACAACAAAAAAAAACCAACGAAAAAAATCCTACATTAAAATAAACATATATTTAATTAAATAAATAATGAAATATTTTATATATATTATTTATTTTTTATAAATTTTCCTACATTTTATTTTGTTTTGTTAAGAACAAGTTCTGAAGAATTATATTATTTCTTTAAAAAAACACGTAGTTGTTTACAGGAATAATATACACTTCTATAGAGTTACATACAATAATATCTCCTTGTGGATAGAATCGAGGTATTCGACCCCGCGAACAACTAGGAAATCATCAAGATTTATAAAATTAACAAAACCTCGCCTACGACTGTTGACTGTCTACGAGTACATCAGCTGTTAACCCCCCACTACCCCTCACCCCTGTAAGTTCACCAGTAACTGAGGGTTGTAGAGGGATGCTCAGACACCTGTCTCTAATTATATACGATACTGATCTTTGAAACCTGTGGCACGTGGATAGTTTTATAGGAAAGGAATGGAATGGATTTGAAGTCAATCTGTTGATAGCCATGGAAAGTAAAAAAAAAGCTTTGAATTTGTGATTTGTTTTACGCACACATACACATACACACACACCAACAGACTAAGGATTTAAAAAAAACTAAAAAGAGACTATTAATTATTCATTTTCAATGCACTTTTGTCTTGTAACTTATTACACTCGTAAGATATAAAAGAGCGGCGCCTCCTGGTACAGGCATCTATATGCTTAAAAGGAGACGCCACCAACTGTGTAACATTGTATAACGTGTAATAACAAAATAAACATTTTGTTTTTTTCTTTTGACCTACGATTATAATGTAAAACTTATACAATGTAAGGTTTTGTAGGAAGTATTATAACTTAATCTCTTTTGAAATGCCTTAACAAAAAAAACTGTTCTATAAGAATGAATGTCTCTAAGGGAGAGCGGTTATTTCATTTCGGTTTTTATTGAGTTCTGGCTTATTCATTTTAAGAAAATTCCTATACGTGATACTTCACCTATAGGAATTTTCTAACTTTCTCCTTATATTACCCAAAGGTCCAGTACAGACGAACGTGTGCGAAGTGCAATTTCAAAAACTACTTTGTATTTTCGTTTGCGAAGCTTTTTTATAAAACAATTTAATTAATAGTCAAGATATACCTCCGTAATAAAGGTAAACATATCTCTAATTTATCCGGCATTGTAGTAGCTTTAATGAATTATCCAATTAGAAAGAATTCTTCACTAAAAACGGTACATCGTATGAACATTAAAATTGGTTAAATAACACTACATTCTACTAACTAAGCAATATATAAATAATTTAAACCATTTTTAACGTCGTTTCTGTTTTGGTAAATTGTTGTTGTAGCTTACTTAAAATAGTCACAAAAACTAAAACATCAAGTTCCACATAAACTTAAAAGCCTATTTTAATTAAAATATACAAAAATAAAGTTATTTTTACATTTAAAACATACTTTTTGAGAATTATTATTTTCTTCAACTTTCTTCGAGAAAGCGTTGCGCGCGTTGATGTCTTTGTAGTACGAAACCTTTACTACCAAAAGTCCGATTCATATTTTCAATTTTATCGGCTGTATATTGTCCTAGATTGATTTATTTTATTTTACTTGGTATTTAAATAATATAAGTATTATATTTTTCATTTCCAAGGATCTGGTTTAGTCATATTACAAATAACAAAGTTATCAAAACAAGACAAATATTTAACTAAAATCTTGTAGATATAACTTCACTCATAATTTGTTTTTTTTTCTGTAAGTCTCGTTTGTGTAATGTTATTCTATAAACTTCGTACTTTTTATTTTGAACACAACCTTGGTATAAGACTGGTAGGTTCTTAGGTACGCGAACCTTCTTTAATTCTTATTATTTGAAAACCCAAAATAAAACGTTTTTTATCCTTGCACTTGTTGTCCTTAAACAACCAGAACATTATGGTAAATAATAAGCCAACATAATTTATTATGTTTTATACCGTAACTTAATTATAACTTAAGATAATTATTATAATGAACACCAGAAGGCTAATGGCATGCTTGAAGTAACCTGAAACGGCGTTTTTTATGATTTTCTTTGAAACTCAACTGAGTCTCAGTTGTGGTAATATTAAGATCATAAAGCACGTGATTAAGTATACCTAAGTGTAACTTAATTTATTAAAGGTATTTTTCTTGAAGTTGCTTAAAGTTACCAATTAAGTTTAAAATAAGAAAGTTGGGTTTATACCTAATTTTATTAAGTTATTAGTTTATTGTATTAAAAAAGGAGTACTTAATCCTTTATTTCTGAATTAAGAATTTTAAGTTGAGTATGTGTCAAACTCTACTTTACCTTTGAAAACCTGTCAAATTTTTACATTAAAGTTGGTTACATACGTTTTTAACTTCAAACTAATTTTAGAAATTGGCCCTTATCCCTTGCATATAATTAGCCTATAACTTTTAGGAGATGGAGTTTGTAGGAGTCGAATTTTATTATATTTCCTTTATTATATTCACCCAGTGCAGTATTAGTGAATTACTAACTTCATCTTCATCAGCCTATTAATGATCCCACTGCTGGGACATCGTCTCTGTGAGAGTGAATGGGCGCACCACCACGCATTCCCAGTGCGGGTTGGTGGATGTCACTTGTCTTCCAATTTTTGGTTCTAAGACATGCCGGTTTCCTTACGATGTTTTCCTTTACTGTATTTAGAGCAGTGGTAATGAATTCATTTACACAAAATAAAGCGCCTGCCTGGGTTCGAACTCACGACCCAAGACACGTAAGTCGGGGCCGTAACACAGGGCCACCATTGCTCATGAGACAATGACTAACTTACTGATAAGCAAATTGTTTGCTAAGTGTGGTGATTTTTATAGTATCTATCTGGCACGTTATCGAAATGGTATAGCAAAATTATTGCACATTTTTCGACAAACTTCACTTAGGCTCTCGCTCAGGCTATGTTTACTTCACCAAAAAATAATTATGCACGATGAGCCAAACAGAATATTTTGTTGCTGTGCTCTGTGTGTACGGAGTGAGCTTTTTCATTCGTTCTAAAGTTTAATGTACACTTCAATTTTATTCTTCCTGCACTTGTCACATGTTACTTGGGGTCGGCGCAACACGTTTTCTTCTTCCATACCGTCCTGTTCCCGTCACGCTATCACTGACTCCATTTTCTTATGCACACTTTAATATAAATCATATTCATAAATAATAAAAATGACCCTCGATTCAGTCTGAACTAAGTTCACCAGTGGACTGCAATAGAGACTGAAGATAAAATGTATATATTGTTGCTACCCAAAAACTAGATCACTAAAAACACTTATTTGCATACTTCAGCCATAACACGTGATTTAATAACCAAATCATTTCATCTTCATCTTAGTTATTTTGGTGAGCATAAATCATTTGAACAGCATCTGAAAAAAAGTTACATTCATGAAGAACTGTAGACTGTGAGGAATGGGAGGTTTGGTGTTGTGTTTATTGTGTCATTAATAATTATTTTTAACTCTAGAGATATCTTAGTAAAAAGCTTCTGCCAGCGGCTTCACTCACCTGAAAAGTGTTTTTTTATCCCAAGGGAACATTATACCAGGATAAGAAAAAGGGAAAAGTAACCTATGTGCTATTCCAGACTATAATCTATCTCTACGCCAAATATTATCCAGATCCATTCAGCCGTTCTGGCGTTATTGAGTACACACATGCATACATCCAATCTTTTTCATTTATAATATTAGTAAGATAATGATTATGTGGTGCTCGTAGTGAAGTCTGAACACTCTTCAAATGCCCAAATCCTACGGTGAACCTAATATTATTTTATATTTACTTGTTTACCCTCGCACTGGAACGCCTTGCAGCAATAACACCAATGAGCACAATCTTATAAATACTTACTAGAAGTCCAGGTTTCCTCACGATGTTTTCCTTCACCGTTGTCAGTGATGTCCAAGATAAATAGAATAGAATAGAATATACTTTATTGTACACAAAAAAAAAAGAAATTACACATATATTTTACAGCAACTTAATACTATGGGTACAAAGGCGGTCTTGTCGCTGACAGCGATATCTACCAGACAACCTTTGGGTGGACTAAAGAACTAAACATAAAACAGGGGATAAACTTAGATAGTACATATGAATTGCAAAAATCAAATTGCTACTTGCCCGGATTTGAACCCACGACCAAGAGTCGAGGCCACTGAGACTCCGCGTCATTAATGTTTTTTGCTATATCAATCTTTTTAACCAGTTCTCACCATATATTTCAAAGGATATTCTACTGTCTCTGAATTAAAGTAGCTGTCCTTGGCCCTTGGTACTCACCAAGGGCCAAGGACAGCATAATTTGGAATAGTTGTAACAAAAGTTAAGTTAAGGCACCAAACTTTACTAAATGAAAGATTAAAACGCTAGAAAATGTTTGATTGACATTATCTTCGTAAATAAATTATTATTAGTAATATTTTTGACTTAAGAATTTGAAGTCAAGTATTTAATAATCTCTTAGAGGACGAACTAAAATTGACAGTAGGTCCTAATTGGAAAAGAGTCGCTAGAGTCAGAAAACAGTGGAAACTATTAGAGAAGGCCTTTGCCCGGAGGCACACTGAATTGAGAGATATACTTTAAAAAGAACTGGAAAGAACTACAACTGAACAAATAATTGAAATTCAGGATAGAGGGGCTTATATTATATTATATAATATATTAGTTGTTAAACTCTACTTTAGGCAATAAATAAACTTAATTAGTCTACTTCATCTTAGCCTTCTAAGTGTATGAAGTGTTTTATTTGTAAAACAAAGATGTAAATATGTACATACTTCGACACCTTCACAAAAAGTAAACTATTCAAAATTATATATACAAAAGAAAGGAACACTTAGGCGTCGAAGTACTTCTCCACATCGCTGTCATCCGGGAACGTGCCCAGAAGACTGGAAGCATTGCCACGTTGAACGGCAATGCTGATTATTTGCGCAAAGAACGAGTTAGCCTTCTGAGTGGCTTAGACCTCGCCTCTCTAGCTTGAGGTAGTCGGTTTAAATCCAGGAAAATACCAATGTGACATTTTCATTTCCTATGTATTTTCTAAGTTTATTTTAGACATCGCTGAAACTTAGACTTATCGTTAATACAAGTTTGAAATTGCCAATCCGCATTGAGCAAGCGTGGTGATTAATAATTGTGCTTACTCTGTATTATGAAATATCGTAAATAGAGCTGACACTCACACACCATCTTTGACAGCTCTTTTAACTGAACTTTTATAGTAAGCCAACATAGTTGGAAACTAAATTAAAATACAAAGAATAATGCATAGAACCTTATCAAGAAATATTTTGGACATATCATACATCAGGGTAACTTATATTCCTTGTAGATTCATGAACTGAAATATCGTGAGAACTTGGTTGTATTTTTACCTGACTACGCAGAATATAAAAGGGAGGGTTATGATGTTAGCTGTCTATGTATGTATATTTGTATTAACGTAAGTTCCTCCGTAGTGCCTAAACTATACATTCGATTTTGCTGAATAATGTGTCAATCGATTCGTTATTATAGCCCGGGTAACATAGGCTAAAAAAACCGTAGTTGGGTACAGTTTTTAATGAATGTTTATGTTATGCCTCGTAGGCAGCTATGATATTATTTTCACTTCATATTTCGGGCATTGATTTCATATTTTAATATCATCACCTTGTTTCGTAGTTTTCATCGAATAGGAAATATAATTTTCTTTCATAGTTGAAGATTCTCTTCTCATTGAATTTTCTCTACCTAATTAACTTACGATGAACAAACCATTTCTAGAGCTTTTACAAAGCTTTAACCTTCAGACTTTCGTTTTACCAATGTGCTTCTCCAATAGTTTTGTACAATAAGACGTTCTTAACACCAATACTTAATTCAGTAATCCGAAGTCCAGATCCCAACAGTGATAAAAACGCAAAGCAAAGAAAATAACCGTGACCTGCGTCAACTATTGCCAATTACTAATATACCTACACAATAAAAGCCTATAATTATAAGTACATCTTAACGCACAGGAAACCCTCACGAGGATAACTACACAGTATACACACAACATCCTTAAAACAAAACCTATTATAACTATAATGGCTGATGACAGAACCACGAAAATTCACAGTAATAGCAGTTTTCCGTCCTCCAAATAATATACCAACGTTTTACATAAGGACGGCTTACATAAGGCAGTGTTTAACATATGTGTGCGTGCGCAGGCAGTCGCGACTCGCTGCGCGGGAGTCACTTATGTTCCACTCAATCGCATTTGAGTCGTGGCCATCGGCGCGAACGGACGCGCGGACGCTTGAGACAAACAATAAGAACCAGTGTTTGTGAGTGCCTGTGGAACACGAGTGTTAGAAAGTTCTGTTTAACCAAGTTTTTACACGCAAATAAATTTTTAATTTACACCTTTTTTTAACGATCTGGAAAAAGCTAGTTACGAGAATCTGGTTCGCCCGTTTTTCCGGTGCAGGTACGTTTTTTGTTGTAACTGAATTCCGCTTAGTTTTTTACTTGTTATGAAAGGTTTTTTTAAGTGTTTCAGATTGTTATATGTAAATATTATCTAGCTATAAGTATGTGTGAGATTTTTTTTTAAGGATTATACAGTTGTGACTTTTTGCGTGGAGATATGCTGAAATGCGAGTCACAAAATAACTTTCCGAAATCTTTTATTACTTGGTTTGGTCCAAAACCGGAAAAATTTTCATCACTAGACTATTTTAAAATAGCTTGATTATTAATAATACCTACCTTTATCGCTTTAAACCTTATTTATCACACGAAATCTTACTAAAAGAATCAACAACATTTTTATAACTATCAATTCGGGTAACAAGATTCTTATAAGTTGTTAAGGTATGTCTGATTCATCGACGAAACTCAAGGTTTTTGATCTTGAAAGTCATTGTAATCAACCTTCTTGTTTTGTAAGGGGTAAACAGAAATCTTGGTTTACGGTGGACTAAGATAAAACAAAAGTTCCACGGCTAAAGCTTTTAAAAGTTCTAGCAAATGGTTTGTTAATTATGTGATAAAGAGAAGCTAATTTGAAGAAAATATTCTAATAAGAAAGAAAATGGGAAAAAAACAAATGAAAATTCAGTTTGAAATAGTGAAATTGGGAAACGAAATTGCGAAATTAATGTCTAAGTCAAACATAAAAATGATCAACAATATCGTAATAAAATCTATGTAAACCTTATTTGATGAACGCCAACAGATTAACTTTAATAGAACTTCTAGTAAACCAACCATGCCTGCACGGTAGCTAGGAAAGTTAATGAAACCTTTAAAGAAATCCTTCGGATTGTATGCATCAGGAGGACAAATCACATTTCTTATAGAGCTTGGTGTAGAGCCATGCATTGAATTATCGCCAAACCTAGGCTACATTACTACCCTAAACAAAACAGAAGAATCAAGTCATCGATAACCTCAGAAAAGAAGACCACAGCAACACCATAAAATGCTTCCAATTGGAATTCAATTGAAAAGAAACAGACTGATACAAATTCTTACATTAATACTAAGTTTAACACAACCAAAGAATATTAAAATGAGATTCCAATTTCTAAACAAACCGATGCAAGCAATAATTTAAATTGTTTTATTCATCAATCACTAAAATATATTTTAGCAGCTTAGGTAACGTCTGGCAATGGTTTACGTAAACTATCATAACACTTTTTGTCCGACGGCGAACGAATTCTTGCACAAAATGTTTGGTACTAGGAACTTGATTGTGGAATGTTCCGACAAAATTCTGCTCTTTTTCTATCTATTTGGATAGTTAATTAAACCATTCCACAAAAAAGCAGAAAGAAAGTCAGAAAATAGCTAGAGAACTGTTACAACGAACTTACAGATTCTGTACATCATAATGATTAAAAGTATCATCTCTGTTAGCATGCGTGATCTTATATTTACTATTCTCAGTGACTATACTGATTGTATTTTCATGAGCAATCATAGATTCCATCAATAAATAATTTACTTGTTCCTGATCCATCATACTTAGTTGTTAGAGTAGCAAATCTTCGCTAAGTATCTATTAACATCGTTCTATTTGGATGATGCAGACCCTATATCAAAGATAAGACAACTACAGAAATCCTTGAGCTTTTCATTTACTTAGAATATTACTTTAGTGTCCTCACACACATAGACTGATCCTTACTTAGTATCAGTAAATCCATTACCACATTCCCCTTAGAAACATCAATTTCAAGATAAACTTCAATATCTTTTCTTATATATTCTGCATTTAACCTTTCTTTACCATAACATGATTCAAATTGTTATATTATTTTCATGGACATAGGAAATATTACCATATTTTCCTACAACACTAAGTCAACTTCATCTTGTGAATTTAGCTTTTTAACCAAAAATATATCAAAATTCATTATTTATGTTCCTTCTTCACCAGAAACCCATCCAAAACTCGCTGGCCATCACAACTTAATAATCTTACATAAGCCAAGCAAGTGAAAACATTTTTTATCTAATGTTTCAAGTGTGAGAGCCATTGTCGCAGGTTCTAGGTTAAATCTCTTTGTCTTAGGTTACGTGTGGTTCCCATAGCTTACTGGTGTGCCTGTGCCGGTTACTCATAATTGTTTCATTAAAAGCAAAAACATTTGTTGAATTTACGGCATATTTTTTGATTATTTGACGGGTTGGGTTTATTTGGTTGTAAGTTTAAGTTTATTCTTGTGCTTTGGTGGTATTTCTTGGTGATGAGAGCTTGTTCTATAGTTTTTACAATTCTTCTTCAGTCTATTCAACTTAACTGTATCAACAGTTGATTGATAGGTTTCTGTATGTTTTAGTATCAAATATACCGATATAGTTTTAACCATCATCTTTTAATACTATTGTATATATAACAGCTAAGTCTAATACACAATAAGATATGGACCAACTGGCTTTCTGTCCTCCGCAATCCATTTACAGTACTCATCAGGAATTATTTTCTTGATAATATGAGTTGAATTGAAGCAAATGTCTTTGGCTCGAAAAAACACTTTTATATAGCGGTCAACACTGCAATTGATTGACGAGAATAATCAAGAAAAAGTCTGTCACTGAAATCACCATTTCTAAATAACCTTTGACTTTGCAGAACTGAAACCGTTCCTCACTCTTTTAGATCACGTAATATTTTTTAGAAAACTGCGGGTGACTTTAGTATATTTTTAAACACAAGTTGTTGTAGTCGATTTTTAGAAGAAGCTATTGTCAATTGTTTTTTGCTAAAAATGTTGAGTCAATCACTCTATTTTTATCCGGATACTTATCCCAAATCATTATTAGAAAAAATGCTCATCCAAAATGAGTGTCTTTGATTACTTTATTCTGAAAAATATTCTGTATTGAGTTTCTAAGTGTTCAGTGTGATTGCCTTTTGTCTCTTTTACAAATTTCTTAAGACTCCGCATCAAAACGTCCTATTCTCAAATCTCCTGCTGGATCATAGCTCTTGGTTCTTACTCACCAACTTTTGAAAAGGGATGAGATTTTGCATTATCCGATATTTCCTTTACATTTTCTGCAATCCTATCAACATGCATTTACCTATCTTACCTTAGAGAAGATGTGTTTTCATTTCTTCTTTTATCTTAATCTGTTTGCTCACATCTAAGGCTTTTCACCTACCATATTGTTATTAATTGATCTTTCAAACAAGCATCATCTTTTCCACAGTTTCCACACATAACAAATCAATACTCCGAAAAATATCCGACCATTACTCCAATTGCTTGTCAAGTGACAGTAGCACCTTTCATCAAGACTTCTTTCTTTGTAAAAGATAGTAAAAAACTACAGCAAAAAGTACAATGGACGGTAGCACTTTCTAAAATGATCGGCGACCGGCGCGCGCGCCGACGGGCAAGTAGCGAATATTGTAAACAGCGGTTTTAGATCTGTTGTCAGCGTTCGATAGTGGTTTTGATTATGTTGGTATATATAGAGAACTTATAAAACAAATTTTTGGTGACATAGTAACTTTAGGTCGAAATTATTCTTGATAATGCATGTTTTTGATAAGACTTGTCCGTCAAAATACATGGGCGATTGATTTGGCGTTATTTTTGTTTGTAGATCTCGACAATAATTTTTCTAAAATACATAACTTAATTATTACCTAATTATGTTTAAATAATAGCTTTCTCAGTTTTAATAAGTTTTTAAAACTTTTGTTCCGTTACTTTAACCAAATACGGTTACTTTTAGCTTAAGGTGCTCTGTCGGAAAATACTTTGTTTGAACACAATTCGTATCGATATCCATTTTCTGATTGATTCCAATGTTCTAAATTTTGTTTCAAAGAGTAGTTTACGCTAAGTTATGTGCTCGATACCAATTGATTGAATGTTTCCAAAATAGTCAAATAGTTTTGAAAACAGTTGTTTCTATATTTACTGTTTTATCTAAACCGGACAAGGTTTATATAGCAGTATTATTTTAAAAATAATACATAATATTAAGTTTCAAGCTGTAACCAAAGGTTGCTAAAATCTTTACTTTGTTTTAATTATTTTTGCTACATCATGAAACTAAATTGAATTTAAGCCACGTTTATGAATTAGATTTTAATTAAAAGTCTTGTATGTGCAATTAAACCGAGTACTCGCGTTATAATTAATTACTAAACTGACTTACATACACGGACCGTACCCTTTATTTTTGCTGACTTTTATAGAATGGTTTATAACTACACGGTTAGTTGAAAGATAAAAGAAACGGATAATCTAACTGAATCTTAAAAGAAAAATATGTGAAATAAACTTATGAGCCACAAGTGCAAATTAAAAAAAAGGCTCTTCAATTTGCATTTAGTACAATTGCTAACAAATTCGAGTGGTAACTAACCATTGCCCTCTTATCTTTCAAATATTTTTCCATTTAGCAACTACTTCGCAATTTTAAAACTACGGTATAACTAGTGTGTAGTGCTATTACCATCCCAAACTCAACGACTCATGAAAACAATAAAAATATTGCGAAAAACAATGGCAATGTAAGGTATAATACGATTCCAGTGCAATGATTAAACTGTTTTTAATATTGAAAAACTAACTGCCACCTGTGGGTTCACTTGCGTGATATTAGTACTTCTACACAATAACTTTATACATTATAGCTTGTGTGTTATTTTGATGTAAAAGCTATATTACAGGCAAGTTACTTCAAAATCCGTTCAATAGTTATTGCGTGAAAGAGTAACAAACTTCTTCCATCCATTCATCCTCACAAACTGTCGCGTTTATAAAAGAAGTAGGATATAGAAAATATCTATGTTCAACAAGCGTGATAGTCATGAAACATCACACAAAAATACCAACCACCAATGACACAGTGATCACCGCACCGCTGACTGAACACTTTGATTCTACGTCATCGACGCACCAAACTGTTCGGCACCACCACCCATGCGTTACCAGCTGAACTTGACTTACAATCAGCTGCTCATCCTGTGCAAAACAACTGTTATAGCAGAGGAAGAGTAAGAAATTTAAGTCACGGAAAGTATTAGGGTAGTAAGGTTGATGAATGCGTGAATGAAAGTAGAAAAAGCAGGATGGACATAGAAGACTTTAGTAAAACAAGAAGAAATGTGCATGGTTAAAGAGGAAGAGAAAGAAACTTAAAACACGGAAAGGATGACAAGAAGTCAAGTCTATGAAAAGTAGATGAATGCACGAATGAAAGGAGAAAAAGCAGAAGGAACATGGAAGACTTGAACAAAACAAGTAGCAATATGCTCCGAAGTAGATAGACAGTATGAAATAGTATTTTTTTACCTGACTACTATAGAAGGATAGGTAAATTAATGGCTAGAACACATGATGATTACACTTCTCAGCTATAACTGCGACAAACCACACACTGCGACAAACGTTTAAAGTTACTTACAGAAACTTTAAAAAAATGTAAAAAAAACAGAACTTACTCATGATTGCAGTGTCATTGGTGATAAAAAAACTGCTATCAATACAAATATACTGTTTCATGCAATAGGTACCGATGAATGCGACACATTCCACTGCTGACCGGTGATCCGGCGCATGCGCACCCTGCTTCGCGAATCGCTGCACCAGGACACACGTCACAGAAACATGCCAATGATTTTGTTGTGAATGAAATACATGAAGTATAAGCTGAATTAATAGTATCTAGTAGTAGATAAGGATAGTAAAACATAAAGAGGAATGAGCTATTGAAACTGCAAAAGATATAGAAGAGAATACTGATGCTTCTATTTATTCTGAAATCTACAAAGAACATCATAGCTAGATAAAAGCAAAGTCAAACACAGTTAAGTGCCGAAAATAAAATGGTCTCATACTGTTAAATAAAAACTATAAAAAGCAACAGAAAAATCTGTAAACCTAGAACTACAAAAAGTAATCAATAGAAAGCTCCTTTCTACAAAATCGCCAATAAGAATTCTTTTCTCAGAAACACGGGCGTGACGTCCCATTTTCCAAACAATTTTCCACAAAAAATCAATCCCATATGAACTCATCCATGTACCAATGATGATGACATCATCACTGGTGATGACGCAGGTCTCGTTGACTGCACATCAGTGATCCTTACGCGGCATGCAGAGGGTGACGCTCCGATGATACTCAGTCAAATGTATCGCGTTTTTACCGATCGGACTAAGATTGTTGACTCGGCCATGTGGAAGGTGATAATTGTTTAATAATTTGTGAATTATGAGTACGTTAGTGATGGAGGAGGAGTTGTAGATTGTAACGATGATGATGCTAAATGTAATGCAGTTGAACGCACACATGATTGCTAGAGTAGAATGAATCAGTACGTAGATTACATTAGAAGACCAACAAACAGAGAACACTTAGAGCATGTGCAAGATTCTTGCTTTCCAAACAACAACAGCAAATCCAGTAACGTTACCGTAACTGAAAAGCTTTCTATGAGCTAGATTTTCTGCCGATTTGGTACTATAGTCTCAGTAAGTATCATGCCCATCACGATATCTCATTGTTAACACGCTAACTTTACGTGCATGATGACAACAACACCAGAAATAATCCTCCCAAAAAACCGGCCCAGAAAAAATCCATGCCCCAACACAAAAGAGTACCAAAAATACTACCCAATTCACGTCCAAGAGCCGTCCATTGACTTTTACT
The DNA here is from genome assembly GCA_964057195.1 of Orthosia cruda. NCBI lineage: Eukaryota > Metazoa > Arthropoda > Insecta > Lepidoptera > Noctuidae > Orthosia > Orthosia cruda. The sequence goes on from OZ059854.1 coordinate 3,443,958, forward strand.
ACCGTTTCTATCGACCACAGCACACCGCTAGCCGTAAGGCCCTGACGCAGTCATCGAGCGAAACACAACAGTCCTGTGTGCTTCACTGGAGCATGATGCACGTGGAGCCACTAGAGCAAATATCTTCTCCTCCTCATGAACAACTCTATGGAACAAACCAACAGTTTATCGAAACGATCTTTAATGGGATTTAGCATAACATCAAATATTTTTGTCCCGAAGGGTTACGTAGAAGTGCACCTAGAGTACCATCCACATTTGGCCGATTATACTTCTGCGGGGTGAGCCTATAGCTAACCAGACACAAATCTAGACTCCAGGCTGCAATGAGAAATTTCAGATGGACAAACCTAACAAAAGTTTTCCCGACCCAGGATTTGAACGCAGAAATGCTGAACAGTAGCTCTTGCTACCGCTAGAACAACGAGGCAGTTGATAGAAGTTATTTAAATCAAAGTGCCTTGTGCAATGGCTGCAGTTACTTCCTTAGGTTTCAAATTATGAGTTATTTTTATCCATATTTCTTTCTTTGGCTGGTGCTCTATTGGCATAGGCAGTCATTGAACGAAACACAACAGTCCTGTGCTTCTCTTGCTTCACTGGAGCATGGCCCACGTGGGGGCAGTCGAGTAAATATGGTCATTGAGGAGCTCCTGTAACAGAAGTTAAGAAAATTGGAATGCCTGAATATGGTGCTCCTTTAATATACATTCTGTGATGTTTGGTAAGGAGTATGCCAAAAGTCATCATATTCCAAAATCATGTTTTTTTTTTAATCTATACGAAATTTCGTATGATATGTGACAAGGTGGTTCAGATAAATCAAGCTAACCAAGAACTAGTTCCTACCAAATTTATACAATATTTGCTGGAGCCATCTACAGGAGTTCCAGCGTTAGCTCTTTCTTTCAAATTAACAGAACTAAAGTCTTCTAAATGCTATACACAATCGATGCAAAATTAAACATCTACCTTAGGTCTACATCATAACATAATCATACCAACAGTTATTTCACAAAAAAACAGTTTCACCAGCCACAGAAGACACACAAAACAGTATGAGCAGTCACTGTGCGAATCAAACAACGTCCTGCATGTATGCTTCAGTGGAGCATGGCCCACGTGGGGCCACTCGACCACACATGGCCGCCACTCTGGGACGTGGTCATTTCATGCTTCAAGTTTGGCACCCTTCAATGATTTTTGCTGTTGTTGTTTTGAGAATCAGCTGTGATGTTGGGTCCGTTTGCTTCGTTATGCTTTCGTTTGTCAATCTTACTTTTTGTATGACTTAGTGTTTCTGCTGACAATGATTTTTCATTTGCTTTTAAGAAGCAAGTGGTTTCATGAATTTAGCATCCATCAATGATTTTTGCTTTTGATGCTTGAAAATTCGACTTCTTTTTATCAATACTACTATTGGTTGTTACAGTGTATTTGCTACTTAAAGTGGTGCATATGTTTCGCATTCTTCACGGATTTTTGCTTATGATGTTTCGAAATCAGCTGTTATGATGAGTTTATTTGCTTCTTGAATCTTTGTTTGTCAATCGTACTATTGGCATGAGACAGTATGTCTGTTACTTTTTAGCGTGTGGTTCATTATTCAATCATTGGTAAGGATTAGCAATATTGTGGTTTGGGATATTAGCTGCCCGCCCGTCTTGCCCACAAAATAACCTGCTCTTTTACTTTGCAAAAACACTGTATTGACCAACCCATTATCTTCTTGCCATGTTAGTTGGAGGTGTCATTATTTTTCGTTGCCGTCCCTTTTCTTTCATATCACTCCTCACACAATCCGTCTATATTTTCTTTGGCCTTTCTCTCCCTTACCATCCATCCCCCAAATCCAACCGTAAGTTATTAATATACTTAGGTACACTATGCCTATAGACTTGCATTCGGTGTTTCATACTATGTATTTATTATCCGTCATCCAGTCAATCAATCATAGCACTCTTATCATGAATCAAGTTGGAAATAAAAATTACTTCAGGAAGTGGTTCGTAGGTATTATTATTTCAGTTGACAGATGACTGGTGTATATCATTATTTTCAGTGGCACAGACATATTGAATTGTTTTGTTGATACATTTATATGAACAGTCATCCAACGGTAGTGGGTGATCAAAGTCATCCACTACCGTTGGACCGTCTTTCTGATACTGCAGTACTATTCTGTAAACACAGTGAAAACTTACGTGAGTATGAAGTGTAGTGATAATACATATTTTGTTGGTCCCACTGTGTTTGTTCAGCATTCTTGAAGTTCTTCGTAAGTCTTAGCTGTTTTTAAGCCTCTTTATTCGTTATGATTCGATATTATATTGCTTTTACTTTTTTGTGCAAGGTTCATGAAACCACAAACGATATGAGCAGTGAGCAGTCACTGAGCGAATCAAACAAGCGTCCTGTATGCTCCACTGAAGCATCCACCACGTGGGACCACTCGACCACGGATCGGTGAAGACGTGTTCGTCAATGGACAGAGACGTGACGGTGCATTGACGTATCACGCTTTTACAGACAGTGGGTCAGCAGAGTTAATAAAAATGGCAGCCTGTTACTGTCGAACTACAGGGCAACGGCCTCTTCTCATACAGAGAAGGCACATGCATTAGACAGTAGAGTTATCTTAACTAATTATTTGAATAAAACTTTTTTATGTATATGTTTGAAAAATGTATTCTCCGAAAGTGTTATCCGATAACAAAAAATAATACAGTAATTCTATCCTGAAATAAAGGAAAAATTCAGTATTGTTCTAAGTAAGAAACGATTTCCTTGTTTCTTTATAGCTAGAGACTCTTTCAGGGAAGAAACATTTAGAATAAAACAAAATAGCTGATTGGTAGACTAGGTTTGTTTTTGTTTTTATCGCGTACCAGTTTATTTTTGCGGTTAGCAAGTTATGTAATCACAATCATCAGTAAATACTGAACAGTCTCAATAGTTTTACTCTAGATAACCAAAATTTCCAATGATAAAAACTACCAGAAAGTTTAACTTTGACCATAATGACACAATAATACAGTATTAAACTAGGCTAAACCCAAACCAATCAAGTCAGGGTCATAGCCTACTCTAAATCTAATGATAATTTACTGACCCTAATAGTATCGATAAAAAATATGACCATCGCAGAACATCCCTGGCTTATCGACAAAAACTTCGGAGGTCGGTTGACTAACGATTTTTTGTCGATATCGACAAGGTTACAACCTTATTGTTTGCGCAAGTACGCCCTGAAATTGTTTGTAGTGCGAACAAATTGTAGCTCGATTTGTAATGTTGTAAATCCATGGTTATGGAAGCATTGGGTAAGACTTTTTACAAAAAATATGCAGGCTAAGCCACGGAGCAGTGGCACAGACTAGGAAAGTTTCTTTAAATATGATATTGAGAAAGCACTTCAAAATAAAATAAATTTCTATAAATAAATAAAATTGTTGATTGTAAAGGAGGTAATTTCTAGAAATTGTGTTCCCATCAATAAAATTCAAAATGAAAAAATGATGGGTCTCTATAGGCTACTTTTAATCCTGAGAAATTGCCAGGTTCTAGTGGGATATACTTCGGAGGCGAAGCCGCGGAAAAAGCTAGTTTTAATTATGAACGAAAAGAGTTATGTGATGTATGAACAGTTAATTAATAGTTAATACGTACGTAAAATGTAGTGGTGGCCCAGTGGCTAAGACCTCGCCTCTCGTGCTTCAGGTCGTAGGTTCAAATCCGGGCAAGTACCAATGTGACTTTTTAAATTCGTATGTACTTTCTAAGTTTATCTTGGACATCACACGTAACGGTGAAGGAAAACATGGTGAGGAAACTTGAACTTATATAGCTAATGTAAGTCTGAAATAGATAAGTCAGAGGCCTGCGAGGTTCCCAGAGGCGGCTTAATTAACTCTTACACCATAGGTGGCCACATCCTTACACGAAAAGAAGAAGAAGATGAAAGACCGATAAAAGGGTGAAGAAAGAAATGGAATAAACATAAGAACCAGAAAATGTATCTTCAAAAACATCAAACAAGTCTTGAACCACAATAACATCCAACTATAATTACAAAATATGTCTTTTCCAGACCAATATCACCATTCCTACCTTCAAAATAGCAGAGATTACTTTTCAAATTCGCCTGATCCACCGTAAAATTATTATCTCATTGTAATCACGATTTCTAATGTAATAGTGCAATGTGACAATCAATTACTTAATTTGTGTGAGCGATTGTCCGAACAGTCGTTGGACGAAAATTAGTGTGACATTTTAGTGTTTAGTTCACAGTATTTATTTCAGTGGTTAAGACTTTCTTTACATTTGATAATTATCAATGAGATTTGTACTTCGACATGACCTTTGAGAATAGCTCATATCCACATATATGCCTGACCTTTTTCCAACTATGTTGATATTGGCTTGCAGTCCAATCTGATGCATCTGAATACTAATAAAATACTTGTTTTATTACATGGAATCACTGCTTCTCCATAACCCAGGTACTGGAGAAGTAATGTTTCGTGCGATGGTAAAACTATTTGCACATCTGCAAGGTGGTATCAAAACTAACTGCATATCTATAAACCATTGGGGTATAAACCACTTTATATGAACTTCTTAGTTGTATGGCAGCAGACATATTTTTTTTGTAGCAGTAATAATATGTAAGTCCATCAGAATCCAGTGCTCTTCTGAAGTACAAATCTCATCACCCATCGTGAACACGTAATTATAAGTAAAATGACGACATAAATGGCGCAGTAAGCCCATGACGGAGTTCATTTAGAAGGGCTCAAATTCTGGTATCGTGCGTGACTGAATATCGAACTGACCTACAGAATACTCCATCCAAAGAATTGTAGCACCCACGATAAAAAGGTTTATGAAATCACAATCTTTTGTTAGCGGCTTTGCCCACGTTAATACACGTATGCTAGAGTATCCTATAGAAACGTACTAAGTACACGGCATAAAAAAGTATTCGCCTTATCTACCGGTGCTTCAATTTTATCAAAATCCGTTCAAAAATCTGAACATTCACATTAATAGTAGTAGACCCACCAAAAGCAAAGAAGATAACTGATCTTGGGAAACAATTACGACACAATTAACGCATGAAAGATCTTTGATTAAAATCATCATAATTAACTAATCTTGACGTACTTTTCAGATACTTGAATCCGTTAATAAGTCACAGCTCATCAGTAACCTGTAACCGTTTTAATTTGGCTGCTGTAACCTTAGCTCCGAGGTGAGGTCAAGTTTAGTTCAACGTGAGAAGGCCACGATTTGAAACGGTTTGCTGAAGTTTTTTCTTATTACATCATTATTTTTGTGCAAAATAGTAGCTAATATTTTTAAAAATATTTATACAATTTAATATTTCGAAACTTATGAGTAATAACAAAAAAAACTTATATACAAAGGGGTGAGGGAAAATGGCTCATTGCACATCAAAAAATTCGTCCGCTTCGATGTCAATGGGAAACGTGCCCAGAACGCTGGCAGCATTGCCACGTTGAATGACAATTCTGATTCTCTGGCTGAAGATAAGGCCAGCCCTCTGGTCACGCGAAGAGTCGACTTATGTCTCGAAACATTTGATGAGCACTCGGACACCATGGACCTAATGTCTCAACCCCAAACGGTTTAAACATATAACTGCCAATAAGGTTATAATAATTAATATAAAATAATTCGATCATCACGCCTAGCTTTTTCTCAACTATGTCGGGGTAGGCTTTCAGTCCAAACTGGTGTAGCTGAATATCAGTATTATACATGAATCTACAGATTATTTGATCTCTATAACCCAGTTGTTAGATAACAGAGACTATATATATTTACCCAAGTAAGTTGTTTTTTAGTTTCGCTAATATCAACTAAAGTCCCCGTCACGAGAAGCTATACATTTTGTAAATAAAGAACTTCTACTCAGTTACGAAGCGACAATTTAATCAACAACAAATAATCACAAATTCAATCAACTCAAAGTAACATACGTGTAATATGAAACTAACGAGCAATTTTACTTGGCCGGGTTATATTTTAGCGATATAAAACGCTGTCGTATAATGTTTTGTGGTACTCGAACGTTCCATGAGTCAGAAGCGTTCCAGTAGCACAAAACACTAGATTTCCATTGTTCCATTTTCCAAAAAACAATACTAGCTGTCTCTATATGTGAGGAAATCCTTGAATTCTTTGATAACACTAACGTTCGGGTCAATGTTCTTCGAAACAGTTTGCCATACTGACTATTTGATTTCCTGACAAAGTATTGTATTGTTAGTATCAATATCAATCATTTTGTCGGATTAGAAAGTTCACATTGCGATATACAACAACACAACAAAATTGTATGACACCAATACCAGTGAAAACAAATTGTTTGGTAACTAACAACAGGTAATGTAGCATCTGTAGTAGACATTGTAGTACACTCTCCGGGAAACTACATTAAAATTATAAATTTGATTGATAGAAGAAGCATCCTTTCCATAATGGAGAAATAGCAGGTGTAGTATTGATAGATGCTAAAGTTTAAAAACTCATATTCTACAGAAAGACTTTCATGATCATTATCAAAGACATTCACTGCTGGACATAGACCTCCCCCAAAAGTCGCCACATTGACTGGTCCCATGCGTCTCTTATCCAGCGGATCAGCGGATCCATCACAAGGTCATCGGTCCACCTAGTAGGAGGCCGTTTAATGCAACGCCACTCCAGAACTTTTGCAGACGAAAATAGTTATTTTTCTGAAAGCGATACAAGTTGACCTCACGGTGATTAAGCTTGGAAATCAAGAGAGAAAATCAATCCCTCCCACAATAACACATTCGTATTTATACACGGAGAATGAATTGTTGTAGAATTTGGTAGAAGTTAAAGATTCATATACCAGAAAAACCATTTAGTAGGCACACGAATCAATTGATTCTATGACAATAAAATTTTCCAAATAAACAGGTTCGTAACTCCTGAGAGGCAAAGGAGGAAATCAATTCATCCCACAAAAACACCGTTTAACTACAAAAACTTAAACAAAACCAACACTTTATTCCATAAATGATTTCCTACGGGAAACAAAATTTTACATGCCCCCATTTCCCATGGCGTCGACAATAGCCAGAGAGGCGCAGACGCCGACGGCAACATGGCGTCGGTGACGTCACACCGGAAACGGCTCCGTTTTGAATTTGGAACGGTCGAGCGAGCAATGGCAGAACATCCGGCGAGCGAAGACGTTACAATGAGTGCGCGTGCTACGTTTAAAATGTTCTATGTAGATCTATTGATCATTGATCTTTATTGTCGATCTTGATCTTTACTGTTTTATTTATTATAAAAGCTGTTTGTCTTCGATATTTGAATATTAACGGGTTCTGTCATCAAGAATGGGTGATAGATGGTCCATAAATATAAGGGGGAAATACAGTGTTTCACGATTGATTGACGTTTAAAAACAGGCGTAGATACTTACTTCATTTTATTATTGAAATCTATTTGCATTTATTAAAAGCAAAATGTGAGTAAATGATAGCGTAGTGGTTGACTGGGGAAAACAAAAATTTTTTTTTTCCTCCACCAAGAAACATACAGAAGAGTAGAAAGATGACAATGATAAAAAAGTAATCATATTTTTTGTAGAAGCCTTGATAAATTCAAGCTTTCTCAATTGAAAACGCCTGTTTTATAGATTATCTTTCAACATCAAAACTATGTTTTGTTACCTACATTCTTTGCAATAAATGATTTCTGATTCTGATTCAAGTTGTGTAACTCAGATCGAAGTCTCATCCCAGAAGCTAAAATCTTAACTAAACAAATCATAGATACACTTATTTCTTTACCAGAGACCACACACAACAAATCTAGAGATGCCAACAGTTTAAATAGAGTAATCAAACCATTGACTAAACTTCTTCTTTTTACTCTGTAATAAGTTTAGTGGTAACCAAACCCGGAAGATATTACCTACAGAACCGGTCTATTCGACTACTGTGTATGTGGTGTGTATTTATTTTATTTATTTGTAAGGTGGAGCGGCGTTATGGCTGGAAATGGTAAGCAGACTGATAATTGTGCGGTTAGGAGTAGTGTTGGGGCGCTTGTTGTCGATGTAATTGTTTGAACTGTTGTATCTAAAAATTACAATACAATAAATGCGAAATTTTTACAAGATTGCTGGAAGAAGTTTCTTTTGAAAGATGCGCTCCCTTTGTGCTCTTCTATCTGTATATAATATTCTTTTTTGAAGTCTTGTATGAGTACATTAATACATAAAATTGTCACAGTGGAATACAAATAGGTATGTATTGTTAAAAAATGTGTTGGCTTTGTAAAAGCTATGTGCATGTTATTACTATATTTTAAGATAAAAGTCAAAGTGTGTAAATCACCTAATGCCACGTATAATTTTAAACAATTTATCGCCGATAAATTTTTAACCAACGTATTTTCACATTGGTGACATCACTACCCCTGACCGCTACCATCTCGATACAATATTAGTTTTCGATATTTCGTTTCTTAATAATTCTATTAGCAAAAAGTGCAGGTGGTAACCGGCAGTAATAAGGTTTATTTTCATCTAACTTTTTGTAATACATTCCATCATGAGATCCGTACACGTATGCAACAGTATCTTTCAAATGATTTTGGGACTTCATCAAAACTTATTACTTTTGATAGAATTGTCAATTAATATTAGACTATCAAAAAAAAAACTATTTTTTGTTGGTTTTGTGCGAACGTCTTCGTGTCTTCGTCTTAATGTTTTTTTATAGGCAAAAGTCTTCGTTAAAATGTTACACACTTCTCTATGTTGAGCCTTTTCAAACATTTTTCAATCACCAGTGTTTATGGGAACTTAAACCATAACCCATTTTAAGTGGTATTTACATCACGCAAATATTTTTTTATTGATCTTCATCACCATCGTCATCCACAACCCAACTTCACCCACTGCAGAGCACAGTTCTTTCTCTGCTTGTGCCGATCCCTCTGTTCCTGTGCCAGCCTTATGCAGGTTCTATCATTCATTGTTAATTTGTTTTTACTTATATTTTTTTTACCAATTTTTGAGGCACGATATATAAAAATATCGTCTATATTCCTAACTCTAGTATCGACTATCACTAACACATTACACATGTTAAGAATTTATTACTATCCGACAGCTATTAGCTGAATGCGGGTGACGTTGTCAACTACCGCATGTTCTTTTAAGACTTGAACTTGCTGATAATTTAGTGATAACTTAGTCTGAATTGTAGTGGTCTTATTGTTAAGTATAGTTACTGAGTTGTATTTATTTTTTTGTTTTACTGCTTCCTTTTAATTTGTTGTGTCTTTATTTTTGTTGTCCTTGACATTATCGAAGATGTTTTTTGGAATGTGTTTTGTGGCTATGTATTCTTTGACATTATTCTGTTACCCTATATCCATGTTACTGTCTTATGTTTAGTTAAAGAGTCATATTTATTATTTGAGTTTTCAGGTTCGTTTTAATTTGTAATATGTATTTTTATTGTCATACTTGTTTGTAAGAGTCAGTTTAGAGGCTATATGTATGTTCATCGCTGCTTTGCTTAATATTGTGTCTTATTAATTTCTGTGGAGAAGTCTTGGTTACCATGTGCCCTAGGAAAAATGAGATGATAAATAAATTAAGCTCTAGAAGTCTCGAGCTGACTCTTGCCTAAAGACCTATTTCTCCGTTCCCTCCGAGTAGTCTACTTCTGCTCAAATCATGGTGTGGTTTTTTTATGTTCCAAGCAATACTTTGTCATACCAACTATATTATTATTATCTGTCTGTGAGTCTATAAAGAGGTCGAAAAGACAGGTGACTAGAATGAACTCCGTCACGCCAGTGACTTTGAAGGGTCAGAAAAAGGTGCACTGCCGTTCACTCACTTATAACAGCCGGGCATATTATCGAAATTACTTTTGAAAAATAAGAAAGTCTTAGGTAAACTATGGCCGTTATAATGCTCAAAGACGTTGGGAGTTAATTTATAGGTATTTAATGGTAGGGCATGTCATATGGAGGCATGAGGTAAATGTCGTGAGGAAATTCTGTAGTATGAATTTGGATTGCTATAAGAACAGACGAAGATTAAAGAAACGATGTATGTTCTGTTTGAAAAAATAATACGTCTAGAACAGGGTCGACTACTGTGATAAAGATAAATAGAAAAGTAAGAAGTAGAAGGCATTTTGCGCCAACCCCAAATAAATTAAGATAAGGTCAAGAAAATGACTTTCATTCTTCTTCATTAACACCATTTAAATTTAATTCCTTAACAGATGTACGAGATAGCCTTTGAAGAGTGTTAAAAGTTTACTCCCACCAGCTTGTTACTAATAAGCAGAACATTCAACAATTTAAACTAGTAATGAAGCTGATACAGTCAGCGGGGTTGTTCATCACTTAATATAACAGATCACAGTAACGATGCTGAACGGGAGAATCAAATAATCCAGTAGTACCATCGTAACAGGTTCATGATCGTAAAGGTCGCAGCCTATCTCCTACGGAAGCGGTTGCGGTCGCACCTGCCGATGACCGTTTCTTATTAGCCGTGATTGTTTTCTATTTCAAGTGTTCGCCAATATTAGGGATTCGGTTTCCTGTTGGTTTTGTATTGCTGTTGTGTCTATTTGATTGGTGTTAATGTTAACTGTGTTTTTATAAGGGCTTGGGAATTTGCGATCTTTTGTATCTATATTTTTTTTAATTCGTTTTGGATACTGCTTCAGTTTTATTAAGTGATGGTGTTTTGTGAAAAATGTTGTGGTGATTTTAGCGACCAAATTATTTTCACTCCACTTGGATAGTTTTCATTTAGATAAATTACCTTCACCAGAATTACAACAAATAATAACTGGGGCAAGATTTGGAGAGCAGTAGCCGGGTGGTGAACCGGGAACGATGTAACGAACGAGAGTTTCAGACTCGCCAGTTGACGAAGAAGTCGAATTGAGGGGGGCATTTGCCCAAAAGTGGGACAGTAGAGGTTATGAATTCTAACTCCCTAGTAAATACACAAATATTTATGGATCCGACATCATTGTCATAGATTTTAGGCCGTTCGATTCGAGCCGAGGTCCAAAGCTAGTATACAATAAGGCCATAAAGAAGACGTCAGACAGCCTGCCTTAGGCTGCGTCTAGACCGCAATCCAGTTAGCCTAGATAATGTCCTCGGGCAGGGCTGTCAAAATTATGGTGCACGTAATATTTTTCATATTGTTGTGAAAGAGAACTTATAGGAAGTGTTGTTTGAATTTGTACTATAAGCTGGTAATCCTCAAATTCTAGAAGATGTTATTAAATACCGATTTAAAAATTTACTAAATGCAGGGGAAGAAAATTAAATTTATTTGCTAAGTAGATAAATGTTTTATAACCAATATATTTTTCTTATGTTGATATATTTAACCATACAGCAATATAATTAATATTTGTTTCGGGATATTTACCATGTATATTTTGTTTTTGGTTTAGACCTCGATATTTCGGCACCGTTACAAGCGCCATGATCACGAGAAAAATCCCGAAACAAATATTAATTCTAATGATTGTGACCATGTCAGCTTAAAAACTTATATAATCATACAGCAAGTTTGATAATAAGGTTTAGATTTTAGACAATAGATTTTTGGTGTTTTCGACTATTAACGACATTTTTACAAGCGTTTCATTTATTATTTATTTAACTTGCCTTGTTGTTTGGGTCAAAACTTGCAACTGCATTTTAAAGCAGTTGTCCCCATCCAATTGAGCTGAAATTGCTTTACTAGATGACAATGCACGTTAAGCTAAAAAGCTTGTTTAAAAAAAGTATTATTTATTATGAACTTTACTTTTGGAAACTAGCTGGAATCGACATGAGAAGAAATGCCGAATGGTCGAAGATTTTTTATAGTCCAGATATTAATAATAACGTTAGAAACTGGGTTAGCCCAAAAAAATAGCGTCATTATATTTTGTAAGTTTTGCCCATCCCTAGCCGAGATTATGTCCTAGTACAAGTACAAACATACCTAAGGCGACTTTCTTTCACTTATTATTGAGTTAAGCTCCAATGGTTTCAACTTTGAAAGTTATAATAATAATAAACGTTTTGTGGTCAACTTATATGGTGTGTATTTTTCTTTTGTTTTTTATTATGTTGTGGATAATATAACAATGATAATGCGAGGTTCCCATGGTTGTTATTTGAGGTGTATAGTTCTTTTGCTGTACAAGTTTAATAAAAGCTTTGGTTTCTTTTGGCTGGCCTATTACTTTTTCAGTCGTTGGTAGCCCAATAGATACTTATATTAAGGAGATGAGAAATAGTGTGCTAAAACAAAAAAAAATACTGTGATACTCTTTCTACATGTAAAATTTAAAAAAGCCCCGACAGAAACACTTCTTTAAACTACATAATTTATCTAGTAGTAAACACGTTTCAATCGACAATCCATCGAAAGACGTATTTTGCGAAAATATCCCGATTCAAAGAGTAAAATGCGCATAACTTTTTGAACGTTTCAATACCGATTTTTATCAAACATAGCTAAGAAGACTCTCTATAAAACCATCATACAAACAAAAAAAACTTAATCAAAATCGGTTCATCCATTTAGGAGCTATGATGCCACAGACTGATACACAAATACACACGTCAAACTTATACACTCCACCAGCGCTGTGGCTCTGTCTTGCGCAGAGTCTCAGCATTATGCTGAGCGATGACCGTTTTGCGTGGTTGTGACGCATACTTTGTATTTGTATTTAAGCTTTCCTTTGTTTTTTTATGGTATGCTGGCGCAAATAAACGTTTTTTCTTTCTTTCTTTCTCTTTTCCGTCGGGGGTTATAAATAGTTAATTCTACCAATGGTTTAGTGATAATTAGTAAAGTTTAGTACCTAATCATGGTGGAATAGACGTTACACCGTCCGTGGTAACACTTTGTCCTGGAGCTGGCCTAGCGTAGTACGAAGGTTCAATTGAATAAGAGACCAGCTTATATTGGCTTTCTTTCCTATAACTCGCAGCCTCAATTCACTTGATTATCTTTCCTCATCAAGACTTATTTGATGCAAATCTTTTAAGATATACATGAATAGATCTGATAAAACAGCTATGCTTACAAAAGGGCTGTCCCTTAACAATATTTGCTTGTCCCGTAGCGTCTAGGCGGCAAGATAGGTAACTGTCCAGGACGATCACTGTAATCTAGTCTAGACTACAGTTACAATATAGGCCGAAGTATACGTATACGGCATAAGTTTACATTTTGAGTTTACTAAAATGTTATTATTCTTTGTACTAAGTTTGAGACAGATTAATTTTGAAAAGTGACGTCACATAAAGAGGTAGGTGTGGACCTCGTTGCCCAATAGTAGATATCTTTTAATTGGACAGGTACCTAAAGTGATCAAAATCTTGACAAAGGAAAAAAACTACCATCCTACTAAGAAAAATTGTCTGCCTGCGTGAAGGGTGGCGTGGATAGGAAGGTCTGCATATTCTATACTAGCTGTCCGACGCAGCTTCGCTCCCGTCAACTGGCTACCTACCTACCCATCTACCTTACCTACCCTACTCTACCTACCCTACATACATGATTGTTGCGTAACTTAAACCGTTTACGCAGCGCACGCAACGGAAGCTCTCAAAAAGGAATAATTTTGCCCGTTTTGCAATATTTTTAATTTATGCTCCTCTCCTATTGGTCGTAGCGTGATATTTTATAGCTTATATCCTTCCTCGATAAATGGACTATCCAACACAAAAATATTTTTTCATTTCCAATCAGTAGTTCCTGAGATTAGCGCGTTCAAACAAACAAACAAATTCTTCAGCTTTATAATATTAGTATAGATTTGATTTTTCTCCAAAGGCCTTGAATCCAAGTCAAACTTATTTAGGAAGGCTAGATAGAGAATGATGAAACTAGGTAAAAAGGCAAAAGAATTTGAAAGCTCTTCAAAGTAGTATGTATGTATTATTTATACTCCATTTTCGACCTAGAGAAATCTAAAATAGAGACCATATTGACCTTCTCACACTTGACCACTGGAAAGTACCGCGAACACTATATCACTGCCCTGTCCTGACCCCTCAAAGTTCGTTTAACCCTGCGCAAGAGACGACAGGTGACTTCACTAGTCTTCCGTTACAATTACAAAAACACACACTTAGTAGAAGAAAAATAGTTTAAAATGCATTTCCTATCAGCTGGGTTGAAACAAAGATTGTAAATGCTGCTACGTAAATGGGTTAACAATTTTTAAATGTGAGAAAATAAGGTTGAATATCGCTTACAAAATGTTGACGACAGCTGCAAAATAAAACAGCTTTACAAAAGCGGTCAACAAAATTGCCAGTTCTATTCTATTTCGTGAACAATAAGGCTCAATGTCGTTTGTGGTTTCAGTAATTGAAGTGTTTTCATAAGGCTGTTTTTTTGTGGCAAGGAAGTCCGAAGATTGGCTAGTTCCTAGTTTCATTGAAGTAAGTTATTTTAGTAATAAATAGACAAGGTACCGTTTTTTGCATACATATTCAACCGTTTAATGTATAAAATATTGACAAGGAGTTATTTTTTTCTGGACTACTTTTATGAAGACATATATATTGTGTGGGTATCCCCGATGAAATCTTGAAGTAGGAATAGTAGGTACTAGGTACTACTTGCAATGAGATTTTACCAATAGAGACATCATACTCATTACAAAGAAATAAAAACATGGCTATAATTTACTTTAGCTACCTACAGAGGGTCTGTGGAACATGGAACTTTCAAAAACAAAGATCACAGATATATAAATAGGAACTCGTTGTCAGAAAGAGATAAACAAACTGTTCAAACGTACGTTCATGTCGCGGCCAGACGCAGGACGGACTGAATTCACTCAAGCTAGTCAGCTTGTGTGTGTATTGCCACGCAGACCTCAGTAAAACGTAGGTATCTACCACAGAATATAATTATAAAACATCATCGCCTACCTGAGGAAATCTTTTTGGTGAGGCAGTCTTTCTTTCTTTCTTTCAATCTCTGCTTTAACCTGTAAATCTGTCAAAGTGTGGCATTAAATTCGGGTTTGACAACATAAAGCTTATTCAACTTTTTCTGGCTATGTTCTTCACAGTCAGTCACAATGTCTGTCTTTTTCTGAAGTACGTGTGCCTCCATTCGTGTTTTCTCAAGTCTTGATGTATTTTCCTCCGTAGCGCCTAAACTATTCATCCGATTTTGATAAATAAGGTGCCAATCGATTCGTTATTATGGCCCGGGTAATATAGGCACAAAAAAAATCCGTAGTCGGGTTACAGGTTTTAATTTTTTTTTTGTTTTAAGCTAATATTTATATACGAAGAGTGATAAAGAAAGTTTAGAAAGTAAGTAAAATAAGATAGTATGGAGTTTATAGAAAATTCGAATAATACCTTATTAACTACTCCCTCGTCCCTTGGACAACTTTTCGCACCAATGACTATCCTCCGCGAGCTGAACATAAAGATCAGAATCTCCACGATCTGCCTTCGTAGAATTTTGTAGTTCTTCGTTCACATTGCCAGAAAGGATGGACATAACCTCGAACAGCTGATGGTGACTGGCAAAATCGAAGTGGATCGTCCTAGAGGTCAGATCAAGTCCGCACATAGTTGAACATCAAACTGCACGATGCTCTCCACAACGCAAAAGGCAGACATAGATGGCGCAAACTGGTGAAAGAAAAGTTGTTTCCACTACCAGAGAATCACGACCCTCAGTAATGAGGAACAAGATGCGAGGAGAAGGAAGGAACTGACAACTAACTCCTCAAATAACTTAATGTTATGATCCATACACTCGCAAGCCCCAACGTCGCCGTCGATAGAAAATATAATTTCATAATACAATCAATTTTAAAATCGTCATCATCTATGCCCAAAAAAACTTCAATTCAACTATTATCAAACACCCTACCGTTACGTAATTATACAGGATGCTCCTTCAATATCATTGTCATCGGAAATGACTTCACCCTCTATAATAGCACGTGCCATAGACAAGTGTAGAAAAAAGGTAAAAAGTTCGTTAGAGCATGTGTTAGTAATGCTTTTAAATTGTTCCTTTTATGAATATTTAGAACAACCTGTTGTTTTGTTGTTGATTTTTTGGGTTTGTTTTTAATTTTATTTTATGTCTCACGGCTGGCATTGTTTTGAAAATGGAATAGCCCTATGGTTTAGACGTGCTTCTCTAGAAGCAAGAAGAGGCAAAGTCGTGAATGTAGTACCTATTTTTTTTTTCTTAACACTAATCCCAACCAACGAAATTGGCGCCTATTAATTGCAAACACATTCATTCCGGTCAATCTTTCTTGCCTCTCGCACTTTTATTCCTCATACTAAAGTTCTTCTTGCATTCATCTTCTTGTACTCTGTGTGGTTTTATTTAATTAACTACTAGCATTAATACCTATTCGTTACAAACTCTTTCTTAAGCAAACAGTTTTTATAATTAGCTAGTGAAATTAAACTCACTCTGGTTTAGTTTTTTTAGCAAGATAGGATAGGTACCTAATATGCTCAGAAAAAAAACATGTACCTAACTGGCATGCTCAACCGTACAGAAAATAATTTATTCATTTTTTTTTCGTATTCTCCCAGCAAATCCTTTCAGTTGATACCCATATCATGGCAGTGCACAAAAAATAACTAGTCCACCATCTTGGGCCGTCCGCCATATTGGATTTCGAATGACGTCACTTAGCTACCCATGAATTGTCTTTGTCTGTGTGATTGATCTTAATCTGTGGAGGACAACTGCTTTAAAATTCAGTTGCAAGATTTGAGCCGAACATACTTACATACATACATTGCAAGTTAATTAAAAGCTTGTAAAAATATCCAAAGAATAATCCCCATTTCTAAATTAAGAATTAAAAGTTACTTATTTTTCAAGCTCTCCTGTCAAACTTTGGCATAAACATTTGACACATTCTTAACTACAAATACTAAATTCAGAAACAACAGAATTATGTAATCCTTCTAATTGATATCTAGTTAAAAATCTATATCTTTATCTAATAACGATAACCCGCCGAGCATCGAACTTGTTGACCAGCGATGACATTTACCGCCCGCAAAAAAATCACGAATAGCACGTGGCTACCCACCTGCTTACCTCCTTAGGGTTGTCACGCTAGCATATTACTATTTTTAAACTTTATTAGTTGACTGGTAGATAATACCTAAGGCAGTAAGTCCGCCAATGTACCGTTGTGCATGAATTTTGAATAAAGAAATCATCATAATCTTCAGCCTTTTATGTTCCCAGTCCCACTGCTGGGACGCAGGCCTCCTCTCTGAGACGGGAGGAATGGGCCTTAATCCACCACGCAGGCCCAGTGCGGGTTGGTGGATGTCTCATGATATTAAATTTCTGGGTCTAGGACATGCCGGTTTCCTCACGATGTTTTCCTTCACCGTATTGACGGTTGAAAACGGTGAATAAAAAATGAAAATAATAAATTGGTGTGTCGTGTCCTAGGTATAGTGTAAAGTGAAAGATATATTTATTATTATAGCAATTTCTTTTGTCTAATTTTAGGGTAACAATTGTTTGCACTTACAGAGTTGTCAAAGTGTCAACTTGTTAAAGGTTGAGCATTATTTTTAGTAGTATTTATTTTATTAACGCACTATGCACTTACGGTTAAACTGCACGCACATGGCAATAAATAGACAGTAAATAATTGAAAATAAAAGATGCCATCGTGGATAGAACCTGGATGACTTTCCCAGTATGAAGTTGGCACAGGAACGTGGGGAATGGTACAAGAAAAAAAGAGGCCCCAGAGTGGGCGAAGTCGGGCTGTGAACGATAATGATGACGTAAATTGTGACA
Organism: Orthosia cruda; assembly: GCA_964057195.1. Lineage (NCBI taxonomy): Eukaryota > Metazoa > Arthropoda > Insecta > Lepidoptera > Noctuidae > Orthosia > Orthosia cruda. The sequence continues at coordinate 3,461,866 of OZ059854.1, forward strand.
CCCAAGTCATAAATTGCCGCCCTTTTTCCTTTTCTTCAATTATTTACGAATATTTTTAGTATTTCCATTAATTTTATTAATATTTATGTTATCACAAATTAATGATATTTTTGAAAATGTAAATTTGTTCAATTTTTGTTTGACAAAAATCTTAGGATATTACAGGAGTATTAAATTTAATGAAATAGTAAAAAACAATAAAAGTGAAAAATAAAAACTTGATTATAATTACCGTTAGAAATTGACTCTTAGAAAAAAATACTCAAGTGACAGCCCTACCTAAACTAACATAATCGTGATGCAGTGCGATTATAATAAGGGTTGCGCACTTGCGGCTTTTTATTTAAGGCTTTCATAGGTCAAACGGCTTTGATGAGGTTAAAAAAAGATTTAGTACATTTACTGGTCTTTGCGGTTCCAAGAATGGGGTGGGTTTGAGTCTAGGTCTATAAGCAATTCTTTTTATTGCATTAATAGACTTTTTCATTGTATTTTATACCTACTTGTACAGAATATTATTATTAGCAAAGCAATACAACATATAGCAAATTGTCTTAAAAATGATAAAAAAAAAAAAAAAAAAAAAAAATAATCAGTAGAACAAATAAAATACCTTCTCAAATCAAGGTAACAAGCCTAGGATTTAGTAGTTTCATTATATTTTATTTTATTAAACAAGTATCTGGATTATAGATCCCAAAATACAGACTTAATAGGGATGTTCAGGAGTGGGGGCTTGTGACGTCACTAGTATACTAGCGGCGTGACGTTTCACGATATTTCAACGCATTATATCGTCATTTTATGTTTACGTGTCAAAAGAAAAAAATACGTGTCCAATATTTTTTATTAATCTACCTGATGGACACAAAACAAATTTTCAGTAACCCTACCCCTATCCTATTATAATGGCTAATAATAATGTAGAGAAGTAAGCCTAAAAATAAAAAAAATACATCTAATTTAACAACCGTTTTTATTAAAATCGTTAATCAAAAGCGCAAAGTTCAAAATTAGAATATACATCGGAAAAAAAATACTTCATGTCCCCTTACTACCTCACGCTAGGGCTGTGCGTCATTTGAATGTATAATTCACAGTGTTTGTAACAGGTGCTCAATTTATGTGGGAATTGAAGTTATTTGCATACCAATGTAATGGTGGTATGTTCATACTTGGTTAGTTGGTACTTAGTTGTCAATTAATTTGTGAGTAATTGTTGCAATTTTGTGAGAATGTGCATAATTATTATTATTATTTATTTTCAGCCTATTCTGTCTCACTGCAGAACTAAGGCCTACCCTTTTTCCTGCCAATCCTCTCGGTTTAGGGCAATTGTGGGCCAATCCTGTCGATAGGCATCAAGTTCATCTCGCCATCTTCGCCTGGGTCTGCCGTGGTGTCGCCCAACATTTTCCGGGACCCATATTGTGGTTGATTCAGCCCATGAACCGTTTGACCGCATGTCCAGACGTGTCCGGCCCAGTCCCATTTAAAAGGAGTTTTTTTTATATATAGCTTGGAGTTGATATTTTCTTCATTAGTTGATTTCTCAATGCCTTTAGTGCTTAACTATTTAAATTTTAAACGATGAAATGATTTTAATGAAAAAAAAAAACAGATCGGTTTAAAACGTGATAATCTCTTTTTGAAAACCTTTTTTATTTCTCTCTTCTTTTTTTTTAATGTCCATAAAATTGAAAAAATAAAATGAAATATTGTTTTTCATCCATAATTATTATCTATCTGTTTTAAAAAAGAACCGAAATTATCTGCCTACTTTTTCGGTAATAAATCTTAGTCAAAATTAGTATACTAAATTAGACCAAAATTTAAAGTATACCCCTACAGCCCTAATCCCCATCCAAATAAATCACTTACTGCAGCCCTAACGCCTTAGCGCGCGGAGCGGCGCGTGCGCCGGATCCGTTACGTCAGGTGATCCCATCCATTCTATTAATTAACTGACATACCTGTTAATCGTACTGAGAACTTACGATCAAAGCTAGCTTACATACTAGTATTTATTTCAGAGAGAATTTGTGATTTATTTGGAATATTTTAGTTAAAGAAGTATCTAGACAGGTTAATCTATCAATATTTATTATCCTTCATACATTGTATTGAAAGAAAATCTTATTTCGGACCACACTTTACTCCGAGTTCAAAAGAAAGGATCCCTCTCTTTATGACAGTTATTTTATTACAAGTTGGTCGAAGCACTAATATATTTCTAAAACGTTGTCTGTTTCCCGCCGTTCGCGTCTAATGGGACAAAAATGTCATATTTATATTTTCACTAAACAATTTCATTACACGTTCCTCTAAAGGCTGCTACCAGTTTGCAAAGCACTTCTTCTCTTCTCAGATCAGAAACATAATGAAAAAACCATAAAGATCCAACGCAGTGCAGAAACCCCTCATTTCTTTTAATCTTATCTATAAAGGGCACTCCTGAATCAAACCTTTTCTCACCTCTATAGACATATCGACGTCTCAATAAATCACACTCCACCTCCAACGCGTTTTGGCGGCAAGACGACCGTCGCGTGCGCAGGATTCCGTTAACGCGTCAGGTGTCCCGCAGGTGGGTATAACGACCTTAGGGTAGTCGCCCCTACGATTTAAGACGGTTTTTTAGATGATACAGGCTTGTAACGAACGTTTTGTAGGTCGGAGACCTGTGGTGATACGGAGATAAGGGGGTTTCTAATTAGAGGAGATTAGGGGAAAAAAAAACAATTGAAGAACATGTTTAAAATATTGTTTTACATACTATCAAGTTGGCAAACACAGCATTATGGAATTATATTTTCTATTTTTTTTTTTAAGTCCAGTATTTAACGTGGGTAGGTATCATATTCTATCTTAATCTGTGTTATCTATTTATTTTCAAAAAAATATGATGCTTTTTATGATATTATCAAAATGACTTTTACTAATAACTGTCAATAAAATATTATAACAATTAACATCAAGCACCCTACGCTTTTTTATAATATTTTTTTTGTTTATTAAAAATTAAATCTACTTTTAGTTTGGTTTTCTATTAAAGCGTGATATTTTGTTTTTTTTTTAATATTTACTACTACTGTAAAGTAAATATCATGATAGAAATTATCAAAATATGAGTCTAACTACATACTGTCTTGAAGGGCATTACGTGGCATGGGACATAACAACTTTGTATTGACCTACCCCAACAGACGTCATGCATTGGTCGTTATAAAACTCAAGCGTATTTTAGGCATCATCATCATCATATCAGCCGAAAATCGTCCACTGCTGGACATAGGCCTTCCCTTGACATTTTTTAGTCATCTGACGCGTATTCTCGTAACTGAAAAAAATAACTAGTTACAATCCCTATTTATTTTTATTATTCGTACAATGTGACCACATTGTACGAATAATACAAAAACTTTAATAAAATAAAATGTAAAATAAAATAAATCATATTTTAAAGATTAATTAAGTGGTTTTTTGTTAGATTGAGATGAGACAGTGAAAATACCCTCAAAATTAGAAAATTGCCTTTTTGATGCAAACATATTAATTTGTTTATTTAATACTTTTTAATCACACAAAAGTACAGAAGCTGTCTTATAAGGCCTTTATGCAAAATACCTAAAACCAGAAACAATATTCCGTGCGTGCAAACAAAATACTAACAATTGATCAGAAAAAATCAATAGGCAGTAGTCATCATTAAATTACAGGTTCAACGACCTCAATTAACACCATCACTACAAGACAATAGGACAAAAACGATCGCTGATGATTGAATAATTACCACTAAGAGAAAAAACCACTTTTAATTGTTTCCTTTGAGGAAGTAGGTGAATGATGGGTTTTGTCCTTTTAAAAAGGACCTCTAGAAGTTAGTTAAGTCATTTAGGAAGCCCACAAAATGACATTCTATTACCGATGAAGCTACAGAACCAAGATGATATCGATTGTCAAGGATTGGCAAATCATTTTGGTATCTTTTCATCATGACGTTTTTAACCGACTTCAAAAAAAGGAGGAGGTTCGCAATTCGTCGGAATCTTTTTTTTTTTATGTATGTTCCCCGATTACTCAAAGACGCCTGGACCGATTTGGAAAATTCTGCTTTTGTTTGAAAGGGTATACTTCCAGGTTGGTCCCATAGTTATCAGGTCAGGATCAGATGATGGGATCTTGGAGAAATAGAGAGAACTCCTCAAATATTATAGGCATACATATAGCGATTTTGGTATTTTCATTAACAATGCAATCATTTGCACTCAGAAAGTATCATCTGGTGAAGTGGAACTGGTGAAGTAGACCACAGATGGCCAATGGAACTCCTTAATGCTAAGTATGTCATGGGTATAAGATATCTTGAATAGTTAAACGACTATGGTGAAGCACATATACATATAAATAAATGGTAGTGATGTAAATGGTACCATCGAACTGATCTGATGATGAAGCCGGCAGGTAGGTAGGTACTGGAACTACGAAATAAAACACTATATACTAGTCGTGTTTGGGCTTATTGCAATCGTCATGAGATGTACTTTGGCTAAATATGATTTTTATGGATATTGGAGGTACCTATCAAAACTAAAAAGAGATAAATAAAAAACTTTTTAACAAAAAAACAAACCGACTTCCAAAAAAAATACTGCAAAGCGAAAAATAACTTTCTTTTCGGAAGTCGGTGTCGAAACACGGAAAACAATAGGTACCAAAGACACCGACTTCGGAAAAGAAAGTTATTTTTCGCTTTGCAGTATTTTTTTTGGAAGTCGGTTTGTTTTTTTTGACAATTATAGAACCAGGGCCGTCTTAACCCATACGGGTGCCTCTGGGCACACCGAGTGATGGGAAAGAGGTCTCCGGAAAGATGAAAAGCGGCCACATTTTGTAGGGCCCTGTAGTCAAATTATTATGCTCCATGTTTTCTGCTTATAACGTTAATGAGACAGTAACGTGCAGGATAATTATCCTGTCTACTTGCTTAATCCTACCAAACAAATACACACTATCTACGTAAATAATGCGGACTATTTTTCACATCCATTCCAGCTTATATTTATTATGTGATATAGTTTTTTTTTATCTCATAAGATTTGGGGGCCTGCAATGAACCGGGGCCCAGGGCACGTGCCCCTTGTGCTCCTATGGTAAAGACGGAACTTTATATAATGTGTCTTGATCTAGGTCCTCTGGTCAATCCCCCGAATGGTTTGTTCAACAAGTATGTACCTACTGGAATCAAGTATATGATTATTTCTGCCACCAAGCAGCTCATTCCTGTTTGATGGATAGATTACAGTCAAGTGCTTCTTACTCATCTGTTATTCTTTTGGGATTAATGTCGTTGCGGGATCCATGATAATTCATAACTTAATCCGACTCACTTCGGAGAAATAGTTTTAGTTTCATTGCGGCGCTTTTCTGGTTGTCGCTACTGTTGATTCTTTCTTTAAGGCTTTCAAGAGTTACAGTGTGGTGGGCTACATATGCATTTTTTATCGTTTAGAAATGTTCATGCATACTGCGTAACCACGGGGAGCGCAGTTAAGTGGGACTCCAATCCACTAAAGCTCCACGTTGTCACAGTATAAATATACAAAATTTATGGAAACTACCTACAAACGCTCAAAACGCACACTCATACAAACATGCGCACCGACGAGACCCCTAAGCAGCGTCCGCGGTGCTGTCAATAATGCGAGCCTCGTAGGGGTCTCTTCGATACGTATGTTTTTTTCGAGCGTTTGTAGGTAGTTTCCGTACTGTTCGTCCATATTTATACTATGACGTTGTCCTGCTGTGCCGCTTATGACGGGAACACGGGCATAGGTTAGGTTAGTGTCGGCTGTCCGTTACCGGACCCTCCTGTGCCTAAGATTTCAACAGGATTGGTGACTGTTGTGTTAAGAGTCCTGTGTTCTATTTCCCAGTAGTAAAATATTACATTTAAGGTTATTTCATGAGGATATTATAAGCAAGCCTATGGGTTCAGTAGTAATGAACTGGCAACCTTTACTATTACATAAGTCGTATAGGTTTTCTACAGTATACCTTTTTGCGACCCCTTTGGGTAATGCAGACATAATGTTACTTAACGTTACACAATGACTAACGACACACAACTTCTTAAAAGTCGGTTATATCGTTACATTGTCCGATAACACAGGAAACACAATAGGGGGAGACTCCATATTGCAATTAACTCGTTTTCAACCGTTTGCGGAGAAATTACCATCCACACGAGTATGTCTAATCTTTGATATCACGCTAAGGGGCTTAGCAGAGTAGTTGGGTTATTAAATTAGAGGTAAATGACACTGATAGAAATAAAACAGGATGGTAGAATATTAAATGAATCTAACATGACATTGCTCGCGAAAGGTATTTATCTAAAATCATTTTTTTATAGTGTGTTTAAGCAGAACTCCGGTTGCAAAAAAAAACAAGCAGACAGTTTAAGATAAGCAAAAATAAATCATTATCATTCATCATCATTTCAGCCGAAAGACGTCCACTGCTGGACATAGGCCTCCCCCAGGCGTCGTAAATACCATGCTTAAAAGTTATTTTGAATATTGGTCACGTATCTGTCTTCTTCTGGCCAAGCAAAGAATTGTGTGTGTAGTTTATCTATTACAAAAGTCTCACCAAGAACCTTAAGTTTGAATGAGTCCTCGTTTTTTGGCTCGTCCTTATGTCAAAATTAAATAATTTAACTGATCAGTGCTGCGAATTCAGTCAATCAATTACAGCTGTTGAGGGAGCAGTGGTGGCCCTGTGGCAACGGCCGCGACTTAAAAGTTGTAGGTCGTGGATTCAAACCCAGGCAGGTACTTAACTTTGTGTAATTTCATCAAAACTGCTCTCAAAACGGTGAAGGAAACATCGTGAGGAAACCCGCATGTCTTAGAACCAAAAAATCGAAAACATGTGACATACACTAACCCGCACTGGGCCCGCGGTTTACGCACTATTCCCTCTCACAGAGAGGACGTCTGCACGCGCAACGGACCAAATAGGAGTCTAAGTGCGGGAAAGGGGATCCATCTATCCTATCCTTACAGCAATTGACGTGCGCTATGGAATATTGATAACACTATCAGATCACAGATAAAATGTCGTTATATTATACAAGTGTATACATCTCTGTCTACTTTTACGAGGAATACAGGCATGATATTAAATAAAAACTAGCTATGTTTACTTAATAATTTAGTTTTTTAAATAAAGCTACATAGTCAGCGATGACTGTATGTCTGTGTGTCCTTGACGCGCCTCTCCTAATCACTTTACAGTCTGTACCTATTGTTGGTGGACGAGTCATAGATTCTTCATGGATTATTATCTGTTGTGGAGTAGACAGAGTAACTATCAATTTAGTCTAGACGTTTTAGAACCGATTTTTTTCAATCAAGCAAAGAAAGGCTTAGGATATCTGGTGTTATCATATTTTGTATTTTTTTTTTGCTTCATCCACCTCTTGGCACAGTGTGGTTGGAAAAACATAAACATTTACGCCTTTTTTTCATGGTTCAGAAACTAGTCAGCTTTGGAGGACTATAGGCACTGCAACAAATGCTGAAGGCATCAAAATAACCTACCCAAATTAATTAGTCAGTTTGGCAGTCAATTCAATCTGAGTTTGTCAGTAAGCTTTGCTTTCATCTGGCTGACTGGCTAGCTTATATTTAAGTTAACCTTAGACCAGGATACATTAGGGTTATGGCGTTCACACTATAAGCTGCCGGTCCAACGTAATGTGAACACCTCCGTCGCGGCTTGCCACAAAGCAGTTGTGAGTTGCTTTCTATGTTGTGTTCTGTCGTATGGACGACGACGACGTTTTCAAACTTCTGTTTACTACAAGAGAAATCAAAACTTCGATATTAATTTCGTCCTCCATGTTTATAAACGTGTCCTCTCTGCGTGCACGCCGGCGAAACTTCTGGCGAGAGCAGGCTTTTCGGCTCGTAGAGTCGAAGCCAAAGCCGAAGTCTGAAAAGCGCTATACAAATTTCAATATTATACCCAACCCGACAAAAATCGTGGCTAAATGTCCGGTAAATGTGTCGAAGCCGTCAGTTTTATCGGGTCGCCCTAATGTGAACAGCGCTATTTAAATACACATGCCAATTTGCTTCCAACAGGTTTGTTGTTCCGGTAAAACTGTCGATCAGAACTAATGTTAATCCGCCCTTAGGGCTATTGAGAAAAAGGTTGGATTAGCTCCAACCTCCAAAACTAATCCTTGCCTCATACAGCATGAGTGAATATCGAGTATCGTTAGTTCTCCACAAAGAGAAGCCTACTTCTCTGCAGTGAAATAAAACCTAGCCAGGCAGTGTTACACATGCCACAAAACTTTTATGTAACCAAAGTTCAAGAACAGTTCTAGGTCAGACCCTCACACATAGACACGTTTTTTTCAACAACTTTGAACCACAGACAAGTAATAGAGACTATAACCCACAAACCAACAATGTAAGTGCCAGTTCACACGAGCTTTCCCACGCGTCAATGTCTAGGGCGCCCGTGTGAAACCCCTTAACAATGATGTAATATCATGTCATGAGCGCGAAAGGAAAAATACTTTTACTTTGACTTTTATTGGTGATGGTATGAGAGATTATGTCATAGAAGAAAAAAGAAGGAAATCTAAGAAAATTGGGTTTTTACCACTTTTTCCAGGGTAATCCGTGATCAAGATGTGATTCATCATCAGCCTGTTAATGTTCCAACTGCTGGAACACATGCCTCCTCTCTGTAAGAGGGAATTGGCCGTAATCCACCACGCGGGCCAAGTGCGGGTTGGTGGATGTCACATGTCTTCGAATTTTTGGTTCTAGGACATGAGGTTTCCTCACGATGTTTTCCTTCACCGTTTTGAGAGCAGTGGTGATGAAATAATTTACACAAAGTAGCCTTAGTAGTAGTAGCCTGCCTGGGTTTGAACCCACGACCTACAAATTTTAAGTCGCGGCCGTTACCACTAGGCCGCCGCTCGCAATAAGTCTCTATAGATCTACTGAATAAAAAGTACGCGGCGGTGTGTGTGGCTTCAAATGCATAAGTTTAGAGAAAATTCAGCCTGATACATATTCCGACATGTAATTTTCGATCTTCTAAACACCCTACCATGAACCATGAACTTTAACTATGACTGTTTTCTACTGAATACATATTAATTTGCGATCTTCTTAATAATAGTCACCACAGTCACCTTCTTTATAACGGGGGGTTATAAAGAAGGTGACAGGAAAATTTACCCGAGGGAAGAGTGTATTTTTGTATCTGCCTGTGGCATCATAGCTCCTAAACGGATGAACGATTTGGATTTAGTTTTTTGTTGTTTAAAAGGTGGTTTGATGAAAATCGGTTTAGCCGTTCTAAAGTTATGGGCGTTTTACTGTTTGAATCGGGATGTTTTCGCAAGATATCGCGTCATAATTACGTGTTCAATAGATTGTCGATCGAAGCGTGTCTACTAAATAAATTATGTAGCATGAAATAAAAATGTGTGTGGGGTTTTTAAATATTTTTTTTTTTACTTTTTAGTCATATGACATTTTATACAATCCATCCGTCGTATCTGGTTCATTTTTACCCTCGCATTCCAAAGTCATATTTAACGTATTTAACTTAAACAAATTACTCAATCAGCGTTATCAAAATGATAACTTTCCCAAAATCACACAATAAAAATCCAGGAAACAACAAATTTGAATACCGACACGGGAATCGAACTCTGAACCCACCCTACCCTCTATTAATTATAACAATCGTTTGCACTCACGCGAATCTACGGTGTATGAGCACTGACCATCGGAATTTAAGGGTACCCTTCAACTTTATATGGTAAATGGTGTAATTTGAATAAGGGTGGAAATTACCAATTAACTCCTAAATAGGTGGGAATTTGTTACTATTTGTATTTCTAAATGTAATTTAAGGGGTGAGTTTTGGGTGAGATTATTATATAATTTCCCCGGGGACAGCCAAAATCTAGGTTTTCGATTTTAGCTGTCCCCGGGGACACCAATAAATTATAAAAATACTTTTTTTTTTATATATTTGATATGTTCGTTTTTTTTATTTATGATTTACCAATTAATACACTATTATCAAAAAAAAAAAAAACAATACTTACGTCAACATTAATAATATACCCTTGAAACGATCTATATATTTAGTTCCGTTTCTAAATTGAGAATTGAAGGACGTTGAAAGTTAAGAACTTGCCAAATTCTACTTTTGATGCTTAAGTTGCCCAAGTTCTAATATTAAAGTAGAAAGTTTGAAAAACCTTAACTTCGTATTTTCAACTCAGAAACCGGGTGTTAAACTACATAGTATCCTCAACCTTAACCTGTCAACTAAAAAATATCAACTAACAAAAAAAAACCGACTTTCAAACGAGAAACCCTAGTACAAGCCAAAGGGTAAACCAATTACAAGCATTTTTTCACTAGGCTGCGTACGCGCAGGGGTTCGACGCAAATCTACCGGAAAATTACTATTGTTTACAAAATAACTCATTTCTACTAGGTTTTACATTTTATTTTATTTTTAAATGTTTTCATCGATTCGCTCCAGTGATAATAGGCGACTTGCGAAAAATATAATTTGTTTAGTTTGGAATTATTGTATCGGGTAAGATATGGTTTAGGTTACCTAAGAATTAGGTAACGTCTTAGAGAAAATAGAGCAGTTTTTTTCAGTTTGGTAAAGTTTTCATAAATTTGTGAATCCGTTTAATATCGACAACCCTCCGTGTCACAGACGAGCTTAAAGGCTCCCACAGTTAGGCGCGAGCGACAATGCGACAATAAGTTTTCATAGACATTGTTTACGGAGTACGCCTTAAATCATCTGTCGCTGGAACTTTGAATTGACAAGCACACAGTCAGGCCCCCAATATTCAGAATGCAAGTCTAGCTAAATATTATCGTGTTGTCCAGTAAAGATAGTTCAACTCATCTTTGCGCGCGGCGCTATGTGTGGGTAAGCATGTGTGGGTGGTTGTTTGCTCGGACGACGACTGCCGCGTCACTGCCACACAAATGAATCTGTACCAATATTATAAAGAGGAAAGATTTTTTTGTTTGTTTGTTTGTACCGAATAGGCTCCAAAACTACTGGAGCGATTTCAAAAATTCTTTCACCGTTGGGAAGCTGCTCTATCCCCGGGTGACATAGGCTACTTTTTATCAATGTATTCCCACGGGAACGGGAACTACGCGGGTGAAAACGCGAGGCGTCCTCTAGTAATGTATATAAGTACAAGCGCACACACACAAGGCGTCGCGCGCACAGATGAGTTGAACTTTCTCTAACTTGGTTGAGATGGTCAGATAGCCAGCATTATCCAGTACAGCTGGAAGCCAACCCCACCGGTAGAAAGTGACACTAACCAGGCTCTAATAACGAAAACTTAACAGCACTTGTTACGTATAATCCGACAGAAAACTGAACCAGAACTTATCAGAATATTGTTGAAACAGTCCATCAGTCTACAAAAAAAAACAAGTTTTCCTTTGTTTAAAAATATAACAAAAGAGTTTCGAGAAATCATTTTCGGATTAGCGATGTTATCGCTACATGTCCTTGGGTTTTCTGTCGGTGTATTTACATACATAGTATTTATGTATAGGTGTTGTGTTATATATAGAAATATATGTCTGCTGAGCCTGTTAGTTACTGGGTTGTGTATATGATTTGGGGCGAGACAAGGTGGCTAAAAATAATTATGTTTTGCGAAAATTTATTTAGTGAATCGACCGTTAACTTTTCATCACAATATATAAGCAAATTACACTTAATATTGGTAGCATTTACCTACCATTCACCTCGATAAATACTATTTTAAGACATAATAAATGTACTTTAAAAAACAAACCTTACCTTTGAGTTTGAGCCGGCCAAAGTGATTTTAATCAATAGCAACTTTTCTATTCCTTTCCTTGCGTTACTTATGAGAAGAGAATTTTGCCCTGCAGTGGGATAACAGACTGGTATAATAGTATTTGATACCTAACTAGCAGCATGTCCAAGAACCAGTCATTCGAAGACATTGTGACATCCACCAACCCGCACTGGGCCCACGTGGTGGATTAAGGTCCATTCCCTCTCTCACAGAGAGGTGGCCTGTGTCCCAGCAATGGCCAAATTAAAAGGCTGATGATGATAAAGATGATGATATCTACCTATAGCCCAATCATGAAAATTGTATCTGTAGTATTTCTGCGACGCTTAACTAAGCTAAAAAGTCCATGTAGAGGTCTAGTTTTTTTTAACAGTCCGTACACATCCTAAAAGATTGTCGCCCTACTCATAATTAAACATACCTTTGTCTAGTTAGTGTTCCAACTATTTGTCGGTTCAATGTCGCAGTTTTTTTGTACATACGTCATTCATATATTCGACGCCATTTGTAACCGCCATGTTGGATTTCACGAGTTTTATGAGTCATTTTATTTTCGGTTGATCATGTTTGATGATTATGTTTCACAATACATGGCAAGTCTGGCCAAAAATGGTCAAATTTTGCAGGCAGAACAGAATTATTTATTTAACAATGAGTCAACTCATGGCCTCGATCTTTCTTTTCCATGGATTTTAGTAACATTTCATCACGTGTATTGCAAGTGTTTTAACCAATACATAACATAAAATTTGTACTAAAATCTGCTAAAATTAACAGTAACCTACGTATGATTTAAGGTTCCTCTAGTCGACCATTCTTCCAAACAAACATAGTCTAGCGATTACTCCACTGTTTGACGATGTACGGTCAAAATAAAAAAAAAATATCAATTTGTCTCATCATATATACTAGCCCTGTGTGGAAACAAAAATATTTGAAAGTTATGAGCGTCGAAAGTTCCATATTTCAAAACTAATTTTAACATTTTTAACGCATTTTTGGGCTGAAATAAATACCATAAGAAAAATGCAAAACAGCCTCCATACAGGGATAGATTAGTAATTCAACAATGCAAATAATTTTATTTTGAAAATATATTTTAGTATTTTTTTCATGATATCCATAAAGCCTTTGGGGGCTTTGCAAAAGTGCTAATTCGAACGCAAACTAGCTTCTTGTTCTTACTGCTCATCACAGCTTCTATCTCTTACGCACGTGTTGTCGGATGAGATAGCATGCATTTTAACCCCGCGCACAAAATAGTTCGTGCCGTCGACTAGGGCAACCTTAAGTTAATCATGTAAAGCTAAACTCATTGTTCATATCCACGATGATAACAGTCGAGCGCTTAGTTTCAACTGATCCTTCACATTTTATAAGTTTCGAATTGAACCATCCACTGACTGAGTAAAATCTATTTAATGACTTTTAAGCAGCAAGGTGAAAACGAATCTTTATTCAAATAATTATTTCTTTGTCTTTTTCTGGCCAATCAACCCAAACAGTGGGAACCTCACAAACCCGATCACGTTAACACGATTACAACTACTACAAAACAACGTGAAGAACGAAACATATAATCAAATATTCGTCACTACTGGATTTGTTAAAAAACAAAGTTTATAATGAGGCTCTTATAAACGTGGGAACTTGTCGACACCTCTGTTGGGCTTAACTAGACAATAATAATGTGTTATTTTATGAAAAACAACGGAGAAGTTAAGGTTTTTGAGGATACTTTGAGGGTTTGGATGGTGATATTCATCAAATTAACACTTACACGATAACATTAGTCTGGCACACAAGACTGTTTCCCTGTACCTACACAAAAAAAAAACTTTAAAACTCAAAAATTAATCGACGTGAAATAAAGCAAATTTTTTGTAAAAATTATCTTTTTCTCTTTTCAGTTTACTTAATTTTTCAAATTGAAATTTGACAAGTTTTGAGGTACATATACACTTTCAAACAATAATTAAAACCCCCCTTTCTATTTTTTTGTCGGTTAATAATTGAAATAGGCGAACAAGTTTTGTAATTTTAAAAAGCAGACTTTAGTTATTAGAAAATAAACTTTAATAAAATAATACAAAAGTAATAAACTGTTTTGTTGCTAGTAAGACAAAGTTCGCAAGTCGCAATAATTTCGCAACCAGCAACCAAACCTTTGTTAACTGTATTTCTTTATTTTATTTATCAATTAAAACAAAAATATGCACAAAACGTACGTCAACGAAGTAATTTAATGAAATTACAGGAAAAAAGACTAGATGTTTTTATATTTAACAAATATACTAGTTCTAAATACGCAAATTTGCCTCGTGTGGTGGCAGGTGGCTTACAATTTGTTGTGCATTGACCTCGCTCGCTAGACCCATCGTAGATATCTACATCAATTAATCTTGGACAGTTAATCTCCTCCTGTAATTCATGAAGGTGATACTCGAGTAGACAGGACTGTATTCATTGCCTCATTGCACTTACCTACGCCAACATTAATGCACTTATTTATGCACTATCTTGTTTGACCAAGTATTTTGATAACTTGAACAAGGAAACCTAAATTCGGTACTTTTGACGTCTTCACGAAATTATATTCCAAGGTTATAGCTTATCTATGCAAATTCGGGGTCAATACAATACAATTTCAATTCAATGTCATGATCTAGATCATAATTATGAAAACCCATGGAAACAGAATTGACAGGAGACACTAGAACCAAAACAGAAATGTCATTTCTTACTATTCTTTTTGGTACGACTCTATTAGAGATGGTCTAGAATCTATATAATCTCTGGCAGGACCATAAGAGACGAAACTTTTGATTGAAAATTCGTGATAGTTATAAAAGGCAACGATGCACTGGTCGCCTCAAAGCTCCAGAGCCTTGAACATCGACGCCGAGTGGCCAGTATGTCGGTTTTTTATCGGTTACATTTCGGAAAGTGTGCTATGGAACTGCACAATTTGTTTCCGCCTAGCCCTTTCCATCATCGGGCAACAAGACGTACGGCAATGCGCTACCGGCACATGGTGGACATCCCACCCATACGTACAAAGCGTTTTGCGAATACTTTCATTGTGCGCACTCACACACTCACACAATAGATTACTAGAAGCACGCTTGTCTAGAAGTAACCTATTCTCTCTTGACTTAAAGACCTCTAGGTTGTAGCTATCAGGAAACAAAGAGTCCGGCAGGGAATACCACTCTTTAGCTGTGCGCATAATATAAAACTTGGCTGATAATAATGTTAAGCATCAATCTTGTAAGCCTAGTAAGCTATGGCATATAGACATTTCATATTTAAACAGATTCATGAGATATGTTACAGCATATTGTATTTGTAACAGCGGGAATCAAAAGGTAACACCAGTGACCGGTATGAGACTTATCTCATTCTATTCTTTGGTAGAAAAGTAAAGACATGCAAGAGGCGACAATACGACAATGATGCGATGATCATTTCCTGAAGAAATTGCTGTGCATCGTCAAGTTCTACGACTGCAGGAGCCTTAAAAACTGCTTAAGTACCAAGATTGTTTCTTGGTTGGCATTTTTTGAGGCCCTACAAATTTGTCTCTAACGATGGCAAATATTGCAACTGGACCAGACTGCGGATGGGAGGAGAGTATTTGCTGAAATACCTCCTGAACCAAAAGAAAATCTGATTATGGCTGAATAGCCGATGGCAGATATGAAATGTGTGAAAAAAAAAGATCAGAGCTCTAAATTGCGTGTTAGACATTTACATGATATTCTTTCAACAACATTAAAATAACCTAAAACCTGTTTCCCTCCTTTAAAATCAACACATCCTCGCTAGATTGACGTCATCTAATGATTCATTAGGTAAAATATAAGCAAATAAATAACTTTGTACATGAGATAAGTATCGTCGGATACGTGTGAATAAATTGTGGGAAGTTGTGCTGCACATGAGGTGGAGAGATCAGTCTGAAGATATGGGTGATTGGGTTATTAGTTTTAAAATTGAATTGTAGGTATTTTTGGGTGAGTCCCTTCTTGCAGTGATTTTGCAATTCTGAAAGTATATGTTAATACGTAAATTTTAAGTTTAATATACCTTAATAAGATATCGATACCACAACGCGGTTAAATTGGGTCAAAAGGATTATATTTGGGGAAGCGTAAATGTATTTATTTCTTTTGCATGACTACTATACACATTAATCACTTAAGTAATTAAGACTGACAACTGCAAACGATTGACGGAAATGAAATCATAATGAGTTATCGTAAAAACAAGTTCCTATCTACACTACTTAATTTAATTCACTTAAACAATTTGTGTTTCACGACATGTGTTGCAAAACACTTTGGGTGTCCATTTTCAGTTATAGAACAATTGCTTCATCATCATAATTTCAGCCATTTCTATAATAACATAGCAACTGTGTACCAAATTGATATTTGGAGATATAAAATTTTCCAGACAAGCAAAACGTGACAATGCATCAGTCATTTTTTTGAGTAATTATTACATATTAAACTTAAAAATGGTTATCGAACAGTACTCACTTGTTTGTAATAAAAATATTCTATATCTTTTTTTTAACATTTTTTTTTCGTATTCTTCTCAGCAAACCCTTTCATTTGATGACAATATCATGGCAGTACACAAAAAATACTATTAGGATTTAGGATGACGTCACTTAGCTAAACATGCATTGTCATCCAATCTAAACGAGTATGCAAAATTTAATCTTAATCGGTGGAGGTTAACTGCTTTCAAATTCAATTGCAAGATTTGATCCGAACACACTTACATACATACATTGCAAGTTAAATAAAAGCTAATAAAAATCGCAACCCGGAAATAGAACACAAGACCCATTCAGCAGAAGCGCTTGCGACCACTAGACCAAAGAGCAAAAGAATTTGTTACAAAGTTTTCAGGAACATCAGAACACGGCTATCTTCAGAAATATCTCCCACAAAATAAACCCATGTGTATCACACAGTATTGTATTGTCAAATTGTTTCCCATAGCCTTGCGCGCGCGCTTCGCCTTTTTGTGAACGAGCGATGGACGATGGACGCTACCTTCATGTCGCTTCAAGTTTAAACGCGTTGGGGATCGGCAGTTGTGTTGTATTTATTAAGTTATTAAGCTGTTGTGTGTGGGAGATAGAGAACTTAATTTTACTCAAATATATCATAGGTCGATTCTAGCTTATTGTTGCAATTTTCGGGAACGTCTCTGCCTGAAATACTTTGGTGTTTATATAAGCCAGTATTTCAGATTTTATGAAAATTACTTTGAAGACAGCTGCCCTGCGACATTGATGGAAGAAAGTTTTGCCGCGTCACACTTATCAGCTGGCGCCTTCAAAGTCATCTGCTGAAATACTGCCTAGGTACTAAAGAAAAATTGATGAAAAACTAAGTGAAAATTTTCATAGGACAATCGCAAAATAATAACATTTTCATTCATTTATTATCACCAATTATAACATCTTTACAGTTTGATCCAATATACAAGTCACAAACACACAAAATTACAAAATACTTAAACAACCTAGCAACTAAATTACACACAATAAAATTATAATAAGTATTCATATTATATTAATAAATTATATTAAATTAACCATGCTAAAATCTATAGCGCCAGGTCTCTTTCAAATTTAAGAAACAGTAGTAATAATTACTCTGCCATATATATCTTTCTTGGAATCCCTTTACCCGATCCTTCTGTAACAGACAAAGAGACTTCTCGTGAGTCAGTTTTTTCACACGAAACCAAAATGTGAGGTACTTTAATTCAATATGTAAAACCAAAACCCCCGTTTTTTTTGGGTACCAAACCCGTGTTTATACCTAAATTAAGAAACTGGTTTATTTTAGGCATGAAGTATTTATGCATATTACAGTCACCAAAACGGAGCCCGTTTATTAGATTCTAAATGGGCATACAGTTGTTATCATCATCATCTTCCTGCACTTGTCCCATGTCACTTGGGGTCGGCGCAACACGTTTTCTTCTTCCATACCGTCCTGTTCCCCGTCACGCTATCACTGACTCCCTTTTCTTCCATATCAATCCTCACACAGTACATCCATCTTTTCTTTAGCCGTCCCCTCCCTCTCCATCCATCCACATTTATATTCATAACTCTTTTAGTAACATGCGCTTCATCCCTCCTCATCACATGACCATACCAGGACAAACGGTTTCCTTTCAACTTTTCTGTCACTGGCGCCACTTTCAAACTTCCTCTAATATACTCATTTCTCACTTTATCCATTCTCGCACGTCCATCTCAACATTCTCATCTCTGCTAAATGCAATCTCTTTTCATCCATCTTCTTTTTCACAGCCCAACATTCTGATCCATACAGTAAGACAGGTCTAATCACGGACTTGTAAATTTTGACCTTAAACTTGATGATGGGTATACAGATATACAAAATTGAAAGAAAAGATTGGCGTATTTGATGGAAAACATAACTTAACATCACGCCTGTAATGCCCAATGGTGCAAGCAGAGGAGTAAGTTAATATACCCACATTTCACCAGTTACCAGAGAAATACTAAATGAAAAGATCCTATAAAATAAATAAATTAAATTATTGATAAAAAAATCTTTTATGCAAAATTTCTCGTCTATGCAAAATTTCATCTTAATCGGTGGAGGATAACTGCTTTAAAATTGAGTTGCAAGATTTGACCCGAACACACTTACATAAATACATTGCAAGTTAAATAAAAGCTTATAAAAATCCCGACCCGGCAATCGAACCCACAACCCGTTCAACAAAAGCGCTTGCGGCCACTGAACCAACGAGGTAATATTGTCAATTACAATAAATCATAATTTTAATTTCGAACTCTAAATTTTAGTTTAACCAAATTTTAGTCCACAGCAGCCCAAGAATGCGGACGCTAAAACAGCAAGCATTCCTAACTAGAAGAATCCAACATTTGAATATTAAAATGTTTCACAAACGCGGTGAAAATATTAGTTTAACAACAAAAGGTATCCTGTAGGAGCGCCCGCAATGAGAAACGTTCTGCCGCCATGTTGGTTATACGAAGAGTTTTGTGATGGATGTGGCAAGTGGCAACTGAAGAACTTTGTTGACATATGCCTAGACCTTTCCCAGATACTCTGGATCCAGAAATTTACACCAGCCTACCTGACTTTCATAGCCGAGCTTCTGACGAATTTAATAAACATGAATCCTAATTCACCAGAATCAAAATGGTGACTCAAAAACATTAATGTTTCGAAATGTGGCAGACTTGAAATAAGACTTATATTAATTAAAAATGTAATTGATTATATTGAAGAGTATTCCTACCTTTTCCAACCAACAGCATTTGGCAGCTCTAGCCACATTGTTGTATATTATCTTTTTTGTTTTATCTGAAAACAAAAGATAACGCTAATTTCTTCTTGAGCAAACAATTTTTCAACAAGTTGCAAATTTCACTAATTAAACTTTTGTTTTTGTTTAAAACGGTTAAATACCAATAACGTTACTGTCAGAGTTATTATTGTTGTAAAATGGTGACAGTGACAGATCTTGTGCTGATCGCGTTAAGTTTATTTGATGAAATTCTTCAGCTTCATTAATGAAATCCGCGCAAACATTGAGTACCTACAACGTTTCTGAAAAACTTGCCTACCTAAAACATTATACCGCATCCAGCCGCTCTCATTTCCCACATGGGGCCCAACACGAAACAATAGCGAACGCGGGCACGAACCCGTCGTTTTAAATAATACATAGATACACATTTTATTTGCAAAACGGAAGCAACGTGATTTATCTGTGTGTGCACTTAATCGCCGGTTTTGTGTGAGCATTTTGTATTAAAAAGTACTTTAAATCTAACAAAACATAACTTACTGTGTAACTGTCCAACTGGGGGCAAATGCCTCTTATCATACGAAAAAGCAAGATGCACGATTTTCGTCAAGATGTATTTTTTCCTAATGGCAATTTGGCGATTTCAGACTTACCTATACTTCATAAAAGATAGCTTGATCTCTGCGACAGCTGTCAGTATCAATATAGTAACAATAGCGCTTGACAGGCTAACAATAAAATATACGTCAGTTTGACATATGTCGCAGAGATCAAGGTATAATTTATGAAGTATAGTCCAGACTTCCGCACGTTTTTTTTCTTGCACCAATATTGAAAGTATAACCTATATTAATAGGAAAATAGCGTTCAGAAAACATGGGTATTTTCCAATTTAAGTAAGACTAAGATCTGAAAACTATGCAGCTTATTATTTTTGTTGACATTCACATTTGAGCTTCTTCCAATTCCAGAATCCAAGTGTTAACAAAATCTTCTTTTATTCCAGGTACAAAGATGATAAAACGGCAGAAAATCCGCAAGAAAATCCGGTGAGACCGTCCCTGGTCGAAGTAACAATGTGACAATAGTAACAAACATATAAAACATACTAAAAATACTCCTAAATAATTCTCCTAACTCTCCTAATTTAGATTTTAGTTTCAAAAGTTAGTGCCAATAATAGTGAAAAAAAAGCCACAGAGTTATAGAAGAATAGAAGTGACATCGAACTTTTGATGCAACGATTAAAACAGTGCCACATTTCAAACTGACAGTTTTGAACATTCTAAACTCAAATAACACAAAATATCCATTATTATAGAACATTGAACAAAATTGAGACTCAGTGAGTTTACAAAGTGAACAACAATTCAAAAATAAAACATAAATAGTGACCATAAAGACTTACCTAAGTGCTTTTAAAAAGTGAGGAACAAAAAAGTGACGTTTAAAAAGTTTGGACTAAAAAAGTGATGTGCTAAGAATGGATCTCCACGCTCCTCAGTTGGTAGTCCATTCCTATGAGCCACATGCCCCTCTCCTGGAGGTAGAGGGTCTGGATCCTCACAGTCCTCAGCAAAAGGTGCTGATCCATGCTCCAACGTTACAAAGTCAAGAGTTGATGAGCAGTGATCACCGGAACGGAGGTGAACAGAGTTACGGTAATGATTACAACTTATTTAAATTATTTTCTTAAGTTATTTTGGTCGAGATCTTGCTGATCTGATTTAAGTTTTACAACCTAGTATATTATTTTAAATGTTTTCTTGAAAATAAGTATAGTTTAGGTACCACCGCCACTAATTAAAAATAAACAATACAGCATCATTGTAAACGGAGTAGTGATTTATTGTCTGGACCTTTGTCCATCAGTGGACTGCTGTGATTGCTTGATTGATCGAAACTACTTGCATGCTATTGAAAACATTTTCACTAATGATAGGTACTGAAAGAAGTAAACTGCACTCTTGACTTGACATGCGTACTGCAATGCGCATAAAAAGTCATGCAATTTGTTATTGAGTATTATAATAGGGATGTTTCCTGGGTATAAAAATGATAATTCAATTTAGTCCGTCAGTGAGATTATCAAATAATATTGGACACGTATTTTTTGCTTTACCAAATCAATAAAAATTTACAATGTTAAAGCGCGTCTAAGTTCAGGAGTGGTGACTTGTGACGTCACTGAGGCAGTATAAAGTGTACTAGCGGCGTAACGTTACACGATATTTCAACGCACTATATCGTCGTCACTTTATGTTTACGTGTCAAATATTTTGTATTAATCTACATGACGGACAAAAACTAATTTTCATTAAACTACCCTATTCCTTCTCCCGTCCTGGGTTCGATTACCGGGTAGGGCGAAGAGTTATTGGGTTTTTCCTTCTGGTATTTCTCAACAGTGCTTAGCTTCTGGACTTTAGCCTGGTTGATGGCAAAAGACTCGCTCCCTATTATATGGGATTTAAAATAACTGCTAATTACCAGTGGTGA
Source organism: Orthosia cruda (assembly GCA_964057195.1). Taxonomy (NCBI): domain Eukaryota; kingdom Metazoa; phylum Arthropoda; class Insecta; order Lepidoptera; family Noctuidae; genus Orthosia; species Orthosia cruda. The sequence goes on from OZ059854.1 coordinate 3,483,638, forward strand.
CATATGGCTCTGAGACGTGGTCGCTCACAATGGGCTTCATCAGAAAGCTTACAGTCACCCAAAGGGAAATGGAGAGGGCTATGCTCGAATTGCCTTGCGTGATCGAATCAGAAATGTAGATATCCGCAAGAGAACCAGGGTTACCGACACAGCCCGAAGAATTTCAAAACTTAAGTGGCAGTGGGCAGAAGGCATTGCTCGCAGAACGGATGGCCGATGGGGCAGAAAGGTTCTGGAGAGACGCACGGGGCCGGTCAATGTGGCTACGCTTGGGGGAGGCCTATGTCGAGCAGTGGTCTTCTGTCGGCTGATATAATGATGATGATGAAACATAACTGTTGAAATGAGGGTTATGTACGACATAATAAGTCCACTTCTGCCTAAGAAGGGTTATCCAGAGGTGGGCCAAACATAACATAACGCCTTGTTATATTAGTTTCATTTGTATTAAAGCCTCGATACATGATTATTGAGAGCAGATGTGTCTGATCTGACGTAGAGTACGACTTTACAGATGAGCAGTACCACGCGCACAGCAGCAACCAGAGTGGAGACGGTGAGTCACATCATTTACATTCATATAATTTCATAAGAATTATCGAGGAGGTCTGTTTCAAAGCGCAAAAGATACGTTTCTGGAAAGAATTGGCGAAAATAAACTAAAGAATAATCAGTTGGTTAATTCATACATTTCATACCGATTTCAGCTATGTTGGGCAAAGGGTTCACTTTAATTGTTTTTGTTAGAACGGTTGCACTTATTTATTTAACCTCTCATTCTAAGGTATTTCTTTGTGACAAAAATAAATAAAAATGCAGGCAATAATTTATTTTTTCTTAATGGACTTGGATTGAATGATAATTATGGCTATCATATTATTAATTTCCCATACATAATTATTATGTACTGCAAAAACACAACCAAGGAAGTTTGTGTGTTTTGGATAAAAATATCTGTCTAATACTACTTTTATTCAAGTCCTGTCTATCCATACATAGTTCTACACTACCCACGTTTATTTGCATTTCGCCAGCTCAGCTCGTAACAAATTATTGTAAAGAACTAATTCCATTAAATTTAATTTCTCAGCCTCGCTTCTCGATTCAGTCTAACTTTTTGCGACTAATATTCTAGACTAGACTAGAATAAAAAAAGAATAGACCTGTCACCTGTCACGTTGTAATAGAGAGTTTTCAGACTGTGTGTCGATTCGTTTGGCTGTGGTTTTCACTGGGTTAATGGCCCGGTACCTAATTCAGTAACCTTTTAAATTTTATTATTGATAAGTTCGCGTTTGACTATCATCTCACCATGGTGAGCGATGATATGATCGACGTGGAGCACACTTGTCTAGTCGATACCAAAGTAACCTATTTTAGTAACTACCTTGGAACGCTTGGCTACGTTGGAAAGCCACCCACTAGGTGGGCCGATGACCTGGTTAAGGTTGCGGGAAGGCGCTGGATGCGAGACGCACGGGGTCTTTCAATGTGGCGACGCCTGGGGGAGGCCTATGTCCAGCAGTGGACGTTTTTGGGCTGAAATGATGATGATGTTGAAGCTATCTTAGGCAATTTTGTTGTGTGTGTGTTTATATTTTTACAGGTTAGTAAATTGTAGTTATAACATTTATCTTTGTCAAGTTCATCTATAAAAAATTATATTACAGACGTAGACCAAAATAAAAATAATAAAATACACTCTGCTACAGACGTATCATTTTGAATCTATTTTAATAATTCATAACTTTGTAAGCACTTTCAGAATTTACACTTTTACTAAAACTATTTTTATCAAAATATACATTCTGCATTCGTGATTTCTGCTGAAAACTTTCTTAAAATAAATAATAATAAAACTGTGAAATACTTATAATCTTTAATCCGTAACTTGTCTACAAAATAATAAGTAGGAGAAAAACTAAAATGCTTCTTGCCATTAAAAATATAGTTTTAACAGAATAAAATAAATTGATTATCACGCCGATTAAATAAAAACATGAAGATCAAGCTACCGGTTACCGTTTTCGAGAGTCAATAAGTTAGTTATTTTTATCGCCGTCGAATTTTTTGATTGGTTATTATTATTATTATGGCCAGCCAATCATAACAGCTAACATATTTATATATTTCATAAACCAGCTGATATCCAAGCTGATTTATGAGATTACGATTATTACTCGTACTACAAATTGAGTTATTGGACGATTCGCACGAATTTTGTGGAATAAAATTGAGAAAAAATATCGATAGGTGCTTCATGTGGCATACCTCAGGTACCATTCAATCAGTTTATGTGGGTGCCCAATATGGAATACGTCTCCAAATCATATAGTAGTTATTTTAATAAAGACATTTTTGATTAATATGTGTCTCATTTCATATCAATAACAATCCTTCTGTGAACTTGAGTGTACTTTATCTTAACAGTATTGCATAAAACATAATGTGTGTGCCAATTGCCTACTACTTAATTTTGGAGTAGTCGATTAGCACATCAATTAATTAGCTTAGTGCGTATTGACACAGAAAAAATTATTAAAAAGGGTCGATTCGCACATTTCGGGCGAGTTAAATTCGTGCGAATCGTCCAATAACCCAACAAATCACATATCAGCTGTCATAAGTTTTATCAAAGTTGATTTACATATCAGCTAAAATCTGGATCACCTATTTGTAAATGGTTACCTCCCTACGTTATTTCAATTATCTCGACCATGACTGAGTATTTTTTATACACCACTGGTGAGCCCCCATAGCTTTCTACACGTCTCTCTCTAATCACGTCTTGCGTTCTGCAGCTAAAATTAGAAATGGTACCTAATTGTCCTTGTTGTTAATTATTTTGTTTTAATTATGCATTTTACTCCACATAAATCCGAAGCCACTCGAATCTCGGTTCCTACCTTAACTTTTGAACTACCAAGAAGTCAGTCAGAACTTAATCTAGTTCAAAAATATGATACATTTTCAAAGAGAAACAGAAACTTTTATCGAACTGTCTCCAATCCGGCAGATAGTGGAAAAAGTGTGGAGGATCGACTTGTTTTTTCAATGGCACTCACACAGAGATAATGTTGTTCACACGATTTTGTTTTGTTTGTGTGTGTGAGTATAAATATCAAGTGAGGTGCGGGTCCAGTGTTTGCTATAAGCGGAGCGAGTTCATGAGCGTAGCGGTTTATTTCAGTGGTGTATTTTACGTATGTTTTTATATTGGCGTGCCTACTCAATCTTTGGTAGATAGGCACTATTTTAATCAATTAATAACCTCTTTAAATCATATTTACCTAAATGGATTACCCGATTTTGCGATAGGCAATTAGAAAAATCTTGACATTCTAAAATGCTTTTAATGAGGTAATTGAAATAGATGATTTGACTTTGAAATGGTCAAAAATAGCAAAACAAACTGAAAAGCGTGGGCTAGGGTTCGATTTCTGGGCGTTGTAGTAATTTCCATAACGTAATTCTCAGTTGGAACCACACTTAAGACACTGTTTCATTTTGTTGAGTCTAGTGTCACTAACCGTAAACAATCATGAATACAACACTTCGAATCAGACAGACTTCACAAGCTTCTGCCAGTGGCTTCAGCCGCGTAAAAGTTGAAAAATATCCCACGAGAAAATCGTTCCGTATGCCAAATTTCATCCAAATCTGTTAATTAAAACGTGAAAGGTAACTAAAACAGACAGATATAGTTACTTTCGAATTACTGATATTAGTCTGGATAACTAGCTAAATTCAAAAGCCGTGGTCACCGAAGTATGGCTTTTGATTAGTTTTCGTCTTATCAGGCCAATACCTGTAACTTAATACAGACAACACTTGGCTTTTGAGTAAAGTCAAAGTCAAATATATTTATTTCAACTGGGCCATTAAGTGGCACTTTTAAACGTTAAAATTTACAAGTAATAAAAATTGATTCTACCGTGCATTCGGTAAAGTAGCTTGTTATGGCGAAGAATGCACAAGAAACTCGATAAATTATCTCTGATTTACACTGTATAGTTCTCGCAAAACTTCTTGTTAGTTCTGAAGTTGGCTACAATGGATGCGTAATAGTAAATCTCATACAAAAACCGCACTGCGCCGAGCCTTGCGCATCGGAAAGCCATCTTCAGGGCGGCCATGAAGTTTGGCGAGAACTATACCTTATCACACTTCCACCCCGCTGTCACTGGACCCCCACCCCACGTACACGCGGGTCGACTGTCCCAACTAATTTCACACTGATTTAGTCAAGTGTACTCGTACAAAAAACCTCCCATTCACTGCGCCGATGTGATCGGAAGACGTGGCCCGACAGTGAAATTTCGATGAATGGGAATCGGGCATCGTGGTATTTTGGAGAATGGTTTTGGTTAAAGGGGTAAGCAGAGGGCTTAAATTGCTCTAGATTGACTGAGAAATGTAGAGGCAAAGTCTTCAAATGAGAATGACAAACAGAAAGGCAGTCAGGAAAGATGTGCACCATCAACGTCATCGCAAAAATTATATCCTGAAAGAAGACTATGTCATCAGGTCTTAGACTCAAGCTTGCTCTTCGAGAGTTCATGATACCCAGTGCGGCTAAACAGCTCTTTTGTACTTGCGTGCTAACATAGAACTTGCATTTTAGTATAATCCCCTGAGCAGTTTTGAAGCGGGTGGAAATCAGTTGAAGTTTGAGCTATTAATTTCGCTAGGAAACCAGGCAGTAACAATTGTAGTTCATCAAGACTGTCCTGGTCGGTATAAGATGAAGCCATTATCTTGAATTTCTGAAAGTGTGTCCTGTGCTTTTGTATCTTTATCAGTTTTGACTCTGCGTCACCAACTCAATCTCAAACTGCAAAGGCCATAGCTTACCTGGCCTTACCAAAATCATGTCCCAAAATTCATCAGATATTTTGTTTCAAAGGTATCTCATCAGAATCCTTCTCAATTACCAATGAACTCCAAAAGCTGTCTTCTTCGTGTCAAAGATTTCTTGCTATTTAAATTTCTTCAACCAGAAGCTGCATGATCAACTACAAAATCTCAGCACTGAACCTCAACAAAGACGATATAAAAGTGAATAGTCTCCGGCCATTGCTCACGCGCCGTCGAAAGCGAAACTCGCCATGTTGTCACAAAAACCGACCAAAAAACATCTCGACCAGATGTTCTGACGCCAGTCGCTAGGATTGCCTGCAGCGTTCGTTTCATCTGATAAGTTTGTATCAATCAATTGGATATGTGAGTCAATTGGATATGTGAATTGATTGAATTAATGAATCAATTAGGAAGTCATTATGGTGTGTTTGTTGAGTATCAGTGTTTGGGGTTTTGTGGTTTGGTTTAGTCATAGGCAAAAAAGTTTTGGAATCATTTAGGGAAGTAAGTTGTTACTTCCGGCATGTCTATTTCGGTTTTTATTTTGGTAACCAGGATGATGGTAAAATTACATTGCCCTAAACTTTGCTTACTAATAAGTATAAATATATCTCCTACTATCAAAACGGTGGATGTTGTGAAAAATAGTCTGCTATTAATGAAATCATTTTATTTTTGTTACGATTATATTGAAAAGGACGTCTTTATTACGGAATGGACAGTCGACGTTCTGATGATGGAAACATCAGGCAAGATCATGATCACAAGCAGGCTAATGCTTTCGTATCGCATGATGCCTGGATACTTTAAATCTAAAGCTGCTGTGACTAAAGGTCACAAGATCCTTTTTGTGTCCTCAAATTTCAAGTGATTCATAGAAAAATCTCAATTGCAATAACAACTAAATCTGAACGGAAATGGGTCACCCACCACATCGCTCCTCGGTCCCTAATCATCTTATATCACAGACGTGCGCTTGCGCCTGAAACAGATACGTCTCGTAGTCAACCGCAGCCACTTCCTTGGGAACCTTCTAGCTGGTAGGACGTCTTTTTTGTTTTGCTCCATGAATGAGTGTATTTGTCTGGTGAATGGGGAGATGGGAATTGATGTTGTTGGCTTTGTATTTTGTGAAAAGGATTCTTATGTCAATTGTCATAGGGTCGACGTTGGTGCAAAAACTATAAATACCGATATAATTACTACTAGTATTTTACAGGTAACTAATCCTTTCCAAAAGGAATTGTTGTAGAAGAGTAGACCTTTGTTCATCAGCGGGATGATGCAGGTCGACAGTAACCAGTTTGTTGTCTCTTCAGTTTTCATGAGTCTGTGAACCTGGTCAAGTTTCTATAAATATTTTATCAAATCTCTTGTTAGCTGTCTCTTACAAAGTGTGTCGTACTCACTACGGATCTACAACAGTGTTGAATTATGCTTGGAATGGCTTTTTGAGAAGGCCTATTTCGAGTTTCTTGACCTAATAGTTAAAGTATACAACACATCTTTGTAATGATAAATGATTTGATCTCTGCAAGTTGGTTTGTATAAACACTTTTACATGTCGATCATATTTTTTAAAACAAGATGAGGTCGGCGTTTCCTATCTGACTACTTTGAGAAGAAAGGCCGAAACAAACTCAGAGGTCACAGTCACTTTTAAAGTCCACACAAAATCTTGGTTAGATCATGTAGATTGATGTCTGAAATGGTCTTTTGAGGAAAGAACCAGCCAGATTGTGTGGACCTGTCCAATCAGTGCACGCATTTGTCAATAACCGTGCAGCTCAAAATTGTAAATCAAGGTTTGTGTAGTCCAACCAAGGTTCTATCTGAATAGAAAATCATAATCTTTTGTCCTTTACTGTCTTAGTATGTTTTCTTCTTCCATACATGTCATCTCTTTTAGCCATCATCTCAGTAGTAACCTGGATCGAATGTCTTCAGCAAAATCTTAGTTGATGTACTTTTATATTCTCACAACAATTTTTTTTTCTAGCCTTTGCTGTCCTGGCCAAAGGCTTCCCCCATGTCTTTCTAGATACTTTTCTCCTCTTAGAAGAATAGATAGACTCCTTTTCCGCACTTAGATTCCCATTTGATCCGTTATGCGTGCAGGCCTCCTCTCTGTGAGAGGGAATGGGCCGTAATCCACCACGCGGGCCCACTGCGGGTTGGTGGATATCACATTAATTCGAATTTTTGTTTCTAAGACATGCCGGTTTCCTCACGATGTTTTCCTCCACCGTTTTGAAATCAGCGGTGATGAAAAAAATTACACAAAGTAAAGCGCCAGCCTGGGTTCGAAGCCACGACCTACGACACGTAAGTCGCGGCTGCAACCACTGGGCCACCACTGCTCTCTATTTATCAATACCAAATTATCAACCACGTGGTCAAACAATTACGTACCAAATAATACTTAACTTTTAACTTACTTTCTTACAACCAGCGATACCCCACGGAACCGGTCGCGATGTCGAGTCATCCCCATTAGTTCCGCACCGGGAATCGAACCCGCGACCTGCTACCGACGGAAGTTAATGTTTTTAGACAAATTGTCGGGTTTTATGATGTTTGATGGGTTTTAATTGAGTGGGAATTTGTTTATGAAATTGTTTATTAAAAATATTGTTTTGGTAAGTTAAAAGTACATACGAGTATCTACATTATATATACCTAATTAGGAGTTTTAGTAAAATGTATATCAAGAATTAATTAATCAATCTGCCTAGCCGTTTCCCAACTAAGTTGGGGTCGGTTTCCAGTCTAACCGGATTCAGCTGAGTACCAGTGTTTTACATGGAGCGACTGCCTATCTGACCTCCACAACCCAGTAACTGGGTAACACGGTACCCCTTGGCTAGACTGGTGTCAAGATCTCAAGCTTCTGACTACTCGTAACGACTGTCAAAGATCTTCAAATAACAGCCGGGACCAACAGCTTAACATGCTTTCCGAGGCACGGAGGAAACTCGGTATGTTGAAATGGTCACCCATCCACGGACCGACCTCGTCAAGCGTTGCTTAACCTTGAAGATCGACCAGTGCGGCTGTTATTATTTAGCAACGAGCTACTTCAAAAAAAAAAGAAAAAGATGAAGAAGTAATGTGACAGAAAAAGAACAGTGCATAGTATGGAAGGCAATTTTTGACATCATGTGTCCTTTGTGAATCACTCTTGAGAAAAGTGGTTCAGATCCCGGTTCTACCAGATTATGTGGGAAAATGTGGAAATTACTGTACTAAACCCTTCAGTTCTTTGGGGAATACACAGTGACACTGACGTAAGCGGACAACTTACAGGGAAAACTAAAAATATTGCCGAATAATGAGCCAATCAAAGTAAAAAAAAACATCAAAAATAAAAAATAAAAGCTACGGAACTGCTACTATACTGACCATTGACCGACAGAACCCCAAAATCTCCCGTGCGAAAGAGACAACCATACAGACCACGTTCCGCTCGATTAGAACCGCCTTGTTCGAATTTTGACAGCAGCCAATCAGAATAAATTTGTCTGCGCACACTAATTGATAATACAAAATCAAAAGATCTCATAACAAAAAAATTACATTGCAATTTATACTTTAACTTGACGTCATTATGGTTCAGTTTCGATTGTCGCGTGAAACTGCTGTAGCATAGTGAGAAAAGCCTATGTTAAATAGAAAGCGTTAGAATATCAACCTTATTTCAAAGGATTAAAGTATGTTTTTGCAAATCCAACTAAAGATTTTTTTGTTTTTAAAAACGTACGGCCGGACGGAAACGGTGACATGTAAAGAATTAAGATTTTTGTGGAATGAGTTTGTGTAATTAGATGATAGTGGACGCATAAATTAAATTGTGATTTGGACACATCCGTTGTATATACACACCGGATTTTTCAAAGGGGAGAGTAGAAATGAATCTTTTATCAAGGAATATCGTTTTATTCATTAACTGGATTGTAAAGGTCAGGTAGGCAGTCATCATAATATGTAAAATACTGGTGTTCAATGAGACTGTCAGTCGAACCCGACATTGTTGGAAAAAACCTAGGCAGTTGATGATGATTGAGGGTGAAACTCACTTTTTAGGGTTCCGTACCCAAAGGGTAAAAACGGGACCCTATTACTAAGACTCCACTGTCCGTCTGTCTGTCACCAGGTTGTATCTTATGAACCGTGATAGCTAGACAGTTAAAATTTTCACAGATTATGTAGTTCTGTTGCCGCTATAACAACAAAGCCTAAAAACAGAATTAAATAAATATTTAAATGGGGCTACCATACAAAAAACTTTTTTTCGATAATGGTACGGAAGGGCTCCGTGCGCCCTAACTATCCCATTCCTGGGCAAATTAATTTTAATCTGTGTTTTAATTCAGCCCGCTAATTCTCGAGAAGCGGAATTGGACATTAGTTTTTTTTGTTGTTATGAATTGCACAAAATTTGACGTTTTTAAAAATACCATTTTGTTCACTTATGCCATTTTGTTTTGCAGCAACAAAATTTTAACATGATCAGATTGTTAAGTCAACCCACACGAAGCAATCTGAGTCTTATCGTGAAAATATTAAAGTCCAATTTACCATAAATTCTGCCCGATAGAGCTATCAATGAACATTGGAGGTGATTGCTTACATTGTGAATTGAACCCTGTGCTTATGTCGATAAGGTTGATTTTATACAGTGGAGGATTTGTTACTTTATTTTGGTTTTTAATTAAACGGAAGAGATTGTTTTGGACGAATGAAGGCAGTTCCTTGAAGTACCTACCTGTACGTACCTTATATAAATACTGTAGGTGGCATATTTGCTGTGTTGCATAGTTCAGTAGCTGAAAGATAGGCTTTTACGCTAAGGGTCGTAGGTTCAATCCTAAGAAGAAATGTTTTTTTGTGGTCTACAGAATGAGAGCAGTATAGACTGAGTTCGCTGTATGAAAGTAGTGCACTTTTTTTCATTTTGCTCGCTTTTGACCACTCTCTCGCACTTGTGTTGTTTCGCGTGAAGGTTTTTCTGCATTTTTGTTATAAATGAAGTTACTGTTAACATAAGGGTACATCATAGTAATGGATACATAAATTCTACGTATGTACTTTGTATACTAAGTACCTAAGTCAGTCAATAAATTTTTCATACTTCATCAAAATATAGTATACCTAGTCATACAATCCATTAATCTAAGAAGCTCTTTGTTGATAATAATAATCCTCCATCCATTATAATATTTTAGGTAATGAGCCATAAGATCCACCATACACGAAACACCATAATTCAGTTAAAATAGATCAGTACAGTCCCGACACGAAATATTTGGACTTGGCATAAAAATAACGAAAATCACTTCACACTAATATTTTAAAGGCGAAAGTTTGTGTGTGTTTGTATGTTTGTTATTTCTTCACGTTCAAACGGCTGGACGGATCTGGATGAAATTTTGCACAGAGATAGCTTTTGAGACACCCCACGCTTTTTTACAATAAAATATATATATTTTTTAATTACGCTATTCTTCATTTAAATTTATTGAAAATTATGTTCTACTTTTTGGTTTGGTTTTCTATTATTAAAACGTGTTTCTTTTAAAACTATTTTTTATATTTTACTGTTTAGTTCAATTGCTAATCCTCAAGTTTCAAATTAATGCGACGTTTTGAAGGGAGTGAAAATCACATTCAAAGATTTCGTTACATAGATACCAAGCTAATAAAAGCTTGTTAAAAAAAAAGATGAGGGTCCTTAGTTTACCTACTCGCAGCTCCCGATTTACTTAGATAGTACTACATATTATATGAGGTAAAATCAATTTGTCAAACACACAATCCCTCGCATTAGTAGACATGTCAGTAATAGCTCGAGCTAAGTAATTAATAACCTAATCAATAGGCTTTTGGACAACGCTTATTGTCCTATGAGAAAACATACACATATCTACGTAAAGATTTGAAATACTACTACTATATATATCTTTAGTTTTCGTCGGCATAATTATCCCAACCTTGTGTAAGCAAAAAAAGTTAGCTAAAAAGTTATAAATAAAAAAGTTAATCAAAAAAATAATTAATTCCGTACGCAAAATACGCGCTTGGTCGTGAACTTGCGGATACCAGCCCGTTTTAACCTAACCTAATAAAAAATTCAAGAAACCCAACTGTTTAAGAAGCGAACTAAAAAGACAAGTAGTAAACGTAAACAAGAGAAAGTCATACTGTGCACTCGGAGGATACATATTCGCGATCTGGCTGACCAAAACCAGATGTGTCTGGGTTCGGAAGAAAAACAAAAATTGGTGTCCAAAATCCACCATTTTGCTATTTTAATGTAGCAGTGACACTCGCAAGGTTAAGACGAATCGATTGACATGTATCGAGCTTCAGGTCCGAGTTAAAATGGTTGCCCATTCGCCAGAGAAAAAGCTTACGCGCTTTGACCACGCTATTCTCTCTACTTAATTCGCCTACGCCTCCTTCTTATCTTATCTCTGGCTTTCAATATCTAGGTTCTTCACACGCTCGCAACCTGCGTTCTTCCAATAATCTCCTCTTACTCTGTCCTTCTCATACTACTGATTTCTTTCACTCTTCCTTTCATATCCAGTCCATTCTTTTTTGGTATGCGCTTCCTTCCGAGATCAGGACGGCCACCAGTCGGTACGCATTTAAGCGAAAATTGCGGATTTATTTTCAACACAAATAAGCAGAGTCATCTCACTTTCTTTTTTTCTGTTACTCCATAAATATATATTATATGTATATTTATATAGGTATATATTATATTCAATATATATGTAGTGTGTATTTCACCTATTTTAGCATAATAACTACAAGTTTTTTATTATTAAACTATGCACCGCCATGTTGTCTCTTCACCACCCTTGGTTGACTGGTAGAGAATGCCTAAGGCATTAAGTCTGCCTTTGTACCTTTGTGCTTGAAGTCTAAATAAATAAATTGACTTAAGAATAATCAAAATCGGCTAGGATATCTCTAGAACGCCATATAGGAACTTCGAACTTTGGCAGTCGGGTAAAAAGTTACAGCAGAAGCCAGGGTAGTTTTCAGTGAAAAATATCTAGGTACTCACTATCACAACTGTAGGTATAAAAGGATAACAAGGGGATTTAGGATGGCCAATCCGTTTACAATCCAACAGACCCTATTCGACTCCGACCAAACATTCTGCCAAGCAGGGTGACTGTCCGAATATTAAGGATTTCTTGAAGCGGTTACCTGTCGCAAATTCCATAGAATTTCCTTAAGCTTTTATCTATAATATTTATTACTTTGGTTCTTTACCTGACTTAGGGCAAAAAAAAAGAGTTTACAGTAATACACGACATTTTTCCAACGCTTTTCCAGCTTTAATTTCTACTACAAGCTTTAGTACATATTATGAAAATGATATGCCTGTCCTTATCACTTCAACGGATAGATAACTGAAAGAGGGACGCGGGAGGAGAGCGCGGGGCGAGGTGACGTCACAGGGAGTGTGTTCCGAAATATTGTACTGAGTTTCAGGAGATATTTTCTTTTCTTTTTAGAGTTTTCATTTTTTTTCGGAGATAGTTATTGTTTGTGTTTTTATGTCATGCGATTTTGTACTTGATTTTTATAGAAATTTTAAATGAAAAATGTAAAAAAAAACTTTTTACAAAAAATACAACCGACTTCCAAATAAAAAAACAAAAAAGTGAAAAATAACTTCAATTTTGGAAGTCGGTGTTCTTGTTTTATTTTCTTCGTTTTTTGACACCGACTTCCAAAATTGAAGTTTTTTTCACTTTTTTGTTTTTTTATTTGGAAGTCGGTTGTATTTTTTGTAAAAAGTTATTTATTTTTCACTTTTTAGTTGTGCTACATAATTTACATAGGCTAGGTACCAATAATGCCCATAGTGAAACCAGAATAGATTTACCCAATAACATGAAACTTAAACAAATTTGGTCGAATAAGGGTATACCAAGGTGAACTGTTTACACCTGCGTACCCCTTTAGAGCGTACTGGTGTGATGTTATGTTATGAAATGGTGTAAACAAGAAACATAAATGCGATTGCAGCTATCCCGAGTGATTTGCCGTCATATATTGAAGAGTTCTGATGTGTATCTCCGAAGTTCTTTATCAGATCTTGATGAAAATTTAATGGGACCACATGACAAACACCGGCTTTCAAATAAAAAAAGAATCATCAAAATCGGTTCACCCAGTAACAAGTTCTGAGGTAACACACATAAAAAAAAAAAAAAAATACATTCGAATTGAGAACCTCCTTCTTTTTTTGAAGTCGGTTAAAAAGGGACAAAATTTTCCTTTACCTACCTACAATGTTAAATATAAATATATATTTTTCATGTCAACGGTTTATCACAATTATGACGTCGGCTGAGCTAACAAATGACATTGTAAAAATTGCGAGCTGTAGGTACCTTTATAATAATAATACCTTAGCTTGTAATATGTACTGTTTTATTATGTGTCAAATATGTAATTAATCCTAGAACTTTTTGTTGGTCTGTTCCTTAAAATTAAAATCAGTATATGTCTATATAAATCAAATCCTAGATAATGAGCTGGTATAGACAGTTACAGACTATCTATAAAGTAGATACAGGGGCAATATACGTAAAATAATAGTGCTTTAGTTTTTCTTAAATCTTAAAAAAAAACTAAAAACCAATGACAGGGCGAAGTCATTCGCTAGTTATTCAAATAATTGAGTTTCTATAAATGTAATTAAATGGTCAAGATGCAAATTAACAGGCGGCTGCGCATTTTCTCGTCAATCATTAAGTTTTCATTAAGTATTTGCGGATTAGGTATCAAGTTTTAGTAATTTAGTTAAAAATTTAGTCAGGAACTATGGTAGAAATAGCTAGACAGTATCTTTTTGGTCTAATTGTTTCAGAATATTATCTACTATAGAAGACAGTCTGTTTGAAATGTCCAAATATAGATGTTTATTTTTTTTTCTTATTTTCGCATAAGTGAACTTGTATGTACTGTTAGTAAACTTGTTGATGTTACTCAGAAAAAAATTATAAACGTGCGAAAACTTTTTAAAATTAATTACGGTTCCTATTTTTTTTTAACTCAACCCACATTCATTTCTCTTTGTAAAACTCCAAAGATTGCGCTGGGCCGTTGATATTATTTTCTAATTAATTCGTACAAAATCACCCAAAATTTATCACCGTTCATATTTTTTGTACAAAAAACATCCCACACAAATTTTCCTCTGTCAAAATTCAAAGATGGCGGCCAAAATCTCACCCCTCGTGGTAGAACATTTCGGATCATCTCTCCACGTGCCGGCAGTGTATCCGCGGCTGCCGCGCGGTTCGTCGTCGCGCTTCTATGACGCGACCTGCGACCCGCGACAAAGCGACTTGCGATTTTTGAAATAAGAACCGCTGGTAGAATAATATTGGTGACCAGTGTTGTAGTTTGAATTTCGAATGACAGTGATTTTTTGAAAAAGATTGTTTTTTTCGGACTTTGTGATTGGTGAATATGAATTTGGATGTGAGTGTGACCAGTGAAGTGGAAAAATAATACCTATTTTAGGTTTGAAAATAAATACCTAGTGAATTTTGATTGTGCTTGATAAATGGAATAACGTTTTTTTCATATATTTTTTTTAGTTTTGGTTATCCGAACACAAATCTGGATTGCCCAATTGTAGCTAATTGCCCAAAGTAACCAAAAATCGACCTTAAAAAAACCATTAAAACGCAATATTGTCAAAAATCTAAATAAAAAAACAAAATATTTACACAACACAGAATTTATAACAATAAAAAACAAGACGGAAACACGGCAACCGTCGCTAAAACCAACCATACATAATATTCAATCCCTCACAAAAACCTTTATAAGCCAGCACATAACACAGTCATTATGTAAAACAATCTGGCATGTAATACCGACACCGTATCACCGGACCCACCGGATCGGATGACCGACGACCGTAGACGCCCCGTGTGAATGTTACACGGGCGTATGAGAGATACGATGCTGTTTTAGATGATGGAAAGACTTGGTACTTGTGTAAAGGGTAAATCAGGGCTTTTAGAAAAAGCCTGGCAATTGGTAGTCTAAGAAAACAATAATGAAAATACTTAATAAATCAAATAAACTCACAACATCGCTAATTGCTACTTAAAATTGCATTCAACATAACCCTAATAATGGCTTTGACGGAGGGAATTTTCCCTTTTTGATTCGAAAACCGACCAAACGATCAGTGTTCCTGAGTTTCTTTTTGAAATCTGTCGGTAATAAATACTTAGTTTAGATATATAAATAAAGCTCTCTGCTCTATAAGGCACATTTTCAACACTTAATTTTCTTATTCAATTAATCATTCAGTGATAAGGGCTTTGCACTGAGGAACTTTTCAAAAACAGTCGACACAAACGCTCCAATCTGCTCATTGATGATTGTCAATCATCATCAAATTTAGATAATGCGGTCATATACCGAGTTAATTACTGCCATTAATTAGCAATGTGTCTTACTTCATCTTACCGCCAATCAAGATCAATGAGACACTAGGCAGAATTAAGATTACGAAATAAATTGCTACTTGAGTGTTCAAACTAGGTCGAGTATCATGAATGAGATGAAATTAACATCATCTCAACATTATTGTTTAATGAGTTCACTGTGAATAATTTTACTAGAGCTATGCTATGACTTTGATGAAAGAAAACATCCTGAGGAACCAAACATTTGAAGACACTTGCAGTAGTAGTAGAGTATAGAGATTCCATATTCCGCATTTAGACTTGCATTCGGTCTGTTGTGTGTGATGAGGATCTGGCTAACATACAACACTAGTTTTGCCAAAACCTCAGAAGCTTCCTGGGGGCTTTACCTGCTTTACGGAGCAAACTTACTGTTCCGCAGATTTCTGCACGTTCCGCATTCTAGGATGACGTGCTCCTGCAAAGTTGAATATGTTAAATGAATAAGCCCGTAAATTATTCCTCATTATTTTAATGACTTGTGTGGCGTCTACCAACCTGCAGTGTGTCCTCGTGGTGGATGACGGTTAAATGTCTCTCCCATAGAGGAGGATCGTGTCCCAGCACTGGGAACATAATAAGCTGATGTTTGCATAAGTATCAAATTAAAAAAGTAAATCAAAACAGTCCCACGGACTTAACATAACAAGAAACCGATCCCTTGTCACAATCCATCGACTATGTCCGTCAACCGTAAAATATACCTCAAAATCGAGACTAAGTTATCTGTGCTCGATTGTCCGGCAATCGATTGAGACGTGTTTTAATCGAGATGTAAACGGTTTTGTTTGTTTAAAAATAAAGTTATTTTTGAGTGTTAGTTTCGGAAGTGATAACCTAGTACTTAAGTGGTGGCAAATGTGGTGGAGTTGGCAATGTTCTACAATCTATATGATATAATAAGTAAATAAGTACATTATACGTCTCGGTGTATCTACTATGCGTGATTTTCATATATAGCTTTTCTTGTATCAACAGTATCTTTAAAAAAAAATGTAGATAGTAGTTCAGGCACCTCGGAGTACAGGCAGTAACAATGCAATAATTAAAACCCAGGTGCTTAGATCAAAATGTGGCAAAAATTAATTAATCTGCGGATAGTTTCAATCGCAAAACAAAACAAAACCAACATCATCCAAGAAAGCAGAGAAAAATCTCCCAAACAGCGACTTTCGCCAAAGCAGACAGACGATAACCGAACTACACGCGTTAATTGTGACTTCCTCCTCATAATCGGTTACTTATTAAAAATCTTCCTTCTCGTGAGAAAAACAGCGTCATAATACCCCCACCTGCCTCTATTGAACCAGAAAACTAGTGATCAAACACCGGAAAATCGTACAAATCGTCGAAAAACCGGCGAAATTGCTCCAAACGAATCGTTATTACTGACCAATCACGGCTACGATTTTCATGCCGCTTTCACGGTGACCACTCTATTTTTTTTCGAAAATCATTAGTGCATTGAAATTAACCAAGTAGTTTCGACAAATAGCTATTTTTAACGTTTTCCGGTTTATTCTTTTGTTTTTTATTTTTCTAAATCTGCGATGAGCAATGAGTCGTTACGATCTCTGTTTTAAGTTAGTCGAGCTTTGGCGATGGTCTAATTACGAGCACAATCAAGATTTTTCTATATTAAATAATTTATTTCAGTGTCTAAACTGAAGTGTGAACTGATATCTAAGTAAAAGTAACTTAAAATAAATAATAATAAAATAAAAACTATAAAAAAGTGATGAAGTGAAAACTAAAAAAAGTGTTTTTAAAAACCGAACATGTAAAAAACGCGATGAAAATTCCGAACAGACCAAACTGATGACGTGAATCAAAAATTCAAAATTCGAACTACAATCATGGCGTCTGCATAAAGTTTTTTTCGTGCAAAAACCAAACTTTTGAGTGATTTTCTTTTGTAATTAAGTATTTTACTTAATAATTAGTGCCGTAAGTGTTCAAACTGGAGGGGCAGAGTAAGGCCACTTTTGCGGCCCTTTTTGGGCTGAGGGCCGGCGGCGGAGTGGACCTGTCCGCCGCTTACCGGTATAACCAGAATATGATGGAATATTATACATGTAAGTTGGGTTTTAACTGAGGATATAACTAATTTGATTCGTAAATAAATTCAGTGAGTAGACCAAACAGGCAGAGAAACTGCACACTTTCATCATCGAATCGCTTCAAAAACAGATAGGCATACCAAATCCTTTTTAGATTAACTTCATTGACACCCAGTGACATTGCGACATTTTGCAAAATTTTATGCCTAAAAAGCGACAATTTAATATCGATCTTTTACAGAAGTTTTCTACAGATACATTTGCGTAGGAATTACCTAATAGAGCTGCGCGAAAAATGTTCTAATTCTGTAAGTCTGAAAATATTTATCATAGTTAATACGAGTAGTTGGGTAGGTATATCTCCAGTTATTTTCCTAGCCTACGAGTAGTTTATCATAGATTTTCTGAAGGCCTGATGCAATGGCGTCCTCAAGCAAATTGGGCTACAAATTATGGAAATACAGAAAAGTTATTTTGTGTTTCTTATACGAGTATACAGATATTGAGCTCTGCTTCTTTGACCTCCGTATTATGGTAAAAAAAGAACAGATCCTCAGAGGTCCATTTTATAATACAATTTCCAGTTTCGACAATTATTGTTATGCAGGCAGAGAGCGCAAGATTGCAGTGATTTAGCTGTTTCAAGTTTGATTAGCAATATGTAATTTTTGGCAACAGGTTTATCTTCTAAATTACTGAGGGGTTTTATTTATTTATTTAAACTTCATGTACAATAGTGGTACATAGGCGGACTTAAGGCTACAAGTCATTCTCTTTCTGTATCTAAATATGCTTCCAATACAGTTTCCTATGGTTAGGTATTTTTGTTGTGTTGCTAGTTTAAAATTAATTCCTGTGTCCATAAAATGAAAATTGCATGCTGAGAAATATTTATTTCAGCCTGGAAAAGCCATGCTTTGTTTTCAAAGAGAAAAATAGGTTGAATTGAGATGATCTCCAAAAATCGACTTCTCTAGGAATATCAAAAGTTTAGGTAAGCAGTCTATTGAGATTTATATAGCGTACTAGCTTCAACCCGCGTCTTCGAGCGCGTTCAAAGTTCAAAAAATAATGCACTGATAGCCACGAAATTTTACAGGATTATCCGCTGGGTCAATTTAAAGACTGTCTGAAAATTTCATCAAAATCGGTCCAGCCGTTTTGGAATCTATAACGAACATACATACCTACATACATACTTTCTCTTTTATAAATATAGATTGTAAACTCTATGTAAACCATAGGTAACCATAAAACCACACATACAAAATCTTTTTAACTGAATCAAATTCCATTTTCAAAAATCGCATCCCTAAAACAAACGAACCGCCATCAGAGTCCCTCAAACGACGTTATCCAGTCATTATGCAAAAACGCTTGTGCCATCCATAACAATATTATCATAAATACAACGCATAAAAAGTAAAAAAACCCAATCCTGCCATAAAACACGTAAAATACCTAACAACCATCTGCAAAGCCCCGAGATTTCATAAAACACCCGAAAAATTTTCCCTCCGAAAAAGATCGTTACACAACCCGCGAATGAGGGCCCTCGAAACGCGATGGAGGGCGAGGGAAACCTTCTGATTGGTCGTTTTGGAGAATGGCGCGCCGTGATTGGGCGGCGCGGTTGTGGGTGGGGCGTTGTCTGTGTATGGGTGCGTTCGGTTCACGTTTAATTGTGAGGCGTTTGGGCGCGTTCGCTACATGTGTTGGATGCGTCTAGCAAATTGGACGTCGAGCCTTTTATTAGATTGGCGTATGGTTTTATGTAAATATATGGCTTTGCTATATTAATCTGCAATATAGAATATGGATGTGAGGTTCTATTGGCGTACGTTGACATTATTTTTTAGAAATACCATCGCTTTGGTATTTTAAATGCATTCAGGTTCGACAATTTTTCATTTTTGATAACTAATAAGTTTTATCCCTTAAAATATCAAGTTATATAGATAAACAAGGTATGGCCTAAATATTTATAATTTTTGTAGGAGATAGATAGAACGGATTTACAACTTTGATAGATTTACATACTTATTTAGATACTATAGTAAGTATCAAGAAGATAGCAAGAATAGATTTGTGTGAGGAGGGATGAAGCGCATGTTACTAAAAGCGTTATGAATATAAACGTGAACGGATGGAGAGGGAGAGAAAAGCCAAAGAAAAGATGGATGGACTATGTGAGGAGTGAGATGAAAGAAAAGGGAGTCAGTGATAGCGTGACGGGGGACAGGACGGTGTGAAAGAAGAAAACGACCCCAAGTAACATGTGATACTCATTCCCTTCTTTTTAAACAAGAAAAGGCTTTAGCAATTATTGCTCATTACAATCTTATACCAGATCAGTGTTACTTACAAAAGATGCATATCTCAAACCCCTTAACAACATCAGTAAACAGTTGCATATAGTGTAAATTCTTATGTACCAGCGTTTCTGTTTACACCACATAGTTGCAAGCGTGACGAAACACGTGTTATATATCTACTTACATATAATATACTGCAGAGAAAGTTATATAGTACAATACAGATAACGATTTATTTTATCATAATCATCTTAATTGACGTGAAAGTTACAACTGGCCTTTTCGTTAGAGAGACTTGCCAAAATAAGGTATTGGCTAAAGAAAAAATGAGTATTAACAAACAAAAAAAGATTGGCAATTCGGATTGGTTGAGATTTGTGCAATATATTGGCTCATTGAAAAGAGACAGATCAAAGAAAATATGGCTGGATTATTAGAGATGAAAGATGATAAAGTTTAGAAGAACGTCAACAATACAATGAAGGTTGAATTAGAGATAGATTTCAAAAATGGTGACCAAAGGATAGATAAGGTTCAAGTTGAGTAAAAGATTGCATGATACGGAAGGAAGTTGACAATGAGATGAAGACTGAAAGATGTAGGTACTACAGTTTGCATACTCCAAGTGGATATATTGGAACAAGGGTTGGAGTATGATGAAATGAAAATAACACATTTACAAGTCAAACGAAAAAAATACCAAAAGAGACAATTAATGTCGACGACTGCCTTTGAGACAAAAAAAATCAGACAAACTCACTCTACCAAAAAAGGCCATACAGATAAGTGTCTGAAATGGTCTTTTGAGGAAAGAACTACACAGATTTTATTTAAGAACTTACCTAGATGAAAAAATGAACTCAGATGCTGTGACCTATAACGAAAATCTAGCAAATATTTCATTTCTAAAAGCCAAGATCAAAGTCTTTAGAGTAATTACTATTGTCGAAATGTCCATTACTTGGATGTTTTGATTGGCCTGTCCGAAATAACGACAGCCAATCAAATCACTCAACAATAGACAAAGGAATTGTTTCAGCTAGAAAAGAATCACAAAGAGTCATTTAGCAGATCACCGAAAATGTTTAATAACTTCCTAAAGCTTCAGTGTTTTTATGTCTGTCTATTGCGCCAGAATATAATGAGCAATGATGTCTATGCCCAGAACAATAACACATATAAAATACTTAAAAAATCGTCATCATACACTAAAATACAGGAAACATTCAAATCATAAACCACGGCAGCCATTACGTTGTCGCATCTGAACAATAAAATTAGGGCACATACACAAAAAACTACCAAATTTCAAACTTCCTGCAAGTGACTCAACTGCCATAGATCACGAAGTTATACTTATGTAGGTAGAGTGAACGACATCACTGTACCAACATATCACTACACATAGAAAACAAACTGTAGACTCACATGTCCGTGAAATAAAGTCCAAACTCGAACGCAACGACGGTAAAACCAACTTTGTATGTAACATGAGACTCACGCACACATAAACAAATGACATACGCCTGTTCTACACGCGTTCGTGATTTAAAACACACACGTTCAAACGCAGGCCTCTGATTGGTGGACAGCTATGCGCTCACGCACATATCAAGTAGATCTTTTACGTTTTGAAACCAGTTTTGCTGGGTAATTGTCGAGATTTTAGAAAGGCGGTCCGGCTGGTTACTGTAACCAACTGGTTGGGTTGCGTCGCCTTCGTATGTGTTATTAACATATATATTTTTTATTGCCGGTTATGTAAAACGTTAATATTTATTGCAAATTATAGTGTTGCATTGTTACAATTAGG
Source organism: Orthosia cruda (assembly GCA_964057195.1). Classification (NCBI taxonomy): domain Eukaryota; kingdom Metazoa; phylum Arthropoda; class Insecta; order Lepidoptera; family Noctuidae; genus Orthosia; species Orthosia cruda. Next base: position 3,505,203 of record OZ059854.1, read on the forward strand.
TGGGCATTTGATTTGCATAAATTATTTAGGTATCTAATCACCATAGCTGTATAGTAAGCTCCGATTGTCTAAATATTCATGTCCAAGAATTATCAGTAACTAGCGGAAAAAGTTTGGTTTTGATCTAAAACTATTCACTAGCGACCCGCCTATGCTTCGTACGGATGTAAGTATTGACTAAATATTACATGCTAAAAGTAATTTGAAATATATTCTCTGAATGATGGTGAAAACTGTATCAATCCGTAGCGTTTAGAAGAACAATAATGTCAAACAGACTGACACGCTCTTTCGAATATCGTTCGACAGTGTCATTGTTAAACAGCATAATTATTCTGTCGAAAAAAAAATAATTCAAACAAGTAAAATTTAAAAATTTAAAAAACCCCCGACACATTTATCTTGCGAAAACATCCCGATTCAAACAGTAAAACGCCCATAACTTTTGAACGGCTGAACCGTTTTTTTTTAAACATAGCTAAGAACACTCTCGACACAATCACCTTGCCAACAAAAAAAACTAAATCAAAATCGGTTCATCCGTTGAGGCGCTATGATGCCACAGACAGACACACAGATACACAGATACACAGATACACAGATACACAGACACACAGATACACAGATACACAGATACACAGATACACAGATACACAGATACACAGCAACACACCTCAAACTTATAACACCCCTCTTTTTCCGTCGGGGGTTAAAAATCAAAAGTCCCGACTGCTTAAGAAGCGAACTAAAAACACGTAAACAAGAAGAAAATCATGCTGTGCAGTCGAAGGATACATTTGGTTTTGGTTAGTCAGCTCGCGATTGTGATGTGTGATTTTTTAAATTACCTTTTGTTTATTTATTACTTTTTAGTTTACATTTTTTTTAATAAGGTAGATTTAAACATATAAGTGTTATGAAATCACCTTTTACAACCCATTATTTTGATACCCCACACGAAGGGAAAGGAAGAAAATAAAAATTGGGCCCTCACAATATGTCGCCCAAAATCCGTCACTTTTCCATTCAAATTTTAATGTACCCAGTGACACTCTCAAGATTAAGACGAATCGATTGACGTAAGAATCATGAAAATCGGCCAAAGCGTTTGGTTTCTAGAAAGCCACATAGTAACATACATACATAGACTGATAAACTTATTACCCTCCTTCGGCAGTCGCGTAAAAATGAAGAAGATACTTCGATATACATAAATAGCTAAATACTACTTAGATGATACGAAATTTACATTTAAAATTGCCAACTAAATGAACAAGCACGGTGATCAATGCTCGTGTTATTTTCCTATTTATGAAGAGGCATATCCCTTGCAGTAAAATAAACTAAGTAACAATATTGATAGAGACTAGAAGAAAGAAATCTACTTTATAATCAGTAATCTAACCGATGCAATATTGTGTAAACTTGTGAAACATCACAAGGCTAGCAAACGAGAATTTTATCTAAACTTAATTCTTCTAGTTGCTTAAGACTAACAACTTGTGCTAAATTACTTAGAAATCGCTCAGATATATCTCTATCTTCTTTTATTATGTTTAAGATTGTAACAATGAATCTGGTGCAATGATTTCTTGTGAGGTGGTAGCTAAGACGGTACATCTTTTGTGTTATAAGGCTGACGAGGCACAGATTTACCCAGGTTTCTAAATTAAGAATGAAGAGTTGAATATTTGTCAAAGTCAACCAAACTTTAAAATTAAAGTAAGGGTAAACACGTTTCTAACTTCAAAACTCTTGATTCAGAAATCGGGTGTTAGAATGGGACCCTGATTTTGCCGAGGAGAATGGAAACGGGATTAACACCCCGTAAATTGAACGATCTTATCACGATTTCAGTAGACGAAACAGTGGTGCATAGCTAACGTGAACATACGTCCCGTTTTGGGCGGGACAGTCCCGCTTTCAGGCTGTCGGTCCTGCTGTCTCCAGCGAGGGCGAAAATGTCCCGCTATCGCGAACAGATTTTGGTCTATAATTACGAATAAATATAAACAAAACAATTGCTTGGTTAAATCTTAGAGGTCTGTGATTAACTATTACTAGCCAACATAACTAATAATATATGTAGGTACTAAGGCCCACTTTGCATGAACATCTTGACTCTAGAGTTAGTTGCTAACACGAGGTTAACTTCACAGGTTGTCATTATAATATTTTGAATTTAGCCTTGTGTTAGCAATTAACTCTTTTTGGCGAAGTGAGCGTAAAAAATACTTAATATTAGGTGGTCCACATTGTCTAATAAACGCTAGTAAAATACCAACACATTTTTTTTAAATTCTGTGTTTGTCCCGCTCTGACTTCACGTTATACGTAGAGCGTCAGATCTATCTTTGGTTATGTCGATTCCTTGTCGATAATAAAAGAGTAACTAAATATATGTAGATATTTTGGAGAGAATCAGCTAATGATTTGAAAGTCTAAATTGGTACACAACGAATCAACATATTCCACAACACAAAACGTTACAAAATATCATCAAAAGCTTTTTACGTTTAATTCAAGATGGCTGACACAATGGCGTCGGGCTCGCATCCGGTCGTCGCATGGTAATCTCACTTCCGGTCGGACCCTGCACGTCTGCGGTTTATTATCCCGCCAACTTTATTATTGTGTTTTATTAACGTTAATATTTCCGTGAAAGAAAATAAGGTGTTTTTGTGGGAAATGGAAGGGTAAGGTAAAATGTAACTATCTAGGGAAATATGTTAGAAACGGATTGGTTTAAAATAGTGTTAAGATCTACTGTAGTAAAATTGCTTTTCCAAAAGAAGTTATCTATGTTCCAAGCATTGCATGCTAATATCCAATAAAATACTGCAAATAGATCCGCGACACATAAAACATAAATATAATGATAAGAACAAACTAATTCTAATTTTTGGAATAGAAATCAGACTATTGTCAGTGGGATTTTGAATATGATTAAAAAAAAAAAAAATTGTCAATATATGAAACTTGGAATTTATACCGGAATGAAACTTGGAATTTTAATAGTTTTGCTCTTGCTTAAGAATGAATTTAAGCAAGAGTAAAACAATTCTAAAATATGTTTTAAGTAAAAAATAGGGCTTTACATGGAAAAGAGTAAAGTTGGCATTTTAAAGTTACTAACATATGTATAGAATCTCTTCATGACAACACTTGATTTTGATCTACCACGAGACAATCCCAAACACCATAATCACATACAATCACCATATTTATATTCTTCACCAAAAATCCTTAACAACAACTCAAAAATATTTCAGCAGATGGGCGTTAGAGACATAAAAAGGCGCATTCCCATAGAATTCCCATGAAACAAAGGACCCTCTTCGTCACGGTTCGCAAACCATACATATTTAGTTTTATAGGATGCCATGGTTATCGTATGGAGTTCGTAAGGATAATGCCTGGGAATTATGGCAGTTTGATGGTTAACTTTTCATGAAGATTGGTTGTTATGGAGCAGTATGATAAAGGTTTAGTATTAATTGCGTTGTTAATTATGTTGTTGCCTTAAGAACCTATCCACTTATACCATAAGCTTAGACATGTCACGATCTTTAAGAATTATTTCGTTATTTTCTTACGACAGCAATGGATATATTCAAAGATCCCTTTAGGCTTGCTCGTTTTATCGTAGTTTTCATTCATCGCTTTCGAAATTGAGGACAAAAGTGAGCACATGATGAAATAAAAAAGTATGATGACGCTAGGTCACAGATGATATAATTTTATTTTATTTGGAAAAACAAACAATTACATAATAAAGCATAAAGGCATCACATTAACAATTATGTAATCAACAGCGTTATTCAGTATACAATACAATACTAGCATACAGATGCCTCATCTCTTATAAAGAACGTAAATAGCGTTTTTCGTCTGATTAAGATGATTATTTTTATAAATACGTCGATGGTGTTAGCATCGACTTACAAGTAAAAGGGTTTTCTCGGTTCGTGAACCTTTTTTTCTTTAAATACAGTGATGACTTGTTTTATTGTATTTTTTGCACATTTATAATGTTTCATTGTACCAAAATGTGTTACAATATAAATTAAAAAATCGAGTGGAATGCTTCAGAAATTTAAAACTGCGCCATCTATTGGAATCAATTTTAAATGATCCGTTCAAATAATCTTTGAAATGAGAATTAACAGCCCAATTTTCCATACTTTTGGGCTTAGGTGAGTCGATTAAAAAAGAACATACAATTTTCATGATCAATTCTAGAAAATGTTAATTTTACACACTTTCAATAACAAATTCGTCGATATCGCGCCATCTAGTGAAATTTATTCAAACCAAATTTTCTTTGTTAGCGCTGGGTTGACCCCGTGGCTAGGTTATGTGTGAATGACCCAGAGTTTCCGTAAATCACTCGACCTAAATCCTTTTCTATTGATTATATCCCAACTGCTCATCTGGATGCTGTTCTAAAAATTAAGTATTTGTTAATATTTCCACTTAACTTCAATAGCTACATTATATTACATAGTTTTGCACATCCTTCTGAGATATTATCATCTGAGGCACGATTGTTCACCACAATTTCTTTTAGCAAACCGTCCACCTTCTATAAATACATTACAAACGCTAAAACTAAAATCGTTAACAAAATACAGCACGGACCGCCACAAAAACGCCGCCATTCCTTCGGAAAAGTTCAAAAATACCTGCGCACAACTTGGAAAAAAGGTTTCTAATTATAAATGCTTACAAAAAGTGACAGGTTACCGAGGGGGTGCTGCGGACCATGACCGGTGTGTCCTTGCACCTGTATGCTCCTACCCTCTAGGGTTCGATGGCTAGAAGACCATAGTGACCATCGCTTTTTTGATAGTCTTGTAGAAAAATTCAGAATTACAAGAAGAAGAAGATTTCAGACTATTCGATTTCGACACCTGTCAATCAAAATTAACGTTAAAACAAGATCAGATAAGACGCATGGTATAAATAATCAAGGTCAAAATAATCATGGTTTTTAAAATCGAAGTTTATCTTGGACATCACTGACAACGGTGAAGGAAAAGCATTGTGAGCAAATTTGGACTTATAGTAAGTTTATTATAGGATTGTGCTCCATTGGTGTAACTGTTGCAAGGCGTTCCAGTGCGAGTATAAACTAATATATCAATAATCGATTGAAACATTGATTCTCAAGTAGGCATCTATAGCATACACTTTGGCAATTGGAGCATATCTCACCACAAACTCAAAACGATGAGAACCATACTAGGTAAGACCCATATCTAATACAGGATTATCACATATATTATAAGGGTGTGTTCTGATGCATAACGATTCCCTACACCTGCACATTTCAACCCCTTGCCTTGGGGTGAACAGAGTGATGGTCTTGGTGCATTTTCTTAACAGATATTTCGCAATTTTGAAAACTGTTTTAAGTTCCAGTGGCTCCTACCTATCGTATCCTAGACTCATCATCGCAGCTGAAAAACAAACTTGGCCTTGCCAAAACATTGCATATGCGCTTCTTCCCGCTTTGTCTACATAACATGTCTGATCTAACCTAACCTAACCATTTGATTAAAGAGATTCGGGATGACTTTTAATAACAAATTGCCCAGATAGGGAAAATCAGTAGGTATGAAGCTATAGGCCAACCAATAGGCATAAGGATTAAACTTGGGCCCATGATCGTTCCTTGCGTCAATCTATAGGAATATTTTCCACCTGTCATGATGAATTTAGACAGGTAATTTGATCATCAGTACGTAGATCAAAAGTAAATCAGAATTTAAATTGAATTACTACCAGCCATAGATCAGAATCACCTACAATAAAATACCCATAGATCCAAAGGGCGCACTATGCGTCTATAGTATGACGTCAACGCTCGATATTAGGAGGGGGTGCGCCGGCGCATGACGGGCGCGTCCTTGCACTTGTGCAGTTATCGGTAATCATAGTGTATCGGAATTACACTGTGCCCTTTGAGGTAGAGAGTTTTTACTTTCTTGTAGTGTTTTTTTTTTTTAATTTTTTTGGTCTGTTTAGAGATGGGTTGGACAATTAGGCTCAAAACTAAATCACACAAAAACAGATAGATAGTACTACTACCTTTTTGTTCACCTAAATACATAGATACACAGCTCTTCAAATAAAAAAACTGAAACTGAGAAAATTTACAAACTAGACCTTTAAAGAAAACTGACATCTGCTTATATCAGCTTCTTAGGCAATTTTCCTGAAAGGAACTATCAAGACCAAAAAAATTAAACCATTAATTTGATTATACTATTCATTTGTACTAGCTACTAAGGAACTATACCAACCAACTCACAGAGTGAAGGCTAATTCATGCATTGGTCTATGCATCGTAGTCTCGACCACAGATCATGTTTCAATGATCTGTGGCCTCGACGATGCCATACTTGAATAGTAAATATGATTGTCCCGGAATAGAGAATTGCTATTTTCATTCTATTGTACCCATCGAGGCATCGATCGAAAATCTCACACCAAATTGAAAATAATATTGGCAAACAAAATAAAAATCAAACTTCATAAAAACAAATCAAATCTCGAAATCCATAGTTATTTGAAATGAGAACTCCTCTCTCAACGGAAGTGGCACCGGAAGTCCTCCCCCCACATCTAAATTGGATGCGCTGTCCAGTTTTATGTTATGGGTACCCATAACTAAACTGGTACATGTTTATGAACACTTTTATGGGTATATGAGACCCTGGGACTTGTTTATAGGATTTGATTTTGAGAGAGTGTGCGATGTTCTGTGGGGGAGCGTGATTTGAATCCGTGTGTGAGAACTTAATTGTTGTTGATTTGAATTTGTTTTTATTTTAAGTGTTTCTATAAAATGGTTAGAGATCGAGAAGTCAATGGCTTCGTCAATAGTTGGTAATGAACAATTGGACAATCTGAATCGGGTTTCCTTGTTGAAAGTTTTGAAAATATAATCCAGTAAGTGGACTGTATCGTAGAAATATACTAATTTGCTAACTTCTGCGAGCGGCTTCGCCCGCGTGTTTTATACATATAAACCTTTCTCTTGAATCACTCTATCTATTAAAAAAACCGCATCAAAATCCGTTGCGTAGTTTTAAAGATCTAAGCATACACAGGGACAGACAGACAGCGGGCAGCGACTCTGTTTAATACTATGTAAGGATAAATAAATCCTAAAAACTCTTTTAAGTTTCTAATTTCCCAAAAGCTTGATATGCTTAAATTTTTGCTCGGTTGGTGGCATTAGTTTTTCAACCTCTTGCAAGGTATCAAAAAATAACTGATAAAATACTGATGGACTCACCACTTTACTACAGACTCACCTAATTCTTAATGCACACAAAAAGTTAAAATACAATTTACATTGGGACAGATCATGAATACAGGCGAGCTTAACCCCGAATTCAGCTTTCTAATAGCCTTTATGTACGCTTAAACCTGCAGTGATATAATATAAAATTCTAGCAGACACAAATTTCTTAGTATCGTAACTGATTTAAATATTAGCGCTACTTCTAAAATAAACTCAGTCCCTCAAGAGAATTTCTGAAGTTTTCCTCGTTGACCCAAATCCATATTTTCCAAGAACTGTAATCTTACGTCTACGAGGGGGCTGAGTGGCTGGACACCTGGCGAGAAGAATATTGTAACGCAGTAGACGTCGTGAAGTACGGTCAGCATGTTTAATAAATTGTAGGTGAAGCTTCTGGAAAGAAAGAATCGATGGATGGATAATGTAAAAGAATATGTGTCTAGAAAGATACATTATCCAGAAGATGATGTGTCTAGAAAGAGGCGAACTACTGAAATGAAGAAGTATGAAAGAAGTAATCATTTTGCTCCGACATTAATACAAAAATATTAAAATAAGGGCAAAAGAATGATGCTGATAATGAACATTTTGGAAAAAAGAAATCCGATGGGATTCAAGAGACTTATCTGGTGGCTGTAGGTTATACAATATCAAATTTTAAAATAAAAACTCACGCATAAAGCTCATCCTGAAAATAAAAACCTTATTTTATTGAATGGATAGTTGATTGTGTAATTAAACTAAATCTATTTGATTTTATACTATAAATCCAATACGTTCTTCATTAAAAAAATGTTAAATCATATTCCTCCAATTTATAGTTACTGTTCAGTATATATACGATCCTATATAGTAGACCAGTAATTATCTTCTGTGCAATAGCTGTTACAGCAAGCTATACATACACAATATAACACTCACCAATTTAATATATTAATTTATTCGTGTATCAACTTTACAATCTGTCGGTACCGTACCGTCGTCCCCAGCTTCCGGGCGGCCATCTTGTTCGCTATTACGTTTAATTACCTCCTAAAATAAAGCCTTATTTGTGCCTTTGCTTGTTATACCAGTTACTTCGTCATTCTTTATATATTAGAATCTACAAGATTGCTTTGTGGGCAAGGTACTTAGTAAGAAATCATTCCTCTTCTTCTGCAATATTCGTAGGTTTTACCACTCAACAACTCTCTTTGTTTTGACTTTACTAGTTTCGTTTTCTGCTTCTTTAAGAGGAAATGCGATCGCAGACATCCGACTGAATGTCCTAAGTAAACAGTCATAATTCGAGGTTTGGCTCTCGACTATTTCCTCCTCCAATCTTGGTCCTTTTTAAAAGATATTCCATAATCCGAAAAAATAAAGATATGTACTATTGTGCCCCTATGTTTTTATTTATGATGATACATTATCTTTGGAAGCACGAGAACCATCAAAAAATGCCAAAAATTGCACTGTCAACACCTAGCCTAGTGTACAAATTTGACAACTATAAATGAAAATAGAAAAACATAGAAGCACAACATACATATTTTGTATTCAATTTATGGAATACATTTTAAATTTGTCCAATACACTGTCCAAGTCACTGGAGGAGGAAATAGACGAGAGCCAAACAAAAAATTCGAACGAAATCGAGAAATTCAGTCGGCGCCCGCTGCCCATATTTCCTTTTAATAGAAATACCAACCAGTTGTTACTATCCTACTGCAGGGTTTATACCTACCTCTTCTCATAATTATAGAGAAGATATCATTCATCTTTTGCTTTCTGGCAAAGCCAAAAGAGAATTTTAGCCAATATATTGGATTGTTTATAAAATATTAGAATAATGAGAAAAAGAGCCAATTCCTGCCAACGGTGCGGAACTTAGCAATAATTCCGGGAGAAACTATAATCTATATATATAAAAGAAGAAACTGACTGACTGACTGACTGACTGACTGATTGACTGATCGATCAACGCACAGCCTAAACCGCTAGGCCTACAATAATGAAATTTGGCAGAAAGGTTCCTCATGTTGCGTAAGTGAGCACTAAGAAAGGATTTTTGGAAATTCCACCCCAAAGGGGGTAAAGAGAGGGTTGAAAGTTTGTATGTAATTTCTACAGTTTGTAAGTTGGGCACGTGAAATTTTAGATTTACGCTCTTGGTTGATAAAAAGAATTAATGTATTTATTAATTTTTGGATATTCGACCCCTAAGGGGGTAAAAAGGGGGTTGAAAGTTTGTATGAAGTTTTTAAAGTTTGCAAATTGGACACATGAAATTTTACATTACGCTCTTGGTGATAAAAATAATTAATGTGTTTTTTCTAAATTCCAACCCTAAGGGGGTAAAAAGGGGGTTGAAAGTTTGTATGTAATTTCTACAGTTTGTAAGATGAACATTTGAAATTTTAGAATTACGCTCTTGGTTAATAAAAAAATTTAATCCATATATTGGTTTTTGGAAATTCGGCCAGTAAGGGGGTAAAAAGGGGGTAGAAAGTTTGTATGAATTTTTTTCAGTTTGTAAGTAGGACACGTGATATTTTAGATTTACGCTTTTGTTTCGTAAAAAGAATTAATGTATTTGTTGGTTTATGGAAATTCGACCCCTAAGGGGGTAAAAAGAGGGTTGAAAGTTTGTATGTAATTTCTTCAGTTTGTAAGTTGGACACGTGAAATTTTAGATTTACGCTTCAAGTTCATAAAAAAAAAAAAATATTTATTGGTTTTTGGTAATTCGTCCCCTAAGGGGGTAAAAAGAGGGTTGAAAGTTTGTATGTAATTTCTACAGTTTGTAAGTTGGGCACATGTAATTTTAGATTTACGCTCTTGCTTGATAAAATGAATTAATGTATTTATTAGTTTTTGGAAATTTGACCCCTAAGGGGGTAAAACGGAAGTTGAAAGTTTGTATGAAGTTTTTACAGTTTCTTAATTGGGCACATGAAGTTTTACATTACGCTCTTGGTAGATAAAAGCAATTAATGTATTTATTGGTTTTTATAAATTCCATCCTTTAGGGGATAAAAAGGGGGTTGAAAGTTTGTATATAATTTCTATAGTTTGTAAGACGGACACGTGAAATTTGAGATTTAGGCTCTTGGTTGATAAAAAGAAGTAATGTATTTATTAGTTTTTAGAAATTCGACCCCTAAGGGGGTAAAAAGGGGGTTGAAAGTTTGTATGACATTTTTACAGTTTGTAAATTGGACACTTGAAATTTTACATATACGTTCTTAGTTGATAAAAAGAAATAATGTATTCATTGGTTTTTAAAAATTCCACCCCTAATGGGGTAAAAAGAGGGTTGAAAGTTTGTAGGTAATTTCTACAGTTTGTAAGATGAACATTTGAAATTTTAGAATTACGCTCTTGGTTGATAAAAAAAATTAATTCTTATATTGGTTTTTGGAGATTCGAGCAGTAAGGGGGTAAAACGGGGGTAGAAAGTTTGTATGAATTTTTTACAGTTTGTAAGTTGGACACGTGATATTTTAGATTTACGCTTTTGTTTCATAAAAAGAATTAATGTATTTGTTGGTTTATGGAAATTCGACCCCTAAGGGGGTAAAACGAGGATTGAAAGTTTGTATGTATTTTCTTCAGTTTGTAAGTTGGACACGTGAAATTTTAGATTTACGCTTCAGGTTCATAAAAAAAAATAATATATTTATTGGTTTTTGGTATTTCGTCCCCTAAGGGGGTAAAAAGGGGGTTGAATGTTTGTATATAATTTCTACAGTTTGTAAGTTGGGCACATGACATTTTAGATTTTTGCTCTTGCTTGATAAAAAGAATTAATGTATTTATGAGTTTTTGGAAATTCGACCCCTAAGGGGGTAGAAAGGGTGTTGAAAGTTTGTATGAAATTTTTACAGTTTGTAAATTGGACACTTGAAATTTTACATATACGTTCTCAGTTGATAAAAAGAAATAATGTATTCATTGGTTTTTGAAAATTCCATCCCTAATGGGGTAAAAAGAGGGTTGAAAGTTTGTATGTAATTTCTACAGTTTGTAAGTTGGGGACGTGAAATTTTAGATTTACGCTCTTGGTTGATAAAAAGAAGTAATGTATTTATTAGTTTTTGGAAATTTGACCCCTAAGGGGGTAAAACGGGAGTTGAAAGTTTGTATGAAGTTTTTACAGTTTCTTAATTGGGCACATGAAGTTTTACATTACGCTCTTGGTTGATAAAAGCAATTAATGTATTTATTGGTTTTTGAAAATTCCAACCCTTGGGGGGTAAAAAGGGGGTTGTAAGTTTGTATGTAATTTCTACAGTTTGTAAGACGGATACGTGACATTTTAGATTTACGCTCTTAGTTGATAAAAAGAAGTAATGTATTTATTCGTTTTTGGAAATTCCACCCCTAATGGGGTAAAAAGAGGGTTGAAAGTTTGTATGTAATTTCTACAGTTTGTAAGTTGGGCACGTGAAATTTTAGATTCACGCTTTTGGTTCATAAAAATAATTAATATGTTTATTGGTTTCTGGAAATTTGACCCCTAAGGGGTTAAAAAGGGGGTTGAAAGTTTGTATGTAATTTCTATAGCTTGAAAGTGAAATTTTAGATTTAATCTCTAGGTAGATAAAACAAATTATGTATATATTCGTTTTTGGAAATTCTACCCCTATGGGGATAAAATAGGGGTTGAAACTTTATATGAAATTTATTCGGTTTGGAAGGTAAAATATCTGAAATAGGTGGTTTACGCTCTTGATTAATAAAAAAAGTAAAGAGTTTATTGATTTCCGGCAATTCTACCCCTAATGGAGGTTAAAGGTGGCAATTTATTAGGCTTATATATTTGAAACTTGGCATAAATACTAACAGCTGATATTTTATATTTTTTTATTGTTTTTAAAGGAAAGGTTGTCATTACAAGTTTTTCAAAACGACTCCCCACTAGAATTTTATTGCACAAGGCTTCTTTTTTTGATGTAGGAAATCAAACGAGAGATATTTGTTGCAATGAATTCTAATTCCTTGGGCAAAATAATAAAGGTAACGTTAATTTTTCGGAACTACCCCCAAAATACGATTTAAGGGATGTTAAAGTTTGTTTGGAAAATCTCATTTCTTGGATGAATTAACTTGAAACTTTTGACAAATACTAACTAAGTAAATAATAAAGGATATCATTATTAGTTTTTCGAAACTCCCCCTAAAAGATGATTAGGGGGGTGTTGAAGATCTTGGGTTAATAAACTTGAAATTTGGCACAAATACTAACCTTAATAAAAAATGTAGGTTGTTATTAGTTTTTCGGAACTATTCCCAAAATACCATTTAGAGGGTTTTCAAGATTTTTGAAGTATTTTATTGCACATAGCTTCTTTTTATGATGTAGGGGAGCACTAAGGAGGGATTTTTGGAAATTCAACCTTTAAAGAGACATTTAATTTTATAAAAATATTTTTAGAAAAAATATTAAAGCATTCCATCTAAAAACAATACAAAGTGAAAATAAATTTCTTATGCGATGTCGGTGTCTTTGGTAGGTACAATTTTTTTTCGTTATGGACACCGACTTAGAAAAAGAAAGTTATTTTTCACTTTGTAGTGTTTTTAGTTGGATTTCAGTGTCGGTAGTGTTTGTAGTGTTTTTCACTTTTTAGGTGTACCTAATAGGCAATTTGCCTTTTGGCACTTAATTGTTTTTGTGTATGTTCGCCGATATCTCCGTCAAACAACACTGTGTTTGTAGTTCCAAATCGAGGAAGTGGTCGTCTTAGTGCCGTAAGATTCTTCATAAAACCGTTGACACACCTAAAACATCTTCTGGGGGTAATTCTGAAAAACTAATGATGGCAATTTATTATTGCCCAAGGAATAAGATTTTTAACCGACTTTCCAATAAGAAGGAGGTTCTTTCGTCCTCTAAATCATAACTTGAACCGTAGATATCTACGATTCCTTATATTATTATCCCATTTATTATTGTTTTAACAATAGCTTATTTTTGGTCGCCTTCACTAACTGCACATAATTTAGTTGAATAAAATACGAAATCATGCGAACGAAGTCGCGGGCGGAGTGCTAGTGTAGTATATAAAATAAGTACTATATAGACTATGACAGGTAATACAAGTAAGGTACGAAATAAACAATGTATAAATAACCAAATTACGAGGGGATGATAATAAATAACACTATTTTGGCAACGTTCACCGCTGAATGTTATTTATTGTTCACAAAAACAATTCTGTTTGTACTGGCAGCCTTCGGTATACTATGTTATATAAGAGTATATTACCGATAAAGAAAACCTTTTTGGAATCGTTAAAATTCTTCTTCTTTCAGGATATCAAAAACAAACTTGTTTTTGGCTCTTTAAAATTAATTAAATGGAATTGAACAACCACTAACATCATCTTAGACATTTTTTATTTAGTTATTTTTCACTTTGTAGTTTTGTATTTGTAAGTCGGTAGTATTTTTTTTGCAAAAAGTTTTTTTTGTTATTGTAGATAGGCACGCGCTTGACCACTATCTCACGTGATGGTAAGCGATAATGTGATCTACGGTGAAGCACGCTTGCCTAGAAGTTAACCTATTCACTCTTGACTTAAAGGCCTGGGAATTCCACTCCTGAGCTGTACGCATAATGAAAGTATTTCCAAAACGTTTGGTGCGTACCCATACGCCATGTCGTCCACCATGTACCGATGGCGCAACGCCGTACGTCTTGTAGTCCGATGATCAAAAAGGGGTAGGCGGAATTAGATCATGCAATTCCATTGCACACTCCCGGGAAATGCAACCGATAAAAAACCGACAAGCTGGCAACTCTAATAATCTATGTAGTTCTCGTTGCTTAACGTGTGCTTAGGACATTCTTTTTTTTGACTCGCGTACGACCATTACCTTGGTAAGCAATGATGCCGGTCGACTATGAAGCACGCTGCCTAGAAGAACTCTATTCCCTACCCCCAGAAAACAATAGGGTATTCCAATCTTTAGCTGCACACAAAAGGAAAGTATTGAAGTGAGTTTTATTCGTATGGGTGCGAAAACTGGGTGGCAATTCATAAAGAAATAAAGGACCATAGCAATTTTCCAATATAAACACCTCGTTTCTCTCAAAACCAACCACCAGCCACCGAAAACCTTATCACTTCACCCCGATAACAAACAAAACAGCCGGTTTCGCCCGGCTATCGACCGCGGGGCGTGTCGGATCGATCGTCACGCCTCGTGCCCACCCCGCCCGGGTAGGGAGCGCGAAAGTGTATCGTAAGATGAGAAGGGATGTTAGCTGTTTTCAGAGAACTTGTGTGTAGTTATTTTGTACCTGGTTGGATACGAAAATAAAATAGTGATCTTGCTGAAAATATTTACCTAAGTTTCGATATTTTCGAAAAATACGATCAACTTTCTTTATCCTTGTTGGTCGCTTTCAGCATAACTCGAAGGTATTTTTAGGCCAGCATTTCAGCTGTTCTCTGAAATGTGTGTAAAGGTTCTTCTGTTTAACCTTTAGCATGTTTGTTTTTACTTCTGTGTACAAAAAGGAATAGGAAATCTGGGGACTGGAAATTTCGTAATTCACCTCTCCCGGATGCCACGTAAAACATTAATCTTCATTTTTTTTTTTGCATTTCTAAATTTTTCTAAATTCATTTCTAAACAATCTATCAGCCCAAATTAAAAAAAAACATCGTAAAATTATCCATTAAAAATATTTTTTTAAACAAGCTTTTACGTATTTTCCTCAGCAAACCCTTTCATTTGATACCCATATCTTGACAGTGAACAAAAAATAACTAGTCCGCAATCTTGGGCCGTCCGCCATATTGTATTTAGAATGATGTCAGTTAGCAAACCGTGCATTGTAATCCAAACTAAACGTGTATCCAAAATTTCATCTCAATCGGTTGAGGATAATAGCTTTAAAATTCAGTTGCAAGATTTGACCCGAACACACTTACATACATATTGTTATATACATTGCAAGTTAAGTAAAAGCTTGTAAAATAAAAACACACGCATACAGATCAAAACCTAAAACACCACAATTCTACGTCATCATCTTTTCCAACCCAAGTATTCTAAATGCCCAACTCCACCAAGCATGAAACGGTTACATCACGCCACTGAGCCAAAACCATCGATCGGACCGGTCTACGCGCGCTACGCCCGGATACGTCCGGGTGTAGCGTACCCGGGTACCGCTAGACCTCGCGATACGTACGGCTACGCTCGATACCCGGTTCACGGCCGGGCCTCATCAATAATGTACGCCTTTGTATAGGAGATTTGACGGTATGTTGGGGAAATATTATGAGAGGTAGTTGGCTGTAGAATTTATTGGCGAACGATCGCTTCTTTGAAGTTGATACAGCATAGTTTGAAAAGGTAATTTGAACCAATAGCTCGGAAGCAGAAAATAGGCGTAGATACTCAGAGTATCTAATTAATAGTAATCATAACTAAATTAAGGCTCGTTGAATTGGAGACTAAAAACCTGAATAGCCAGTCTTCGAAATAACAATTTTGACACTGTACCTTGAAAGTAGAAAATAGGTGTATAGAGTATCTCTGTCATATATATATGTAATAGTAATGGACAAAGTGCATTAAACTGAAGATCACTACTCTCTGTGTACTGAAGGATATCTACCCAGTCTTCAGTGGTGGCCGTTAGATGAACCTACTTAGGAGTCTGAATAAAATCTGCATTTGATTACTGCTAGCAGTAGATATACCTACTAACAGGTGCCTGAATACATCAGCTTTCTGTGCAGTTTTCTATGTCTTAATCACTTGCAGTCATTGAGATGACGGTTAACAGAGAAGTGTGGAGGAATAAGGCATACTGCACATAACCCAAATAAAGAAGACAGAGAGACAAGACAGGAGGATGATGAAGATGATAAATTCATGGACACTAGGTTGTGTTCCCCCTGATGATGCCCACAAAGCCATAAGTTTTTCGCTCTTAGTAGGAATTTCAGTATTAACTTTATGCCCCACATGAACTACCTATCGCGGACTGAAAACCAATCGAAACAGTACAGTGCACTGCTGTTCACTTCTTTTAAGAACACAACGAGATTCTGTAAGCTAAAACTTCGTATTCTTCCAGGTCACGGCGGAGTAAACCAACTTGGCGGAGTATTTGTAAACGGGCGACCGCTTCCAGACGTGGTGCGACAGAGAATAGTCGAGCTGGCGCACTCGGGGGTGCGACCGTGCGACATCAGTCGACAGCTGCGCGTGTCGCACGGCTGCGTCTCCAAGATACTGTCGAGGTGAGTAAGGCATGGCACGCACTGCGATTTTTATTCGCGCGAATTTTTTTCCGCGCATTCTGTGTCCTATGGAAATGTATGAAGCTGCACGCACTGCGGAAAAAAAATCGCGCCCAAATAGTACAAAAAAATTCGCGCGGAAAAAAATTCGCGCGGAAAAAAATTCGCGCGAATGAAAATCGCTGTGCATGCTATGCCTAAGACTTGGTTTCTGCGACTTTTATAACCTGACTAGCTTCTGCCAGTGCTTTGCCAGCGTGAAAAGGGTTTTAACAACTCAAAGGCACATTAGTACGGGATGAAAAGTTGTAGTTATAGGATTGTTCAAAATGAGCCTTTTCCTTATGTGTTCCGTATATAATAACTTCCCAGAATCTGATC
This sequence comes from Orthosia cruda, assembly GCA_964057195.1. NCBI lineage: Eukaryota > Metazoa > Arthropoda > Insecta > Lepidoptera > Noctuidae > Orthosia > Orthosia cruda. The sequence goes on from OZ059854.1 coordinate 3,522,150, forward strand.
CTTTTTAGCAACACTGATCGAATGGTGTATACAACATGGTGTATACAATCGTGGTGGTGAATACAACATGCGTTTTTTTAATATATATATACGCACATTGATTTTTCAATAATCTTATGATGCCGTTTCATTTTCATCAAAATCGGACTGTTGACTGTTTTGAGTGTTTTTTGCTATTCCTCATAGTTTCGGCTTTGGCCATCCACGCCACTTAAAAACCTCACCGTATATAAGAGACCACAACATTCATCATTAAAAACAGAAGATCGCTAATGCAACTAGTGATTAGATTTTAAAAGCATTCATACACCATCAAAATATCTGAATTTCCCAAAGCTAAACTCCGGGAAAACATTACACAAACTCTCTTCAAAAGCTCTTTAGTCTTATACCGACCATCCTTTAATTACACCCGTGTATAACCCCACCCACACTCACACTAACAAATGGTGATGCCACACACAGACATGGTGTGGCAGTACCGCTGTTTGTGTGGCCCCGTTCCGCGCAATAACTCCGGCGTGTGCGCAGGTCCTCTGCTGCTAGACAATACGCTTATGTCATTTTCTTTTGTTTCGTGGTCTGTTACTAGCTTAGGGTACCGTTGGTTAATTGAGAAAACTATTGGGTGTTTATATAAAGAAGAAAACATATTTTTTTTGTAGATTTACTTTAAAAAGTAAGCTTGATATATCACTCCTGTTCAGAATTTGTGTATTAATATGACGGCAAAAAATAGCCTGGTGATTTATTGTGAAACCGCAAGAAAGGTTTGGGCTTAGCGTAAAAATGTATAGAAAATGCCAGTTAAGTTAAAGATCTGGGAACTACTTCCTTTTTAGAAAGCACCTTTATAAACAAAACATGTTCCACAGTAATCAAACTTATTGTTATTTTTATTTTTGTTTTACTAAGGACATTCCTAACTCACTATTTTAACTTCAATAGTTTGAGAAAATACAGGGAACATACCGTCAAAATACTACTTCCACATTTCTTAAAAAGTATTTACTTGAAATCAGCCTAATCACAAATTTTAACTGTATTCAGCCATTTATTATTTTTTTTATACGGAACCAACGCCCATTTAATAGCATACCACTCGGTATCTCCGAGCCACATCTAATTGGCGTATTTATAACGATCAAGTATCTCTACATAGAATGATGACTGTGATTCCGTTAGTAAAAAACATACGATTTATATATAATACTGGTGGTCCCTCGCGGCTTCGCTCCCGTTAACTGGCTACCTACCTACCCACCTAACCTACATACCTATCTGCCCACCTACTCTACCTACCAACCTATCCTACCCAACATACATGATTGTTTAACTATAACCGTTTACGCAGCGCACGCAACGGAAGTTCTCAAAAGGAATAAATTTACCCCGTTTTTAAAACATTTTTCATTGATGGTCCGCTCCTATTGGTCGTAGCGTGATGTTATATAGCGTATAGCCTTCCTCAATAAACGGGCAAATCAACACAAAAGTATTTTTTTAAATCCGACTGATAGTTTCAGAGATTAGAGCGTTCAAACAAAATATAAACTCTTTCGCTTTATAATATAGATATTATGATTGCATTGAAAATGTTGAAAAATATTTTTAATTGAATTTTTATTTAGATTATAATGGTATTTGAATTGTATTTTATTGTTGTTTAATAATATGATAAATGGATTTTAATTGAATTTTGATTTGGATTATAATGGTATTTAATTGTGTTTTTATTGCGTTTAATTGTATTAACAATTGTATGATTCATTGTATTTTAATTGATAATTGTAATATTTTATTGTATTTTTAATTGTATTTCTATAAGTCCTAATATCTTTGTGGTAGTAACATCGCATTGGCGATATAGCTGTTAAGGTGTTACTTACATAATTTTTGAATAAATAAATAAATAAATGATGGACCTTATCTTTCTTTATAAAATGAAATTAAAGTTTTGAGTAAGAGTTTGATTGCCGTTGGTATTTCCTAACTTACTGGCAAAGAAGAAGAAGCAGAAGAAGAAGAAGTTATTTTATGGGATAGTAACAACTATATAGGAGCTGCAGGCACCTTTCTGCAGCTAAACGCAAGGAAGATGGATAGTTCACCTGGCGCTTTTAGGAGTTTTGACGATTGCTTAGATGGATTGTACACCAAAAACAACATTACATACAGTGTGACAGTAAAGTACAAGTACAAAGGCGAGCTTAACTCAATGTTGAGTTCTCTTGCAGCAAATCCTAAAGTGACAGAGAAAGATGACAATATAGAAAGCAGTACAGACAATATAGTATGTGTGTATTACAAATTTTATGAACAAAAACCACTAGAGTCCAGCGGAAGATTTGAATCAAACGTAAAATTATTTTTATCAATTCCATCTGTTTTTCTCTCACTTTAACAACCGCACCATTTCTAATCAGAAAGTAGTAAAAGCCAGTTAATTATAACCGTCAGTTAAAGAGTTCCAGTTAAAACTAATTATTTAAACTTAACAACGTAACAGTTGAGTTAAGCGCTCATCATTTGCGGTTAACCGATGTTAAACAGCGCAACTCTGCCGGTTAACTGGTACAGTTAATTTGTGCTTAGTTAAATATAATGGGTGTATTGTTTAACTAGTGTTTATGCTTGTATAGTGTTGTCGTTGGCTGATAAGTTTGTTGTGGACGTCATAAGAAGCTGAGAAGGCAATGCAGATAGTAATTGACGATCATAATCATATAGAACTTCTTTAGATTTCCATTGAAAATTCATTAGCATATAATATAAGTATTACTCTTAATATCGAATTCGAAACACTTATTTCAATCTAACTATTTACAAGCACTTTTGAAAGTCAGACAGTCAAGAAGTCAATCTGTCAAAAAGAAGAAGCTAGTTGCACGTTCGAAAACGTAAATCTCTATGAAGGGGCAAGAATATGCAAACATTCAGGCATCTTTTAGAATAAGTGCCATTTTTAACCGACTTCAAAAAAAAGGAGGAGGTTCTCAATTCGGCTGTTTTTTTTTATGTTTGTTACCTCAGAACTTGTTACTGGGTGAACCGATTTTGATGATTCTTTTTTTATTTGAAAGCTGGTGTTTGTCATGTGGTCCCATTTATTTATTTTCATCAAGATCTGATAAAGAACTTCGGAGATACACATCAGAACTCTTCAATAAATGACGGCAAATCACTCGGGATAGTTGCAATCGCATTTATGTTTATTGTTTACACCATTTCATAACATAACATCACACTAGTACGCCCTAAAGGGGTACGCAGGTGTAAACAGTTCACCTTGGTATACTCTTATTCCACCGGTTTTGTTTGAGTTTCATGTTATTGGGTTAATCTATTCTGGCTTCACTTTGGGCATTATTGGTACCTAGCCTATATAACTGGTCCATTAAATACCACAACTAAAAAGTGAAAATAACCGACTTCCAAATAAAAACACTACAAAGTGAAAAATAACTTCAATTTCGGAAGTCGGTGTCAAAAAACGAAGAAACGAAAACAAGAACACCGACTGCCGAAATTGAAGTTATTTTTCACTTTGTAGTGTTTTTATTTGGAAGTCGGTTGTATTTTTTATCAAATGGGTACTCAAGATAATTATTTCACAAAGCAGGCTTTACTTTTTACCTTCTCGAATGGCATTGTCCAATATTCGTATGTCAAAATAAATTTCCAACATTCTGAAATTCTTACAAAAAGGACATTATTTAATTGTGATGCCATTCTCACTCTCAATCATATTAAAATTCAAAACGAAAATGTCCCCATTACGTTTTAAAATCCTGCAATGATCGTACAACAATCCGTCGCCATTATACCAGATACTGGTACAGATGATTTGACGATATTATACGATATAACTGACAATGAAATGACGCGAATGGAGCGCCGGGAGCGAGCTGACCATTGTCCGATTTAAATTGAAAACTGCGAACAGTGATGGAATGTGTGGGGATTTTCGCGGGATTTCGTTTTGGTCCCGGGGTTTTGAGACTGGAGAAACGGTGTGTTTGGACAGATATTAAATCTTTCAGTATGTCTTAAATCAAAGCTTCATCATCATCTGCCTAGCCTTTTTCCCAACTATATTGGGGTCGGCTTCCAGTCTAACCGGATTCAGCTGAGTACCAGTGTTTTACATGGAGCGACTGCCTATCTGACCTCCACAACCCAGTAACTGGGTAACAGCGGTACACCTTGGCTAGACTGGTGTCAGATCTGGTATTAAATCAAAGCTTATAGATTATAATTATTTCTACTGATTACTGTAAGCTTGCTTCTTCACACCGCTGGACAAAGGCTTCTCCTCAGTACTTCCACCTTTTCAATAATACCTTCATTTCAAACAATAATACAAAATAAATTCAAATATTTACAACAGAACACCAACTTAACACAGTATAATCACAGCAAAAATATTACCAACCAGCCTAAATGTTTTTTAGAAATCGTACCATTATTGCATTACAAATAAAAACTTAGTCTCAATACAGCGTTAAAACTGCCCTAATACAAAATCCATCCAATCATGTCAAACACAAGCACTTTCACACATCAGCATATTCTACTCAACAAATCAATCGATAGATCCCGGGCTGCCCATCCCTAATCCCGGGAGGCCCTCAATCGGCTCGCGTCGAACACTCGCGTTTCAATTTATCCGGCTCGTGCAATTCAACCCTATGTTTTGTTTTCATCCCCCCAGCGGGTTCATTTTTGTCTTAATGACAATGTTTCTGTATTCTAGCTGGTGTAGTGGGATTTAAGGAATGTTCTTTGGGGTTGAAAGGGCAGTGGACGGGTTTTTGAAGATTGGGATGTAGGTTAGTACGGTTTGTTAAGGATTAAGTGATTTTGTGAGGTCATTGAATATCAATTTGCTGTCGTATCTTTAAGCATTTAAACACTGTTATTCATCAATTTTCATCATTAAGTTTTTTCGTGGAAATAGCTCTTGTTTTGAGTAGACTCAATGCCTTAATCATTTGTTACCTTTAGGTACTAATATGAATCCCATATGGGATCTCTATGAATCCCATATGATACCCATATATTTATTTATTTATTTATTATTAGGCTTCTCAACACTGAGTACACTGTTACTTTATAAATTTGTACATTTCAAACTTAAGTCTAAGTGTCTCATCACTTATAGAAAAGCACAGCATGCGCTAAATTATGCGGAGATAAATACAGAATATATTCATTAAAAACAATAACAACAACTATTAAAAGCTAAATTGATTGCAGTACATTAAATTAAATAACCTAGATTATATTAAATTAGAACAGATTCAATTAAATTAGAATAAATTAAATTAGAATAGATTAAATTCAATTAGAATAGATTAAATTAGAATGGATTAAATTAGTATACATTTTATTATTTATAATTATTTATTTATATATTAGATTAGGTACTAGAGTTACCCATTAAATGGTAAGCGCGACTTTTTTTAGAGCAGGTACAGACGAGTTAAATATGTCAATATCGCCTTCATGCTCTTTGTATGCAGCATACATTCTTGAAAGTGGACAGTATTGCCTCAAGTTGGTGTGACATCTTGGCATGCAGAAAAGTCTCCTATTAGAACTTCTTGGCAGATTATATGAAAATATGGTCATTATAGATTTCAAGACTGAATCTTAACTTCACAATATGATGCAATAGCATTTTTCTTACCTAGATCTGTAGTATTATATTATCTGTGCCTAGATTAAATGGTGGCTAGATTTATTTTTCATTCAGGTGACAATTACCTACTTACTGTATTGTCCTCTTCGGTCATGTCAGGTATTGTACGAGTACATTAACAACTCTCTCGTGGTGGTAAAGAGGTGGTTTTCTACCCAGAAATCACTAGATACATACTTAGATCTCAATCCTTATTAAGGCCCCTAGTGTATTTTTTTTCTGGCAAAGATTTATTTCTCCGTCTATCAAGTAAAATACTGGACACACAATTTATATCAGTCTTGTTTAAAGCACATTGTACTGGGTCGCAACGGTCTGCGGCGCATAGGCGCACGCGCGTGTACTGTGTGATAGCCATAGAGCATGGAAACGCCTCGTCAACACAGTGCATACAAACCTAGCTACCTAGCTTGATAGTGTACTTCATCATTTACTTTTGGCTTCTCATAATCATCATTTCCGCCAATAAAGAGCCCACTGTTGGACTGGAATTTCCTCCGCGTCTCCTCTGCGTCTCAATATCTACTGGTATTGGGCTTTTGCACCCAGCGGATTCCCGTGGTCTATATCAGGTTATAGGTCCTTCTTGTAGGAGATCTGCCAGTTTTGCGTCTTTCGGCACGCGGTAGTCTCTCGAGATATTTTCAGTCCCATTGAACATTCGTTCCGCCACTTCATCATCTTCCTGCCCTTATCCCATGTTACTTGGAGTCGGTGCAACACTTTTTCTTCTTCCATACCGTCCTGTCTCCTGTTCTGCTATTACTGACTCTCTTTTCTTTAATATCACTCCTCACACAGTCTATCCATCTTTTCTATTTCCTTCCTCTACCTTGCCACTTAAGTTTGGCAATTCTTGGCGTTGTTTTGATAGTACCTGTCAATTGCATTCTATTCTAAACTAACCCACTGCAGGACTAATGCCTCTCTCTCCAGTTTTCACATAATTCTGTTCTCTACTAGTGCGTGCCAGTCTTTTCGGTTAGAGTTGAGCTTATCACCATCTTCGTCTTGCCAAATTTCTCTTAGCTGCGCCAATTCGGACACAAATATTATTTGTTAGTATTATCACCTCTAGTTGGATCCTTGCTCTGTGGCCAACAATGCGCGTGAGTTATATCGCACTGGGGAAGTTCTTATACGGAAACAGTATGACTGACGTTGTTGACTGCGTGATATATTACGTGTGTGACTGAGTTGTCTTAGAAAAAATGTTTTGAGCTACTTGTGAGTTATATGGATAGATCTAAGTTTTAATTGGGATTATTCTATTGCTTTTTGATTGTGCCGATAAAAGATAGCTTTCTTTTTTGCGTCATGATTAAAAGGCTTTTTATAACAGTTACCTGAGTCAGTGATAGCGTGACCGTTTGCAGGATGAAATGGATGTAGAAAACGTGTTGCGCCGCCAAGTAAAATGAGACCAGGGTAGGAAGATGATGGCATGTCATCATGTTCCCTTGGTTGATATTAAAGAAATTTACTTTTTCTCTTAGTCATTTTGCAACATTCTGTATCATAACACAGTTTTGATATAGTAATCAGAATATTTGAATCAACCTACAAAGCAAGAGTAAACAATCATTTTCTGGGCTGGCTAGCTCCCTTGTAGACGTCATCCATAGCTTACCATCGGGTGAATTGAGATCAAGAGCGAACTCATCAGGAATATTATTTCAACATCATCATCACCTTTTCAGCCGACGTCTACTGGAATATTATTAATTTTCAGCCCGTTCTACCCCGCTACAGGGCAAAGACATCCGTTTTCTCCTTCCATTCCTTCCAGTGTAGTGCAATTGTGGACCAATCCTGTCAATTGGCGTCAATCAGGAATAAAAATGTTATTTTTTGCAAAATGTTGGGCATTTTAAAAGAAAATATACTTCAACTGTTTTCTCTCTACCTCGTATAAAAACCCCAGCTTTCTCAGACAGCCCTAAAAATACTCCGAAGACCACCTCAATGACCTAAAACTCAAAACAAACATAATTACAATTTATTTCATAAAATAAATCAACACACGCTCACAAACGGAAGCGGCGTCACGCTTTCTGCGCCGGCGCAGACCGATGTAAAAACTAACTAATTATTAAACAGATACAGGACTGGACTGTATAGCACTTTCATAATGCTCTTCTTGTGTTGTGTGCCGGTTATGTACAGGGTAAGCAGAAATGTAGGTTTAGGAATATTTTTCAGCTGAAAATGTGGATGATCTGACTATCGTCTACATTTCTTTTTTATTACATCTTTCTTCTTTCGCAGGTAATAAAAAGTATCTTTAAAAATAAGTGAGGTACTTTGTGTCCTACTCATTTTTATTATGTTTGCTTTATTGTGAAATATTTAAATAAACATCTACAAAAAATAAGGGAAAATTATAAAATCCTACTTAGTTAGCTGTTTCTAGAGTATGAACGCCGAAAAACAAAAATTATATACAACAACTGGCCCTTTTGATATTATTCCAAAAATATTTAATGAACAATCATACTAATATTATAAATGTGAATGTAAGTTTGTTTGTTACGCTTTCACGCGAAAACTGCTTAACCGATCATCATGAAACTTTGTACACATATTCTTGGAGGTATGAGAAGTAACATAGGGTACGTTTTAATGAAAAAAAAATATTTTTACGAAAGATATCACTTTTGCCGCAATAACCGACATTCACCCGGACGAAGTCGCGGGCAAAAGCTAGTATGACATATTTTTCATTGCACACATTTTCACGACGAATTTATGCTGTTAAATAAAGCATAAAATTAAAGCTATGTTAGAAACGTATCAATAACTGATTGCCGCGTGTCACTTGTGGCCTGTCGTAGCTGGAAAATGTTTACTATTCATACACAAATACAAACAAAAACTGCATTGAAAAACGAGTTACTTAACAAAACTAATAACTCACAAAAACTCCAAACCAATAATAATCATTTCCCCATCAGCCTGTCATCAAAAACCATACTTAAACCGACCGCCATGAACCCCCTAAGCCACTCAAAGCTGATATAAGCTCGTACTAAGTCCCATATAAGCCTGTTAGCTGACACCCTATGCTAGCCTGGTATCTTGATTTGATTGTCAATATGTTCGATATTGTATGGACGACAAATTGGTTACATTGTGAAGATATTGATTTCAAATTGAGTTAGGTAGGTGGAGACAGAAGTTTAAATAATTTCTATTGTATCTAAGCGACACTTATAGGAGAATAGCTAACTTCTGTAACGCAGTCACGGAGGCCTTCAAATATCTTTGGACCGAGGCTGGAATCATGCGTGGTATAGACTCACAAAGTACCAGGAGAACAGTATCATGAAGTAAAATTGTAGACCGACAATTTTTTATTTTATTTGATTTGAATAATGAATGCGTTTGAAAATCATTTAAACAGACATACAGGATTTACATGCAGGTTGTAGAAGATAATTTGAAGTAAGTTTTAAGTCCCATATAAGCATGTTAGCTGACGCCCTATGTTAGCCTGGTATCTTGATTGCCGATATGTTCGACATTGTATGGGCGACAAATTGGTATATTGTGGCGATATTGATTTCAAATTGAGTTGATAGTAAAGGGGTAAGTAGAGACAAAGGTTTTAGTAATTTCTGTTGGATCTCAGACACAGGTTTGTACCTAGCAGAGTCAGGGAGTGCTTCAAATATCTTTGTTCCGGGGCTGGAATCATGTGTCACACACCAACTACCAGGAGAACAGCAACATGAAGGAAAATTCAATGCTGTGAAAATATTTGGTTTCGATTTGAAGAATGTATGGTATGAAAATCAATTAATGATAGAGATGTCAGTTGATGTATAAGATGATTTAATGTAACTTTTAAGTCTCGTAAAAGCCGATAAATGAGTGATTTTAATAATATTTATAAAGTTCTTTTAATGACAGAGCAGAGACAGGTTGATGTAAAAGGTGATTTTACAATAATGTATGTGTGAATGTTCGTGTGTTCTTTTTGATGTGTGATGTGTTGGTCCTTCGAGTTAGAAGTGCGGGTATTTTTGGAGTATTGGGCTGCAGGTATAGCAAAATCTAATTCTTATTTTTATCCTAAGGTATATCACTCCTATTGAAATGATATCTTTGCTGAAATCGATTATTCATTGATTACTAGAAATTTGTATTCTGTTCCTCTTTTAACATTTTGCTAAAAATATCCCTTTAACAATAAAAAAGGACTGCAAGTGCACAATCTCCTAAGTACAGTTTTACATTTTGTCAAATTCACGTACAACCCAGCCGACCCCTGCCCAGGGGTAGCGTTACGATAATGTTAGCGATCCCCCATGGATCACTGGCACCCTTGTTTTTGGCAATACGAAGGTAGTCGTGTGGAGTAGTGTTACTGTTAAAACTGCACACAGATTATTAGATACTGTTAAAACCCAATAAAAAAAAACTAAACGTATTTGTTATTATTTCATAGACATATTAACTTAAAGATACACAAGTGTGATGCGCAAAATAACTTGTTATGTTCAGTTTCTTTAAGGCATTTTACTCAAAAATGGCCAGTCCTACTGTCCAATAAAATAATTTATCTGATCGTCCTGTCCAATTAAAATTGATCTGAAAAGAAAAAAATCGTAATTTGTAAATCTAAAATAACAAAGAATAAAGACACTTTTCTTCGCAACGGTACTTGAAAGTACCACTCACTTAGGGTGTGATCGCACTGGTAATTGACTTATCACGACGATTGTAATGCTCCACAATGCTGTGAGTGCGCACCCTTACAATAAATTGGTTAAGTGCGGTAGTCGCCGATAATCTTGTTTTTTTAAGTAATCTTGTCATTATCTGTGTAGATCTGTGAGCAAGATAAGGGATTGAAGTGTTTGTTCTTAAATTATGCGTACATATGATTTCTACCATGCACTGGCGTATCAAGTTCTTGTTTTCTCTTTGTAATATGCCGTAATAGAGATATATTAGCCAGAATTATACTGCAATTACAAGAATATTGTAATTGCAGTATAATTCTGTTCATTTGATACCCATATCATGGCAGTGCAAAAAATATAACTAGTCCGCCATCTTGGGCCGTCCGCCATATTGGATTTAGAATAACGTCACTTAGCTAACCATGTATTGTTACCCAATCTAAACGTGTTTGCAACATTTTATCTTAATCGGTATAGGATAACTGCTTTAAAATTCAGTTGCAAGATTTGACCCGAAGACTCTTACATACATACATACATTGCAAGTTAAATAAAAGCTTGTAAAAGGATCTACACCTGCTAAGTTCAGCATACCTAAATAACAAATTAACGTAACCTACACCCAAGGATTAACAAAATTCCCTCACAAGCATCAATATCCCGTACTAAAAGACCAAAAAATCACACCATATTGCAGCTCATAGCCAAAACAATAACACAAGTGTCCCTTCATCATTGTACCATCACGCCCCTCTCCTCAGGGACTTGGCATTAGCAGAAGATAATTAAATTCGTCCGACAAAATAAAGGACCGGTATTATGACAATTGGATGTGAGTTGTACCCCATGAAGGGTAGTGCCCTTTTGTCGACGATTTTTGATTGAGTTTTTAGTGATATAGAGTTATGGCAGCAGTTTTATTTTATTTTGTTAATTTGTCTATGTGGGCCAAGCAAAGAGAAAAGCTAATATGTAGCGGGCAAAGGAATAGAGGATGCTAAAAAAACTTGCCAATTGCGAGTCAGACTTGCGCACCGAGGATTCCGTACAAACAGCAACATTCATCAACATAATTAGGTTAAAATATTTTCCTTTTAATTTCGTTATATATACTACTACCTTGATGTGTTTTTAGCAATTTAAAGCTTAATTTTACGCAAACGGACCTGTAATATAAATATACTACGGGTACTCGTAAGTATTTTGAAATTTGAATTGCCTATCCAACGATACCCCACACCATGGGATAGACGTGAAAACCACTTTCTCGGCGTGATCGGCCGGTGTCTGTAGCACAGTATAAACTAGTTCACTCTTTCTTTAAAAAATAAAAAACCTTAGTATTTCAGTGTGTTTGATTAGGATAGATAAATTGTACCATTTTTTACCCGGCTGCAAGGAAAGGGATTAATAAATTTTATTTTATTTATTTATTTAAATATGTATATCCATGCCAAATTATAGCTTTCTAGTACTAAGAGTATCTGAGCTAAGCTGTGGCTGGACGTACAGATGGACATGACGAAATTATAAGGGTTCCTTGTTGACTACGGAACCCTAAAAATATTGAAGATTCTGATTTCAAGAGCTCATATTTTCAAAATTTGGGTTTTCCTATGACCAGATTTGTGGAATATTCTTGAATGATACCTTGTGTTTCGGCTAACACGTTAAGTCATCACTCTAACCTCGATATCTCCTGCATAAACTAGTATCTAAAGACGGGTTTTCATTTTACACCCTACTTTACCTTTCTTCACCTTCGTTGACCTTAAATGATTCATCAGATGAATGGTGTGTGTGTGGCTTTAGCCTCAAACCCTAAAGGTTAGATGAGACCAAATGAACAAAACTTCATTCAATTCTTAGTTAGTGAAGAAATAATTACTCAATTATTTTGGTAAAAACAGTGATAAAGCATTCTTTCGCTGCTTTAAAATGTCAAGACTACAATGCTTTTGTAAAAACTAGCTCTTTGTTCTTTTGGTCTACAGTTGCGGCAGTATACTAACAAAAATTCGTCAACTTCTTGGGACTCCTAGAAGACGTTTAGATTTTAAACACAAATTTCTAACGCCACCTTCTCTTCCCAGGTACTACGAGACGGGCAGCTTCAAAGCCGGCGTGATTGGGGGCTCCAAGCCAAAGGTGGCGACACCCCCCGTGGTGGACGCCATCGCGGCATACAAGCGAGAGAACCCGACGATGTTCGCTTGGGAGATCCGCGATAGACTGCTCAGCGAGGGGATCTGTAGCCAGGATAACGTGCCTTCCGTGTCCAGTATTAATAGGTAAGACTTTTCAGTGAAGAAACTTGAGTTTTCTGCATTTTCTTACTTAATTTTATGTACGTGCGCTACGTTATAGTCTGAGTTATACATGACAATTTATACGAGACGAAAAGATCAGCAGTAATGATGATATGGCAGACACAGACATGGTTATGTTGCCAGGTCCAACACTAACTTCTTAATTTAAAAAAAAAGTCTGGGTCGCTTTCACTGTATACGGTGAAAAAGACTATACTTGAATTAATATACTTGAAGTTTATATTCATGAAATAGATAATAAAAGAGAGTTACTTTTGAAATTGCAAGTAGGGTCAGATCTTGCCGGCCTAAAATGAGTTTCAATTTTTTTTAAGGAAAGCTGTTGGATTTCGTGTATCCAAACTAGCCCAAAGAAGATTCCGGTACTGGCTTTGCACCTGTTTGCTAGCCATCAACTTTGAACCTATGAATATGGAGATTAGGTATATTTGGAAAGATTTAGGTTAAACTTTAGGTATAATATATATAAAATTAAGTCGTGTTCGTTACACCATTTATAACTCGAGAACAGCAGGATCGAATTTCATGATATTTTATTTTTTGAATTTATATACGCCACGAATAAAAGAATAACAGTTAAAATATCGACAAAATTAACGAAAAACAATATATATACGTTTTGCGAATCCAGCGCCATCTCTGATACATGACAGAAAAAAAAAACAGGCCAAAATTAACATAGCGTTATATACTGGTTCCGGTACTGCCTGTAGATGGCGTTGTCGATTATTCTGGAATTCAAAACAAAGTCGGTTTAGTTACACCATTTACCTATACATTTGTTTGAGGTGGTACGAAGTTCGTTGGAACAGCTTGTAGTGCTAGTGATACACATGCAAAAATGTTTAGGTAACCTAAACATACATAAATATAGTAAGTATCCGGAGAAAGTTGCAAAACTATACACAAACATACTGAACCGAATCGTAACCACAAAACAATAGTTTTTGTAGACTCTACTTACTCCGAATGTAGTAAGAATAACAATGATGTTAAAACGTTACCACTGTGCTAAGAAAAGATCCCTTTCTGTGAAAGTTTCCGAAAAACTTGCCGCGTGTATTGTAGTTTGAACTCTAAATGGTAAGGATTACGGTAGAGTTTGGTTTGTAAGATGATGTCAAGGGGATAACATGTTTGTGTGGCCATGAAATTTGGGTTGTATTTAATGTGTTGTTCGTGTTTTTGCTTTGTGAAGAAAATTCTTTAATATTATTTTATTTAATAAAATGTTTTTTTTTTTGCAAAGACTTATTGTACTTAGATCTTTACAAAAGGATTTTTTTTTGTAAAAACAATCCATGTATTTTTTTTACAAAATCAATTCTTTTTTTAATAAAAATAAAAGATTCCATAAAAAGGAATAAAACAAAAAGTTGCGCCCAACGTGGGGCTCGAACCCACGACCCTGAGATTAAGAGTCTCATGCTCTACCGACTGAGCTAGCCGGGCTGTAGTATCGATCGTGAAAATTATCTGCACAATAGCTATAACATTTAATGATAAAATAAAATTACTACTAACTAAGTTTGAACAAGATTAAAGTTATTTTTGGATCAATTTCAAGGTCACAGCATCACATTCGATAGCAAACTATGTTTAAATAAAACATGATGATATTAATAGGTACCTGAAAGAATAATAATCAAAAAATAGAACGTATTATGTAAGAGAAGAAATAAGAAGAATTTATAAATGGTGATCCAGACTTACAAAATATAGTCTTATGTTTTTGGTGAACTAAAAGTACAAATAAAATAAAATTACAAAAAAACAGTCAAAGTGCGAGTCGGATTCACGCACGAAGGGTTCCGTACCATTATAGCAAAAAAAAACCGGCATAAAAATCACGTTTGTTGTATGGGGACCCCACTTAAATATGTATTTTATTGTTATATCGTAGTTTTTAGTATTTGTTGTTATAGCGGCAACAGAAATACATAACCTTTGAAAATTTCAACTGTCTTTCTATCACGCTTCTTGAGATACAGCCTGGTGACAGACAGACAGACAGACGGACCGCGGAGTCTTAGTAATAGGGTCCCGTTTTTACCCTTTGGGTACGGAACCCTAAAAAGGAAATCTTAAGCACCAACTTTCTCAACACGCACGTTTCATGGCCCATCAAGGGGTTGCGTGATCAGAACCGGAAACGAAACGGATGGGGGCGCAAAGATGGCGTACCGGAAGAAGAGACACGTGCTCTCGCGCTCCGGACGTCCTAGCTGCCATTGAATTATTATTTACATATAACATCTCCACATTATTGTAGAGAAACTCCATACTTTACGCATAAAACTTACTCTATGATATAGAAATGTATCGTCCTTCCATAGAGATCACTCGCTCTACATTTTTGGTTCTCTATGATTGGTTATGGATGCTGTTTCCGGAACAAGAGTTTTCGATTAGTATTGTTAGGTGGATTTTATTGTAAGATGGAGATATTAATGGTCATCATTCAATAGATATCAATAAATCTGTTGGGCGATCTGATTTGTATGCTTTGAGTTACTGCAGTATCTTCCAACCCTATTCCTATGAGTCCACTACTGCGACCACTTGTACAGGTCATCTGCAAGCTGCTCCTGACATTCTATTTCGCCTTTTCTTACTGGCTCGGGCTAGATGGATCAGCGTTCTTCAAAACTTAGCTGGTAGCAGCTGGATGAGAGTTTGCAATCGATGAGATTGCTCTGCTTAGCAGTGGACTGCTGTTGCCTGATGATGATGAATCAGCTCGTTACAATTATCTCTCTTGTTTACAATCCCAACCAAGCCGATGGCACGTGTTCGTTAGAAATAGTGTATCTGACATAATTCAATAGATAGACAACGACAAGTAGAAACATGTACAGTCAGCAGATAATCCAGCAGATTTCGCCTCAAGAGGTGTGAAATCAAGAGGCATGGCAGGCAGTGACCTATGGTGGTCTGGACCTAGATGGTTGAAACATAAAGAAGTAGAATTCGAAAGAACTAGAATATCTGAGACAGGAGTCAAAGAGGACGTTTCATGTAAGATTGGATGACAATCCTGTTTGGGAAAGATTCTCTTCGTTGTCAAAATTGAAGAGAGTATTAACATCCTGTTTAATGACTTCTGAATCAGCAAGCCAGTTTTTCTTTATCTGGGGATACATGTAAGTTGAAAAAAAATCGGTAGGAAAAATTGGCTTGCTGATTGAATACATTCAGTTCAGTCTTCAATATTTACAAGATATTTAGTACTACATATTATTTTATATCAAAGAATGTGTCATCCATTTAGTAACAAAATTAACATATTATTACGCCATCCATTTAACCAGCCATAAAATTACCACGCCAACAAACAATTTCCCCGATCAACAGATAAACAAATAAAGATAACTCACCCTAAATTAATAAACGGTAGCATTACACATCAAATAAAAAGATTAAAAACGTCGACAAGCTAATAACCGGGTATTGATAAAAACTCCCATAATCTAGGGAGTTTTATCTAATCTGGCAACATGCAATTAGTCGCGGATTTAAGCTGGCAATACTTGAAGTCGAGTGCTTTCCGGATATATCTTTTAATATTCATTTCCACGATAAAATTAGAATTATAGGAAAAATAACGTGAGTGTGTTACTTGAATAATATTATTATTTTTGTACTAGATTCAATTAATAAATATTGGTTGAACTAATTTTGTTGCTCCAAATAATATATTGTCTCTTTTCTCATGAGCATAAACTTAAAATAGACATTAGATAATAGAATCCCTTTGAAAATATTCTGGTTGTGTCATCAATCAATTTTGCTCGTAAACGCCAATAAAAGATGAAATGAACTAGAAGTTTTTCACTCATATTTAAACACTTAGTTAAGAGTATGCTTAGATTATATGAAAAAGAAACGAGAGTTTTTTAAAGAAGTTTCAGACCAAAATATAGAATATGTAAGTAACAATATCTGTTAATACTCATCGTGTTTATAAATATCTTCTGAATACCATCCTCCCAATATTAGGATCGTCGGCCAAACCAGCATATCTTCTTTTATCGTTTCGTAAGGAGTCTTTTTTCTCCAAGAAAATATTTTCTCAAATTCAAGTGCCTTATCCATGATTTGAAACTGATATCTCTTACAGCCTCATTTGTCCCTAATCCCAATAATAACCCCTTTGCACTAGTCCATCAAAATGTACTCGTAAGTATAGGACCCAGTGGGGTGCAATGGGGTCCATTATTGAACAATAAGCCACGGTTATTGGTATCAATATAGTTCAGAGGGGTGGATCTAATGGCGTTAGTTTGAATTTTTATGGAGAATTTTGTAGTTTAAGAATTTATTGGCTTTGAGTCTTATTTTTATTTTTTAGTTAGAGTTTCATAATATTATCTGCAGAAATATTAAAATAGGTTCTGGGTAGCCAATCCAAATTCTAGTAAATGCTACCAAACGTTGTAAATCAACTGATAACCAATAAAGAAATTATACAAAAAAATATCATTTGTTAAGTTTAGGTAGATGAGAGGTTAGGGGGGATTAGACTCCAATAACCCGCAGTGCGATTGCGGAGCTACATCCCAAACAATGCCTCACCTCCTGTCGTGCTCTCTGTGCAACCGAAAGACCATTGTGAGGCAAATGATAATACTGTTGACGTGACTGAATTCTGGTCAAAACATATTTAATTTTGGCATCATCGATACGTCGAATAATAAGAAGATTTTTTCGGAGAGATACAAAATTTAAAGCAACATTGAGAAAAAAAATGTTTGTATAAAAATTTAGAACCCGGCGTGACCTACGTTCAGTGGCACATTTCTTTAATTTAAGGTAGTTTTTACTGGACCCTTTAAAAATACATGTAATAAAAAAACCGCCCGACCTTGCCATCAATAAATAACATCATAACAAACAAATTAAAAAACCCAAAATCCCATAATAATAACACATCAGATCTAATCAAAAGTGAAAAATACCAAAACACAAGAGTCAATTTTAAAATCATCCCTTCGCAATACAAGGGTGATTCCCAACCCCCGCACGCTCCGGTACGTCCCGGCACGCGTCCGGCACGAGGCCGGCACGGATACGACACGTGATCGTAATGTAGCAGTGACGGAACTCGGAATAGACCGCATGCGACCCAATGGTGACCATTTGAGTGGAAGTGAGAAGTTCTGGGAAAAGTGTTTATATGTAGTGTAATTTAGGGTGATAATTTTTGAGAATGGGTCATTGTTTAATGTGAACTTGACCGTCATAATTTGTTTAGAATTAAAAATATTGAACCTTACCTTAGTAAGTTCCTTAAAATTATTATCGATAAGTCTTCGGCAGGCTTTATACGTATCTTTTGCAAGAGCAAAACGATAGCGATCAAACGCTTTATGTCATAAAAGTCGGAATTACCTGCAGTGTAGGTATGATCCTACACAATCGTATACTAATCACTCGCTGTTTTTCAAATGCAATTATTAAAAAAAAACTGCCAACAACTCTAAAACTTTTGTATTGATGAGCAATTATTGCGCGAAAATCGCTATCGTTTTGCTCTTGCAAAAGATACGTAATAAGCCTGCCGGCCAGATTTGACCCTAATAGTAAAATGCTTACATGCTTTCTTGGACTGCCCTTAGTTCCATTATTTCGTAATTTTTATGGTATTTTTTTCAAGAATCTATTTAACTCTAAAATAAAAGCTTATTTTAAGAAAAAATAACTTTTGAGACATTATTGGTGCAGATGTCATCCAAAATCGTATGTATTTATTTATTATGTAGATTCTGATTTAACAATAATTCACAAACAGACCATTTTATTTTAGTAATTGGTTTTCAACTGAAATCTAGTTTAGAATTGTCGTAATCTAAATGAAAAATCTAGGCCGAATTTCAGGACAACAATACAAAATGCTGGCAGTTTCTGTATTGCTAATACATTCAAAGTTCACTGCCCTGTCTATCACAGATTGTGTATTGATTCAGACACAAAGGTTTGTAGTAGCGTCTCGCCAAATATTATTTAGGTACACTATTGAATGTTTGTAAGACTACAACGCTCTTAGGTTTTAATAATAGTATTATTCTGACGCGAAGTTGCCAGCTTGTCGGTTTTTTATCGGTTGCATTTCAGGGAGTGTGCGATGGAATTACATGATCTAATTCCACCTAGACCGTTCCTTGGTCCGACTACAAGACGTACGGCGATGCGCCATCGGCATATGGTGGATATCCCACCCATACACACTAAATGTTTTGGGAATACTTTCATTGTGCGGACAGCTATGGAGTGGCATAGCTACAAGTCTATATTTAAGTCAAGAGTGACTAGGTTACTTCTAGGCAAGCGTGCTTCACCATCGACCACATTGTCACTTACCATCAGGCGAGATAGTGGTCAAGCGCGACCCTATCATTAATAATAATAAAAACATATTCACAAAAATAAGACAGGTTTCGCCAACCCCAAATAAATTGGGATAAGAACAAGAAAATGGTGATTAAGTGATATGCCATTGGCTTGCTGTACACTTTGATGCAAACTGTAAGTACAGCAAGCAATTATTATTAAATAAATAAATTTAATAATAAATGATGATTCAGTATAATATTCTAGATTGGAAATCACTCATGAAAACTAATATTTATGACCATCTTTGGGCATATTTTTTTGTTATTAACAACCTATCAAAGAAATAATCTAGTATTAAATTAAGATTCGATAGAAAATATAAAAATAGGTACTTCTTCAATCAAGCAACAATAAAAAGCCAATAAATAAAACCCCTAAAACGACCTCACTGCCAATTCAAATTTTAAAACTCAGCGAAAAACCATGAACCGCCCTTTAGAATAAAAACATAATAAAATAAAAAACACAAAAAAGCTTACTAGGCAACACTAAGACATTTTAATCGAGGGACGGGCGGGTAATTGAAGCCATAACTCTGGCAACCCCACTTTGACATTTAGATTTTTTTGCCGCGCAAACCGAGTACGCTGGAAATAATTTGAGAGGGTGTCAACGCGTGAATGAAAGCTTGTTCTATTTAGATTATTTTAGGTGTGAAATTAGATAAGACTTGTTTATGAATAATAAGGAAATTGAAGTGTTTATAATGATAGACCAAATCCTTATTAAGGCAGTAGAGTTTAGAATCATACACTTTGTTTCGCATTAGTAAGGTCATTAGTAACAAAATGTAGTGTATTCACAAAAATCATAGTTAGAGCTAATAAGATACCTACTAGGCCACATGAGATTTTTTTAAATTGCTAAACTACCCTAGGAACGCTACTGAAAAGTAACCGAAATTATTGTTTAAACGCATTCCAATAAGTTATCTGTGGTTACCACTTCGGTTGGTTACTTAATTGGTAATAACAGTTCGTTGTTATTTTACCACATACGAGTACTGCAGGGTTCTGGTACTACAGTGAAGTGAAAGAGTGACGGAACCATTAGGTACAAAACGAATAGCACAATCCCACAACAGAATCATGATGGCAATGGCACTTAGTAATATGGCCCCAGGTTTTTGATGATTCTGTGGCTTGATGCTTTACCAAATTCTCCTTTTATTAGGCTCAAGGGTGGGGAAAGGGGTGGGATATTGCTTGCCATGCTTTTAACACACAAAAACCTTAAAAAACGGAAACCCATCCACTTAATTCTCTAAATAAACATTATGTAAAGCAAATTACGGGAAAGCGGACAAATAAATCAAAAATATTCGCCAACGACTCACTCGTATGAAAAGAGGGGTAATAAAATATTAAAGGGTAAAACATGGCCGGTACTGGTAACCCTTCCTAGAGGAAACGGATATCATAACCTTGCTTTTTGCGGTCACAAATGTTGGTATTTTGCATTTTTCGCGAATTTATTCGTTGGTTTTTGCGGAGAAATAATCATGGTTATGGCTACTTTGTTCCTTCCTGGGTTAGTGTTTTATGTGAGGCTTAGAAAATTATTTTAAGTTTATGTTACTTGGCTATAAAAAGGTCAGGATGGCTTTTCTGAGGATTAATGTTTCTGACCGTCCGGGAATGGGGTCTGCAATAAATAAACTTGATGACCGGAAGTAGAATTTAAAAAAAAACCTTTTTTGAGCAAACATAGAGGCAGAGACAGCCAGTATCATCTATTCAGCACAATAGGTTTGATCCCATACCAAAAAGTGGTTCATATTCATGAGTACCTTCCTCCTTTAACAATTGTCAATTAATTAAAATGTACCCCGTATAAACATTGAAACCAGTGATATTTATGTAACACTACTCATCCATGTAGGTAGGCAATAACAAAATAAATCACTTTCCAGCCACGCCAAAACACTACAAACACGGCATCAATCATCAAAATCCCCTCTCAAACTGATGACTCTATTATAAGAAGCTAATAACACCTTTTTGATAACTTTTACTAAACAATTTTTGCATATGTCAACCCCGAGGAGGCTGGCAATAATTCACGGGCGCGCGCCATCCATCATGGCGGAATGAACTGTCACGCGCGGCAAAATGGCGGCTAGATAAAATGGAAGTCATTCTTATAGGCTAATTTTAGCGGGGTTTTGGCTTGGTAATGTAAATAGAGATCAAATAAACACGATTCGTTATGACGAGCATCAGGATTTTTATTCTTAGTACTTAGGTAACTTAGTAACAAAATAAAAACGAATAAGAGTCGATAGTCTCCACTAGTGGAAACATCTAATAGAAGCCCGAATACGTAATACTGAAATCGCAATGGTTGATTAAAATTAAATTTGATTAAGATTTCGGTAGAGCAGTAGTAGTTTGTTGTTGAATGTTCCTAACTTTTTGCTATTTTTTCGAATCTGTATTGAATCCCATTAAATTTTCTTGATGATACTTTTGTACCCTTGTGTGCAGTTTACTTAAACTCGATGAAAATAATAATTTTGATAGGCTTTGTAAAAAAATTTGCGACATCTCAATTTCACCGAAGACATTTTCCCTACACAACTAATATTTTCATAGCAACTTTTATAGCCTAGCCACTCCCCATCCAAAACTTATAAGATCATCTTCCATAATTAGAGCAAATGACATGAATAATCCATTACAGAGTCCCCTCAAAAAATATTTCGTACGTCTAAAAAGTCGCTGCGACATTTTCCCGCGGCGTGCCGCAAGCCACAATGAATTATGCGCCACGCGACTCAACATCCTTTTGCAATATAGAGAGCAGTCGCCGCGATTTGTCGCGCTTCCGATGCGCATTGTCGCTAAAAAGCGGTCGTTGGCAAATTGTTAAGTCGAAATTGTTATTGTGCATCATGCATATAAGGGTTTTAATTATTGGGGTCTTTGAAAGATTCTAAAATATAGCCAATCGAATTAACGCAGCAATGTGCAAGCGTGGTAATCAATGCAGCCACCTTTTCTTTAAGAAATGAGTATAGAACAGCTATAGAACGATATTGCGTAGCAATAATCTTAGGTGCTTATCGCCTTATAATGTAAATTGACGTAATCATCTGATCGCTGTATCCTTAGAGTATATTATTGCTGATGAAAATTGATTTTCTATTATATCTGCCACCATGGCGTTCAATTATGATTTCACGAAAGATTTACATAATAACGCTACAATCGTTTGTTTTCGCTAAATCTGTCTGTTTGTCCACAGGATCGTTCGCAACAAAGCAGCAGAGAAGGCGAAGCATGCGCACAACCAGCAGCAACAGCAACAAGAACAGGAGATCAGTTCGGCGCAGGGAAGCGTTGTTTCTGTAAGTATATTTGTTATTTCCTTTATAGAGATCGGTTAGAGAAGAATTTAACCGGGTTTTATCCCGGTTGAATGCCCAGCTTTAGTCCCAAAAATAAAATCCACGACGTAAATTTTAGTAGTTCTTTATACTAGTTCTATATGAAGATGCAATTATTTTCTTGTCACCTAGTTGCATGACAGTATCTTTTTTTCTTATATATCAAGGCTTCACTCAAACCTTTTGAAAATCGCTTAGTCAATATATTATAGACAAAAGTTTTCTTCTGCTTCATTTATTTATTTATTTATTTATTATATACTTTATTGTACACCACTGAAATAATTACAGGACAAAACATTTATAAAGATAAGTGTACAATGGGCGGTCTTATCGCACAGGGCAATCTCTTACAGACAACCTTTGGATGGACTGAACGAGAGAAGATAGACATAGGGCTGTCAGTGTACAAAAACTATACTAAATAATATTACTTAGTTATAACATAAAATACATACATACAAATAAAATAATATACTAATAAATATCAAATATAGAACAGAGAAAGGAGAAGAATAGTTACAGAGAAAGGAAATGCTCCTTCACCATTTTTTTAAATGAAGGTAATGTTTGCGCACGCCTTACCTCAATAGGTAATGCATTCCACAAACGAGCTGCTTGAACCGTAAAAGATTTGTCGAAGAAGGATGTGGAATGCATACGAATGCTTAATTTTAGGTTCTCCGATGATCTCAAGGACCGAGAACATTTCACATTCTTTACGGGACATTCATCAATCGATATCGAATAATGCTATCGACATCTTTAAAACTGTAAGTTGCTCTTGAGATACATTGTTATAGATAGTTCCACTCCTCATTGCGCGCGGCGCTATGTGTGAGTTAGCATGTGTAGGTGGTTGTTTGCTCGGACGACGACTACTGCCTCGTCTCTGCCACACAAATGCAAACTATCTATATAATTCACTAGTTTAATCACCTAAACTAAAGACCTATGTTCTTCCTTCCTTCTTAAATCCAAGTAACTAAAGCTATTTTCTTCCACCAGGTGATAACCCACGCAGGCAATGCACCTGGCACGACAGCAGTGCTCTCCCCTACAACAGACCAGCATGTCACCAATACCGGCAGCTACAGCATCAACGGGATCCTCGGGATCGAGCAGGTTGAAGGACTGCATAACGGGAACGCAACGGGGCTGAAGAGAAAGAGGCATGAGGACCAGGGTGAGTTGAATGGCTTTTAGACTGGTTTCTGTCATCTAGATGAGGTGAAGATTTGTGCAGTGCCTGAGTGAATGACTTTCCAAGGCTGGCAGGAAACCTGCTTCAGAACTTCACTTCGCAGTAATTCTGAGTATTTAGCAACAACAAAGTAAAAACCACACCTTTTGGCTTTTTCTCTTCAACATAATAATGTGTCTAATCGTGAGCATGTTTTTGTTTATTGTAACATCTTGTTTAGTTAGCTAGCCTCATTAATTTGTATATTTTTGTCTTTGTGATCAATAGCAAGCTACGTGGCTGGTTCATTATCAACTTAGGTTAGGAAGCAATGCTAAGACAAGGTACCCCAAGCACGGATAATATTATTATAATACTAGCATACAGGTGCCCCATCCCATACAAAGAAACCGTGCCGACATACCTAGCGTTTTTCGTCTGTGTAAGATGATTATTTTTATAAGCACTTCGATCGCATTCGGTTCCGTTCCAAGGCTATAGATGGTGTTACCAGCGACTTGCAAGTAAAGGGGTTTTCTCGGTTCGTGACTATTTTATTCTTTAAATACAGTGACGATTTGTTTAATAGTATTTTTTTGCACGTTTTTACAGTTTTATTGTACCAAAATGTGTTACAATTCAAATTGAAAAAAATCGAGTGGCATGCCTCAGAATTTAAAACCGCGCCATCTATTGGAATCAATTTTAAATGATCCGTTCAAATAATCTTTGAAATGTGAATTAACTGCCACACTCAAAGACGTTAATGATTACTTAAATCTCTCCTTAGTATAGATTTTCAGTACAAAATCTATACTAAGGAATGCCTTAAGTAACCGTTAAATGTCTCTGAGTACGGCAGTAAGAGCCCAATATTCCATAATGTTGTGCTTAGGAGAGTTGATTAACCAAGAACATACAATTTTTATGATCAATTCTAGATAATGTTAATTTTGCACACAATTTATTAATAAATCTATGCATATCGCGCCATCTAGTGACATGTATTTGAACCAATTTTCTTTGTTAGCGCTGCGACTCCGTGCCCCAAGATTAAGGTACACTTTCGGTACCCATCAATACTGTTAGACAAATAAAACTACGAGAGGAAATCTCAGCAAGCAACTTTAATCCCTCTTGCACTATAAAACTGATACCCCCATAAGTTACATCTTCTAAAAGTGTTCCCTCCAAACTCGAGTGAACCAAGAGTTGAATTTAATAGAAGTTATAATATTAAGGTCACAATTTGTGCAGTAAACTTAATAGCTCAGTAAATCTTAGCGGTTACGGTTCGTGCCCACCACTACGACTGAAAGGATGCTAGTGATGTGCTGAACCGAAAAAAATATCGATACTTTTATTTTTCAACTGTTGTAAGATGATGCTGCAATAATGTTAAGGTTGTTACGTTGTGGTATGTAAATTAATATTCAATGTTATATTTTTATTTAAGTGTTATTTGTTAATGTTTGGTCATTATCAATTTTATGTGGTTGACTGACAAACCGTAAAGTTAATTTGAATAATTATGAATTTAATATACTTATCAGAAATAAACAATTAATTTTAATGTAAACATAATTAGATTGAAACAGTAATTTTATTTAACAAATCATAGTTTGATTGATTATTATTGTTCGTCTAATTATTTTAATATCTCGCTACGTTGCTAAACTGTAACTGTTTAATACTTCTACCTGAACATAATTCAATTATTAAAGTTATTAGTAATTTTTGAAGAAGGAACAATTTCCATCCAATTAATCGACAAAATCTATCGATAACTCTACCTCCCTATTAACTTCAGGGGGCATAAAACGAACCCCGCCGGGGGAGGTCTCGAGTATTTCACTGCCTATTCTCTACTAACATCAGTTACAACTTTTCCCTATGTACTCTACATAGAGTCTGGTAGAGCAGCAGTTTTGATAAAGGGGTTCAAGTTGAGATTAATTTTAAAGACTGTTCAACTTTGTCTCTGACTCTACTTCGGAATTTTAATTGACTTTATTTCCGAATGGTCTATGTTTTTTTATGTTGATCTAAAACTCAGTTTCCGAACTTGCAAAAACTCTTAATAAGTCATTTTATGTAGTAGTTTTGTCTTCCTATAACTTAACGTGACTAAAACAAGGTAAAGTTAGTAGGGGTCAAATTATAGCCATACCAAATAACACCTACATGGTGACCATTAGATAGATACTGAGCATTTATCCAAGATTAAACAATACAGACCCTATTTCGAAAGCAACCTTATCTTGTCACGCTTGTTATATATATCAATACATATAATAAATCTGCAGAAACGTCATTTTTGTACATCCAAAATATTTCCAAAAAAATAGCCAGGGTGTTAAAGGATAACCAAACAGAACCGATTTCCAATATTTTTGGATTTTTTGTCTGTTTGTCGATGTGTCTGTTTATTTGTGCATGCATCACGTAAAGTGTACGAAACCAATGTAGATAACCTTTATACAAAAAAAGTACGTAACTTGAAGTACTTCTTAGTTTTTGTTTCATCGCAATCGGTACACTCTATCAAAAGTTAGATAAATTTAAAGTGTTCAAGAAGTAAAATTATCACAACACACGCAATTCAGATACTCGGACAGTTGAACTCCATATTCGATAGATGGCGCTGTGCATCTGTAGTCATTTTCTCAATGGCGGTGTTAAGATTCTTCGCGAAAAAATGACCCTAGAAAAAAAATGGTAGGTAGGTAGGGTAGGCAGGAAGGTAAGTAGGGTAGGGTATGGCAGTTGACGCACAGCTAGACTTTAATATTCTTCTTGAAGAAACCAGTGTACTTAAGCGTGAAAAACGTGGTATAATAATTAAAATATTGTTCCAGATGAAAACCGGGACTTCAACAGCCATTCGGAAGACGACGTGAAGAGACAAAGAAGTCATTATAATGGGGACCAAATATACTCTAACGTAAGTACCAAATCATCTAACCCTGTGTTAACAAAGCGTTATTAAACCTTGGGTTCAAACTTCAATCTACTCATCATTATTGCATAGCCTATTTCCGAGAACGTTGTGTTTGATTTCGAGTCTAAAGCTCTAAACACTCATGAAAAACAGTCGGGAGTTAATTAAAAATAATAGGCAACCAAATTGCTACCATCATCATCATCCGAAAGATATCCACTTCTGGTCAAAGGCCTCCCCCAAGCGTCGCCACATGGACCGGTACCGTGCGTCCCGCATTCAGTGAATCCCCGAAATTTTCACCAGGTCATCGGTCCACCTGGTGGGAGGCCTTCCAACGCAACCAAATTGCTATGCCTTATTCGAATTGATTTAATTGTATTTCACACCAGTAATTATCCATCATTTAGCTAAAATATATATACAGCTGTAGAAGCTTACAGAAAAGAATCAATTCACTCTCGCTACTGTACTACAAACGGCACATTCCATTCCACACCAACCTACAAAATTCCGATACACAAGCCATCCAAAAATCACGCACGATTTAATTGTACTTTTATACGCACGTAATGGCCGGCGGAAGTGACGTCATTAGCGCTCAACTGCCGCCATTCGTCACTGCACAAGATGGCCGCTGAAATTTACGCGCCAATTCGCGCCAACTCGCGCCAACGTACGACCAGTACCGCGCTTAATGTGATGTTAGTCGGATTGTTAATTTGTGTAAATCTATGATTGTCTTTGTAATTATCTTTACGGGTTTACTATTGTAAATGGTGGGCTGGTTAGATTGGCAGATAAGTTAGATTATTCAGAAGTGGGTAAAAGTAGATGACTAGACAAAATCTATCTTTTGCTTTGTAGTATACACACAGTTGCTATGTCCTACTAAACAATGAGAAATTAATTTTATCTATCTGATACATTTTAGCGTACACCAAAATTGTAACACAGCCCCCGTACAATTTTTGCTAATGGACATGGGTTAACAAAATATTATTAAAGCTTAAGTAAACAGTTTCTTTATCATACGAAAAGTCTGTTGCCATCCTTAGAAAGCATCTTATGATCTAAATGACTTTTGTATAAGATATCTTAAACAGTATTCGGTAATTACCTACGTAAAACGATTCATTCTGGATATTGTAATACGGATTTTCATAAAAACAGCAGAAAAATGACCCGTTCTTCTAATATACATTTTGAAGATCAACAATGGTCTCAAGACAGCTTTATCAGGTGACTTTCAGATCACTAACAATCCTTTCATCTTACAGCTCTGGTCATCCTCAAAATGGAGTCTAAAAGACGAGTATAAACTACTATCGGAGCTCGGCGGCGCAGCTGGAGGCGCGACGGGTTACTATGGCGAACTGTTCGACACTCCCTACGAGCATGCGGCGCACCCACATTATACACCACATTCAGGTAAGTACCATCTGGGTTTGGAGAGGAGGGTATGAGTTTGATGGAGGTTATATAAGGAGGTTATGGTAATGGAGGAGCTTCTTTTTAGAGTTCTTCAAAGGACTGAAAAATCTTAATTCTTAGTAGTTTTCGTTGTCAAACACTATTTCAAGTAGATCGTCTATCAGCACTTTCGGTTTGTAAATAAGTTTATCACTTTTCTAGAATTACTTTTCATTTAAAAACACGAATATATGCTTCTTTCTCCAGCAGAGAACAGCTATGATTCGCCTTAGATTCTAAACGTGGATGTTGATGAAATAACTGGTGAATCATCATTGATCTGTAACAGACGAAGACGCTTGCTCTAATCCTCTGGTTTTGCAGATGTCTTGGCAGTTAAATATTAATGTCGTCCTACTAGCAGCTATCATCACTGGCTTGTTTGCCATTCAAACACATGAAATTTTTTATTAGTTACTTTATCATCATTATCTTGCCATTATCGTTGTCCCAACATTTCAATAACTCAATCATGACTTTCAAAATCAAAATCATAATCGTTCAACCCGCTTAAAAAAAACAACAAAAGCACTTCTGATTATATCGAACACCGTCATCTAACTGAAGACGCCACAAACATACAAGATCATACATATTTCGCGATACAAATATTCCCACATGATAATGACAGTGTAAAATAATCAATACCATGATTGTCGAGATGGGTTACCAGCTTACCACGTAATAGGTTGCGGTTACACAGAGGCGATGGGAACCAGTCGGTCCATTCATTCATACGTTTTGTTCATTCATTGAAGATTTTGTGTCTTATTGCTTTAATTTGTCTTGGTCGTAGAATTGTTGTGAATGAAATTGATAATGATAAAGTGCGTTGAAGTTGAGAACAGTCCAAGTGCTTGACTTTAACTATCAAAGATACTCTGAAAGATGAAATACTTAATATACAATTTAAGGAAACTACTATCTTTTAAATGCACAAAAATACTTGTGTGAAAAATCAAAATATCTACATATAATATCAACATCATGATAATTAATAGATTTTTTCAAGCCCCGTAAATGAAATATTGTGCAGTAAATACGGTCAGTCAGCTACATGTAGTTAGAACAAGTAGCCAAAATATTTACGAGTTAATCTATAAAATCCTGTATATAGAAGTAGAAAACCCTTAATAAGGTGGCTAAGAACTCCATTATACCCCATGAAAACTGTCACCACTAACTACCATTGACCCCTCTTAAAACAAAACCAAAGAGAAATACTTTCTTTCTCCCACAAAATAGAGCCGACCACATCCTCGTGTGTGAATGGATCGCGGAGATCCCTCTCAGTAACATAAGATGCGCCGGCGCATATCATGACGTATGTAATACGATGCGCACGAGTTCTATTGTAGGCGCACGGCCGATTTCCTTGGATAAAAGCTCTGTGGTTTATATTGTTACTTTACTTAGGTTAGGCTGCTGTGTTAGTAGTAAAATAAGTGTAGTTGTGTCGTGTTATGTGACTCTGGTTTTTTTTGTGTCTTCGCACACACTTAGGAACCAACAAAAATAAACTACTAATGAATATCTCTACCATTGGTGCCGAGATTGGCCGCTATGATCGAAGTTCTATCAGGAGAGGCTCATTATTTGATTCTGGCAATAATAAAGATTCTAAAACATTTTGCATTGCCGTTTGTTCGTTCTATTTTAAAAGCAAATTTTTTATAATGTTGTTTAAATCCAGAAAAGTATATGAAACAACTTACACAAATACTTTTTTGTTGCGCAAACGACTTTGTTTTTAGAACACATCAGCCATAGACAAGAAATGGACAATTTTTAAGTAGATGCAAATGTTATCACAATATCGCATCAAGCAGGTACCAAATTAGGGACCTCCATGATGCCGCGACGTATATTTACGTACGTGTATTTTCCAAAAAAACGCATTGTGCCCAGGTGAACATAATTTCACTTAGTAAGAATCGCTTATCGGTCTGATATAGATCGTATCGCGTTGACTCATCTTCGTAAGGTCGCTTGGGCTACAACAACAGTAAAACACAAAAACGTCACAAACAAGCACAAAGTTAACACTCAAACCATTCAATCAAGCACAGTTAGAAACAATCAAGTTGACAAAACTAACGGCAGCAGACTTGCCATTTCGTTCAACCTCATAATTTTCCATAGAAGAGCCATCATTACTCCATTGTCTGTCACGCCCTGAAAATTGGCTGCGGTGGCATGAGTATTGCCACCATAACTGTTGGCTTGACATGGATTTTTGTGGGCTATGTCTAGGTTAATGGGAATTTGGGTGACGGTGATATTGTCGGTTGAGGTAGGAGGAATGTCTTTGGTGACAAATTCCTTTGGAGTCCTGAGTGAAATTTTGGATTAAGTAACTATCTTTAGAGCCAAAATCTTAAAGATTTAAACTAAAATAATAGGGAATCTTGTAGAATCGTTTAAGACCGACTTTAATAACTATTTCATATGTATAGCTTACCTTTAAACAAATAAAAAACTAGAAAGAAATTTGAAATTGTACAATTACCTTGGCGCCGATTTTTAGTTTACCAAGATTCTCAATAGCCGACGTAAGCGCTATCAATAGTGAAATCATAATTTTCTTTTCATTAACTGTAGAACAATTTATTCTGTAAAACAATGTAGGTATCTACTTAATATCAGATCCCGTGATCTGATTGAATTGCAGAATAAAAAAGATCGAATACACGCATCAAATACACCATCCATGCACAAAAAACATCAATAAGCAATAAGCATAAATCTCTCAAAAATCTTTTAAAACCTTTATAAATCTGACCCCACATAAATTGTAGCTGAACACAAAACGCTTCGATACCAACGTAAATCAGACACAGTCAGCCTTTTTCAGGGATTCAGTTGAAAACTATTCGTTTTCGGCCCAAACAGTATTTCAGGCACGATCTAAAATACGGGCCGTTTTGCCGGCGATTCGGGACGGTTTCTCTTTTGTTAGACATGATTTTGTATTCATCTTGTACTCTGGAAGTGAATGCTATTGAAGGATTGTTGCAGGATAATGTTGATAACAATGCGTAAGGAGCTTAGCAATACTATCACAACCAGGCAGACAACACTGCTACTCGTATTTTCATTTTTTTATTAACTCCACTAATGACTATCATAATGGTTTGCTGCTCGTCAACGGTACTGATCAGCATCATTTTCTAAAAGTTCTAAGCCAGGCAAGGTGTTACTGGGTTTTTTCTATCAAGAGTTTGTACAAATTCAGATTCTAGGTTGCTACTGAGCGACCTAGAATCTGCATTTGTGCCCCGTTTGATGGCAATAGGTTTACTTATTATGTAAGTTACTGTGTATATATAGTCTCACTGGGTCTACCTAACTATTCAGGAAATACAGGCATGATGATATGACTCTTTAATAAACAAAAATATTAATTTTTATAACCCGGAATATCTTTCCACTTTTAATATTTCAAGATCAATCTTTATCAATCTCAATAAATTACGGTGTCTAGCATTGTTGATATAATTATTCTCGATTACTGTCAAGCTCTAATTAACTTATTAATATGCGTTATACAAGTAACTGTGATTAAGTTATTACTCGTACGGCTCATGCAATTATTGTGCTCTTATAACTGATTTGCATATCTTTGATGGTATTGTTAGCTCCGATGCATATCTTTGAATTATAAAAATATAAAGTGTGTTACGTAGCATGTATTTTGTTGTTGTAGTGTTTCTACATCATCCTCTTATGAGCAGCATGGTAATCTTCTTTCACAGTAGTCACCTTCTTTCTAGACACAATATATTCATCGTAATTCAATGTCTCAATAAGCAAACATGAGGTTCAGGTGTTTAATTGCTAATTTACTCGTATTGTTCTTTGGTTTTCTAGAAATTGCTCTAATAGCTTTGCCAATGTCTTGTCAAAAATGTAAACATGATTCCTGTTATTGTCAATCGATCGGCCTAGTCCTATCCCATTATTTAGGCTCCGGTCTTCTCGGCTTTCTTAACCAAACTTTTAGAATCTGATGTAAATAAACATGTTGTGTTTTATTCTAAGTCTTTTATATTATAGAGCCTCACTATTTGAGTGTCTTTGTCCACCATAGGACTTGTTGATAAATTAATAACATGTAGTTTCCTCTTTGGCAGCGCACAATCGCCTGCCTACGTTAGGGCAAACATCTCTTCAACCACTCTGTAAGCTACCTTATATACAGTGTATTCTTCTTTACGTGTCTCACTTGGTAAAAAACACATCAATCACCTACTTTAAACGTAGTATGAACAATTTTTCCAAATAAACGTTTGACTAGCATCAAAATTAGCTTCATATACAATTTCATCTAAAAATCGCAATCTTATGGGGTCAAATTTGTTAACCAAATCAGACAAGTAAAGAAGAACACACTATACCTTATTGGAATAAAAATAAATAGTGCAGTATTCTAATCAGTCGATCTTGTTGCAGCAACGAATGATTCAACGGGTTCGAATGGTGGTGCGGGAGGGGAGCCTCCGTCGGCAGCTGCGAGTCCTGATGCAGCAGCCTTGGTGGTATTACAGCCACCTGCACCTCCGTACCCTCCGTATGCTCATTATGATGGTGAGTTCTGCTTTATTATTCTAGAAAGTGGCGGAGACAGACTGTAGTGGGTTGGACTCAGCTTGGAAAAGATGTAATATTCAGCAGTGGAATGCGTTGCGCTGAATTGATTGATTCGACAATCACACGCTTGTTACGTTGTTATTGAGAGTTGCAACCACGTTCCACTTTTACAATAGTACCTAAATGTGTCATATACACATAAGTTATGATGCTACAAAATGTAATTGCCTTACAACTTTTTCGATATTTTTAGCTCCTATGGAAATTAAATTCTTATGTATTAATTCTTAAGTTGAGACCGCATTTAGTTTTATTAATCCCCAAGCTATGCCTACTTTCATAAATCAAAAATATAGCAAGAACGCTATAATCTCGATTTATGTAGCGCTTATTTTAAGTCCTAGGACATAAAATGAACATAAAGACTAAATTAGGCACTTACTTTAATATACGCTATATTCATAAAGCTCGTACATTTTTATGTACGAGCTTTATGAATATCATCGAAGTTAAGAGGGTCTATAAAACATACATCAAGAATGTAAGGCCCGTATAGCTTGGGAGTATCTAGTCGAGAACATAGAAAACGGTCTCAATATTGCTGAAAGTCAAAAATATTTATTTCAACTAGGCCATTAAGCGGCACTTTTGAACGTCAACAATTAAAATTTACAGGCAGTAATCATTTATTTTAATGTCCATTCGGAAAAGTAGCTTGTTATCGAGAAGAATGGACAAGAAACTCGCAGAGATCATTATTAAACAAAGGTACCTGTAGAAATGAAAATGACGATTATTTACACAAAAATATGTTAGTATCCTCTTACCGCTTAGACTCGACAAAAGCACAAAAAAAGCGACAAATAAAATTGCGTCTCCCCCTCAATAAAGATCCACGCACAGAAATAAAACAATGAAAGCTAAAACAAAAGTGGCCGAACAGATAAACAGCAAGAATCACTGTTGAGAATACAAAAGCGAAAAAAAGTCAGGAAAGCTTTCGACAAAGTCGAGTGAGCCACTCCGAGCTACTCCGACGGAAATCTAATTTTCTCCTTGGACCCCGCAATGCTCTCTGTGTTATAACATCATAAAATTTCATACAGCGCCCACAGTTTTAGCACTTATGCATATTAAAGAGAGATTCTAAAATGGAGTGCCACAGGGAGCTGTGTGGGGGCCGCTCTTTACGCTTCTGGTCTTTAATCTGCCGCAATCTGCTTATCTTGGTAGAGGGTGGCGAGGGGGGAACGCAGACATCTTTAATAGCTCATTCGGGGCTCTATGCAAATAATTTTAGAGGGGGACGGTGGGGGATCATACGGGCTTTGTCTGGGCTAACGAACCGGCACAAGAGGCTGCGGAACAGAAGTGCTGCTAGCTCAAACGGGTTTAGGCTCACGTTTATAAATATTAAACCGAGGGTGGTAGGGGGTTGCAAGTGGTTACGCGTAAGTGTTCAGGGGGCGTGTTAGTGTTAAATTTGTTTGAGGCGTGCCGCTTTGGGCACAGCCTATTAATGTTGAGTGGTGATTCTGAGTGATCAAATTGGATGATGTTGATAAATAACGTAGCGGTTGCGTATATTGAGATCGCTGATTTTGTGAATATATATTAAGTAATGTAACACTCTGCTTACAGCAAATTGCATGTTTAATGAGCACCGTCTTACTGCCATTAGGTTGTAGGTTCGATGTCCGCGTCAAACAAAATAATCGTGATATTTTGTCCCAAACGGAGGTACATCCTATAAAACCATTTAGTGTGTATTGTAGGAGTTGGCGAATTATGTTAGATCCAGATCTAAGTCTATACCAATATTATAAAGAGGAAAGTTTTTTTTGTTTGTTTGTTTGTTTGTACCGAATAGGCTCCAAAACTACTAGACCGATTTCAAAAATTCTTTCACCGTTGGGAAGCTACTTTATCCCCGGGTGACATAGGCTACTTTTTATCCCTGTATTCCCACGGGAACGGGAACTACGCGGGTGAAACCGCGAGGCGCCCTCTAGTCTATAATAAAACCATCAATGTATCACGTTCGATTGCAAATTAAAAAAAACTTATATTCTTAAAAACCGAAGGAGAATGAGCTATTTACTGCGTTAATTTAAAATGTATTACTGCACAGTATATATAAATTTGTTAACTACTACCACAAAGTACATATGCGGCGGCGCTCCGCAGACAGAGAGTCCACTACGAACAAAGCGCCATTTTGAACGCACACATTGACATTACGATTTTACAGGGAATAATGGACAATATTGGACCGAGAACAGTCGCGGCTGTCACGAATGCTTTGTGTTAGAAATTCAATATCTAGGCAAATAATAAATTATTTTAAGTCCATAGATGAAATTGGAAAGGGTATGAAACATGTCATATTAATATGGTTTAAGTCATCCAGCTCACAAATATGTTTCCTCCGATTGCAAAGCATAATTTTCTTCTTGTTTAAGTACCTATATGTTTTTAGTTTGCTTCTTAAGCAGTCGGGTTTTTTGATTTTGTAAATTTTTTTTTCGCATTTTTTTTTTGTCGAGCTTGGTGCTTTTCACATTTTTATGTTTTTGGTGGGATCATTATTACACCATTGTTACGTAATCATCGTCGTATATGGAGTCGTGATATTTAATGGATATTTGATGCTCTGTCTACCCTCTAAGGCATGTAAGTATCATATGAAGTATGTTTAGACGAATCGATGTATTTATGTTTGTAACTTATACAACCTACTCTTTTTTTAATTTCGGTATCAATATAGTAGCAACCCTAGTAAGTCTGTCAAGTTCAGCTGTCAATTTTCGAAACGGCGGGAGTGGCCCTTCTGTATACTTTCTATTTTGTGCTACTACTACTTCACAAAACTTTCATGATTCTCCCATGCCAAAACGATTATCTCATTAAACGAATTTGAGAGAACAATAGAGACAGACTATAAATCATTAGATGACGTACATCCTTAAAACGATCAAGGAAGGAGGAAGGCAGTACTCGAAGGACAGGCTGCAGTAAAAACATTTATCATTTAAGCTGTTTTTTCTCTGTCGTTTTATGGCTGGACGTATTTTTATTTGGAAAGGAAGTTACGTAGTGCTAATTATAATGTTTAGTTGTTAAGCGGTTAAAGAAACATTTGTAATTGGGCTGTTAAATCTCATACGTACAATATGTTAAACCATTTAGCCAGTGCTTGATGTACGAGTAACTGTTGCTTTATGCTAGTAAACATAGCAGGCTAGAAGATAAACTACTTGGGCATTGTAAAGAATACTTTTCTAAATGAAGTCACGTTCACCGTTTTATAGTTTTAGTTAGTTACTTGTTATCCAAAAAGCTGCATACAATTTTACTAATCATACTACTATTAAAAACGTGAAAGTTTGAGAAGATTGATGAATGTTTGTTATTCTTTCACGCAAAAACTACTGAACGGATTTTGATGAAACATTACAGAAATATAGCTTATACATCAGAATAAAACATAGGCTATAATTTATAAAGATATTGGCAGAAGTGCTAATAATACCACGCGGGCAGCTAGTAGTATTATAAATGCACAAGTTTGGATATGTGGATGTATGTTTGATACTCATTCACGCCAGAATGGCTAAATGGATCTGGGTGGAATTCGTTTCAGAGATAGTGTATAGTCAGTAACTGTATGTGCTACATAGGATACTTTTTATCCCAGGAATATGTTCCCTCGCGAGAATTTTCGACTTTCACGCGAGCAAAGACGTTGGCAGTAGCTAGTATTTTATTTATAAGATTTCATTACAAGCCTATAAATAACCAGTATTTTTTCCATGGCCTAACTCAAAGAACTGTGCGTTTGTCGGTTAAATAAAGTAGCTTTTGATACACATTATTTTTTACTAGCTGTCCCACGCGGCTTCGCTCCCGTCAACTGGCTACCTACCTACCCATCAACCCTACCTACTCTACATACATGATTGTTGTGTAATTAAACCGTTTACGCAGCGCACGCAACGGAAGCTCTCAAAAAGGAATAATTTTGCCCGTTTTTGCAACATTTTTCATTTATGCTCTGCTCCTGTTGGTCGTAGCGTGATGTTATATAGCCTATAACCTTCCTCAATAAATGGACTATCCAACACAAAAAGAATTTTTCAATTCCAACCAGTAGTTTCTGAGATTAGCGCGTTCAAACAAACAAACAAACAAACAAACAAACAAACTCTTCAGCTTTATAATATTAGTATAGATGAATAATAAAGGATTTCGTAATTGTTAAACTGCCACAGATCAACTTTTACAAACACATACAAAAACAATTTTACTTCTTTATAACATTAATTATGATGTAATTTAATAATGTGATGTTTTTCTTACATTCCAGGTACGACAACATTAGCCAGTGAATACGCCTATGCAGCCCCTTACTCACAATACTCGCCGTACGGAGGACCCTACTCGCATTCTGCCGCCACCGGCCTACTGTCCAAGTGGTATGTATCATTTTACTATTCCTAAAAGCAAATGCTTAAATTTTGCCTTTTGAAGGTAAACTTCCTCTTACCTTACTTTACGACTTCATTGCCATAAAAACGGAAAAACAGGTATTGAGTCGAGTGGAGAAAATCACTTAGAATATAGTTGTAAGTGTAACACAAATTTTTATTGTCTTACTCAGGAACGTTTCTATTCACCGAAGTATTTTAATGTTAATGTAGCTTGAGATCGATGAAGATATTCACGCGTAGACGTCAAAAACATACAAGCAAATTCTATTTCTTTGCTTCTCAGCCAGATAGCTTATTTATTCGTAATGTTTCAAAGTCAACTCTATTGAAAAAGATGAGAAGAGTGCTTATTCTTATCAATATATTTTATAAATTAAACAAATGTGCGATTTTTCTCAACTTTTAATCTTATATTTTTCTTCTTTCACTCATAATAATAAACAAACGAAAGCAACACTCCCAATTAATTAGACCAGCACAGGTGCTAAAACGCTTCCCTGAGGTAAACCCTCTAAAAACTGACCGTTTCAACCTGTTTAAGTGATAAACGAGTGAGATTTATTCCCAACACATCGCCATTTGTTACTCAGAGCCTGCTAAACGACCAACGGTTTAAAGGCTTTAAAATTCGGCGAGCAGTTAATGTATGTGGTGTTGTCGAAGGCTTTTGGTAATCCCATGAGGATGGATTGTTGATGTTTTTAATTTATGTTGCAATAAGAATCGTATGGAAGTTTAGTGAAAACTGTTTCTACAACTTATAGCTGTCACGATCGCCTCTGCACTAAGTAACAAAAACAAACCTTGGGGAAACTATTGGGACAAATTAAATTTTATACAATTATACTGACGTTTTTGGTTATTATTTAAAAAACCTAGTACAAACAAATCAATTCTATTACAACGAACCAAAAGCATTATGCAATTTAAACTAAAGACAAAACCTCCCGATAAAATCATTTCCTATTTTGCTCGATTTTGTATGTGTAGTGGAAATATCGTAAGAAATATCCAAATCTTACACTCAATACCAAAATCTACCACCATTCTATAATAAAAAGCCATATCCCATCAAATTCCTCGGAAAATTCACTGACAATCCGACAATTGGAATATAAAGAATCACTCGTTCAATATACTGTTTTGATTCCACCATCAAATTACATACAAATTCCCAATCCCATAGGTGCTACATCAAAGCTACTGTTCTAAGTATACTTATTTCTGCATCAATAAACCGAAATATCATTCGAAAATGATCTTTGAATCCCAGAAGATAAAGGTCGTTATTATTTTTGGTAACATGAATATATTTTGGATTTGATATTCGTGTGGGGTCGGATTTCTCGCAAATTCTATAAGGATTCACATGCTTTTGAGTAAAAGAAGCGCTTTGTTTGTTATGACGGCATTGTAAATAGGGATCTGAATATTTTGCCTATTATAATTTTCATTTTAAGGTATAGTGGAATCATCAATCACCGATAAAATACGTGATTCCACCCAAATTTTAAAACGAAAATATGTATTACAATTATTGCTTCATTTTCAATTTAATAAATCTTTAATTTTCATGTAAAAAGATAAAGTTGTTATCAAAAGTCAGTCGGTAGACGGCAATTACAGAAACTGCAGAGATCCGATTTACAAAACTGTTTCTTGAAATAAAATCCGCTACCCGCATAAAATATATTTATAAATCGCGCCCGAATTAAAACAAACCATCATTAAGTTCGTAACAGCTGTACCAGTTAAAAATAAAAAAAGAGCAAACCTGTCATCACTATAACATAAAAAAATATCATTACAACTAAATTAATCGACAAAAAATAAATCAGGGACACAATGGGGCCACACTAGCGCATTTGTTGTCCTGTCCCAGTATTTGTCCCAGCGGACCTCAACAAAGGGCACGAGAGTCCCTCAGGGCTCGGATAACTTACAATGCATTAAGTTAAAGTGATTCCTCTACGAACACTTTTAAAGTTTAGGGGAAATGCTTTCAATATGGCAAATGTATGGAACGAATTGATTGCATGGAATCGATTGTTTGGGCTGAAGTTGGAGTATGATTGAGGTTCTTGGGAAAATCGATGTTAAATATATATTAATCATCTATATTTTATTTAAATAAAATTGGTGTGTCGAAAACATTATTGAATAATTATTAATTTAATCACTTTCAACATATTATTTATTTAAAAATATTCTTTGTTTGCCGAATTTAACTCGTTTTTATCACTGGGTCTTCTTTCTCGTTCTTATCTTCATTCTTAATGAACAATATAACCAAGACACCACTAGATCTAATTCTTGTTTGAATAATAGTTTAGGTTTAAATAAAAATCATGATTCGTGTTTGTATTCATGAGACTTTCAAATGGACTTTCAACAATATCTGTTTTGAAGCCTAGAATTTTCCACAGCTAGGCAAAGTCGGAATAACTTTCTAGACACTCTTTTCTCCCACCACTTTTTAAACATTTTATTAAACTTATTGTTTCTTTATTTTCAGATATCAACGTACGCCGTGCGAGTAGTAGTCGGCGGATAACAACGAACAAACATAAGTGATAAAACGGACACTAAACATAAATGTATATCGATCGATCATGTGAGAACTTAGTTTTATTTCCTATAGACAATCTCCTTTTGTAGATAAATTAATATATTTGTACAATCCCTTATAATATACAATTATTTTCTTAATTTTAACCAGGTCAGTACCGCTTGGACTTTTGCTTTCTCGAACATTTAAGAAAATTATTTCATTTATACTCATTATCTTTAATTAAATGAACGTTCAGAAAGCCAAAGTTACTTCACTATGTTAAGATGTAAATAATGTATTTTAATGAAAACTATATGTAATTCATTTAATGTCATTATTAGGATTACGGTTTATTCTCTTTTTTTACCTCAGCGTAGTTACAAAGTAGTGAGTAATTTTGTATAACATTTAATTTTTAAACTTCCCTTTAATTTTTATTTAAGCTGTCCTGTGTGCACAATGGAATGAAGATTTTACATTTATTATACATTTAAAATCGTTATCATTTATATAAGTTATCTAATTTATTTCTTTTGTATTGTTATTAATGTAACTGCTTCCAAGTGAAGCATTATAACAAACTATGCAAGTCAACTGCTTAGTATATTATTTAGATTATTATTTGAAATTACTATGAGATTATTCGTGTTTTTTTTGTACTTTTTATATAAAAAATGGTTAGTTTTTAATTATACGTGTACAGCATGTTCAAATTAGCACGCTGTATGCCATAATTATATAAAAATAATAAGTTCAAATAATTGTTTTATTGTGAAGAAATATTAGTTATGAAATCTTATCGTTTCCGTCCATTTATTATTATTATTATTGTTTATTATTTTCTCAAAGTTATTATTGAGATTTTTCAAATGTAAATATTTTTCTCAAATCCGATGAGCATGCTTTTAATATTGTTTTAAAACATACGTCATACAGTTTAGAGAAACGCCAAAGACTTAAAAAAATATTATAACGTCTTTAGTATACAGCGCAGTGTAATAATAGTTTATATTTTATATGAAAAAAGCAATAACTTTTCACCAAAGATACAAATAGCGGGCCTTTTTCTGATAAAATACAAAAAAAAATACCTTAATTTTTTGACATTGTAAATTTAAAAAAAATTGTAAAACATTTATTTGTGATTTAATATTTTATGAATAAAGTATTTTTTTTAATTTTCTTTAATCTGCAAAACATTATAACCTATTTACTTTTTTATTAATAATTCATTAGATAAAGGTCTGAGCTGTATAAAGTATTCCACTCATTTTTGTATAATAATTATATTATTTGGCATTATAATATCTTCCTATTTATTAAATAATATGGTGTTGCTTTTTATTTCTGGAAGCATATCGTTAAGTGATCGTCATAATAATAGATAAATGATTTAAAAACATGGAAATTTCTGTTTAATTTTTTAATAAGTATATTTGTAAGGCAAACGCACCAGTACGAAATAAAGCATATGAGTTTATAAAATTGGAACCTTTGATTTTCCTGAAATATATCTGTAAACCTTCCAGTCAGCTAGCATGGTTACTTAAGTATAATCAACGTAAGTATAATGTTCCCACTGCTTTGACACAGGCCAGGTGACCGGTCTTCAACTATTTGGTTTTCAACTTCTTCTTCAATCAGCGCCTCATTACTGAGGATCGTTGTCACTGGACCTCTGCCTCCATCGATTCTGGCCCAAAGTTGCCGTCACCACCTGCTGAAATTTTCTTTAGGGCGTGGTTTCTTTCACTTGTTCAGATCATCGTGTTCACAACTGGCTTTACCTTCAGTATTGACAACAATGACCAGTTTTTCTAGGCTTCTATCTCCTCTTTGAATTATAGATCATAATACGCAGTATGCCTGAAGATAATCTGATCTTGAGCTCACAACTAGCTTGATTAAAATAATTAACTGTCGTAACTTACTTTTCGAACACATACACTACATGAATATGCACATATAGATGGAAACATAATTTTACCGGATCAACATGTTTTGCCTCACTCGTATAAATGAAAACTATTTGTTATTAATTAAAATTAAATTGTCAATTATAATTGAATAAATTAATGTCAGTTTCATATATAAAATTAGAGTCAGTGCAATATATTATTAACTATTCAACATTCAATCAGAGTCAATACAAAATGTAGTCAATATTTTAATTACATAAAAACATATTATTAATTACATATTATTACAAAATATGTCGATATATAATAAAATTGAATCAAAATAACATTCAAAATTTATCATTTAAAAGATCAACAATGTTATAGTACTCGTAGCACTTATCAGTAAGCAGCTTTTTAAGTGTTTTCTCAAATAAATTAAAATTCAATTGCTTAATGACATTTTATTGTATATTACTGGGGCCATGCATACAACACTTTTTCTCAAAAGTTCTGTTTTGGCCGAGTGTGACTGCACACAAATTCTAAACTGGCCACGTCTATTTATATCTGAATTATTTGAAAAAAGAGGAAACCTTGGAAAAACACAATAATAAATAAACTATAATAGCTTACTTGAGTGTTTGTCTGGTAGACATGCCTCTCGCAATTTCTAGCAAACATAATCACCGGTACTCCCACTCTGTTGGCCGGTCATCTTACTAACTAAAACTTCTGTCAAAGCTGGCAGTCAACAGTACCACCAACCTCTACGGTCAAGAAGAAAAAAGAACAAAAAATTTGACACGCATCTCTCTTTGGTCAAAACGTCACAAGGAAAATATTTTTTTGGCATAACGAAAATTGAAAGTGTAATTTTTAATCTCGGTTTTAATTTTAAAACCCAAAATGTAATGTGACCAGGATCAGCACAATCTAAATTCGAAATCCAACTTGAAAACCTTTTTTCTCCTTTGATCCTCTAAATTCTCCTTTTCGCATCTTGAGCAGAGACAGGTAAGGGACACAATGCCTGCTAAAAAGAAGAAGAAGGAACGGAAACCAGTGGTCCTTCCAGCAAGTGCGTCACCAACAGACACTCGCAACGGACCCGTTCATACTGCTGTAGATAATGCCATGTGTCCGGACAAGAAGAGGCAAGTTGGAAAACCCGAACCTACTAATAAGAAGCTTAACCTCAAAAGGGGCAAGAAAAAGGAAGACTCACAATCGAGTTAAGAATATGAAGCTACCGAACTACCGATTCCTCAGCAAATACAGGATACAATCCAGGCACATGCCTCTGAAGAAATTAAAGTAAATAATATTCAAAAAGCTATATACCTAACAAATAAAACCCAGCATGTTCTACATATTCATAGAGCTGTTAAAAATTTGGGCAGTATTGTTCATTCATACTGCAAAACAGATTGCTATAATGGCAAGTAAAGTAAAAGCAGTCTCTAGCAAAAAGCTTTTCAACAAGAAATTTAGAG
This sequence comes from Orthosia cruda, assembly GCA_964057195.1. Taxonomy (NCBI): domain Eukaryota; kingdom Metazoa; phylum Arthropoda; class Insecta; order Lepidoptera; family Noctuidae; genus Orthosia; species Orthosia cruda. The sequence goes on from OZ059854.1 coordinate 3,565,275, forward strand.
TAAGAAAATACAAGAACTACAGAATAATGAAATATTTATTTTAAGACCAGAATGATGTTCTTAATCAAGATTTCAGCAATAATAAACAGTTTAATTATTTACATTACACTGTCTATCATCAAATCGTATGAGATCAGACATCCTAATGAAAATGACGAGCATTCAGGACCAAACTTAAAGCTTTTTTACCAGTTTGTCGTTCTAATATCATTATTAATTTTTAAACTTGGATTGTTTCTTGAAAATAAATTATACATTGAATAGCTTGATAGTATTTTAACAATAATAAGACCTAATTATTCGAATTTTGTTTGTTTTCTCCACAAAATTGTGGTTTCAGCCAATCATTCTTCTTCCAATTCTGGAGTAGGCGCAGTACGTCTTCATTTTTTCATACATCTCTAGTTGCTATCATATCAATAACCACATCAGATGATATCCTTTATTCGCATAATATCAGATTCTCAAAATAGCATATTCTCAAAATATTAGATTCGCTAAATACCAATACTGGCTAACCTACGAAAGCAAGATAATCTTATATATAAAATTCTCGTGTCACAATGGTAGTTACCGTACTCCTCCGAAACGGCTTGACCGATTTTTATGAAATTTTATAAGCATATTCAGTAGGTCTGAAAATCGGCTACTATCTATTTTTTACACGCGGATGAAGCCGCTGGCAGAAGCTAGTATAATATATAATATAAGATCGGCTTAATCGGATAACGGCTTACTAAATTTAGAAACATTCAAATAATGGTGTGGGTCCAACGAAGCAGAATGACGGGTTTATTGCTACAGAAATGGATGTTATATATGAAAGGAATGTACCAGCAATGATGTCCGTGACTACCACCGGACCCCGACATCCCCGAAATCCAGAAATGTACCTTTAATGAAATTCAACGTACTTTCATGAGACAAGAACAATTACAATAATAAAGTGAGCCGCAGTCTCGCCTGGCAGTCAGAATGACGGGTGAATACTGATATGAATGATATTGATATCTTATGGTTACCTAATATTTACCAGAGGAATGTACCGTCAACGTACCTTATAAAAATATAATACGACGAGTAATTATTAATGATAACAAATTTTGACGCCTGCCACTTTTTTCATAGCAATATGAGTATAGTTTTATTTGCTATTATTGAAAATTTGGAGCTAGGACCCACACATTTTAGTTTGGTGCTATGGAGTTGGTCTTATGATCAAGCTGGAAGGTGGTTATAGCAACTCCTCATGGTTTTTGCGAGAGTGTAACATTATCGTAAGGCCACTAAGTACTTAAGCGAGTTTTGGCATGTGCCATCTAGTATGCAAGTAGTTCCTTACTCTCTCCTCGCGTCATTTAACCTCATGTCTGAGGGTCGTAAGTCGTGATTCCCCAGGAGTCCCCTGTGAGTTAGCTTTGTCACAAACAAACTCGAACACTAGATGCATACTAGATGGCACTTAAATCAAAACGTTTTGACTTAAGGGCCCTCGAACACGATCAAACAGTTTGATTCAAACCTAATGTGCCGGTTTGAAGGCTCATCAAACAATATTGCGCAATTTGGTTATGCACGCTACCATATCAAACAAGTTTAACGATTGCCTTGCGTTTATTAAATTAATCCCCTGCTTAAAATGTAATAAAAAACGTTTTTATTCGGTTGTATTTTTTTGTAAAAATGTTTTAGTTGTGATACATAATGGAGAAATTCGCAATTATGGTATGTCGTCGCAAGCGATTTCAGATGGCAACATTACAACTCATTGATTTCATAATGTTTGTCAGTCAAACTGTAAACTTAATTCTGATTGGTGGTTTGGTTTGTTCGATGAACTCCGTTAGAGTGCAGTGTGCACTTCAATGTGTCGCTAAGATGCGTGGAAAAATCGGTCGGCATCGGCAAGTGTGGACGCCATGAGTTCATGTTGATGTTGTTGAGATCCTTGAGATCACAAGACCGAGATTATCGGTTCATCGTATGAGCTTTTGTCCTTTGATTACTCATTGTAAATATCACTGAATAAACGTGACTGTGATTTGTGCTTCAACCTAAGTTTTACTGGTATACCCGAGTATCCCTACATCATGGAACCTACACCTAGAGAAGAAGATGTCCATTATATCACTACGCTCACGCTCTCACCGTCAGGTATATGCTATAATGCCTAAAGTTATGGCAGAATAGATTACCCGCATATCATGAAATATGAACATAACTGGTGAAATAAGAGTGTACCAGGGTGAACTGTACACGCCTGCGTACCTCTTTAGAGCGTGATATGTTATGAAATGGTGTAAACAATAAACAAATTTATTTACTTGTTTACCTTCGCACTTGAACGCCTTGCAGCAATTACACCAATGGACCACACACTTATAGATACAAACTATAAGTCCAGGGTTCCTGTCAATTTTTTCCTTCACCATTGTCAGCGATGTCAGAAATAAACTTAGAAAGTACATAAGATATAGAATTGAAAAAGTCACATTGGTACTTACCCGGATTTGAACCCACGCCCTCAAGCACGAAAGGCGAGGTCTTAGCCACTGGCCTATCCACACGACGACATAACGACGTGACGGATAGGCCAGTGGTGGTGATATGCGATTGCAGTAATACCGAGAGATTTGCCGTCATTTATTTAAGAATTCTGTTGAATCTCTGAAGTTCTTCATTAAATCCTCATCAAATTGAAAGAGGAATCGGTCAACATACATACAAACAGCCGAACAAAGAACCTCCTCCTTTTTGGAAAGTCGGTTGAAAATAAAATTAAAATAATTTGTCCAAAGAATGGTACAAATTAAGCGTCACGCTACAAAATCCAGTGCAAACTCAGCCGTGTTTGTTTAAACGCTTTGGAAGACGATCAACCAACGCGTCAAACACTACAAAAATATGAAATTGCATCAAACATGCTTCAAACCCGTGAATGTTTGGCAATCCTTTCAAACTAGCTGTGTAAACGATCAAAATAGTTTGATTAACTCAAACTATTTTGATCGTTTACAAAGAACCTCCTCCTTTTTGGAAAGTCGGTTAAAAATAAAATTAAAATAATTTGTCCAAAGAATGGTACAAATTAAGCGTCACGCTACAAAATCCAGTGTCAGCCGTGTTTGTTTAAACGCTTTGGAAGACGATCAACCAACGCGTCAAACACAACAAAAATATGAAATTGCATCAAACAAGCTTCAAACCCGTGAATGTTTGGCAATCCTTTCAAACTAGCTGTGTAAACGATCAAAATAGTTTGAGTTAAATCAAAATCTACGAGTTTGATTCAATCCGTTTTACCGTCTTGAAATAGATACTATAATAAGACAATACTGAAATGGAGCCGTGAAACGGAGAGAAGACGAAGAATTCTATTTGTATTGCTGACATTTTTTGTAATTCTTTATTTGTATTTTATTAATGTAATGATTTTTTATGTTATTAATCTTATACTGTACCTACATTTAGAGCAAATAATATTCTGATTCTGACGTCTTACTAAGTTGTGCGATGGCGCTGTCTGGTAACCTCAGATATTTGTTCTTTGGAGGTATGTGAAACAGGAAAGAAAGTCCCGCAAACCTTCATTGAAAACGGACCATCCTCCGAACAAACGGGTGTTGTGTATGGTTGTGTATGTCCGATGGTTGTTGTTTGACTGTTGTATGGGTTCAAATCGCGCCGAAAACTCTGCTTGCAAAATGCAGGATATATGATGCATCTTGCATAGATCTGCGGCTACAGATCCATTTCATTGTACTTCTTAAAGGAAATGGAGATATTTTGTAAAGGGAGAAAACGCGCAATATTATTTTGTTTACCCTGTAATCGTTCCTATTGGTACTTCTTATCCAAAAACATCTGCACCATACAAGATGTGGCTGATCAAAGGTCGAAAAAAAAAAATTAAAATTATTCATCTGCATGAAAAAGAAGAAAATCCCTATTTTAATTGGCTACGCCTGCTAAAGCGGTCCGCTAGAAATCTTCTAGGGCAAGCGTGCTTCACCATCGCCCACATCATCGCTGCTTACCATTAGGCGAGACAGTGTTAACCAATCTGAACTTACAGTTAAATAAAAAAGAATAACAAATAAACACCATATATACATAGGGTATATATGGTGTTTATTTGTTATTGTTTAGGATGTTCTGTGGTCACCACTAACTGTTCGAAGCAGTCCGTCTATGGACGCTCTTAGGAACCACACAACTGGTATAGCTTCTGTCTGAACTCAGCATCAACCTGATTCAAACTACTATTTCCTGACAAAACTTTTTGGTTTAAAAGTTTTTTTAATCTGACAAAAAAGATCCAGTCTCAAAATATGTGACAACTTAATAACAAACTTCATCCAGCAAAAGAACAGAGAAAAAAATCTCAGCTTATATTTTCACACCAAAATTATAAAGTAAATATTTCAAAACAGGAATACCAGGATCTTCCAGAATTCTTCTCACAGGCTAAGAAACTAAAATAAAGAAGGAAGATAATAGTAATCAATGGAAAAAAAGAAGTCCCAAGATGCTAAAGGTGCTAGTGGATCACCTGTATCTTCTGCAAGTACAGAAAAACTAACACATAAAAATGAAGACCCAAAAGCAAGACTTAAGAGGGAATCTGACATAGCTTGTAGGATATGTTGTAAGCAGGGGCGAACTTGCCACGATTCGGATCTAGAAAACCAGATCGGTACTTGTGAAGTTGATCTTTGTGACCCAGAGTCAATGAAGAAGAAGGAAAAATAGGCAGTTTTGGAACTCCACATTCAATAAATATGAGAAACTAAACCATTTGCTTAACAAAATGGCAATACAAGATATTTGTGAGGAAGCCCTCAAAAACAAAAAGAGTTTAAAACTTCACAACTGTTTCAAATGGCAATAAAGAGCATTGATATTCTTCATTCAAACAATGCAATGCGATTTATACCGGCAACGGGTAACTGTCTTGCACCGATCATCCGTGGAAATGTGCCTACAAACGGGGTATATAGATACAAAACATTGATTCGGAATTTCTTTTTCGACATTATTGTATATATTAATAAACTGGAGTATTTGACGAAGGAAACAATTTTTCGAAAATCTTCTTCAACGTTTTGTTTGTACTTACTCCTGCATTCTTCTACACCACATTAAACTGTATTTACCTATTTGGAAAAATAATAGTTTAGCTTTTGAGAGATAGGGCAAGAGCAATGCCATGCTTTTTTTAATATACATAGACTTGCGCTTGACCTCTCTCACCCGTTGGTAAGCGACGATGTGGTCGACTGTGTAGCACGCTAGCCTAGAAGTAATCTTCACTCGCTGAAACGCGAATGGATTGTAAAGAAAAAATGCAAATAATAATTTGACAAAATACTCCTTGGCGTTTCCTTATAGAACATTTAATAATCCTATGAAAATCACACAAACATATTTTATTTATTTTTAAATAAAATACTGACTCAAAACGTGATTTACGCTAAAACCGACTATTCGCTGTTTGCTGAAGTATTTCACCCACACCACATGTCTAATATATCATAGTGCAAAAAGTTTACCTGACGCGTCCCTAGATGGCGTTAGGATCGAAATAGATCACGCTATCGTTTTGTTACCGAGCAAACCATATATAGTTTTAGATTATTTTTGTACGGTGCTGGTAAAATAAATTGTCCTGATAGAAACAGTGCGTGCGTTTTTATTGGGTGTTCTCGCCTTCGGACCTTGGAAACCTATTCATGGTCCTTCGAGCCGGATCGGCGTGAAGGTGTTTTTGGTAGTCATCGGTGGTGGTGGTGATTATCACCCCGCAACGTCAGTACTGGGCAGTGGATTGCTGTCCAGAGCATCCCTACAGCGAGGCGTCAACGGTGACGTCATCGAAGCAGAGGATCCGGCTGGGTGCCGGAGGAGTGACGTTGCGTGGAGGAGCCAGGCAGAGGAATTCGTGGAGCAGCCACCAGGGGACGTCGCAAGTGCGGCGTGTGAGACGTCGAGTATCAGTGTCAGTGAGTGTATTGTGGAGAAATCGTGAGTACATTTTCGACCTTATTAATAAGAAGAACTTAACTTCAACAATTCAAGAAAGTGCATTGAAATTTGAACCTTAAATTCATTAGATAATTAACTTAGTCTTTGATAATATTAGTTTGGACTTGTATTCATTTTATGCAAAAAGACGGGGAACCTATGCCCGATTTTACTCAGAAATACAAGTTTAAAACACTTGTAAAATTTTAATCGTTATCTGGGACTTAGAAAAATATCGAAGTGCTTCAAAGAAACTTAGAACCTTATTTTGTGGTGTTATTGAATGTGTTTACTGGACAATAAGTTTATTTATAGTTTTATCTAGTTGCATGAAATTTGTGTATTTTATATTTGTGTCATAATCGACTTGTATTTTAAATAAAAAATGGAGTCGCTTAACGACATTCAAGAAGACATTAACGCTAAAATGCACAAAGCAAAAACTAACTTAAAAAAATGTCCTAAAGAGCGCCTAACTGTTAGTTATATAGAAACTAGGATTGAAAACTTAGAACAGCAATGGCAGTTATTCTACAAAACACATGTAAAAATAATTAGTGAAGTAAAGAAGTCTGATTTGTCTAGTTCAAATTATCATAAGAATGGTTTATATGATGAGGTCGAAGAGTTTTATATACAGTTTAAAAGCGAGCTGAAAGAAATATTAAACAATATGAAAATGTCTAGTGAAACGTGTAATGTTAGTCCAGGAGCTAGCTCTAGTACAGGATTTAGAAACTTTAAGTTACCTGAGGTTAAGATACCTGTGTTCTCTGGAAATTATAGTGAGTGGCAGACGTTTAGAGATTTATTTGTAGGGTTAATACATAATAATAAAACTCTAGACGATGCGCAGAAATTATATTACCTTAAAGGATACTTAACTGGAGATGCAGAGCACCTATTAAGAAACATTAATGTAACATCGGATAATTATACGGCTAGTTGGGCAAAATTAGAGGCAATGTACAACAATAAAAGATTTTTAGCGAATGGCATTTTAAAACGTTTGTTTAATCAAAAGAGTTTAACAGTAGAATCAGCCACTGAAATAAAAAGATTACTTAGCACCACATCTGATTGTTTGGGTTCAATAAAAAATTTAGGGATAGATGTTACTTCTTGGGACATCCTGATAATACACATTATTAGTGCTAAGTTGGATAAGGACACCAGGAAAGCCTGGGAATTAAAAGTAGCTTCGGATGCAACGGATGATTTGCCTACTTTTACTCAATTTGCGGACTTTTTAACTGGCCGTTTTCGAGGTCTAGAAAATTTGGAAAATAAACCTCATGTTCAAAAGAGTTCGCAATCGTTCCATGTGGTAGGGAAAGAAAAAACGGCGTTGTCTTGTCCTTTTTGTTCTGCCGCTCATAAGGTAACTGCCTGTAAAGGTTTCGCTAAAGAAAGTAACGATACTCGACGTGATTTCGTACAGAAAAATGGACTATGTTTCATTTGTATGGGTAGTAACCACTCTGCCAGATTTTGTAGAAACACCGTCAAATGCCATGTATGTAAAAGACGCCACCATACTTTACTCCACCCAAGCGGTGGTTCTGGGTCTGTTGGTGAGGACACTGGTGTTGTTCAGAAGGAATCAGCGTCAGCTGCTAATAGGAATAGTACCTCAATGGAGGAAACTCAAAAGACCGCTGTTCAAGCGGAGGGATCTACTAAACCAATAGTTTCATGCCTTTCGACAGGAAATTGTAAGGATACGGTTTTAATACCTACGGCTTTAGTAAAGGCCAAGTCAAAGGATGGAACATATCGTGTGGTTCGTGCACTAGTAGATCAAGGGTCACAGGGATCCTTTATCACTGAGTCAATGGCTCAATATTTAGGGTTAAAGAAAACTTTAACAAAACACCGGGTTACAGGTGTAGGTGGCAATAAAACAGTTATGTCTAATTCTTCAGTAGTTCTTGATATATGTTCTCGAGTGAATCCAGATTACAGCGTTCAAGTAAATGCTTACGTTTTGAAGTCCATCACATCCCTTCTCCCAGTTGTAACAGCAACCAGGGTAGAATGGGTAAGGTTGGTTGAAGATGATTTGGCAGATCCTGAGTATCACAAGCCTAACAAAATTGATGTTTTGTTAGGTGCTGAGATATTCAGCCAAATTATCCAAGATGGAATCAAAAAGAGTACCAGTGGATCGCTCGTAGCACAACAAACAGAATTCGGATGGATTCTTTCGGGTGTTGTCGGTACAGAAAATTCCTCCGATATCAATTCATATCCTTGTATCACTGTCATGCATTCCAATGTTCAGGCTGATGACTTCTTACGTAAATTCTGGGAGCTAGAAGCGGAGCCATTTGGAACGGAAAAAATACTTAGTAAAGAAGAAGCGGAATGTGAGAATATTTTTACGAATACCACAAAACGAGACGAAACCGGACGTTACATTGTAAGGTTGCCGTTCCGGGATGGTAACCAAAGTTGTCAGGATGGTGAATCTAGGTTCATATCTGAAAAAAGGTTAAAGAGTTTAGAATATAAACTTTCAAAGAATCACAAATTAAAGGCGGATTACACTGCGGTGATGCAGGAGTATATAGAACTTAACCATATGGTAAAGGTATCTTCAGAAGAAAAGAATAAAGGGTTGTACTTACCTCATCACGCAATACTCCGGGAAGATAGGCTGACAACTAAGGTGCGCGTGGTATTTGACGCTTCCTGCAAGGGAATAAATGGGGTATCATTAAACGATGATTTGATGGTTGGACCGACACTGCAAGCAGAATTACGACATACGGTTATGCGTTGGAGAACACATCCAATTTGTATAGGTGCTGATATAATTAAAATGTATAGACAAATTCTTGTCAATAGAAATGATACAATGTTTCAGAGGGTTCTTTGGAGGGATAGTACTGAAAACGAAATTGAAGAATATGAGTTAGTGACGGTTACATTTGGTACTTCATCGGCGCCCTTTCTAGCAGTGCGTTCTTTACATCAGGTTGCCCTTGATGAAGGGAAGGATCATCCATTAGCAGCAAAAATCATTCTTAATGATTTTTATATGGACGATTTAATGACAGGGGCTGAAAGTGTAGAGGAAGGATATAAAATTCATACAGAAATAAAAAATATTCTAGCTAAAGGGGGATTCCCATTACAAAAATGGATAAGTAACAGCGAAGAATTATTACATAAGATAACAGAAAACAAAAAGGGTAAGGCTGAGGAAGTAAAAATAAAAATAGATAATATTACAAAAATACTTGGACTTACCTGGGATCCTCGCGCTGATGTTTTTCAGTACTCTGTAGAACTGCCTGTCCCGACGGAACCTGTAAGTAAAAGGAAAATTATATCGGATATTTCTAGGCTTTTCGACCCGTTAGGCTGGTTGTCACCTAGTATCATTTTAGCAAAAATTTTGATACAAAAGCTATGGTTAGCAGGTATAGGTTGGGACGAAGAAGTGCCCAGAAATTTATTTAAAGAATGGGTTACTTACCGTAAGGATTTATCTTTTTTAGTGAATGTTAAAATCCCACGTTGGCTTAACACTAAATCCAGCAACGTAAAGACGGAGCTGCACGGTTTTTCGGATGCCTCAAAAATGGCCTACGCTGCAGTGGTATACGTCAGAGTTATAGATGCAGAGGGTAACGTAAAGGTTGCGTTAGTTACCTCGAAAACCAAAGTGTCTCCCATCAAACAGGTGTCAATACCTAGGCTAGAACTATGTGGAGCCGTCCTATTAGCTAAGTTGATGGTGGACGTGGCTAAAACTTTGAAAGTAAATGTATCAGATGTGCATGCTTGGACGGATTCCGAAGTTGTTCTCGCATGGCTTAGTAGTCATCCAAGCCGTTGGAAAACGTTTGTGGCTAATCGCGTTGCAGAAATCTTAAACACATTGGATACACAATATTGGTCATACGTTCCATCCAAACAAAATCCAGCGGATTGTGCCTCTCGCGGCGTGGCTCCAGGGGAACTCGGCAATACGTCTATATGGTTCAATGGACCCGAGTTCTTAAGGCAATTAGTAATAGAATATAAAAAACCTAAGCACTTGATTACTAAATTGGAGGAAGTGAAAGTCCATTCGGGTGTCCTTGACATTTCCTTTTGGGACAGATTTTCATCGCTTTCAAGGATGATCAGGGTAGTAGCCTACTGTAGGAAGTTCTTGCGCTTAAGAATCAATTGCGCTAACATGGAAAGAAATAAACAGTTGTCTACGACAGACCTCGAGGAGGCAATGGAAGTTTGTATTAGAAAAGCTCAAGAAGAAGAATTACAAGAAGAAATACAAGAACTTAAGAAGACGGGATATTTAGATAAGAAGGGAAGAAAGTATAAATCATTAAACTTATTTTTAGACTCAAAGGGAGTAATTAGAGTGGGAGGTAGATTAGAGATGTCTCAGTTGAGTTATGATCGCAAACATCCAATACTAATACCTAGAGATTCCTTCCTCACGAAGCTTCTCGTAAGCGAGGCGCATCAAAAAACGATGCATGGGGGACCTCAAGCTATGATCGCTTACTTGAGATCTCGGTATTGGGTTGTAGGGATTAAACCTTTAGCAAAGGCCTATTTTAGAAAATGCGTTACTTGCATTAGATATGCAAATAAAACTAAAAGTCAACTAATGGGACAGCTACCATCTCCTCGTGTTACACCAAATAAAGCTTTTCTGTACAGTGGCGTAGATTACGCTGGCCCGATTAATGTCAGAGTGTCTAAAGGACGTGGCAATAAGTCGTACAAGGGGTACATCGCGCTTTTCATCTGTCTGTCTACGAGGGCGATTCATATCGAAGCAGTTAGTGACATGACGTCGAAAGGTTTCTTGGCCGCTTTTAAGAGATTCGTGGCGAGGCGTGGGCATTGTGCAGAACTGCACAGTGATAACGGCACAAATTTTGTTGGCGCTGCGCGTGAGCTCCAGGAATTATTTAATGAAGAAAAATCTAAATTTATTCCCGAATTAGTTGAGTGCTTGGCAAATAATGGTACAAAGTGGAACTTTATTCCTCCTCATGCTCCAAACTTCGGCGGTCTATGGGAGGCAGGAATAAAGTCTACCAAATACCATCTCAGAAGAGTTATAGGGAACTCTACATTAACGTTCGAGGAACTAACGACGGTATTGACACAAATTGAGGCGTGCCTCAATTCGAGACCGCTTTCCTGTGTAGATCAAAATGAGTTAACGGTGTTAACTCCAGGACATTTTCTGGTTGGGGAACCACTCGTCCTAGTACCTGATTCGAATTTCGAAAGGGCTAACATTTCCAGTCTCAGACGGTGGCAACTTACCCAAAGAATGTTACAGGACTATTGGCGGCGGTGGTCACAAGATTATTTGAATAAATTTTTACAACGCCATAAGTGGACTCACACAAATCCAGAACCAGCCATTGGTGGCATAGTTCTGATAAAAGAAGATGATTTACCTCCTGGTAAGTGGTTGCTGGGGAAGATCGAGTTAAAACATCCTGGGCCCGACGGAATCACTCGAGTCGTTACTGTTAAAACTAAAAATGACCTCATAAAGAGACCTATTACGAAATTGGCTATTCTTCCTATAGCAAATTAAACTTTGTGTTTGTAAGATATAATTTAAGAATATGTATAGTTCATAATAGGATGCATCTAAGTTTGTAAGAATTACAAAATTGTTTTTTTTTTTTAGTCTTTTCTATAGTATGTTACAATTATATTAAAATGTTGTATCTGTACACCCCATATTATAAGACATGTTGCATGGTGGGCGGTTTAGATTAAGAGAAGGACATTCTTCAATATGTCCTTGGTGGGCGGTATGTCTAATATATCATAGTGCAAAAAGTTTACCTGACGCGTCCCTAGATGGCGTTAGGATCGAAATAGATCACGCTATCGTTTTGTTACCGAGCAAACCATATATAGTTTTAGATTATTTTTGTACGGTGCTGGTAAAATAAATTGTCCTGATAGAAACAGTGCGTGCGTTTTTATTGGGTGTTCTCGCCTTCGGACCTTGGAAACCTATTCACCACACCCACACACCATTTTCACCATTTTTGAAACCCCCTTTTGTCACTGCTGGGCCATGGGCTCCTAATCTTCTTCCATATCTCTGTCTTGTCACAAGGTCATAATGGTCACAGTTGTTAGAAAAACCATTAAAAGTTTAATAATTTATCCATATATCATTCACCATCATTTCAGCCGAAAGACGTCCACTGCTGAACATAGGCCTTCCCCATGTGTCATCACATCGACCGCCCCGTGCATCTCGCATCCACCGGTTGCCCGCAACCAGCATCATCAGCACTCCTAGTGGAAGGCATTCTAAAGCAGTGTCTTCGGGTACGCGGTCGCCACTCCAGTACTTTTCAACCACATCGACCATACGTTCCCACTGCCACTTAATTTTGGCAAGTCTTCTGGCTGTGTTGGTTTTTTTGGTTCTGCAAAGTCAAATCGTTTATAAGGCCAGTAAGTGGCACTTTTGAATGTCAAAAATGTATATTTCAAAATAATAATATTTGATTATACTGTCCATTCGCAAAGGTAGATTGTTATGGAGAGGAACGGACAAAAACTCCATAAATAATTATTGTTTAAAAAGAAGTGTTTTATAATACTTACACACATATTACACATGAGGACGATGCACCCAGTTACAAGCACTAAAAGGAAAATTCATTAATTTGATAAATAGGAACATGGGTCTCACATACTTATAATTATTGCCATAATAGGTAAATTACCTAATATTAAGACGGAAATTAACGGAAAAGTGTGTGAGTCACTGACCTCTAATATACAAGTACGCTGGACTAAACATACTATATGAAATGACAGTTGATTCTTGTGCTGATTCAAAGCGCCCCGCTCGAGCGTATCAGGAACTAAAATTGACACATTTAGAGATAGGATACTACCGATATTTCTAAAAATTAGGTAATACTAATATATTTGACTGGAAATATTATAATATTGTAACTAATATATCAGTATTAGTGATATTTTTAAATTACAATAATATCAAAATAGTAGACTTGGCAAGGCGTATCACTCATCTACTGTATTGACTTCTCGTAGTATGTTGGAACTAAATATCTCATATTGGTATTGATGATGAATATTATATGAATGCTTAATAATCAGTTATAATATGTTCAATAGCAATATGTAATACTAAATTCTGGAATCATCATCATGATCATCCACGGCCCGACTTCGCCCACTGCTGAGCACAGGCCTCTCTCTTGTACCAATCACTACGTTCCTGAACCTGGAATTAATTCTGGAACAATATCATGATAATTATAATTTTATTAACAAATGTTTTGAAGTCAAACAATTTATTATCTGCATCTGAAACAGAGCTGAAAACTGATTTCAACGGGGGTAGGGTCATCTCGATAACTTATTTTCATTACTTTATTAACTATATATATTTATTTAGGTATGTATCATATAATATATGTATATATGTGCATGTTAAGCAATTAAAAATATATTTTGTTGTTAAATTGTTGCCACGATTTAAACAATGCATCTGCCATGTTATCTCTTCACCACCCTTGGTTGACTGGTAGAGAATGCCTAAGGCATTAAGTCCGCCATTGTACCTATGTGCATGAAGTTTAAATAAATAAATATAAGTCTTCACCTTGCTGGAATGCGATGTCACTCTTATTTGCACCTTAACACTACAGAGACAAGATCTCAGCGACGAGAGCGAGAAATACGTCCGTTGTAAATGATTATCCATCTCATTTATTATTATTATTATATAAATGATGTTCCCTTCACGAATCCGATGGGCGTACAACTAGTGTACTTGAGCGAGGAGATACTTGCTCAAATGTGATAGTTTTTAGGATAAGTTGTTAGCCTAACCCCATATTTAAATCTCACTGATCTGACAGTAATGCGCTATAACTTTACTAGCACGCTATCCACTAGTTTATAGCTTGCAATCTGACTGAAAATATTTTAATAACCTTTACAGCAATTATTCTATTACTTAAAAATTAATCATAATAAAAATAACTGGTTTTATTTTTCTCTTACGTATTAAATTAATCTCACGATCGATAAAACCCATAAAAGTATTTTACCGAAAGCTGTGTCCCATCTCTAATATTAGTTCCATGCGACTCTCACGTTAATTCACGTTGCTATCAGCGCCAAAATGGCGATAATCAAATGTCTTCATTTTGTCATCGTTAATATGAAGTCCAGTGTACAATGTATGATAGAGGTCAGTGGTGTGAGTCAATTTCTTAAAACAAAAAAATAACTACAATAATTGTGAATATACAATATTTCCGGACTTGATATAATAGAACTTTAAGGCCGTAAAATACACCTAATTAACACACAAAACGTAAGGAATGTATTAAGGTTGCCCTAGTCGATCTTTCTTCCATACAAACGTAGTCTGGCGATAATTCCACTGTTTAACGATGTACATTAAAAATAAAAAATGACATCAATTCATCATTATCTATGCCTGTATGGAAATAAAAAAGTAAAAAAAAAAATGAAAGTTATGGGCGTCGAAAGTGCCATATTTCAACACAAATTTTAACGCATCATCATCATCATCATCATCATTTCAGCCGAAAGACGTCCACTGCTGGACATAGGCCTCCCCCAGGCGTCGCCACATTGACCGATCCCGTGCGTCTCGCATCCAGCGCCTTCCCGCAACCTTAACCAGGTCATCAGTCCACCTAGTGGGAGGCCTTCCAACGTATCGTCTTCCGGTTCGCGGTCGCCATTCCAGAACCTTTCGGCCCCATCGGCCATCCGTTCTGCGAGCAATGTGCCCTGCCCACTGCCACTTAAGTTTGGCAATTCTTCGGGCTATGTCGGTAACTTTGGTTCTCCTGCGGATATCATCATTCCTGACGTGATCACGCAAGGAAATCATTGGCCGCAAATAAATACTATAGGTAGAAGGAAAATTGCAAAACAGTCACCATACAGGGATAAATAAGTAGTTCAAAAATGCAAATAATTTTATTTTGAACAGACACATTTAGTAGTTTTTTCATAATATCTACACTCCCAAAGATCTGTTTATAAAAATCCGCGCGCTCGTTTTCATCCTAAATCATCATCCATTTCGCTCCAAATTTGCAAAAGTGTGTATTCGTACGTGAACTAGCTCATCACAGCATCTATCTCTTTCGCACGTGTTGTCGGCTGAAATAGCAAGTGCTGCTGTAGTTTTAAGAGGAATATTATGAAAAGGTTTTCAAATTGCTGAGTTATCTCTAGATCTGAGTTTATCTACCACCTGCGGATACCGTCATTTCAGGTGCGATCACGCAAGGAAACGCCGAGCATAGCCCTCTGCATTGCTCTTTGGGTGAAATTAAGCCTTCTGATGTTGCTTATTGCGATATCTATTACTACAAACGAAGCACACATTCACTAGGTGCTACTGAAAAATTTCTAATGGAAATTGTGATAACGATTAATTTTCACTTCTACCAGAAATGAAATAGAAACTCACCATCGATTAATTTATTTTTTAATTCAGAACCAGTCATCAATTAAATTAGGCAGAATACTTTTTGGTAGTCAAGAATTTTTAAGAAGATAAGTGAACAAAAGTCATTTTCCATTTGTCAAATATAATCAAAAGACGTCAATGAAATGGTAAAAACCGAAAATGAAGACCGACGTTGAAATTTCGAAGGTATAAATTTTATTTAATACAGCTATTGCTGTATAAATCCACCAAAATGTAATTCATACAAGGCAGATGCCAGACTTTTGATTATCTTGATCCAAAATATTATGTATCCCGAAAATTTGGATCCTAATGATGAATTCAAAATTATAGACCAATATACTCAAACTAATGAAATAGTCGTGAAAACATATAATTTACCTCTTCCGAGAGAACTAGAGCAACACAACGAAAGTGAAATAAAATCGTTTACATTTTCTCAAGTACTACAAGATCCCGGATGTCCAAATTCAGTTAATATTAGAGAAATCATCTCTGAAGAGGGTCACCCGGACAACAACCCACCGTGTGATAAAAGCTTCACAAACAGATATAGATATTGCAAAGAAGTTATCAAGCCATTGGTACAAGATTATCCTCCTAATTGTCCCGATTCCAAGGAGCTTCTACTCAAGGATGCTGTCATAAAATCTAACCCAGCGTTCCCTGTGACCCCCGTCGCTTGCAAGCCGTGTCCCAAAAAGCCGAAGTGCCCTGCACAAAATCATCTAAAACTTTGTCAAGGAGCAGAAGGGCCAAAGATTATCATCGAGTGTACTAGAAAAACTTGTCCCGGATACGTAACCCCAAAACCGTACTGCCCACCACTAGGGCGTTGCCCACCACCACCGTGTTGCCCACCACCACCGTGTTGCCCGTCACCACCGTGTTGCCCACCACCACCGTGTTGCCCACCACCACCGTGTTGCCCACCACCACCGTGTTGCCCACCACCACCGTGTTGCCCACTACCGTGCCCGCCACCACCTTGCCCGCCAGCACCTAGCCCACCTAAGTGCCCCCCACAACCTTGCCCGCCTAAGTGCCCACCACCACCTTGCCCGCCTAAGTGCTCGCTATCACCTTGCCCGCCTAAGAGCCCACCACCACCTTGCCCGCCTAAGTGCCCGCCACCACCTTGCCCGCCAGCACCTTGCCCGCCTAAGTGCCCAGCACCACCTTGCCCGCCTAAGTGCCTGCCATCACCTTGTCCACCTAAGTGCCCACCATTACCTTGCCCGCCTAAGTGCCCGCCACCACCTTGCACGCCTAAGTGCTCGCCACCGCCTTGCCCACCTAAGTGCCCGCCAGCGCCTTGCCCACCCAAGTGCCCACCAGCTCCGTGTTGCCCACCTAAGTGCCAGCCACAACCTTGCCCGCCTAAGTGCCCACCACCACCTTGCCCGCCTAGGTGCCCACCACCTCCGTGTTGCCCACCTAAGTGCCCGCCACCACCTTGCCCGCCTAAGTGCCCGCCACCACTTTGCCCGCCTAAGTGCCCGCCACCACCTTGCGCACCTAAGGCCCCACCACCTCCGTGTTGCCCACCTAAGCGCCCGCCACGACCTTGCCCGCCTAAGTGCCCACCACCACCTTGCCTGCCTAAGTGCAAACCACCTCCGTGTTGCCCACCTAAGTGCCCGCCTAAGTGCCCGCCACCAACACCACCTTGCCCACCAGCGTGTCCAACACCTTGCGCTAAAAAGGATCCCAAGACAGGTTCCCCTGTTTCCTGCTGCTGCCCTGAGACTCCAAAATCAGGTGTAGATCAACTATTATCGACATTCAAAAAATTATCAGGGGAGACGGTCGTTTGTAAGTGTGCGAAAATGCCAGATCCAAGCCCACCAAAGAACCCATCACGGTGTCCAAACTGCCCACCACCGTGTTCGAACTGCCGACGATCGGGGCCTCCCCCACCACCGTGTCCACCGCAACCCCCGTGTCCCCCCCCGAGATGCCCACCACCACAACCGTGTCCTCCACCACCACCGTGTCCTCCTCCTGGCTGCTGCCCAGCACCCCAACCCTGCCCTCCGTGCCCACCCTGCCCTCCTCCTCCTGAGTGTCCACCCCCACCACCTTGCCCACCACCACCACCTTGTCCCCCACCACCACCTTGCCCCCCTCAAGCCCCTTGCTGCGGCTCACTGACCATTGAAAGAAGAGATTCACCCAGCTGCAATACTCCATCAAGAGCTACAAGAAAATTTTTATGTCCGAGCGAGTGTCCTAATAGCAAGTCAGGCTCCAAGATTTCAGTGGCACCAGCGCCAAAGGCAGCAGACACACAGTGCGTATGCTCCAGCAATGAGAAACTTGAATCAGTCCTTAAAGCTCATAACGAAACTATGGCTACACTCAAGTGTGCAATGACAGACATTGTATGCAAAGCATTTAAGTCAACACAAGACGCTGTAAATATAATCAGTTGCGAAAGTGCCAAACATTTGGATAATCTCAAGAAATCTGCATCTAATATGTCATCTGACTGTATAGGAAGCAAAGACAAAGACATAGATGGCAAGCCAAAGAAGGTCAGCAATACTCGCAGCGACGGTAGTTTGAGGCGATTCAGCGTTGTAAACTTAGACGTGTCTGATATAGAAAAGAAGGATCCAAGTGACAACTACCCGACACAACCGTCACCAATGCCATCGAAAAACCCCCTGGGATTTATATTTAATAAAGTGGATTCTGCTGTATCAATGATAAGCGATTCTCTGGTTTTCGAATTACCAAGGCCGTTAAAACCAAGATCTTTTAATGATCAAAGCTCCAAATACGATGTTCCGAGCCCAGAACCACCAAGCCCTACAGATGTAGAAAATGTGTTACCAGCAGGCACGTCTCATTTGTTTTCATCGATTAGAGAAAAGATATGGTCTATGTTTACCGACGATAGTAAGTCCATATCTTCAAGAAAGTCATCTACTACTACTTTGGCCTCAGAAAGTGATGATGATCTTTTAACAAAAATTATTGATTAAATCTTTGGTTTTGAGTTAATTTTCTTTTATTGACTACTGTACCGGCTGCCTGTCCACTTGGCGCGGAGCGGCGAAAAGAGGAGCGGGCCAACCAATCGAATTTCATAAAACCTCCGCTCCGACGCGCGAGCGGGGTTTCTATGCAATTCGATTGATTGGCTTCGCTCCTCTTTTTCTAACACAAATATAGAACTGGTCCAAGAGCCCAGTCCTAAAATAATCCCACTATATCTCACGCCTTTTTTCTTACACAGAAAAACTTTTTTACAAAAAAAAAACTACAAAGTGAAAAATAACTTGCTAGCAAGTAAAAAAAATATATTATTCACTTTTTTGTTGTACCTGATAGGCAAGTTCTTTTAGTTAGGTACTTACAATGCCATAATGGATTACTCGAATAACCGGTGAAATGAGAGTGTACCAAGGTGAACTGTACACATCTGCGTACCCCTTTGGTACGTACTGGCGTGAGGTTAAGTTATGAAATGGTATAAACAATAAACAGACACGCAAATGCAGCAGTCCTGAGATATTTGCCGTCATTTGTTGAAGAGTTCTGTTGTAAATCTCCGAAGTTAACAAAAAAACAAAGTCGAACATAAAACCTCCCCCTTTTTGGTAAGTCAGTTAAAAAGAAGTTCTCTGGGTTCTTGCTCAAAATGGGCATAAATTGCCATGCTTATCGTGTGCCAGTTTGGAGTTTTACACACTATCAGACAGACACTGTAGCTTTATCTACATCAATGCCTAAACTTTTGCTTGACAATTCAAAAGTACCTATAATGGTTTGAGTAAATTATTTGAGCATATGTTTTCCCTTAATTGAGACAGAAGACCTTAATTGAACCAGGCTGTACCTACGTCATTGTTTATACCGACAAATTTTGGTCCCGTGGAGGGTCCACCCAGTACATAAAACAGTATCGATTTGTAAAGATAAAACATTAAAAAACCGACTACTATAGCAAAGCATAAAAAAAATATTTCTAAATAATGAAAAACTAAAAATGATAAAACAAGAGGTAACAAAGCCACCACCTTCCGAAACGAAAGTTATTTTGACACTTTTTAACCGACTTTCCAAAAAGGAGGAGGTTCTATGTTCGACTTCATGTTAGTTTTTTTTTTTTTTTTTTTTGTATGTTCACCGATTACTCCGTCAATTGTGGACCGATTTTGAAAATTCTTTTTTTGTTTGAAAAAGTATGTTTCGAAATTGGACCCATTTTAATTTGGTGAAGATCTGATGAAGAACTTCGGAGATATACAACAGAACTCTTCAATAAATAACGGCAAATCTCTCGGGATTGCTGCAATCGCATGTCTGTTTGTTGTTTATAACATTTCATAACATAACATCACGCCAGTTCACTCTTAAGGGGTAAGCAGATCTCTCATTTCACCAGTTATGTTCAAGTTTCATGAAATCTATTCTGGCGAAATAGTTCCCTTACTAACTTGCCTATTAGGTACGTACCACTAAAAAGTGAAAAATAAAAAAACTTTTTGCAAAAAAATACTACCGACTTCCAAATACAAAAAAAACTTTTTGCAAAAAAATACTACCGACTTCCAAATACAAAACTACAAAGTGAAAAATAACTTAATTTTTTGAAGTCGGTGTCATTCGTAGGTACCATTTTTTTGCGTTATGGACACCGACTTCAAAAAATTAAGTTATTTTTCACTTTGTAGTTTTGTATTTGGAAGTCGGTAGTATTTTTTTGCAAAAAGTTTTTTGCAACACATAACCGGTGAAATGAGAGATCTGCTTACCCCTTAAGAGCGAACTGGCGTGATGTTATGTTATGAAATGTTATAAACAACAAACAGACATGCGATTGCAGCAATCCCGAGAGATTTGCCGTTATTTATTGAAGAGTTCTGTAGTAAATCTCCGAAGTTCTTCATCAGATCTTCACCAAACTAAAATGGGACCAATTTCGGAACATACTTTTTCAAACAAAAAAAGAATTTTCAAAATCGGTCCACAATTGACGGAGTAATCGGTGAACATACACAAAAAAAAAAAAAAAAAAACAAACATGAAGTCGAACATAGAACCTCCTCCTTTTTGGGAAGTAGGTTAAAAACTACAAAGTGAAAAATAACTTAATTTTTTGAAGTCGGTGTCCATAACGCAAAAAAATGGTACCTTCGAAAGACACCGACTTCAAAAAATTAAGTTATTTTTCACTTTGTAGTTTTGTATTTGGAAGTCGGTAGTATTTTTTTGCAAAAAGTTTTTTTATTAGTGTTTTTATTTGGTAGTCGGTTTAACTACAAAGTGAAAAATAACTTAATTTTTTGAAGTCGGTGTCCATAACGCAAATAAAAATGGTACCTTCGAAAGACACCGACTTCAAAAAATTAAGTTATTTTTCACTTTGTAGTTTTGTATTTGGAAGTCGGTAGTATTTTTTTGCAAAAAGTTTTTTGCAACACATAACCGGTGAAATGAGAGATCTGCTTACCCCTTAAGAGCGAACTGGCGTGATGTTATGTTATGAAATGTTATAAACAACAAACAGACATGCGATTGCAGCAATCCCGAGAGATTTGCCGTTATTTATTGAAGAGTTCTGTAGTAAATCTCCGAAGTTCTTCATCAGATCTTCACCAAACTAAAATGGGACCAATTTCGGAACATACTTTTTCAAACAAAAAAAGAATTTTCAAAATCGGTCCACAATTGACGGAGTAATCGGTGAACATACACAAAAAAAAAAAAAAAAAAAAAACAAACATGAAGTCGAACATAGAACCTCCTCCTTTTTGGGAAGTCGGTTAAAAACTACAAAGTGAAAAATAACTTAATTTTTTGAAGTCGGTGTCCATAACGCAAAAAAATGGTACCTTCGAAAGACACCGACTTCAAAAAATTAAGTTTTTTTTCACTTTGTAGTTTTGTATTTGGAAGTCGGTAGTATTTTTTTGCAAAAAGTTTTTTTATTAGTGTTTTTATTTGGTAGTCGGTTTAACTACAAAGTGAAAAATAACTTAATTTTTTGAAGTCGGTGTCCATAACGCAAAAAAATGGTACCTTCGAAAGACACCGACTTCAAAAAATTAAGTTATTTTTCACTTTGTAGTTTTGTATTTAGAAGTCGGTAGTATTTTTTTGCAAAAAGTTTTTTTATTAGTGTTTTTATTTGGTAGTCGGTTTATTTTTTATTTTTATTATTTTTAATTTTATCTTTAAAAATTGATACTGCTTCATGTACCGGATCGATCCTCCACGGGATTGTATAGAAAGAAAATATATAAATTTTCCTTAATTAATAGACTTTGCTACTAAACCCTTATCGATAGTATTAATATAATTTAAAGTATGTTAGTATAAAAGGCAAGTAAAAAAAACAATGTGAGTATATATAATAGCAGATGCAAGTCGTGATTGAGGCAAGGAGGCTTCCACTCAGCATAATGCTGTGCCGTGGTAGACCCAGGACGGCGATGATATCAATGGTCGCCTAGGACGTGACGTACGGAAACCAAAGTCTTATACCGAACACCGAACATTATAGCATAAGATCCGATACTACTATCAAGAATCATTCATAGAAATGAAGTTTCATCAAAAACAAATACCTACAGGTTTTTGCAGTGGGATCTCATACTATTAGGGTTAAAACACATTAAAATATCCAGCCCAAACTTAACCTTCCATTTTTGTGCCCACTAGATGGCGCCACTGGTGAGATAGGCTGTTAAATGTTGATATAACGCGCACGGATGCAAAGTTTTAATTTAAATTACAAATCATTTGATTACCTACATAATTCTTGTAGGATAATTAAAAAACTAAAAAAAAATATATCTTCCACAAAAGTGTATTATAATCTATTTACCAATGGTGCAATAGTATTTGATAAATTACACAGATTACCAGGCCCCCCAAAAAACTGTGATTATTAGTCGATTTAATTACAATTATTGACCTTTGGTAAAGTAGTATAGGTATAGTATATAGATACACGGAAAATAATGTGTTCTTATTATTATTAAATTATTTAAAAAAACAGCCAAGTGCGTGGCGGGCCACGCGCGGTAATAGGGTTCCGTAGTTGCATAATAATGCGGAGTAAGAAGAGGGTTTTTTGTTGTTGCATGAACATCAAAACAGTTTCAGAGGCTCACAACGTCTAAAAACGAGGGCATTTGTACAATTTTTTTACTGTTCCACGTACATTAAGTTGGTCGACTACTACTCGTAAACTTGTAAAGCCTACTTAGCTGTGATAGTTTTTCTTTTAATTTCGTTATATATACTACAACCGTGAATGTATTCACATAGCCAAAAGCAACCATTTCGCTGGCAGGGGGGGGGGGGGGGGGCACACTTGACTTTAAACAAAATTTGCAATATAAAGCTTAATTTTACGCAAACGGATCTCTGAATCGAAAAATGGTTTTAACCGAGCCGTTATATTTTTGAATGGCCTATCCAACGATACCCTGCACAATGGGAAAGACGAGAAAATATAAACATCCCCACTTTACGTCTAAAGGGGGTGGCCGAAAAAAAAAAAATTCTTGGTTTTATTTTACCACTTTGTCAGAATTATTAATATGTATATCCATGCCAAATTATAGCTTTCTAGTGCCACAGATAATATAATACTAGCATACAGATGCCTCATCCCATACAAAGAAACCGTGCCGTCGTAACTTTCGTTTCTTTTCGTTGTCGTATTCAGATGATTATACCGATATTTTTTTTGTAAATCGATCGCGTTTGGTTCCCTTCAACGGCGATGGATAGATCGCCATCTATATCCGTGGATCGGAACCGAACGCGATCGATGTACAAAAAATAATCGGTAAAGTACGTCACCGTCGGCACGGTTACTTTGTATGGGATGAGACACCACTGCTACGAGTAGTACTAAGAGTCTGAGTCTGAGCTAAGCTGCGGATGGACAGACGGACATAGCGAAACTGTAAGGGTTCCTTGTTGACTTTGGAACCCTAAAAATCTTGTAATCTTTTTATATAATTAAATTATTTTTAGATTATTATAAAAATATTAATGTTTTTTATAATATTATTATTTATTTATTATTAGATTATTATTCTTTATTATTTAATTATTAATATATTACTATTCATTATTTTTATTTTTTTGAGATTCTTGGGATCCTAGGGTCCCGACCTTTGAAAGGCGTACCAGGGGCCGAAACCAACATGCAAAGGCCTTTTTACACATGTATGATGAAATGTCAAATGACACCAACCGGCGATTATCCCTGTATGCATATAGTCACTACGCAAAAGCAACCAAGGACAATCCCCGACTGGTGCAGGACTATTGCAAAATATGGAGACAAAACATATTGGGAACATGCACACTGTAACTGACTAGCGACTGTTTATGGGGGGAGGGGAGGAGCATTAATTAATAAGCCCCCGCTCCTCCCCCCATAAACAATCGCTAGCACTTTAGTGACGTAGCACCAAGGCGCCAACATATACGGAGGTGCTTGAGGAGAGAGAGATATGCCACGGCTGTCAGGACAATCTCGGTAGTACGTTCAAGATCCCTACCAGCATGTTACTGGGTTAACTTCCTTCATCCGAGCACGTTTGCTTTTGCGAATCTCCACTCAAGCCAGCCAATTAAGGCAAGAGAGAGATGGGAGCTCTGTTTCCCGTCCAAACATCCTTCATAATGCGCACAGCAAAAGAGTGGAACCCACTGACTTTTTTTTTTTGTTGCCTGGAGAAATGCTCATGCATACTGCACTACCACGGGGAGATAGTGCAGTTATGTGGGCCTCTAACCCACTAAAACTCCACGGTGTCCTCTTGTGCCGCTTATGGCGGGAACACGGGCACGCGTTAGCACTCACCGCGAACCTGCCGCGGCTGTCGGCCTCCTCGGGGGAGTACCCCCCATCACCGGCGCACCAGAACACACTGTACACCGTGACCACCCCAGAGAGGAACTCACTGCCTGCGTCTGTGTTTCAGAACGCATACAACCCGAATCTCTTCAAAGTTACAGTGAACAGGCTTCTTCTGGGTAAGCTCACTCCATCATCAACTTTGTCTCTGTCACCTCTGACCTAGACTAGAGTCAAGAGCAAACACATCACAAAAAAAATGTTCACACCGGCCAAAGCCGGAGTCGAGGAACAAGACTTTTCCCTGGAGATCAGGTCCGTGGGATCGCCACTGCCCACCAGCTCGCCACAAAGGTGTCCTGCGGATTGTACCTCTTAGTCTGGCTCCATACCCTAGGCATGTCCCGGCAAATTAGAATCTACCGGCACCAACATAGGGTTAATTGGAGCACGCAAGCCCCACGACGACGTCAACGTAGGTAACTGAATAAAATTAAAATAATAATAATGTAATGAATTTAAAACCTTTGTAATAAATTAATAATAATATAGGGACCGTTATTAAATATTATTTTTAATTTATTACAAAGGTTTTAAATTCATACAATTATTAAATTAAATTTTTATGACGTCTGGAGTAATTTAATGGTGAGGTGTTGAGGTCTTTAATATGTGAGAAAGATGTTAAAAGACGTGCACGTAAAAGCTTTGAGAGTAATACAAACAAGCTAAGTTATGACCAATCCCAACTGACAGTGCCCGTTCACGAACATGACGCATGGATTGATACAACTCAGCTCAACCATCGCGAAGGGAACCAAATGATCCAATACATGTGCCACCATCAGAGAACGACATATAAGAGAGCATGTCTTCCTCTAAACTGACAGGATTGAGTGAAAAGATACGCCAAATGCTACAAAGTCCGCGTCTTCGCGCGTTTTTAAGTATAAAGAGGGATTTGCAGTTGACAGTTGACTTTTTGTCGCTTTGATTGGCGTTAGATGGCTGCACGTGTCTTTTATTTGTCTTGATGTCCTTATATATAAGTTTCTCTGTTATAGGAATGTGTAGGTAAGTTGTGGAGATCACTTATATGCTTTCCGAGGTACAGAAGTTTCCCACCACAAGACTTGACAAAAGGGGAGGAAACCAGCATGTCTGAAGCCCAAAAATCCGAAGATGTCTGACATCCACCAACCTGCACTGGACCCTTTTTCTGGATTACAACTCAATCCCTCATGCTCTCCGAGAGAATATCTGATTCCTGGTTAGGTCCAGCAGTGGGAACAATCACAGCTGAATATGGCGTTTTCTGACCCGAGAATCGAATCCAAGGCCCCATCCTCAGATGCCACTCTTGCGACGCCAACGGGAGATAAATCACAAATATGAAAATATTTTAAAAGCGTCAATAACGCACTCTGATGGAAATATGAGCGCCTACACAAAATGACATAGCAAACACCTGCAGACCTGCACTATTGTAAATATTATTTTATTGAATATGCTAGCACAGACTACTTAGAGATACTACATGCTAGGCTCTATTCCTGTCATCGACCGCAACAACGACGTCGACGGTGTGAATGCAGTTCATTTGGTATATTTTTGTGATTTATTTTACTGAAATAATTAATATCTTAAATATTGGCTTTCCTTATTGCATCAGGTTAGGCTTGTACTTATTTACACTTTTAATACTGTTCAGAATACAAAAATAACACTACACGGATGCCCACCATTACTATTATTCATCAGATTCTGCTGTTCAGAAGCAACATGAGTTCCTTTTTATTATTGCTAAGAACGTTGTATTTGATCAACATACATTTTATTTTAACCAACGCCAACTCGGCACGAATAAGACTCATTACGAACCCTTTATTGTAAGCCAGAAAAGTAACACTGGCCGAAATAATTTTTGCTTGCTTCAGCGTTGATTTCGAGACACCCGATATATTATTTTCCTCTATGCACGTGTCACAAATTAACAGAAACTAAAACTGTCACTTTTCATCCTACATCTATCCAAACAAATTTTAATAGAAAAATGTCTTATCAAAGTTAAAAATCAATCCGATCCTTATGTCTGAGGAAGACCCTTGCACGAAAAACTGCAAACACAGGAAACATAAATGTATTCCGTGTCTGCAGGCGTTCTCCGGTGAGTTGCTGAGCGAGGAGAAGCACCAGGTTCAAAAATACCACCAGACACATAGTCCTGCGGAGCCAACCGAATGTCAGTGTACTTTAGAAAATCCCTGCTGCGCACAACCAATACCACAGCACGGACACGGAAAGCATTGTCGTTAACAACCTCTCATACACAAACCTGAATAGAAATAAAGCCGTTCCAACCTAAACCTCACAAAATCCAAGATGAGAACCATTTCTTAAATACAGGTAAGTTATTTTACTTCTTCTTCTTAGCGTTTCGATGGGCATTTAGCCAAAAACGCTGGCCGTTTTTTTTTTGGTAGTTACAGTAGATCTTCCAAAGTGCAGGTATAAGTCAAACAAGACCAGTTTTTAGAGAAACGCTGAACAGGGTGGAAAGCGTCCCAAACCTACATTGAAAAGTGAGGAACATCCGAATAGACGGGTCTTGTGTCTGGTAACTAACGGATAACTGCCCGTCTGTTTGTTTTCGGACTGTTGTATATTATAGAAAACTAGTTGGTTGCGCAATGCAGGACTTTGTGAGACGTCAGTTGGTATGTGTCGGGTAGATGCAGCAACATCCCATCGTTTGAAGAACAGCATCACATTTTTTCACTATAAGCAGGATCCTAAGTATCCTACTACTATTTTATTTTTTATTTAGCCCATGATTTTCCACTGCGGGGCGAATGCCTCCCTCGTATCCGTTTAATTAACTTTTTCTCCTGTAATTTTTTGCCAATTCGGTGGAAAGAGTTAAGATCGTCACGCCAGCGTTTTTTAGACCTGCCTTGGCTACGACGTCTGCCTACTATCATGAATGTCTTTCAAAAGGCTGTATGTTTGTTAATATAATCAGTACACCTTAAGAAACACAGGTAAACCATGGCCTGGCATCGTGACACTATCTTATCCCGGCAGTATTGTATGTACGATCCCGTGGAATAAATTTCGAATTTCAAGGTGAAGCCGACTAGCTTTCACCCGAGCTTCTTAGTCTTTTATAAATTTTCATTCCAGCCAGTCTGGCGTCTGTTTAAAGTTTTAAAGACTGCCAGATTAGTTATTCTTGTTATAGCAGTCTTCTATCCCTAAATGGATTATTTCGCTCTCTATTCCAGTTTCATCCTACTGCATACGATGTCAAACTCTCGTGTTTTTAGCAACCTTTATCAAGGCGAGGAAGGTTTATGTTTATATCGGAAGTCTTTGTTCATCTATTACGAGAAGATAAAGAATCCAGCAGTTGGTAGAGTTTCCTCAATTTATTAATAAACAAGCGGACGCCTCGCGGTTTCACCCGCTTGTTCCCGTTACCTTGGGAATACAGGGATAAAAAGTAGCCTATGTCACCTGGAGATAGTGTAGCTTGTAACAGGTGTACCGTGCATTGGGAAGGCGCGGCAAGGCGGGGGACGGGAAGGAAAGAGCATGAGTTCACATGAGATCAATATTGTCGGACAGATCTTACGATATCAGTTTACGATATTTTAAAACTATATAGAAATTAAAGCTTCTTGTAAATATTAGGACATAGACAGTCCGGTACAAAAGACACTAGCTATCGCTGCGTTAGCGTTGAGCGCGGACGGCAGAGTGAAGTGGACTGCGTTGACCCCCCATCGCATGTCGCCGTGTACATACTTATTTTTTTTGTTCCATTGTCATTGGATTGTCCACCGCCCTGGGTGAGGGTGAAGGGGTCTGTCAGACTCATACTGAATAAATACGACCCCGGTTTTTCATCTCACACCTACACCGGAGGTCGCGGGAACAACGATACTTCCGCAATCCAGGACGCACCGGGCAGAAGAGGGCGGACACCTCGGGTCCTGATGTGTGGGGGATGACGGACGTCCCAGAGTCCGTCGCCCCTGGACCTATTTAGGGGGGCTGGAAGAGGGCGTTGTCCGCCCTTTGCCGACGTCTGCTGCGTGTCTCTGGTGCGTCTGCTGTGGATTGTGAGTGGATGAAATCTCCCTCTCCCTTTCCGCAGTCTCCTTCTGCGAGACGACTATTTCGCAGAAGGATAGCGTCCCAGTACTACAGACTCGCTACCGACTACGGACTACAACCGGCAGCGACAGGTCACTGCCTACTTCAGAGATGAAGGAACGACACAGCTCCTCCCAAGCGTATGTCGCGCCTGTGTCCTCCCGGCAGTCGACGACACAGAATGAGGGGAGGTATTTTATTGTAACATTTTATACAGTACCCCATAAAAGGTGACGCTACTTTAGCCAGCCTGAAACCTGGTTGAATTAATTGGTCCATATTTCTAGTAACGTAACTCTATCGCTGTTTTTACTAAAAAGATGTAAATTCTTTTTAACGTACTCATGATGTTTTCGTAAATATATTGCATGTATACATATATTTTTTAGAAAATTAGTTTTTTGGTCCTCCTATAAAATCAGCGAGAGTGTACATACGCTGTATTTAACAATGTTAGTTACGCGGAATTGGAGTATCAACGACGATATGTCTGCATCGGCCCTTTTGGGAGTCGGAAGTTTTGTTTCCCTTGCTATTAGCACGGGGTCTCATTGCTAACAAAGAAAATTTGGTTCAAATAAATCTCACTAGATGGCGCGATATGCACGTATCTGTTATTGAATGTGTGTAAAATTCACATTTTCTGGAATTGAACATAAAAATTGTATGTTCTTGTTTAATCAACTCTCCTAAGTACAAAATTATGGAATATTGGGCTCTTAATTCACATTTCAAAGATTATTTTAACGGATAATTTAGAATTGATGCCAATAGATGGCGCAGTTTTTAATTTGTGAGGCATTCCACTCGATTGTTAAAATTTGCATTGTAACACATTTTGGTGCAAAAAAAAACTGTAAAAACGTGGCAATAAATACTATAAAACGAACCTTCACTGTATTTAAAGAAAAAAATATTCACGAACTTAGTAAACCCTTTTACTTGCAAGTCACTACTAACACCATCTATCTATCACCGTGAAACAGAACCGAACGCGTTCGATGTACAAAAAATAACAAGATTAATCAGATGAAAAACGCTAGTTACGTCGGCACGGTTTCTTTGTATGGGATGAGGCATCTGTATGCTAGTATTATATTATCTGTGCTATTAGTGAAATGTGCGACATAAGCCGCCGTATCTCTTGATTGCGTTCTTCATTTTCTTACCGTGTCGATGGCAAATATAAGAATTAAATATTATGTTTGGCCCAGAATTCGATCGTACTTATAGCGATTAATGCCTACATTTTCCTCACCTCCGCCAGTCGGTTGTCACTGCTCGCGCGCAGAGCTCGCGCCTACGTGGTTGCGTGGCGTGCGTGGTTGGTGGGCGCGGATCTCTTAGTTCAAGCAGGCTTGCTAGAAACGAGCCGTAAAGGATCAATCTAACCGACACAGATATATAGCTCAAAATTGTGTACTTACTCGGAGACTGAAATTGTTGTTGCGTAGTTCTGTTCTCTAAATTGTGGCTACGGTAACACCATTTGGTGACGCAGTCATAAGGTTTTCGCACGTACAGTTGACAGGGCATGCTACGCACTCCGTGCCCATGGTCTGCGGAGAGATGCCGCACAAGCAATGAAGGCTAAAGCCATCCGAGAACCCCCACATTTGGCAGTTGTTTGTGTTGATTTAAAAGTTTTATTTTTTCACAGCTTCAAGGAATTGCAAACTAGAGTATATGGTATTAATTTCATCTTGTTACCTCCACATGTTCCTGAGAAAACTCTTATGACACACGTACAGACAGATAACGAAGTAATTCAGGGTTCCTTTTTTTCTTTTGAGGGACGGAACCCTAAAAAGAAATTAAAAGGAAAGTTCTCAACATTCTGCTCGACACATAAAATAAATAATAATTCGACTAACAAAACTCTTTTCTTGCAGCAAGTGGCATGGTGGGACCGTGACCTGCAAATTCATCAGTGCCTCATCCCTGTGAACAGAAGATTACGACAGAATTCTGCATCTGTTATCACAGAATCAAGAACCCTGAATGGCCGACATAAAAACCAATTCAATCCTGCATGTGATCCCAGTTTAGACTTACATTATGGCCTTTATTTAAAAAAATCTTTTTAGCAATTGCCGATGACTGACACTGCCGCCATCTGCGCGGCGTCCCGTGTTTGCCTCGTTTGTTCGCTGAACGTCAGAATGACGACATGACGTCATCGGCAAACTTTCTGTGCCCAGTTTATAAATTCAAACTGTATATAGTTCGACCACATCATCGCTTGCCATCAGGTGAGATAATTTGCCAATGACTACCCCTGCCGCTTACCAGGGCGGCGGCCGCCGCGTCGCCCCGCGTTTGCCTCGTTTGTTCGCTGAAGGTCAGAGTGACGTTACGACGTCATTGACAAACTTTCTGCGCCCGGTTTATAAATTCAAATTTTGTATGGGTTGACCACATTATCGCTAACCATCAGGTGAGATAGTTTGCCAATGGCTACCCCTTCCGCCTACTCGCGCGGCGCTCCGTATTTGCCTTGTTTGTTCGCTAAACATCAGAGTGACGTCATCGGCAGACTTTCTGCGCCCGACTTATAAATTAAAATTTTATATAGGTCGACCACATCATCGCTTACTATCAGGTGATATAGTTGTCAAACGCGAGCCTTTCAATAATAATAAAAAAGGTAATTTGAATTGTTATGCAGTTGCTATAAATCATCGTTTTTATAAATAGGGGTGTTAATATACTTACTGTGCAATATAAATGTTTTGCTTATAACTTTGGTTTTAATAACTTAACTAACTAACCAGTGGCCACGTCAATAACGCTTGAGGCGTCGCTAAATCGCTACGATTGTACGAGTAAACGATGCTATTACGTCGCACGACGAGATTAAAAACACGCATTTCTTTAGGCCCAGATTTCAGATCCGTAGTTAACTCAACTAATGGTTTAAAATTTCGGTAAAACACGTATATTTATGAGATTTTTTGTCTAACAATTGGTCAAATCATTAATTTCCAACTTATTTGACTGTTTGTGAGACTAACATTTGAAGAAAAATGGTGATTTACATTAATTTGAAACCATTGGTTGAGTTAACTACGGACCTGAAATCTGGGCCTAAAGAAATGCGTGTGTTTAATCTCATCGTGCGACGAAATCGCATCGTTTACTCGTACGGATCTAAAACTGGGCCTTCGTTAGGACGACGCCTCAAGTTCAAAGCTCACTCTGGCAGTATCGAAGTGAAGCGACACGTCAGTCTATATACATTTAGATAGCATATTGACCTACCTCTACCACGTATTGCATACATTCCTACATTTAGATAGCATATTGACCTACCTCTACCACGTATTGCATACATTCCTATCAAGATAAACTAGTCCGCGGACATCCTACAAAATTTGACACATTGATTCGACTTAACTTTAAGTTGGTAAAGATAGGGATCAATATCACATGAATATATATACAAGAGCGGTGGCATAGTTACCGCTTTATCAGCCATATCAATGATACGGAATCAAAATTGTATGCACAATCTCAAATTTGGTTAGCGGTCAACGAGGATCTAATCTTTTCGATTAAACAATCCAATTTTCTGAATCACTACATCACACATGAATTACAATCAAAACTTAAGCCCCCCTGGGTTAAGTCTCTCATTTTTTAGTTTTTCATTTTTCATAAACATTTTCTTGCTTTTGCTATTTTACAGTCGGGTGAAAAGGGTCCCCAAAAAAATTCGAAGCGGGGCCCCTGTATGACTTGCTACGCTACTGTACATGAGACCGTACGCGTCGCTTTGCTTTGACTCTTCTCTTAATGTGTTTTGACCCTGAGGCCCGTGTCAATCTGTAGCCAGGCGTAGCCCAAACTCTTGTGAATACGAAGTACATACTATACAGTAGCTAATCTGTACTTGTTACTAAACACAAATACGCGGTTGTTGCTATATATGCAAGCGGAATCATAATCATCTTCATAATCAGCCTGTAACTGCGGACCTAGTTCAGGTTGGTGGATGTCACATGTCTTCAAATATTTCATCTGAACATTTTTGACAACTGACTGTTTGGACAGAAGCGGTTTGAAATTATTTACGCAAAGTAAAAAAAAATGAGAGTAGGCCTGTGTTTTTAATTTAACCCTTGACGGAAAAAGAGGTGTATAATGTTTGACACTTACACACCTCTTGTGTTGTACTTGTGTTGTGTTTGTGTATCTGTCTGTGGCATCATGGCTTATAAACGGATGGATCTATTTTGATTTAGTTTTTTGTTTGGATGGTGAAATCATCGGGATTGTTCTCAGCTATGTGTGATGAAAATCGGTTCTGCCCTCAAAAATATATGAGCGTTTTACTGTTTGACTGTATTTGCGCAAGATATCGTGTCGAAGGTTTTAAAATTTTACTTGCGTTTTGCAAACGTTATAGGCTTTTTAAACACAACTACCACTGCTGTCACAAATAAATATTATACAATTCCTTTTTTTTCTTATTATGGTTATACTAAAGTGCCTGGGTTCGAACCTAAAAAACTACAACTTATAAGCCATGTTCTAAGTGCCCGATTAGCAGAGATAACCCACACTTACCACTGATATTCGGGGGCAATCACTGGTCCTTACATAGTTTTTTTTTTGTATCCTGTATAAATGCTCTTGCGCTACCACAGGGAGATAGCGCAGTTATGTGGGAATCCTACCAACTAAAACTCTACGGTGTCCTCCTGTGCCGCTTATGGTCGTTACACGGGCATGCATTAGCTCTCACCGTGAACCCGCCGTGGCTGTCCGTCACCGGACCCTCTTCTCGGGAGTAACTCCCATCACCGGCGCACCAGAACAGATTGCACGCCGTGACCAACCCAGAGACCAAACCAGCACATAAACGCCAGACGACCCCGTGTATGGCACCCTTGGTCCCCCTGTAAAGGGTCAGGTCAGTGGCCCCGCCACCTACCACTTTTAGGCCGCAGGGGATGGGAACCTCCCCTGTAGCTCCACAGCGTCTGCCATCAGACGGTGGTGACCCCGTCTAGGCCATGGAAGATAGGGCGAGCGGCGCACCGCAATACCAGCACTCCTCTCCCGTCGCGGTCTCCAACCCTTAGCTGCGATATTGTATGGGTATTGGAGGCCCCATACCACATCGCGGCCCGTCTTGATCGCGATGTTGCCGAAGCGGCATCGCAACCTACTTGTTGGCCGCTACGTCCTTGGCTTAGTTGGCAAAAGCCCTGACTTCGCTTCACCGTGGGTTACCAAGGCACGGCTACTGAACCCCCCCGCCATCACCCCGCATCGAAAATGCGGTAACCCAACCGTGAGGAAGGGGATCCTTACATAGTTCTAGCATACATACTGTACAATCATACGAGTTCATATCTTTAGAGTTAACTACAGCAACCGGTGGGTACAAAGATAAACACCTACACCTAGTCCTAAATCCCAGAGCCCCTTGACATTTTCCTCCATTACCAGACGGTAAGGCGCTGTGAGTCGTTTATGTTTTTCGCCTCAATATTACTCCGCGCATCATCGTGACACGTTCATAAGTTGCGAGCGTCAGCACTCGCTTGAGGAGATGATGCACCGTAGCAGTCAAAAACCTTGTCATCAAGACTTTTTAATCGCCTTCAAAAAAAGGAGGACGTTCACAATTAATTGGAATCTTTTTTTTATGTGTGTTACCTGATTACTCAAAGACACCTGGACCGATTCTTCACAACCACGGCCATCAGGTCAAGATCCAATGGAAATCGAGGCAATTCCTCAAATATTATAGGCAAACGCACGGAACAAATATTTGTATGACCTACAGATAGTTGTTCCGGCTCTGGGTGTTGTGTATATGAGTTTATATGTTTGTAATCGCACCCACGATACAGGAAGAAATTTCTAGTGTGGGGAAAAGGAAAATTAAAAAAAAAAAACCTCGATTTTGTTATTTTCATCAACATGGCAAGCATTTACATTCAGAAAGTATCATTTGGTGAAGTGGAACTGATGCAGAAGACCAGAGATGGGCACTGGAACTTCTTAATGATAACAATGTCACGAGTATAGTACGGGTTATAGCTAAGCGACTATGATGAAACTAATATAACTGATCTGATGATGAAACCGGCAGGTCGACACTGGAACTCCGTTATAAAACAGTGTATCCTAGTCTCATGTAACTTGGCTGCTTTTTGGGTGACGTCGGCGTCGGGTATTAGGAAAAGTAAAGTCTGGTATGCTGGGCTGACTGGCCCAGAAATGATTTATTCTTTCGTTATGAAAACTGCTCCCGTTTTGCGTAAATGCGCAAAGAGTTTAAACTCTATCCAACCGACCAAATCGGCCAATCACACAAAACGGTTAGCCACATCGCGTCATTCATCTCGCATTGATTGGTCGGTTGGATAGAGTTTAAACTCTTTGCGCACTTACGCAATTACGGCTGCAGTTTTCATAACGAAAGAATAAATCATTTCTGGGCCAGTCAGCCCAGCATACAAACTCCACAAACACCAGCATACAAAACTGGTGTTTGTGGATTTGTGTTGGTCAGAGGTTGAACGTAGGCTTTTAATATGAACTACCAAAACGAAAAACAATAGACACCAAAGACACCGACTTCGGAAAGGAAAGTATTTTTTTTTTGTTTTGTGGTCTTTTCTTTGGAAGTCGGTTAAATTTTTTGTTAATAAGTTTTTTTTTTTAATTTCCGAGTTTATATTCGTCCTTCAACTGGCAGACTCTGGCAAACATTATTTTTCACATTTTATGTCACTTTAGTTCTGTCAATTTTCAACAAGCATCAAATAAATAAAAAAAAATACAACAAGAAGCTAATTATTTTATAATAAAATAATTAAAATATGCGTGACGTAAACAAAGTACAAAAACTGGTCATTGCTCTTAACTTGTTCTAAATAATAGGCCAGCAATCTGATCGCCTTTGGTAACGACCGATTGCTAGCGATATCTCAAACTGGTGAAATAGCAATCGGATTCCATGGCCTTAAAATTATGACCACTAGCGTCTCAAAAATAAAATTATCAAAAAGTACCGTCTTAGGGTTTCTGATGCAGCTGAGCTGCACTCCAGCACAGCTTGCCGTGTTTTGCATTCTCACCTGCACTCTTACTGCAGGATAGGCCATGCTTTCCGAAGCAATCACCAGCGCCTTTTTAGGTAAATGTTTTTTAAATAATATTTTAATTTTCTTAGAAAGCTTTTAACATACAATTTTCGAAAAAAATACCATGTACAATATTATAAAGATATCCAAGCCTATTCCTCCGAAACCGGAAGAAGAGGACGAAAAAGAGAAGACTGAAGAAAAAAAAGAACAGAAGACAACTTTAAATGGTTTACCAATTTGCCCAGAAACTGGTGACTCTCCTGAAGGTCCAAGATGCAAAAGGACTGCTTGTATAAGCAGAGCAAAAGTGAAACACCCAGACTACATTATAAGTACACCAAGACCTTCGTGTGTCGTGACCAGGGAGCTACCTGGACGATCCCGTTCTGACATGATATACGACAAAGTACCCAAACATGATAAACCGTTGCCTAGATGTCCACAACCGTTCCCTCCCTTGCCGCCAAAACGAGACCCGTACGAAGAGCAACAGAGGCGAGCTAGACTGGCCGAATATAGAAACAGATTGAAAAGATATAAGGAATGATGATTCCAAAAATGTCCAAGTTCACGTCTTCGTTTTTTTAAAATTTCCTGATTGATAATCAAGAAGCTGGAGAGATAAACGTAAGGTAGACACATGACGAAACCTACAAAAATATATCAATGGATTAGAAAGCGTACATAATAAAATTCATAAAAGAAACAGAAATTATTGCGAATCTATTCATATCAAGTTCAAGCAAAGGAATATATAGATTTTTCTAACAAAAACAAGATTTCCTGTGCTACTGCCGAAGTAACACCTACGAGTATATACCGAAGAAACAAATTGTTTTTCATTGTGCTCCGACTTAATAAATTGTTCAATTGGCGGACTTGTTCTTCTTCATCTTAGGGTGCGGTACCATACATACATATTAATATATTGAAAAATCTCATATGAAGTGGGTAAACAATTATTTATTTGTATTTCTTTATTTGTCAAGCAACAGTTCGTTTTTTAAATGGTTTTATTCCTTCCGGCCCGTAAAGTTGTTTTTGAAAAATTTTGAATTCCTAAAATGTTGAATTCTCAAATTGTTGAATCCCAAAATGTTGAATTTGAAAAATGTTGAATTTGCTAAAAGTTGAATTAGCAAAATGTTGAATTCCCAAAATGTTGAATTTGCAAAATGGTGAACTGTAAATTCCACAATGTTGATTTGAACAGTAAATTCCAAAATTTCGGATAGTAATGGCTACTTGTCGGACCAAAGGATATCAATGCCGGGTTCCCTCAGGGGTCGGTACTCTCAGCAACGGTATCATTCTAGCTGCACATTAACGATCTGCTAAAACCTTTGGGTATGCAGACGATAGCACTGTTGCTGAGAGGTACTTGTTCAATGCACGGGCCACCAGGCCGCAGATCGGTAGCTTGTCGGTTTTATATCGGTTACATTTCGGGGAGTGAGCCATAGAATTTCACGATATAACACCTAGCCCGTTTCATCATCGGACTATGAGACGTACGGCGATGTGCCATCGGTACATTGTGGACATCCCACCCATACGCACAAAAAGTTTTGAGCGTAGCGAAGAACGAACATACGAACGTAGAGCTAAGAGTTACTTTCGCATTTATAATATTAGTATGGGTTGGCCTTTGTCCAACAGTGGACGGACTTCCGACTGATATGATTAGTCATACTGTAGAAGTTTCATCTGTCCCGATTAGCTTTGGGTTGATGAGTAGGCCAGGTAGACACGCCGAAAATATGAGAACAGCAATGCATGATTTTGCTTTTATTTCGTGATGAGTTGGCTCATATTTATTTATTGAAACATCACGGACTTAATGCTTGAGGCATTCTCTACCAAGAGTGGTGACAACCAGGGCTGGTGGAGAGATAACAACAATGATAAGAGCAATAAAGACTTTGATCTTTGCCTAATTCTTGCTAGATGGACAGCAATGATGGATGTCTACACTGGAACTAGCGTGCCAAGAAGTTACCAGCATCCTGACCCCTTGAAAGATTATCACAAATTCCCTATTGCCAAAAAAATTAAGATGCTTTCATTGTTGAAGATGCTCTTTTCGAAAGAGTCCAATCATTTTGGGTAATACCTTATTATTTAAAGAGTATTTGTCATACTCTTTCATGAGTCAAACCCTTTGCCTTACCGAATTCACTTACGCAACTAAGCTGATGTTCATGTTCACTCATTATAGGCGGATGGTTTAGGTTAGAGACAGAATAGGTTTTACTTCAACCATGAAAACCTCTTTTATAAATCTGGCAGGCGCGTTTTCATCATTATTAGTTTTCTAT
This sequence comes from Orthosia cruda, assembly GCA_964057195.1. NCBI lineage: Eukaryota > Metazoa > Arthropoda > Insecta > Lepidoptera > Noctuidae > Orthosia > Orthosia cruda. The sequence goes on from OZ059854.1 coordinate 3,603,222, forward strand.
GTAGCACATTGAGATGTCAATCAAGTGTCCACAGTCGTCAAGCACACAAAAAAAAATGTAAACTAAAAATCTCTGTATAATGTTCATGAAAAAATGCTTACCCGACCCAGAGCCTCCCAAGGAGGAATGTAGGTAACTATTGTAACTTCATAACATAACATCACGCTTATAAAGTTTAGGTAGAGTTGCACCTATCTTCTTGTTAGACTGCTGGTACATGCTAGGAAATTTCGCCGGGTCTGCGCAAAAAAACGTGTCCTTTCTATACTCAATCAGTGTACACTACCACGGCGCTGAAGATAAAAATCTTGTCTGCGCTAGACTCAACACGTTTTGTGTTGCTGTGGTCTGCTGCAAACACGAAAAGTTTTCGAGGTCTGACAAAGTTACTGTCGAGATTGAATTGGTCCTGTCTGCAGCAGACACAGTGACACGGCCTAAGGGTTATGCAGAAGTGCATCTATTTTTTTCTTAAACACACACATCTAGCGGAGTGGTTGTGGTCGTGGTCATGGATCGTCTGATAGGTTGGTTGTGGCTTTTGCGAGACTTCTCCATTTCTATTCTTCATTGTTACACTACATTGGTCCAATAAGCTTTCGTTGCTGATGGTGCTCAAACATCTTACGTGCGTGCAAAATCTGTGAGTGTTTTTTTGATGCGTTATTGCGGTGAGCAGTCCATTTTATGCTCAGCAACCTTCTCCAGCAACACATCTCATATTATCTAGTACACTAAAGGTAGCCGACTTATACGAAACCACTCTCACATGGCAAAATAATACATACGTACAAATATACATAAACTCACGCATTTTTTTCCCATAGGGTTAGGCAGAAACTATAGAATGCAACCTGCTGCGATCCTTACATACTTCTTTTGGAAAAATAATTTTCATCAGAATGTGAGCTTTAGAGTGTCCTCTGTAGACATACAACACAATCTAGCAGACAGCTCGCTGTGAGCCAACTTACCGCCATCGTAACTTTTTATGTGAAGCGACTGCCATCTGACCTCCCCAACCCATTAACTGGGTAACACGATATCCCTTGGTGTCACATTGCCTGGCTCCTGACTATCTGTAATGACTGTCAACCATCTAAAAATGACAGCTGTAACGAACAGCTTAACGTGCTTGCCAAGGCACGGAGGAATCTCGCTATGTAAAGATGGTCACCCATCCACGGACCGAACTGCAAGCGTCGCTTAACGTCTAAAATCGATCCGTGCAGCTGATATTATTTAGCCTTTAGCGAGCTCCTCTACTAGGACTAACTGGGTTATGCAGGTCAAATAGGCAGTCGTTCCATGTTAAAGAAAGAAATAAACATAGATAGAAATATAGAAATAAAGAAAGAAGGAAAGAAAGAAATACAGTATGAAAGAAAGAAAAAATAAATTTATTGCCATGAAATGATACGACAAAAACAAAACACAAGATAGTTTTAAAGTACAGTATTTCCAGTATGGTAAAAGGAGCGGGCTCAGCCGTTGCTGACCAGAAAATACTGAAAATACTATAACTTAACTATATTCTGTTTGACACTCGCACTGGAACGCCTTGCAACAATTACACCAATGGAGCACAAACTTATACTAACTATAAGTCCAGGTTTCTTCACGATGTTTTCCTTCACTGTTATCAGCGATGTCCAAGATAAACTCAATGACAAAAACGATTGATATTTTAATGGAATTTTGACAGAAATTAAGCATTGTCTGGCGAATCTAATAGAGATGTTATCTATCTAATACTGTAACAATCTACAAGCTTCACTTCCACCTTCCTTGTCCACTATATGTGTTTATTTTACTTATAAACATTTGAATCCGCATTGTTGGCAATTAAGTCTAGTCTCTCTTTTTTAATGTGTATCGACCTGATAAGTTCCTACCATTGCACACAATAACTTAGAATAACCTGATCAGACCATATTAAATCCCCTACTCTTCTGTTTTCTCGCTGTTCTCTCACTTTATATATTACTTTCAACATCGCTTAGTAAGTATCTAGTCAGCTTTGTTTATATTATTATGCGTAGGTAGCTAAGGAGTGGAATTCCCTGCCGGAGTCTGTTTTCCCCGAAAGCTATAATCTAGGGATCTTTAGGTCAAGAGTGAATAGGTTTCTTCTAGGCAAGCGTGCTTCACCGTCGATCACATCACCGCTTACCATCAGGTGAGATAGGCGTCAAACGCGAGCCTAAACACAATAAAAAAACTCTAGTAGAGAATTATTGGCTGCTAGCCATGTCTCAGTTACCAACAATAAACTTATTAAACTTTATCTTTATTTTGCCAGTGCCAGAGCTGCCAGTTCAAGTCTGCCCGAAAAAGCCAATCTGCACACCCAACCCCTGTAGAAAAATTGTAATAAAAAAAAAATGTCCTCCTAAGATACCAGTTGTACCGCCAACGGTTGTACCGCCAAAGAAGAAAAGATTACCTTGTAATTATATGCCCTGTCTTTGTATAGAAAGAGTAAAAAATCCACCCCAAGGACCTAAGACCTCTTTAGATGATCCACGGTTTATCTGTGAGGTGAAACCAGTACTGCCTGGTACCAAGCGGTGTGACGAAATATTTGAGAGGTCAATGCGCAAACCTGATATTCCGTGGCCCCATTGCTCACCCCCACCCCCTCCACCACCTGAACCTCCAAAACTTGACCCTTGTGAACAACAGGATCGAAGAAATAAAGTCGCTGAATGCAAGAAAAGAATGAAAAGATATCTGGAATAATGGCGGATGACGATAGTTATACTTCTAAAATTGATTCGTTGATAGAAAAATTAACGTTTGATTCGGATGAAAATGGAAAATATGGCAGTCGACTTCGATTTCAACCAACAATTAAAAACGTCGTCAGAGAAGATGACCAAGATATTGAAAAAGAAATAACTGAACTTGAGAATATTATAAAAAAGTTACAAGCTGAAATAGTTGAGATGAGCGAAGTAGCTCAAAAACCATTACCCATATCTTTTTGTCCCTTTATTTCTAGTACTGATGAAGGTAAAAACGGGACAAGTAACGCATCGCCGGAAATGTCAAATGAAGAAAAAGAGCCGGAAAGTGGTGCTGGCTTTCCTGTAAAATCAAAAGAAAGCAGCCTATTGGCAGAACAGGTAAAAATATTAGGGGAGAGTATTTTGACCTTAATTAATTCTTCTCATATCACAAATGACCAGAAAAATGCTTTGGATGATGTCAAATTGAATTTCTCAAAGCTATGGGATGACGCACCAAAATCGAGTAAAAATGATTTAGATATCTCCGAAAAAGAGATAGAAAATGTCAGTAGTAAGCTGTCAGACGCTCACGAGTTTTGTGTCTTGCATTCATCAGTCGACACCTGTAAACCAATTTTCGAAAACCCTACTTCGATAGATTCTACAACTGAGTCTGCAACAATTGAATCTACAAGAAGTAACAAAGCGCAACTAAATCTAAGCGTCCGTTGCGATAATTTTCCTGAGTTTTTTGGACGCCTATATCCAAATGATGAAGATACCTCAAATGTTTCACGTGATGATGACAAGAAAATGAGTTCTAAAATTGAACTCCCAGAAAACTCTACTGGCAATAATAATATGACTAGAATCCTTAATGAAGATGTTACTAACTACACCATAAGTGATATTCCTATACATTTGAATACCGAGACTCTTAATAATTTACCGGAACAAGATAATAAGTCAATAGCAATCAATGAAGTTAATATTGAAAACCAGCTCAGTAGTACACTAAACACAATTATTACTAAAGATACCACCACAGATTTGACACCGCAACCTGAAACCGTAGAAGCACTCACAGTGAAAATTCTTAAAATAACGGAAGACGTGACTTCTGACAGAACACCTACTCCTGAATTTAGTCAAGTAATATCTCCACCGTCCCAGACTGGCATTCTCGAAATGCAGAGTTTTACTTGTGAAAACGCAACTGAAAATATATTCACAAGTATCAATAGAAGAATACGTAATATTGTTGGAATGGGCAGTGAAAAATTAATATCGAAGGACAAAAATAATACTGAAGACACGGTCATATCAGAAGAATTGCCGAGAAGTAAGAGTGAGCCCAGTAAAAGTGACGAAAGCTCGTTGAATGACCCAATGAACCTAATGAGAAATATGATTCCTAAACTTGTAAGCAACGATTTAATAACTGCCAATACAGAAAAATCTTCTGATTTGTCAGCTTCTGCTGAACAATCCTTTATGCAAGCAAACCTTACAACCACAGACAATATACCTATTAATACTCTCAATGGCCCCCAAACTGTAAACACTAATAATAAAGTCGATAACCCTGATTTAACAAAAAAGTCCCTAGAAAATGACCCAGATAGTTCAGGAGGTATGAACAGTAGTGTTAGTAGGACAATGCCCAAGTATTTTGGTACAAACCTTAATACTGAGGGACAGGAAGAAAGCATTATGAAAGCTGAGATGAAAGGTGAAGAAAAAGGTGCTAAAGGAAAGAAAGTTGAGGAAGATGACGAAACCACCGCTGAACAAGATGATGATGATGAGGATAATGATGATGAAGGCGACGAGGGAGACGGCGATGATGTAGAAGATGACGGTGATGATACGAGTACCTATGACGTAGACTAAACAAACTGAATATTATGTATTGTGAAATCAGAAATAATATTTTTTCGGAAGAAATAAAACAAGACAGCTCAAATCCATTCCAACAATTTATTCACTATAACAGGTATAATTCCATACAAAATACATCATTTAAAATATTTTCATACTAAATAAACATTCACGTTAAAACTTAAGCAAGCATTTATGACTAGAATTTACTCAAAATAATACCCATACAACTTTACATAATAGTTTCATTTAAACACGTCTATATATTTATCAATAAATTAATTTATTTCGTAGCAGAAAATATAGCAATATTTATATAAGGCGATTAAAATGTTTTGGCACAATTTTCTGTTCTATCCATAATAAATAAGGCACATAGCCACATGATTACAATATATACTATACATATTAAAATTTTCCATTTAAAAATTCACTCCTTACCACAAAATATTTTGAACCCCATAGGGGGAAATTTCTAGAAAAAACACGGGACCATAAGCCAAAAGCTATCTTTATTTACAAAATATTCTTCGAAAAATCAGTTTTTTGTCCTCCTGTGGCCCGAGGTGCTGTAGACCTGCAAGCCCAGGCTTGGGCAACAAACCCTAGCGGTAGTCAACCGCTAGGGTAACAACTAATCCAACTATATTTGTCGTGGAGTCTATTTTTTCCTTGGTGGGGGCTGCATCGGAGGTTGGTGGAACGGGTGGTATTGCCGAGACAATATGCTTTCCTGAAAGGTTAAAATCGAACTTCAATGCATTTTATTCAATTTGGGGGTGAATGGGTTTCATTTCCTAGTCACAAGTATGAAGATAATGCTTAAGGACCTTCCACCACTTTAGTGCCGTAAAACGGTTATTTTCTAAAGCAAGCAACGGTTATTTTTTAGTAACGGCTAGGTTAAAAAAAAAACTTTACTTGTATAACGAATAGTTTTGCTTTAAAAAAATAAATAACAACACGATATTTTTTCGCTACTTTTGGATACTCCTCCAAAACGACTTGGGTGTTATTTTTACATAGAAAAATTTATGGCTTGAATTTCTTACCTAAAATAGCATATTAAGTAAAGCAAAGAATATTATACAAACAAAACTGTCCAAAACAAGGTTCAATATTGATATTATGGCTCCAAGCGGGCGCACCGCCAGTGGGGTTACCATAAGCTCTTAGAGTAAGGTTATTTTGAGTGTGTGTAAGGGACAGATGTATATGACCTGAATACATCTGTCACTTACGCGATATCAAAATAACCTTACTCTAAGAGCTTATGGTCACCCCCCTATACTGCGTTAACATTGGGGAATATATATGCCTTATAAAATTTGTTGTTTAAAAGCTGATTTTTCAATAATCATATGAAGATGCCAAACTGTCTGTAATCAAATCTTGCAAGTTAATTTTAATCCACTTCTCTGAGCAGAAATTTTGCACACTTTTTTTCTCGGGACAATGCAATGAATAAGTAAGTTTGAAAACTTGTTTATTCCGGGGGTAAAATTCATTTGATGATTGAAAAATCAGCCCTAACATAAATTATATTCTGACTAGCTGCCGCCCGAGACTCCGCTCGCATGGAATAAGGCCTCAATTTATTCATAAATTATAGCCTGTGTGTTAGTCTGATGTATTAGCTAAGCTATATTAATGGTAGTGTCATCAAAATCCGATCAATAGTTTGTTGTTGCGTGAAAGGGCAATCCTCACAAAATTTCAAATCTATAATATTAAGTAGGAGTAGTATGAAATCTATATCAGTATAAGTTTCTACGCCAACCACGCCAATAGCACGCCGTAAGTACCATTATGCCGTTCTATATTTCATATAGCAAACAAAAAAAGGAGATTTCCCATTTCGTAAGGAAATTTTGAACTTAAACTTTTGAGAAAAGAACCATACAGAATGACTTACCACATCGTTGGGCCTGCTCTGGACAGCTCCCATCCTTCTTTCTTGTAATATTATTTGATTGGCAGCGCTGTAAACATCGTTACATATTAGTTCATATTTTATATGATGGTTTTTTAAGTTCATGTGACAATTAGAAGGTACATTTTGAGGGCCACACGCCGCGGCTGACACGTGTCGCTGATTATGGTGCTATTTAGTACATACTCATCGTCATCATCATCATCATCAACCTGTCAATGTTCCCACTGCTGGACACAGGCCTCCTCTCTGTGAGAGGGAATGGGCCGTAATCCACCACGCGCGCCCAGTGCGTTTGTTGGATGTTACATGTCTTCGAATTTTTGGTTCTAAGACATGCCGGTTTCCTCATGTGTCAGTGGTGGCCCAGTGGAATCGGCCGCGACTTAAAAGTTGTGGGCCGTGGGTTCGAACTCAGACAGGTGTTTCTCTTAGTTTAAATTATTTCATCAGCACTTCTGTAAAACGGTGAAGGTAACCGGCATGTCCTAAAACCATTACCCCGAAGACATCTGACATGCACCAACCCGCACTGGGCCCATGTGGTGCAATAAAGCATATTTACTTACAGAGAGGAGGCCTGGGTCCAGCAGTTGAAACGTTTAAAGGCTGATTTTGCTATGCAAATATATTGTAACAAATTATATGTGGGAAGTGGCTTTATGGCTTTCAACCGGTTTTTTATTCGTTAATCCTTTTCGGGTTTTGAAGTGACAAGCCTTGCACTTAACAACGGTATCATCATCATCGTTTCAGCCGAAAGATGTCCAAAGCTGGACATAGACCTCCCCCATGCGTCACCATGCTAATAACTCTGTGCGTCTGGCATCCATCGGATTCCTGCTACCTTCACCAGGTCTTCAATCCACCTAGTGGGAGGCCTTCAAACGCATCGTCTTCCGGTTGGCGGTCGCCAATCCAAAACTTTTCAGCCCCTTTCTGCTTCGTTCGCTATCACATCGTTCTGCTAGCAATGTGCTCTGCCACTTAAATTTCGTAATTCTTCGGGCTACGTCGGTAACTTTGATCCTCCCGCTGAAAACACTTTTCCACGGTATCATCATCATCATTTCAGCCGAAAGACATCCAATGCTGAACATAGGTATCCCAATGGACCAGTCCCGTGCGCCTCGCATCGGTATAAAGGCTTATTCTTCTTCACGTGTCGATCGCACTCCAATTTTGACCAACCAGAATGTGGCCTCCTGGACAGCTCTGTCGTTGGCCTCGTTGAAATCGTGGACGGTGCAGGTGGTTGTGCATAAGGAGGTGGTATCATATCTTGTGAAGAGGTTTCCACACTGGCACCGCGTTTGAGACGAAACAATGATACCTCATTTTACCAGATTGTCTCTGCAGCGACCAAGCTGGGCGCCAATCGAGGCATATAGGCAAGGAGGCACTGGTCGAGTCAAAGCTCCAGACCCTTGAACATCGTCACCGAATTGCCAGCTTATCGGTTTTTTATCGTGTGCATTTCGGGAAGTGTGCGATGGAATTATATAATTTCGTCTAGCCCGTTCCATTATCGGACTACAAGACGTACGGCGATGTGCCATCGGTACATGGTAGACATCCCACCCATACACACTTAACGTTTCAACAATAAATTCATAATGCGTACAGCTAAGGAGTGGAATTCTCTGCAGACTTTAAGTCAAGAATGAGTAGGTTACTTCTACGCGTTCTAAGCGTGCTTCTCCGTAGACGACATAATCGGTTATCATCAGGAGAAATAGTGGTCAAGCGCGATCCTATCTATAATTAATAAAAACATAGGTATATATCTCACGTATCCATCTCCTCCTGAGTGAGGTCGAGCGCCTCCTGCATCTCGCGGGAGGTGCTCTGGATGAAGTCCTTGTCACAGTACTTGCCGAGCCCCTGTTCCGTCAGTACCTGGAAAATTATCAGTAATTCAATTAATTATAACTGATTAAATATCTTCTTCTATTCAAGTCTATGGTGATTTAACCCTCTTTTCTGGAGACGCAGGGCGTCGTGCGCCGCGTCGGGTGATGCAGACCGCACTAACTTCCAACATAATGAAGTTGTATGAGAGAAGCGTTGGCGTTTTCGAAGAAGCGATGTGCCGCGAGACTACACGCTGTACGCGACGCGCGAGGCCCCACGTCTCCGTTAACGAGGCCTTAGACATTTTGGCTCCAGTAGATGGTCACGTTAATAGCGGCATGAGTGGCGTTCATCAAGGCCTCCAAAGTGCAGGTATATCGGCATTCGGAGAAATTGATTTAATAAAGAATGGATCATAAGGACAGCACTGCTTAGGTGAAATACGTACGAACAAGTCACTAAACCCTAGTCTGAAATAAGTGCAAAGCAGTAATTTTGTAAAATAAATGACAATGATGTACCCATAGATTTAGTATGTTTTCGCTAATAGATGTACCTATATCAGATATGTCATGACATGAAAAAATGTATACAAGAGTTCTGAATTAGAACAATTAGAACAAAGCATTCTAAATTCAAAGAAATGTCACCAGGTATTTGGAAAAACCGTTACTTTATAATTAATATCGCAATATTATAATCTCTCTATTCTCAGTTAGACTCGGATAGATTTTAAAGTATCGAATTTTGGTACTATTTAGTGTATAAATTAAATATTGTGAAAATAAAAATTTTGTTTTTGAAGTCGGTTAGTTTTTTTTGCGAAAATGTTTTTATTTCTCTCTTTTTAGTTTTGGTTTACCATCACTACAAATTGAGCAAGTTCCATAGTAAGATACCTAAAAGATTTACAAAATACCTATAATAACTCAACTTACATATTCGTGCTGTTTGCTACTAAAGATTTCGGTTATATGCTATTTATCTTGAAAACTGCCTAACCGATGTTGATGAAACTTGCTTTATGACCTAAGTTTAGAGATACCTAATCCATTAAAATAAGAATGACCATCGTCCAATTACTAGTTTCGGACATCACGTATCCATTTTGTTATACATTTTGTGTATACTACAACCTTTTCCAGAATATAACAAATACTTTTCTGAAAACCGCATCAAAATCGGTTCAGCTAAACGCGAGAAAATCGCGGGCAGAAATACATACATACAAACGCAGGTCATACTGAGAACCTCCTTTTGAAGTCGGTTATAAAGAAATCATAATATTGCAAGGTTTATTACAATCATACGGTTTTGTCAATAATCCGGTGACACAAATAAAGGATTCAATCAATTAAAAACAAATATGACTAAACACTACAATACTACAGCTACATACGAGTAAAATGACTGAGAAACTAGTAAACTACAACGACTACTTCAAACTACATTTTTACCTAAGTAAATACCTAGGTAATGCCCCATGAGGTAGCTTGAAAAGATAAAATTGATTAACATCATAACACGTGCCTCTTCACGTACTTTTGAAGTCACAAGAAGTTTAAGGGAGGTTCTTAAGAAGGCATTTGGAACATGGGATCTGAATCAAAGTAACTTGCAAGCTCTTTTCTGGTCTTCATAATGCGTCGAGAGGGTAATTTTAGTATTGGTAATTTTATTAAGAGAAAGAATTCAGTTTATTTTCGCCCGGTACGACGCATACTAAACTAATAAACAAAAGGAAAATTTGAAATACAATAGGGAAAATATGCGTCACAACTGTGCAAAACGGCCATCGCTCGGCATATTACTGGGCGATTGAGAAAATTGTAAATCCGATTCAACAATTTGTAAAGCAGAAAGTTATAGCAACTCAAAGGGATCCTGAATCCATATTAAAGGATTCTCATATCTTAGACAAGATCATCAAAGAATGAATAAAACTTTAGAAGCACTTACTCGAGTAATAAGATTCTCCGCTGGATTCTCTATGCAATAAGGCACGTTGTTGAGAGGTCTCGTCTTTTTGTCACGATCTGAAACACATTGAAATATTATTTAAGTTTCATCATACATACACATAGCCAATGAGATTTTACCAATAGAGACGTCATACTCATTATAAAGAAATAAAAACATGGCGATATTTTACTTTAGCTACTTGCATAGGACCTATGCAATGGAGATTGGAACTTTATTTCTCTCACTGAGTACGTTAAAAGATCACAGAGATATAAATAAGACCCGTTGTCAGTAAGAGATGAACATACTGTTCAAACGTACGTTCGTGTCACGACCAGACGCAGGACGGACTGAGTTTACTCAAGCTGGTCAGCTTGTATTTGTATTGCCGCACAGACGTCGGTAAAACGTATCTACCTCAGTATACATATAACATCATTGCACATAATGAACTCACATCATTGCCTCTTTCCCATGTGGAGAGGCAAAAACTAGGAACAACGCAATCCTTATATAACTATTTCTGGCTTCATTTCCTGTAATAGGGATGCTGACAAAAAATATATTGACATTTTTTTTTATCTTTTGTCTCGTAAATAAAAAATACGGCAAAACAGTGCGTTAAAATTTCATGTACCTACCGTCAAATTTTAACACTTTTTACTCAAAAATTATGTCACAAACTTCCACTCCTGAACTTTGATGCACTTTATCTTTGTCCTTGCAGTCGGGTAAAATACATGTCCAATTTGATACCTAATCTCATTGACGGTCAAAATAGAAGGGCCTTTTTCGTAACACTATTTCAGTGCCCAGCCCTAAGTTAATATTTGGATTGATATAGGTACATGGACGAAATGTTTAGTTGTAACTACTTATCCACTGCATTCTTTTTCCTACTCATTTGGTTTCATTCAGACACATTGCATTGCATGTGCATTCGAATCCTAAAAACATCCACAAACAATCTCGTTCATATCTGGGTCATCATCATCATCATCATCATATCAGCCGAAAGACGTACACTGCTGCACATAGGCCTCCCCCAAGCGTCGCCGACCAGTCCCGTGCGTCTCGCAACCAGCGAATACCCGTAATCTTCACCAGGTCATCGGTCCACCTGGTGGGAGGCCTTCTAACGCAATGTCTTCCGGTTCGCGGTCGCCACTCCAGAACCTGTCTGCCCCATTGGTCATCCATACTGCGAGCAATGTGCTCTGCCCAATGCCACTTAAGTTTTCAATATTTGGGTAGTGAGTAATATTTATTTTTCCAAATAATTTACTGTCAATAGTACATGCATAAAGTAACATTCAAAATGTTATTTTTCATTCTTTGTGCAATATCAGATAGACGAAAGGTGTGTTTTATTTTATTACATTTTAATAATATCTATGAGAAAAAGTAGCTTCTGTAAAACAGTTACACGTCTGCTTACCATGCTTGTATATTTCCTGTTACCTATTAAAAATAGTTAATTGCATACAAATGGAGACAGTCATGCAAAAATATTGTGTTAGAACATAGCAAAAAAGATAAACAATATAAATAACTACACAATCACAACACACTAAAACGGACTTACAGTTCTTTCTCATAGTCTGCATTAAATCGTTGGACGTTTTTCTGCGAATATTATTTTTTTGTTATTTTTTTTAATTAAAATATTATACAGTTAGCCTCATTTTCAACAAGTAACCCCAATGAAAGTGCATTACCGCCATCTGTCTTCAGGTATTTGAAATGAGCACTAACGCCATCTACTTTGACATCATCAAAAACTTTTGCAACGCTAATGTAGTTAAATGTGTAGTGTAGAAAATAGATGGCGTTGACAGTTTGTTTACTTTAATTACAGATGACCCTTATTTAAAACAATGTAAACATTTAATAATGCAATATTTTGAGATGTGTACTGTATAATATCTTTGGACATAATTTTAATGTGCCATGATTTAAGACGAAATTAAAACATTGATCACGACACAGAATAAACGTAAAACTATAAGAAGCTCGTACCAAACGCAATGTTTGGTACGACAGTAACACTATAATTAACTAAATGATTGAATAATTACTTACTCTATAGCTTTGAATATCTTTTCGGAGTCCTTGCCGTGGAGAAGAGGCTGCATCGCGATCTCCTCATCGCTTTGGTTGCCATCTTCATGTTTTCTGTAAACGTAAAAATACGTTAGAGTACTTTAGGTAAAAAACCTCAGAAGCCTACTAAAGAAAATTGCTTTTCCAATATCTAAAAAGTCTGCTCAAATTCGATTACGACGAGCAAAAAATAATTGGTATGATACTTACAACTCTTCTTCAGGTATCTGGCCATCCATACCGAGTTCTCTCCTCATCATCGTACTTAGCGATTGACCATCTTTGTCAACTAAAACAAAAGAGTTCTTAATAAGCTAAAACAAATTTTAGTATTTATTGTTACTAAGTATTATCGATCGATAGAGAGGCAGGGAAAAGCCAAAGTAAAGTTGGATGGACTTTATGAACAGTGATATGAAAGAAAAGGGAGTCAGTGATCCTGACATTTGACAGGACGATATGGAAAAATAGAAAAAGTTTTGCGCCAACCCCAAGTAACATGTGTCAAGTGTTGCGCTGACCCCAAGTAACATGTGACAAGTGTTGCGCCAACCCCAAGTAACATGTGACAGGTGTTGCGCTGACCCCAAGTAACATGTGGCAAGTGTTGCGTCGACCCCGAGTAATATGTAACAAGTGTTGCACCGACCCCAAGTAACATGTGTCAAGTTTTGCGCAGACCCCAAGTAGCATATGACAAGCGTTGCGCCTATCCCAAGTAACATGTGACAAGGGCAGGAAGATGATTATCCTTCCAGTATTGTTTAATGTTTTTGATTTCGTTTAACGAGTGGTTTTTTTTTAGTTTTTCGGCAGCCCAAACTCTATATAGATAGTGTCTCTAGAAAATGATTAAAGGCCCATGGGAAATTTTGTTTTGTGTCTTAACATGGTAATTAATATGTGACATGTGTTTTAGCGTCGTAGTGTAATACTGCTCATACCCTTACCATGATGGGTCAAAACTACTATATTATGCGACTGTGAAAAAAGGGATAAAGCTATTTGCCTTGTATAGCTCACTCCCCCTTTCACGGCGGAACCATGTTGTTTGACACATATATCGTGGTGGCCCAGTGGTTAAGACCTCGCCTATCATGCTTCGAATCCGGGCAAGTACCTATGTGATTTTTTCAATTCATATGTACTTTCTAAGTTTAACTTGGGCATCGCTGACAACGGTGAAGAAAAACATCGTGAGGAAACCTGGACTTATAGTGAGTTTGTTATAAGATTGTGCTCCATTGCTGTAATTGCTGCAAGGCGATTCAGTGTGAGGATAAACTAATGATAAGGTCCCTGTTTAGGGTATGAGCAGTTAACTACACTAATACACTAACACATGCCCTGCTCTGAACAATTTCTGAGTACAATTTTGGGACAGTAAGTAGGTAACTTACCACCATTGATGTTGATGTTGTTAGTAGGAGACGGTAAGTTCTGCATGGCAGCTCGTCTGTCCCTTCCATAGAAACTCTCTTTTCCGTGCTTCTTGATACTGGTCCATACTGCGCCGAACAAAGTGTGGTTACGCTGGAATGTGAATATAATTTGACATTAATTACAAAAAGAAATAAAAATATGCCGACTCTGTTTGGTGTCAGTGAGGGTAGGCTATCATGATTTGCGTAGTATTTTGTAGTTCAGCTCTGCAAGTGGATTGGACTTGAAGTCAATCTTCGATGACAATTAGAAAGGCCCTTCTCAATATTATCGACAATCATGCTTAACACTACTTATATTTGCAATTATAGCGACCGTTAATCGTTTTGGTTTTTTTTTTACTTTTATTCCTAACATACATTACATTATACACAGTAACAATTTCCCTAGCTCCCAAACTAGGCTTACTGCCTGTGACTTGAGTGTTTCACTTACTAATAAACTATGATTTGGTTTCTAAAAACCAATGATTAGGAATCTTGAAATTGTAACTATATATAAGAAGAGTGTACTGCTCACCCTATGCATAGGCTCCACGACCTCTCCAACGCACTCATCCAGGTTCCCAGAGATAGCTCTCTTGAGCTCGGGTCCAGCTTCGTGCAGTGTCCTCAATCCAGCTTGTAACGTCATCTGGTTGTTCTGCAAGGATGCTGCAGCGGCTTGCTCCTTACGCTTCCTGAATCTGTTCATTTGTCGATGGGGAAGCATTGAAATCTTTTGCAGTGGAGACAATGTTAGTAGTATTTTTTTCGTCGTGTGTGAGATTTTTGTTCTGCCAAGGTATTTTCTTTTGAGTTAGATCTTGACATTTTTGTTATGTCTTTGTCGTAATTTAAACACGTCTAATACACACACAACACAGCATCTCAAATTCATATTTACATCTGATCTGAGTCAGCAATCTCAAAGAACTATTTAATAAATCTAGCAAACAAGGGAATCTCCTGTTTGTACGTGTGAAGGAATCAAACACAAAAATGGTGATCTATGGTTAAAATCCCAAACTTTACCAAACATGTCTTCTCTGTGCCACGAACTTACAACCATTTGCCTAAAATGATGTCACTTTATGTTAAAAAGCCAATTTAATTAGCCCTCACCTTTTCCATGCGTATAAACAAACATCTGACAAAAACACAAAAATTAAATCAACTCCACTCAAAAAGGTCAGAAAAAAGGTATAAATGAAGACTGTGCGTTTTAAGCAAGTGATTGTAAATACACAAGTTATTACACGGAGGAAACATGCTTCGGAGAACTCGAACAAAATCGCCGCAAAAATTATCATGCTTTCAATATATATATTTGGAAAATGCATTGGACTCGGCGATAAAGAGCACCTTAAAAAAGGTGATGAAGCTGAAATCAATAAAAAATGTCTTGCGAATCATACAATCATCGAAAGATATTCTAGAACCAAACAAACTAAACACTATGTTAGCCATAATCAAATGGTTTCTAAGCAGATCATTTTAAGTTACGATTTAGTTACAGGATGATCGTATGAGACTAAAATCCAAAATTAAAACAAAAGAACGTCATGAACAAAATTCAGAAAAAAATCTCTCAAGCGGCCCTCTTGGCAATAAAACTAGTAATTCTGCCAAGAAAGCAAGCATAAATACAGCATTTGTAAAAAAATCTTCGAATGTTGCTTAGTACTCGTGAATCGACTTACGCATGGTTCCTATAAAAATAGAAATGTTGATGTTAATGATAGTGCTTTATATATAGACATCGAAAATAAAGAATATTAATTGGATATGAGAGATGAGGTGAACCCTGTTATAGTGATTTAGATGACAAATCATAAAATGCTTAATTAATTTGATACTTCTCTACATAACAGTACAAATAATTGAAACCTCGTATGAAGTTATCATCAGGTACCAACATCTTTGAAAAAGCAAAATTTTCCCAAGTTTTGATACGGCATCAAATAGCAAAGAGTAATCTTCATTCTAAACAATAATAGGTAAAATAACTATTGAATACAATATTATTAAAGTATTTTTCTATAGCTTCCATCAAATCAACGTTTTAGTTTACCTAGATGACATACTACTACACTCAATAACTGTCAATCTACTCCCAGGGTAAAACACACTAACCTTCTAAAATAGTCTTGGATAAGGAATGTGGCATAGAACTTTCCTACGGTGATCTCGTTGGGGTCTCCTGGTGGGGGTACCACTTGGTCCAGAAGTTTCGGAGACGTCCGTTTCCATACTTTCTTGATAATCGCACGGAGCTCAGTGTTGCATTCGTCAATTACACCTGGTTTAAAAACACTTTGTTTTTTACTAACCTGTAGGATCATCTTGCAAGACACTTTTAGGGTTAACTTTCAAATGTCACTTAAATATTTTTATGATTTTTTTACTAACTATATAAGTTATTATAATAAGTTGAATTTAAGCGGTTTCAACCTTTGGATATTTAATTAGATTTACTTCTATTTGACATCGGATTACATTGTAATGCAAAAACTGAAATTAAGGCTAACTTTTAACACTAAGAATGGTTTACAAACCTGTAGTTTTGATCTGCAATTGTGTCCGAACCACGGCAAAAAGCGTAGCGTTGAAGTTAACAGTGCCGTCTGAATTGAGCGGCATGTTCATGGAGACGAGACGTTTGCAGGCTGTTCGATGTGGACAGAGCTTACCGAAACCTGGGAAAAGGCAAACTCCCATTGAAATAATGAAAAGTCAAGGATATAACTCCATAACGATCATGAAATTTATAAAAGCAGCGGGCTTTTATAAATTTCATTTACAAAACTTGGCTTAGCTCCAAGAGTGGTAAATGTAATGCCCGTTTTGGAAAGAAATATTCAGACATTAAATTAGGTATTGCTTAGTTTTAGTGAAAACGGACATGTATCCAATACAATTAGGTGTAATTAAAAAAGACAAAAGTATGGGAACCGTACCTAGGGGCGGACTGATTTTCCTTAGTAGTGTCACAACATCCAAATGCTTGATTCTTCCCTTCGCGTCTGGATCGTATTCACTCCATAATCTGTAAAATATTTTAAAACATTTACTAAAATACAATATTCAGTAAACAATTAAACCACTTTAAAGAAATATTGATTACTGAAATATGGCAAATAATAGCAATAGTAAGATATTTTTTCGTACCTAACAAACTCGTCAAGATGATGTGGTCCCAAAATAGACCAGTCTCTGGTCAAATAGTCAAAGTTGTCCATGATGACAGCTACGAACAAGTTGATGATCTGGAAAAACAAATGTCAACATTAGACTCCCCTTCCTTCTTCTTATGTGCAAAATACCTCCAAAGTCCTACATAATAACTTTTAATTGAACTGCACATAAAGTATCCATTTTACTGGCTAGCAAGGATGACTACTAAAAACTTTCTTATCCAGTAAGGGTAAGAAAATATGTTTTTAAGCAGTGGTGCCACCATACAGTGGAAACCATGCAAGCGGTAACGGCTGCGTACCCCAACGTGTCGTGGGTTTAATCCCAGCCACGCACTACAGTTTGTGTGTATAAATGTATGATCATTGCTCTCAATAAAAGGTTTACTATTTGTTGTCTATAGTTAAAACATTATGTTCAAACTACAGCCAACAAATCACAAAAATATTTTATTCAGATTTTTTTCAAAAACTTACCAGAAAAGTACAAAGCAGCGAGAAGGAAATGAAGTACGGGAAGGCCATCCATGTACCGCAATTCTCTTTGTTAGCTACTGGTTCAGCATCATAGTGGTCCGGCTCCATGCAATGTAGGGGCGTGCCAGGTCGCTCGTCCGTGTTCGGGGATAGAGCCATCATAATATCTTGCCAGGCTTCTCCTGAAAATTTAGGGGTTCCAATTATGAGTAACCGTGACGTGAACTTGAGTCGATTGACAATCGGCAACGATGCAGTGGGGTTATCAGCAACTGTATTCTAGAGGTCAGATATGTAGTAGCTCCATGAAAAAAACTGGAAACCGAAGCGACCCTAACATAGTTTCAAAAAGGCAGATGAGGATAGTGGAACTCACCTGTAGCAGATCTGAACAGCACCATGAGTGCTCCTCCGAAAGTCTTGAAGTTATTATTGTCACTAATCACTTCACCATCCGGGAAGATTTTACCGAAGAGCTAAAAAATATGTTATGAAAATTAATTACTACAGTTTTATAGCAGTCTTGCCAAGGTATTAGCCCAGCTACTGAGTTGTCGGACAACACCCTCTTCCAGACACCCTAAATGGGTCCAGGGGCGACGGACTCGGGGCCTTCGCCCCCACACATCTAAGCCCGAGGTGGTGCCGCGTAGTTTACCACGCGTGCCACTCTTAGATGTCGCGGGGGGAGTCAAACACCTCACTCCCCCTGAACCCGAGGTTGAGGACCACAGATGCGGACCGGCACTAGCCGGGGCTTGTGTATGTATCGTTGTTCCCCCGGCGTAGGTGTGAGATGGAACACCGGGATGGTTTTTAGTCAGTAGGAGTTTGACAGACCCTTCCGCCCCCTCTTGCGTCGATATTCCACCCCAGAAAATAAAAACTACTGAGTTGTGGAAGTCAGATAGGTAATCATTCCACGCAAAATACTGATACACAGATGCATCCGGTAAGACTATTACCCGACTCCAACATGGTTGGGCAAATGCTTAGCAATTGATATTGATATGGCTAGAAAAAAATATCATACACATTCAAGAGTAGACCTTACCTGCATTCCAACCACAGCATAAATGAAGAACAGAAGTACAATCAACAGAGCTACATAAGGCAGTGCTTGAAAGGACTTGATGAAGGTCCACAGAAGAGTCCTGATCCTCTCTCCTCTGGACAGCAGCTTGATTAAACGCATGGCTCGGAACAATCGGAAGAATGTTATGTATTTGAGGAGATTCGTTTCCTGAAAAAAAGGTTTAAAGTTTGAGTGTCTGCCAGGCAGGCCGCGATATAAAAAGTCGCAATAGTCGCCTGTGGAAGTCTGCAATACAAGATAAATAGCAGGTGAACTGGAACCTTAAATAAAAGACTATAATGGCTTGACTACGCCCTGTAACTGGTTATTGTCATCTTAAAGCCCAGAAAACTGGATATACGGAAGGAATCCGTGTTTTAATTTTTGTCGGTCTATTGGATATATTTGGCCAATCTCTCAAGTAGGAATCTAACTCGTGTTTCGTACCCATATTTGCAAAAATAAATATCTTATCTTATCTCGTTGCTATCCCTGTAATTATTCATAATCATAATAGTTATTATAAAAATTAAAGTGTGCTGCATCGTCAACCACATCATCGCTTACCATCAGGTGAGATAGTGGTTAAGCGCGAGCCTATTTACACTATCTAAATCTGCACTAATATTATAAAGAGGACAAATTTGTTTTTTTTTATGGAACGAATACACTTAAAAACTACCGGCCCGATTTCAAAAATTCTTTTGCCGCTAGAAAGCTGCATTATCACTGACTAACATAGGCTACACTTTATTTAAAAAAAAATTGATCGTTATGAAAATTGCAATACTGTAACCTAAAGTAGCTAAATTTTGCCTATAAAATTCATTATTTGGCGTGCGCTGAGAAACCTATTGATGTTTCATAAAAATTATGTACCACACGATTAAAGTACTCATTATAACCTACAAAAAATCAGGAAAATAATGTTTCTATCATAGTTAAGTCACTCTTTTTTTTTTTTTATTGGTTCGCCGCGCCGCCGGTGGAAACAAAAGTTGGTTACATTCGTATTACTAGTATTAATTCTTATTCAAATAAATAGTTTAACAAATTGGTAGGTAGGTAGGGTAGGATATAGGTAGGTAGGGTTGGGTAAGTAGGTATGCAGGATAGGGTATGTAGGGTAGATAGGTAGGGTAGGTACGTGGTAGGAAGGTAGGTTGCCAGTTGACGGGAGTGAAGCCGCGAGGGTCAGCTAGTCTATAATAATTAAAAAAAAATTACTCTTACATTAAAAATATAAATATATTTTTTATCCTGGGAGTTTTTCTTTTGGGTTAATTTCTAATATTGTTCTTTTTTAACCCCCGACGGAAAAAGAGGGGTGTTATAAGTTTGAGGTGTGTTGCTGTGTATCTGTGTGTCTGTGTATCTGTGTATCTGTGTATCTGTGTATCTGTTTATCTGTGTATCTGTGTATCTGTGTATCTGTGTATCTGTGTGTCTGTCTGTGGCATCATAGCGCCTCAACGGAAGAACCGATTTTGATTTAGTTTTTTTTGTTGGAAAGGTGATTGTGTCGAGAGTGTTCTTAGCTATGTTTAAAAAAAAACGGTTGAGCCGTTCAAAAGTTATGGGCGTTTTACTGTTTGAATCGGGATGTTTTCGCAAGATAAATGTGTCGGGGGTTTTTTAAATTTTTAAATTTTACTTGTTGTTTCTCTTACCTCTTTATCTGCTCCTTTTTGAGGTAATGTAGAGAGAGGCATTCCATACTGTAACAGAAAAACATTTATCAATATTTTCTTCCTCAAAACAAATTCATAGAAGAGTTTTAAAATGGTTACTTACTGCATCTGGCAGTGGTTTGTTCTCATTGACCTGGGTTACTACGATGTCTATGATACTACCAACTACTAAGATGAAGTCAGTTGTGTTCCAAGCGTCACCGAAGTAATTCTGAAATCAGAAATAAGTACTTTAAAACTTGTTGTATATAGCAAAAGATAGGGCTAGGATTACAATGATCAATGCTTGTGCATTCTCTGTATGAGAAGAGGCTTTTACCCTGCAGTAGTACAGTAACTGGCTGGTATTATTATTTTTATAAAAAGACAGTTTTAAAGTATTCATTAAATAAAACTTACTTTAAATCTAAATGCCGCAAGCTTGAACACAAACTCCAGCATGAATACAGTAGTCAACAACATATTGATGTAATCAAGAACCTGCGAAAAAGAACACAATATGTAAAATAAAAGGAAGGCTTTGATTTTATAAATGTAGATGGCGGTAAGAGCTGGAGAAGACCGAAGTAACGAAGCAAGGGTTAGGGGATAGATGATAATTGTTACGAGCTGGGGTTCAGGGATAAATTATTCAAACAGCACACTTTAATTGATCAGATTTTATTACTCAAACACTTAATTAATTTATCACTTGGCACTATTTCGCTTTCGTTCGCTCTGTATCGCTTCCAAGACAACATTCCAGAATGTTCGGCATAGAAACATTTACGTGACAAGACCTTTCGAGAAGATTACTTCGGCTTTTCGATACGAGATGGCGCTACTAGCTACTAGTACTAGTTTTCCTCCCATCAATAGATGACGTTGTCTTATCTTGTTACAATATTATTGTGGCTAGAAATGAAGCCAATAAGGCCTCGGCCTTGCACGGGGCTCACTCAGATTTCCACGTTCATAGTTATTCGTATAAGTGAAAACCACATCAAAATCTATAGCGTGGTTTATAAGAAGTACAGATACATAGAAAAGATAAATAAGCGTCTAATGCGACCTCTGCGATTTGTCTTCGGCCCCTGTTATAACTTCCCATGGTCCGTAATTCCAGGGTCTCGAGAAATGTCCAAGACGTGGAAAATAGTAATAAAATACAGGTAAATAATACAGGAACTTAGGTGCTGGTCATCCGGTGGCGAGATGGGACAGCACTGTTACCACAGTGGATAGAACCGAGATGAAACTGGCACAGGAAACTAGGGACTAACACAAGGAAAGAGAGGCCTATCCTCAGCAGTGGGCGAAGTTAGACAATGAATGATGATGATCTTCTTTGATTACGAATCGATTGCAAACTCTTTAGATATTTTGGAACCAGTAGGCAGCCGTGCCAATAGCCGCGCAATAGTGTAAATGTATGGGCACTTGGGGCACTCCAGCAGAATATGATAATGATGATAATATAAATAACGAACCTTCTTATAATCCTGTGAGGATCCGTGGAACTTCATCATGAGGGCCACGGTGTTGAGAACAATGAAGAAGAAGATGAAGTATTCAAACCGCTGGGACGTCACAAACCACCAGGTCTTGTACTGAATTCTGTGCTTTGGAATGTATCTGGAAAAAAAACATGACACCAAAATTAAGTATGTCTGACAAGTGTGCAAAATAAGACTGAGAAATCTTTATGTAGAAGATTTTGGCGAGATGAAAATGAGAAATCATGAAATTACTGTTGCATAAAGGCTAACGCAGTAAAGAGTAACGCGACAACGCATTTCCATAAAAATGTTTTACAAGTTTTTATGAAAAAGCATAATGACATCGTTGTCACTTAACAAATATAATTTCTGTACACTACGGTTGGTAAAGAAATTGCTCTTTAAGGTTGCACTAGTCGATCATTCTTCCATACAAACGAAGTCTGGCGATTACTCCACTATTTGACCATGTACGTTCAAAATAAAAAATGATATCAATTTGTCTCATCATACCTAGGTATGGAAACAAAAAGAAAAAAAAAATATTTGAAAGTTATGAGCGTCGATAGTTCCATATCTCAACACTTATTTTAATGCATCTCATAAGAAGAAGAAAAATTGCTAAACAGCCACCATACAGACCAGTTGAGTACCTAGTTCAAAAATGCAAATAATTTTATTTTGAAAATATACATTTAGTCGTTTTTTCATGATATCTATACTCCCAAAGGTCTGTTTATAAAATTGCACGCGCTCGTTTTCTTCCTAAAACATCAACCATTTCGCTACTTTTCAAAAGTGCTAATCGTACGCATACTAGTTTCTTACTGCTCATCACAGCATCTATCTCTTTCGCACGTGTTGTCGGATAAGATAGCATGCATTTTAACCCCACGCACAAAATAGTTTGTGCCGTCGACTAGCGCAACCTTAAGGTATATTATTTTCTGTGAATTAGCCAAACAATCTTGAGCTAGCGTGAGAATTATTGCCTAGGCATTTTCTGTTTAAAAAAATGGCTTTGCATTGCAGTGGGATACTAACAGGATAATATTATTAAGAGCTATTCAGTTTTGAAAATCAATTGGCGGTAGCAGCCTTTGTCAATCGTGGTATGTGTGGCCATCTAGCTCTTTATCAAGCTAGGATGTCACACAAAAATCCTTACCTTCTAACAGGTTTAGCCTTCAGCGCGAACTCTATACAGTTCCTCTGATTCTTATCCAGTTCACAATCCTTGAATTCTTGTTCTCCCTCTTTCTGGAATGTTACTATGACGAAACCTACGAAAATGTTCACCTGAAAAGTTAAGTTGTGGGTGTTTTTACAATTTCATAAAGGTTGACTAAAGCTACGGTCACACACAGCGAGAACTCGCCATGTGTTACAGGCTATTTGCTGCGAAAACATTCATTCGCCTCTAGTTGAACTCGCCGCGAGATTTCCCTGTGTGTGACAGGGACCTCGCGGTGAGTAGCCATTCCGCTCAGAACGCCGCGCTGCGCCGCTCCAGACTACACGCCAGTGACGCTGTCGAAATTCTCGTGTGGAACTCGCTGCTTGTGACAGTCAGGCAGCAAATTGTCGTTGCTAGTATTATCCGCACCGATTACACTGACAGCTAGTATTCGCTGTGGCTGTGTTAGACCGTAGCTTTAGATATACATTAATCAGCTTATAATATTTTCAATGTTCCTCTTTCTGTGAGAGGTAGTGGATTATAACCCCAGTTGGTGGGTGTCACAAGTTTTCGAATTATTTCTTCTACGGAACGCCGGTTTCCTCACGATGTTTTCCATCGTCCTTTAAGGAGCAGTGGTGTTACAAAGTAGTATACCTCCGTATGTCTGCCTAGGTTCGAATTCACGACCCGTCTGTGACACAACGCGACACACTCACTCGGCTGATATGATGATGATGACAATTTGATATGACTTTTCTACCTTTCCTATAAATAGGATAGTTGAAGTTACTTACCATGAAGAATGCTATAACAATAATGTAGCTGATGTAGAAAAACGCTACAAGAGGTCTGGAGTTTTCTATGGGTCCGTGCCTTTCCTCATTGGAGTCCATTGACGTTGACAGCAATCTGCAAAATATAATATGGTAGATTCACAAAAAAAAACTTCTAGTCCGGCAGTTATTACAAAAAAATATTGCACTCGTATTTTTCTTTTTGCCGCGTAAACAAAATATTACGACAATACATTGCATTGAAATTTCGCATGACGTCACTGTTGGTGTTAACAAGGTGGACACCAAAGAAAATAACGGTTTAAGGGTTTGCATAATAACAGTTTAATTACCCTTTGTTTTATATATCGGAAAGGTGTGTGTAGCACATGTGGCTCCTACTAAGGTTGACGGAATACAGTACCGTGACCAGCTAGCATCTCAGTTTCAAGTATTGACATGGGCTCAAATCACGGACCAGAAAAAACAGCGAAAATGCAAAGTAGGCGTGTCACGCGTGTCAATAGTAGGCGCTTCCACGCAAGCATGTACGCAAGTTGATTCCAGTCGTATTCTAACATCACGTCGAGTTGCTAGTCTCGCGACTAATTTATTTTTCTGTAACTATGCCGTTTTTATTCAATTTTGGAGTGCAAAAATGATAGTAGGAGAAAGAATCTTAAAAATGGAGGTGTTTCGTATCATCGGTAATAACGATTTTATTTGTTTTCTAATAAAATCTTAGTAAATTTCAATTTACTAATAATTTAATAAAACGTCTATTTAAAATCAACCTTACGCGATTCAAATAAAGTTTATTTTGGATTGAATGTTTTCACTATTTCGTTCTCGAAAGTTCTTCGCTACTCAATTAGGGATGTAGTCGGGTCGGGTATTTATTTTATAGATAGATATCGATAAAATAAAATAGGAACCTATATTTTCTTTTATATTAGGTGGATCCAATATTTCCAAAAAAAATTGAAGTATTGCATGCATAATAATTATTACAATGACGAGAACCTCGTGAAGGCTGAGCGAGATAAGAAAAGCAAGTATCTTGATCTGGCTCGCGAGGTTGTCGACATGTGGGACGTGAATACAGCGATCATTGTGCCGATAGTCGTTACGGCCAATGGCATAATAGCCAAGAGCCTCGACCAACACCTTAGGAGGCTCTCGTTGGGCAGCTGGATCAAGGGCTTGATCCAGAAAGCGGTACTCCTGGACACGGCGCGTATCGTTAGGAGGTTCCTCTCTCAGGAGCCCTGGCAACCGGTAGCTTGGACCCTGTTCCCGATACCGGTGGGCTACTATTTTTGTATTTTTAAATGTTTTTTTATTTTCTTTTTTTTATAGAATAATATTTAAAAATGTAAAAATATGTATATAAAACGAATAAATGGATTACAATGATAGGTTATGCAGCAATTTCTTTAAATCACTAAATGAAACATCCTTCTGATACATCATCCGTCAATGAGAAATTGATAGATGCAACGGGTAGAGTTAATTGGATGCCATCCAAATCAAACACGATATGCTCTGAATATTTTTTAGAAGTTGATTTATTAAGCCGTTTTTGAGTTTTAGCGATACTAACGAACAGTAATAGATTTTTATACATATAATATTTTATGTTTAAATAATACTATGCCATTCATCCTACAGTTTTACTGAACTCCAAACAAGGTTTTTTTTATGAATTAAGAATCGGGTATCTATCGATATCGATAATGTAATTAAAAATGTGATGTTACTTCCCTGGTCGAGTAGCGGTAGATATCGACTTATGACACGAATGTCAACTTTACAACAACCGCAATAAAGTTTATAATTGCAACCACTGAGAAAACCGCCATCTATGGTCGGGTATCGGAATTTACTTGACAATGGAATCTAGTTTAACTACAAAACGTCGTAAATACTTTCTGTACTAACGTAAAATAAGCCTTATTTAAAGAGTTTGAAGATTGCTTTCCAGATGTAGGATATGTGACCTATGCTTGTTTTGACTATAATTAAAACGACAAATCGAACGATCGGTTTATTTGTAGTGTATTATATGATTATCAGTTTAGATTGACAGATTATTATTATATGATTGTGAGTTTGGCGACACCGGTTCGCATAGTAATTTTGCTGCATGGCACTTCCACTGTTTTTTCTGTTCCGTGGCTCAAATAATAAACAATGTAATTAATGGTTAGAGAGAGAAGGCTATACTGTTGAATAGTATTGAATTATTTTTGATAAACTCCAACAGTCACACCTTGGTACTCTTTTATCTATAGTCTATAAGCTGGAGCAAAAAAAAAGGCACCTTTCAGAAAACCTTTTTTACTACTTACCCTGGCCATCCTTCGAAGGTGGACACAGTGAAGAGCGTCAGCATCCCATTGAGCACATCATCGAAGTTGAATTTGTTCCTGATCCACAATCGGTCTTCCCGTCCGGGCTTCCCGTTGTCGTATACTAAATATGTTCCACTGAAATTAAAGAATATACACATATGTTTTATCCTAGAGAAAAAACTAAACCACTTGACATATTGACCAGAATTGATCCGGATATGGACTGGTTACATGTTGAGAGCAAATAAAGAGAAAGGGGTAAAATATTTACTGAAGAGGAAAGAAATAAGAATAAGGGAGGATAAAATAAAACAAACAGCGGGTCCTAACCGGAAGAGAGTGACAGAAATCACTGAAAACAGTTACTGGAAGCCTTTTCCAAAACGGAGAGCAATCGAAGAAAAGCATTATTATAATGTTTTCTTCTAGGCTCTTCTAAGGAGCTAATAAAGTAGTTTGAACTGTTCTATCTCTTATATATATTGAGGTATAGCAGAACACGGAGCGATTTTTAATTCATTGGCTTCAGCAGTCAAATATCCATGACTACAAATAATTTTATTGGTGGTTCCATAGTGAAGATTTAAGAATACTTTCACCAACTGAAAGATTTGCCACGAATTTAACGTGACCTAACATGAAGGACGCATTCAGATACACTGTAATAAAAATAAAATAAATTGCCAATGTGAAAAAAAAATATATATACTCACCGGCACTGCTCTTTCGTCACTTTTGTGATATCTGTACATCTATAGAATTTACCCTGAAATCATAAAAACATTAAAGCAAAATCGTTGAATGTAATTTAGTTTTAATTCGCCTGCCTCCTTTACTTAATTACCAAGTTTATTTTTAGATACGGAGCCAGGGAGCATTCTATTTACTTAAAATTCAAAAAAGATTCATAAAAAAATACCTGTTTTTTTTGCAGTTGATTAAAACTTAAATATTTAGAGGGATTGTTTATTAAATATACCTATTAAATCACCTGACCTCGCTTTCTACAAAACGCTTAGCCAAGCACATAGAACAACTACAAATTAGTACATTTAAGGTTATGACATAGCACTACATTATTTTTCAGCTTTTTTACATTTTAACACTGGCAACCATACCTTTTTAACCGACTACCTCAAAACAATGAGTAATGTTTTTGAATAAAGTTATAGACCAAACCTGAAGAATAAACCTTTAACTATTCTACAAGAGTGCATGTCCTAGCAGCAAAAAAATATAAAAGAATAAAAAACGAATAATATAAAAGTTGAAAGTATGGTTGACAGTTCTACAAATAGAGTTGGCAGAAAAATTGCCTTACCGTAACTAACATTTTTGCAGTTACTTATATACTAAAAGAAGGGAGACGAATACGTACCAGAAGCTTCTGATCTCTAAATTAAAAATATGATAGCGTTTCATCTCGATCCCACTTATAGAAAGCAGAAAGAGAGTAAGCAAAACAAAATAAACATAGATACACAAAATTACCTTAAACAATTGTATACCGACAACAGCGAACATGAATTGCAACATTTGGTTTATAATAAATATATTCCCAATAGACTTGATAGAAGCAAACACACACTTGACAACATACTAAAGCACATATAATGCAAAAAATGTTAAAGCGGGCAAAACAGTAACGTTACCCAATCGCAGTGTTTTTTTATGATTATTTTATAATTTTTTTGTTCGCCCATTTGTCCCAATGTGCGTTTGTGTAGGTGTATGCAAACCACGTTGTATAAAAATGTGAAAAAAAAACAGAATGCAAAAATAAATAAATGTTAGGAAAAATACCACAAAAAACTGGGGGAGAAGGTCGCCTACTTACATCGCGTTAGTCCTTGGTTTTACGGAAACAAAAAAAAACTTTATTCGTTTTTGTACAGACACGTCAGTGTCCTGTTCTGACAGTGACAGTTCAAACAATAAAAAACGTAAACACAGTAATAAACCAAGTACCTCACTCCTAGTTTTAGAGTGAAATGTCAAGGTAGGGCATTGTGCAACAGAAACACACCGAAGCACTTAATATTGAGTCCAAAAAATCACAAAAATCGAAAAAAAAAATATTGGCAAAAAATCATCACACAACACCTTTGGGCTAATTTAAATTGAAAAATAAAAGAAGCATGCAAGCTCCTAGATAGAAAAAAAAGAGAATTTTTTGGACCCACAGGCAGAAGCGGAAAAAAAATTGTTAGTAAACTAATTTTTTGTTTTGCACGTAAATAAGCCTCACACATATTAAAGAAACGAAATCAGATGATTTTGTATATATTTTTTAGTGCAAGAATACTTTCCGAGTGCATAAAAATACTTACTTCCACAAACTTATGTAAATTGTAAATAAATTGACCCAAAGGTGTCGCTCAGTGAGTAAAAAAAAATGTAATTATATTTTTCAACTTTTTCTTCCTCCCTACCTTGAACATTTGCACTCCCATGACTGCAAACATGAACTGAAGAAGATTTGTCACCAACAAAATGTTGCCAATCGTCTTAATAGCGACGATCACACATTGAACTACGTGCTAAAAATTGACAAAAAGTATTTGAACATCTCTCTGACTATAAATTGGGTAATAGATATTTCGGAGGAAAAATTAAAAATAAACTAACCTTCAATCCTTTTGCTCTGTTGATTGCCCTCAAGGGTCTCAATACTCGGAAAACTCGCAAAATCTTTATGAAAGATACTGTATTCTTGGACCTGGCAGAAAGAGAAACTTGATAAATTCAACAAAAATATTCTATATATCTAATTAGTCTCTTATATCCCACAACTGGGGAAAGGGCACCCTCTCCTTAATTGAAGGGCAAATAAAAAAAACTGCTAATGGTCTCTATTATTTTTTTAAATCATACTTGAAGCAAATTAATATATTCTGTGACTTGCCATATATATGCTATATAATAAGCTACTAATAAAAATATGGATTCCACTCACCCATCCAAGGATATCAAAGACACGATAACGACAAGTAAATCTAGGAGATTGAAGGCAGATCTACAGAAGGCATCCTTATGGAAAATGAAGCCATAAGTGATGACCTTGAGGAGAAGCTCCAAGGTGAACACGGTGGTGAAGAAGTAATCAATTTTGCGCAAGATCTGAAAGTTATTAGAAAAAGAAAATATTAACAATGGTGAAATACAAATGTCCAAATGATGCACAATTCCAAACTATAACAAAACAAAACATTATTATATATATAGAGTGCCACCATTGCTACAAAAAAAAATGGTATCAATTATAGATAGAAAATTTTATCATGTTTTTATCATATCAGCATTTGAATTGGCCAACGCATGTAATTAAAAAGTTTTGAAAATAATGACGCTGCTTCAACCGAAATTCGTTCAGAAAGACTAAAACAATGTCCATGGAGTTTCCTGCAAATTCTTCTCAATAGAGATCTACACTTGGTCACGTAAAACTAGCTCGATTTTTCGGAAGAATTTTTTGCCTCCTATGAAATAGAATTGCCTCCTTGAGAATTCAAACGTGCCTGAAAATTGCTAAAATGAAATAAATGACGAACAAATGGATCATACCTCAGTCTGATATTCATTATCTTTGCTGCCTACTGGATCTTCCATAGCCAACATGAGAGATGACGCCAAAATGCACAATAAAATCAAATTCTTGAACCACGAATTCTTCTGGATTTTGTAGCACGTTACTCGGAACCTGAAAAAGGATTAAGAAAATTTCAAATATATGACAGATATAAGTTTTGTACAATACAACTATTTTTTAATGTCCCTCGGCAATCATTGCATTTCCGAATACAAACGAAAATTTAAATAAATCATTTTGAAGTTGAGTTTGACTAAAAAGACGGATTGCAACTCTACCAATTGGTATTGGAGAAGATGAAGAAACTGCTTCCTTCAGGGATGGGTTTGTCCTCGCTCTTCATTTCGACGTCAGACAAACGCCGCGGTCGAGCTGACATAGATGCGTGCGTTTGGCGCTTCGGTGAATCTTCTTTTTTTATGTCTCCTGCAAGAAATGAAAATGACTTTCCTATTAAGTATATGAAATAATCTTCATGTTTATGTGTTTCAACGCCATGAGCATACAGGACTATGGGCTCTTATGTGTAGTAGAGGGTTTGTCTACTCCTTACTCTGGGGGTACCAAATACTCTCTGCAATACTCTTTTCATATATTTCACTACACTAGAATAGAATTAGGCGCGTACTGACTGAGCGAGCAGCCTCGCGAGGCAGCCTCGGACGTTTGCCGCGCGAGGCCGCCTCGGTCTATATTTTTTTTGCATGTTACTGCCACACGCGCCAAGGCCGATCCACGTTGAGGCTATGCCAGCATCGTGCGCTCAAGAAGAGACTGTGCTTGCCTTTTCCCTCCTATAAGATCTTAGCAAAGAATCCATCTTTTTTTAAGTCCTCTGTTGGAATGTTCATTTCCCGGTTTATGTTTCTCCATGCATCTTCTCTTAGTATAATTAGAACATTGTGCGTCCCAAATTAGTCTACATTCTCCATATAATTGTATTAATTTAAGGCACTGTTCTTTATCCATGACGCAAACGATTTCGTCGTTCGTCAAACAAGCAGGTCAAAACACAACCGTCTTAAGAGCGCGTGGAAAACATACTGAGGCACTTTTGAGCATCGATAAAAACCGACAACGTTCGCCTAGGCCTAGGCACGTCCTGACCGACCGAGGACCGGCTGCCTCGCAAGGCTGCTCGCTCAGTCAGTATGCGGCTAATCAAGAAGAAATCGAACACTCACCGTTTTGTTTCATCTCGTTTCCTACTAGATTGTCGTTGGCTTCGTCTATTACACCTTGTTCCTCATCCTGTTCCATAACGTCTTCTTCTGAACCAGTCTCCTCGTATTCATGGTCTGACCTGGAAACACATTCATCATAATGATTCAACCGTACCCAAGATCGCGAGACAAGACCTTCTGTATACTAAAATCTATTGGAAAAATGAATATGAATTCCATTAGTTGGGACAAGTTTATAAAAAAATTATATGACTATAAATGGCACTTCGTTGTCTGTCCGGCTGTCACAGCCAAATTGCTCCAAAACCTAGACTGATTGAGTTGAAATTTGGTACACATTTAGGTATGATTGTGACCCAAAGACGGACGCGTAGCGTAAACACGCGCACCAAACGTTTTGGGAATACTTTTACTATGCACTAAGAAGTGGCATTCCCTGCCAGAGTCTATAGTCTGATAGCTACAACCTAGGAGTCTTTAAGTCAAGAGTGAATAGGTTTTCAAGGTAAGCGTGCTACATCGTCGACCACATCATCGCTTACCATCAGGTGAGATATTGGTCAAGCGCGAGCCTATCAATTATTTTTTTATTAGGATATTTTTTTAAATGTAGACAATAAGAAAGTACATTAAATAAAGGAAATAATAATAAAAAAATAAATGAATTATAAACGTGGAGCCAAATTAGAAAACAAATGAAATACATCGTGTGACTCTTCAATTAATGAAAGTTATAAGAAATAAACAGTTTTGAAGTTATTTAAGAAAATAGGCGAAAACCAGCCACTTATCTCTTGAAACTACTGCACCTGTAGCCGATAAGTTGACAACCTACAATCTATAACGCTAGTAGAAAACTGCTTTAGAATAAATAGTCATTCCTCTGAGTAGAAAACGAATCAATTTATGACAGAAGAGAGTGAGAATGACAGTCATCTTAACGTTAAGTCACGTGGTCAGATCATACAAATAGAAGGCGTTAACGATTGTAGAAAGAGATTCGATACGAAACTTTTGTAACTTGGCTAGGGGGGCGGGGCCTAAAATTTTGAAATAAATACAGAAAGAACTTGCATAATTTGATAGCGTTGATAAAACAATGATCAGAGCTCTTGATAATTTGTGCAATGTATCAGCGATGATGTTGGACAAAATGAAAACATCTAAGAGATTGATCACGACACATTTCAGTAGCGCTTGGAAATCCCATACATTTTAAACTCTTTCTAATCGCTATGGCAACGCTTTCTTTGGTTGAATGTCAATTGTCTAGTGTCCCCCGTTAAATATGAAAGTTGCGTTTCCTCACCTGGGTACCCTTTTGTATTTCTTGTAAGGCCGGCTGTTAGTGGACAATTAATTGGAATGTCATTAGTACCTACAACTCGGTCAACGTAACTGTGCTCTTGGCGCTGTGACGTTGGATTCTCGCTATTGGCGTACGAGGCGAACGCGGGGTGCCGCACGGGTACCAGGGTGTGGGATTGATGACAGTCGATGTGAACAGTTATATTGACCGTGTTGTAGTTATTAGAAGGTTATCGGTACGTATATAGGCAGTTTTAGTTGATCGATAGAGTTAATAGTTTTCAATTAAGCCTTATATTTATGTCACCGAATCATTGCAAATACGTAAGTTTATAATATCTCAAATGATATTGTAAACTCTTTCTTCTCAATAACACGCGGGTCTATTTTAAATTTTGGATTTTTAATGGGATTCTCTGTATTGAAATGATTTGTTCACAATATATCGAGATTTTATAATCTCGGCAGATTGATTTCAAAATTATGGTGTCTACAATAATCCAATGACATATATAAATTAAATGGCTGTGTGCTTATGTTGTATTTTCCATATATTTGGGATTAGAGTTTGTTTGTTTCGTAAAATTTTGATCTGAAACTTACCCTTCACTGGAATATCCTTCCTCTTCGTTCACGTATTCGTCATCAGTCTCGCCTCTCTCTCCATCCAATTGAGGATTACCTGCTTCTGTGTTTTCGGCTTCTGCCTAGTAACAGATAAGATACATCAAATTAGTATAATTAATAATTGCAGTGAGGAATAGTGTTATTTACAACATTCATCGGAACGTTTTTTAAATAAAAAAATGTAAGTATTATATCATAAAAATAAAGGGTTACTACGTTACTTACAAAAACTTCTAACCGGTTACCAGATTCTGAATTCAGATTTTGTATAGCTATTTAAATTTAGAATAATCGGTTTTAAATCTAATCATAAATGGTTAGCGAGTTTTTATAAATAAGGCTGAAAGTGTTTGAATTAACCTCTGGACAAAAGATTTTTTTTTTTTTTGAGATTCTAATTAATTATGGAACTAATATAACTTACATCCTTTTCCTTTTGTATTTCATCCAACTCTTCAGCGTCTCCTAAATTGTCGACAGCGATAGCCAAGAACACGTTTAGCAAGATATCTGTAGTAAATGATTAAGGAAATATTTTTTTTGAATTTTGAATAAATTATAATTGAGACTAGAACGTAACAAAATATATTAGATAAAAAACTTTTTAACGGGACGGAATCGGGATGCTTTGGCAAGATATCGTGTCATAATTACATGTTCAAAAAAAAACTTTTAAAAAAATGTACAAAGTTAAAAATAACTTTATTTTTGGAAATAACATAAGTAAGTCCAAACATAAAAAATGGTAACTACCAAAGACACCGACTTACAAAAATAAAGTTATTTTTAACTTTGTAGTTTTTTATTTGGAAGTCACTGATATTTTTTTGTAAAAAGTTTATTTATTTTTCACTTTTTAGTTGTACCTACCTAATAGGTAAGTTGTATATATGAAATGAGAGTGTATCAAGGTGAACTGTACACATCTGCGTACCCCTTTAGAGCGTACTGGCGTGATGTTATATTATGAAATGGTAAGAACAATAAACAGACATGCGATTGCAGCAATCTCGTGTGATTTTTCGTTATTTATTGAAGAGTTCTGTTGGTTATCTCCGAAGTTCTTCATCAGATCTTCACCATATTAAAATGGGACCAATTTCGGAACATACTCTTTCAGAAATTTCAGCATCAGTCTACAATTGACGGAGATATCGGTGAATAGACATACAAAAAAAAAAAATACAACATAAAGTTGAACATAGAACCATAGATCCTTTTTGACTAGAAATATTGTCGATCGAAGCATGTCTACTACTATAATAAATCGTTTGTAATTTTACTTGTAGTGAATTAGGGTATATTTTTAATTCATATAACATATACAATTGAATATGTCTAATCTTATAACTAATAATCAATCTGCCTAGCCTTTTCCCAACTATATTGGGGTCGGCTTCCAGTCTAACCGGATTCAGCTGAGTACCAGTGTTTTACATGGAGCGACTGCCTATCTGACCTCCACAACCCAGTCACTGGGTAACACGGTACCCCTTGGCAAGACTGGTGTCAGATCACAATCTTCTGACTACTCGTAACGACTGTCAAAGATCTTCAAATGACAGCCGGGACCAACGGCGTAACGTGCTTTCCGAGGCACGGAGGAAACTCGGTATGTTGAAATGGTCACCCATCCACGGACCGACCTCGTCAAGCGTTGCTTAACCTTGAAGATCGACCCGTGCTCTTCTAATCTTATAACTAATAACAAAACAAAAAAAAAGCTTATTGTAGTGAATTGATTTACTAAAAGAAACATACATGTCAGATCTGTTATGATGTGTACGCACATAAAATGAGACACAGACACTTCGTTGTGCTGTGTGGAGTCAAGGTGAACTGCATCGTCAAAATTACTGTGCACCTGGCCCTATCATGTCACTATGACGTTTGACCCACGCTATTGGCTCACGAAGCGAACGCGGGGCGCCGCGCGATTACACGGCGGGAGTGGCATCGATGACAGTCGATGCACACAGTATTTTAACCGTGTTGTACAGTGTAATTATGGTTCATGGAGTGATAGTGATCGTTCGAACATGACCGTGACACATACTGGCCTAGGAACTTTTCTGTGTTTCCTTTTAGTTCAGAGTATTATTTAGGTCGTGAGGTCGGTCATCGTGAGGAAACTGGCATGTCCTAGAAACAAAAATTCAAAGACATGTGACATCTACCAATCCGCACTGGGCCCGCGTGGTGGATTATAGAGATTTTATTAGAGGAGGCTTGTGTCCCAGCAGTGGGAACTTTAAAAAAAAAAAAGGCTGATGATGTGATGTGTGATCTGATTATTTAGGTAAGTAATTCATCGTGAGACAAATAAACTGTGTAAACGTTAAAGTCGATATTTCTCTAGTTTACCCGTATAAATATACGGCTATAATCTGACACTTTGTAAGTCACCAACTGATCTCGATCCTATATCTTTACATCTGGATCAGACATACATAAATTCATTCATGTAACAAATAAAAAAAACATCATTATTCTCTTGGAAAAGGATACAGTTACCACAGATGAAGATAACGATGAAATAGATGGAGGCGAACACGCCAGGAGTACCGACACCACCGTAAGCATTGATGCCGTGATACATGACAACGTTCCAATCTTCACCGGTTAATATCTAGAACAAATAAGAACAGTTTTTTATTACACAATCTCGCCACAATATTTCTGAAGTTCGATGCGTCTCGTAGAAACGATTCCACGGTCTTGGATTCCACAACGACATTATTCAGAAAATAGCGAGTGCTTCACGATTCCCCGAAGTTCACTTGAGCAAAGAACGTTTGTCCGAAGAACCGAAAGGTCGTTCGACCGAAAAGGCCTTTGCCCGAAGAACGTTACATCGAATAATCGTTCGCCCGAAGAACGTTCGTTCGAATAATCGTTCGCCCGAAGAACGTTCGTTCGAATAATCGTTCGCCCGAAGAACGTTCGGCCGTACGAACGACTGCTCGAAGAAAGTTTGGCCGAATAAAAACGGCGCAGGTATAAAAAAAATATACAAGAAAATTTGTCAATTAGATATGTATGACGATGATATTTATGATATTAACAAAAGTATTACAAAACATTGAAGATATCAAGTAGTTACCTGAAACATAGTCAACACAGCTTGCCAAAAAGAATCGAAATTGTGCCTTTCTTTCTCTTCTTCTGGTTCGTAGTCAAATCTCCCTCCAAAAACTTGCATGCCCAACAGAGCGAAGATCATGATGAACAAGAAGAGCAGCAGAAGTAGAGAAAAGATGGACTGGATGGAGTTGAGAAGGGATGCCACTAAGTTAGAGAGAGAGCGCCAGTATCTGCAAATTAAAACTGCTTAGTACAACCTTTTAAGGATATTGGGTATGTAGAAAAACTGAAGACTTTTTAATCAGGACTGTTACCGTTCTAGAATTCAAGCCTTAGATATGCAAAAGCTGAGGCAAGACCGCGAATTTCAGTGCCAAACAAATAACAACTTTGTAAATGATAATAATATGGTTTAAATTTTAAAACTGCTTGCGTCTTTTCATTTTGATGCTCTCGCAGACAAGTGTAGGTTCATACAAACTCGACTTTATTGAACTGACAGAGAGTTGTTATTTGCGTATGACATTATAGTAGTTTCTGGACTGGATTTACTTTCTTTAACAGTACTTACTTAGTAACTTTGAAGACTCGAAGCAAACGGACACATCTCAATACAGATATACCAAGCTGTGGGATAGTGTCAGTGGCGGTCAAACCCAGTTCCACAATAGAACAGAACATGACGAAGCAGTCGAAACGGTTGAACAACGAGACGAAGTAACCCTAGAAGAAAACAATAAAAAAAATGAATGAATTGAAGTTTTTGAAATTGTAAATCTTCAGTTATTCATAGATACTGCAGTTCTTAGTTTATTGAACTGTGCGTACAGCTAAGGAGTTGAATTCTCTGCCGGAGTCTGTGCTTTCTGATAGCTACAACCTGGGGCCTTTAGGTCAAGAGTCAGTAGGTTACTTTTACGAAACCGTGTTCTATCTTCGACCACATTATCGCTTACCATCAGGTTAATCGGTTGTCAATCTGTAAACTATCAATAGGTTGTCTAATTTTCAGAAACTGATCATAAGAAGAGGTATATCCGTGGATAGGTGACCATTAATTAATGAGACTACTACGTGTCCCGGAAAGAAAGTTAAGCTGTTGGTTCTGGCTGACATTTGTAGATCTTAGATTAGTAGTTACGGGTAGTCGAAAACCTGCAAACGAACACCAGTCTAGCCAATAGATATCATTTTACTTAGTTAATACTGGGTTGAGGAGGCCAGTCAGGCAGTCGCTTCACGTAAAATATTGGTTTTCAGTTGAATCCGGTTCTACTGGCAATCGGCCCAATATACGTGGGCACTTGAAATGTTTGTATCCTATGGTTATGAACATGACATGCTGTTTTTATGAAACTACCCTCATTTTAAAGATTCATTATTTATGAGTGATTCCGTGAAGTTTAGTTTCTTTATTTATACTCGTTACGGTTTCTGACACTATACCGTCGAACAAGCCGTGATAATTTAGAATAAAAATAGCGAAAATTGGACATCGTGCAGTGAATAAGTACTTGAATCAGTAAGCTTTAACATCAAAACAGAATAATAAAGCCGTGTTAGCAGCTTTAGGGGAATATCGACCTTCGTATGCTACTGTAAAAAAGTGGATGGCAGAGTTCAAACGTGGTCGAGTGTCGATGATATTGTGGTCGGTCATCGACGTCTACCACCGATGAAAATATTGACAAAAAAAATATATTTCTTTTTATCTGAACGAAGATTGGCTGTTAACGAGATTACAGTCACCATTGGCATCTCAACTGTATAATAAGATAGTAAACTAAGTACTTACTTGTAAACCCAGTGCGTACATCTTCACTAACATCTCCATTGTAAATAGCACCACGAATAAATAGTTCGCGTAGTTCTGGAAATGGTCCAACCAGTGGGGCTGGCTGGAAACATCACAAAAGCAATATTAAAGCATTTTTCATTAAAAAAAATGCATTGTTACGAGAATGAAACGTGTGTGCAAATTTTCAGCTCAATCGGACATTGGGAAGTGGATTAAATTTAACTTGCATGTTTTAATTACTCAAAAAAAAAAGCTTCTAATATTTGAGCCTTACTTAAGAAGCCTCTGAGCTGTTTAGTAAATGATTAACAGACTCTTTATTCAAGTTCTCTATTGCAAAGGAGACGGTATCACAATTGACCCAGAAATCGATACGATCAAACTGTATTCAGATCGTTTTCTTAGAATGAGCGAAATAACCTAACCCAAATCACAAATCTATGAGGTGTTGGACCTGTAAGGCGGATAAAGTATACCTGAAAGATTGTAACGATAAAAAAATAACATCTTACAAAATTATAAGGTCAGTAGCGTCCTCTATTGAAGAAGATTAGAATTAAGATGAATGATACAAGTTTACCATTCATCGGATAGGATGGCGCTAATGTCTAATCGATAAAACAATATTATTTAAACATATATTTGAATGTGTGTAATAATTAATACAGTTCTATTTATGGACAATTGATTAAATATAATATTGAAATAGGAAACATAAAGTTAAACCATAGATGAGAGGTTTACAAACCATAAATAAAAGAGGAACGCTCAAAGTTTATTCGGTTGGCAAGACAAGCCTTTTCATTAGTGAGTCTTGAACCAGCTCCAACTAATTAATACAACCCAAGAAAAGTTAACTTAATCTTGATGACTCATGGGAGAAATGGGTCCAGCGTTACGATGAAACGTTCAAATGATTTGAAGCACTAATAGGCACTATGAGTATCAATTTAATTTGTCTGAATATCCACATGCTGTACGAACCAAGTGCTTTGTGAAACTCATCATGAATTTTCTTCTTGGCAGGGTCCTTAGGATAATTTTGATTACTTAATAT
Organism: Orthosia cruda; assembly: GCA_964057195.1. Taxonomy (NCBI): domain Eukaryota; kingdom Metazoa; phylum Arthropoda; class Insecta; order Lepidoptera; family Noctuidae; genus Orthosia; species Orthosia cruda. The sequence continues at coordinate 3,641,983 of OZ059854.1, forward strand.
AAACTTATAAATATAGTCATCTCAACCTAACATATCAACATCCCAATACCTCAGCAGCAAGGTCCGAATACAAATGTTCTCATGGTGTGGTTGATGCATAGATACAATTGCACAGACTAAACGATGCTGTTTGAGACAGCATATCTAAAGAGTTGAATCTTAAGGGTATATGTATCCCATTTAATGTAAGTTGTGCTTATTTAATCATATTCAACAAGAAACCTCTGTGACAGACTGTATTTGTACAAAGATTAAATTAGCTCAGAAGAAAAACTGAAATACTTTTACTTCATTTAATACATCATGCGAAAACATCCCTATTTCGTCTCATGCATTACTGCCACTGGGAAAGTCGGTGAGTAAGGAAAAAGTAACTTTACAATATTATTTTCTACTAAGGATTTTCTTAACACTAGTATCAAAATCAGTCATGCTGTCGACTTGGGGTCTGCGACATAGGTTAGGGATATTTCGCTCGTTATAAGCAATCAATCAGCATACATTTAGTTTGTATCGATTTCTAGGTTTTTGATTCATACATTTTGGACCTTCTTCTTTGAATGTAGAATGTGCTTAGCAATAGATAAACAGAGTCGAGATTTTATAAATTAGGATGATAATGTATAATATTGTGATATCCTGACTCTAATATTCACTTAGGACTGATTTTTCAATAATCATAACTTTCATGCGAGGGCTAAAAATGATGGTTTGGCAGCTCTTGTATAGAAAGTATATTAAATATAATGGGCAAGGCATATTTAGTTATTCTTTTTAATTCTCATATAATCAAAAATCAGCTCTAAGTCAAGTATTATTAAAATCTGGCATCTGTATACCTACGTGAAAAGTACAAAATGTTTGTGTGAAATTTTCAAAGAATTAAAAAATATGTGAATTGCCCATGCTTGCATGCATCATTCCATATTGCAATTTCTGCTAAAATACGAAAGTGACTTGTAGAAAGCTTTTACCTTGTAAAAGCTGTTCTCGGCTCCAAATAGCTGGCATAAACTAATTACGTTAATTTTACATAATAATGTTTTCAGATTATAATTAATTATTATTTATTTGTTCATATATACTTTTGTACACCAGGTTATAAAAAAAACAAATGGAAAACTAAAAACATACAACATTATTGGTTTGTAGAGGTTAGATAGGTAGTCACTCTATGTAAAGCACTGGTAAATCTGCAAAATAATATTCACAACATTAGTAACTCACCCATGATGTTCTGTAGCTAACACCAAAGTATTCAGAAACACAAGCACAATGATGGCCCAGTAGAAAGTTTGCGATTTCACCGCTTTTCTGCATGTTCTTCGCAACCGTCGATTAACCTGAAATCGAAGATTTAAACATTACTGAAATAATATCCAAGTCAAAGTACTATAAAACCTACGTTGAATTCAAGTAATTAAAAAAAAACATGTATACATATGTAATTTAGAACTAAAAGTCAATAATAAATATTAAAATATATCAATAAAATAGAATAGATCCTATAGTAGTACCTTGTCGAACCTCCTGCAATAAACTTTGCATGTTGATCCGTGCCCTTGTTCTGTGCTCGCATTTATATTACTTTGAGATCCGTCGTTGCTTTTTCTGTCTTTTTTACCTGGGAACGGAACATAATTTTATAAAGACAATTAATCACCCGTAGTTAATTTACATATACTAAAAGTATCGAACGCTTTTCAATGTGTTTTAGATACAACCACACAACAATTTCCACTGGTATTGTCTCCTGTGATTTATACTTTTTCACTCTACCTGTCTCTATCTATATTTATTATAAAAATGTTATGTTAGTGATTGAGTGGCGTCCAGGGATCGGAAGAAGTTTCGGCCGCATGGCGGTGAGATGTTCAAAGTAGAACCTGGACGAGGTATTCACAGAGCTGTACAGGTACTAGCACAAGAAAAGAAAAGCGAGGTTGGACTGTGGATGATAATATTATGGGCATATTATATACATACCTTGTGAATCTTGATCATCTTCCTTCTGACCCTGATCATTTTCCAGGTCTAATTCTTCTGCTACTGTTATCCAATTTAAATATCCTTTCAAATCTTCTTCAAACTGTTGTCTTTCACGCGATTTTTGAAAGTCACCTCGATTCTTCGCTTTTTCTCTTTCTTTGGAGAACTCTCTGGAAAATTAACCAAGATCTTAATAAAATTACATGTTCTATGACTGCAGCTTACTATTACTCTATTATAAACTGTGGCTTCTCAAATACCCTCTTTCAAGTGACTATGTTGAGCCTTCAGAAAAGCGCCCAGCGAGCTAAAAAATGCGAAGGCCCATCTGAAAATCTCTGAACCGGCTACGAAACCAGATGGGCCGCTGTAGGTATAACCTGGTCAGATAGGGGTACTCCAATCAGCCACAGTGTGACTGAACCACTATATAGACGATGCACCATCTCCTGTTCTGATCCTTATGCAAAACTACTGCACCATGTGAAACCTTTGTGAGGCCAGCGATGGAGCTATTGACCTAACACAAAATTCCATCAAAACTTCTTCGTTTCAATCATTGACACGACGAAGAAGAAGCTTACTATGTATTTCGTCAAAGTATAACCTACCAACCAATTAAGTAGTATCTGTACAAAATAACATAATAAATCTGTAGAGAAGTTGTTTCTGTACATTAAAAATCACATCACACTTTCATACTAATATTATAAAGGCGAAAGTTTGTGAGTGGGTGTGTGTGTTTGTATGTTTGTTTCTTCTTGACGCTCAAATGGCTAGACGGACCTGGATACAATTCAGCACAGAGATAGATTATAGTCAGGAATACCACTCAGGATACTTTTATGCCGGGAATATGTGCCTTTGAAGTCGGGTTTTTTGAATTTTTTGATTAACTTTTTTATTTACAACTTTTTAGTTATTTTTTTTTAATTAGGTACATTTAAACATAAAAGTGTTATATATTTTTGAAATCACCTCTTAAAACCCTTTATTTTTTCCCCCACAAAATGGCGCTCAAAATCCGCAATTTTTTCTTTTCCAGTTTTATGTAGCCAGTGACACTCGCTGGGTTAAGACGAATCGATTGACGTAAGAATCATCAAAATCGGCCAACGCGTTTGGTCTCTATAACGCCACATAGGAACAAACATACATACATACTTACATACATACATACATAGACTGATGAACACATTACCCTCCTTCGGCAGTCGGGTAAAATAAAATAGCTTGGTTGTTAACAGTTAAATAACCTAAACAATTATTGTAAAGAGTTCAAATGATTAATTTTCAAAAATATATCCCTAAATTAATGAATCGATTTTAAACATTGAATACGATACACTGATAGAAAAGTACATGTACGTATTGTCGAATGCAATTTAGTTTTGTTTTATACGACAGTTGACGACGTTGCAGCCAATATAGTCCTTAAAAAAATAGACAAGATTCTGTGTAATTTAACTTTCAAAAATCAAATTACCCTCCGTTTCATTACCTATATATATATTAATATCAAACAGCTGTTCTTAGCAGAAATTGATTTACATCAGCACAAATATACGAATTTTATCAGTCTATGCCCCGATAAGGATCATGTCATATTTACTCAAAAAATTATAGGATCTACTGAGATGACTTCTAAAAGAGAAGTGTGGAAGAAGATGATATGGCACCATCCCTAAATAATTTGGGATAAGAGAATGATGACAAGATGAATATGGAAACTATATTTGATCACTTACCCGGACAACACACCAAGAATTAAGTTCATAACAAAGAAGTTTCCAAAGATGACGAGCGTCACGAAGTATATCCAGGGCCACGTGTTGCCTTTGACGTTGGCAATCTGAAATATAAAATAATAATATTTTTCTATATCAACACATTATATGGGTGGGCCTCTACACGGACGGACCACGTTTATTACTTCAAGTTTTGATACACATATACGTGGTAGATAGTTGTCCCTACAAATATGTGGTTATGCAGGCAGTCGCTTCTAGTTTCGGTAATTATATTATTGACGTCAACATCAAAACATTATCCATTCAAACTACCTGACTATCGGTTTTTTCTAAAGGCTCACCCCCCTGAGGCTCTAGTAGATATTCTATTTACGAAAACGTTGCGATAGCAATTAGAAAAATTTCAAGAATGTATACCTAAATGTAACGTGATCATTTTGAAATTTGGACCATCGACATCGCTGTCATCGCATCACACTTATCTAGAACCTCTGAATCTCTAAATAGTAGACTCAGAAAAACAACTAAAATTTTAAATACTTACAGCATACATAATATCTGTCCACCCTTCAAGAGTGATGCATTGGAACACAGTGAGCATAGCGTAGCCAATATTGTCAAAGTTGGTGATGCCAAAGTTGATGCCAGTCCAATTTCCTCTGCAGATGAAGTCGTCAGGACATTGGAATCCCACACCTGGTTCACTATTGCAGGGTTTTGGATCGTCTATCATTTCATCTGGAAAGGAGCAGAATCGGAATCATTATCATTGCCCTTATTTGTGTAGCTTCTATGGTCGACAAGATTAATTCATGACCCACCATAAGCAAATGTTTTTACAGATATTCTCTTAAATATGGTCGAATTTTGCTTCAATGTATATTTGAAATTTGGTAACGATTTATTAATAAAGTGTCAATTAGTTTATATTTTTCTGTTATTTTAATGAAATGCACACATTTTATTATCCACTTAGGCACTTACATATTTTGTATTTAGCATTTATCTTTTCATTTCATAAGCTTCAGTAACCGAAATAGTAAGTACATTATATATGTTTTTAAAATGAAATATTAATCTGTACCTACTTCGTTCTACAAGTAAACAATGCTGGACAATAGTTAATTCCGAATTCTAAACATAATTTCTGCTTAAAAAAAATATTTTTAATTAAATGTGTAATCGATTTCAATGCGTGTATTGACACAGTTTTTATATTATTTGAAAAGACCTAAGTGCACCATGAGTGGTCTTGATGATCATTTCATAAGTCATAAGTCATTTATTCGTAAAACAATTATTTTGTATGCGAATTTACACACAATCACAGCATATAGATATAGATTACATTATTTTGTATCCGAATTTACACACAATCACAGTATATATACTACAATAGATTACATTAATTGAATTTCATAAATTACATCAAAAATTATAAAACAATAAATTTTCATTTTTTCATTAGTACATTTTTAAGTTTTCAGACGAATTATCGTCTGAAACGGTCATGAATCAACTTGCGTGACTGGAACACCAAAATTTTATTACCCCAATAATTCGCTATATTATCCTTCTGATCATATCCCAATTTACGATTATTTGGGGTCGGCGCAGAATATTTTCTTATTTATTTTTTTATTCATTGAATACTTCATGCACTCAAACGTACAGCTCTATTCGCCGTCGTCATAAAAATCACACTACTAATTATAAATGTTAAAGTTTGTGAGGATGGATGGATGTTTTTAGGGTTCCGTACCCAAAGGGTAAAAACGGGACCCTATTACGAAGACTCCGCGGTCCGTCTGACTGTCTGTCTGTCACCAGGCTGTATCTCATGAACCGTGATAACTAAACATTTGAAATTTTCACAGATGATGTATTTCTGTTGCCGCTATAACAACAAATACTAAAAACAGAATAAAATAAATATTTTAGGGGGGGCTCACATACAAAAAACGTGATATTTTTGCCGTTTTTGCGATAATGGTACGGAACCCTTCCTGCGCGAGTTCGACTCGCACTTGGCCGGTTTTTTGCTCTTTCACGCAAAAACTACTGAACGGATTTTGATGAAACTTTACAGAAATATAGCTTATACATCAGAATAATATATACGCTATTATTTTAAAGATATTGGGCGAAGTACTAATAAAACGCGGGCACAGCCGTGGTCGGCAGCTAGGAACAAAATAAAATAGCTATATATGAAAGAAAAAGACAGATTTTTGGATATCGCTGCACAAGCTGAGATATGAGCCTTTTTGGTCTCGCACGGGGTTTTATTTTTATTTCTGTTGATTTTTTTTTGTTTTTGCTTATTTCTCTTGTCTCCTGTGCGGGTCTCAATTAAATATTTTTCTTTCTTTCTTTTCTACATATTGCGGGCCATGTAAAATTAGAGTAAGCTAAGATGGTTTGGCCATGGTCAGAAGATGAATGAAACGTGATTCATCATCACCAGCCTTTTAAAGCTCCTACTGCTGGGACACAGGCCTCCTCACTATGAGAGAGGGAATGGGCCACGCGGGCCTAGTGCGGGTTGGATGTCACATGTCTTCGAATTTTTGGTTCTTGGAGATGACGGTTTCCTATCTGGGCCGCGGATTTTGAAAGAGAGTTCTCGCGGCCCTGGCCCAAACAACTAAACACGGGTGGGTTTTAGTCAGTAAAAGTCTGACATGCCCTCCCGCTTCACCCAGAGCGCGATAATTCTTTGGTTGATATACCAAGCCGAAAAATAAAAAAGTTGGACATGCCGGTTTCCTAACGATGTTTTCCTTCACCTTTTTGAGAGCAGTGGTGATGGAATAATTTACACAAAGTAAAAGTGCCTGGCTGGGTTCGAACCCACGACCTATAAACCTGTAAGTCGCGTACGTTACCACTGGGCTACCACTGTTCATGAAAGGCGAAAAAACAAAAGGTATTTACAAGGCAGACGTGATTGTAAACGCCGTGAAGGGAAGCACTAGACCTTATTGGTGATGTTCTTCAGAAAAGCCAGGTGCGCAGTACTCATAACCAGTGCGCGTGTATGACTAGATGTATGAACCTAAGTGTAGCAAAATAGGTATAGTAGTCACAGCGGATCTTTGTGTCTCTGAAGTTGGATGCAAGACCCTGCGCAGTTGCTATTCTTGTGTCAATGTTGAAGTAGAATATAGCATTGTATAACTGCCTCTTTCACTCGCTAACGTTTGTCGCATCGTCCTAACGCTTATACTTAGGCCGCACCTACGTGTATCATCCCAAAGTAATGCGTGACGAAGCTTCGTCGTTTGGACACCAAAAACGTATCGCGATAAAAGCTGTGGTCATATTTAGCGGCTTCGATATTTTGCATGAACTATCGTGCAATAATCCAAAATGACCGAAATCATTTTCAAAAGTTTAACTATGGACGATGACTTTCTTTACTACTACATGTGGGTACAATATTTTTTTTGTGATTCAAAATTTTTGTATCCCATATGATGGGCTCAGCTTCATAATTTTGGAGGAATCCCATGCCTCTGAACTAATAGAAAGCAACGGCCGAAATTATCAACGCTGGTCTGACCACGTAGTTCCATATGTTGGCGCGCTAAAACCCTTTGATTTACCGCCACCCGCGCGATAACGCACACGCAGCTCGAATGTTCGCGACGATAGCCGATAATAGCAGGTTGCATCTGCGTGTATCGTGTCATGGCGCGAAGCTTTGTGACGATACACGCAGATGCGGCCGGAGCATTACTCTATGCAGTATACTCGATGACAAACTGTTCCTTGCGCAATGGTTTGCAGAGCCAACTTCAGAGACATAAAGATCCCATTTTACTAATGTATGTAAGGATACTCAAAGATAATTAAAAAAAAACAGCTTAATTATAAAATTGGCTCGCTGAGGGTAGTCGCACTATTATTATACATGTGAGTCTGTATATTTGAATGTTTTGATGTCTATATGTTTAACAACATCCATTCATCAATCACACCTTAACTGCTGAATAGTTTTGGATTAAATATAAAACCGGTAGTTCATGTGTCTAAACTAGAACATACGTTATTCCGGGAATGCACTCTCGTAGGGTAATTTCTAATATATTCTTTTTTATATAAATAACTAAAGAAGAACCGTACGTACCTTTACCAGTAATGTTTTTGAAGCAGGTCTCGTGCAAGATCCCGGAGAACAACTCCAAGCCAATGATGGCATAGATGATTATCACGAATAGTACCAGAAAAGCTATGTGGAATAATGGTACCATTGCTTTCAATATGGAATTTAACACGATTTGTAGACCTGAAAAGGGTAAAATAGGGGATGAATATATTAAGTAAAATATTTCCTCAGTACCAATCAAGAAAAGCTTAGAAATGCCCAGAAACTGCGATACAAGTCTAACCTTTAATATACAGTAAACATTGGCTGACGTCACATTTTTTTTGTTTTAGGACATGCCGGTTTCCTCATGATGTTTTCCTTCACCGTTTCGAACAGTCAAATAGTGATGAAATTATTGAGAAAAATTTCAAATTTCAAAAACCTCCGACACATTTATCTTGCGAAAACATCACGATCTAAACAGTAAAACGCGCATAACTTTTGAACGGCTGAACCGTTTTTATTCAAACGTAGCTAAGAACACTCTCGATACAATCACCTTTCAAACAAAAATCACTAAATCAAAATCGGTTTATTCGTTGAGGCGCTATGATGCCACAGACCCCTCTTTTTCCGTCGGGGGTTATAAAGTAAAGTGCGTTCATTCTACTGCGTTGACTGTTTATACCGATATTGATTCGTAAGTCCTTTACTCCTGGGCCAACACTGATTTCACATAATTTGAAATTAGAAACTAAAGAACTTCCTTCAATATCTAAGAACCTAGGTTACTAGATAACTTTTTAAAATTCTCAAAAGGCGACGTGTTAAGTGAAAAGTTTAGTTTAGATATGAATGAAGGTATTCATACTCACTTGGCACTCCCGAGACCAACCGGAGAGGTCTCAACACTCTGAAGGCTCTTAACGCCTTCACGTCAAACAAGTCTTTTGAAATGTACTGCAGGGTCATACTTGCTATACTGAAAAACGTAAATAATTTTGTCTTATATACAGGTTTTTATAGATTTTAGGGTTACAGATTTTTCACATTGAATGGATATTAACACGTTAATTGCCGTGGACTAATTACGGCATCAAACGTGTTAAGTAGTACGAATAAAATTAAGGATTGCAAGAATATAGCATTTTTAGGGCCCTCCTAAGGTTCCCGAATATTGTACACAGTAGTTCAAAATTCTGATGTCGTTAACATTCGAAATCTCATTTAAAGAGAGCTCTTTCGAGAGCTTTTCTCTTTTTTTTTTGTTTTAGACCCATGGGGATTTAGGCCACGTTTCCACCTGCAACCAGCTCGATTATAAGATACATTACACTGCGGGCTACCGATGTATAATCTGCTTAATCGCTTGCATGCATAGAGAGAGAGAGTGCAGATAGAGAGATTTTTTGTGCTTCGGAAATCGTTCTTTTTAACACGCTTTTATTAGCTTGGTATGTATGTATCTGAATATTTGATGATTTTTACCGCCTTTGAAACGTCAGATTAATTTGAAACTTTGCACAGATATCATGTACCGATGACAATACAATAACTAAAATTAATTGTCCCATTATCCTTACCAGCATCTTCAGGATTAACTATTAAAATAAAAAGTAAAAAAAAAATAGTTCAAAAACACACTTTAATAGATAAAAGAAATAAGTAAAAAAAAGAAAAGACGAAAAAAAAATGTGTGTGATTAACAAAAATATTATTGTAAAAAAGCGTGAGGTGCTTGATGTCAATTATTATAATGTATAATTTAAAGGTATTGGTAAAAATAGAGACATTTTGAAAATATCTTAAAAAGCACGCTAGTTTTACAATCAAATTTGTTTATCACGCTATTCTTAATATAAATTTATTGAAAATTATTGTCTTCTTTAGTTTGGTTTTCTATTAAAGCGTTTTTTTTTAGTTTATATAAACTATTTTTTTTTTCATCATTCTTCATCTTTTTTTTCCACATGACATCATATTATCAACTTACCCAATAGTAACTATAGTAAAATCGAGACTGTTCCATGTGTTTCTCAGGTATGCTCCAGGGTGGAACAGTAAGCCGTACGCGATGATCTTCATCACGCACTCGCCCGTGAATATCACCATGAATATCATTTCTACTTTTTCCTGAAAATAAAAAGAATTGCTTGTCAAAATTTAATTTTATTAGTTTTAAAGTCTCAGACAATTTATTTTGTAGAGAGTCGATTTCTTGCAGTTGCAGTTATTTAATTATTTAGTAAACAGAAAGTTTGCTATAAAGCAAGGTGTTCATGAATTTCTTTCACTCTTGCTTTATCTTCAACCGTACTAAGAGGATGCGACCTCTGTAGATTTGGGTTTCAAAACTTGCTTGCGATCTAAGAGGGCCTGGACAAAGTGACATGTTGTATTAAGCTCTCGTATATAGTAAGTTCCGTATGGTGCCGGACATTAAGAATTTCACCATCCCATGTCTTCCCGTGGGTGTCGTAAGAGGCGACTAAGGGACAAACCAGAGAACGGGCAGCAGCAAATTCTGTGCTTCTATAACAACCATACTGCGATCGCCAACCCGCCTGCCAAGCGTGGTGATTATGGCAAAACCCCCCAAATGAATAGCACAATAAAAAAATGGCCCCTAGTACCCGGCAGCTTGCCTACCCTCGACTACGGTAGCGGTCGAGGCTACGGCATGGCAAGGGGTGCCAACAATCACCGACGACTGGACCTGGCAACGTACAACACGCGCACACTTCGGACCGACGAGAAGGTCACCGAACTCGAAGAGGAATTGAGCGATGGAGTATTATAGGGTTATCTGAAGTCCGAAGAGAGGGGGAGAACTCGATAATCCTCAAATCCGGTAACCTGCTCTATTTCCGAGAGGGTGACCGGCAGTCCCAGGGTGGTGTCGAGTTTATCGTCCACAGGTCCCTTGTGAACAACGTGGTGAAGATCGAGAGTGTGTCGACCAGGGTGGCGTACCTTATACTCAGAATATCCTCAAGATATACGCTGAAGGTCATTCAGGTCTAAGCCCCAACCTCGGCACACCCCGACGATGAGGTAGAGACCATGTGTGAGAATATCTCCAGAGCCATGCGTGGTTTCAAAACTCACTTCACCGTAGTCATGAGGGATTTCAACGCTAAACTGGGCATACGAGACGAGGATGAGCTGCAAGTGGGGCAATTTGGATTTGGACGACGGAACCACCGGGGTCACCTACTAGCCAGTTTTATGGAGAAGGAGGGCCTCTATATGATGAACTCCTTTTTCAAAAAGCGTGAACACAGGAAGTGAAACTGGCAGAGCCCCGATGGTGCAACAAAAAATGAGATCGACTTCATCATGTCAACCAAGAAGCAAATGTTCAATGATATCTCTGTGATCAATTCGGTAAAAACCGGAAGTGATCACCGCATGGTAAGAGGCACATTGAACATTTATATTAAGCTTGAAAGGTCTCGACTGATGAAGTCCACGCTCCGTCCAGCACAGATCCAGGTCAAAAACCCCGAGAGCTTTCAGATCGAACTCCAGAATCGTTTTGAGTGCCTAGGGAGCTCCGTGGATGAATACAGCAACGAGTTCGTGGAAGCTGTCCATACGGTCGGGTCTAAGTTTTTCAAGACCCGTCGTACAGATAGAAACAAAAAGCTCTCTGATCCTACCCTCAAGCTTATGAAGAAGAGGCGTGAGATAATCCTGCAGTCTTCAGATGAGGCGTGCTAATACCAGCAGCTCAATAGACAGATCTCTAAATCCTTGAAAAGAGACCTCCACCGCTTTAATACCGAGCGTATTAAAGACGCGATCGAGCGGAATAAAGGCTCCAAGGTGTTTTCAAGGGATCTGGCTATTAGGCAGAGCCAACTCTCGAAACTGAAGACTGACGATGGCAGGATCGTATCCGCCAAACCGGAGCTTCTGTGGGATATCGAGACATTCTATGGGCAGTTGTACACATAAATCAGCAAGCCCGTTGCGAGTCTAGCAAACGACCCAAGAGCTAGATTGACCTGACACTATACCGAAGATATCCCGGACGTCAGCCTATACGAGATTAGGATGGCTCTGAAACAGCTCAAAACCACAAGGCGGGTGATGACGGAATTACGGCCGAACTCCTGAAGGCGGGTGGAAAACCGGTCCTTAAGGCCCTTCAGAAGCTGTTCGATTCCGTCATACTCGAGGGCAAAACGCCACAGGCATGGTGCAGGGGTGTGGTGGTACTCTTCTTCAAGAAAGGCGACAATGCTCGGCTGAAGAACTATAGGCCCATCTCACTTCTTAGCCAAGTCTACAAGTTGTTTTTCAAGAGTCATCACGAATCGTCTCGCGCGCAGATTTGTCGATTTCCAGCCCCCCGAACAAGCCGGATTCCGAAAAGGCTTTAGCACCGTAGTCCACATACATACGCTGCGGCAGGTTATACAGAAGACCGAAGAGTATAACTTGCCTCACTGTTTAGCGTTTGTGGACTATGAGAAAGCCTTCGATTCGATCGAGACTTGGGCTGTACTGCAGTCTCTCCAACGGTGTCAGATCGACTACCGGTACATTGAGGTGTTGAAGTGTTTGTAAAAAAACGCCACCATGTCAGTCCGTCTTCAGGATCAGACCTCGAAACCAATCCTTCTCCAGCGCGGCGTGTGACAGGGAGACGTCATTTTACCGAAACTATTCACTGCTGCGCTGGAGGATGTCTTCAAGGTTCTAGACTGGAGGGGGCTTGGCATCAACGTTAATGGCGAGTACATCACTCACCTTCGGTTTGACGACGACATAGTGATCATGGCTGAGACCATGGAAAGCCTCAGTAAAATGCTCGATGACCTCAGTAGAGCTTCCAAAAGAGTGGGTCTTAAAATGAACATGGACAAAACCAAGGTCATGGTGAATGCCCATGTTGCACCCATTCCTGTCAAGGTCGGAGACTCTACACTCGAAGTTGTAGACGATTATGTCTACCTGGGACAAACGGTCCAGTTGAGTAGGTCCAATTTCAAGAAAGAGGTCAACCGTCGAATGCGACTCGGCTGGGCAGCGTTCGGGAAGTTGCGTGGTATCTTCTCGTCCAATTTACCGCAGTATCTCAAGACAAAAGTCTATGACCAGTGTGTGTTGCCAGTGATCACTTTTGGGACCTAGACGTGCTCGCTCACAATGGGCCTTATCAGAAAGCTCAAAGTCACCCAAAGGGCAATGAAGAAAGAAAGAAAGAAAAATTGTTTATTTGCGCCAGGCACGACGACCATAAAAATAACAAAAACTCTCAAATACAATCATTACAAAGTATGCCTTACAACTACGCAAAACGGTCATCGCTCAGCATAATGATGGGACTCGTGTGCGAGACAGAGCCACAGCGCTGGTTTTCAGCGATAGCCGGTGTCGACTGGGTGACTCCGAACCAATGTATCCTTAGTGGCAAGTAGCGGAGCGAACAGTTTTATTTATGAATAAAAAATAAATATATGAGTAAACAGTAATAGATAAATGAGCGTTTAAAAGTTCCGATATAAAAATTTTGTTTAGTGTATACTTTGAAAAGAGAGAAAAGGCAATAGAGAGGGCTATGCTCGGAATTTCCTTGCGTGATCAAGTCAGAAATGATGATATCCGCAGGAGAACCAAAGTTACCGACAAAGCCCAAAGAATTGTCAAACTTAAGTGGCAGTGGGCAGGGCACATTGCTCGCAGAACGGATGGCCGATGGGGCCGAAAAATTCTGGAATGGCGACCGCGAACCGGAAGACGATACGTTGGAAGGCCTCCCACTAGTTGGACTGATGACCTGGTTAAGATTGCGGGAAGGCGCTGGATGCGAGACGCACGGGATCTGTCAATGCGGTGACGCCTGGGGAAGGGCTTTGTCCAGCAGTGGACGTCTTTCGGCTGAAATGATGATGATGAATGATGATGATATAGTAAATTATCGCCATATTGTCTCCAACTTGTTATAGATTTATCAGTTTTAAAATAACTCAAAAGGTACTTACCAATACTTGATTAGTATTATTAGTATCACTGGACGGATACGGTGTGGAACATGCTAAAGCTATACAATTTGCGAAAATTGTCGTCAATATCATGTATTCAAATGGTCTGAAACAATTTGGTTAAGGACATCGTTGTTGATATAAGAGGGGTGGACTTGTGGGCTTTCTACATCAAACATTTTCGGTTTGTTAGTGACTGGCGTGATGAATAATCTATCAGACATGACGAAAAAATAAAATCACACGTAGATTCCTCGAAGAATAAGGCAGAGGCGTATAAAACACGGGTGCTTTGTGACAAACATGACGTTTGCCACCAATCGGATTCAAATGAAGACTCAAGGCAGCGATTGAGAAATCACTAATGTAAAAATCTGATAGCTCTAACCTAGGGATCGAACCCAATATCTTACTTAGTAAGACACACCAGTTATAGAATAGTAGTTTGAAAAAATATTTTAATATTTAGTTTTCAAAAGGATACTTCCACTCCACAATAGCATAACACAATTTCCTCAATGGATTCTTAAGTCCTAAGCAGAACAAGCTTCTCTTGGGCTTCTCTGGCTGTGGCTTGCCTCTCGGCCTCGCTTGCTTTCTTGGAGCTGGTACGGTGGCGGCTTGAGTGGGGTCCACCACGCTGTCCGCCCCAGGAGTGGTGGCGCCCGTAGGTTGGGGCTGGTCTGATGACATTTTTACCTAGAAAAAAGAATGGTTTATATATATAAATAAATTCAAGAAGTATTTCGCCAAACTACCTAACCCAAGAGTAGGATATAATTATGACATACCATAAGAGGCAATACAAGAAGAGAAACCTACATCGTTTTTATTGTTATTATCTGCGTTACTGCTTATTTTTGTGAATTTTCGCTAGTCTTTGATTGGCGACTGTAGAAGTCTGCGGCTTATTGTTACCCTTAGGATATTTTCCCACCGCCGCCGCGCCGACGATGAGCGAGTAACGAGTAATGCTAGAAACTAAAAAAAAAATAGTTCCGATAGTTTTACCGCTCGGCTATAAACAAGGTTGCTTACTTAGTGCGACTGGCGATAACTCACACCACTCGCTCGGGCATGCACGCGTAACCAACGGTTGGTCTCTCGGCGTGATCTGAGTTTTGACCGCCGAACAAGCATCGCCGAGCGAGTATCACTAAGCCAGTATTATCGCTGCGACAAACTTGTGGAGAGAGAGTACTCGCCGGCAGTGTGAACAGCCAGCGATCGCTTTTTTGTTGACACGGGATCTCATATCTTTTGTTAGTTTCTTCAGCTTGAAAATAATCGATAGTTAATCGCTATACCAGGTATAAAAATATATTGTTGGAAAACCTTAATGCATAAATTCTCTCTCTTGTTCATTGTATCAAGGTTTCCCAACAACTTTTTTTATGCTTCGTAGAGTTTTGTGGCAACCTCTAAGGAAAGCTTTTTAACCGTCCTTTTTCAACCACTAAAGTATCATGTATTTGTTGGTCCCATGACGCGTCGTTCGCACAACATGTGTGCGTAAACTATTGTTGTCCTATTGTGCCATGAGCCCATCACGCGTCTAATTAGTAGACGCTAATTAGACGCTTGATGGGATGATGGTTTCCTTACAAAAATATAGGTACAGTAACAAATGTTGAGTTCGAAAACTGAGCTGCGTTACATTATTGTATTCCAATGCCTGTTTCAAAGTCTAGAGATATTCAATCGTTCGGTCGTCGATAGCTACATTCACTTTATGTCTGTTTATTGGAAATCCAATTGAAACATGTGCAATATCCTCAAGAAAAACGTGCCAAAATACCGAATCAGCTTACAAAATATCCGAAAACAGAAAAATGTTATCAAAACTCGCTTTAACGTCTTCAGCTTCGGATTCTTAATGTACAGTTTACGACATTTATCGTCGTAAACGCGATGTACGCTGGTTCGTAAAACCGAGACGTTTCAACAATATTATTGGCATGTCAGATGGATGGATGTTGGATGTCTTTTCGATGAAGAATGTATAAATTAATATTTTGGAGGTTATTGGTAGATAGGCTCGTGTTTAAACAATAACAGGCACCCGGTCGATCTTCAAGGCTTGTCGAGATCGGCTCATGGGCGATCCGTGGTCCATTATAATTATGTCGGTAGACACAGTCCCGACAGTAAGAAATAAATTTTGATTCAAATAAATTTCAATAGATGGCGCGATATGCATCGATTTGTTATAAATTTTTGTGTAAAATTAAAATTTTCTAGAATCTATCTTAAAAATTGTTTATTCTTGTTTAACAACTCTCCTAAGCACACAATTATGGAATATTGGGCTCCTAATTCACATTACAAAGATTATTTAAACGGATCAATTAAAATTCATTCCAATAGATGACGCGGTTTTAAATTTCATAAGCGGGGTGCCTCTCAATTTTTTTTTTTTTTTTTTTTCCTTTTCTAGGGTTCATCAATAGGATGGACCCTAATTTTATTACAATCTAGCCTTATAAATATACTAATAAGTTATTTAATTATAGCCTAAACTATTAAATTGTCTTTACTAAAAATGTGTCCAATAGCACTTTTCTTATTGTCTCTATGGCAAATACACTTCGTTCTTGTGTTCGTTTGGAAATTTGTATTTTAACACATTTTGGTACAATGAAACTGTAAAAAAGCGCAAAAAATACTATAAACAAATCGTTACTGTATTGAAAGAAAAGAATATTCACGAACTGATTAAATCCTTTTACCTGCAATTCACTACTAACCCCATCTATTGTTTGGGAAAGAACCGACTGCGTTCGATGTATATTTAGTAAAATAATCGTTTTAGTCTGATGAAAAACGCCAGTTACGTCGGCATGATTTCTGTGTATGGGATGAGGGATCTCATCATCGATATGCTGATTCACATATAATGTATACTAGCATACACATTATTTGTGACCCAGCGTATCGTACGTAAAGGTGCCACAGGTAGTGCGTGCGGCTCCTGCGGTGCGTCTAGGAAGGTGCGCGTTCACCGTAATAATTGTTACGGTTAATAATAATAATAGCTACATAAGAAAAATATTACAATTCAGTGAAATCCCTGACTTCTGTACTAGATTAACCTGTGTTACAGGAGCCAGTGCCCTCCCGGCGACAAATACAGTTCAATCTTATGCAATAATTATCAAAATGAAATTAAAACCAAAGTTGTAAAGATAACCACAGAAATACAAAAAGGTTTGTTAGTAATAAACTGTAACGGTGAGTGCGTGTGTGTGTGTGTTGTGTATGTTTGGTGAGTACCTACATTAATTGTACGTATTGAGGAAAGGATTGGTGTCACAAGAGTGTTATTAAAATCTACTCAGTTTCTTCGTATCTGAGAGACATTATTTGACCCTATGCGCAGTTAGTTTGTACATTGCTAGAATCTTATTTATTTGGAACTATCCTGACTTACATTCTTAACAAAGGGTTTTGTGATACCAAATAACTGGGAAGTCAGATAAAATGTTGTAAGATTCGCTCCATATAAAATACTGGTCTATTCAGTAGAACGCAAAATAGTTGAATAAAATTAAGCAAACGATGTTGTTTGATTAGTGTGTTTGAATGGATGTGTGAATAGCATGTCTGTCTAGCTAGATGAAAGTCGATCATTCCTTTTCTCGATAATTGGATGTGTTGATTGATGTTTTGACTGATATGGGTAAATGTTGTATGTATTACCTAGATGTTGGGACAGTTATCTAGATCAAAGACCATCTACTAATAGAATGCTACTCGCTTAAATTTCTCCATAGAAGTCAGGAAGCCTCATAGGTAATTCGTTGCCAGTAGGTAGGAACTTTAAAATAACCTCGTTATGTGCCTATACGCCTCTGCCACTTTTTTCTCATAGTAGCTACTTTTAATCCTGCGACATCATCATACATATATCGAATCATCTGCCTTAGCCCAACTAAAGTCACTGCCAGAAAACAAAATAATAATAGACGCCTGTCTATTATTCCTTAACGCCTGTCTACCAATATTTCAAAACGATACGATAAAAATGTAAAGGCATTGTCGCTAACACGATCAAAAGAAAAGTATCGCGGTAAGGGGTGTCAGTGACCCTTTCACTTGACATTGTTATCTGGTGGAAACCATACCAGTCTTCAAGCCTAATTGGATGCATCTTACTACCAGTATTTTAAAAGGGGCGACTGCCTATCCGACCTCCACACCAAGTTACTGGTTAACACGGTACCCTTTGGCGAGTCTGACCCTACAGCACTTATTTAAAAATTACATAGCCAAAGTCGACATCCAGTACAGTGATTTCGTAAAGGGGTGTGTTAGTACATCTCCACCCGGGCATAGTCTCGAGAACACGCCCACAATGACGTCAGAGACAAGTCATATTTCGTCTGTAGTTCGCCAGACATACGCAATGTACGCATAGGCTGCGTATCTTATAATGTTGTAGGTTTTATTATAAGATTTCTGTCATAATATTATCAGATTATTGTCTATCTGGCTGTAGGATAAAGGCTCTTTCTATAGAGAGAATATGGATACATGCCTTAAACAGTGCCTTTTTCCTTAATCTGTGGAAATCCTCATGGATATCCACCGCCAAGGGTGAGCGGAGGGGTCTGTCAGACTCTAAGTGGCTAAAACCACACGGTGTTCTGTGGCTACTTTTAGCCAGGGCGCTGGAGTGCTTGCACATTTCGTTACGCTTCCCCGGCCAGGTACTGTCCCGCATGCATTCATGCAAATCCTGTCACCGTCTGCGACCGCATACGACCACAATTTCTCTACAGAGGCGCGCGCAGAACACGGCGCGCCGCCCGTCTCGGCTTGCCTGGGCTTACTCGCAATATTGGTGTCTCTAAGGTATCCACAAAGACCAAGTGATGCCCTTCCTGGACATTATGATCATATAATTCGAATGTTCATGCTGGCTTTCTTTGTATCATCATCATCATTTTAATGGAAAGACATCCACTGCTGAATAAAAGGCCTCCTCTAAAGATAACCACATCATCCGGTATTTCTCACATCCAGCACACACACGCGGCCGTCGTCGTCATCCGTTCACTTGTATACCAAACATACATTTTATAAAGCGATACTAGAATCACTCTCAACGTGAGAGGAGCTCTTTGTCTCAGCAGTGAAGCATTGTAGGGTAATTATCTCTAGAATCCAAGTTTGAAGGAGAGCTTAACTCAAAGTTAATATTTTTTCCATTTTCCTTTTTGCCTACAACTAATAAACAGAATAAACTCTGTCTATAAAAAATATCGAACACGACTTCCATTATGTCCAAACCGCAGCAGAAAAGTCGCTCAAAACGAAAAACCTTCCGAAATAAAGTGGAAATATCCAAAGACCATTCTCCAAAGAGCACTCTGCCGACCTCTTCAGCGCTTAACGAGCGTAATGTCATAACATCACGGCATAGACCAACGAAGAATCAATCCGTGTCAATTAAATACATAGTAAGTACATAAAAATGTACCAAAATAAACTTTTTATTGCTCATAAAACGGTGCCTGAAATGGTACAGTATGGGTTGGGTAAACATCAGATATGGAGGATTTATCTTCAGCTTTCCCGGTGATATTAATAGCTCTCCAAATAATGAATTTTATAGGCAAAACTGCTACTTTGGGTTATATTGTTGCAATTTTCATAAGGCTTTCTAATTCATTTTCAAATAAATTATAGCCTATGTTACTCGGGAATAATGTAGCTTTCCATAGGTGAAAGAACTTTCTAAATCGGTCCAGTAGTTTCGGAGCCTATTATATACACACAAATAAAAAAATCTTTCCTCTTTATTATATTGGTATAGAATTTCTATGATGTATTGTTAACATAAACAAGCAGGGACTATTCCAAATGTTCAACAGTAAGATTGTATCTTCATCACTCAAAATATTTTATAAACAGAAAAGAACCATTCTATGTCAAAATATATTCCAAAATATAAATAGATCATCACTAGTTTTTTGTAGAAATACATGTGCATATATAATGATATGAGAACAGTTGTAGGTATGTTGAAGACTCCATCATTCAGTTAATCCTTACCCGATAGTCCTCATTCAACATCCAAGCAAACATCTTTTCAGCTTCCAGACCGGATCAGTAAATATCACTAGAAGTAGCTTTAAGAAATCAATGAATAACTTGAGAATAAAATTCCTTTTGGTAAGGAAATATTTATGAAGCAGCTGATAGAAAGAAAGATCAAATCAGGCAACTCAGATCCAGAGGGATTGTCATAAAGTCCAAACTTAGCGATCTGTTGCTATAGAATGATATTTTCGCGAACCCCTTGTCCTATAGGTATTAGCAATAAGTCATAAGGTTATGAGTCATTGCAACTAACAAACACTTTATCTCTTTGCTGTGGCTACATTCAGTGCAAAAGAACATTCTTGATTATATTCTGAAATATTTCATTAGCCCTGGCTTAAAGGATATATACCACTTCGTGCACTAAACTACCCATAAGAGTAATTAAAATGCTCTTTCTATCAACGGTTTAGAGATCACATGACCACCTATCACTTTAAGTAAACGTTTCGTTTTCAATACTGCTAAAACGCTTACCATGTCCAATGTTAGTCCGTTTTCATTACAGTAATATGCCGCGAAAAACCTTTCGAGTAAGAGTTACTATGCTGCCAATTTATTTAAACCACTTGTAGAAATAAATAATAAAAATTACTATTGTTGCGTTGCGATTTATTTATCTCATTCCGTCTCCTATTTGCCTTTAAATAATGCTGCCATATTTGAACCATTCGCCCGAAAACCATCCGACATTCTGGAACAATGATCTTTACCGAAAAAATTGATGAAAAGGGACTCACCTATAAGAAAGTCTGACCAAAATGAAACAAAATTGAGACACCAAGATCTCCAACGCAACAAAAACAGACCAAAGATAGGATACAAAAATCGTCGTCAATAACTTAAGCGAGAACCTCACATCGATAAACAAACGACTTTAATGAGAAAAGAGATGATTTAATGAAAAAACTTATGTCAGCAACTTCGAAATCTTGAAAATTTAGGCATGAAAACGTTACAGGCAGCGTTACTTTCGCATTTTTAATATAAAGTGGATATAGATAAGAATCAGCCTCCAAAAATGTCCTTAACAAGAGTTGCCAGTACAAAAAAAAACAGCGAAATAAACTCCCCAGCAACACGACCTACAATGGCTGTAATAGTACGTATAGATATCAATGAAAAAATTTATTACACCATTCATAACACGGACAGCTATTACACTCATACATGTAACCAATAAAGATAAAAAGCGTAATGACTATAAACTATTTTCCAACCAGAATCGGTTACTAAATCAAGCAATATTAGATATGGACTACTATTTGGAAAAGTTCTGGAGTAGCGACCGCGAACCGGAAGGCCTCCCACTTGAAGGTCCCATGGTGAAGTTTGCAGGGATCCACTGGATGAGAGACTGATGCACGGGACCGGTCAATGGGGTGATGATGGTGATGATGATGATGACTAGCCAGAAAAGTCCTCAAGGAGAAAACGGATCGTAGCTAACTAAAAGCATGATAATTTAGGAAAAACGATTTTGATTTGACGATAGAGAACGAATTTTATCCTTTTAAATGAGTCATTTAGGAACAGTCACAATATGTGAACAACAGGAAATCATCTTCCTACCCTTGTCCCATGTAACTTGGGGTCGGCTCCACGCGTTTTCTTCTTCCATACCGTCCTGTCCCCCTTCACGCTATCACGGACTCCCTCTTCTTTCATGTCAACCCTCACAGAGTCCATCCATCTTTTCTTTAGCCTGGCTCTCCCTCTCCATCTATCCACATTTATATTCATAACTCTTTTAGTAATATGCGTTTCATCCCTCCTCATCATGACTATACACGGCAAAACGGCTTTAATTCAACTTTTCTGCCACTGGCTCCACTTTCAAACTTCCTCTAATATAATCATTTTTCACTTTATCCATTCTAGTCTCTCCGTACATCAAATATCTTTGCATTCATCTTTTCACAGCCCAAAATTCTGTGAAAAGTGGGAAATAAAAGAAATAAATCTCATTACTATGCGTTTCATATTTTTAAGTATTAAACCAGTGTTTCAAGAATATGAAAAGTGCATACTGTTCATCATCATCATCATCTTCCTGCCCTTGTCCCATGTTACTTGGGGTCGGCGCAACACGTTTTCCTCTTCCATACCGTCCTGTCCCCCGTCACGCTATCACTGACTCCCTTTTCTTTCATATCACTCCTCACAAAGTCCATCCATCTTTCGCCGTACCCTCCCTATGCATCCATCCACATTTATATTCATAACTCTTTTAGTAACATGCGCTTCATCCCTTCTCATCAGATGACCATACCAGGACAAACGGTTTCCTTCCAACTTTTCTGTCACTGGCGCCACTTTCAAACCTCCTCTAATATACTCATTTCTCACTTTATCCATTCTCATCACTCCGCACATCCATCTCAACATTCTCATCTCTGCTACATGCAATCTCTTTTTAAAGTGCATACTGTTAAACTATAATAATACCAACCAGTAACTGTCCACTGCAGGGAAAAGGCCTTGTTAGTTATTAAAAAAGTGTTAATAAAGATCGACCAACTAGACGGGAAAGCCGACACAATATAGTTGACGACTAATCGGCCATTTGTGAGCCAACTAGTCCTTCAGTCGGCTAAGACCATCTTTAAAACCTGCGATCTTATAAAAAAGAAACGAATTTAATCATACTCTTAACTTTTACTCATTTTACTCTTCACTTCTTGGCACATCGCCATCAAAATTTTAAATTTAATTACCGACTAGCTATCCGTCATTTTTATTCGCGATCATCTGAAATCATAGTGTTGAAATTTATTTAGATAAGACGCTTATACAATGTCGAAACTTCCGTAAAAGTTTTTAATATGAAAAGTATGGACGATAAAAGATAAAAAATTGCGTAAAATCTTACGTTATATAAGAAGAGTAAACTCTTGATAATGGAAGGTCAAGCCACTGGTCAGCAAATAGTTCCAACTTTCAGAATAACTGACCGACTCCTATAAAATTCTAAAGTGGTTTATTTTAACATATAGGGATGGACTATGTGAGGAGTGATATGAAAGAAAAGGGAGTGATAGCGTCACAGGGGACAGGACGGTATGGAAGAAGAAAACATATTGCGCCGACCCCAAGTAACATGGGACAAGGGCAGGAAGATGATGATGATGATATGCTTTGAGAAGTAAATCAGCTAACGTAGTTATAAGCTGGATAATGTTGGTACAGAAATGTTGATTGCGATAGGAAAAGAGAAGCATCTACCCAGCTGTAGATGAAGTCGGGCTGTATATGATGATGAATTAAAGTTTCTATCAAATTATATGCTTGCTTTTGTGATAAGTTACATAATATAGTTTTCATCACACTTGCACGTAAACAGTATCAAAACATACAGGTTAACTTGGCCATAATGCCCCATATAAAACCCTTGAGCTTTTTGTTTGTCATGAAACCCAAGGGCGGTAAGTATTTTTTTTTTTTTTTTTTTTTCTGAACGAAACATTTGTATAATCTGTGGTGTGGGCAAAAAATCGCCATCCGCTTAAAAAAAAGTTCACGTATTTCGTAAAAATAGCTGTGCTAACTTGTGTATTAAAGCAATAATTCATAATTATTACTAGCAAATGTAATGAAAAACATTGTATGTTTCACGGGCGGTACGGGAATTACGAACCTCGACTCAGAAAGCCCTCAGGCTTCGACTTCGGGTTTCTATTACTTACCGCCCTTAATACACAATGTACTATTTTTTAATTCTGTTTAAACTTATGTTAGTTTCTGTGATTAGTTGAACAATGACATAGAAAATGATTTAAAGTATATTAATCGTCATCATCATCAGCCTTTTTTATAGTTCCCACTGCTGGGACACAGGCCTCCTCTCATAGAGGGAGTGGGCTATACTCCACCACGCGGGCCCAGTGCGGATTGGTTGATGTCACATGTCTTTGAATTTTTGGTTCTGGGACATGCCGGTTTCCTCACGATGTTTTTCTTCGCCGTTTTGAGAGCAGTGGTGATGAAATAAATTACACAAAGCGCCTGCTCGGGTTCGAACCCACGACCTACAACTCGTAAGTCGGGACCGTAACCACTGGGCCACCACTGCTCGTAAGTATATTAATAAATAAACATAATCACATCCTTGGCATCGAATTTTTATATCTGATTTTAAATTATATTCAAAATATTTTAATTCACATAAACCAACATTGCCACGGGTCACAAAAGCCAATGCACGGTTCCTATTCGTCGTTTTCTGAAGAGAAGAACGTACCATGGAACTCCACGATTACTCTCTTACTATGCTAGTTGATAGGACATACTTACATAAATAAAATCACACATTTTTCTCATGGGGGTAGGCAAAACGCTTCCACTGCTACGATCCTTAATTTCCTCCTTCCTCGATCCTGCCCTTTGCTTCGTTGACGTTTATACTTTCATACACGCACGCAGGGGTAAGACATTAGACATAATTCACGATTATTTTTACTTCACATATTATGATAGTACGTGAACAGAACCATGTAATCCAGACACTAATTAATTACTCATATTAATTGACTACATTGCCAATTAGCGCTAACTAGGTAGTTTAGAACACTACACTGTAATAGTAACGTCTAGACGAGTAGTTCTCAACTGGACTTGTAAGCTGTAGTGGACGTCAATCTGGGCGGATTGAAAATGAGGAGCTAACGCTACAGTCGCCGCCAGATAACAAAAAATTGACTTTACTGTACACTATTTTTTTTTTATTACCAAATTACACGTCATTTCATTTCCGAATTTCAATGCATGAAATAAAAGGCTTTTTTATTATTATTTTATTTTATTTACAATAATGAAAAAGTACGTACATCCGTAACATGTGCTAGTGTACATCCTGGTACACTGTCGTTTCACCGGTTATGGTAATCTATTCTGCTATAACTTTGTGCATAATAATAGGTACCTTACTATAGAACTTGTTCATTATGTACCACAACTAAAAACGAAAAATAATCTACAAAAAAATACAACCGACTTCCAAAAAAAACTGTACATAGTGAAAAATTATTTTAATTTCGGCAGCCAGTGTCAAAAAACGAAGAAACAAAAACAGGTACACCGACTACAATATGAAAAATAACTTCAATTACGAAAAAATTAAGATTATTTCACATTGTAGTGTTTTTTTTTGGAAGTCGGTTGTTTTTTTTGTAAAAATGTTTTTTTATTTACAACTTTTTTATTTTTATATATTTTTTTTTCGAATTACTTTTAAAGATATACCTAAGTGGTTATATATTTTTGTAATCAACTCTTAAAACTCTTCATTTTGATACCCCACTCAATGGGTTTGAAAGAAAAATATTGAGACCCACACAATATCACGCCCAATATCCGCCATGTTTGTTGTTTTAACTTCACCTATGTAAAAACACTTGGACGCTCAAGACGTATCTATCGATGTATTAATTTTATATATCCGTCTAGCGGTTTGAAAGATATGAGGTAATAAAGAATATTTCATACATACAAGATACGAGCGATAAACATAACCCTTTCCATGCAGTCGGGTAAAAAGCCGTTGTCACTTTATGTAGTCTAGACGTGAAAATTATGTGGATAACTATATATTTCATACGATAATGCACTGGTACTCAGCATTGCTTGTTCTCAACGGGGAGCGCCACGGGTCACAGCGGGGCGCTTGGATTGATCAATCTGGATAGACGGCTTTTAAAGAGACATGTATGGAAAATATGTAGGTAGTTGTTAGCAAGCCATGCAACTCCCTTTGCCATTGTACCTTTGAGCATGAATTTTAAATAAATAAATGAGGCAAAATAGAAAAACCATGATTTATTTCAACTAGGCCATTAAGCGACACTTTTGAACGTTAAAAAATTACAAGTAATAATAATTGATTCTACAGTCCATTCGGAAAATGGAAAAATAACTTTATAGTTTTTTTTTTCCATTTTGTTTTTTTAAACATATATTTAAGTTCACCGATATCTCCGTCAATTGTGGACCGATTTTGAAAATTATTTTTTGTTTGACAGAGTATATTCCCAAATTGGTCCCATTTTAATTTGGTGAAGATCTGATGAAGAACTTTTTTTTTTTAATCTTTATTTAATTTTTATAGAGGGTTTGATCAGACATGATCATGCCACCCTCATAGGCCTCACAAAAGTTAACTTATCTACGCTTAATAGCTAATTTAACTAATTTATAAATAGATTAGATAGATTCCTTAACTAAATGTAAGCAATCCGTAAATAGGGGTAAGCAGGTGAATGGTATTCCATTAATATGAAGAACTTTGGAGATATATAACAGAACTCTTCAATAAATGACGGCAAATCGCTCGGGATTGCTGCAATCGCATGTCTGTTTATTGTTAATACCATTTCATAACATAACATCACGCCTCTAAAGGGGTACACAGATGTGTACAGTTCACCTGGTACCCTCTCATTTCACCGGTTATGTAAGTTTCATGATATTCGGCTAGCCTATTCTGGCAATATAGGTAAAAAGTGAAAATATAAAAAGTTTTTACAAAAAAAGACTTCCAAATAAGAAAACTACATAGTAAAAATAACTACATTTTTACCTGAGCCTCGTACCACTGTGCCACCGTCTTACCTGGAGTCACATGCTGGGCAGACAGAGTCCCCAATCTGGTCCCCGTAACCCCGGAATCTCACCTGCCTATAATTTCGCGGTTGCCTCCACGACGCCTTCTTCTCCGAGCGAGATCAGCCCTCTCACGATCCCGCTCGGCGGCCAGCTTCTGGACTATCACGGTCTCACAGAAGGAGGCTATAACCTCCAGTTTTCTGTATCTGCCAGCATTGCCCTCACTAGAGTGCATAAAGTATCTAGGGTTCAACCTGGACCGCCTTCTTACTTGGAAGACCCACATAAAGTGCAAACGCAACGAAGTCAACCTGAAATTATAAACCTGTACTGGCTGATGACACGGAACCCGATTCTTTCTTTGGAAAATAAATGACTGTTGTACAATGCAGTAAACAAACCCATACAGACCTATGGCATCCAACTTAGAGGGGTTGCCAGCGACAGCAATATAACATGTCTGCAAAGGGCACAAAGTTCAATATTGCGCACAATTGTAAACAATTAAAATAGTAGTTTTTGCATATTTTTTTGTTTTTTATCTTAACAAATCGATACTGTTTCACGTACCGGATCGACCCTCCACGGGATTTTAAGGAGCAAAATTTAACGATGTATATGATGAAGGAACCCGATCTGGCGACAAACGGAATATTCATTTTTTATCGAATTCTCACCGTCTTTGCCTTTCAATTATTTGAGATCGGCTCTCCTCTTCAATCTTAGACATACGTGTCTACGTTCTAGCTGGGTTATTGAAGAGTGCTACCAACTTAATAAATTCGAATCGTACAAATCTTCGATAAACAAGAATCCAGCGTTGTACCTACACGTGGTTTCAATTGCAGGAATGCATTATTAATAATTCTATTAATAATACAAGTACACTTCATCTCGAAGCATTATGCACTTGACGGCATAAATCTTTGGTAAGGAATTTCAAACCGTTAGTAACGTATGTTCTTCAATTAATTTCATTATGATCCTCTCCACTGCTGAGTCTAATATTAAGAGATATGTTTTTCATCGTTAACCTTGGGCAATACCAATGAATCGGTGGATCGAATGTGTGAAAGAAGATGATTTACAGAAAGGGGGTGACTAAGGAGATTCCGACTAGATAGAGAACATGTAGCGCTGTGCCCAAATAAATCCTATCCTACTTACTTCCAACTATCACATCACACATCACACAAATAATATAAAGGCGAAAGTTTGTGAGTGTGTCTATATTTTTGTTACTCTTTCACGTAAAAACTACTGATCGGTACTGAATGAAATATGGAACAGAGATAGATTATAGCTTGGAATAGCACATAGGTGTATGAATATGTTCCCTTGGGATAATTTTCGACATTCACGCAGGCGAAGCCACTGGTAGAAGCTAGTGTATGATAAATGAGTGTTTGCCAAACGCGTTTCTGCGAAATGGAGTTTATGCTATCCGCAGTTATGCAAAATAATTATTATTACATAAAAAGTTATGTTATAAAAAGTTGACACCTACTAATAATATGTGATAAATTCGCAATAACATATTTCATGTCAATTAGCTAATAAATTCGCAATAATAGTAGTGGATGTGCATGTGGAGCCGAGTCGCAAACCTCTCTCCACCAGGTCCTGCCCTCTGTGCCTCTATCACTTATCTCACTTTATCCAACTTCTTTCTCATCTTCCAAACATCACTATCTATTGTCTCACAATCTCATCTCTTGCTATATCATTTCTGTTATACTGCGAAAGTCTAAACATAAAAACTTAGTATTAGGTCACCCTTGACTAATGCCTAGGTCACTCAAAAAGTTCGAAAACCCTAGTCTCGATGTAAATGAACCATGATACAACCTATAATAAAAAGGTCACCATAGTAATATGGGTTCCCATAATATTATATTCTCACCCCTCATTGGTATGGAACCCATGCTTGCTATAGAAAATAGAATAGTATTTTTAGGAATTTTTATATTAACTTTTGGAATGATTTGGCTATTTCTAAGCGAGCTTATGATGGGTTCAAATGAAAGGGGAAGGTCGTGAGACGTGTATTGCATGAAATTACTTAATATGAAGCACCTATAGGTACACACACATAAGGGGCTGTGTCAACGACCCATTGAAGGAGATAAATCGTCTAATCGTATATCACGCCCAATATCCGCCATGTTTGTTGTTTTAACTTCACCTATGTAAAAACACTTGGACGCTCAAGACGTATCTATCGATGTATTAATTTTATATATCCGTCTAGCGGTTTGAAAGATATGAGGTAATAAAGAATATTTCATACATACAAGATACGAGCGATAAACATAACCCTTTCCATGCAGTCGGGTAAAAAGCCGTTGTCACTTTATGTAGTCTAGACGTGAAAATTATGTGGATAACTATATATTTCATACGATAATGCACTGGTACTCAGCATTGCTTGTTCTCAACGGGGAGCGCCACGGGTCACAGCGGGGCGCTTGGATTGATCAATCTGGATAGACGGCTTTTAAAGAGACATGTATGGAAAATATGTAGGTAGTTGTTAGCAAGCCATGCAACTCCCTTTGCCATTGTACCTTTGAGCATGAATTTTAAATAAATAAATGAGGCAAAATAGAAAAACCATGATTTATTTCAACTAGGCCATTAAGCGACACTTTTGAACGTTAAAAAATTACAAGTAATAATAATTGATTCTACAGTCCATTCGGAAAATGGAAAAATAACTTTATAGTTTTTTTTTTCCATTTTGTTTTTTTAAACATATATTTAAGTTCACCGATATCTCCGTCAATTGTGGACCGATTTTGAAAATTATTTTTTGTTTGACAGAGTATATTCCCAAATTGGTCCCATTTTAATTTGGTGAAGATCTGATGAAGAACTTTTTTTTTTAAATCTTTATTTAATTTTTATAGAGGGTTTGATCAGACATGATCATGCCACCCTCATAGGCCTCACAAAAATTAACTTATCTACGCTTAATAGCTAATTTAACTAATTTATAAATAGATTAGATAGATTCCTTAACTAAATGTAAGCAATCCGTAAATAGGGGTAAGCAGGTGAATGGTATTCCATTAATATGAAGAACTTTGGAGATATATAACAGAACTCTTCAATAAATGACGGCAAATCGCTCGGGATTGCTGCAATCGCATGTCTGTTTATTGTTAATACCATTTCATAACATAACATCACGCCTCTAAAGGGGTACACAGATGTGTACAGTTCACCTGGTACCCTCTCATTTCACCGGTTATGTAAGTTTCATGATATTCGGCTAGCCTATTCTGGCAATATAGGTAAAAAGTGAAAATATAAAAAGTTTTTACAAAAAAATACTACCGACTTCCAAATAAGAAAACTACATAGTAAAAATAACTACATTTTTGAAAGTCGGTGTCCATAACGCAAAAAAAATTGGTACCTGCCAGAGACACTGACTTCCAAAACAAAGTTATTTTTCACTTTGTAGTTTTCATTAATTGGAAGTCGGTAGTATCTTTTTGTAAAAAGTTTTTTATCTAATTTTAATTCAGCCAGTGACATACGCAAAGTTAAGACGAATCAATTGACTTAAGAATCATTAAAATCGGCCAACGCGTTTGATCTCTAGAGCGCCACATAGGCACAAACATACATATATAGACTGATAAACACATCGCCCTCCTTCGGCAGTCGGTTAAAAAAACAAAGGCTATATATAACACAACAATACAGTTAACAGCCACAACAGTGGGTGTTAACGAGCTGATAAAATTAACATAGAACTGTGAAAAAACATTATTATCCAAATCGATTCACGTCCGATGAACTTTGTATAAATAAGTACATAATAATATGAAAGTATCGATTCGGTTAAAAGCTTTTACGTAGAGTGGATTACTCTCACTGAGGGAGTGCGGTGGCGAAACATGAAGGCAAAAATGTGGTGGCTATTTTATAATATTAAAGGTTGGTAAAAAGAGTTCCTGAGGGAAAGTGGTTTCAGCCGCCTTTTTAGACCCGTGGTTCAGCAAAATAATGCTGAAACTATTAAAGTTAATTTTGGTTCGGTAGTAGTAGACACCTTTCAAATGACAATCTATTGAAACATGTAATTATGACACGATATCTTGCGAAAACACCCCGATTCAAACAGTAAAACGCCCATATTTTTTTAATAGCTAAATCAATTTTCAGCTATGAACATTCTAGATGTGACATCGTGTAACATCTCGGTGTCGAAGACACCTTTCAAAAAAGAAAACGAAATCAAAATCGGTTCATCCATTTAGGAGCCACAGACAGACACACAGTTACACAGTAACACCTCTTTTCCCGTCGGTGGTTAAAAATGGCGGATTACAGCCAGCACCCAAAAATCACATATCATCACGTTCAGCCTGAGAAGAGGAATTTGCCCCCAAGTCCAACTAGGCAATGACACCTTGCCACATTGTGAGTGCATTAAATACCTCTTTTTTGTCGTTTGGAATCCTTCAAAAGGCGCCTCGACTTTAGGGGAAAAGACTAGGGTAAACGGGCATTTTACTTCACTAAAACTACCCTGATAACTCTTAAAATATCACCCCGGAACCCCCTCTGTGCAACGCCTATTAGGCTGGACAGCGTCACCCCTGAGCCTCGTACCACTGTGCCACCGTCTTACCTGGAGTCACATGCTGGGCAGACAGAGTCCCCAATCTGGTCCCCGTAACCCCGGAATCTCACCTGCCTATAATTTCGCGGTTGCCTCCACGACGCCTTCTTCTCCGAGCGAGATCAGCCCTCTCACGATCCCGCTCGGCGGCCAGCTTCTGGACTATCACGGTCTCACAGAAGGAGGCTATAACCTCCAGTTTTCTGTATCTGCCAGCATTGCCCTCACTAGAGTGCATAAAGTATCTAGGGTTCAACCTGGACCGCCTTCTTACTTGGAAGACCCACATAAAGTGCAAACGCAACGAAGTCAACCTGAAATTATAAACCTGTACTGGCTGATGACACGGAACCCGATTCTTTCTTTGGAAAATAAATGACTGTTGTACAATGCAGTAAACAAACCCATACAGACCTATGGCATCCAACTTAGAGGGGTTGCCAGCGACAGCAATATAACATGTCTGCAAAGGGCACAAAGTTCAATATTGCGCACAATTGTAAACAATTGAAATTGTCATTTTTGCATAGTTTTTGTTTTTATCTTAACAAATCGATACTGCTTCACGTACCGGATCGACCCTCCACGGGATTTTAAGGAGCAAAATTTAACGGTATATATGACGAAGGAACCCGATCTGGCGACGAACGGAAAATTCATTTTTGATCGAATTCTCTCCGTCTTGGCCTTTCAATTATTTGAGATCGGCTCTCCTCTTCAATTTTAGACATACGTGTCTACGTTCTAGCTGGGTTATTGAAGAGTGCTACCAACTTAATAAATTCTAATCGTACAAATCTTCGATAAACAAGAATCCAGCGTTGTACCTACACGTGGTTTCAATTGCAGGAATGCATTATTAATAATTCTATTAATAATACAAGTACACTTCATCTCGAAGCATTATGCACTTGACGGCATAAATCTTTGGTAAGGAATTTCAAACCGTTAGTAACGTATGTTCTTCAATTAATTTCATTATGATCCTCTCCACTGCTGAGTCTAATATTAAGAGATATGTTTTTCATCGTTAACCTTGGGCAATACCAATGAATCGGTGGATCGAATGTGTGAAAGAAGATGATTTACAGAAAGGGGGTGACTAAGGAGATACCGACTAGATAGAGAACATGTAGCGCTGTGCCCAAATAAATCCTATCCTACTTACTTCCAACTATCACATCACACTATCACACAAATAACATAAAGGCGAAAGTTTGTGAGTGTGTCTATATTTTTGTTACTCTTTCACGTAAAAACTACTGATTGGTACTGAATGAAATTTGGAACAGAGATAGATTATAGCTTGGAATAGCACATAGGTGTATGAATATGTTCCATTGGGATAATTTTCGATATTCACGCCGGCGAAGCCACTGGTAGAAGCTAGTGTATGATAAATGAGTGTTTGCCAAACGCGTTTCTGCGAAATGGAGTTTATGCTATCCGCAGTTATGCAAAATAATTATTATTACATAAAAAGTTCTGTTATAAAAAGTTGACACGTACTTATAATATGTGATAAATTCGCAATAACATATTTCATGTCAAGTAGCTAATAAATTCGCAATAATTTTAGTTAGATGTGCATGTGGAGCCGAGTCACAAACCTCTCTCCACCAGGTCCTGCCCTCTGTGCCTTTAACACTTATCTCACTTTATCCAACTTCTTTCTCATCTTCCAAACATCACTATCTATTGTCTCACAATCTCATCTCTTGCTATATCATTTCTATTATACTGCGAAAGTCTAAACATAAAAACTTAGTATTAGGTCACCCTTGACTAATGCCTAGGTCACCCAAAAAGTTCGAAAACCCTAGTCTCGATGTAAATGAACCATGATACAACCTATAATAAAAAGGTCACCATAGTATATTGGGTTCCCATAATATTATATTCTCACCCCTCATTGGTATGGAACCCATGCTTGCTATAGAAAATAGAATAGTATTTTTAGGAATTTTTATATTAACTTTTGGAATGATTTGGCTATTTCTAAGCGAGCTTATGATGGGTTCAAATGAAAGGGGAAGGTCGTGAGACGTGTATTGCATGAAATTACTTAATATGAAGCACATATAGGTACACACACATAAGGGTCTGTGTCAACGACCCCTTGAAGGAGATAAATCGTCTATATCAATCTGACATACTATGTACTGAGAGCAGTGGTGGCCCCGTGGTAACGGCCCCGACTTTCGTGCCGTAGGTCGTGGATTCAAATCCATGCAGGCAGGCGCATTACTTTGTGTAAATTATTTCATCACCACTGCCCTAAAAACGGTGAAGGAAAACATCGTGAGGAAACCAGCATGACCTAGAAACAAAAATTCGAAGACATATGACATATACCAACCCACACTGGGCCCGCATGATGGATTATGGCCGTTTCCCTCTTCACAGAGAGGTGGCCTGTGTCCCAGCAGTGGGCACGTTAAAAGGCTGATGCTGATGATGATGATATCAATCTGCCTAGCCTTTTCCCAAGTCTACTGGGGTCGGCAATCAAACCGGATTAAACTGGATACTTTAGTTGAGGCGACTGACTGCCTATCTGACCTGTACAAACCAGTAACTGGGTAACACGATATTTATTTATTTATTTATTATATACTTTATTGTACACCACTTAAATAATTACAGGACAAAACATTTATAAAGATAAGTGTACAATGGGCGGTCTTATCGCACAGGGCAATCTCTTACAGACAACCTTTGGATGGACTGAAAGAGAGAAGATAGACATAGGGCTGTCAGTGTGCAAAAACTTTACTAATTTATATTACTTAGATAAAATTAAAAATTAAAATTTTAAATACAAGGGTCAAATCTGTATTTGTCCCTTGTTTTTTTTTCTATTCAAATGGAACTTAGCCCTAATGATAGATACTCGTATCTACATGCTTATCACCACTCTTGGCAAAGCAAATGATGATCGTAGCAAGTAATTTTTTACGGATAGTATTTAAACGAGCGAAAATAAACTCAAATTAAAGGTGTATTAAATATTGAATATGGCTTACTGAAATACTAAGTGGGCGACAAGCAGTGGGCGAATACAAATGTTTAAAACAGCGACGAGAAAAAAAAGTTTGTCGACGGAACCCGGGGCTCTTTTTTCTGTCTGCCTATCCGTGTCGGGGTGCCCTAAGTTCCCGAGCTTGCTTCGCTC
The DNA here is from genome assembly GCA_964057195.1 of Orthosia cruda. Taxonomy (NCBI): domain Eukaryota; kingdom Metazoa; phylum Arthropoda; class Insecta; order Lepidoptera; family Noctuidae; genus Orthosia; species Orthosia cruda. Next base: position 3,676,325 of record OZ059854.1, read on the forward strand.
GCTCTTAGACACACTTCATCATCATCTGCCTAGCCTTTTCCCAACTATGTTGGGGTCGGCTTCCAGTCTAACCGGATTCAGCTGAGTACCAGTGTTTTACATGGAGCGACTGCCTATCTGACCTCCACAACGCAGTAACTGAGTAATACGGTACCCCTTGGCTAGACTGGTGTCAGATCTCAAGCTTCTGACTACTCGTAACGACTGTCAAAGATCTTCAAATGACAGCCGGGACCAACGGCTTAACGTGCTTTCCGAGGCACGGAGGAAACCCGGTATGTTGAAATGGTCACCTATCCACGGCCCGACCTCGTCAAGCGTTGCTTAACCTTAAGATCGAACCGTACGGCTGTTATTATTTAGCCACGAGCTCCTTAGACACACTTAAAAACACGAATACACCCGAACTTCCGCGCTGCACAGCGATGTCGCCTCGTCGGTTATTCTGCTATTTTCGAAAGAATAATATGCTAAAATAGAACCCCAAATACAATTATAGTATGTATCAATATTATTACCGCAGCTCAGAAAAACCTCCTAGAAGATATTACTCAAACCGGATAAATAGTTACTTAGTATATTCAGTATATTTTTCGCTCGGTTAATAATTTCCTTTTTTTTATCTGACAAAATAAGCTGACAATTTCTACAAATTCGTTTTTCACGTCTCCTATTCATGACTGTTTTTAGTAAATACTAATCCATCCATATTTATAACTGATCTTTTTGAACTGCCTACCTTTAAATCCCGAGTATGCAAACATAAATCAGTCTATATCTGTACTGTACCTGGTTATATAGTTACTGGTTGTGTTATTGACTTAAAATGGAAGTTAGAAAAGTGGGCACTCTTAAAATATGGAGTCATGGAGAGTGTTACACAACCCTGCCTACTTCTTTGTGGAATGCAGTCGTGATGCTATGGTCGTCAGTAAATACTACCCGATCACTTTGGATAAAACTAAAATCTGTTTAACCGAGTCACCGTAACAAAATTTTATTTCGGTACTATGCTAATGTTTTCTCGCGATTCCGCTTGCGTACATTCGAATATATATTTATGAACTGTATCACTGCGTGAATCATCGATGCGGGGTAAACAGAACTCTTAGTGACGCCAATGCTTTAGAGATGTGTTGGGATTTCCAGCAGACAAAACATGACACCGACTTTGACTTGAAAGGTTTGGCAGGAGATTGCTTTGATGACCCATTTTATTAACCGACTTCCCAAAAAGGAGGAGGTTCTAAGTTCGACTTCAAGTTCGTTTTTTTTTTTTTTAAGCTATTGCATAGCTTCTATCGCAGGCCTTGAGCGCGGGGACCGAATCCAGAAATTCCGTAACGAAAAAACCTCACGCTCCAATGGTGATCAATGTGGACCTTATGCTAATGAGAATAAGGGTCACTTTTGCTTGTCAAAGAAAAGCGACCTTATTTCAATGTGAATAAGGGTATTTTTGTTTTGTTTTTAATAAGGTTTTTGAATTCTGTGGAATCTGAGGTGTGGCTTGAAGGCCGTGCATCGTCTAACGTCGTTTCAGTTCGGCAGTCTTCGACACCAGTCTGGCGAAACTCCTATACAAAATAACGATGTATGAAACGGCGGATTTAATGGCGGCTATAATCCGATATAATTACGAAGAACAATGAGAGCTCTGGGATTATATAGGCCTTGACTCTTCAACAAATAGACGGATTACATCGACCGCCATTTTGACTGTCAGTCACTAGATTCCCTCTGGTCAGGCGTTTGACAGTTAGTTTGTTATGGTTTTCTAAAGTTATTCTAAAGTTATATTTTTGCGTTTATATTGATTATAAGTGTATTAATAATCATTTTGTTGGAAGAAATTTGTTGTCATGAATGCCGCGCAGAGAAAGTATATATGATATTATATCTATATAAATGTACATCGCGCGAAATTCGATAATCACTTCTCAATATTGTTATTTTTTTATAAATGAATAATTTTGTTTTGGTGTGTCATTACACTATTTATACAAATGCTATGCAATAGCTTTACCGCGGCAGTCCCCGAGTGCCACACGTCTTTTTTTTTTGTGTATGTTCACCGATATCTTCGTCAATTGTGGACCGATTTTGAAAATTCTTTTTTTGTTTGATAAAGTATGTTCCGAAATTGGTCCCATTTTAATTTTGTGAAGATCTACAGATATACAACAGAACTCTTCAATAAATAACGGCAAATCTCTCGGGATTGCTGCAATCGCATGTCTGTTTGTTGTTTATAACATTTCATAACATAACATCACGCCAGTTCGCTCTTAAGGGGTTAGCAGATCTCTCATTTCACCGGTTATGTTCAAGTTTCATGAAATCTATTCTGTCGAAATAGTTCCCTTACTAATTTGCCTATTAGGTACGTACAACTAATAAGTAGATAATTAAATTTTCTTTAAGATGGTGACAATTTCATTAAAATACGCCCGGCGGTTTTGGTGCCATTGTCGTTTTTTTTGTTCGTGTAAGATATTACTTTACAAATTAATTACACTACATTATACGAATAAAACACAAAATTGTCTTAGATCAATATATTAAGAAAATGGTCTAACATAACATATATTTTTCCAAAAAAATACGGCTGGTCGTTCAGCTGTGATTTTCATTTTAAAATCAGTTACTCAGGGGCATCTGCGCCTTAAATCATAACCAGTGATCCTGTACACACCGGAAACCCATCCATGTCTCAAATATAGCTAGCACAGATGTTCCGCACTTGCGTATAGAGAAGTATGTACACGTGTATCTTTGTGTATGCATAAGTCATTTATTTCTTAACAATATACATTGTGTACAAAGTAATAAGTAAAAAAGAAACAAAACCATAAAAAAGTCCAATTAAAATAAGATACAAAAAAAGTACTTGTAAATAACAAAATCTCAATAATTGACAATTGTTATCCAACAACAAAGAAAAAAAAAACCAAATTCCATTTTAAAATTATTACAGCAAAATAAAAAAATAAATGTCGTAAATAAAATTCATTAATAAATATATTAAGTACAATATTTTCACATATACAATTACGAAATAATAATGTTCTCTGTAGAAAATATGGTTTTTAAATACGACTATGTAAGACTAACTTCTGCCCGCGGCTTCACCCGCATGAAATATTATTATGTTCTATTATCCCAAGGAAACATAAAACCAGGAAAACAGAACTAATTTAAATTAACTAATCATGTATGAGGTCTACCGATGTGCCAGTTTTCATCTAATCCTCGTCGTAAAGCCGTCGTTCAACATTTGCATTTTAAATTCGCGTTTGAGGATCATATACGTATAAGTGATTATTATATTCATGTCATTATAGTCCCACTGTTATCAAAATGGTGAAGGAAAAGATCATGCAGAAACTGGCATGTCCTAGAACCACAAATTCGAAGAGGTGCGACATCCATCAACCCATACTGGGCCCGCGTAGTGGATTAAGGCCCATTCTCTCTCACAGAGAGGAAGCTTGTTTCCCAATAGTGGGAACGTTAAAAGGCTTATTATGCATTTTTTTTTAAAAACGAAAAGCAATAGGTACTAAAGACATCAAATTCGGAAAAGAAAGATATTTTTCGCTTGAAGTTGGTTTAATTTTTGTGTTAAAAAAGTTTTTCCTAGTAATGTGTCACACCAGAAAATACAATAGCCTAGTTGAGAGCCAACAAATAATCACTTAACACTTCTCGACTAATAATTGTTTCTCAAGAACTCATTTGAGAAACATGAATATTTACAAAACACATTTTCTAACGAGAGCGAACGAAAATATATATGTTTCTCTACTTCCATATGCAAGTACGGAACATATTTTTTTGTGTTAACAAGTTTTTTTTTGTTTTTTAGTTTTGGTACCTCAAATTAACATGAAAATCATTTTATGGTCAAAGTACATCTCATGAATATTCCAATAAGCCCAAACAAACATGAATACATTGTTTTATTTCGGAATTCCAGTGCCTAAATCTGCCAGCTTCATCATCAGATCAATTCGATGGTACAATTTTCATCAGTGCCATTTATTTATAAGTATTTGCTTCATCACAGTTGAATAGTGTTTCGAGATATCTTATACCCGCTACATTCTTATCATTAAGGAGTTTCAGTGGCCATCTGTGGTCTTCTTCATCAGTTCCACTTCACCAAACGATAATTTCTGAGTGCAAATAATTGTATTGTTGATGATTAACACCAAAATCGCTATATATACGCTTATAATATTTGAGGAGTTCCCTCGATTTCAATGGGATCCCATCATCAGATTCCTACTTGGTGACAATTGAACTACCTCAGGAGTTAAACAATTCAAACACAAAAAGAATTTTCCAAGTCAGTCCACAGTTGACGGAGAAATCGGTGAACATACATAAAAAAAATATACAGTCGAACATAGAACCTCTGTCTTTTTGGTAAGTCGTATAAAAAGTACCTAACAAACGATGTTTTCAGTAACAGTAACTAGCTAATTGACAAACATGATTATTTCAATAGATTTTCATAAACATGTTATTCAAATACAAGATTTTCGAATTTCCGCTATCTAGAGGGCAGAGGAATGTAGACATTGTCTAATAGCATAAACAATTAAATAGTTAATTAGGTACTGGCTTGCAATGTCAAGCTGAACACCATAACGGTACATGTCGCTCACATAATAAAAAAAAACACAGCAACCTAATTTTATTTACTTAAGATAAGTTTAGAAGCTAGCTAAGCTTCTGCCTGCGGCTTCGCCCACATGAATGCCGAAAATTATCCCAAGGGAACATATTTATTTATTTATTATACACTATATTGAAAAAAAAAAAGATTAGTGTACAATGGGCGGTTTTATCGCACAGGGCAATCTCTGACAGACAACCTTTGGATGGACTGAACTAGAGGACATATTCCCGGGATAAAAAGTATCCTATGTGCTATTCCGGACTATAATCTATCTCTGTGCCAAATTTCATCCAGGTCCGTCCAGCCATTTGAGCGTGAAGAAGTAACAAACATACAAACACACACACAAACGGTAAGTAGGATGAAGTACCTAACAGTGTTTTTGATTACGAGGACAACATTGTCCCCTAAAAACAACAGTCGCATCCAGTGAATGACCGCGTCAAAAGCAGGTAAACCTTACAAAAGCAACAATCCACGAGGCTGAAACAAAGCAACCACTACTGGCACTATTGAGACTAAATGAGTTTGTTTCAACTAACCGCCCTCGCCTTCTCCCGACCATGTTGGGTCGATTGCCAGTATAGCCAGATGTAGTCAAGTGATAGTATTTTACATGGAGCGACTGTCTATCTGATCTCCACAGCCCAGTAACTGGGTAAAACGATGCCCCTTGACAAGGACCAGTGTTACCACCTCTTTCTCCTCTCACTGGTCAGATTTCCTGGCTACTGACTATCCAGCCGGGTCGCATATTTACGTTTCCGTGTCCAATAGAAGGCATTACTGCCTTAAAACACGCACGAATTTGTAACGCTCGCTTTCCAAATTCATGTTCAATTTAAGGCTTTCGTTGTCCAATCGCGCAAAACTCTTCTTCCAAACACGTGTTCCAAACACAAGGCGATGCATGGAACTTAGTCCTCCAATCGTGCACGGGTTTACAAGGAGCATGCGCCTTGATTAAGCGCCACAAATCCGTGTTTGTTGGTGATGCGGATTTTTGTGTTTGATGAATGTGCAAGAAAACTCAAACAAAGTCTTTATTTTTTTATTAGGACTAACAAACCCGTGCGCGATTGGAGGACGAGCACCTTAAATGGAACACGAATCTGGAAAGTGAGCTAGCGTAACAAAGCCGTGCGTGTTTCAAGGCAGTACTGCCTCCTATTAGACACGGAATCGTAAATACGCAACCGGGTCCAATGGCTTAGCGGGCTTTCCAAGGCACATAGGAGTTTCTCTATGTAATGTTTGGTGACCTATCCACGGACCAACCTCGGCAAGAGTTGCTTTACCTAGAAGATTTAGCTGTGCAGCTGTTATTATTTAGCAACGAAATCCTCAATAACCACTACTGGCCCTAATCATCATCATCATCATTTTAGCCGAAAGACGTTCACTGCTGGATATAGGTCTCCCCCAAGCGTCGCCACACTGATCGGTCCTGTGTGTTTCGCATCCACCGGACGCCCGCAGCCTTGACCAGGTCGTCACTCCAACTAGAGGGAGGCCTTCCAACGCTGCGTCTTCCGGTACGCGATCGCCTCTCTAGAACTTTTCTGCCTCAACGGCCATTCTGCGAGCAATGTGCCCTGCCCACTGCCACTTAAGTTTGGCAATTCATCGAGCTATGTCGGTAACCTTGGTTCTCTTGCGGATGTCTTCATTTCTGAATCGATCACGCAAGGAAACTCCGAGCATAGCCCTCTCCATTGCCCTTTGGGTGACTGTAGGTTAAGTTAGTTCAGGTTCTGATGAGGCCAATTGTGAGCGACCACGTCTTGTCCCGTAAGAGCCCAAATAGGAATAAATTATTGTTTACGATTAAGCTTAGTCTTTTATACGTCTTCAGGGAAAATTAATAAATATTATGCAAAGTTAATGCGTGCTAAATTCTATACCTGAGGTTAATTTATTGTCTTTAGTCAGGTCAAGTGCTTCCCCTAACCATTTAAGGGTATTAGCATAATTGGTTTAACTGGATGACGGTTGAAACCTATTATGAAAGGTTACGTTACGAATACCAATTACTTACAATATTTCGTTACAAAGGCAACAATATAAAGTAGAAATTTATAACGAGACTAGAGAGAATATATTCAAGATAAGAATGCTGGGAAACATCCTGGTCCTGCTCCATAGAGCAATCTTTAGTGTAGAGAAAATCAAACTGGTTAATTTACATTATATTCATAATTATAGTATTGCTTTATTTTATTATTTTCTTCTCTTTTTGTTTAAGAAATTGACTCGCACACTGTTGCGTTTATTCTACATTATCCGTTTATTACTTTCTTAAACATTTTAGTATGACCCCCGTATGTATGTAAAAAGATGTAGGTTAGTTTATGAAAACTCGCAGCTTTTTCCATGACGGTTAGCAGAAATTACATATCGCCACCTGCTATGATACTTACATACTTACTCATCATATCATCATCATCATATCAGAAGAAAGACGTCCACTGCTGGTCCCATGCGTCTCGCATCCAGCGGATCCCCGCAACCTTCACCAGTTCATCGGTCCACTTAGTGGGAGGCCTTTCAACACAACGCCAATCCAGAACCTTTCTGCCCCATCGGCCATCCGTTCTGCGAGCAATGTGCCCTGCCCACTGCCATTTAAGTTTGCCAATTCTTCGGGCTATGTTGGTAACCCTGGTTCTCTTGCGGATCTCTACATTTCGCACACTTACATACTCACTTTGCTTCATTTACGTAATTCTTCGACTTTAATAATTAGCTATTTGCACAACCTCATCATTAACATCTTGTTTTTAACATCGGGAGCCATATTGGAGCTGATAATTTTAATCTATATCAAACATAGTTCCACCGTTCTTTTACCCCAAACACATTTCACCTCCGACTTGAACGAACAGTCAAGCGGTAACCGCTAACACAAACACTTCCCACTCAAATACACACAGACATCTATATTTAGTCCAATACGAGCTAAAATTCTAACTATTTCCCAAGTTAACACGTGCTTATAAGCCTAGCTATAAATACAAGCCGCTGACCCGGTTCCGCTCGACTATTTATGGTGAAAATGTCCGTTTTGGACGATAGTATCGACCTTGTGGCGACTTGCGCGCCACCTATTTTTATACGTACTGGCCGATTGTAAATATTTTATAAGTGAGATTTTAAAAATGTTATGTGTTTTGGATAGGTGTCATGAATTCGTTTGTTCTGAGAGTCTTCTGATAATTTTCTGGTCGAGTAATCCATGAGCGATAAAATATTAATACAAGTCCATTATTGTGCAGTTTATGTGTTACCATGTGAATACTGAAAATATACAAGAGTATTGAAGTTGTGCAGTTTTCCTTCTGGTATCACATTATCAAAACAAACTGAAAGGTATAAAATTCCTTCATTGGTGACCCCGACGTGATACCTGAGCACGTAAATACATCTTCATGGATACGTAAGAAACTTCAGCTCTCATTTTTAATGAACGAGGATAATCAAGGTAAAACGCGCCTAATAAAATATTTTTCTGAAGAATATTATCGCCATTCGCCGATAGACAATCTCCGAAACTTTTTCTTTCGCCAACTTGACCTGGTACTGATGCCAGTACCGTTGAATATACCGGTACTTGGAGCGACTTCAGCGGCCCGTTTTTCGAGTTTTGTTGAATAAAAGAAGGAGTAAAGTGTGTGTAAATAAATATAGTATGTTAATTTGTAATATTATTTTGAAATTTATTTACAGTGTTTGGACCTGTAAAGGTGAGCGCACGCTACATCATCCCCCATCATCTTTGGCACGGGATTTGCTCTGGTTCCCAAATTAGTTATTTAAATTAAAATGTCAGAAACCGAGGGTGAGTTCGTCGAAGCAGAAGGTGGAAAGGTAGTAGTTAACCGCGTGACTATAAGAACGCCTCCTTTTTGTAAGGATCGCCCAGCATTATGGTTCGCGAGCCTTGAGGCGCAGTTTAGTATTAACGGTGTTGTTCAGCAGTTGACTAAATTTAATTATGCGTTGGCTCATTTAGACACGACCTGCACTCGGGAGGTTGAAGACATCATTCTCACTCCTCCTAAGGTGGATCCATATGATACCTTGAGGAATGCGATTATACATAGATTTTCGGTTTCGCAAGAAGAAAAGGTTAGGTGTTTGCTTGAAAAAGAACAGATAGGCGACCGCAAGCCGTCGTCGTTTTACAGATACCTTAAGTCGCTAGCGGGACTTTCTTTTCCTGAGGATGTTTTGAAGACCATTTGGATGAGTCGGCTTCCCAGGTATCTTCAAACCGTGCTCACTGCACAGCGACTTCAAAGTTTGCCAGAACTTAGTGAGCTGGCTGACCAGTTGATGGAAATCAATGGTCAGCCATCTCAACATATGGGTTGCGCGTCGGTTGCGTCGAATTCTTCATTGGTTAGTAGCGATCCGCAGATAGCGGTGTTAAACAAAAAAGTTGAGGAACTTACTCGTGTTGTGGCATCTTTGGCCAAACTAAATAATGAACAGCGTGGTCGCTCGCGAGAACGTAATTACCGTGATTATCGCAACCGTTCACGTTCGCGAAATAAAGGTTTTTGTTTTTACCACAATCGTTTTAACACCAAGGCTAAAAAGTGTATTCAACCGTGTAAATGGTCTGGCCCTCCCCCTTCTAGTGCTGGAAATGATGGCAATACTCCGGAAAACTAGTAGAGCGCCCGGTGCAGGCGACTACCGATCGCTCCATTTCCAGTCGCCGACTTTTCGTTACCGACCGGTATACGAATAGGAAATTTCTTATTGATACTGGATCGGATCTTTGTTGCGTTCCAGTCGGCCACGTTAATAGGTTACGAAGACAGGTGCAGCCGTACGATTTAGTCGCAGCTAATGGCTCGAAAATTAAAACATATGGTTTAGTTACATTGTGCCTGAATTTAGGACTTAGGCGCAATTTCTCGTGGAATTTCGTTGTAGCGGATGTTGAGTCCGGGATAATTGGATCAGATTTTTTGTCGCACTATAATTTATTACCAGAATGTGCTCATGGGAGACTTTTTGACGGGAAGACAGGACTGTCATCCATCGCAAAGCTTCATGATGCGAGCCAGTCTAGTGTGAAGGTGATTTCTGTTCCCGACTCGCCTTTTTCAGACATTCTGAAAAAATTTCCGAGTATTACACGTCCGCCAGGTGTACTTCAGGAGCCCAAGCACGCAACTATGCATTTCATTAAGACGACTGATGGCCCCCCGGTTTCGGCACGGCCGCGTCGTCTGGCTCCGTTGAAACTTCGCGCTGCCCAAAAGGAATTCGAGGACATGGTCAAGGCTGGGACAGCCAGGCCATCAAGCAGTCCTTGGTCTTCAGCGTTACACCTAGTGGAGAAAAAAGATTCAACGTGGCGCCCATGCGGTGACTATCGCGCTTTGAATGCTCGCACCATTCCGGACAGATATCCGGTTCGTTATATTGGGGATGTTGGTCAGAACCTCGCTGGGAGTACCATATTCAGTAAAATCGACCTGGTGAAGGCTTACCAACAAATTCCGGTAAATCCCGCTGACGTTTGCAAAACAGCAATAATTACACCATTCGGATTATTCGAATTCCCATTTATGAGTTTTGGACTTAGAAATGCAGGCCAAACGTTTCAACGTTTTATTGACGAAGTTGTTCGGGGCCTTGAATTCTGCTATGCTTACGTTGATGACATTTTGGTTTATTCCAGCTCCAGCTCCTGTCATGCTAAACACCTGGAGACCCTATTCAGAAGGTTGCATGAGTATGGTGTAGTAATTAACACTTCCAAGAGCGTTTTTGGAGTGAAAGAGGTTACCTTTCTGGGGTATAGGATTAATGCAGAGGGTGTTCGGCCCCCTGATGACAGAATCCAAGCCCTAGTGGATTTTCCGCCCCCAAAAACTGTTGAAGGCATGCGTCGATTTCTTGGCATGGCTAATTTTTATCGTCGATTTATACCAGCTGCTGCCAAATACCAGGCTCCTTTAATTGACGCTGTTGTTGCCATTCAAGGCAAGGGCGCCAAGCCTTTTATTTGGACGCCTGAGTTAATGGAGTGTTTCGAAGAGTGTAAGAAAAGTCTGACTTCCGCGAGGATCCTCGCGCACCCAGACTGTAGCGCATTTCTCGGTCTTTTTACTGACGCATCGAGCACTCATGTTGGTTCTTGCCTACAACAGCGATCAAGCGAGATGGATGATTGGCAGCCAATCGCGTACTTTAGCAAAAAGCTGAATTCCAAGCAGGCACTATGGCCAGCTTACTATAGGGAGCTTCTCGGCGTTTACGAGAGTGTTCAGCACTTTAGGCATATTCTCGAAGCTCAGCACGCAACAATCTATACGGATCATAAACCGTTAATTTACGCGTTTTCTCAGCGGAGAGAGAAGCTGCCACCCTCTCAACTGAATCAACTGTCGTTCATTAGCCAATTTTCTACGGATATTGTCCATATTAAAGGCGTTGACAACGTGGTTGCGGACACTTTATCACGTATCGAAGCTGTTTCTTTGGAAGCGGACTTTACTGCTCTTGCTACTTCACAATTAGCTGATGAGGAATTAGCACATGCTCGCGTGAACTCTTCGCTTAAATTGGAAGAGGTTTTAATTCCTGGCACAAATGTGACCATCACTTGCGACATGTCTACGGGCAAGCCGCGTCCGTTCCTTACTCTTTCCTTTCGTAGAGCAGCTTTTGACAAATGCCATAACCTCAGCCATCCTGGTGCGCAGGCATCTGCACGCATGGTGACTGAGAGATATGTTTGGCCTGGCGTTAAAGCCGATTGCCATAAATGGGCGCGCTCCTGCTCTGAGTGCCAGCGTTGTAAAGTGACGAGGCACGTTAAATCACCACTAGGTGAATTTAGCAGACCATCTGGTAGGTTCAAGCATGTCCACAGCATGTGTGTTTGTGCAACGAAAAGGATTAGAACGACGAGCTATCATCCATGCGCGAACGGCATGGTCGAGCGTATGCATCGACAGCTCAAGGCGGCATTAATGTGCCATGCTGGGTTTTGGTCGAAGGCACTTCCGTTGGTACTCCTAGGTATGAGGTCGGTTTTTAAAGAAGACATTAAAGCTTCTCCAGCCGAGCTCGTTATTGGCGAGACATTGCGTTTGCCAGGAGAATTTATTGAGACTACAGACTTGTCTAGAAGCCCTGAGTCAGTTGTTGATTTCGTCTCGGACTTAAAGAGGCGAATGGAGGTGATTCGACCGGTAGAAGCTTCGCACCACGCGCGCCCTTCGTTATTTATTTTCAAAGACTTGGCGACGGCGTCGCATGTTTGGTTACGTGACGACACAGTAAAACGATCGTTGCAGCCACCGTACTCCGGTCCATTCCGAATAATTAGACGGGAGGATAAAACTTTGAAGTTAGAAGTTAAGGGACGTGAGGTTACAGTAAGTATTGATCGCGTAAATCCTGCTTTTATTGATGCTGATTCTTTAACGGCTAATAATAATAATGAGGTTTTAGATTCGCAAAGCTTGTTAGTAAATACTGCAAATGCTCCGACGTCCTTTCCACCTCCTGCTTCGGTGGTTACCAGATCGGGTCGTCAGATTAGGTTTAGAAATATTTTGGACTTATAAATAACATAGTTTTTTTTTTTTTTTTTTTTGTTGCTCCCTTTGTAGGGGGGTTTTTCCTCTGCGTTGGGGGGTGATGTGGCGACTTGCGCGCCACCTATTTTTATACGTACTGGCAGATTGTAAATATTTTATAAGTGAGATTTTAAAAATGTTATGTGTTTTGGATAGGTGTCATGAATTCGTTTGTTCTGAGAGTCTTCTGATAATTTTCTGGTCGAGTAATCCATGAGCGATAAAATATTAATACAAGTCCATTATTGTGCAGTTTATGTGTTACCATGTGAATACTGAAAATATACAAGAGTATTGAAGTTGTGCAGTTTTCCTTCTGGTATCACATTATCAAAACAAACTGAAAGGTATAAAATTCCTTCAACCTCATTTTGTAAACGCGATTAGAGATAAAAGTAGTGGTCGTTGAGGAACATTTTATCGTATATTGTGGCTACCTATCAAGTGGTTTTGTTCAATTTTCTTCTCTTCAACTTTATAGACCGGTCAAGTTAGCCTAAAAAATAGGGGTGCTCTTGCATAAATTCCAAAGAAGCTGAAAATTTACATGAACTTTAGGGACATCATTATAATGTAAATGCGAAATATCCCCATCGATTCGATGTGTGCATTTTTTAGGGTTCCGTACCCAAAGGGTAAAAACGGGACCCTATTACTGAGACTCCGCGGTCCGTCTGTCTGTCTGTCACCAGGCTGTATCTCATAAACCGTGATAGCTAGACAGTTGAATTTTGCTATAACAGCGTTTTTAGTATTTGTTGTTTTCGCTATAACAACAAATACTAAAAACAGAAAAAAAAATATTTAAGTGCGGCTCCCATACAACAAACGTGATTTATGTACCATTTTTTGCGATAATGGTACGGAACCCTACGTGCGCGAGTCCGACTCGCATTTAGCCGGGTTTCGTTTTTTTTATCAAGGTCTAGTAGTACTAATGTTTTTAGTAGCAAGGACTTTGCACTAGCACAAATTGCAGTAAAATCATAACTTGCCGAGAATTAAGCATAATACTGATTCTTGTGCCCTTTGACCATGAACATTTTTTTACACACATAGAATTTTGACAATTTCATTATAATGGTATCACTCACGTTCATGTAAATTTTTAGCTTCTTTGAAATCTATGTAAAAGCTAATATCTATTTTGACCGGACTTTGACGTGTGTATCTGTGTGTCTGTCTGTGGCATCAAAGCGTCTAAACGGATGAACCGATTTTGATTTAGTTTTCGTTTGAAAGGTGATTTTGTCGAGAGTGTTCTTAGCTATGTATGAATAAAATCGGTTCAGCCGTTCAAAAGTTATGGGCGTTTTACTGTTTGAATCGGGGATTTTTTTACCGTGACTTTGCTTCTGCAGTCTATCCCTTAGGAACCGTGCAAAAACCTACGACACTTGATGCTAGTGTAAATTCCATCAGTAAAAAAAATGGTATCGGATCAGTACTTCTAGAGATTACATTAAAACAAAGATAGATTATCACAATTGGTCAAACACAAAATGAAGAAAATATCTTGAAAACTCTCATTCTTTCTTGTTTACCACACAATGCCTAACTAAACACAACGTAGGAAAGTTGCCAACTTCAATAGACAAAAAAAAACATAAGTGATGTGCCTATAGCACCAAAATCTACACTCTTCAAATCACTAGAATATACTCGTATATATTGCAACGTACTCAGGTAAGCTCCGGTTCATTTCAAGGAACTCTATCATCAACCTGAAAACCGATTTATTTATTTATCCAGAACTTCCAATGAAAGATGTACACAAAAAACACAATGAATCATCAATATGAAGTAATGAAAAGTGCACTCCCTCAATTATAGGAAGCCACAGCATGCATTTTAGATTATTGACTAAATAAAAACTAAAAGGCGATGTCAATCACTAAGAACTATTTCGGAAATGGAGACAATCAAATGGAAATGCAGAGGTAAAATAGAAAACAAAAAAAAAACGCTAGGTGTCTGATGCTCAGCAAATGCTGAGTTGGTCATCCTTTCGGTATGGGCAAACCCAGCGCCATTCCTGAACTTGAATTGCACTTTTTATGCTATTATTTTTTACGCGGCTGCAAGGAAAGGGTTTATAGTTTTGTTCAGCCAGCTCGCGAATATGTATCCTCCGACTGAACAGCATGATTTTCTTCTTGTTTACATCTTTGCAGTCGGGTTTTTTGGATTTTATAAACTTTTTTTTCCTCGTTACTTCGTGATGGTTGCTGTTGAGTTGTGTCTAGGTATGTCAAATAAATGTTTTATAATCTATTCCTTTTTTTTCAGAGTTTTCTTTTCTAACCAATCATTAGACTTTTTTAACGTCCATAGAAAAAAACTCAAAAAGCACAAAGCCATGACAACTAAGCTCTTGTACACAAATATTATCAGAGAGATAAGTTCAACGAGTTATCGATTAGCTGCTGTGTACCTTGATAACGTGCTGTTACGCTAGGTGGGACCTGTACCTACTGGCGGCAAGCTTTTAGATAAAAAAGTAGGATTAGAGATCGTATAGATTAGTTTGTATATGAGGCATATAAAGGTGGCAATAATGATTCTGAGAAGCCTAGGTATAAGGAAAACACCACACAAATGAAAGAAGTAGTTTTAGATATACTTAAATACGATATAGAACAAGAAAACAAGTAAAAAGATTTAAAACATGAAAACAAAAATGTTTTTAAAAATCAATTGTCCTCAAGAGGGACAAAATCTTCGTATTGGAACGAAAGTTCAATTTTTTTGACAAAGGATCGATTTCGTAGAAAAATATAACTGGAAACTGACACTAGTATGGCATATAGCTACAAAAACAATACTAGGGAGTTTTTATATCTCCAACTATTAAAGTAAAAATATCCTGTATATTAAAGAAAATTATAGATAAATCATTGCTAATCGAATCTTCAAAGAATCTGCAACGGAAAAACGACAGACCAATTTTCAACATGACATCATTACAAAAAAAAAAGAATTCATCCAACACAACTCAACCTTTTAGAAACGACAAAACATTCGCACGAAATAAAATAAACGACAGATGATTGTTAGACAATTATTTTACACGGAAACTGACCATTGAATGGGTATTTGGCACAAAACATACACGTTTTGTGAGGCAAATGATCGGAATTAACTCGTTATCGGGACCTGGCCTCTATATTATAAATAACTTACTAAAAATACTTTTGCCTGCTCATCCGGGAACTGTAGAAGTGTAAAAAGGAAGCGGTGACAATATTGAGAGTGATGGACTTTTTGATAAAGATGGAATTGTTTTAGAAAGAGGTTTAGATATTATAGCAGCTGTTAGATGTCGTCAGTAAGAATTCCAATTTGTAATACATTGCACATTATGCAAAAAAAAACACAACTTTTTGCAACTGATGGAACCAACTGAATCTATGTACCTACTTGATTTAATAGAGTATGAAAATTAAACAATATTTAAATGAATACTAATTTCCAGACTGCCAAAAAGTATAATTTTGTGCGAGACCATATGATACAAATATTTCTTGTTAAGTTTTTGGTGAATTAAATTTTTTTAATATAACAGTGCCAGAAAACAGACTTCATCATCGAGGAATACCTACCAAACGCTGGCGCTATAATCTAGCCTCGTTCTTAACTGATTGACAGAAAAACGTAGCAGACAAAATTGAATGTAAAAGCACGGGCGAGACCTTAACGCTTAGGCTTACAGTATATGTAAAAATTATCACTATACAGATGTGAATAATGTCTACGAAACTAAACGAATCATTTGCCAAACATATTGGCAAACTGCAAGCAAGAACAGACTCATTAACATTTACCTGTGTAATTTTCTATATGCAGCTATCCATATAATTACGTCAATTCTGGGCCAAGATCTCTCAGATTTCAGATACAAAGACAATCTGAGTCAGCCTTGTCTGGTACAGCATCAAGTGAAGTAATTTTAGCTTGGGATTCATTTAGCATACGCCAGACGTAGGTAGGCCAATCCGGGGATTGTGCTTTTTCGGAGTTTGCTAAACTAGTATTTATTAATATTGTTAGGGAAAGCCTATCCCCAGCAGTATTTAGGCTGAAATGACAGTGATAATGAATTGTAGGAGGAAACCTGTGGAAATACTGATACCGAATACAAAACCGGCCAAGTGCGAGTCGGACTCGCGCACGAATGGTTCCGTACCATTATCGCAAAAAACGGCAAAAAAATCACGTTTGTTGTATGGGAGCCCCCCTTATATATTTATTTTATTCTGTTTTTAATATTTGTTGTTATAGCGGCAATTGAAATACATCATCTGTGATGTGATGTGTGTGAATTTCAACTGTCTAGCTATCACGGTTCATGAGATACAGCCTGGTGACAGACAGACAGACAGACGGACAGACAGACAGACGGACCGCGGAGTCTTAGTAATAGGGTCCCGTTTATACCCTTTGGTTACGGAACCCTAAAAATTAATTCAATTATAGAAAGCACAAATCACTTAATGTCATGAATTACTTTTTGTCCCGGAAAATTGCACAGTTCCTGTGGACTAAACAATCCGCGGATCAAAATAAAGGTTCGAGAAAAGTAATGGTGTCTCAGAATGTGTTTCGTTTTTGATACTTAAAAAAAAGACACTAGAAATTACTTCAAATTCGGTATATTTATTGTTAAATTAAAGAACAGTTTTTTAATTTTGTTACAAATATATAAATAATATTATACCATTTCATAACGCCAGTACGCTCTAAAGGGGTTCGCAGAAGTGTACATCCTCCTTTTTGGATAGTCAGTTAAAAACAATATTTAGTAAAAGTGCACTCTCCACAATCCTCCTGCAATCTTCAATCACACGCAAAAAAAGTAAGGGCCAATAATAATTACTTGACGAGTTATGGCAGCACAAATGGCCCAGATTTAACATCTGCTGATGTTTTCCTATGGGGCTACTTAAAAAGTAAAGTTTAGAAACTATTGCCACCCAACCTGAATATTTTAACACAAGCAAAGACTCACAGACGAAATAAATAATAAAAATTGCCAGGCTAAATGAGTGTAAGAAAGGCGCTAGTTTACTAAATAGTGTTTTTACCCGACTTAACTTAAGTCATGTTAACACTTGTAGCATGTCATAACATAATTTGACTATTGACACTACAAAGCACCACACTGTGGGTGTATAATACACGTTCACCTTATCCACGGATTACGGCTGTGACGTCACAAAGTCACAATTCAGTTGTTTTCGACACTGATCCCTTTAATTAATTTAGCATTAGGATTTGATGCTCTATTTAACATTATTAGTAACCTTAATTGGCTTTTGGGACTATTCAATGTCAATATTATGCTTCAGTAGGAAACACGTGAATGATATTATTAAGCTTGTTACAAGCTTTTATTTAACTTGCAATATATGTATGTGAGTGTGTTTTGGTCAAATCTTGCAACTGAATTTTAAAGCAGTTATCCTTCACCGATTAAGATGACGATGATTTTTGGATGTAAATGCATGTTTAGCTAAGTGACATCATTCTAAATCCAATATGGCGGACGGCCCAAGATGGTGAACTAGTTCTTTTTTGTGCACTTATCAAATGAATGGGTTTGCTGAGAATAATAGAAAAAAAGCTTGCTTATTTCTATTACAATTCGAAAATTATGTTGGCAATTGTTCATTATCAGAACCATCTCAGCCGAATGACGTCCTCAGCTGGATAGACCTCTCCAAGGATCGCCATATAGATCGGTCTTGTGCTTATAAGATCCAGTGACCTTGAACCCAGTTGTGATTTGGTAGATTCTCGACAATAGTTGCGGGTAGTCAGATGCCTGAACGTTTAACGAAAAGTCTTACTGAGAGAATATCCAATTAATGAGGTCAGATATATAGTTCCGCCATACTGCATACTGGTTTTAAGAAGCGTCCAGTTACTTTAAGCCAGACCCTACTTAAGAGAGATACTGTTTCATATTGCTTCAATATCTTGTAACGAAAATCATCCAACAAGACACTAAATCAAATAGAACTTTAAATCTGCTAGATTAAGGGCCGATTTTTCATAATACTTTTAACTCGGAATAAAAATGGTGGTTTGACAGCTTTTCTATAGAAAATATGTCAAATGGCCATTTTTATTCCTGTATTAAAAGTTTGAAAAATCGGCCCTAAGAAAATATAAGATATTTTTAAATAGATTACTAAGGCCACTTGAGAGCATCTGATACCTGTTTTCAACCAAACACCAACTACTCTACATCTACAAGATCTTTATGAACATATTTTCTATCTACGCAGCAAGTCAATGAACTTTCAGAGTTTTCTCATACGCCTGTTATGTTTGTATGAACTTGCTAAACCGACAAACAAGAAAATATAGTGAGTCATGTAATGTCTAAAATAAAAATGGCTGCTTACAAGATATTTTTGATGGACACACAATTTATATTACGTCTACAATATATTTGTGGCTTCGTCATGTGACAGGGTTTTTTGTCTCCTAGATTGTATTGTGTAAGACACTTTTTTTAATCCGCAAAAATATACTATTGGGGCTTCTTTTGATCTAACACAAGATTGTAGACTACGAGATAAATTGTGAAACAACCCCTGCCAAAAAGTGAAGGAATGGGTTAGATTTCTAGGTTACACAAAGGGCATTTGGTATAACTGTGAGATTTTTTCTCAAAAATAAATTAAAACAATTGACGGATATTGATGACCCTAAAAACAATACCCACAGCTAAAAATCGTAATCGAGAAGAGCGGATACTTATTTCTATTATACAAGTTTCTGGACCTGGTACTTATTATTTTTATATAAATAAACAATTAATGTTCATTTTAACACCCACTCTTTCGGAAGCTCTACTGAGGTCATCGAGCATTGTACTGAGGTCCTCCATGGTCTCAGTCGTGCCTACTTTATCGTCGGCAAACCGAAAGTGAGTGATGTACTCGCCATTGACGTTGTCAGCCCTCTCCAGTCCAGAACCTTGAAGACATTCTCCAGAGTGGGTCTTAAAATGAACATGGCCAAAACCAAGGTGATAT
Source organism: Orthosia cruda (assembly GCA_964057195.1). Taxonomy (NCBI): domain Eukaryota; kingdom Metazoa; phylum Arthropoda; class Insecta; order Lepidoptera; family Noctuidae; genus Orthosia; species Orthosia cruda. The sequence goes on from OZ059854.1 coordinate 3,695,665, forward strand.
TGAATGCCCATGTTACACCCACTCCTATCAAGGTTTGAGACTCTACATTCAAAGTTGTGGACGACTATGTCTACCTGGGATAAACGATCCAGTTGGGCAGGTCCAACTTCGAAAAAGAGATCAACCGTCGGATCCGACTCGGCTGGCAGCGTTCGGGAAGTTGCGCGGTATCGTCTCGTCCAACTTACCATTGTATCTCAAGACAAAAGTCTATGACCAGTGACTGTTGCCAGGATGACCTATGGGTCTGAGACGTGGTCGCTCACAATGGGCCTCATCTGAAATCTTAGTCACCCAAAGGCTAATGGAGAGAGCTATGCTCGGAGTTTCCTTGGGTGATCGAATCAGAAATGTAGAGACCCGCAAGAGAACTAGGGTTACCGACATAGCCAGAAATTCCCAAATTGAAGTGGCAAGGGCACATTGCTCGCAGAACGGATGGTCGATGGGCCAAAAAATTCTGGAGTGGCGACCGTAAAACGGTTTATATTATTTTATTGAACTTGTTACTCGGCAGATAAATCCAATCACTAAACTCTCGTCTGTCTCGTGCCAAGCTCCTCGATCATGGCCAAGACTCTCACAGAATCTTATCCACATCAATAAATCCTTACATCCACCACACTCGAAGTCAAGTGGCCTCCAGATCATCGACCCCCTGACGCGATGCAGAGCGGATCCCCAAATAGTTTTGATCAGAGCTCCGGATGTACAAATAAACGTTTCATTTGTAAAAACTAACGCATACCACGGTTTATGCTGTATAGTCAGGCTAAAAATAACAGGGCGTAAATTATGCCGGTCAAAGTGAGTTTAGAGAGCAGCGGTGGCCCAGTGGTATCGGCCGCGACTTACAAGTTGTAGGTCGTGGGTTCGAGCCCAGGCAGGCGCTTTACTTTGTGTAAGTTATTTCTTCACCACTGCTCTCAAAACGGTGAAGGAAAACATCGTGAGGAAACCGGCATGTCCTAGAACCAAAAATTCGAAGACATGTGACATCCACCAACCCGCACTGGGCCCGCGTGGTGGATTACAGCCCATTCCCTCTCACAGAGAGGAGGCCTGTGTCCCAGCAGTGGGAACATTAATAGGCTGATGATGATGTGATGATGAAAGTGAGTTCCTGAAATTAAGTTGTGAGCAGTTTCGTAAAATAATGAGGTTTGCGACACAAGTGCAGACACGAAAACGTAAAATAAAAAAATTTAGTCTGTAGAAAAACATAGAACAGTTTATGAAAAATTGCATCCCATCTCAAGCAGAACTTGTTTTTTTATCATATTTAACGGTAACTTGCATACATTGCCGAAAGCAACCGGGCTTTTGGTAGTGACGAGTTTTCATGATAATATAATCAAATAGATAACATACAATAACGTGGTCTATTATCATATTCCCCGCAGAGATATATCAGTGTATGGTAAAACTTTGGTTATAAGCAAAAAGGGCTGAACGAAACATCTTTGTCGAATTTTTAGAGATCCAAACCATCTTAATACTTCACAATTAAACTTTTTTATACCTTTAAAACTAAAAATTTGAAGCCTAATGGTCGTTTGCTTAAAGCTTATTAGCTATCCTACGACTAAAATGATATTTGAACCGACTTCAAGACTTTTATTTTAGTGATAATGGTGAAAGATGGTGGTCATTATTATAATTTGACTTATTCCACATTGGGCACCCGTTTTAACGGCATCTAAGTTAATGGTACCTGAGTTATTATGATTCTGGCCTCCTGGTAGTTTGGGTATAAATGCTTATAATGTTCAATATCTAACTAAAAAAGCAAAAGAGGAACTTATATTTTTATCATGTTATTAAACTCTCTACTGATTTTAATCGTGTTTTTTATTTTGATTTCCTAAACAAATTACATATCCCAACACTAGTACCTACTGATCCGTAGGTGCCAAATGCGGAATAAAATTTAAAAAATAAATCAAACCACTTACGGCACCTGCGAAAAATATTGATAGGTGCCGAATGTGGAATACGTCTATAATTGGTTTTGAATGACGTCAATGAAGATGGGCATGAAAGTACGCGTGTTTTATTTAGGAGATGAAACCGATATAAGACTCTCCCTTTAAGGCAGTGAATAAATACTTAACAGAAATCTCAATGCCCAACAAAGCAGTTGCATCTCCTACAGAGAAGGGATGATAATCAATGATCACTACTGTTCGCGACGAGGCGTCACAAAAATGTTAGAATAGTTTTGTAGATATAAATAGTATAAACAAAACATACGTCTGCTTACCCCAGCGCGCGAGCTCGTACTAAAAAGTTTTAGACGAGAATTTTTCTTTTATAGTTTTTTCAAACATAAAATTTCGACCACTTTTTGAGGCACTAAACATTATGTTTTAGTGTATATGAGTATGTATTAAGTAAATATGGGGTCTAAAGAGTAAATTAGAATCGTTACATACATACTAAATGCGGTAGTTACGGAAAGAAAGCAAAATCAAAACAAGTCAAATTCCGTAAACACGACCTACCGCCATGACGTTTTAGTTCAAAATGAGCAGTCAGATGGCGGTACACGATATATATAGTCTGGCGCGTAAGCAGACAAATTTGGTATTTTAGAATAGCGTTTTGAGGGCTTTATAATAGCCTATAGTACCTAAAATATAGTTATCTAGTATAATTAGAATTAATATACTATAGATAAAATGTGTAAGTAGTATTTTAAGCAAATAAAAAATATTTGTTTACGTTTTTTAGGACCCCCCGAAAATGGCCGGGTCGCAAGTATCGATAGGTGCGCTCTGCCCACCTACCAATCGTATTATTTACCTTACACATTTAATTTGTTAGGAAACACCACCTAGGTGTTCTAGATAGTATACCTTGGTGCTATGACTGAAAAACTGTACATAATAACAGTACATAGCCAGGTTTAAAACAGTTTCACTCTGAGATGGTAAATACATGCATTTTTGCTCAAGTAAGTAAATAGAATTTTGGTTATAAGCGTTTTAGCGCTTCTAGGTGACCTGGAACTGTGTCCAGGCCCTATATATAGATGGCATCTATGTAGTTCTAGTACATAGATATTACTTACTTGAAATAATGTGTCTGTATGTGCCAGCATGGACGTTTCTACGCGTCTGCCAGAGGGCCCACTACCTTCAGACACACTTGGTGCCTGAAGGATTATTGATATGCTATCTGAAGCATTACCTTTGGGGACCCTCGGGCACACGCCTGGACTCAGTCACAACACATAGCTAATATATAGCTACACATACACACACAGAGGCGTTAAAGCCGTGGAACAACACGATATTTTCTATTTCGGCCGCTTCCCGGCATCAGAAGTCCCAGAAGGGCTGGTGGTACACCCATCAGGGTACTACCATTCGATAGCCCAATTCTCCAGCTTCCCAACCACATTTTTGGAAGGAGCCTAGCTCTGGTGGTTAGGGAACTAACCGACTTAATATAGTAAGAGGTTCCATGGTTTTCTCGCATCATCGACCACATCAGAGTGAATACTGGATCGAGGGTTGGAGCTGTATCCACCGGACTTCCACCATGGGGTAGCCCATCGCGAGGGCTATCCGATGACGGTTGGTGAATGCGGATCCGCCCACCAGCTCGAGTACAAACTCACGAAATATGCCGAAAACAGGCACTGAAGCTATGTTTTCGCACCTTCACGTGGCTGTGCCCGTGAAGGTGACAGATGAAGCTGTGGAACTGTCACAGATCGACGGTCCAGGAGTAGGGCTACAAGTCCCTCGCTGGTACCCTGGCACTAAAGTGCACCATTGTATTGTAAAGTAGCATATAAAGCTACAAACTGACTGAAATTCCCCTTATTAGGCGTTCTCAACGCAAGGGCTCCGTGAAGGTAGCATATAGGAACCTGGACCCAGGTCCGGAGGGAAGGTCTTCTCGAGACCTATCCAGAGACACAAGTCTCATCAAAATCGGTTCAGTAGAAGGGGGGTTTCTGTCGGTTTTCAGCGACTAGCCGTAAGGTATTAATTTATTAATTAAAGTTTACGCGCGGTCGTTGTTTCGAGGTCCTCATTACGGTAAAGTGTAGTGGTAGGATAGTGCGCTGAGGCACCGTCCTAATCGTAGCCATTATTTCCGAAATATTAAATCCACGTCACTTTGCGTAACGGAGACCATGAAGAGACGTCGCTTTTGGACATGAAAACCTGACTTTTTTCTGAACTGGACATCACGCCTTCCCCTCAACATCCTTGGCAGCCTTCCAACCACTGCAGGGTCAATACTTGCTCGAAGACATCTGAACAATAGGTGCAAGGGGCGTCAACGCGTTCAAGCTGAAGCCTTACAACCTTCAGTCAGCCTGGGGCCTTGATCGATCACGTCCGTCCCGCACATTTGCTGGTCCTGTCGAGCCGGATTTTTGAGCAAATGACCTACGCAGCGTTCCAGTGAAGATACAGGCCAATAGGAAGAGCCTAGTTCCAGTGAACAAAGAAGCCTGGCGTCCCGGGTTCCAGTGAAAATACAGGCCAATATTGAAGAGCCTAGTTCCTGAGAACAAAGAAAACCGTTGTCCCGTTCCTGAGAACAGAGAAGCCTGGCGTCCTGGGTTCCAGTGAAAATACAGGCCAATATTGAAGAGCCTAGTTCCTGAGAACAAAGAAAACCGTTGTCCCGTTCCTGAGAACAAAGAAGATAGACGTCCCGTAACCTTGTTAAGTGGGGTTACATTCCTATTTCTTTATCGAAAGTCAAACGTATCGTTCCTGTGAAGCTTGTGCCTGAGAACAAAGAAAACCGAGGCCCAAGCCAGTGAAAATTCCTGAGAACAAAGAAGCCTGACGACCATTGCTGAGAACGTATGTACCCTCAATATAAATCTGGTAAGAGTACACACCTACACAAAGTACCGACCGGGGTACGTAACGTTACGTTCGTGAGAAAAGTTCCAGTGAATAAAGAAACCTGACGTCCCCCTCGTAAACCTTACAAGTGTCGAGGTTAAGATCATATTTCTTTAACAGTCAAAAACAGTGTAGAAACCCAGTAACTGGGAGATTAGCGTCGTCAAAAGGCGCGCGTACGTTTGACCTTGGTTAGTAGAAGCTTCTAGAGCGACTACCGGAGTGAAAAGTGCACGTGTGGTTTGGGACCCACGCGTGGACTAGCTCTAGAACATAACCATTTTTGCTGGGACGCAACTGCCTTTCCTGAGCCGTTTCCTGTGGTGCCTAGCTGCTTCCAGAGAAGCATTTCGTCCGATTAGATTACCGTCGCAAAAAGACGGAATTTTGAGTTGTCTCTGTTGTGTAACCTGCATACTGAGAAACAGTAGTATCTGAGAATACATAGAAACTGTATCCTGAAGGAACAAGTAGATTGCCTGAAGAGTTATCGCTGAAATTTCAGAATCGGAAATTTCATATATAGCGTGTCGAAAGCTTGTTTAGGAGATAGAACGAACATACAAACGTTCATAGAATTCCTGAAGGATTACGGCTGAAGGATTATCGCTGAAGCGCTATCCTAGAGGAGGCTTACACACAGAGGCATATTGTATAGTCGTGTGGGCGACTTGTTCTATAAAAAATAGAACGAAAAATAGTTCCTGTAAATTTCCTGAAGCGTTATAGCTGAAGACTTATTATTGACTTAGAATTTGTTTGGAAACAAATAGTCATATAAGAGACAGAAGTTCTCAATCGAAGCTTGGACCTTCGATAGCTGGAGTCTGGACTGACTACTAACGTCAAGTGTTAGACGGAAGTTTCTGCGAGTGGTATCAGACCAGCTGGTCATCCTTGAAGACTGCTGGACAGGTTGACACGTATAAAACAGTAAGTACAGTGAAAACTTACTCAAGTGCTTACCCCTTGTGGGTCGATAGTAATATAGTGAACCTGTGTCGTGTCAACATAGCAGTTTTGAAGCTGATTTGGGACTTATAGTTTTGAAGACTGAATAAAAACTTATAGTCTGAAGGATAACCCGGAGTCAAGAGGGCCAGAGTTAACCCGGAGTTAAAAGTTAACCCGGAGTTTAAAAATATTTTTTCAATTTTGAAAAAGGAAGCGAACCCTCTTCGAGTCAACGATTTAAATTGGACTTAACCCGGAGTTACGACTTAGGTTTTTCGAGAAAAAACTTGAAGTTTGGACTTAGCTGTTTCGAGTCGACGACGTCTTGAAGCAAAGACTGGACTTGGACATAGCCGTTTGGAAGCTCGAAAATAGACTTAACCCAATCGTACTGAAGTCTGGAGTTGGACTTAACCCGTACGAGTTGACGTTTTGAACTGAAGTCTAGAGTTGGACTTAACCGTTTCGAGCTGACATTTTGGACCAGTCGGAATGCCGATAACCAGATCGCAGGACAAGAGACCTGAGGCGTGGACAGTCGCCATGGAGCGACCGGGTGCAGGTATACACCATCAATTGCCCCCACGCTCGCCGACAACGACTGATGGGACTGAACAGTCCGTACCGAACAGGAGCCCAACCGTGTCACAGATAGGTGACAATACGCCCACACACCAAGAGGAGGAACCACAGGAACCGAGCACATGCAGGAAGGCATCGAGAGAAGAAGGATCTTCAGAAGGAACACTGAAGCCTTCTGATGAAAAACAAAGGATCCAAGACAAGACCTTTGTACATAAGGAAATAATGGCTACCCGGGGTGACGCCCGTAATGAACATAGGAGACCGCCGTCTACAAGCAAGACGACCCGGTCACAGAGAAAAATCTCTAAGGCACGCGAAGACTTACTGAAGATTAAGTTGGAGCTTGCACAGTTAGCCCTTCAGAGAGCAGAAGAAGAACCTTCTGAAGAGGAATATATGGATGACAGAGACTCGAATGAAGAGTACGTGCGTTCCTGGCTCGAAGAGGCGCCAGAGCCCACACCGTTGAGGGAGGACGACGTCGCCAATGGGAAGCAAGATAGGCCTCCACCTGCGAGCGGCGACGCTGTAGCGGACTCCCAGACCCATATAGACCAACCAAAGACGAGGGCTAACATCGAACCGTCCAAGACGGAGCCACCAGGGCAAATAGAAGCGAAAGAGTCACTCCGTCCGTTTCTAACGGAGTTGACAACCGCTATAGCGTCGCTAGCCGACAGAAAAATCGAACCATGGACGCCTAACCGAACGGCGTCGCAGGTTATGTTGACTCTGCCGAACTTCGGTGGAGCTCACACAGAATGGCTGACTTTTCGAGCCATTTACGAGGCAACTGTTGCCTACTTCAGCGACATTGAAAACACAGCAAGACTCAGAAGGAGCTTGCGTGGTCGCGCACTGGAGACAGTGAGCTCAGAACTCATCGGGAACGCGAAACCGGATGAGATCATGAGAGAATTGGAGCTACAATTTGGACGTCCCGACTCAATAGCTCAGGCTGAAACCGACCGACTCAGAGGGCTGCCACGCTGCAGCGAACAGCCCAAAGATATATGCACTTTTGCAAGTCGGATCAGGAGCGGAGTCGTCACCTTGAGGGCCCTCAAGAAAGGACACTACTTACTCAACGCTGAGCTGATGCGCCAGCTAACTGAGAAGCTGCCCAATTCTCTACGTGTACTATGGTACAGGACGTACACGGAAAAGTATCAGTCGCTGCCAGACCTGTCACTCTTCAGCGACTTTATAACAGAGCAAGCTCACTTCTGCAGTGCATTCGCACCGCCCGAGAACATTAAAGAAACGGACTCGGTGGCGGGAAAACGCGTCACACAGAGGACGCACGTAGCTACCGCGAAGCCGGTAGGCCACTGTCGAATTTGCGACAAAGAGGGTCACTACTCGTCTGATTGCATAAAGTTTACAGACGCAGCATGTGACAAGAAATGGGAGCTAGCCAAGCAATATGGCTTGTGCTTTCGCTGCCTAAGGAACCACCGTAAGGGCCACACCTGCGGAAAGAAGCAGTGTGGCTTCAAGGGGTGCATAGCTACTCATCACCGACTTCTTCATAGGGCAAGGAAGCCTCAGACAGACAGGACAAGGAAGCCTGCTGTTCCAGAAGCGAAGAAGGAGTCTCAGGAGACGGTAGCCAGTTCGCGAACTGCCTCAAGTAAAGCCTTCCTGAAGATGATACCGGTCCGGGTTATTGGACCGGCGGGAGAGGCAGACACATACGCACTCCTTGACGATGGGTCTACCGTCTCGCTGATCGACGAAGCAATCGCTCAGCGAGTAGGAGCAGTGGGCCCAATTGAGCCACTGAAGATCGATGCCATAGGACACACTAGGATCGATACTCCACTATCGAGACGAATAACGGTCGTTCTCACAAGCCAGTTGAAGAATCGGGTGCCCTTCAAGGCGCGCACCATTTCGAAGCTCAACCTGTCTCCACAGGCAGTCAATCATAAGGACCTGGCACGATGCAGGCACCTTCAAGACTTGACGTCTGAGCTTACATATCCGGCGGGAGTACCGAAGATACTCGTCGGACAGGACAACTGGCATTTGCTGCTGGCCACTGAGGTCCGGAGGGGACCAAGAGACCAACCCATCGCGTCAAGGACCATGATGGGCTGGACATTGCATGGTGCACACACCAGAACACTGGGCCAGCGGGTGCATTACGTCAACGGCACTCAGTCCGTTGCAAGGCAAGATGCGGAGCTGAACACACAGCCCCGTGAATTCTTCGCCAGCGAGACTTCTGGCCCTCAGAAGAGGGCAGAAGACGCTTCGAACCGCGACAAAAGGCGGTTAAACCAAGTCAACGGCACTCAGACCGTTGACGCAAGGCAAGATGCGGAGCTGAACGAACAGCCCCGTGAATTCTTCGCCAGCGAAACTTCTGGCCCTCAGAAGAGGGCAGAAGACGCATCGGACCGCGACAGAAGACGGTCAAGGCAAGATGCGGAACTGAACGAGCAGCTCCGTGAATTCTTCGCCATCGAGTCACTGGCTATTAATCCAAGAAAGCCAGCTTCTGACCCTCAGAAGAGGGCAGAAGATATTTTGAACCGCGACATAAGGCGGCTCGACAGCGGGCACATAGAAACCTCTATGCTATGGCGGGAAGAAGCCATAGAAATGCCCGACAGTTATGGGACAGCCCTTACAAGGCTGGTCTCTATAGAAAAGAAGCTGGATAGAAACCCAGCTCTTCGTGTGAAATATTCACAACAGATGGACTCCCTAATAGAGAAGGGATATGCTGAAAGGGCCCCCAAATCAAGCACGCCAGGAAGGACCTGGTACCTGCCTCATTTCGATGTCTTCAACCCAATGAAGCCAGAGAAAATTCGTATAGTACATGATGCCGCTGCCAAATCGAGAGGAAAGTCACTCAATGACTTCCTGCTAACTGGACCGGACTTGCTGCAGTCGCTGCCCGGCGTCATGATGCGATTTCGTAGACACTGCGTGGCCATCTCTGGAGACATAGCCGAGATGTTCATGCAAGTGAAGGTGCGGAGTGAAGACCGAGACTCACTTCGTTACCTATGGAGAGGCAACAGGAGAGAGGGAGCCCCAGAAGAGTACCGCATGACGTCCATCATTTTCGGCGCGGCAAGTTCGCCGTGCACCGCCATCTTTGCGAAAGATTGGAACGCAAGAAGGCACATCGAACAGCATCCAGTAGCAGTAAAAGCTATCATTGAGAACCATTACATGGACGATTATCTGGACAGCTATAGAACGGTCGAAGAAGCGACAGAAGTCGCGACCAGGGTGAAGGAAATTCACCAAGAGGCGAAATTCGACCTATCAAAATGGGTATCGAACAGTTCGCGCCTACTAGAGAACCTAGATCCGACACAAACCTGCGCTGAGGTTGTGAACATCGGAGAGGCGACAGGCACGGAGAAAATTCTCGGCCTGATTTGGAGACCTAGTGAAGACACGCTAGGTTTCAACCTAACGCTTGCGAGACTGCCGCCAGGAATCCTAGAGAAGGAGGCCCCTACAAAAAGAGAGGCCCTCAAGATCGTCATGTCATTGTACGACCCGCTGGGACTCGCCTCACCCGTAACGATTCGAGCCAAGCAAATACTGCAAGAGGCATGGAGGCGAGGCATCGATTGGGACCAGCTTTTAGAAGACGATCAAGCAGCTCAGTGGAGAAGCTGGATCGAAAACCTGCGGCAGCTCAAGGGCATCAGCATACCAAGATGCTATCCTGGGTATAGTGATGCCAATGAAATACAAATACATGTATTTACCGACGCAAGCGAGATGGCGTACGCAGCAGCTGTGTACTGGCGAGCCACCACAGCAGAAGGCTCACAGAAGGTGAGCCTAGTCATGGCCAAGGCGAGAGTAGCACCATTGAAGCTACAATCGATACCGCGCCTCGAGCTGCAGGCAGCGGTGATGGGAACCCGTCTGGCTGCAGCTGTGAAACGTGAGCACGACAATGAGCGATCGTCGGTCACGTATTGGACAGACAGCAAAACAGTTCTGTCATGGATACGAAAAGGAGCACGAACCTATAAAGCCTTCGTAGCTCATCGTATAGCTGCCATAGAGGAAGGCAGTAAAGTGGAGGATTGGCGATGGATTTCAACAAAATTGAACATCGCCGACATAGCAACTCGTGACGTGCCACACAAGTTCGATTCGAATCACGAGTGGTTCTGTGGCCCTAGTTTTTTATATGAAGACCCCACTTCATGGCCATCAGAGAAGCCTCCAATGGTTGAAGAGACAGGAGAGGAAAGAACCCTCACTGTCACAAGCAACGAGTATGGAAAAGATGTTTCGGAGGACAGAACCCCCAAACATACATACACTTCGAAGCTCATAGAAGCTATACCTAATCCCGTCAATTTTTCAAGATGGGAGCGGCTATTACGTGCGACTGCGACTGTCCTACGTTTTATTTTCCTCTGTAAACAGAAAACAGAGAAAACGTTCTATAAGAGAACACAGAAGAACGCAGAAGAGGACACGGACTGGCGGAAGAAAAAGAAGACAGCGACTGCAGCAACAAAGCCGTCATATATAGCGCCACAAGTCCGAAAGCAGTACATTGAAGCGAGTTTTCTCCAAGAAGCTGAGAAAATACTCATACGAATCGCACAGCAGCAATCGTTCGCTCAGGAGATAGCCCGATTGCACGAGCACGAAGTAGTGGACAAGAATAGCCCACTACATTCGCTGCAAATAGAGCTAGTAGATGGCCTACTACGCATAAGAAGCCGTATAGCCGCCACGGACGAGATTACAGAAGATGTGAGGCGACCGCCAATATTACACGGCGACCATCACATAACACAGCTCTATATAGACTGGACACACCGCAGCCTACTGCACAGCGGGACGGAACTTACAATAAATGAGGTGCGACAGCACTATTGGGTCGTGAGGATGCGTCCCACGACGAAGAAAGTACTGTCGCAATGTCTTCAGTGTCGAATACGTAAGGCACAAGCTCCAGTGCCAGCGACCGGCGATCACCCGCGAACGCGCCTCGCTCATCATCAGAGGCCGTTCACGTATACGGGGCTAGATTATTTCGGCCCACTATCAGTAACCGTCGGTCGCCAACATCAGAAGAGATATGTAGCCTTGTTCACATGTCTCACCACGCGAGCTGTCCACCTCGAGATAGCGGCCAGCCTCAGCGCAGACAGTGCTATACTAGCGCTGCGCCGATTCGCCGCCCGCAGAGGATGTCCAACCGAGATACACTCGGACAACGGCACCAACATGCATGGTGCCGATCGAGAGCTACGAGAGGCCTTCCGTGAGGAGGCCAGTCGCCGAGGCATCACTTGGCGCTTCATCACCCCATCAGCGCCCTTCATGGGAGGCGCATGGGAGCGCCTAGTTCGTTGCGTGAAAAACGCATTGTATACCGTACTCACAGAGAAACACCCACATGAAGAGGTGTTGTCCACACTGATTTGTGAGGCAGAGTACACGGTAAATAGTCGCCCGTTGACACATGTTTCAGTTGACGGCGATGATGACGAGTCTATCACGCCGAACCACTTCCTACTTGGTGGGTCGGCAAGACTACCAACCCCCGGCGTGTTCACCGAGCAAGACATCGACAGCAAGAAGATGTGGCGTCGGTCACAAATCCTGGCCGACATGTTCTGGCGCCGGTGGGTGCGAGAGTACCTGCCTGAGCTCCAAAATCGGCGGGAGCCCCACAGCCGCGGGCCTGACCTGCTGGTGGGCGACCCCGTCCTTATCGCTGACGGCCAGCTGCCACGCAACACGTGGCCGCGAGGCCGCATCCAGGCCATATACCCTGGGCCTGATGGAGAAGTCCGGACCGCTGAGGTGCGCACCACTGGCGGCACTCTAAAGCGTCCGGTGAAGAAGCTCATTCCACTACCGAAATGAGCGTAGCAGAGTTCCCGCGGCGAGAGCTGAGCGACGTGTCGCTGAGCGTCGTGGCACGCGCGCTGCCGACGTGCGTCGCTCACTATGCGTGATGCAGCGCCGCGTCAACACATCGGGTCGACACAACACTGCACGGCGGGAGAGATGTTCGCGACGAGGCGTCACAAAAATGTTAGAATAGTTTTGTAGATATAAATAGTATAAACAAAACATACGTCTGCTTACCCCAGCGCGCGAGCTCGTACTAAAAAGTTTTAGACGAGAATTTTTCTTTTATAGTTTTTTCAAACATAAAATTTCGACCACTTTTTGAGGCACTAAACATTATGTTTTAGTGTATATGAGTATGTATTAAGTAAATATGGGGTCTAAAGAGTAAATTAGAATCGTTACATACATACTAAATGCGGTAGTTACGGAAAGAAAGCAAAATCAAAACAAGTCAAATTCCGTAAACACGACCTACCGCCATGACGTTTTAGTTCAAAATGAGCAGTCAGATGGCGGTACACGATATATATAGTCTGGCGCGTAAGCAGACAAATTTGGTATTTTAGAATAGCGTTTTGAGGGCTTTATAATAGCCTATAGTACCTAAAATATAGTTATCTAGTATAATTAGAATTAATATACTATAGATAAAATGTGTAAGTAGTATTTTAAGCAAATAAAAAATATTTGTTTACGTTTTTTAGGACCCCCCGAAAATGGCCGGGTCGCAAGTATCGATAGGTGCGCTCTGCCCACCTACCAATCGTATTATTTACCTTACACATTTAATTTGTTAGGAAACACCACCTAGGTGTTCTAGATAGTATACCTTGGTGCTATGACTGAAAAACTGTACATAATAACAGTACATAGCCAGGTTTAAAACAGTTTCACTCTGAGATGGTAAATACATGCATTTTTGCTCAAGTAAGTAAATAGAATTTTGGTTATAAGCGTTTTAGCGCTTCTAGGTGACCTGGAACTGTGTCCAGGCCCTATATATAGATGGCATCTATGTAGTTCTAGTACATAGATATTACTTACTTGAAATAATGTGTCTGTATGTGCCAGCATGGACGTTTCTACGCGTCTGCCAGAGGGCCCACTACCTTCAGACACACTTGGTGCCTGAAGGATTATTGATATGCTATCTGAAGCATTACCTTTGGGGACCCTCGGGCACACGCCTGGACTCAGTCACAACACATAGCTAATATATAGCTACACATACACACACAGAGGCGTTAAAGCCGTGGAACAACACGATATTTTCTATTTCGGCCGCTTCCCGGCATCAGAAGTCCCAGAAGGGCTGGTGGTACACCCATCAGGGTACTACCATTCGATAGCCCAATTCTCCAGCTTCCCAACCACATTTTTGGAAGGAGCCTAGCTCTGGTGGTTAGGGAACTAACCGACTTAATATAGTAAGAGGTTCCATGGTTTTCTCGCATCATCGACCACATCAGAGTGAATACTGGATCGAGGGTTGGAGCTGTATCCACCGGACTTCCACCATGGGGTAGCCCATCGCGAGGGCTATCCGATGACGGTTGGTGAATGCGGATCCGCCCACCAGCTCGAGTACAAACTCACGAAATATGCCGAAAACAGGCACTGAAGCTATGTTTTCGCACCTTCACGTGGCTGTGCCCGTGAAGGTGACAGATGAAGCTGTGGAACTGTCACAGATCGACGGTCCAGGAGTAGGGCTACAAGTCCCTCGCTGGTACCCTGGCACTAAAGTGCACCATTGTATTGTAAAGTAGCATATAAAGCTACAAACTGACTGAAATTCCCCTTATTAGGCGTTCTCAACGCAAGGGCTCCGTGAAGGTAGCATATAGGAACCTGGACCCAGGTCCGGAGGGAAGGTCTTCTCGAGACCTATCCAGAGACACAAGTCTCATCAAAATCGGTTCAGTAGAAGGGGGGTTTCTGTCGGTTTTCAGCGACTAGCCGTAAGGTATTAATTTATTAATTAAAGTTTACGCGCGGTCGTTGTTTCGAGGTCCTCATTACGGTAAAGTGTAGTGGTAGGATAGTGCGCTGAGGCACCGTCCTAATCGTAGCCATTATTTCCGAAATATTAAATCCACGTCACTTTGCGTAACGGAGACCATGAAGAGACGTCGCTTTTGGACATGAAAACCTGACTTTTTTCTGAACTGGACATCACGCCTTCCCCTCAACATCCTTGGCAGCCTTCCAACCACTGCAGGGTCAATACTTGCTCGAAGACATCTGAACAATAGGTGCAAGGGGCGTCAACGCGTTCAAGCTGAAGCCTTACAACCTTCAGTCAGCCTGGGGCCTTGATCGATCACGTCCGTCCCGCACAACTACAATTGGCCATTACAAATTAGCGATTTTATTTCGTTTCTTTCTTCCGTACCTATTCCGTTCCGTTTTCATTCAATAGTGTTTATATTTTCCTGGTATATACGAATATTGTTTACCTACTTATAACAGTTATAACATTGAAATAGTCTCCTTTGTACAAGGTTGTGAACCCGTAAACCCAGGAACGATTTTTTGTGTGTTTACAATTTTTTCGCAAATAACAATTGCTCACCCACAGTTTTTATTTCTAGCTTCAAATTCACATTACTAACACCTAAGAGATTTTCTCCATTTGTAGTCGTAGTAAGAGGTCAAGTTGACTTTGTAGAACATTGAGCATATCTGATGAACAATTGTGTTAAATCTATTAAATTAAAATGTAGAAAAATCATGTTTAAGACGAGTGATGTGTACGAAAATAGTTCATAGTTCTTTGTGAATATGTTCAATGGTGTACTTAATGATAAATTCTTTTCTTTTCTGCAAGTTGGTTTGTACAAACACTTTTACATTTCAATCATATTTTTTAAAACTAGATGAGGTCGGCGTGTCCTATCTGACTACTCTGAGAAGAAAGACCGAAACAAACTCAGAGGTCACAGTCCTTTTAAAGTTACAGTTCCTTCCAGTCTCTTTTAAAGTCCTGACATAATCTTGGTTAGATGTAATGACCATGTACATTGGTCACTTACCAATATTACTTAGATACCTCTTACTTCGATATATTTCTCATGCCTCAGAGGAAAACCAAGAGTTTCATCAAATCCTTCTTAGAAAAATGTGCGATCCATGAAGAGGGACCCCAGCAGATGATTCAAATAAAATAAAATATAATCTCCATGAAGAGGGCCCCCAACAGATGTTTCAAATTAAATAAAATGTACGATCCATGAAGAGGGCTCTCAACAAATGTTTCAGATTAAATAAAATGTCTGGGGTGAATTTATCAAATTCATAAATACTGTCGTAGAAACAATTTTAAAGAAACAACACAAGTCGGAATTCGATGACAAACCATCGAATTCCTTTTCATTTAATGTTCCTATGACTTCGGAGCTATGGATAACCTTTTTTCTCTTGAACGTCTCCAATAGAAGTGAAGTCTCAGTTAACTATTGGTCCGACACAAGTCGGAATTCGATGACAAACCATCGAATTCCGACTTGTGTCGGACCAATAGTTTAGATAGATAGATTTGCAATACTAAATACGTCGCAAGTATATAACTGAGATTTCACTTCTATTGGAGGCGTTCAAGAGAAAAAAGGTTATCGATAGCTCCGAAGTCATAGGAACATTAAATAAAAAGGCGCTCCTATATACAAGAAATAAGACATAGTAACAGATTCCTAGCAATGATTAAATATCTGCAGGGGTAGCCACTACATCTGTTTCCAGTTACACTTCTCGAAATATCAAAATAGCGTAGAAAACAAATTTATCTATTTTGCATTCAATTATTTACACACTTCTCAATCCCAGAACCAATGTTAGTGCAATAACAATGCAGTCAAAACAATCTGACGATTCTAGTATTTATTTTACAAGAATTTAAAGATAGAAAGAGTCAAACAATTCTCTCTCACAGCTGATTGAAAGTCAAAATATAAATAATCAGTTCACCGTTGAACAGAAGCTGGCTGGTGCTATAATCGGCCATTTTCTGTAGAATTAGGTTTAATTTGCGAGTACCTACTTAATTACAAATATTGAGAATGCAGCTATCTGAATGAAAATTGTTAATTAAATAAACAATATCTGTAATTAACAATATTATAATTAATATTTGTTTTGGGATATTTACCATGTATATTTTGATTTTGGTTTGAATATCGAGCTCTCAACCAAAATCAAAATATACATGGTAAATATCCCGAAACAAATATTAATTCGAATATTGTTAATTACAGATATTGTTTATATTGGTGAGAAGTCAGCTGAAAAACTTGTATTAACAATATTATCAATTCTGGAAAACATAACAACATAACACTATGCTTTTCCGTAACTATTGTTAAAAGTTTGGATGATTGTTAACCGCTCAGCAGTGCTGGTTTTAGATGTAACTTTGCTCACGGGTAGATCTTAACCCAGAATACGACATAGGATACTTTGTATCTCGGTAGTATGTTCAAGAGAGATAATTTTCGACCTGCAGGGAAGTGAAGTTGCTGACACAAGTGAGTAGTCGTACCCAATAATTAAATAATGTTGCCCATATTATTTAATCATTTAAGAGGAAATACGGTCGCAGACGTTCGACGGAATATCCTAAGTTAAAAGTCATAATTCGAGGTTTGGCTCTCGCCTATTTCCTCCTTCAATATTGGACCAATTTAAAAGATATTCCATACACTAAAAAACAAAGATATATACTGTGCCCCGATATCTTCTTTTTCGTTGATACATCATCTTTAGAAGCACTAGAACCCTCAAAAGATGCTCAAAATTGTACTGTCAACAGAGGCCTAGTGTACAAATTTGACATAAATAAATAAAATCGAAAAACATAGTAAGCACAACATATATTTTTTTTATTAAATTTATGGAATGTCTTTTGAATATGTCCAATACTGGCCAGGAAATAGGCGAGAGCCCGACCTCGAATTATTAAACTAATTACTTAATTATTTTTACGGAAATTCGGTCGGAGCTCTCGGCCCGCATTTCCTCTTAAGCGGGTTAGTGATGGCAGTACATCAATTTATAAAGGCATGCGGCAAATCATTAATTATCTAGAGTTTTCTTTAACCTGACCAGATAGCCAGAGTAATAAGCTTAATATCCTAAAGAGCAAAGCTTATTATGAAACCCAGCAGTGGAAGCTGCCAACGCAATTAACATTGGTACCTCTTGGAGGTCTGCCCACTCTGTTAATGAAACCGAACACTGTTAATTTCCGCATATATTGACATAACACTTCATAATAATTGGTCTCTTTTGGGGTAGTTTGAATATTACATACTTTCTCTACGCCCACAGCCAACGTTATGTTTAGAAAATTATACTGGTATGAATAAACCCTCACACATTGTTTGAAGGCTTCCCACTAGATGGAGCGCTGGTCAATCCGCTGAAAGCGAGACGCACAGGATTAGTGATTGTGGCAATACTTGGGGGTCGCCTATGTTCAGCAGTGGACGATGATGATGATGGATAGACATCGGATTATATTATTATGCACTATGAAAATGCCAATATATGCATGCAAATATGCACAAAAAAAGGGTGAATTATGCACAAAATATGTACTATCAAAATACTTTGTTTCATTAGAGTTAACGTATATTGTCACAAAATATTTAATTATCACTTAGTTACTTACTTAGGGTGGGTATGGCAAAAAAGACATGAAAGTAGGATTAATGCAGTTGAAATGCGCTCTTTGCGAAGTATGTGTGGGGTAACTTTAAATGATAGTTTGAGGAATGAGGTAATAAGACAACATTGTGGTCTAAAAGAAGATGTAGTGACTAAAATTGAAAAGAGTATGTTAAGATGGTTTGGCCATGTAGAGAGGATGAATGAAAGGCGACTAACGAAATGTATTTACAAGGCAGACGTGAATGGAAACGCCGGGTCCCCTCCCGCCCTAGAAAGACATACATAGACCTTATAGGTGATGTTCTTCAAAAAGGCCAGGTTCGCAGTACTCATAACCGGCGTATGTGTATGACTAGATGCATGAATGTGAGTGAAGCAAAAGAAGTATGTAAGGATCGTAGCAGGTGGCGTTCTGTAGTTTCTGCCTACCCCCATAGGAAACATACAAATAAATATTTTTCTGGATTTTCTAGAGCAAACTTGAGACGTTTGCTACTTTACATTAATTTGTAGGCTGAAAAATGACCTCTACGTCCACTTACGTTATTAGAAATAACATAAAATTTGTCGCCATTTCTGCAGGAAAATTTTCAGGCCTGACCTGGGTTATATACAGGGTGTCCCAGAAATCGACGTCAAGCCGTAAATGGGTGATAGACCAAGTTATAACAGTTCTCAGAAAAATACGAAAAAAAATCTATCTCATGTTTAAAAAAAATTATGTTCACTTTAAAAATTTACTAAAAAAATCAATCCCTGTAATGGTTCTTTAACTCCAATTGCTACAAATCCCATAATTTATCATTTTTTTTTATTATTATGTAATCTTGAATAATGCTTGTGTAGATTTTTGCCTAAAATTTAAAGCCAACTCCTCCTACTTAGAAGAAAATTAAACTTTTTCAAAACCAAATTATTCAAATTTACTGTTTCGCCCAACTTTAACTGACTGTACTGAAAAAAAAATGTACTACGCTAGTTTGGCAAGTAACATGAAAAATTGGCGCATTTAATAAGGATTCAAAAATGGTGTAACACTTGCTAGATTACGTTTTCAATAATTATACTATAACCTATATTTTATACTATAACCTATAATTATACTATAACCTATAATTATACTATAACCTATAATTATACTATAATAACTATCACCCATTTACGGCTTGACGTCGATTTCTGGGACACCCTGTAGAACAACATTTAATTAATAATACAACACCGCTAACACATTTAACTACTGCAATACGCTCTATAAAGAAAAAGTATTAAAATATGCAATAACGCTATAAAATTAGGGTTTTATACATTTTCATATGCAAACATTCGATCATATAATTCGATGTATAATGATGAATAAACCCCTCACTTACAAAACCTACTTAGTAAACTTTATCTTGCAATAAAAAAAAAGATAACCTTCATATTTGGTACGCTAGCGATATACATGGGTATATATTGGTACCAATATCAACAGAATTTAAATGACTGTACATAGTGAAAGAAATTACAGCTTAACCAAAGAATCTAACCACGACTGACAAAACGACAACAGTGTTTACTATTTCCTTCCACAAAACAGCTAAATAAAACTAATTTATTCAAAGTCAATTCATAGAAAAGAAACGTTTTACACAAATCCTCTGGAACGTTTACTAGAAAACAATGATTTTTTATGTGTTTACATCATTCTGCAGTCTTCGAGAAAAACAGTTTAAACTGATTAGATGAAAACTTATTACATCATGTCTGATTGTATTTCCACAACCGATAAGCAGTGAATAGCGATGACTTATAAAAATGATTAACACAAAACAGAAGCGGACATACGACGACGAAAAGAACAGTTTAATTTCTATCAAACAGACACATTTCCAAAATCCAGAAGAAAAATAGAGAACGAAAAATAAAATACAAAGTTGAAAAAGTTTGCAAGGTTAAGTTCACTAAAGGTGAAAACTTTCACGAAAAATAATTCAGATTCGTGATCAACTCGAACGAAGAAAATGCCGAACTTGGACAATTTGCTAGCTGAAGAAGTCCAAGATAAAATCCCGGATTCATAAAATCCCGTTGTTGACGTCTCTGGATTCAGACAAACATTTTAAAATGCAAGTCTTTATATTTGTTTGGTATACTTTCAAGTTTACAAGCGAACTGGTAAAATCAACTCGAACTTGGTTCTACGAAATAAAATTGTAAAGTATGTTTGTAGGTGTCTGATTTTATTTTCTTAATATAAAACAGTCACTGACTGCCTTTGTCTGTTTCTCCGCTTACTTCTTTTAAACCAAACAACTGATTTTAAGAAATTCACCTACACTTGGGGGTAGCCTATTTCTCCAAAGTGTCTCCAGAACCATGACGCACTCCTTTGCGTCTGGCATATAGTGAATTTCGCTACGTCTCCCGGTACGCGATCACGCCTCTCGGCCCTATCGACCAATTTGTTCTGCGAGTAATATTCCACTTAAATTTAGCAATTCTTCGGACTATGTCGGTAAGCTTGTTTCTCCTGCTTCTTCTTCTCCTATCTCCATTTCTGATTCGATATATCTATTGCCCTTTGGGTGACTTTAAGCAGACACATTATGAACGGCCACGTTTTGTTTCAAAATTAGAATTTGATACGTCATGTGATTGATTGATTGATTTATGCATCAAACTCAGAGCAATGACTATTTATTCTAAAGCATAGAGGGAGCATACAAATTAGAGACAAATTACGATATATCTAAGCTTTTCTCTCTTATGACGCAGGTTGTACACTTAAAAGAGACAAACGTATAAGGATTTATCTATGCTTAAAGCTAAATGGACATTCCGAAATTGTCAAACGGTCATACTTGGTCTCTTATTATACGATCAATTAAAAAGAGCACTATGGTTGCTTAGTACACGGTTAACCGTACAAACTATTTGGTTTAGTCGTATATTACTTCGTGAAAGTAAGTACGTGTGCTGGGTCATTGTTTTATTAAAAACTAATAGATTTTTAGCATAATTTTGTAAAAAAAACGGTGCGAAGAACATGTCAAAAAGCTGTTAACATGGCTTGTTTTGTGTTATCGTGTAAATCGCTTTCGTCACGGAAAGAAAATAATGAATTTGTAAGCTTTCATCGGTAAGAGTTTTTTATTCAGTTTTCATATAAAATCACGCGAAATATTTGGATGTGATCACTTATAACATACATATTAGATTGATAATAATCCATTCAAACTATCTTTATTACAAATTATGTTGTAATAACGAATTAATTTTCAAAAAATATATTTGTTTATTTATTAAGTTAGTGATGTGATACTTTTTATCGATACGATAATTTTATGCCCATAAATTGGAGAAGGTATCGTTTTTTTTCAGTATGCCTCCAAATGAGAAAGATAATTGGTTTAAAGCTATTCCAAGAGCCAGAAATTATTGGACTAAGCATAGCTGAATATGTTCTAAACATTTTACGGACGACTGCTTAATAAGTAGCGATAAATGGAGAAGGCTTTAACCTGGCGCCATACCATCTCTATTATTGATAAGTAAAGCCATCTTCACGTGCGCTCACACCGACAAAAATATTGATTTGTCAAGTATGTTTACAAAGCCTCGAAACCAGACATTATTTTTTAATTGTTGTTAAGGATCGAGGTGGGTTAATAAAACCATCTACCAGTACTGCCAAAGTTTGTAGAGTGAGTGAAAAGATACTCCGCGAGTATGAATTAAAAAATGGAACAAGAATTTTAGGATTGCCGAAACACATGACTAATTTGATTATAATAGTAAGCAATCTTCTATTACCTACGAACTTTTTTTGCAGATATAATTGAGCACGGTTTGGAGAATGTCTTCACAGAAGATCACGGAGCACTGTTGATTAAAACGATTACGCAGAACGATTTAACTATTAGAATTCACTACATAACAAAGACAACTGGGGATAATCAAGAAAAATTAGGTCACATTTGACTAAAACTGTAATATTTAAAGGACAGTAGACTAGAAGAAAGCAGTTTAAATTATTCGATTTTCAATTAATTTTATTTTATATCCACAAATATTAAATAAAAATTCGTTTTGATCCGATTGTATTTATTTCATTTCATAAATTTTAGATAAAAACACCATCACAAAGAATAATCCGACTTCCAAAGCAAAACACTAAAAAGCTAAAATAAATTTCGTTTCGGCAATCGGCGTCTTTACCTCCTTTAATTTGTCGTTCTGCGACACCGACTTCCGAAGTGAAAGTTATTTTCTTTTTAGTGTTATCCTTTTGAAAACGGTTAATTTTTTGTGAAAAAGCTTTTTATTCTTCTTTTAATTACACACCATCACATTTGGTACACCATCATCAGCAAGTTCTATAGTAAGGTACGTAAAGGCTGGACAAAATACCAAATTTACAGATTCGTGCTATTTATCGTTAAGGATTTCGGTTGTATGTTTCATATCTTGAAAACTGCTTAACCGATTTTGATGAATCTTATACTGTTTCGTAAGTTGAGAGATAGAGGTTCGGAGAAATGCGTGAACAAACATACATACATACAAATAGGAATGAAATTTGGCACACGTATTCAGAAGTCCACATAACGTAAATTCTATGAATATTGTGCAAATCAAACAATATTACATACATACGCATCGAATTGATAACCTTTTTTTATTATTCGGTAAAAAGAAAAGTAAGATGATTTCATGCTTCGGAAGGAACGATAAGCTGCGAACTAATCTTCGTTACTTACGTTGGAGATAGGAAAGCGGTTAAAAAATCTGACATCAGTTTTTGGTTGATAGACTTTGCAGCTCACACGACAAGAAGAAGAATAGGATTACCATTTAAAAGCCTGTTGGAACCAGAGCGAGATTTTTTAAACAAACAATGTGTCCTTGGTTTTTATAGTCCATGGAATTTATGACATGACAATACATTCATTCCAATAAGTAAATTAAATGTCAAAAATAAATTTATATCGATACCTCTGCAAAATAGCGCACATCACTACCGAGACAAAAAATGTGGACAGCATTGCCATAAGCAACCCTTATAACTATATACCCGTCCTTGTTATTCACACTGAATGTGTCATGAGTAAAAAGAGTATGACTAGACTGAAATTTCACGCTCCCTCTATGCTTTAGTCATTGCTCTGAGGCATCAAATAAATAAATAATAATGTCATCACTGGCAACACGCTCTAGTCAGACTTACGTCTTGTGACTCTGTGGAACATATTTTATAACTAGCTATGTATTTAAAAATAACATGAATTTATGCATAAACCCTTCCTTTCAGCTTCTTAGATACCGAATAAAAATGTATTTTTATACCAGAATCTTCAAGGTTTTTAATCTGGCGGAGAGTATTATTCTGTCTTTGTTTTATCAGTATTTAAGCTTTGCTAAAATAGTTTATTGTATGTCAGTATAAAAGAGAATGTATCTGCCTCATTCTTGTATATGTTTGGCAGGGTGCCAGGGTCTTAATTAAAAGGACCAGACGTACGCTCAAGACCACTAGTTCCTTCAAGTATATTATTATAACTAGCTTTTGTCAGCGGCTTCGCCCGCATGAAATTAGAATACAGTCCGTTTTTAAAATCCAATGCCAATGGCAAAACACTCTTTCCGACGTATTTTATTCTTCGGCTAATCTCTTGTAGTAAATTCTTTTTCTTTCTTTCTTTTATCACGCCAGCAATTCTTAGGCCTTCCGGGATAAAAGTATACGTATTCTATCTTTTTCCAGATCCAGGCCTTTGTCTACCCGTGTTCTAAACTTCGTCCAATTCCGTTCAGTCGTTGATCCGTGATTGCGTTATGAACTTCCAAACATACAGAGTATCACATTTATAATATTTGTAGAGGATATCACGCCTGAATTTCGGATTTCCTAAAGGCACCACATTATCAGCTGAAAAAACATGCATGAAACGAAACGCTTAGCATAGAGAGAACCAAAATATTTTTCTATATTTCTCTTTCAGATAAGAAAATATACTGGTATTGGTACTAGTAGTACACACCTATAGAATTAAAGCTTTGGCCACATTAAAACAAAATCTTAAATTGAATCACTTACAGATTATCAACGCAGAGCCTAAAACGCTGGATCTAGCTGAAAACAAGAGTGATTCAATATAGGTGAACACTCAAGAAACAATGCTGATGAAAGTTCATCCGCAGGATTAAATATACCTATTAATAGAATAGTACTAATTTGTAAGGAAGTTTGTTTTTTATTCTGTCACCAGGCTGTATCTCATGAACCGTGATAGCTAGACAGTTGAAATTTTCACAGATGTTATATTTATGTTGCCGCTATAACAACAAATACTAAAAACAGAATAGAATAAATATTTAACTGGGGCTACCATACAACGAACGTGATTTTTTTGCCGTTTTTTGCGTTATTGGTACGGATTCCATCGTGCGCGAGTCCGACTCGCACTTGGCCGGTTTTTTTTTGTTAGCCCACATTGTGTCGCACAGCTCTCCCATAGCTGGGGCCCAATGCGCACGCACTTTCTCTTTCCAAAACTCAGTCTCTGACGGTCTCTGACCAAGTTTATCCGTATTTTTTTCGGATGGAAAACCCCATCGGACTTACGGTTTGTTAGGACTAATTTAAACTGACCAGACTAAACACGCGTTACACAACAAACACAAATGTCTTCTTGTTTTTGCTGACAAGACAATTGACGTGTTAATTTAGTCTGCCCACCAGATACAGGGAGCTTCCCTTTTGTTGCATAGACTAAACATCAGTGTAACTGACGTTATTGTGGAATTGGAAAAATATAAGTTTCTATATATAGGTCAGCATCATTAGAATTAACATTTGTTTCGGGATATTTACCATGTATATTTTGTTTTTGGTTGAAAGCCCGATATTTCAGCACCGTTACAAGCGCCATGATCAGGAGAACTAAAGTCTTTGCGGGTGGGTGTTGTTTACGAGCTGACATATCTGTCTACCCTCTTCCTCACTCGTTTATCACGCACGATGCCGCTACTACCAGAACTCGTCTCACTAGTTACTCGACATTGTTCACGACAGACGATGCTCACTGTATCCACTTTTGACACTTTTTCAGTAGTTTTACGACCTACTCGAAACTAACTCGAACGAAACCCGTCGTCCCTATTGTAATTTTTGCACTTGGTTATTCTAGTTCTCGTGATCATGGCGCTTGTAACGGTGCCGAAATATCGAGCTCTCAACCGAAATCAAAATATACATGGTAAATATCCCGAAACAAATATTAATTCTATTGGAAAATAGTTTGTAGGTATGTACTTTTTGTATTAGAGTGTAACTTATGGCAGGGTTTAAGAAATTGCAAAACAGTTGCCAATACTTTCTAAACATCTAGCGATGTTTATCAATATTTGTAAGTAAAAGTATTTTTCTGAAGGTAGGAAATAGTTTAAGAATGTCCATTTGTGTGGGAATTGTTGTTGTGAAATTGCTGTACTTTATAATATATTGTTAGAAGCGAGTTGTTACGTGATGTCCCTTTGTAAGATGTTTAAAGAGCAGTCCAAAACGAGAATTGATGTAAGACAGGCTTCTGTTCATCAATAAAGATCTTATGCACTTATATTAATTCCTTGCCCTTCACATTATTTATGCAATGGCAAGACATTTATGACACGTTGAACATTGGTCTGAATTCAACGCGTGAAACTGCCTGGGAAAATAGTAATTTATCATTTCTGTACTAATCCTAATTTAATTAGAGTCAGCGTAGTATGTATTCATCTTCCATTTATTTCAAATAGACGTAATTTTTAAAGTAATACAATAAAAAAAAATGTGTAACGCACAGGAGACACGAGAGATTAGTACATTATGGTACAAGTGTGTAACGTTGGTGATTACTGCTGAGGCACCATTGAGTTCCGAGCCGTCAAGTGAGGGTCTTAAGTTGTGAATTTTTTTCGCAATGGTGGGCAAAATTAATCAGTTTTCCTATGTGCGCGCATCTAACAATGGCGATGGGCCAGCACAGAACATTTTTACTCTAGCGATCGGCCACAGACTAAAAAGAATGAGTTTTCTTTTTTTGGCTTTTCGCGGATAGCCTTTTAGCCATGAACAAAATGGGGAATTTCAAGTTTTCTTAATTACAGACAAAAACAAAAAGTTATTTGAGTGAAAGTTTTATTTATTAAACACGTACAAGTTGAAATTATCTATTTAAATACGAAGTTGCATGAAATGTGTTGCATTTGTACTATTGAGAACGATCTTTTTTGTATCGAAACTTTTTTTAAGAACAAATCAACTCAACCAATAAATTAAAAAAAAAACTCTATAACTCACTTGTGAATAATAGCAATGAAAAAGTCACATTTTGATAACAGGTGTCATTATGTGCCTAATTGCGGTGAAATTAGAGCCACTTTATGAGCAAGTGTGTTGAAAAAATATAAAAATAAGTTCAATAATTACTTATAATAAGCCGATTACTGAAAAATAACGCTCTAAAAAGTACAAAACAAGAAGATATTCCCGTAAATTTACCGTGGTCGTATGCCACCTACCGTAAATAAACAATACATTCTGCAAAGTAGCATGCTGGACAAAGACCTCTCATAATTCCCGCCACAATACCCATTCCCACCAACTTTCTAATCCAATTACTATCTTCTAAATCAATTCGTCTCGCCGATCCTAGGAATAGAATCTCTTATCGAAAACTGATTAGACTAGCCAAGTGGAGGCAAGCGTAGGGTTACCAGTCAGTCTGTTCTGTAAAAAACCTACCGTCCCCGCAAACTACAGACTTTTTTTCGACCGACAATTTGTTCTAGATAAGGTCATCATCATCATCAGCCTATAGCAGTCCACTGCTGGACATTGGCCTCTCCAATTGCACGCCATTTGTTTCGATCCTAAACTAAATAATACCCTAAGAACATAATTACATTAAATGATTCTGATTTTTGAAATAATTGGATAAGGTATTATTTCAAAAATCAGAATTAACACACTTCACACTAAATTTATATGGGACCAAATGAGAAGCACCAGCTTTCAAATAAAAATGTAATAATCATAAAAATTGTTTCACCTAGTAAAAAGGTAAAAAATCCACCTTTTTGAAGTCAGTTAAAAAAAAATATTTCGTTCAGGTGGGTGACTATTCAGGTTATTTTGAGTGTGCATATGACTTGTATACATTTATCCCTTTTTAACAAGCGAACTATGACAGTTTTGACATGTCACGACTCACGGTACGGGGGCAGTTGTTGTTCCAACAAATAATAAAACTACAATCTTTTTCAGTTTTCAGTAAATAATAAAACATCCTGACGTTTCCAAAAACTTAAACTGTTTAGATATCAAGTTGCTCATGTAAGTGAATGCCATTGTAATTCTTTTGAGAAATAAAGATTCTTTAACCGTAAAAAACCTCAGAATCCTGACCAGAGCTTAAAAAGCTGACATGTCAAGATAAATCCTGAAGTCTAGTAACCCTAGAGAAGGATGCTGTACCCCACTACATTTCCCCTTTACATAAATATTCAGCAGAATTCACAGTAGAACTGAGACTCAGTGCCAAGATGACCTTTCAACCCAAGCTTTGCTGAAAGCTGTCAAGGACGAGTAAGTGGTTAATGGAATGGTTCCGTATTGTTAAAATTTTTGCAGTGTTGTCCTTAATACCGCAATGGTTACTTACACGGGCTGGCAGAATTTAAAATTGTATATGAAAGAATACTTACGTTATTTTTATCAAGGAAGCTTCTCTTTTGAGCATGTTTATTTTCCCATAATATCAGTTTATTGGTACGTTGAAGAGATACATAAGCCAGTACTCATACTCATAAGGAGCAGACAAGCACTTTGGCCATTAAAACTTGTATCTACCTTATGTTATATACATGTCTCGTCCTGAGTGTGTTTTGGATTGTCCAAAAAGATTCTCACTTGGCTTGCCTTACCTACTTGCCAATTATGTAAATATTTTCTTATCACGGCATCAAACAGCGTCCACGCTGATAGGATTTGTTTGGTGCCGTTTTCGGACGTACAAGACGTACGGCGATGCGCCATCGGTACATGGTGGACATCCCACCCATACGCACTAAAAGTATTGGGAAAACTTTCATCGCACGTGCCTTGAACATCGTCGCCGAATTGCCAGCTTGGCGGTTCTTTATCAGTTGCATTTCGGGGAGTTTGCGGTAAAATTGCATGATCTAATTCCACCTAGCCCATTTAATCATCGGACAACAAGACGTACGGCGATGCGCCATCGGTACATGGTGGACATCCCACCCATACGCACTAAAAGTATTGGAAAAACTTTCATCGCACGTGCCTTGAACATCGTCGCCGAATTGCCATCTTGGCGGTTGTTTATCAGTTGCATTTCGGGGAGTTTGCGGTAGAATTGCACGATCTAATTCCGCCTAGCCCATTTCATCATCGGACCACAAGACGTATGGCGTTGCGCCATCGGTACATGGTGGACATCCCACCCATATGCACTAAACGTTTTGGAAATACTTTCATTATGCGTACAGCTAAGGAGTGGTGAATAGGTTACTTCTAGGCAAGAGTGCTGCACCGTTGACCACTTCATAACTTACCATCAGGTGAGATAGTGGTCAAGCGCGAGCCTCTCTATAATCAAAAAAATATTGTGCCAATGCCATTATGATGAACATTTATTTTTAATTCAAATAATATATACAATTGAATGTGTCTAATCTTATGACTAATGACAAAACAAAAAAAAAGCTTATTGTGCATCAAAAAATTCGTCTACATCGATGTCAATGGGAAACGTGCCCAGAACGTTGCCACGTTGAATGGCAATGCTGATTCTCTGGCTAAAGAAAAGGCTAGCCCTCTGGTCACGCGAACAGTCGACTAACCGTTTACTTATGTCTCTCTTTCATTACGATTCCCTATACTCTTAATTCTCCATCACATTTATGAATCGTGATATGTTTTTAGGCCACAGACTTTGAAACTGCTCACAAAACAGTTCAAAAACATATTCTACACACATACAACACATTTGTTTGCACATAAAACACGTCTGCGTAGATTTTACAGTTCCCGCGCTATTTCTAAAACGTCATTGACATAATTATGTCATCAAATTCAAAATGGCGACAAATACGCTGCATTCTGTTTGAAAGATAATCGCGAAGTGTGTCACCCGGGTGCTTATAGTTATTATTATACAAGGATTCGTGACAGTTTTATTTTTGGGTTTCGGGGTGAATGGAAAGATGGAATTGTCTCTTTTATAGGTTGAGATTCAGTCTTTTTGTCACAAGTAATAAGCATTATCACGCATACTCTGATACCTAGGTACATTATATTGTGAATTAGGTGAATGTGTCCGTGGCATCAAAAAAGGGCCCTATCGGAATATCAGCGCAGCGTTTTTTTTTTTTTAATGTCGTTGCACGTACTGATAGGAGCCTTTTTGGTCTCGCACGGGAATATTTTTTTTTATTATTGTTTTTGTTTTGCTTATCTCGTGTCTCCTGTGCGGGTCGCAAATAAATATTTTTTCTTTCTTTATATTTGACTAGAGGACCCCCGGGGCTTCGCTCCCGTCAACTGGCTATCTACCTACCTACCCTGCCCACCCTGCCTACCCTGCCTACCCTTCCAACCGTGCCTACCATGCCTACCCTGCCTTCCCTGCCTATCCTGCCTTCTCTGCCTATCCTGCCTTCCCTGCCAACCCTGCCTACCCTGCTAACCCTGTCTGCCATGCCTACCCTGCCTAGCCTGCCTACCCTGCCTTCCCTGCCTACCCTGCCTACCCTGCCTACCCTGCCTACCCTGCCTACCCTGCCTTCTCTGCCTACCCTGCCAACCCTGCCTATCCTGCCAACCCTGCCTAATCTGCTAACCCTGCCTTCCATGCCTACCCTGCCTATCCTGCCAACCCTGCCTAATCTGCTAACCCTGCCTTCCTTGCCTACCCTGCCTGCCGCACCTACCCTGCCTTCCCTGACTATCCTACCTACCCTGCCTACCTTGCCTTCTCTGCCTATCCTGCCAACCCTGCCTATCCTGCCAACCCTGCCTAATCTGCTAACCCTGCCTTCCATGCCTACCCTGCCTGCCCTGCCTACCCTGCCTTCCCTGCCTATCCTGCTTACCCTGCCAACCCTGTCTAACCTGCCTACCCTGCTTTCCCTGCCTAGCCTGCCTACCCAGCCTACCCTGCCTACCCTGCCTACCCTGCCTACCATGCCTACCCTGCCTACCCTGCCTACGCTGCCTACCCTGCCTTCCCTGCCTTCCTTGCCTACCCTGCCTGCCGCACCTACCCTGCCTTCCCTGCCTAACCTGCCAACCCTGTCTACTCTGCCTACTCTGCCTACCCTGCCAACCATGCCTATCCTGCCTACCCGGCCAACCCCGCCTACCATGCCTACCCTGCCTACCCTGCTTACCCTGCTTACCCTGCCTAGCCAGCCTAGCCTGCCTACCCTACTTACCTACTATTTTTTATCTATCATCAATGGTTTTCTCAGCGCACGCCAAAGATTGAATTTTATAGGCAACATTTTCCTACCTTGGGTTACATTATTGCAATTTTCATAAGGATCTCTAATTTTTTTGAAAATTTATTATAGCCTATGACACTCAGTAATAATGTAGCTTTCTACTGGTGAAAGAATTTTCAAAATCGGTTCAGTAGATCCAGAGATTACCCCTTACAACGTCACAAACTCACAAACCCACAAACTTTACCTCTTTATAATATTAGTATAGATTGAGTGAGGTTGAGTCAAGATTGAATCAGCTAGAGAAAATTACTTTAAACATGAGTGTTAGTCACTTTTTACACTCGCCTCTATCACGACGCAGTCTTCCTGAATGAAATTCACAGTTTTAGCGTTTTATTTATTGTCATTAAAATCATTGATTCGAGGATTTTTTTATTTTCTGTGGATCGGAGAAAGTTTCCTTCAAAAGAACTTATTAAATTGGTCTCAGTTTTAAGGAGGCTGGTCTTGGAAAAAAGCTTAATGGTGTCTTTACAATTTACTATAGGTTTTAATTCTTGAAACGGAGGACCTATTAATTAAAGTAGAGAAAATCGTATCAACAGCTCATTATTTTTTCTGTTGCCGCATTAAATGAAACCTGCAAAGCGATGATACTAATTTAAATGTTCAGTTCCACACGCACATTTTATATTTTTATAGTCTATAGTCTTGACCACTATCTCACGTGTTGGTAAGCGATGATGTGGTCGATGCTGAAGCACGCTTGCCTAGAAAAAACGTATTCACTCTTGACTTAAAGACCCCTAGATTATAGTTATCGAGAATTACAGACTCGGGTAGGGAATTCCACTTGAGAAAGTGTCCCCTAAACGTTTTGTGCGTATAAGTGGGATGTCCACTATGTACCGATGGCGCATCGTTGTACATCTGGTAGTCCGATGATGAAACGGGCTAGGCGGAATTTAGATCATGCAATTCCATCGCACACTCCCCGAAATGTAACCGACAAGCTGGCAACTCAAGTTATTATGACAAGGCTACTCTTTTGCAAAGATTTTAAAAGTTTAGATGCGCCCTACGCATCTGAATCTTTGCAAAGCATCAAAAGATGGTCCCATTTCGGTTTATTTTTTTTTCACTCCTATTCTGATACATAGACTTGATTGATAGGAACTGCCTTAAATGGGATGTCTGCAGCTCACTATCTCAGTACAGACACTTTTCACGCGATATTAGTACTGTGACGGCAAATTAGATGTAAGTAAGACTAGCTGTTGCGCGCGACTTCATCTACGTCAAACACGTAAAAAAGAAAACATGGGTTTTAATTTAATTTATTTGCGCGGTACTCTAATTATTTTTCTAAGATGAAAGTAACCTAAAATATTTCTCATAATACCAGCTATCTGGCAGTGCAGAGCTGTCAAAATTGGTCCAGCAGTTTTGGAGATTAGCCGGAACAAACAGACAGCTAAAAATTGCATGACTAGTTTTTAGGGTTGTGTACCCAAAGGGTAAAAACGGGACCCATTACTAAGACTTCACTGTCTGTCACCAGACTGTATCTCATGAACCGTGATAGCTAGACAGTTGAAATTTTCACAGATGATGTATTTCTGTTGCTGCTATAACAACAAATACTAAAAACAGAATGAAATCAATATTTAACTGGGGCTCCCATACAACAAACGTATTTTTTTGGAGTTTATTGCGTTATTGGTACGGAACCTTTCGTGCGCGAGTTCGACTCGCACTTGGCCGGTTTAATTTGGTATACGTAGGTACTGTGTAAACATTCATGTGGATTTAGTAAAAGTTAATTAAAAAAATCAAAAACCCGACTGCTTAAAAAGCGAACTAAAAAGACGTAAACAAGGAGAAAATCATGCTGTGCAGTCGGAGGATACATATTTGCGAGATGGCTGACCAAAACCAGATGTATCCTCCGCCTGCACAGCATGATTTTCTCCTTGTTTACGTCTTTTTAGTTCGCTTTTTAAGCAGTCACCTTTTTTGATTTTTTGAATTAACTTTTTTATTTACCTATAACATTTCAGTATTTTTTTTTTCGAATTATGTATATTTAAACATATATGTGTTATATATTTTTGAAATTTCCTCTTAAAACCCTTTATTTTGATACCCCACACGATGGGTTTGAAAGAATAAAAATATGTTGACACCTACAATATGGCGCCCAAAAGCCGCAATTTTTCGATTATTCAATTTCAATGTAGCCAGTGACACTCGCAGGGTTAAGAAGAATCGATTGACGTAAGAACCATCAAAATAGGCCAACGCGTTTGGTCTCTAGAACGCCACAAAGGAACAAACATACATACATAGACTGATAAACACATTACCCTTCTTCGACAGTCGGGTAAAAAAGCTGTTATTTTAACATTAAGAGCCCCAATAAATCGGAATCAGGGCAAGGAGATGATAATAAAAATAATGAACTGGTTTCATTATGGTCGTGAAAAGAAAAACAAAGTGTTTTTCCAAAAGGAACCCTAAAGATATAACCGCGTAATTTTATCTGAGTCAAGGACAAGTAGACTGGGATGATTTATTAATAACATTATATTATGTATTCTGGAGGACAAACGACAATCATGGATTACATTGCTGGCTTTGGGGAAGAACCTCTTAATGCATATCTATTATGTAATGAACGTTCCTCTGCACATATGTATGTCCAGTGTACTTTTTATTCGAGAACCATTTTATACAAGCTTTTATTTAACTTGCAATGTATGTATGTATGTAAGTGTGTTCGGGTCAAAGCTTGCAACTGAATTTTAAAGCAGTTATCTTCAAGAATTAAGATGAAAATTTGCATACACGTTTAGTTTGGACGACAATGCATGGTTAGCTAAGTGACGTCATTCTAAATCCAATATGGCAGACGGCCCAAGATGGCGGACTAGCTATTTTTTGTGCACTGCCATGATATGGGTATCAAATGAAAGGGTTTGCGGAGAAGAATACGAAAAAAGCTTGTTTAAAAAAAAAAAGATTCTTTTTTTATTCCATTTAGCTCCTGAAATAAGATTTCAAGATAAGTATTTACCAAACTCCAGTTCAGCCTGAAACCCTGAGAAACTTTGGCAATAACGTAACAAAATACACGTTCTTAACTCCAAATTATCATTTTAGACACCAGAAGTTGGTTTTGCTCAGTATTTTCTGTTTAGCTTTAAGTTTTCTAGCAAAATAATAAATTCGATTAGTTTTGGGATTTAAAGTGTCTATGGAAACAGAACAGTACCTATGTAACTATTTGTAAACTTGTGACACAATAGTTACTAGATATACATATAAGCTACGTGTCGCGGGTTCGATTCCTGCACGGAAAAATGTTTGTATGGCCTACGGATAGTTGTTCCGGATCTGGATGTCTTATGTATGTGGGTTTAAATGTTTGTAAACGCACCCACGATACAGGAAGAAATTCTCAGTGTGGGACATCGTTTTTAAAAAGCAAAAGCAATCAAACAAAAATATCCAACGCTTGAAGCGATTCAATCAATCCACAAGATAGAAAAAAACCGGCCAAGTGCGAGTCAGACTCGCGCACGAAGGGTTCCGTACCATTATGGCGAAAAACGGCAAAAATATCACGTTTGTTGTATGGGAGCCCCACTTAAATATACATTTTATTCTGTTTTTAGTATTTGCTGTTATAGCGACAACAGAAATACATCATCTGTGAAAATTTCAACTGTCTAGCTATCACGATTCATAAGATACAGCCTGGTGACAAACAGACAGACGGACCGCGGAGTCTTAGCAATAGGGTCCCGTTTTTACCCTTTGGGTACGGAACCCTAAAAAATAATAAATTACTATTAATAGGCAAGGCCTCACATTGTAAAGAATTCAAAAGTTATTTTTATCGAACCACAGACAACAACACAAACAGCCGTAATAAAAAACGATTTTTATAGATCTCTGAAGATATTTCTTTATGACAATCCAAACAGAAATAGCCGGCCCATCATTCAACTATAACTCACAAACGGACTGCCTCGCTGATCTTGTGGCACAACAACTATAGAGTAAAGAATGTAAATAAAAGGTTATGATGTATTTCTTGAATAGCAGTTTTAATCAGTAAATATCTTTTTTCGTATTCTACTCAGCATACCCTTTCATTTGATACCCATATCATGGCAGTGCACAAAAAATAACTAGTCCGCCATATTAGGCCGTCAGCCATATTGGATTTAGAATGACGTCACTTAGCTACCCATGCAATGTCATCCAAACTAAACATTTATGCAAAATTGCATCTAAATCGGTAGAGGATAACTGCTTTAAAATTCTGTTGCAAGATTTGACCCGAACACACTTACATACATACCTACATTGCAAATTAAATATAAGCTTGTAAAATACACACATATAACGTGTATTCTTCATCATCATTGTCATTATCATATCAGCCGAAAGACGTCCACTGCTGGACATAGGCCTCCCCCAGGCGTCGCCACATTGACCGATCCTGTGCGTCTCGCATCCAGCGCCTTCCCGCAACCTTAACCAGGTCATCAGTCCACCTAGTGGGAGGCCTTCCAACGCATCGTCTTCCGGTTCGCGGTCACCATTCCAGAACTTTTCGGCCCCATCGGCCATCCGTTCTGCGAGCAATGTGCCCTGCCCACTGCCACTTAAGTTTGGCAATTCTTCGGGCTATGTCGGTAACTTTGGTTCTCCTGCGGATATCATAATTTCTGACGTGATCACGCAAGACTTCATCGAAGCATATTACAAGAGAACATTTCGTTAGGCCGACCATATTTAAAAAACAATTGAGTATAAAAACCGACCAAGTGCGTGTCGGGCTTCGCATATTTAGGGTCCCGTAGCAAACCGCAAAAACAAGTTGTTCTTAATAGAAAAACATAGGAAAATTCAAGAAAAATCTGATTGGTATTTTTTAGTAAAATATACGACAAAATTCTTCGGAACTAAGTTTTGTAAAAAAAGCTGACTTAGGTGCCTTCTTCTTCTTGTTTTCCCATATTTTTCGAAACAGAAAATACAGCATTTATCTAGAGTTCTAATCAACTATACCCCACTCGATAGGGAAGAACATTTTAATTTTTTCGCCCTTTTATCCGTATGGGAGCACCACTTAAAAACCTTAAAAATATTTTATGACTATTTGTATGGCTTTCGATCAACAATACACTTATACTGTGAAAATTTAAAGACAGTAGCTGCAACCGTTTAGCTGTAAAACCTGTGTGACAGACGACAGACAGACAGACACCAAAGTGACAGCAATAGGGCTCCATTTGGACCCTTCAAGTACGGAACCCTAAAAAGGTAACAACTACCCAAGTTATTAGGTTAAAAAGTACTATAGAGAGCAGTGTCACCTAGACTCGAGTATATATATTGGTTGGTTTATACTACACATACTCGTATAGAATTTTTGCCAATTTTTTCCAGAGTCTGGACTCGTACCCGACTGATGGCAAAGACACGCCCAATATTACATGGACTTAGACGTAACTGGCGAATAGTAAGTGGCTGCTCCTCTGCTCAAACCTTTAAGCAATACAAGCGTGATGTTATGTATGTTATTACAGATCTCTGAAGATATGTTTTCATGACAATTCAAATAATAAAAATAAAGAATTAGGTACCTACATTTAAACATAAAGGTCTTATATATTTTTGAAGTCACCTCTTAAAACCCTTTATTTTGATACTTCACCATGGGTTTAGAGGGGAAAAAAAAAATTCCCCCACAAAATGGCGCCCAAAATCCGCCATTTTTTTCTTTTCCAATTTTAATGTAGCCAGTGACATTCGCAGTATTAAGACGAATCGATTGACGTAAGAATCATCAAAATCGGTCAACGCGTTTGTTCTCTAGAACGCCACATAGGAACAAACATACATATATACATAGACTGATAAACACATTACCCTCCTTCGGCAGTCGGGTAAAAAATAGCCCACCCATCAATCAACTATAACTCAATAACGGCTCGTCCGTCTTTCGCGAGATTTTTGTTTAAAAGTCATTCGGCTGATGACGTCTGAAAGGTCAGCTTTAGCAAACGTTTCAAAGGTCAGCATAGGAAGAATAAATATTTGCGCAGAGCGGCAATGAGTCATTAGAGAAAAGTTTAAAAAAAAATAGCGTTTGGAAATGAAAACTGTAATTAGAGGCCAATCTGCGAAAAACCCTAGTTAAGTACTTTCACCAGAATTATGTATATTATGGTTGTAATAATGTTGTAGTACAGTCTCGAATACTGAAATTCTTTGGCCATGTCTCGAAGCGGAATATCGTCTCCATTGAACACCTAGTGGTGCAGGGCAGAGTGGACGGTAACAGGCCACGCGGGAGATCACCGATGAGGTGGACTGATCAAATTAAGTCCGCCTTTATTAGTCCTGTAAATTAGTGCGCCAAACTTTCATGTAACCGGACCAAATGGAGAGAGATCGTGCGGCGAGTTACCACACCAGCGATTAGACAAAATTCATCGTGACCACGAACGAAGAAGAAGAAGAACTCATGTTGCCTGAAAAGTCCCTAAAGATCCCATGAGAGTAAATAAAAATATTGGCTTGCAAATTCCTTATTTTCCTGGGTTATTAGGGCTAGTTTCAGATGGGATAGGAAATGTATCAGACATGATACAGCTACAGCTACAGCCGATAGAGCGCGATATTTGAACAAACACACCATTGAGTTTCGACACAGTTGGTGCAGTAACAGTTTCATTGTTTACGAAATATAATTTCCTCTACACTAACGCACTGATAACTGGCTCGCAATGTTGGGTCAATGAAGACCCCTCCTCCTGCTAGCTAGGGATATCTCTTGACCGAAGATTGAGGGCTAGTTTTCAGTGTGTTATGGCCAGTTTTCAATGTTGGGTCAAGAGATACACCTAGCAGGAGGAGGGTTCTCTCTAGGAGTCTCCACATTCATGACGATTCCTCACGTAAAACAAAGCTATGCTAAAAAAGTAAATAAAAAAAATCAAAAAACCCGACTGCTTAAAAAGCAAACTAAAAAGACATGAAGAAAATCATGCTATGCAGTCGGGATTTTTGATTTTTTTAATTTACAACTTTTTAGTTATCTTTTTTTAGAATTAGGTACATTTAAACATATAAGTGTTATATATTTTTGAAATCACACCTTAAAACCCATTATTTTGATACCCCACGGGAAGGGTTTAGAAAAAAAAAAAACTCAAAATGGCGCCCAAATGCCGCCATGTTTTTCTTTTCCAATTTTAATGTAGTCAGTGACACTCGCAGGGTTAAGACGAATCGATTGACGTAAGAATCATCAAAATCGCCCAACGCGTTTCGTCTCTAGAACGCCACATAGGAACAAACGTGCATACATAGACTGATAAACACATTACCCTCCCTCGGCAGTCGGGTAAAAAGGATAAGCCTGATTTTTGCCGCTGAAAATGAGTCGACGAAAATTCTGTCGCTGATTTTTGTCTCCTTATTTTTTAACCGAATTCAGTGTTACATGAGTAGTTTTGAGTTGCTTCAATAACGCTGGGTTTGGTTAAGTTGGTAAGCTATACACTTTCGAAATAATTTTATTTTCATTGGTTAGTCATTATGTTTTCGTTCAGTTATTAAATTCGTCAAGGATTTTCTCAATGTGTTAGACTAATCTTAAAACGAGATAATCTTCCTCCCAACCTTGTTTATTGGTTAGCCAATATCTATGAAATCCATTGGAATTCTCACACATTTAAATTCATGTATAACATATTATAGATATACATATATATTTGTATAAAATTACAGCATAAGATTACAGTCTCTATTGATCTTTATAAGAGAATATTATAGAGTCTAGAGAATATTAAAACAAATGATTTTACGTAAGAATCTATATAAATATACTTACACGTAAATAAAAACGATAACTGATTGTGAAAAATGCAAAAATAAAAGAAATATTAACACGCACGCTTCATTACACAAACATAAAAAAAACTAAATTAAGAACTTCTTTTTTTCAATCAGTTAACAATTCAGGAACGTTATGTTAATTACTATAATACCAAAATAAATTGTCGCTGCTGAATAGTATGAGAAAATCGCCAAATCAAATTACAAACTCTA
This sequence comes from Orthosia cruda, assembly GCA_964057195.1. Lineage (NCBI taxonomy): Eukaryota > Metazoa > Arthropoda > Insecta > Lepidoptera > Noctuidae > Orthosia > Orthosia cruda. Next base: position 3,734,250 of record OZ059854.1, read on the forward strand.
CCAGCAAACACATGATTTTTTCCGATACAAACTCAAGACTATACATAGGTTTTCAGTACTACTGAAAACACCACAAGGCGAAACGTAATCTCTTTATTCATTACAGCAGCGAAAACTCTAACAGAATCCAATGTTTTTGGCACCAAAACGAAAAGCTCATCTCAATAGATTCAGACAATTTGCTAAAAAACAGAAGGGATTCATGTACGTAAAACTGAAGGTTAAAACATATCCATCGACTTACCTAAACGTATACAGATTCCTCTAGAGAAACAAATCCAGTAATGCAATAAAATCACTTTCTTCTCTTCATCACAAACACCGAATCACTAGCCAATTGTCCCGAAAAATAAATAAAAATTCGTCACCTAAATACGGAAAACACAACACTGGCACTCAACACACCACTTCCGAACATTATACACGAAAAAAGAAAAATCAGGGTTCTTTTTTTGAATTTTTGTCGGTAATTTTCGGTTTTTCGCGTGTAAAAATTGGGCAGAATTTATTTATAAGTGTGTTAGCGAACGGCCGGGAGCGTACCCGCGGCCGCGTACCTCGGAATTCGGATTTAGGTTAGAAACGGCGGTTATGGCGCCACCCACACACATGCGCACTGGTGTAGGGACAGCGGCAAAGATTATGAAAGTTTCAGATGAGATTGTGAATGTGAAGTGGTTTTGTGTGTAAGCTTGAGTGGTGGGGATAAAGTTAGGTTGTAATAATGTTTATTTATAGGTTTTTGTTAATTATTGTTTCGTGTAGTCTTAATTGGCACAATAAATTATGATAAATTGTGTTTTTCCATAATGATCACGCTGAAGATGATATTAATTATTAATCTATTCTTTGTAAAATAATGCAAGAAATTACCTGAAAAGTACAGTCAAGAGTAAAAAGTGCAGTCTCGTCCCAAAACTCAAATGGCTAGTTTTTGTAGAAGCAGTCAAATTATCCATTGATTTAATACTTTGTTTATTCAAATTAAAGTATAGATTATACACAAACGGTGAAAAGTTGAAATACTACTCGGTTTGGTAGTGTGACTGCACTTTCGACCCTTAACTGTGAATAACATCAGGGGTTATAAGACAATTCGGACGAATTTAACACGTCTGAAATTTGAATTTTGGTATGGTCGATTCGCACACCAATAAATTAAATTCGTTCGAAACGCCACAGAAAAAAAAAATGATTGAAAAGGGTCGATTCGTACATTTTGGGCAACTTAAATTCGTGCGAATCGTCCAATAACCCAACATCAGGCCTATATTCTCAAAGGGTTAGACAGGAGGAGCACCTATATTACCTACACCTACATTACATTAGTATATATGTTTTAGTCTCATATATGCCTATTATCATCAGTCGGGCACATGTAGCGACTTCGGGGTGCTACTGAGGAGTTCCAGATTGAGAAACTCAATTATACTTTGCCGGACTAAACCGCATGCTCGGCAGTAGCGCTTCGGACCACTAGTCCAACGAGACAGAACTTAGATTTATTATTTATTTAAAAAAAAAATCCTAACATCGATATTTTCATGAAACTATACTAGGTACCTATAATACCTATCTATCCATCTACGCATTACGCCGAATCTATGCGTGTGAACGCACACCACGCCGCTTCTTCTGGCAGACTCAGCGGCATTTACGTAGATCGCAGCACTTTGCCGCTACTGAAAATACTCGTAGTCACTCCAACACACTGTAGACTTACAGAATACTAAGGTAACTCGTTGATACTAGACCGAAAAGTGAGAACTTGGTGAGTTCTTTACTATGGTTTCAAGAACTCCTGCTTTCATTGTATTAATGGTGAATCGCAAGTGACTATGTCTTCATCGTAAAAGTGCTACATTTAAAAACTTTAGATATAGGTTCTGTTATCTGTTTTGTGAAAATAGGGAAGAGTAGCGGTGTATGGAGTTTTGACTGTCTCTTGATGACAAAAATATAAATTTTAATTTACCACAAATTAATGAGTTTTGGCTTAAAATACGATGTACACTCTAAATATCAAATCTAAGAGGTTGAAATTAGAATAAGAATAGATTTTATAGATTTTACCTATCTATCTATCTACGTACCTCACCAACACTATGCGTGTGAACGCACACCACGCCGCTTCTTCTGGCAGACTCAGCGGCATTTACGTAGATCGCAGCACTCTGCCGCTACTGAAAATACTCGTAGTTACTCCGACACACTGTAGATTTACAGAATACCAATGTAACTCATTGGTACCAGACAAAAAAGTGAGAACTAGGTGAGTTCTTTACTAGGGTTTAAAGAAATTACGCGTATAGTGTATTGCAAGTGACTATGTCTTCATCGTAAAAGTGCTACATTAAAAAAAACTTTAGATATAGGTTATGTTATCTGTTTTATGAAAATAGAGTAGTGTAGCGGTCTATGGAGTTTTGACTGTCTCTTGATTTGAATTTACCACAAATTAATGAGTTTTGGCTTCAAATACGACGTACACTCTAAATATCAAATCTACGAGGTTGAAATCAGACTAAGAATAGATTTTACCTATCTATCCGTCTACGCACTACACCAACTCTATAAATATGAACGCACACCACGCCGCGTCTTCTGGCAGACTCAGCGGCGTTTACGTAGATCGCACTTCGCAGCACTCTGCCGCTACTGAAAATACACGTAGTCACTCCGACACTCTGTAGACTTACAGAATACTAGTGGAACTTATAGCGCAGAAAGTGAGAACTTTGTGAGTTCTTTACTAAGAAGTTAGGTCTAGGGGTCTTTAAGTCAAGAGTGAATGGGTTTTTTCTAGGCAAGCGTGCTTCACCGTCGACCACATCATCGCTTTCCATCAGGTGAGATAGTGGTCAAGCGCGAGCCTATTGATAATAAAAAAAAAAAAGTTTCTATCTCACGCATCGACCACATAGCCACATGTGGTCGATGATCTCACGCGCTTGACACAGAAAAGGTGGTTAACTGAGTGACTATTTCATGTGTGTCAGTTGGTTAGCAAACAGAGCAAGTGTTAGCTGAATGTCGATGGAAAATGATAACAAAGGAATAACAACATTTGAAATATTTGCAAAGTAAAACATTTGCGAAATCTATATTTTGCATAATATGAAACATATTAAGCAAAGTAAGATTTTTGTCAAATGATTAGTTTTTATAATATTATTTATAAAATCATAATTTTTCTTTCGTTTTTATTTGTCAAACATTAGTAAACCGTGCTATACCCATATTGCATGTAATGGAATCAAAATATAGGACTGCAATTAAGCGGTAAAAATATGCATATATTGTCAAAATCTCTTCCAGAAGCATCGTTCGTATAGCTATGATAAACAATAAATTATGGATAAGAACTCAAAATATCCTCAGCAATATTTGACACGTACCTATACCTCACTCCACTCTCACTCTTTCAGACAAGCGACAATCTCTCGACTATCATTAGTATCTCCTTGCTGTGACGTATGACGCAGTGATTCAGTGCACACGTGACGAAGACTGACAGATCGTAGCACTCGCATATATCACGCTTCTAACGATACGGATGGTTAGCAGAAATACAATCTTCTTCTTTTTTTCGAGCCGATAATGATTTTACCCTTACTCAGTTTGAGCCAACAAGTGACCATAATTATAGCAGCATCAAAGGCGTTCATTAAATCTTCCAAGGTGTATGGACATTTTGAGGTACTCTAACAAGTGGATCATGTTTTACATAGGGGCACCACACTTACATTTGTTATCAGACGTGTCCATTTTGCCAAGAGCACACAATAATCGTGGAAGTGATTAAAAATAAATCTTTCACGGGTCTAAAACCATTTCTACTTAAACTATTAGGAGCAGTGGTGACCCAGTGGTAATGGCCGCGGCTTTTAAGTTGTAGGTCGTGGGTTCGAACCCAGGCAGTTCGCTTTACTTTGTGTAAATTATTTTATCACCACTGCTCCCAAAACGGTGAAGGAAAACATCGTGAGGAAACCGGCTTGTCTTAGAACCAAAATTCGAAGACATGTGACACCCACCAACATGCACTGGGTCCGCGTGGTGGATTACGGCCCATTCCCTCTCACAGGGAGGAGGCCTGCACGCACAACGGACCAAATGAGAGTCTAAGTGCGGAAAAGGGGTCCATCTATCCTATCCTAACCATTCCTCGTGTCTCATATCGAGTATAATAATTAGTGGAGCTGTCTGTCCAAAATGGTTAGATGAACGTTTTGGGTATTACCAATGATAGAGCAACTTAGGTGAACCTCCATAAGTTAGACCTGGTCAAGTTCGTGAGAATTTGCTGCCAGACTTAGATGTCTGTGGGATACAGATGTGGTGATATACAGATTCTTTGGGGAATGATTATAATTATCTCAGTCCTTGAATGCTTTTCGGCTGTTCTGAGGATGTTACTCAAAAAGAATAAAAGGTACATACACCAATATAAAGAGATTGTTTAAAGTGCAAAGTAATGAAAGGTACACAAACGTTATTTCTGTGCCTATACCCTTGGATAGGAGTGTGTGCAATTGGTGCGTTATCCTTTTAGTTATATCATAGTCATGGGTATTATCATTAGTTTTATTAGGTAGAGAGGTGCTATTAATACAGAGAAATTTCACAATATTTTGAAGGGCACTATGATTGAGAACATCTTCATCAGACTTCCTGAAAATAGCGAGATAGAAATCGTGTCTTACCAAGTTACCAACCAGTACGTAGTTGCAGTATAAGTAGCCGTCACCAGCATCACAAAATAAACACGGAATTTTTCACGTCTATTGATATGCTGTTGGGTCAAACGGGTCCTGGATTGAACCCTGCTGATCTACAAACTTCTTCAGCGGAAAAAAAAGGTTTTGGGTGGCAAAGAATTGGATATGGGAAAGATCATGTGATTTGTGTTTCTCAATCATGATGAACAGATCCAGATGAAATTTGGAACGCAATAATATCTTATTTTTGAATAGAAACATAATGTAATCTTCATTTTGATAAATAAAGTAGCTTCCCATGAATGTAAGTGCGGAAACTGGCATAAGCAAGTATCGATTTTGTGGAGAATTGATGGCACCTTACCCAACAGTGTACAACATCAATAATAATATGCTGAGAATTGATTGATTCATATATCCTGTAAAAGCCATGTGTAGTTAGTTTTACCAGAACACGTTAAAATACAATAGATCAATATGGCGGATGCATTGTGTCTATTCAAACTAATATTCGGGTTTTAATAATCTTAACATGAAAATAGAGGTAAAACTGTTTGCTGATACGTATGTATAGTTCAAAACTTCAATATTGAGCATCCCAATTGCGAAACACACTTTGTTTCAGAAAATATTTATCACACAATTCAAGGTTTTTGAAAGAAATTTTTGATGCATTGCTTCATATGTTTGACAAAATTTTTGCTCGCTCGACAACGTAAATAACGCAAATGGCTATTTTTTTTTTTATTGTCAAAATGAAAGGCATTGTCATTGATTGAGGAATATGGCTTCCTAAGATCGGTAGTTACCCTGGCAGGGGACCCGGCCGGCCGGCGCAAGTTGCATACTTAGGCAGAACACTTGCCCCCCACCAACACATTGTTTACCACCAAGCGAGCATCTTCCCGCAGGGTCTAGCCTCGCGTGGTCTTATTGAAAGTCCCCCCTGAACCGCCTGAGAGCCCAAGTAGGAAGGTGTAACTCCAACCTCGCAAAATGGGGTTACATCGATGGAATAGCGGCAGGGTGTGCGTATGATGCCTAGTCGCAATGCTCCACCTCCTGTCCTGTCCTCTGTGCCTAAACACATGCAATCAGGTTGATCTATGCGCTGCCACCGATGACGCCGTAGCAGTGGCAAAGTTTTGGGCCAAACAAATATAAACGAATGTCGTGCCCACAGAACAGAAAAAACGCCTTCTTTATTCATTGCGTGTTTTACGCTGTCGAGTAGACGGATTTTTAAATATATGGAGGAATGAATGCAGGAAAAGTACCTAAATGCGCGCGCGTCTTTGAAGCTTCGCTATTAGGGGGCTGGGTTAGCCCCGCTCTATCGTAGACTTTATTGTTTACCACCAGACGAGATGAAGGTAAAGAGTGAGCTCATCCTGATTTAAAAGAATGTTTTTAGTAAGTATTCTCTGAATTGGTGCCCGTTGATGGCAAAACTTGACCTGACCTGGTCAAGGCTGCGGGCGTCCGGTGTATGCGAAACGCACGGGAGCGATCAGTGTGGTGATGCTTAGGGGAGGCCTATGTCCAGCAGTCGACGTCTTTCGGCTGAAATGATGTTGATGATGAAGGCTCGCCACTTCTGACATGGGACTTAAACCTATGTGGTGAAATGTGAAATGAAACCCTTTGGCGATTACTGGTGTGATGTTATGTTATGTATCTCTGGAAGTTCTGCTCCATTTTTACCAACCATGTTGCAGAGGATGTGGCAAATATTTTAGGGTCAGCCGCCAGCCTGACACCAACCCTCCTGTTGCTTTTGTTGGTGGTTTACCCGCCAAGCAGTGTCTGGCCGAACGATAACTATGTCTCCTACCGTCGCCCTTAAGGCCTTTCACTATGCCTAACTGCCTTGCCACCGAAGGAGGGAGCAACTGAAAGACTTAAGTGCCGAAACACTTAAGCCCCTCTCTACCAGGTTTAGCCCACGAGTCGAATTGATTATCAGGAATTGGTGGAAGTTGCGTGCAAAACAGCTACTTGGAGCAATGGTTCTCCGACTACAAAAAATATTTGACTGTAAGAAAGCTGCATTATTACCGCTGAGCGTCTTACTCATAAGTTACTTCATATTCCCAAAAAATGGACGGTTCCTGTGGTATATAATCGGGCCACGAGAGTAAAGCCATAGGAAAAGATAGCTAAATGGCGGATGTATTGTATCTGCTCAAACTAATAGTGAAGTTTATAAATATTAGCGAAACAAAAGACTCCTGCGCATCATTAACAACATTATTATAAACAAAGCATAAAGTTTTATCGTCTGCCAAATATTACATTAATTTTATTAATAAAGAATATGTTTTTACACTTGAGAAGCCATGTACACATAGCTACTGATTCTAAAGGTGGGTATCCAACATGTTCGCGAACCTTTTGGAATGGATACGTTTGCGAACTTGGTGCATGCAACGTTCGCAAACATCTTCACTGGTTGCAGGATCCTCCTTAATATGTATTCGAATATTTTAGTTTTTCATCATCCTGCCTTGCTTTTCCCAAATATGTTGGGGTCGGCTTCAAGTCCAAATAGATGCGGCTGGATATCAAGATTTTACTTAACGTGGAGGCCAGACACAAACACAAACCCAAGTTACGGTAACAACATGTGGCTTCATGATAATATAAAACAATAAAAAGGTTAATAAAAAAATCATAAAACGCGACTGCTTAAGAAGCGAACTAAAAAGACGTAAACAAGAAGAAAATCATGCTGTGCACTCGGAGGATAGGTACATATCCGCGAGCTAGCTGACTGAAACCAGATGTATCCTCCGACTGCAGTCGGGTTTATTGTTTTAACTTTTTAGTTAACATTTTTTTTTCGAGGTAAGTACACTTTCAACGTACAAGTATAATATATTTTTGAAATAACCTATTAGAACACTTTATTTAGATACTCCACACAATTTGTTAGGTAGATTAAAGAATCCCAAAATCATATTTCTATTTTCCAATTTTAATGTAACCGTGTAGTAGAGTGACACTCGCAAGATTAAGACGAATCGATTAACGTAAGAATCATAAAAATCGGTCAACGCGTTTGGTCTCTGGAACGCCATAATAAAAACAAACATACTTATTTACTGATAAACACATTACCCTCCTTCGGCAGTCGGGTAAAAAATGTAAGTCCTGATGATCTACATATTTCAATGACTGGTGATGCTTCTCCTATCTTGAGGAAACAGTTCAGCAATCAAAATTGCGTACTATATTTTTACAACGACTTTGACCTTCTTCTTCTGCCTGCCCTTTTTCCATGTTATTTGGGAACAGCGCAACACGTTTTCTTCTTCCATACCGTCCTGTCCCTCGCCACGCTGTCACTGACTCCCTTTTCTTTCATCTTTTCTTTGGCCATCCCCTCCCTCTCCATCTATCCACATTTATATTCATAACTGTTTTAGTAGCATACGTTTCATCCCTCCTCATCACATGACCATACCACGACAAAATGTTTCCTTTAAAATTTTCTGTCACTGGCGCCACTTTCAAACTTCCTCTAATATACTCATTTCTCACTTTATTCATTCTCGTCACTCCGCACATCCATCTCAACATTCTTATCTCTGCAAACTCTTTTCATCCATCTTTTTCACAGCCCAACATTCTGATGAAACCACGTTTTTAGACCATTTATTGAATGGGAAAAAAAAGATTTAGGGTCTAACGAATTTAAACGACCCATGAACAATTTTTGTATCATCATAATTATCAGCCAAAAGACTTCCACTACTCGGCATAGGCCTTCCCCAAATCTCGCTACGTCGATTTTCGGATACCTATTCATAAATTAGCGAAGGTGTAAAAGTTATAAAAAAATAGTCCAATTTGTTTACAAGTTAACTCACAAGACAATGTTTACAATACAAAATTTATGTTGCGGTCAGGTTAACTGCGATAGGTGCGTCACTACAGATCCATTAAAATTTACGTCGTAAAGATAAATGTGCCCGTTTCGTAACTTTTGGTGATTTATTTTTAATGAAACGCTTTAAGATTGAAGGGTGATTGAAGCGGATATCGAGGGTATGGGCAGATGTTTTAAAGTACATAATATAACGAGCCTTGCCCATGTGTTATAAGCTAAACTACCGAAGTACTTAGGCATCTAATATTTCCCGTGTAATAACTGAGTCTGAACTCATAAATTATATTATTATTATACGCATAGGCCAAAAGCATTAGATATACCTAACCCAATAAATAAAGTAATTCAGAACATCAAAAATAACAAACGGACTTGGTAGTCACTCTTCCGTTAGACAACAGCGTCAAAAAAACCAAACTTAATAGACCGCCATCTAGTATACTTTAATAAAACTACGATTTCAGCTTGCGAGCTTACGTTCGAGGGGAAGCATACATAAATGAAAAGTTCAGGACAGCGCCATCTTGTTAACGTTAGGAAAACTACTACATACGGCAGCTTACAGGTGAAAACTTTTTCACAGAAATGTAGTATTTCTATGCGTAAAGAGATGGCGCTACCTGCACTGTGAGCTTTGCCAAAACACAATAGTATTCAGAAAATTATTAAATTTCAGCCCTGGACAAGCATGGTGATTAATAATCATAATTTTTTCCGGCCATTCGTTGTATTGGTCATTGACATAACAAAACACATGCTGAAGCTGTTATCAGAACTTTAAAAAACGAAAATGGACGAAAATTTGTGGCATTAAGTCCGCCTATGTACCACTATTGTACATGAAGTTTAAATAAATAAATAAATAAATAAATAAAATTGGATGAAAAACGACAGGAATAATTTGCCTCCCCTATAGTTGACACTATCTTTTTAAATTTGGGTCAACAATGTTCTATGTATCACAGTGCTCAGACTTTTATATTTTCGCAATTGATTAAGATGCAGCAAAAGAACGTAAAATATAAGAACCTATGTTTTCCCATGACACGGAAGACGAGGTCGCCATTGCAACGATTGATTTTAATGACAACTAGTTATAAAAATACCCATTTATCTAGTTATGAATGCTCGCTCAGACCAGCTACCAATACTAATATTATATATTATGTATCCTAGCCTCTGCCAGCAGCTTCGCCCGCGTGAAGAGTGTTTTTCATTCCAAGGGAATATTATATATCGGGTTAAAAAGACAAACATACATCCATTCAAACCTTCGCATTTATAATATTATATAGCTTCTGCCAGCGGCTTCGCCCACGTGAATGTGGAAAATTAACCCAAGGTAACATATTCCTGGGATAAAAATATCCTATATGCTATTCCAGACTATAATCTATCTGTGTGCTAAATTGCATCCAGATCCGTTCAGTAGTTTTTTGCGTAAAAGAGTAATAAACACACTCACAAGCTTTCGCCTTTATAATATTAGTAGGAAATAGGATTATTAGCTATGGCCCAAGGCTCCGCCCGCGTGGAATTATTACTTCTATACAATATCTTTACAAATTATAACCTATGTGTTATTCTGATTACTACACTTAAGCTATATTACTTAATAAGACTTAAGCTATATTACTGTAAAGTTTCATCAAAAACCGTTGTGAAGTTTTTGCGTGAAAGAGTAACAAACATCCGTCCATCCATCCCATCCATCCATCCTCAAAAACATTCGTATTTATAAATAGTAGTAGGATGTGAACGTACCTAACACGGTAACTTTCGGCATAAATACGCATCGCTGTAACTTGCACACTTTTTTGCAAGTTACGAGGATAATTATGTATTTTCGCCCTTAAGTTTTCACACCCAAACCACTGAACCAATTTCGATGAATAAACGGCTACATTAAGAAGTGTGTAGGAAACGGTTGCCAAAGACGATAAAAAACTTTATTGACAATGAATTTAGGAAAAGGAAGCTAATACTAGAAGAGATTTTTGGCAATGGCTTCCTATCTAACGCCCATTTTTCGCAGATAAAAAATGTTAAGCAAAATCTATTAGAACTTATGTGACGGCTAGCTGTGTCCCCGATGTGTCATTTTCCTGATTTTCTACTTATAAATTAACTAGCGACCCACCCCGGCTTCGCCCGTGACAAATTATATATAAAAACCTTCCTCGTTTCTCATTTTTCCTATTGGTGAAAACAAAATCCGTTCAGTAGTTTTTGAGTTTATCGCGTACAGACGCGGCTGGGGGACTTTATTTTATAATAACTATTATATAGTGGTGTTGGACATCACAGGCAACGGTGAAGGAAAACATCGTGAGGTAACCTGGACTTATATAGTTAATGTAAGTCTGAAATAGCCAAGTCAGAGGCCTGTTGGATGCCTAGAGGCGGCTTAATTAACTCTGTAACCAGAGGTGGCCACACCTAACACGAAAAAGCAGAAAGAAGAAGTTATATTTTAAAGACTGTTATGAATGAATCAATAGAGTGGATAAACGAGCAGACAAACTGAAAAATAAATAGTAGAGTGGACTGTCAAAAATCTCAATTTCCTTCATAACTTCCATATGCGACAAAAATTTCGCTGTCTTCATAATTTCAGAAAAATATTTATCTCCGAGCCTTTTATTTTAATAATTTACGATGCAAGAGCAAGAAACTCTCATAATAAATTTCAAATGTTTAGCAGCCTCTTCTTCAGAGATAGCGAAGTTTTTATCTTTTAAGTAAGATAGTTGTTCTTTTTCTTAACTAAAGTTAGTTAAAACTATCTTTATCTTCACGGTCTGTTAGTTGAAGACAGTTAGTAAAATGTTTTAACTATTTTCAACTGTTTTGTTCTGTAGAGTTTAGTTTCTGAAAGAGTCAACGTCATAAACCATTTTTTTAATGTAGGAGTCTAATGTTATCTAGTTAAGTGTATTTCAAAATGTTTTATTTTCATTATTGTATTTAGTGTAATTGTAGTGGTGGCTCAGCGGTACGGCCGCGACTTACAAGTTGACGACTGGGTTCGAAACCAGGCAGGCGCTTTACTTTGTGTAAATTATTTCATCACCACTGCTCAAAAAACGGTGAAGGCAAACATCGTGAGGAAACCGGCATGCCTTAGAAGCAAACATTCGAAAAAAAAAAGAAACAAAGATCAAAATCAAAATTTCTTAATTCAATTAGGCCAAGCGGCACTTTTGAACGTCAAAAATTTTAATTTAAAAGCTATAATTTTACCGTGTCATGTGACATCCACCAACCCGCACTGGACCCGCGTGGTGGATTATGGCCCGCTCCCTCGCTCACAGAGAGGACGCCTGTGTCCCAGCAGTGGGAACATTTTTAAAATGCTGATGATAATTGTATTTAGCTGATTCGGGTTAGACTTGAAATCGACCTAGCAAAAGAGTATGCGTAAGCAGAGGATGATTCAAAATTGTCTGTAACTACTACAGCCCAAAATTGTCTGTAGCTACTACAGCCCAAAATTGTCTGTAACTACTACAGCCCAAAATTGTCTGTAGCTACTACAGCCCAAAATTGTCTGTAACTACTACAGCCCAAAATTGTCTGTAACTACTACAGCCCAAAATTGTCTGTAACTACTACAGCCCAAAATTGTCTGTAACTACTACAGCCCAAAACTGTCTGTAGCTACTACAGCCCAAAATTGTCTGTAACTACTACAGCCCAAAATTGTCTGTAACTACTACAGCCCAAAATTGTCTGTAACTACCTACTACAGTCCAAAATGTTCATTTCTGGTGTTTAAGTTCGTTTGTGTTATAACTCTATTACTCGTAGTTTGTTTATAAATAGCGTAAAAAACCGGCAACGCTTTTATTTCCAGGCCTACTTTGAGTGTCAACAGCTTTGTTCCCAGGAAAAATATTGATTGGGGTTGGTTGGGTTGACCTTGCTACGGCTGTACCAACACCTCTAGAACTTTATTGTTACGACCTGAAACCATGTAGAGCCGTACCTTTTTTTTATGTAATCAGCGAAACCTTCAAAAGGCGCCTGGACTGGAAAAGACCAGGAAGTGTGGGCTTTTTACCTCACTAAAACCACCCCAGTGATCACCATCAGCACGTAGAAGGGTCCCGTGACCTCTCAACAGACCACCCCGGAACCCCCTCTATGCAAAGCCTGTTAGGGCACATCCCTGGGGAGACTGAAAAAGCGCCTCCCTTGAACATCGCTGTGTACGGCAGCACGTGATCACTGTGCCACCGTCTTTCCTGGAGTCACTTGGTTGGTGGATAGATTCCCCAAACTAAGCGCCCACGACCCCGGAGTCCCACCTGCTTTGATGGAGGTGGAGTTTCGCCGTTTTAGGCATCGGGGCGGTTGCCTCCCCGACGCCTTCTCCGAGCGGGATCGGCTTTCTCACGAGCCCGCTCAGCGGCCTCCTTCTGGACCATTACGGTCACGCAGAAGGAGACCATTTCCCTCCAGTTTTCTTTCTCTGCCAGCATGGCCCTCATAACTGCTGGAAAAGACCAGGTCTCGCCCGACCTTGGTGACCAAGACCTGCCATGTAGAGTCGTATCTACCATATAAAATCTGAAGCTGAGGTGAAGCTGTTGCATTGGGTAAGCAGAGGAACCGATTAAGGTGGAGGAAATCATAAGTGAACCACAAAATCAATGGCAATAAATCCAGCAAAACCTGGCGTAGTCTTTTATTGGAACTCCGTATTACTTAAGATCAGCTCAAGGGGAAAAGGTTACCTTTGCCATAGAGATTAGTGTGCCTATTGCGATTAGTCTATTAGTAGATGAGGACGCCACCGTGCCTTAGAACTTGGGAGAATACATTCATAAATAAGTTCAGAATATGACCTATGACTGAATTATCATGGATAGCCTGTAACCTAAAACTTAAAACATGTTGGAAACACTGTTAAGTTAGCCTGAAGATATCCGTGTTTATTATCCAGAATCTTAAGCTATTAAATTACAGATGGCAGTCGCATAAGTTATCAGCAGCTTTTAGGCTAAAACCCTATCATCAAAGCAGTGGCAGACTTAACCTGTCGTGGGCCAGGAACTGGAGGGCAACTCTCCAAACTGCGTTCTGCTGCTTACTGAACATGGCCTTGTCTAGCATTTGATAAAAAAAGACTTTTCGAGAGTTGGGGGCCATCCCAAGACCGGGGGTCTGGATAACAAACCCTTTGTTCACCAATCCATCAGAAGGATTTACGTGTCCTCTGTGATCTGGGCCTAAACTATAACATGATAACGCCATCATAATTCCGGTGTAAAAAAAAAACAAAAAACCCGTCTGCTTAAAAAGCGAACTAAAAAGACGTAAACAAGGAGAAAATCATGCTGTGCAGTCGGAGGATACATATTCGCGAGCTGGCTGACCAAAACCAGATGTATCCTCCGCCTGCACAGCATGATTTTCTCCTTGTTTACGTCTTTTTAGTTCGCTTTTTAAGCAGTCGGGTTTTTTTATTTTTTTTATTAACTTTTTTTTTTACAACTTTTTAGTTTTTTTTTAAATAAAGTACATCCAAACTAATATATGCGAAAGTAACTCTGTCTGTCTGTCTTTCTGTCTGTCTGTCTATCTGTCTGTCTGTCTGTCTTTGCTTCACGCCTAAACTACTGAACCGATTTGTGTGAAATTTGGTACAGACATAGTTTGGAACTTGAGAATGGACATAGGATAGTTTTTATTACAAAAAATAAAGAATAAAATAAAATTTATTCCGGACATACAGCGCCATCTATTGGTCAAGAGTGGAAGTCACTATTCCACGCGAACGAAGTCGCGGGCAAAAGCTAGTTTAAACATATAAGTGTTATATATTTTTGAAATCACCTCTTAAAATTTATTGTGATACCTAAACCGATACCGATACACCCTTTATTTTGATACGAAGGGAAAGTAATAAAAAAAAAAAAACCCCCCTAGAAAAAGGCGCCCAAAATCCGCCATTTTTTTCTTTTCCAATTTTTATGTAGCCATGAATTTTTATGACACTCGCAGGGTTAAGACGAATCGATTGTCGTAAGAATCATCAAAATCGGCCAACGCGTTTGGTCTCTAGAACGCCACATAGGAACAAACATACATACATAGACTGATAAACACATTACCCTCCTTCGGCAGTCGGGTAAAAAGCGATAGTGGTCTTCATCCAGTATAGCTCAGCATCTTTCTCTCACTGTGAAACCATAATAGTTTGACGCGTCAAATTAAGGCCCCTGAAATCCCCTCTGAACTCACCCCTGATAACGTACCTTGCTTATCAATTAATTATTTGTATTCAAGTGTAAAAACTCTAAACTCTATTTTCAGCAGGTAAAAGTTACGTAACTAAATTTCTCTATTAGCGGACTAGCGGTTCAGTTAACTGAAAACTTAAGGTCAATGGCATGAGAAATAATCGATATTTTCAATGTCAAGTTTTTCTTTATACACGTACTTTGGCATGTTACATTGTAGGCAACTAACCTAGCCTAAGTAACCTATTGAAAAACTAGGAAAAAAGCTATTATGACCAAGTGGTTGCAGCATTTTTTTATCATGGTGCGTGATTCAAATTAAATTGAACCTACAAAATGGCACACTGAAATGCAAAACCTAGGTTTACCTGGTAAGATAGATCCTAGATTTTTTAAGATCATTGTATTTTATAATAATTTTTAAGTTACAGTGTTGCAACTGTCATAATGTTAGAAAAAATTTAAGGTATTTTAAGTACAGCATTATATTTATAGATACTTGTACATGAAGCTCAGAGCAGAGAATAATTGTGTTTGTAATAAATTAATGCAGAAGCGTTGGTGTTTTTGCTATAAAATTTAATTGTCTTTGCTAAAACATTTCAATTTTATAGCAAAAACACCCAAGCTTCTAAGAACACGATTTTACAATTCTAGGACTTTGTTCAATGCTCTAGAATTCTAAAAGATAAGTTCTACGACCTGGCAGTAAAGTTTTGTTTTCTAAAGCTTTTGTTGCAGAGTCTGCAAAATTTAAGATCTGTACGAATATTTTTAACTGTTTCTAGGTGATGGGTACATGTATTGCTACGTAACATAAGGTACAAACATGAGCTAGCTATTGGACATGAACTATGGATTCAACTGCAATATTGCGGTTGTAGTAGATAAAGAGAGGTTACATCAAAACAATGGTAGGTCAGGCATTTCTAGAACCAAACAATTCAAAGACATGTGTGACAGCCAACAACCAACATTGAGCTTGCGTAGTGGAATAAGGCCCAGAACACACCGTGGAGACGAGGCCAGTGTCCCAGCCGTGGAATTATCAGGATGATAATGCAATATCTAGGTCCACTACACTTCCTTGGTGGAATCAGCTTGCCCTAGAACGAAAAATGCAAAGACATGTGACACCCACCAACCCGCACTGGGCCCGCACGGTGAAAATGCTTCTCACACAATAGGTTGATTATGCAATAGATAGGTTCACTGCACTTCCTTCACCTACATAACTAAACATAAAAACTAATGTTAACCTTCTAATCACCTTGAAAAGTCGTTAAAGTCAACTACTGCAAGAAATACTACTGCAACAGTTAATGTTGTTATAGGCGAGGCAAAGGACTGGTTTCCTGTCCTCTTATACTAAGATTTTATCGAGTTTGCAACCCGACATGTGGATACTTAATGCTTAACGCGGTTACAGGATGAGAGAGCTTTGACACTTGTTCTAATTAGATTACCTGTGCTAGAAGGATGTTTTTGAGCGTGGTGCAATGGTGTTTATGTAACTTAGTTGATGCTATAGGCATGGAAGGATATAAAGCATAAATATTTTGTTTTGTACAGCTGGAGATTGATGAAAAGGAAATCGGATCAAAAGAACCAAATATTCCGTTCCTTACAAGGCTTCCATTCCTGAAAATAGCTCAGGCCGATGAAATACAAAGGAATTCTTCGCACAAAAGAAGCCACACATACGTCAGATAGTAAGGAATAATTCATAATGACGAAGGCACAACTCTCTTCGCTCTTTTCCTTGGTATGACCTAAAACATTTCCAGCATTGCAGCTTATGGCTGAAAATCAGCTGCAATGCGCAACATTCAAACTAGCACAAGAACCACAAGGTAAAATACTTCAAAAGTCATTCACCCTGCATTCTATACGCCTCACAGCACACCTACACGTTTATTGCCTATCTGTCAAATTATAATCGCCATTTTCATCTGGACACGATTTTGATATTCTCCCAAAATTGATTAGGATTTCTACAATGGTGTACACGCGTGCAAACAAAAAATATACACATCTAACGTCCGCCCTCAATCAACAATCATTATTTTGCAATTTTACGACTCAAATGTAGCAATAGAATCGATGAAAAGACAATTTAGAATCGAATTAACACGCAGAAATGTCACATTTGGCGCGTAAACGTCAAACGTCAAGCGGCCATCTTGTGCGAGCTTATTGGAGCACTCGGTAGGGTTGTTTGAGCGGCGAACGGGCGGACGTACGCCTGTCTCTGTCGCGCTCAGTTACATAATACGGAAATGGGTGAGCAGTGTTAAGTTTTGTGGCGAGTTCCGCATGCGGCCACTGTCGGGGGTAGTTATTGATTTTTCAAGGAGTTTGCGGCAGTCGCCTAACACGCCGGTGCCCAGCGCGAAAAACACATCCGAATCGCGCTCGCGTTTTTACTAAAAACACAGTTATTTATCCTAAATTCTAATTTTACAGTTCAGTATTCCGATTTCTGTTAAATTCGTTCTATAATCAGTTATTTTGTGTGGAGATTTTTGTGCTGGAAAACTCATTTCGTAAGTGTTTGAAGGTTCAATTGTCACATTTTATTTCAAGGCACCATTTTAATCACGTTTTATGTGTCGTATTTTTCGTCGTATGTGTCTTTTTATTGACTGTTTCAGTGTTTTTTATGCCATATCTGATTTCAAGGCATATCGCCTGTTGTGTTATGTTAATTGCCATCAGCTGTTGGGCGCAGCCGAGCAACTAATTGGCCGTCAGAAAGTAAAAAATATTTACGATGATTACGTACAATAATTTTCCACTGAACAATTAAAATAGCAAAAAATCAGACTTACCAATTTATCCAGCCCAAAATTGGGCTTCAGCAATCTGGTCCGAACCATTGCGTGGTGCACGTTCATTTTGTTTTTTTATTTATATTTTATTTTAAATCTAATGGCACGTTCAAATCACTCGCACGTCAGTCCTCCACTGATTAAATCTCAATGATGCATATACACTGTCGGATGTATATGAAGCTGAATATTCTCCCTAGAATCAATAGTATAATGTATAGTGTGGATAGGAGAGATCTTAGTGAGGCGGAGATGTCCATGACGTCACAGGTCGTTAGTGACACCATGGGTGACGTCATTCGTCCTTGTTCACGTCCCTCGGGATGCCTGTGGGTCTAAACCTCATTACTTTTAATATGGCTAGATTAATTCCCACTATACGAATATTAATGGCCGTGATATACATGTTTTACTAGCGCTGTCATAACCTTTTTTTGGATTAGGGGAGATCCAGTTGACATGATTGAGAGGTAACCATGGTTGGTTGGTCTTTTCAAGCCTATCCTCATTTAAGGTTCAATAGGTTACTTTTAAGCAAGCGTGCTTCACCGTCGACTACATCATTGCTTACCACCAGGTGCGAAAGTGGTCAAACGTGTCAAACGCCTTTCAATAAAAAAAAGGTTTTATGAATCGAAGAAATCTATAAGACTTAGCCACCGGTATACAGTATCGATTTCTATAAAGTTTTCGTCTGAAGAACAGAAAAGTGATCGAACATAGTGGGCGGTGAATTGATTGTACCTGACTTGAACTGAATCGAGGTGAGGTTATTCAATGATTTTATAGTTTTCCTGCTTTTCCTACTGATAGGTCTTTGCACCTTTTCAATAGACAAACGTTACATTTGACAACATGATTTTGCTTGAATAATAAATGATGTTGATAAAACAGCTGTTTTCCATCTTGAATTCTTTTCAATCTTGAATCCTTCACGAAATGGCCAACTCCCAAGATCTTTAATGTCAATATAAATAATGCCATTGATAATATCGGCAATGCAGTATAATCTTTAGAATTCTATTATCAATTTGTAAGTATTTTTGTGATCAATCAATTTAAGCATATTGGAAATCACAGTGTTTGTTAAATAGTTTTTGCTTTTATTTTCTTTTCTTCTTTCTTAATTTATTATACAATTGTAATAACAGTAAAAAGTGTTTATTGACACAGAAACTGCAATCATCATGCCTACAAATTTTATTATTATTTTACAATAATTTATTCTTGTGAATAAGCCTACTCGTCTACCTACCAGCTAATCAAATCTCAAGTCAAATGATTTGATTTGATTTCGTGCATACAATCACTAAATGACAGTTTCTTGTTATACAGCTGATTCCCTAATCAAGCTTTCCGAATTCGAAGGCTTGTTAATCTTCTTTTTGTGCTTCTTCTTCCTGGCCTTGTCCCATGTTACTTGGGATAGGCGTCTCACAAAGTCCATCCATATTTTCTTTGGGCGTCCCCTCCGTCTCCATACATCCACATTTATATTCTTACCTCTTTTAGTGACATGCGTTTCATCCCTCCTCATCACATCCGTTCGTCGTTACCGTTGTTGGTGCATCACATATACGCGCGGTTCCGCGGGGCAAGCGTGGGGTGTTGGGGTACCGAACCCGCGAATTATATTATAAAGTCCCAATTAAGCTCATTTAGTGGTCCTTCGAGCCGGATGGTTCCGACATGGAAGGTTTGTTAATATTAAGCATTGATCACAAGCAATGCCCCTAGCCCTTTCGCAACCATGTCGGGGTCGGCTGCCAGTCTTACCAGATGCAAACCAGTATTTTATATGGAGCTACTGCCAGTCGGACCACCACAATCCAGGAATTAGGTACGGAAGAGACTCGATATGTATTGGATGGTCGTCAACTCGTCACCCATCCGCGGACCAACCTTGGCAAGCATAAATAAAATTAAAGCTGCAAAAACCAATACCGGGTTAATTTTCAATGATCCGCCCATTTTTTCCAGGAATTGGGTAAGTAACAATCACAGAACGGTTTATGCAAAAATCAACTCCGAAGAAAGGAATAAAACACCTGTTTTGTACATTTTGCCAAGTTAATGCGAGCAAAAATGTACAGAACAAAATGTTAAAGGCTGGTCATTGTAAATTCACGTGGTGCTTTAAGCTAATTAATCATCTTTATCATCATCAGGGCTATCTTATCGCTTACTGATAAGTGGTGGACCTTTTCAACACAACTGGCTTGATCTCATTGTTCACTGAACTCGAAAGAGGCGAGCGCGGTTATCCGGAATACTCGCCCGGCTGAAAAGCCTGATCTTCGATTTTATCATTTCTTTTTTGCGGTCCTTAGATTTTTATTTTTTCTTTTTGTTGTCTCTGTCTGCGCTTCGAGCCGGATAGATTGGTATCCTTGAACGATTTGTGTTATTTTGAGTGACTTCTCTGTGGTCTCCAAAAGATCTTTTTTGTGTTATTTTGAGTTTCTTTCCTTTTTGTGGTTTTACTTTGGCTGCCCTTCGAGTCGGATAGATTGGTATCCTTGAACGATTTGTGTTATTTTCAATCGGCTGCAAAAATGGAGGAGGGTCTAAATTCGGTCTTATTAAAAAAAGTCAATCATTGTATTTAAGATTGATAAAATATTTCGAATAATTAAGCGACTCCGCTTTGACGAAGCAAGATTAAATAAATGGTTCTGATGAAAATGGTACCATCGACATGATCTGATGATGAAGCCGGCCATTACTTTCCGAAATCTTATTTAATTTTCCCTCAAGCCGGATATGTTGGAATCCTTGAACGATTTGAATTTGAGTGTTGACGTTGATTTGTTTATTTTCTTCTCTCTTAGATCTTCGTAGGATCTTATGTTTATTATTGAAAGCATTTGCTATTAAAATGACGATTGAAGCACTATGGTGATTTAAAAATATCTTTTTACTGCAGTACCTAGCAATGTTTAAATTCTAGGAACTAGCTAATAACTACTGTGTCGTATCTTGCATTATTATTGGCTTTAAAACTAGGTACTATACAACCAAAGCACAATAAAAAAGAGTAACTTATTTTTATTTCATGGTGGGATTTTTACGTATAGTAAAGTCAGAAAACCTGACATCAGTGTTAACAAGGCGAATCATAACAGCACATGTAGCCAAGTTGACAATCTACAATTGATAACGCTAGTAGAAAACAAATCAAGGTATGAGAATGACACACCTGAACGTTAAGTCACGTGGTCAGACTATCATGAAACGTTCGTAATTTGCCTAGGGGGCAGATATTGAATTTTGGACGATAGATAGGTAGTCGCTCACTGTATAATCATCATCAGCCTATAGAACTGTCATCCAGCTGCTACCAGCCACCCTGCGAAGGTCGTCGCTCCACCTAGCCTGAGGGCGTCCTACCTTACGTTTACCAGTTCGCGGTCTCCATTCAAGAACACGTTTACCCCAACGGTCATCGGTTCTACGACTCATACGGCCGGCCCATTGCCACTTCAGCTTACTTATTCTGTGAGCTATGTCGACAACTTTGGTTCTCTGCCGGATCACCTCGTTTCGGATTCGATCCCTTAGAGAGACTCCGAGCATAGCCCTTTCCATAGCTCGCTGAGCAACTTTGAACTGATGAACCAGCCGTATTGTGAGTGTCCACGTCTCGGCACCGTAGGTCATAACAGGTAGGACGCACTGGTTGAATACTTTAGTCTTCAGGCTTTGTGGGATACGCGACGAGAAGACTCGACGAAGTTTTCCAAACGCCGCCCACTGTATAATATTGTTTTTCAACTACATCAGCAAGCCGACCTCAACATATGTGGAAAAAAAACATGTTTGTGGGTCATATTCAAAATAATTGTAATAATTATACTGTCATAGTGTCCAACCCAATTATTTTTATAACGAGATACAACTGACTAGAATTTCATAAACAAACAGATTAAATGTTTATTTGAATTTAATAAAAAACAACGAAACATTAAAAAAAAATGAAACCAAACATTGCGTAGATTCCGTTTCATACAAGTACTCAATGTCCACGTCTTTGACTGTTAACTAAAAAAAATAACTTAATTATTAACTATTACACAAAGGTTAAAAAAAAAAACTATATTCAGAGAATACTGTTTAAACTTTCAACACTTCACTAAACAAAATATAAAATACTATTTATTATTCTTCAAATTTAATTTATTAATGAGTCTCCTGATTTTACACATATCTGTTATTCTTCTCTGTTATGCTATTTTAACATTATTTCCATGGTAATAAAGAAATTTGATATACTGGCAAAATTAGTCCACTACCTGTCACTACACGACGTAAAAATAAATGATCGCCCATTTTGTTCAATATAGTTTCTCAGCTCGTTTCGTTGTCGAAGAAAATTAGACTTTTAAAAGTAAATATTTAATGTGAGACGTTTAAAATAGCGGTAAGTAAGTTTACTGTTTTATTACCCATACTAGGAAATAACTGTATTGTGCTAATTGTTATAAATATAAAATATTCGTATAACATTTAAATTAATGTGGAAATAAATAGATTTGTAGGTTAGACACGTGCAATTAATTCATATACGTTATTTTATCCATCACTTTTTTCTGTTACGTAACAGATATGAATGATTAGGCGTTATTCACATAGTGTCATATATGAATTAATGATAATAAAATATTATTCAACTTACTGCACCGCAGGTTAGCCAAAACTTTTTTTTTCTTTTTATTTGAAGTATATATAGGTAGTGATAGTGGTGATGGTATTCTACTATCCCAGGTGTTTCAATTAGATCAATGTTAATTATTTATTTTACAAATGTATGCTATTTAAACTTGCCCTAATCATTCCTTTCTGTTATTTTTCTGTTAACAATAAAATAATATTCATATTTGTTTCCTATCCGTAACTTACAATTATTTTGAATATGACCCTTGTATTGTTCATCATCATTTCAGCCGAAAGACGTCCACTGCTGGACATAGGCCACCCCATGCATCACCACATTGACCGATCCGTCCCACCTAATGTGATGCCTTCCAACGCATCGCCTCCCGGTTTGCGGTCGCCATTCCAGAACTTTTCAGCCCCATCGGCCATCCGCTCTGCAAGCAATGTGCCGTGCCCACTGCCATTTCAGTTTCACAATTCTTCGGGCTATGTCGGTAACTTTGGTTCTCCTTCGGATATCATCATTTCTGATGCGATCACGCAAGGTAACTCCGAGTATAGCCCTCTCCATTGCCCTTTGGTATTGTTCATAATGTCTGGAGGGTGAACTGCGTCCTGGAATACTTGCCGGTCTAGCTCAGACGCAGTTGCTTATCTTATTAATTGCATCAATATTTTAATTATAATATTCAAATTGTAAAATTTTATGGAGAAATAAATATAATTTAATCGCAGGCAGATTAATTGATTGGGGCAGATTTTTACTTTGTGCAACAAAAACCGTCTTAACATACATTAATTCAATAATTGAATAATTCATTTTGGATATTTATTTATTTATATATACTTTATTGTACACCAAGATAAGACAATACAAAAGAAATATAACAAACATACAATAGGTAGCCTTATCGCGCTCTGCGATCTCTTCCAGGCAACCTCGAATGGATAGAGATAGCCTGGACACGACATGGGGTTGCACTTGGTGCCAATTTCAAATCATACAGGTAAAACAAACTACGAAAATAGATACATAAATACATACATACATCTAAATAAACAAACAAGAAAACAAAGGACATAATCACAGAGACAGGTAATGTTCCTTTATAAGTTTTCATAGTGGATATTGTGTCCTTTAAACACTGGTTAACTGTGATAATAACTTATGTTTGTTTTACTACAACCTGTGGGCATCCTTTTTTGTTTTTTATTGATAGTCTCTCGTTATAGCACTGTTCACACCTCATGGTAAGCTATGATTTGGTCGACGATGGTGTACACTTGCCTAGAAGTAACCTGTACACTCTGGAATTGAAGTCCGTAAGGATATACTTATTATTAGCTATCACAACACAGACTTTGGCATGGAAACACACCAATATCAAAACAGGCAACAGATTTGGAGTTGGTTTCAAATTAAGAAAATTATCAAGAAAATTAGGATACCGTGCGTGTTTTGACTAGAAAATTCAGCGTTAGGAAATATTCTTACGAAACAAAAGCCACCTTAATTGGAGGGGCTAGAATATTAGTAATTCCTTGCGAAGAAACACGGTTTTGAAGGTATGATAATTACATTCAATTTGAATAATATTCCGTGTATTTTTGGGGAACCTACATATTCCGTTAAATTGCTGTGAGTTTTTGTTGGCCGTTGAATCAATACTGTTCCCAATATTACGATTAATAATGTATTAATCTTTCCTTACCTGGGAGTCAGGAAAAGGCCAATCAATTAGCGATAACGACTGACAAAAACTTTTGAACAAAATAAAAATCTTTTAAACTAAAAATATTAACTGACTTCCAAAACAAAACATTTCTAAGCGAAAAATTACTTTATTTTCGTAAGTTGGTGACAAAAACGAAAAAAAAATTGGTACCAAAGACACCGAAGGCGGTTTATTTTTTTGTTATAAAGATTTTAATTTTTCTCTTTTTAGTTTTAGTACCTTATAACGATAAAAATACGTATTATTACGGATAACTTAAAAACTACTCGTCAGAATTGCTCAAATTAATGGGACCACATTAGAAGCACCAGCTTTCAAATAAAAAAAGTATCATAAAACTCGGTTCATAATTGGCGCAGTAATCGCATAACAAACATACCAAAACATACATTTGAATTGAGAAACTCCTCCTTTTTGAAGGCGGTTGAAAAGAATTAACATATGCTACCGTAATGGCATGTAGTCAAATCAAAGACCTTATACTTCTTATACGTATAAGGTCTTTGAGTCAAATCCCTAGCGTTTCAAACGTTTGACAATCGTTGAGCGGCTGAACCTTACAATCGACAAACGTCAGAACGACTATATCTGAGAGAATGCCATAGAGCACTTTATATTATTATCATGTTCTTCGTTATACTTGTTATTGTGAGGTCTTCTCCTTCTTCTTCTTAATAACCGACTTCATCAATCAATTTGACAGTATTTTTTGTATTTCTATCACCACAGAACTCCTTACTAGGTAAACCAATTTTGATGATTCTTTTTTCATTTGAATGCTGGGTGCTTCACATGTGGACACATTTGATACCCTAAGATCTGATGAAGAACTTCGGAAATATACAACATAACTCTTCAATAAACTACGGCAGATCTCTCGGGATTGCTGCAATCGAATGTCTGTTTATTGTTTACACTATTTCATAACATAACGTCACGCCCGTACGTTCTAAAGTAGTACGCAGATGTATACAGTTTACCCTGGTGTTGTTTCAAGTTTCATGTTATTTGGGTAATCTATTCTGGCATAACTGCGGGCAATAAAGAAACAAAAACAAGAACACCGACTGCCGGAATTGAAGATATTTTTCACTTTGTAGTGTTTTTATTTGGAAGTCGGTTGTATTTTTTTTGAAAAATAAAGATTTTTCTCTCGTTGATTAACTCAAATTTTATCTTTACCATTCGTATTCTGCTCGTATAGTAATATTATGTCTGTGTATGTGTGTGTATTATGTGATAGTGTGTCTTATGTCAAAATGTCTTGACTTACTAACCCTCTTTGAGGGTGAGCATTATTGGATATAAACCCTATCAAATTACATCTTTTTCGTGGAATAGGTCGGCAAACAAGCCGTCGGCTGTCTAAACGAAAAGCAGTATACCTTCTTATATAGAAATCTGCAATAACGAGGGTTTTGTTTGATCCTTTTATATCTTCAGAGACAAAACCAACTGCGGCTTTATCATCACCTAAACCTTTTCAAGCCTGAACCCTGAACACGCACCTATTCTGCGTGTAGGTAGATTTGTCAGATTGTAAATTTCGTATTTTAAGTAATTTTCGCATTCTAATCTCTGCCTCAATATGTCAAAGAAAAGTTAGTAAAATCAAAAACTTGACTGCTTAAGAAGAGAACTAAAAATATGTAATCAAGAAGAAAATCATTGTGCAGTCGGATGATACATATTTCACGAGCTGGGTGACCAAAACCGTTATGTATCCTCCGTTCCACATCCTTCCTTCGTCGGCAACGTCGTCGCTTACCATCAGGTCCTTCGTTGACCACATCATCAGGTGATATAGTGGCCAAATACGAACATAGAAATATTTTTTTTTAAAATATATTCTTCTTTCTTCTTCTTTTCGTGTGAGGTGTGGTCACCTCTAGTGTCAGAGTTAATTAAGCCGTCTCTGGGAACCCCACAGGTCTCTGACTTGGCTATTTCAGACTTACATTAACTATATAAGTCCAGGTTTCCGCACGATGTTTTCCTTCACCGTTGCTGATGTCCAAAAATAAAGTTGGAAAGTACATATGATTTGAAAAGTCACATTGGTACTTGTCCGGATTTGAACCCACGACCTCAAGCACGACAGGCGAGGTCTAAGCTACTGGGCCACCAAGACAAAAAAAAAAATATCTATCATATAGTAATTATTTTTTTTGGTTTAAAATGATATTGTGACTTAAATTTTGACGTTTTTAAGTATACGAAATGGCCATCAGGCTGCAGCTTGCATAAGCTCTGCAGTTTTATCGTAAAATTAAAAAAGACCTCTATCTCTTTTCATGGATAATTATAAAAACCGGCCAATTGCGAGTCGGACTTGCGCACGAAGGATGCCGTACCACTATCGCAAAAATGGCAAAAATACACGTTTGTTGTATGGGAGCCCCACATAAATATTTGTTTTATTCTGTTTTTAGTAAATCTTGTTATAGCGGCAACAGAAATACATCATCTGTGAAAATTTCAACTGTCTAGCTATCACGGTTCATGAGATACAGCCTGGTAACAGACAGAAAGACAGACAGAGTGCGGAGTCTTAGTAATAGGGTTCCTTTTTTAACGTTTAGGTACGGAACCCTAAAAAAGAAACAATTCTCCAGCCTTATTATTGCACTTTTACAAAGAGAATAATAGAGACAAAACTTGCATAGTCCGTGAAAGAAAAGCGCATACAAAGCCCAGTGACCTCCACAAATTAACAAAAGTTAATGAAAACATTTTACATACATTCATACTGTATACATAAACCTAGGCTTTTTTCTCATGGGGATAGGCAGAAACTAGAGAACGCCACCTGCGATCCTTACAACAATCTTCACATCAGCCGGGCGAGCACGGCCTCTGTGAGAGGCTAGTGTCACGCCTTTTATCACGGTTTTTGCTTCCAAACTGTGATAAAAATGTGTGACTCAAGCTTGTCACACTCACAGTAGGCCGTGCTCGCCCCGCTGGTCATACACGCACGGTTATGAGTACTACGCACCTGGCCTTTAGATCCGAAGATCTGTGTATATTCCAGTCCTTCTAGGACGTAACATTTAATCATCAATTACTCAGATTTAAAACTTACCCCCAATTTCTGAATTAAGTGTTTGAAGTTCGGTATTTGTCAAACTATACTTGAGCTTAAAATCCAGTCAAACGTTGACCTGAGAATAGGTTTTACAACGTTCTCAATTCAAAAGCCAGCCTTAAAAGTCAAAGAAATAATCAAGGTCAACGAAATAATTTGATCGAAAATGACCCTGACCTTTCCCAAGGACATGAAAATTACAGGAAATGGACGGGTTTCAACTGTAAATAATGAAGCAAAGCTTTGTATTTTTAATGTTGTTTGTAAATGGCTTTCCCTCATAATAAAATGAAACCCCAAAGGTATTAAATTCCTGGGGAAAAGCTTTATCTTTAAATTAATTATTTGGGGCTTGATAAGGAATATTATGATTATTTTTACTTCTATTGTGCTACTGTTAGGTAGAGTATTTTTAATCAGAGCAGGCACAATAATTAACCACCATTTTTGCTTACTGCGTGCTCATGATTTCAAAAGGTCTTTGGTACGTATTTTTTTGATGACGTCGACTTCCGAAAATAAAGTTATTTTTCGGTTTGTAGTGTTTTGTTTTGGAAGTTGGTTATTTATTTTTGTTATATGTTTTTATTTTTCTCTCTTTAGTTTTTGTACTTTATATTACCATGTAAAAACGAATTATTAAGAATAACTTAAAAATTACATATCCGATCTTGTTCAGATTAAAATGAGACCACATGACAAGCACTAGTTTTCAAATAAAAGAAGTATCATTAAAATCGGTTCATAAACATAATATTCAGAAAGCTTTACTTACATAGATAAAAGTCAGTGTATAATATTATTAAATAACTAAGACTACAAACATATACATTTACAACCAAAAACTACTCACAAACTAAATCTAAAAATATTCTTAAGAACAAATTTGGCGTCGCTCCTCCAAATCGTTGTCCACTGCTAATGTGCCCAAAAGACTGGCAGCATTGCCACGTTGTATAGCAATGCTTATTCTATGACTAAGGTAAAAGCCAGCCCTTGGGTTATGCGAAGTGTCAACTAGGCGGATCTTTAAACAAAGCGTGAGCACACGGACCAAAAGTTTCAAGAGTTAAAAATATATAACAAGAATCAGGTTCCGCCGCTTGAGGTTCTCTGTTCGTTCATAATTGGCGAACTAATCGCGTAACAAACATACAAAAACATACTGTCGCATTAAGAACCTCCTTATTTTTGAAGTCAGTTGAAAATACAGATCTTTACGATAATCAAACTGCTTGGTACCTGGCCTTTTCTCAACTATGTTGGGTATGTCATCTTCCAGACTAACCGGGTTCATCTAAGTACCAATATTGTATTTGATGCGACTGGCTTTTTGACCTCCACACCCCAGTTCGCCTTCTTCTTGTTCTTCGACGTATCGATGATTCCAAAATTAAATATATTTTGACCAGAATTCAGCCACGCCAACAGCGTGACAAGGCTGAAAGCAAATTGCCTCATAAAGGTATTTTAAGGTGCAGGTGTTGCTGCACAGAGAGCATGACAAAAGGCGAAGCATTGTTTGGGACCTGGCTCCGCAATCGCACTGTGGGTCAATGGAGGCCCCCTTTTATTTTTTTATTTTTTTTACGTGGAGAAATGCTCATGCTTACTGCGCTACCACGGGGAGATAGCACAGTTATGTGGGACTCTAACCCACTAAAACTCCACGGTGGCCTCCTGTGCCGCTTATGGCGCGAACACGGAAACGCGTTAGCATACATCCGCGAACCCGCCGCGGCTGTCCGTCTCCAGACCCTCCTCTAGGGTTTACCCCCATCACCGGCGCACCAGAACACACTGTACGCCGTGACCACCCCAGGGACCAAACCAGCACATGGGCAGCAGACGATCCAGTTAATGGCACCCTTGGTCCCCATGTGACGGGTCAGGACAGTGGCCCCGCCACCTACCACTTTTCGGCCGCAGGGGATAGGGAGAGCGGCGAACGCTATACCGAAACTACTCTTCCCCTGCGGCCCCACCGCGTCCGCCCGCGGCGATCCCGCGCGCAGGCCGCAAAGGGTAGGGCGAGCGGCGCACCGTTATACCGGCACTCCTCTCCCGCCGTGGCCTCCAACCCTCAGCCGCGATGCCTACCATACCACATCGCGGCCCGCCTCAGTTGCGATGCCGCCCATACGGCACCGCAACCTACTTATTGGCCGCTACGTCGTCGGCTTATCGGCAAAAGCCCTGACGAGCGGCCCCTCCTCGGGTTCCTCTTCGCTTCACCGTGGTTGTCCAAGCCACGGCTACCCCTTGGTGGTACCACCAAGACTGGTGTCAATTTCTTATGGCTTCTGAATACTGTAACAAATGTGGAAGATCTTCAAATAATTGCCAAGACGGACGTCTTAACGTGCATTCCGAGGCACGAAGAAATATAGCTATGTAAAGATGGTCTACGTCGGTACGGAAGACGTTGCGTTGGGAGGCATCCCACCAGGTGGACCGATGACCTGGTGAAGGTTGCGGGTATCCGCTGGATGCGGTACGTACGGGACCGGTCAATGTGGTGACGCTTGGGGAAGGCCTATGTCCAGCAGTGGACGTCTTTCGGCTGATAATGATGATGATGAAAGATGGTTACCTATCCACGGACCGACCTTGGCAAATGCCAAACAAGCTATGATAGATCGTTTTAATGTGTTTATAAATAACCTTTATGCTTTACCATGAATGTCAGTTTATTTATGTCTCTATAAATAAATGTAATTTTAACTTATAAGTGGTATATATTTTTGAAATCACCTTTTAAAATCCTTTATTTTGATACCCACAAGATGGGTTTGGAAGAAAAAAAAACTGTCCCCCAGAATATGGCGCCCAAAAGCCGCCATTTTTCTTTTTTTCAAATTGAATGTAGTCAGTGACACTCGCAGGGTTAAGACGAATCGATTGGCATAAGAATCATCAAAATCGGCCAACGCATTTGGTCTCTAGAACGCCACATAGGAACAAACATACATATATAACAACATAAAACATATTACCCTCCTTCGGCAGTCGGGTAAAAAGAGGATCCTCTGACGTAAGTTTAGTGACGGTAGTTTTATTATTATGCAGTATAGAGTTCGCCACATACATATTCCTCTAAAAGTCTTATAGTTAAATAAACCAACTAACTATATAATCACTTATCCAATGTGGCATAAGATTTCGTGGAATCAATAGGGATTATTGGCCCAACGAAATTGGACCAACAACAAACATTGGGCCCTATATTGGATGTGTGACGTACACACAGGTCAGCCAATGGGTCAGAGGACAAGTAGGTATGAATCGATAGGTATACATCAATAACTGATATACTTATTAAATTATAAAGTAGGTAGGTACTGCAACGGAGGTGAGGGTGCGTTACGAACATTGTATTAGATTTTGTTGGCTGAATTGACTTTTAAAGTGTCTTTCGTATTTAGAATCTTGTTTAAGTGGATTGTCAACCAGTATCAGGGCGCACAGGTGTGAGTGATTTAATAGAAATTCCTCTGAATCCCTACAATTCTCTGTATTCTACATAGAAGTCAATTGTTGTTACAGTATCTGTACAGGTATTCTATCAATTAGGTCTAAATGATAGATTTGGTTTTGATTTATGAAGAGAAAACCTTTCGAGAAAAATAAAACATATGAACTCTATCCCTCAAAGATTTGCTGGAAGAAAACTCCATTTGGAGTGCTCGCCTTTGTACATGAATTTTGGTTTTACTTTGTTTAATTTTTTTTTATTTACATATGTACATTAATATTTACAAACTAATATTAAAACTTAAATAAGAATAAAAATATGTACAATCACGGGGCGTCAAAAAATTCGTCCACATCGCTGTCAACAGGAAAGTGCCCAGAAGGCTGGCAGCATTGCCACGTTGGATGGCAATGCTGATTCTTTGGCCAAAAAAAAGGCCAGCCCTCTGGTCTCGTGAAGAGTCGACCAACCGCTTGGCGATATCCCGAAATATTAGGTGTGCACTCGGACCCCATGGCCCTAGTGTTTCAACCCCAAAAGGCTCAAACACATAATTACCAATTAAGTTGTTGTATTTGCGCCGTTTGAGGTTTTCAGCACCTGCAGCAGCCGCCCCAGCGCAGCCCACCGTGATAGGAAGATGGGATGGTGCAAGGGTGTCGACACAAGTTGCATCCCACACCAAAGACCTACCCAACTTCCATGGCATTATGGTCATACCATCTGGTCTCTTAACATCGACGCGTGCCAGGCCATTAGGTTCTAAGACAGCTGGCACCCCGGCGGTGGCAAGAGCACGACGGATGAGATCATTAATGCTAGCGTGCCGCGCAATCCGACCTGCACTCTTACTACAAGAAAGGCCATCGTGTCCGAGGCAGTCGACTGCTTCACCGCATTGACAGCGATGTGGAGCCCCACAAGGAGCGCCCAAACATGTTTAAATGAATTATCTTAGTGTAAAATTGTATTATAATCTGAAATTAGTTATACATTTAAAGTCATCACATTGTATGATCATCTGCCTAGCCTTTTTTCAATTATGTTGGGGTCGGCTTCCAGTTTAATCGGATTCAGCTGAGTACCAGTGTTTTACATGGAGCGACTGCCTATCTGACCTCCACAACCCAGTCACTGGGTAACACAATACTCCTTGGTAAGACTGGTGTCAGATCTCAAGCTTCTGACTATCCGTAACGACTGTCAAAGATCTTCAAATAACAGCCGTGACCAACGGCTCAACGTGCTTTCCGAGGCACGGAGGAAAATCAGTATGTTGAAATGGTCACCCATCCACGGACCAACCTCGTCAAGCGTTGCTTAACCTTGAAGATCGACCCGCGTGGCTGTTATTATTTAGCCACGACCTCCTCGTAATCAATCATAATTGATGACATTGCATACGTTTTAATATTAATTTCAATCATATATAAGATTAAGATCGACAATCTATCGAACACGTAATTATGACATGATATCTTGCGAAAACACCCTGATTCCACCAGCAAAACGCCCATAACTTTAGAATGGCTGAACCAGTTTTCATCAAACATAGCTAAGAACACTTTCGATAGAGTTACCTTTTAAACAAAAGAACAAAATCAGCCAGTCAGAAGAAATTATGCCACATACAGCTACATAAACACACAGGTACACACGTCAAACTTATAACACACACTTCTTTTTCCGTCGAGGATAAAATTGATTTAATGATGTCGGTGCCCTTTCCTCTTCCTGCTCCTGCTAAAATGCATCAAGACAGAACACTCAGGCCATATTTTAATTTAGCTGAAAACGAAATCTAATTTTTACGTGACTGCCGAAGGAGGGTAGTGTGTTTATCAGTCTATTTATGTATATAAGTGTGTTTGTTCCTATGTGGCGTTCTAGAGACCAAACCCGTTGGCCGATTTTGATGATTCTTACGTCAATCGATTCGTTTTAGCGCTGCGAATGTCACTGGCTACATTAAAATTAGAAAAGAAAAAAATGGCGGATTTTGGGCGCCATTTTGTGAACGAAATTTTTTTTTTCGTCCAATCCCTTCGTGTGGGGTATCAAAATAAAGGGTTTTAAGAGGTGATTTCAAAAATATATAACACTTATATGTTTAAATGAAACTAATTCAAAAAAAAATACCTAAAAAGTTGTAAATAAAAAACGTTAATTAAAAAATCAAAAACCCGACTGCTTAAAAAGCGAACTAAAAAGACGTAAACAAGAAGAAATTCATGCTGTGCAGTCGGAGGATACATCTGGTTTTGGTCAGCCAGCTTGCGAACATGTATCATCCGACTGCACAGCGCATGAATTTCTTCTTGTTTACGTCTTTTTAGTTCGCTTTTTTTTTAAAAAAACTTTTCTTTAGCGACGCTTGTTGTAGACTAATTTAAAAAGTCGTGTTAATTATAATTTGCTGTCAACTGAAATTAGTTTGTTAACTGGAACACGGAACAAAGCAGCTAATGATTTAATATCACGACATTATCATGTTGTATATCTTTGAAACGAAAGTAGCTTCACGACTGTTTCGCTGAGTGTGGTAGACAGAGATAATAAAGAGGTATGAAAGTGGCGACGGTTACTTCAAAGATGAGTGGAAATCGGTTGACATGCCATCATCAATTATCATTTGTGAATTAATGAAGAAATTTTTCCTCACGAGAAAATGTCGCTAGGAAATTTTTCTATGCTATTTAATGAGTTTATTGAAATTTTGTGTATTTTTTTATTGTTTTTTTGACTTTATTTTATTGTTACGATTTCTATAACATTTTATGACTTAAATAAGACCCCACGGACCATGAGTTTAAAACCTGGCTTGAAAAAAAAAACTAACGATGAGGTTATTATATTTAAGCCGCTTGAGGTTCTTTGCAGCCGCAGCGCCAGCACAGCACGAAGAGCTAAGAAGATGGGATGGCACAAAAGTATTGTCACAAGTAGCGTCCCACACTAAAGGCCTACCCATCTTCCACGGAAAAAAAGACATCCCGTCCGGTCTTTTGCCATCGTCGCGTGCCAGGCCATGGAGTCCTTCTTTTTTGCATAATTGAAATCAGGAAAAAATACTGCATCGAACGGTCTGAGCAACGTTTTCCTACGATTTTTTTTAGGTACGCCGTTGACTTTAAAAAAAAACATACTTTAAAATGCTGTATACACTATAAAATCAATTATTTTTCAATGTGTTATAGATAAAGTAAAATTGCTATACATACTTTATTGGAAGTCAAGATACATGGTCCTCGTTACAACTAGCAAGATACACCAATATCACAATATACAATTGTTGTAACTATTATAAAATGCATGGTAGGCTTGCTTTCGAATGCTTACATTAGTGACATATGATAAATTGCATTATAAGAAACACGTGTTCCTACAAAAACTTTTATACAAAAAAATACAACCGACTTCCAAAAAACACTACAGAGTGAAAAATTACTTTAACGGAAGTCGGTGTTATAAAACCAGGAAACGCAAAAAAAATACTAACATAATGTCGAACATAGACCTCCTTTTTGGTAAGTCGGTTAAATATGGCCTCTCCGGTGCAGCTAGTTACGAGTTCTGAATTTTTGAAAAAAATTTTTGGTTATAGTGTAAAGTTCAACTTTTCGAGAAACTAGAAGTTTGCTTTCTTGCGTCGACTGCACACTTTAGTGCTAATTCACACGAGGGCTGTAATTTTTCACGAATCTTTTTTATTATATTTGTCATAATTTGTGTATGGCGTGATTCCTGGGAGCACTGGTATTTAAACACTGGCTAAGTGCGAGTCGGACTCACGCACGAAGTGTTCCTTACCATTATCGCAAAAAACGGCAAAATAAAATCACGTTTGTTGTATGGGAGGCCCATTTACATATTTATTTTATTCTGTTTTTAGTACTTGTTGTTATAGCGGCAACAGAAATACATCACCTGTGAAATTATCAACTGTCTAGCTATGACGGTTCATGAGATACAGCCTGGTGACAGTCAGACGGATGGACAGTAGAGTCCTAGTAATAGGGTCCCAATTGTTTCCTTTGGGTGCGGAACCCTAAAAAGCATTGCAACCGTAAAAAAAACGATCCGTGAAAAAAGCCGATTCTCGTGTGAATTATTGCATTCCCATTTGTGGAAACATATTTCTTCGTGTCTTACAAACTTTTAGAAGCATTTTTTTCACCTGAGTCTATGGTTTAGTAGATATCAGCCAGTCCCAAAACTTAAGTATCGAAGAAGTGTAGGTATTGCACCGGAGGACGTTGGTGTTTGCCTTGTGTTAGATTTAAAGATATTTATTTCCCATAAGAACTTATTAGTACATTACTGCAGAATCCAGTAAGTAAGCTTTCCTGGCCAAGTATGAGTTAACCGGACCGAACCGCAGGTGAGGTCCGGTTATATACGAGGCCAGGATGGCTTTCTTACTGGTTGAGGCTTGTATAATGCTTTTCTCAAAAATGTAAGAAAGTGTAACAACAAATTCGTTTAATTAATATTGAAGGTTACATTCATATTAGGGCAATTACTGATAGATATTGTGATCGATTTACCGGGGGCATCTATATTTGTTTTGCTAATTCGGCCTCAGCTTTTACATCAGGAGGAGTGCCATCTATTGCCGAATCAGATTCGCTTGAACAATTTTTTTGGGATTATCTATGTTCACGCGGTAAATTAAAACACAATTGAAATCCCGCCAGACGATAAAATTGTTTTTTTTTTACTAAAAAGTTTGCGTTTAGTTTTGAACATTGTTCTATTTTTACATGACATGAATGTACTAGTAAGAAAACAAAAAAGAGTTTTTGAATATCCATGTTAATATTAGAATGGAAAGTTTTAATCGAACATTATTTATAAACTTAAATTACTAAATACAAACATAAAATCCCACACTATACTTCTACAACATTACTAAGTACAAAACGCAATGTGCGTACTTTTTCTGCGTCGCGGTGTCAAAGAGTATAAAATGGATGGCTCCAAAAATATATCTATCTCATAAAATATCAAACCAAAAAGAGAGATAAATATATATTTGGAGCCTCCCCCCTATAACCATGTTATAATGGCTAAACTCTAATCTGTGTCTGGTAACATGTTTTTTTTTTCCAAGAAGATCTAAAGAGGATGACCAACTGTCCAGTAAGTAAATTACATACTTACTTACTGGACAGTTTGTGAATAAGTCTCCAGTAAAGTTCACTTTCTGGATACTTTTTAGAGAGGCAACATTACATACCATTTCTGAGAAAAAAATATAACAGTTCACTTATAATGAGATACAGAGTTACTTATTCTAAATAATAATACAATATTTGCCTCCGGGGCGTTGGCGACGTTGCAGGGTACATACATGTAAATATGTTAATAATAACACACCTCATTATATCCTCCGGTAGATCATTGAATAGCTGTGCTCCCTCCACTAATACTGTCTTTTTGACGTAATTAGTCCGTGCACTTGCAGTTGCTAGTTAGAATTTGTTTTTACTTCTTGTGTTGTATGTTATTGTTCTTATAGGCAGTTGTATGTTTGATTGTAAGGAATTCGTGGTGTAATATGTGTAAAGTTGTGTGAGATTTAGCAGGTTACTTTTTTCGTATATTTTTTTTGTTGGATAGTGATAGTGGAGTGAAATAATACTTTAATAATTTTGTTTTGTGTTCTTTGTAGTAGGTTTAGATAAGATTTAGCGGCTGATCCCCACATTTTGATTAGGTATTCGAGGTTTGATTTTACTAGAGAATTATATATACTCGTAACTAAGCGTACTTTTTTCGAGATACATTTGGTAACTTTTGTGTTCAATTCCAATGTCGATGCTTTCTATTGAAAAAGCAACGCAAACTGATGATTTAAATATGTTGAGAAGTTTTACTAGTTAAGATAAAGGGACCGGGTTCGTTGGAACTGCTCAAAGTTTTCGAATTATGTTTGAAAATTACGATCATTGTAAGTTGTGAGTGCTACCCACCTTTGAGGCCTAATTGGGTTAATCGTCTGTTTGCAAAAGAAATGGGATTACTTATAAAATAAAGGCTGTCTTCGTCACAGTCTGAATTGACCTACACGGTTCGATATTATCAAACCAACGGAATATTAGAGCAGATAATTGGAAAATCATTATAACCCGTTTTTTTTTTTAAATTCGGTACAGTTTTTTAGGGTTCCGTACCCAAAGGGTGAAAACGGGACCCTATTACTAAGACCAAATTGTAGTCCAAATTCTACACAGTCGTAAGTGAAGACCTGGACAGAAACCGGTAGAGGCAGATTATCCGCTCCAGATATAATCCTGATGCTGACCACGATCCTCAGACATGAGGGAACGACTGAGAGAGAGAGATTACTTAGACTCCGCCGTCCGTCTGTCTGTCTGTCACCAGGCTGTATCTCAAGAACTGTGATAGCTAGACAGTTTAAAATTCCACAGATGTTGTATTTCTGTTGCCGCTATAACAACAAATACTAAAAACAGAATATAATAAATATTTAAGTGGGGCTCCCATACAATAAACGTTATATTTTTGCAGTTTTTGGCGATAATGGTACGGAACCCTTCGTGCGCGAGTCTGACTCGCACTTGGCCGGTTTTTTATGTCTAGCCGTTATTGTGCCATTGCAGGACACATACCTTCCAGACATTCTGCTCCCACATAAGCCCTCATGGTATGCCACCCTCTTTCAAGACCGACCTCTTCGGTGCCTTCCATCTTCAGACTCTCACTGCGTGTAGATTCTTGAAGCAGTCGTTGTGCATTTAGGCTCTGAAACATTAGTGTATATTTTATGTTCATTTTATTTATATTTGCTATGTTTTAAAGGTGATGAACCAACACTCATACAAACGGACCAGCATTACCACTAACTGAAATTAAACAGTCATTACACAGTTGCCGGGTTAACAAGACGCAAAATGAACCAAATTACTCTACACGAGACACCACAAAAACTCAGACGATAACAATAAAAACTCGCTCACTTTTTTGCTAACGCTACGCTTAATCGTATCTCAATGCGTCATTTGGATTGTCCATTCGAGGTACGGTCAGCAATCGACGGCAATTTGGCTGCCTTCCATAAAAAGTATACAGTTTTCTTAACGACAGGACCGTATGAAAGAGATAAAATTTAGTTATGTGTATGAAAGAGATGGAATACTTATAGTACCTGATTGCGGTAAGAAAAGTAAGGATTGCTCTCAAGGGTAGAATTTGTGTTTTTCAAGAAGAAAAAGTTTTGTGGCCTGTTTAGGTCGTTACGGTCGTATTTTGGCGATTTAGGAAAAATCTCTCGGGTCTGTGGTACCTTGATTTATCAGCTCAGACCACTGATGTCTTCATTTTTACGTAGGTTTTCTTCCGAATGAAGAATAGGTAGATACATTTATATTCTCACAGTATTAATTTGCTTACGGCATATATATTCCTCAATGTTAACGCAGTAGTGGCCTTGCACCCGCTCAGAGCCAGAATATCATTATTGAATCTCCTTTTGGACAGTTTTTTTTTCAAAATATTCTTTGATTTACATATGCTATTTCATTTACTAAGAAATTTTTGCCATCAATTTTTCAATGAAAAAATATTTTCAAACATCCAAGTCGTTTTTTTTTCGGAGTATCCAATAGTAAAGTAAAATATCATGTCTTTAATTTTTATTTAACGCAAAACTATTAGCTTTATAAAAAAAACATGTTTCACAAATAATGTACATGAATCAATCTATATATATAATAAAAAAACTTTTTGCAAAAAAATACTACCGACTTCCAAATACAAAACTACAAAGTGCAAAATAACTTAATTTTTTGAAGTCGGTGTCTTTCGTAGGTACCATTTTTTTGCGTTATGGACACCGACTTCAAAAAATTAAGTTATTTTGCACTTTGTAGTTTTGTATTTGGAAGTCGGTAGTATTTTTTTGCAAAAAGTTTTTTTATTTTTCACTTTTTAGTTGTACGTACCTAATAGGCAAGTTAGTAAGGGAACTATTTCGCCAGAATAGATTTCATGAAACTTGAACATAACCGGTGAAATGAGAGATCTGCTTACCCCTGAAGAGCGAACTGGCGTGATGTTATGTTATGAAATGTTATAAACAACAAACAGACATGCGATTGCAGCAATCCCGAGAGATTTGCCGTTATTTATTGAAGAGTTCTGTTGTATATCTCCGAAGTTCTTCATCTTCATCAGATCTTCACCAAATTAAAATGGGACCAATTTCGGAACATACTTTTTCAAACAAAAAAAGAATTTTCAAAATCGGTCCACAATTGACGGAGTAATCGGTGAACATACACAAAAAAAAAAAAAAAAAAAAAAACAAACATGAAGTCGAACATAGAACATCCTCCTTTTTGGAAAGTCGGTTAAAAATGATTCCCTATTTCCCTTGGTCACGGCATCACGCGTGAATGGCTGGACCGATTTCGCTCATTCTTTTTTTGTTGTGTTTGTTATTGTTAGGAGAAGGTTCTTAGGAACAAAAAATAAGAAAAACAAAAAAATTGGTACCTTATCTACATAGGTAGGGTAGGTATGTAGTTAGGGTAGGGTAGGTAGGTAGGGTAGGGTAGGGTAAATAGGGTAGGCTAGGTAGGGTAGGGTGGGTAGGGTAGGGTAGATGAATGTTTGGTGTTTTTATGGCAAAACAAAGTTTGCCGGGTCAGCTAGTAATAAATATAATTATATTGTTTTGAAACCTTTTAAGAGCAGTGGTGGCCCAGTGGTTACGGTTCCGACTAACGAGTGTAGGTCGTGGGTTCGAACCCGAGCCGGCGCTTTACTTTGTGTAATTTATTTCATCACCACTGCTCTCAAAACGGTGAAGTTTTCCTTCGTGAGGAAACCGGCATGTCCTAGAACCAAAAATTCAAAGACATGTGACATCTACCAATCCGCACTGCGCCCGCGTGGTGGATTATAGAGATCAGCAGTGGGAACATTAAAAAAGGTGATGTGGTGTGAAACCTTTTAACCTAATCGTTACTTAGGAGCTTTAGAAACTAACTGTTTTACGGCACTAAAGCAGTGGAAGGCCCTTAAGGAAGTCAGCATTGACTCAAGTCAGTCACAGTCTGTATAATGGATAAGGCGACAACACCTTCTCCTTAAAGGAGTTTCATCCTCACCTCAGTCACTTATTTTAAACTAGCATTTTTAAACTAGCATTTTGAGTTAGTGCCTAACAAACAAAAATACACATTAAACTAGCATTTTTAAACTAGCATTTTGAGTTAGTGCCTAACAAACAAAAATACACATTAAACTAGCATTTTTAAACTAGCATTTTGAGTTAGTGCCTAACAAACAAAAATGCAAATTAACTACCTAAAGCGTAGAATGATTGTAGATAGGTTGACCTTCGTTGCTCGTTTGCTTGGCGCCGCCGCCGCCTCAAAATTAAAAATAAAAGCTTTTTTTTTAATTTTTTGCTTTTCAGTTCGTTATTTCGTCGGTTATTTTTTTTGTTTAAAAGGTTTTTTTCGCTTTTTAGTTTACTTAATTTGTATAGAATGTCGGTTTACAATTGAAAATTGAGTGGGTAAATTATCAATAAAACCTTTTTTTCTAGCTTTAGGGGTGGATATTATTTTTGAAATGTAAATGGACCAACTTTGAATGGGAATAAAGAATTCATTGGGTCCGATATCAAAAAAAAATTGTCATCACACTTGCACGTAAAAGGTATCTAAACATACAGGTTAACTTGGCCGTAATGCCCCATATAAAACCCTCGGGCTTTCTTTTTGTCATGAAACCCTAGGGCGGTAAGTAATATTTTTTTAATTCATGGCACAGCACACAGGTCATCCAAAATCAAGCAAGGAGTTTACACGCAATTGAAAAATTGTCTTAAAATGTTATCTAAACAGGAATTTCTTTGCAATCTCGCTACATGTTATTTAAATACTCAACTAATGTTCTTAATAATCGATTTTAATAGTTATAGTGTGAAACGTCGAAATGATTTAATTCTTTTTACACTCCGTAATGGCTGTATACCTAAGTAAGTATTTGCCCTTAACGTTTCTGAACGAAACATTTGTATAATCTGTGGTGTGGGCAAAAACTCGCGATCTGCTTAAAAAAAAGTTCAAGTATTTCGTAATAATAGCTGTGCTGCCTTGCGTATTAAAGCTGCAATTCATAATTATTACTCGCAAATGTGATGGAAAACATTGTATGTGTCACGGGCGGTACGGGAATTACGAACCTCGACTCAGAAAGCCCTCAGTCTTCGACTTCGGGCTTCTACTAGAGCCTCGATCGTAATTCCTTACTTACCGCCCTTAATACACAATGTACTATTACTTTCAACCATTTCTTTAAAATAACATAGATTTGGGCAAAATATTTACCATTTTTTCAAAGATGTAAATGGTAAATAATGGCCAGTCAAAGAAAAAAAAAAATAGGCGGGCAAGCGGTAATCCGATCTTCAGAGGGTTTTTGTCCTATTGGTGTATTTAATTTGCAATGGAACTGTAAGCTACTAATACAAAGTTAGATAAACATAACCTTTGTGAACTAAACCAAATACCGTTAATCGAAGCCTACCCTTACCTTACATGCGACGATCACACCAAAATGGTGACATAAATGAAACAGGCCAGATTTCCCCGAGCACTAATTGAACCTACACAATCACTCTCCGATACATTATTGATTAAACTAGCTCTAAAATTAACTAACC
Organism: Orthosia cruda; assembly: GCA_964057195.1. NCBI lineage: Eukaryota > Metazoa > Arthropoda > Insecta > Lepidoptera > Noctuidae > Orthosia > Orthosia cruda. Next base: position 3,775,599 of record OZ059854.1, read on the forward strand.
AGCTCTCCAGTAAATTGAGTCTGTGAAGTTTTAGTTTAGTTGCAAACCGTGAGTGGTTAAATACTCGAGTTAGCTTCGTTACAGGAACTACATGCTCATGCCTAACTTTGCCCACTACAAACCAAGTGTAGGTTTATTATTGTACCTATATTATTATGCTTGCTTGGATATTATTTTTCTCATTGTTGATGTTAACTGATGTGATTGGACAAGCCGAGATAATTATCCACAAATAATCATCAGTGTTAATAATTATAAAAATATCTGAACCATTTAGTAATTAGCCAGTTGGTGGATGGTGGGTAGATTAGGTAGGATCTATTTATTAGTATACATACATAAGTACCATACCTGGGGATATATATCGACGGCACTCTTTCCTGGACCAAACAGCTGCAGGAGGTTAGTCGTAAACTATTTGCTTCTTCTGGTTCCCTGAGACGCCTTCGTAATTTTCTTCCCATGACCACTAAAATTGCGATAGCACAATCTCTACTTCTCCCTATCCTGGACTATGCTGATGCCAGCTATCTTGATCTCACCCAAGACCAATTGGACAAGCTTGAGCGACTTCAAAATCTCTGTGTCTGGTTCATATTTGGCTTGCGCAAGTATGATCATGTTTCTGAATTTCGAACCAAGCTCAAATGGCTTCCTATTCGCCTTCGCCGGAATGCCCACATACTTTCTTTGCTATATAACGTGCTCTTTAATCCATCAAGTCCTTTTTATCTTAAAGAACGCTTTCAGTTCCTTTGTGACACACATTCTAAGTCCTTGAGATCATCGGAGAATATAAAAATAAGTATACGTATGCATTCCACATCCTTCTTCGACAAATCTTTTACAGTTCAAGCAGCTCGTTTGTGGAATGCATTACCTATTGAAGTGAGGCGTGCTCAATCCTTACCAACATTCAAAAAAATGGTGAAGGAGCATTTCCTTTCACTATAATTAGTCTTCTCCTTTCTCTATGATATTTTTGTTATATATTAGTATATTATGTATTATTTTATGTATGTATTTTATGTTATTATGTCTAAGTATTATTATTTAAGATATGTTGTACACTGACAACCCTAAATTCCTCTCCTCTCGTTCAGTCCATCCAAAGGTTATCTGTAAGAGATTGCCCTGTGCGATAAGACCGCCCATTGTACACTTGCTTTTATGATTTTTTGTCCTGTATTTATATTTGTGTGGTGTACAATAAAGAATATAATAAATAAATAAATAAAATAAGTTTCAGGGAAATTTTGGCACAACTAGTTCGAATAAAAATGTATCTCCTTTTTAGGGTCTGAAGGGTCCAAACGTAGCCGTTTTGCTGTCACTCACGTGTCCGTCTGTCTGTCCGTCTGTCGTCGCACGGTGGGCTGAAAATCTTCAAATTCCATATGACAAAAGTCATAAATTATTAGTACTATAACTATCTGTAAGGATTTTACGGGTATTCTTCCCGTTTAAGATGATAATTAGATTTGTCATACTAGCTTCATACAATATTTTCGTAAAAATTTTTAGTAATTCCTTCGTTTTTGCGCAGAATTAACTCGGGTGTCATTTTTGTATATAGTAGTAATAACTAATGGAAGTGATATCCGGTAAAAAAACCGGCACTTGCAAATGGAAATCCCTAAGTCTTTGAAAGCCGATTTTCAGCCCACCGTGCGTCGTCTGTCACACGGGTTTTACAGCCAAACAGTTGGAGCTTAAAATTTTCACAATATTAACATCTTGTTGACCCAAAGTAATAAAAATTACCAAAAAAATTTTTTTGTTTTTTTCGGGCCCATACAGAAAAGGGGGACCTGAAAAAAAATATTACCTAGCCCATCGAGTAGGGTATCGTTGTTTAGAACTCGTTGAGAAGATAAATACTACATTAATTTTTTGGAAAAATATTGGAAAAGAAAGGAATGAGAGCCACAAAATTTAGCTATTAATACAAAATTTTGCGTGCAAAAAAAGTATTCACGAACCGAGTAAACCCTTTTACTTGCAAGTCGCTGCTAACATCATCTCTATCCGTGGAAAGGAACCGAGCGCGATCGATATTTTTTGAAAAATAATCAGTTTAATCAGCCGAAATACGCTAGTTACCTCGGCACAATTTCTTTGTATGGGATGAGGTATCTGTATGCTAGTATTATGTTATCTGTGCCTTAGATAAAGGGTCTATCCTGGATTAGGACATAAATACGTTCCAAAGATAAATTACAACTTCCACGCGGGCAAAACTGGCAAATGTTGGTGTTGTATATTTTAAGGTAAATTTTCCTCTCTTATTACGTTGTTTACCATCCTATACCAAGGTTATTACGCCACAGCCTGCCTATTACATAATCGAAGTACCTTCCCACACAACCCTTCACATACAAATGTATGTCTTAACTTCCTCCTCACACATTGCGACTAATGTGCCGAGAACAGATAATATAAAGCCATATTTTAAGCTACATTAAGCAAATCCTGAGAGTACTATGACGTCTTAAAACCATCATGATTTCGGTGTGAGAAAGAGAAGGAGCTATACACAACGAATAGCTCTATGCCATTTTCATAATGGCGTTGGCAAGTCGTAATACGGGCCCTGGCGAAAATATGGTTATGATTTTAACCGGTTTGTTTTGCGTAATGTACATAATCAACATCATACCAGCCCCGTTCTAAGTGTTTTGGGGCTAAAATCTGGGCTATACGGATGTACTACGGTATTAATTACAAGATTTAGCCCGTAAACGCTCATGGGGTGTGGCTTAGTCGGGCGTGAAATCCAGTAGCTATTATTTCCTTCTACGTAGAACCATATAGATGACAATATCATTAAAATTAGGGTACATACAATGGTGATAGCTGATGCAGAAGATGTAGGCATGGAAGCATAGGACATAACCTGACATATCAACCGAACCTCGCATAAATAGAAATACGAGCAGGAAGACTATAGTTGATAAATAAATTAGTAAAAAAAATTGTAGTTCCTAGGATACTTCTTAATAATAAATGCTCATTATGACTGTAAATTATCACTATTTTCATGATCAATTTTGATCTAAATTAGCTACAGGCATTACCTTCACCCAACATAGGTACGATGTTGAGTGATACTACCTTCCGGATCGCTTCATGTCTGCGCTACCCAGGCGCCCTAGCGGAGCTCCACATCGTTGTCAATGTGGTAAAGCAGTCTACCGCCTCGTACACCATGGCCTATCCTGCAGTAGGAGCCTGGTCGGATAGCACGGCACGCCAGAATTAATGACATCATACGTCAAGCTCTTGACACCACCGGGGTCCCAGCTGTTTTAGAACCCAATGGCTTGGCACGCGACGATGGGAAGAGACCCGACGGGATGACCATAATGCCTTGGAAGGTGGGTAGGCCTTTGTTGTGGGATGCAATATGCATCGATACGCTTGCTGTACTCCATCTTTTTAGCACGGCGGCTGCTGCTGGTGCAGAAAACCTCAAATGGCGCAAATATAACAACCTTATTGAAAGTTATATATTTGAGCCATTTGGGGTTGAAACATTAGCACAAAGCTCGTCGACTCTTCACCTGACCAGAGCGCTGGCCTTTTCTTCGGCCAGAGAATCAGCATTGCCATCCAACGTGGCAATGCTGCCAGCGTTATGGGCACGTTTCCCATTGACATCGATATGGACAAATTCTTTAATGCGCAATGAGCCATTTTCCCTGTCCCCTTTGTATATAGAGTTGTTTTGTTTTGTTTGTCAGTCTTATGTTTTAGAATATGTAAACAATAAATAACTCTGATCTGCCCTGACACCTTTTTCAAATAACCTGGCTATGAATTGTCCAACCCGGTTTTATCTTCAAGGAGAACACACAATTAGTCGTCAATGATAAACAGGGACCAGTACTTTCTCTATCCTCTACCATCAGCCATATAGTAGATGATTTAATACCAAAATTTGGTAGCTGCCCTATAACTTGGCATTCTCCCAAAATGTCTAGCCGAAGCAATCTCTTTAGATCTTACAACTAAAGTAAACGGTGCCTAGCTGATGGCGCGACCCAATTTAAACTGCGTCGATAGGCAATGCCACGTTTTAATTTCTAAAAAAAAAAACAAGTGCGAATCGGTTGGGTTGCATTGCATTGTGTTAATATGAATGTACACAATTTCGCAAACATTTTTCGGTGTGAATGTAAATATCGTTTTTCAAGGTACAAGTAGCACTTGCCGAAGTCGGTCCGTAGGTCGGTCCGTAGGTCGGACCCCAGGGACCAAACCAGCACATGGGTACCAGACGACCCCGTGTATTACCAGGCACCCTTAGTCCTCTTGTGACGGGTCAAGGTCAATGGCCCCGCCATCTACCATATTTCGGCCGCAGGAGATAGGGAGAGCGGCCAACGGAAGGTAGGGAGAGCGGCGCACCGCAATACTGGCACTCCTCTCTCGCCGCGGCCTCCAACCCTCAGCCGCGATATCGTATGGGACCTGGGACGGTCCATATGACATATCGCGGCCCGGCTCAGATGCAATGTCGCTTGTTACCAAGCGGCACCGCAACCTATTAGTTGGCTGCTACGTCGTCGGCTTAGTCGGAAATAGCCCTGAGGAGCGGCCCCTCCTCGTGTTCCTCTTCGCTTCACAGTGGGTGACCAAGCCACGGCTACTGAGCCCCCCCGCCTCGACAATGCGGACACACACCGTGAGGGGACTTTTGATGGACCTGGTACTAGAATTTTTGAAATGTTGTGGAATAAATATCTATTGATTCATCGCAATTATGATGAAACCCACATTTTATTCATAGCAATTATTTTTATAGTTGTATTGAAACCAAATAATAAAAACTTTTATAGATTCAACATTCAAGTTTTATTACTTCAAATTAATTTATTTTCTCAGCTGAATTATATCTACTCATCTGTTTAGTCAACAGTGCTCCTTTTAACGACCTTCCTGATGCTCGATGCGATACGGTTTACCCTATCAAACTATTAAGTCCCCCATTCCGCAAAACTGTGTCAAGAGCCAACTCTCCGATCCCAAGACTTTGCAAGATTTATCATAATTGCGATGAATCAATAGATTCCACAACATTTCAAAAATTCTAGTACCAGGTCCATCAAAAGTCCCCTCACGGTGTGTGTCCGCATTGTCGAGGCGGGGGGGCTCAGTAGCCGTGGCTTGGTCACCCACTGTGAAGCGAAGAGGAACACGAGGAGGGGCCGCTCCTCAGGGCTATTTCCGACTAAGCCGACGACGTAGCAGCCAACTAATAGGTTGCGGTGCCGCTTGGTAACAAGCGACATTGCATCTGAGCCGGGCCGCGATATGTCATATGGACCGTCCCAGGTCCCATACGATATCGCGGCTGAGGGTTGGAGGCCGCGGCGAGAGAGGAGTGCCAGTATTGCGGTGCGCCGCTCTCCCTACCTTCCGTTGGCCGCTCTCCCTATCTCCTGCGGCCGAAATATGGTAGATGGCGGGGCCATTGACCTTGACCCGTCACAAGAGGACTAAGGGTGCCTGGTAATACACGGGGTCGTCTGGTACCCATGTGCTGGTTTGGTCCCTGGGGTCCGACCTACGGACCGACCTACGGACCGACTTCGGCAAGTGCTACTTGTACCTTGAAAAACGATATTTACATTCACACCGAAAAATGTTTGCGAAATTGTGTACATTCATATTAACACAATGCAATGCAACCCTACCGAATCGCACTAGTTTTTTTTTTAGAAATTAGAACGTGGCATTGCCTAACGACGCAGTTTAAATTGGGTCGCGCCATCAGCTAGGCACCGTTTACTTTAGTTGTAAGATCTAAAGAGATTGCTTCGGCTAGACATTTTGGGCGAATGCCTAGTTATAGGGCAGCTACCAAATTTTGGTATTAAATCATCCTACTATATGGCTGGTAGAGGATAGAGAAAGTACTGGTCCCTGTTTATCATTGACGACTAATTGTGTGTTCTCCTTGAAGATAAAACCGGGTTGGACAATTCATAGCCAGGTTAGTTGATAAAGGTGTCAGGGCATATCAGAGTTATTTATTTTTTACATATTCTAAAACATAAGACTAACAAACAAAACAAAACAACTCTGTATACAAAGGGGGAAACGGGTAAATGGCTCATTGCGCATCAAAGAATTTTTCCATATCGATGTCAATAGGAAACGTGCCCATAACGCTGGCAGCACTGCCACGTTGGATGGCAATGCTGATTCTCTGGCCGAAGAAAAGGCCAGCGCTCTGGTCAGGTGAAGAGTCGACGAGCTTTGTGCTAATGTCTCGAAAAATCTCGATGAGTACTCGGACCTCATGGACCTAATGTTTCAACCCCAAATGGCTCAAATATATAACTTTCAATAAGGTTGTTATATTTGCGCCGTTTGAGGTTTTCTGCACCAGCAGCAGCCGCCGTGCTAAAAAGATGGAGTAGAGCAAGCGTATCGATGCATGTTGCATCCCACAACAAAGGCCTACCCACCTTCCAAGGCATTATGGTCATCACGTCTGGTCTCTTCCCATCGTCGCGTGCCAAGCCATTGGGTTCTAAAACAGCTGGGACCCCGGTGGTGTCAAGGGCTTGACGTATGATGTCATTTATGCTGGTCTGCCGTGCTATCCGACCAGGCTCCTACTGCACGATAGGCCATGGTGTACGAGGCGGTAGACTGCTTTACCACATTGACAACGATGTGGAGCTCCGCTAGGAGTACCCAGGCGCAGACATGAAGCGATCCGTAAGGTAGTACCTTCACCCAACATCGTACCTATGTTGGGTGAAGGTAATGCCTGTAGCTAATTTAGATCAAAATTGATCATGAAAATAGTGAAAATGTACAGTCATAATGAGCATTTATTATTAAGAAGTATCCTAGGAACTTCAAAATTATTTACTAATTTATTTATCAACTATCGTTCTCCTGCTCGTATTTCTATTTATGCGAGGTTCGGTTGATATGTCAGGTTATGTCCTATGCTTCCATGCCTACATCTTCGGCATCAGCTATCACCATTGTATGTACCCTAATTTTAATGATATTATCTTCTATATGTTTCTACGTAGAAGGAAATAATAGCTACTGGATTTCACGCCCGACTAAGCCACACCCCATGAGCGTTTACGGGCTAAATCTTGTAATTAATACCGTAGTATATCCGTATAGCCCAGATTTTAGCCCCAAAACACTTAGAACGGGGCTGGTATGATGTTGATTATGTACATTACGCAAAACAAACCGGTTAAAATCATAACCATACTTTCGCCAGGGCCCGTATTAAGACTTGCCAACGCCATTATGAAAATGGCATAGTGCTATTCGTTGTGTATAGCTCCTTCTCTTTCTCACACCGAAATCATGATGGTTTTAAGACGTCATAGTACTCTCAGGATTTGTTAATGTAGCTTAAAATATGGCTTTATATTATCTGTTCTCGGCACATTAGCCGCAATGTGTGAGGAGGAAGTTTAGACATACATTTGTATGTAAAGGGTTGTGTGGGAAGGTACTTCGATTATGTACTAGGCAGGCTGAGGCGTAATAACCTTGGTATAGGATGGTAAACAACGTTATATGAGAGGAAAATTTACCTTAAAAATATACAATACCAACATTTGCCAGTTTTGCCCGCGTGGAAGTTGTAATTTATGTTTAGAACGTATTTATGTCCTAATTCAGGGTAGACCCTTATATAAAGCATAGATAATATATTACTAGCATACAGATGCTTCATCCCATACAAAGAAACCGTGCCGACGTAACTAGCGTTTTTCCTCTGAATAAACTGATTAGTTTTCTAAGAACATCGATCGCGTTCGGTTCCTTTCCACGGGTAGAGATGGTGTTAGCAGCGACTTGCAAGTAAAAGGGTTTACTCGGTTCGTGAATAGTTTTTTGCACGTTTTTACAGTTTTATTGTACAAAACAAATTTAATAATCTAGTGTATGCCTCGGAAATTTAAAAATAACGCGCCATATATTGGAGTCAATTTTAAATGATCCATTCAAATAATCTTTGAAATGAGAATTAAGAGCCAAATATTCCTTAATTTTGTGATTAGGGAACATATTTTCTTATGACCGTCTCTAGAAAATCTTAATATTTTAAAAGACTAACAATTCGAAGCTTATAACGCCATCTAGTTCTATATATTTCAACCAAATTTTATTTCTTCGCGTTGGGTGCCCGTGTCTAAGGGAAGACCTTACTACCTATGTTCCAAACATACAAATCAGTTTAGCTGTTGAGGCGTAGTTGTTTCAAAAGAGTTTCTCATTAAGGATTTTCTTCCAATGCTACCTGTAATTTATTTTGAAGACAACCAAATCTAAAAACTGCCAATGTAGTAACATTCTTTTGAATCGGAATCTCTTACGAATCACCAGCTCACACGCAGCTTAGAGCACGGTGATAATTCTAACACCACACTGCCACACATCGCATTAACACGAATATTTTAAGTAAGAGCGTCTGTATTCGCTGTCAATGCAACGATGTCGTGTGGACAGCTTGAAATCAAAATAAAATCAGCTATTCTGCATAAAATGTCTCACCCAATTCTTACCATAATCTAACCCCCTGTTCTTCTTCCAGCAGCGAATGCCCCTGCAGCCCTCAACCCCCAGGGCGTGAACCAGTGCCCCGCAGTTCCCGGCCTAGAGGCGTGCCCAGATGATCGGCTCATTCTGGAACCTGTGCCGAGCGTGCCCTTCTATGCCCGTCGATAAGGTAAGGTAGACCTTAAGCAACAAAACATAAAGTTGACCGTCGTAAGGCCAGCTCAGCGAGGACAGTTATCTTGTGTGAAGCAAAAGAGTAAAAGTTGGCTTGATCCAGACGTTCAATACACACAGGGATTGCGAAAGAACGGCCTATCGACATAAAGAGTCCAAATTAAAGGGTCTTACGTAGGATGTACATAGAAAAGTTGACTACGATGGCTGCGCGGTTCATTTGTTTGCAAGCCATAGATACTTGGCAAGAGGGCGGTTATGACGGAACCACACTTACGTGTTGTGGCGTGGCGTGGCGCGGGTTCCAACAATCCAACGACTCTGTTCCAGCCTACGTCATAATACGATGACGAGTTTTGTAGCCAATCAACTGCGTCAGAAGGCGCCACGCCACGCCACGACACGTAAGTGTGGTTCCGCCTTAAACGCACTACACGTCCGTGTCCGTTATCCGCCGCATGTCCGTGATTTGAGTTCCGAGTTCTAAATTTTCTGAATTATGACGGATAGAATTCGGATGTAGTGCGTAAGCTTCCCTACAAGAAGTACTACGGCTACTTCGGAACCGAAATTTCACGGACACTGATAGGATGATGTATGTAACCGCCCTAAAGGCCCACTTGCACGAAAAACTTAACTCGGAGTTAGTTGCTAACAAGAGATTAAATTGACAATATGTCATACACAATTGTCAATTTAATCTCTTGTTAGCAACTGACTCTGAGTGTCGTTTTTCGTGCAAGTTGGCCTAAGAGAGAAAAAATGCGTTAATTGGCATTAGTTAAGTGAAACAAGAAAAATACCTTGAAACTATTTAAACAAGGGTTTTACCTGGCCATTATGTCAGGTGACAATATTATACTATGTAGGTAGTACCAGCAGACGCTGCTTTTCAGTTGCACCCCACGCTCGTAAGAAGTGCGTGGGTCGCAGTGCACGATATCGCCTACATGTTCATGCAAATCGAATTTAAATAAACATGTTTATGTTAGCCGTGGGTCCCTGAGAAGGGACGCCATTACGCCATTAATTGTCTTTTGCTCATAAAAAATGTTCAGATATTGTATATGTCAGAATTACAGAATTACATAGATGGAAATACAAATCGCGTTTTTTTATCTCGCATGTGGTTGGTCAAAACTCATTGCCTTGCCGAATTTAATTATGCAATTAGGCTGCTGGTCAAGACATACTTATATTGAGAGTCCTTCTTTATGAAGGACCGTCGGCCAAAGAAGTAGTAGCACCATGACGAGTAATCCTGTCATCATACAGCTTTACTGTGTTCCAGTTTGAAGAGTATAGGTGCCGGTGTCCCTGTGGAAATGAGGTATAATATCTTTGTCTCTAGGATGGCAACATGCTTTTGGACTGTAGCTAAGTTGTCAGTTGTCAATCACGAATCCATAGGCGGGGTCTACTTGGCTACCATCAAGTGTGCCAGCTGCTTCTTGTCCACTGTTTGTAACATGATTATAACTGAACTTTGGTAGGATTACCAAACTTACATACACAAACGCAATGTTAACCTGAAATCTAAACTCTGCTCACAAATCCACACATTTCTATAAAATATTAAGTGTAATGGAACCTCCAGTACCAACACAGCCATTCTCCTTAACCAACCCCCATTCATCAGAAAACCCTAATAACTTATTCACTTAGCCTACCAAGGCTTCATAAAAAGGCGCCATGATTTCTCCTGGGTAAGCGGTGCAGGGCTGGACGACTTTATTAACCTGAATCGATTCAGCGCGAAAGCGGCTAAATTTTATGTTGCTTCCTAAGGTTTCCAGCTACGATTATGCGAAGGATTAATGTCGTAAGCGTTTAGTCTAGGTTTTTGGTGTATTTAGGACATGATATAGGTGCCTAGATTGTTTGAGGAGGGTGCCATGACGATAGTGTACAGTACAATCATTTTCTTATCATCGGGTGCCTGCGACTTTAGCAGCTTTCTTCCCATTTTTAATTGACATCCCAAAAAGGAGGAGGTTATCAATTCGACTGTATATTTTTGTGTGTTACCTCGGTACTTGTTACTGGGTGAACCGATTTTGATGATTCTTTTTTTATTTGAAAGCTGGTGCTGTCATGTCTTTCCATTTAATTTTCATCAAGACCTGATGAAGAACTTCGGGGATACACATCAGAACTCTTCAATAAATAACGGCAAATCACTCGGAATAGCTGCAATCGCATTTATGGTTATTGTTTACACCATTTCATAACATAACATCACGCTAGTACGCTCTAAAAGGGTTACGCAGGTGTAAACAGTTCACCTTGGTATACTCTTATTCCACCGGTTTTGTTTAAGTTTCATGTTATTGTGTTAATCTATTCTGGCTTCACTTTGGGCATTATTGGTACCTAGCCAACTGGTCCATTATGTCCCACAACAAAAAAATGAAAAATAAAAAAAACCTTTTACAAAAAAATACAACCGACTTCCGAATAAAAAAAACACTACAAAGTGATTTTTTTTTTCTATTTCGGAAGTCGGTGTCAAAAGACGAAGAAACGAAAACAAGAACACCGATTTCCGAAATTGAAATTATTTTTCACTTTGTAGTGTTTTTATTCGGCAGTCGGTTGTATTTTTTGTAAAAGGTTTTTTTTTTAATAAATTACGTTTAGTCAAAGAGTATTAACAACCCTATATATACTTCGAAGTTAATTGAGAGCGTCCGGTCTGCACCAAGTGCAAAGGCACAGAACATTTTTACTCTAGCGAGTGCAAAGGGCAATTGATAGAAATCCGACGACTGACGAAATTTGCCGAGGTGCATTAAGAAAATAGTTTTATAGTAGACACTGCGGATCTTTGTATCTCTGAAGTTGGCTGCAAGACCCTGCGCAGTAGCAATTTTTGTGTCAATGTTCTCTTTCACTCGTCGACGGCCTCTTTCACTCGCTACCGTTTTTCGCATTCTCGTTTACTCTATGCAGTATACTCGATGACAAACTGTTTCTTGCGCAATGCTTCGCAGAGCTAACTTTAGAGACACAAAGATCTCACAGACACTGATCGGTCCTGTGCGTTTTGCATCCACCGGCCTCCCGCAACCTTTACCAGAGGCCTTAGTGCGAGTTTTTACCTACGCATAATCGCGTTAACGTTAACGTCAATTTGTATTGAAACTGGAAAAGCGCCATCTGGTGACGGTAAGGAGAAACCACCTTTTTGTATACATTTTAACATAAGATATCGTTTACGGTAGCACTAGTGAGTACGCTAAAAATCTTGGCAAAAGCACACAGATCGTCGCTCCACCTAGAGGGAGGCCTTCCAATGAAAAAACGAATACGATTCATATTAGTCAAAGGAACCTGTGACCTGGTAGCACAGAATATATCAATAAATAAATAGCACTAGCGTCTATAAATAATTTTAGCCAAAATCCTTGCAATTTTCCATCAAACCTTGCAACACAACTTAGCAAAAGCAAAAAGCACGAAATTGCAAACTCATATTTCGTCCAGCCTCATCCTCTTCAGACTCAAGTAACACGATAAGCGAAGGTTCCCCCTTCGTAATGCAACATGATTTAACATCAAAAATCGTGCTCCTTGCTCCTGGCGTGATGCCAGCACGTCTCGACACTCCAATCAGTTTGAGTTTACATGTTTAAGCCACATTTTAGCTGAATTAATGTATCAAAAGGAATATTTTTTACAAGCTTTTTTAATTTAACTTGCTATGTCGTATGTATGTAAGTGTGTTCGGGTCAAATCTTGCAACTGAATTTTAAAGAAGTTATCCTCCACCGATTAAGGTGAAATTTTGCATACATTTTTAGTTTCGATGATAATGCATGGTTAGCTAAGTGACGTCATTCTAAATCCAATATGGCGGACGGCCCAAGATGGTGGACTAGTTATTAGAAAAAACCTTATTTAGAGTTAAAAGAACTGTAGCAGGTTGTATTTAATTGAGATTATTAAAGAGAGAGAATGATAGTGGATTGAAAATTAACAATTAACATGGCTTAAGGGCATGAAGAGTAGAATTTCAACTAAAATACAGTTCGAAATTGAGTACAAGCTGTAGCGAAACCATGACGAAAATTAAAATGTAAAAAAATTAAAAAATATCCTAAAATATCAGAAACTTCCAAAGTTTACTTAAATAATATTCGCCCATAAACAAACAATGATAATATGGTCGGTATTCTTAAAAATATTGAGTACATTCTCGAATTCTTTCGAGCTATTTCGACATTGCAAATCGTTTAGACACTATAAACAACTATGTTTGTAGACTGGCGACGATCTGGCGTCTGGTGATTTCCAGTGGTTCTCAAAATTAAACGGTGTCCCCTTGCGGGTATAGAGTAATGAGGGGAACATTGAAAAGAAACTATCGTTTATTTCTAGAGATTTCGAGGGAGTGTTTATTTATATATGTTTATATAAAAATTAATGTACACCCATATAAAAAAGACAAGAAGAAGGAACATAAATAAAGGTACAAAAATATCTTATTTTAAATTGAAATCGTCAGAGCTGCGAGACTCGTATTTTAAAACGTTGGTGTAAATCTCGATTTCAAAGAACATACATACTATGAAATCTGTCAGTTTTAAATGTAGAGCATTTAATCAAAACAAACATTTATTTGTTAGAAACATAAACATGATATACCTAAACAAAAACGTTACAAAACTTTTACCCTGTTGCGAATACACCGAATGTAATACATCAAGTTTGACATTAATTGCGAGCCGACTAATTCTTCAGGGACTATAAATTAGGATTCACGTCGGCAACTTTGCGTAGGTGTCTGACATGGGGCGATTAAGAGTTTTAATCAGTCTTTCATCAGGCTTAGTGTACCCAACACACCACAATGGCATTGGGTAGCCCGAATTCAGCATTATTTCACCCGTGGTATTTTTATAACACCTTTTGTTGCTTTTATTCTCCTCTCTGGAAAAGTTGGAAGATTAATTCAGACTTTTTAGAGGACCATATTACCTACTAAATACGACTACAGTGATCTTCTTTCTACATTCGCCTGATTGATTTTGCTTATATATAAATCCGAGTTGAAACATCAACACGCCAGGGCCAATTTCTGAACATCTAATCGCATAATGATGATTGACGCTAGTAGACAATGACTCCATTTATTGTTACTGGTTGTGAAGCACTGCTACTGCCCACCTTTTCACATTGAATTTATTTAAATATTTTGGTTATGCCAAGACATTACTGTTCTTAGGATTTAATATGGCCTGAATTATGAATTCTATTACGTACAGGTAAAAAAAAACACAAATTATGGCACTTATTTCATTAATCGAAAACAAAATCACGACTGACTAAATATAGTCAAAACATAGTAAACACATCAACACGGTCTAGTGATATTTAAAAAAAAAGCGAATTACTATCAATGTGTTAATTATTTATATGACATGTATATCTTTTTAATATTCTACCATTTTTTTATAATGGTTAAGGTACTTCGATTAAAATTTCAGGATATTATGGAAAAAAAATGAAGCATAGACGGAAACCGTATATTAATTAACTTTTAATTTATGAGTAAAAACTGAAAAAAATAGAAAAATCATTTAATTTGTGTTTATAAACTTGAAGTTAGTAGTCTGAGAAAGCGCCCATTATGTTCATAACACATCGGCAACGATTCGGCATGCTCAGTACAAGGTTGTCAATGTCTTGCTGCGGAATATTGTCCCATGTCCTTCTGAGGTGCGCAAAAAGTTGATCTTCTGTAGCTAGATTTACAGGCACATCCTTCAGAGCTCTTCTTTGCAGCATATCCCACGCATTCTCAATGAGATTTAGATCTGGCGATTGAGCAGGCCAGTCTAAGGCCCTAACATTGTGTGTATGTAACCAAGCTGCTACCGTTCTCGCCGTGTGTGCCCGGGCATTGTCGTGCATAAGCAAGAAATCTTGCCCCATTTGTGTTCTGTGGGGCAAGATTACGGACCCCAGCACCTGTTGGACGTATCGTTCTGCCATCATATTGCCCCGCACCCAAACGAGATCCGTCCGTCCGCCAAGACGAATTCCTGCCCAAACCATAATTGTTCCTCCTTGGTATGGGTGAACTTAATGAGGGTTCTGAAGACGGCTCCATCGTCCAGGAACTCGCCAAACACGCGTCCTTCGTGAATCTGGATGGAAGCCGAACCTGGATTCATCCGTGAACAGCACATTGGACCATTGCTCACGGCCCCAGTCCACGTGGTTCCGAACCCATTCTAATCGTCGTCCACGATTGCCTCTCCGTAAAGGTGGGACCCGGAGTGGTCTACGAGAGCGTAGATTGCTTTCATGCAGTCGTCTTCTTACAGTTTGGTCACTCACAAGCACTTGGTGTTCCACTCGCAGCCTTTGGACCAATTGAATCGCCGTTGCATTTGGTTGAGCTCGCGCAGTAATTAGCAAAAATCGGTCTTGTCTGGGGGTAGTGATGCGACTTGGCCCCCGGTGCCTCTCCGCTACTTCACCTGTGGCACGATAGCGTGTCCACATTCTTGAAATTACATTTTGGTGGGTCCCTATGGCCTCAGCAACAAAACGCTGAACAGACCCAGCTTCCAGCATTCCCACAGCTCGTAACATCTCCGCACTCGTCAAATGTTGGCGTTGCATGACTACAATACCGCAATTTTAACTTTATCTTTCGTTTAAAAATGAAAAAAAAACTGTAACTAAACGTAATTCGTATTGTTTTCTAAATTTCGCACAAATGAAAATTCCCTCTCCTACACATCAAGTCATTTTTGTGCCACCGAAACATAAGAATTTTCAAAAATTTGAATTTGGAATTAGTCTGAGATAAATTACAAACAAATCGGTGTATAAAAGATTCCAATTCGGCCAGTACTTTTCGAGTTATTTAATTGAGTATGAAATATCCCTAGACCGTGTTGATGTGTGTATATAGATTTAGATACCATCTTCAAATACTCTTATTCAGCGTTATCAAAAATAGAAATTAAGCATCGTTGAATCCATAATCCTTTCCTTGCAGCCAGGTAAAATAACCATCTTCACTGCCCTTTACAACACTGTAAAGGAACGGGCGTTGTACAGTAGTAGACATTCATTTGTTTTTTATAAAGCGTCATTACTTTTATTACACCTCTTGTGGGAAACATCAACACGGGCAATTTGCCTGAAGCCAATTACTGAGGTGTCAGGCTTTTTTTTATAATTGTGATGTATGTTGCGGTTACATTTGTGTTGTTTCAGAGGTTCCTTACCTTTGGTCTTTTTACAAGCTTTTTATTAACTTACAATGTATGTATGTATGTTCGGGTCAAATCTTGCAACTAAATTTTGAAGCAGTTATCCTCAACCGATTAAGATTAAATTGTGGATACACGTTTGGTTTGGATGACAATGCAGGATTAGCTAAAAATGTTGTTTATAAAAGATTTTTTTGATTGGAAAAAAATATTCCATTATTTGTTTTATGTTTAGTAAAGGGCGCGTTTAGGCATCAATGATTTTCATATAGCAAAGGAGTATTTTCTGCGGCTTCCTCCAGTGACCTATCTCAAATAAACCGTGCATTTAGCCGGCATAAACAATAATACACAGAAACACACAATGGTGAAAGGAAACATCTTGAGGAAACTTGGACATAAAGTTAAATGTATGTCTGAAATCGTCAACTCGCATTGAGCGAGTGTGGTGATCAATGCTTCTGCCTTGTCAGTATAAAAAGAGGCCTTTGACTAGCAGTAGGACAGTTACAGGCTACTAATATTATTATTTATAATTTAAACAATCCTTTGTGCAGTGGTGGCCCAGTGGTATCGGCCGCGACTTACAAGTTGTAGGTCGTGGGTTCAAGCCCAGGCAGGCGCTTTACTTTGTGTAAATTATTTCATCACCACTGCTCTCAAAACGGTGAAGGAAAACATCGTGAGGAAACCGGTCCTGTCCTAGAACCAAAAATTCGAAGACATGTGACATCCACCAACACGCACTGGGCCCGCGTGGTGGATTACGGCCCACTCCCTCTCACAGAGAGGAGGCCTGTGTCCCAGCAGTGGGAACATTAATAGGCTGACGATGATGATGATGATGATGAAACAATCCTTTGACAGTAAGCGGTAGTGTAACTTTTTAGAAGTGAGAGATTTTAAAGTCGGATGTGTTAGTTCGTAAATTACGTCCTACAGCCAAACTTACAAACTTAGCGCTTTATAATATTAGAGATTGTTAAGCAGCGACATTTCTTAAATAAATGCTAATTCTAACAAGTTATCATTAAAGCTGAAGCCAAAATATACTTAAGATCAGTAATTTGCCCTAAAAAGATCCTTTGTCAAGACCTCTTTACCTTAAAAGTAATTAGGAATATGATACTTATTACGCCAAGCTCTTTGTAAACCTGAAGATTTTTTTTGTAGGATTCTTAATTAGAAATGTTGAGGGGACAAAGGGTTTTCGTCGTTCCAGTTTTGCTTTGGCCTCCGTCAATGTTTAAGAATTTTTGACAAGAGTTGGAAAGGTTTTCGTCATTATTATATTCATTATTGTTAATTGGATCTCCTTTAAGAAGAAGTTTAATCATTATGATTGTCTTGAATATAAATAATATATTTACCTTTACAGGGTTCCTCAAAGCGATAAATGCGCTAATCTTAACATGAGTTAAATAAACTCAAAACAAATCGAATCACTATCATCCTCTATAGCTATTTTTGCACAATTTTTATTTTCATATGACTGTGTAACATCTTATAAACTAGTAACTCCTTTAGTGTAAAGTTTTTAGAACTTTCCCCGTTACTCGACCGTACGATACAAAAAACTTTGAGAGTCACTGTTCTAAGTCTGACGTCACAACGCGTTGCAGACGTCCAGTCGAATGAAATTTAAATTAATTACAAAACAATCCATCGTTTCTCTCTTAAAAGGGCATTGGACGTTCACTTTTAATGAGAAATGATGTCTTGGTTTTATTCCTTTAACTATGAAGAATGATTACATCAGGATTTATTTTGACATTTTTTAATTTTCAATAAGTGAGTGAGATCTCAATCTACGACTTTTAAAGAACGGAAAATTCAACTAATTAAATAATAGACGTAGAGAAAGAAGGAGTCCAAAGATAAGATGTATGAATTTTCTCTCAGGCGTGATGTGAAAGACAAAGGAGTTGATGATAGCGTGGCAGTTGACAGGATGGAATGGAAGAAGAATATGTTTTGCCCACCCCAAGTTGTCATTTGGGGT
Source organism: Orthosia cruda (assembly GCA_964057195.1). Classification (NCBI taxonomy): domain Eukaryota; kingdom Metazoa; phylum Arthropoda; class Insecta; order Lepidoptera; family Noctuidae; genus Orthosia; species Orthosia cruda. Next base: position 3,793,560 of record OZ059854.1, read on the forward strand.
GGGCAACAGGTTTCCTTTCTTCTGACAAGGAAAGGAAAAGAAAGAAAATTTATATAATTGGAAATAGGGTATTTTTTCAGTATCCATTTCTGGAATAAAGGGCACTTTCAGGCCACTAATAAAACATTTTGTCGTGAAAGTTAAAGATTTTGATTGAGTCAATCAAATTTTATTCGAATATCATTGGCATCCATTTTATTTTTGTGGGAGTGTACGGTCTTGTGATTCGGTTTCTTTAGCGGTCATTCTTTTTATGTGCAACCCCAATAAATATCTATTACGTGAATAGTCTATAATACCAATGAACAGAAGTCCATAGCCCACATGACCGTCAACCAGTATTATTGAAAAGAAAATGGCTATTGGTAAAATGTATCGTGAGTTTATGAATAAAAAGGATTCTGATTATTGGAAAACCTGAATTGAACTGTTTTTATTACTACATTTTTTGACTGGGAGTAGTATATCGTCATCTTCATTTTCTTACCTTCAACATTATTTATTGGAGCCGACGTAATTCGTCTTTTCCTTCCATCTTTGTAACATACTGGAAAGTCGTGCTTTAAATCAGCATTGGACAGTTTCATTCGTAGAAACTTGCATCAAGACGATTTGTTGCGAATATTTTCACAGTTCAAGTTGGTTGTGGACGTCAACTTGCTCAATAAAACTTGGTACCGGCCTCTTGCATTGCCTGCCTAGTAAGTCTTAGATAGTTATTTTATCCAAACGACCAAAGTTGGTCAACTTTTCAACACTATTAGTTTTATAGCGTGACATACTAAACAATTAGCTGACTGCTTCGTTAGTTTAGTGATCGCAAACGCCAGTCTAGGTTAAACAGTAGGTTTTTTTCATTTGGAATATCTCATTTGCAGCTCACATGCCTGTAATACCTAAAACATAATAAATAATAATAATAATTTATTTGCTTTATCAGTGAGAAATACATACATTAGTGTTTGGAGTGTCCCTTTAGGCATATGATTGTCTGTGTTTAGGACACATCGCTCTTCAGAATTTTGTTTTTACAAACAATATTAAACATATACTTGTGTTTCAAGTTTCACATCTGCCTATCTCTTTGGAAAACATAGGTATGATGTTATTTTGTACTAAACCAAACAATGTTCCTTACTAAACACCCAGTATCGTAAAACACAACGCCTTAATACTCAATATTGAAAATACATAAAGCGCTCCAAACACAAACAAAAAAGACCTACGCTGCAAAATAACCTGAAAATTACGGCCATATTAAATTCAATCTCTCGATACAAATCTCAAGAAAACGCCTCTATTTTCCTCGACAAAATGTCCTCTTAAAACTGGGGGCCGTATAACAAAAGTTTGAGAGCCTTCGTCCACAATGGCTGACGTCACGGGCTCTCGGCCTGAGACTAATGTCTCAACTGATGGAAAATTTCAGCCTCAGGGGAAACAAAGAATCCTTTCTTTTATGTGATTTTGCACTTGATAGGTTGTTTATGTATGTAATGGTGGATTTCCGTTGGAAGTTCGAGATTGTGCGCTTAAACGAAAGATTTTGATTTTGGTGTTTGTAATTCATAAACATCTGATTTTTAGATGATATACTTATATAATTATAATCATAAGAATTTTTCCTAGCGGACGTTCTCATAACAGCACGACGACTTGATTTAGTGACAAGTCGAGACAGGATATATCTTTTTTATTATAGGCTCGCGTTTGACCACTATCTCGCCTGATTTTAAGTGATGATATGGTCGAAGGTGGAGCACGCTTGCCTAGAAGTAACCTGTTCGCTCTTGACTTGAAGACCCCTAGGCTGTAGCTATCAGGAAACAAGGACGCCGGCAGGGAATTCCACTCCTTAGCTGTACGCACAATGAAAGCATTTTCAAAACGCTTTGTGCGTATGGGTGGGATATCCACCATGTACCTAATTGTAATTGCAAGTAATAGGCCCGCGACCTTATTCATTACACATCGAATTATAACAGAGAGGCAGGTACTGCTATCCCAGACTATAAGCTATCTCTGTGCCAAATTTCATCCAGATCAGTCCAGCTGTTTGAGCATGAAGAATTAACAAACATACAAACACACTGACAAACTTTCGCCTTTATAATATTAGTGTGATTAGTATGATGAAACTGACAAACTTTGGTTGTATTTGCGCTAAATCTCTGCATGCCTCTTAACATAATACAGGCTTTAACTTATAATTAACTTTAATAAGTTAAAAATCGAAATTAGCATATAAAATGGTCAACATTTTTGATACGACTAACTTTTATTTTACTTCATAAGAGCCAAAAAACTTCGGACCTCACCCATGCCGGAAAGTTTCTAAAAAAATGAGACCGTTGACTCACAAATTACCTCACATTTGGGGCATGAAGCTAAACTTTGAGTACCATTGTCCTAAGTATATGACGTCAGGGCCTGGGTGAAATGTTTCCCAAATAGACCATTACAAACAGAAAGGTTAATTTGGTAAAACAATGGTTGACAGCAAGTCCACAAACGTAAAACAAAGGCCGAAACAGGCACTGCTTTTTAAAATTCGGATTTGTTTTATAATAAAAACGTGTCTGTATTTTCGTATAGGTACCATTTAAAATGGAAACTGTCTGAATAACAAATGAATAAATGGGAATAACTTTACGATATATTTCAGTAAACGTTGAAACCTCCTTTTTTAATTAGCCTTTAGTGTCCCACAGCTGGGCAAACGACATCCTTTTTTATCTTTGCGCACCGTAAAGGCTGATATTCGCTATTGTCAAATTAAATCTTATTGTAGAACAAGCATCATATAATTTACTAGAGGACGCCACGCAGTTTCACCCGCGTAGTTCCCGTTCCCGTGGGAATACAGGGATAAAAAGTAGCCTATGTCACCCGGAGATAGAGTAGCTTCCCAACGGTGAAAGAATTTTTGAAATCGGTCCAGTAGTTTTGGAGCCTATTCGGTACAAACAAACAAACAAAAAAATCTTTCCTCTTTATAATATTGGTATAGATATCAGCTACGTATTTCAACAACTATCTGAGCTCGAATCGATCCGATTACCTAACATTCTAAACTGAGAAGGTGAACGTCCTGCCGTTTCTTATGCACTACGCCTCACTACGGCAAACTTTAAATCTAATACATTTACACTGCAGAACGTGGCTTGTGCCAGCAATCGTGTCAACCGTCTGGAACATTTCTTACGAAGCAAAATACGAATAGAATTCTTACTGCCTATAAAAAGGGAAAAAACATTCCTTCTATTTATTTTCCACTCATTCCTAATTCAAATTCGACGAAAAAGAAATGCCGGCTATTACAAAACACACAAAAGCGTTTCGAATTTCAATATAACCTTAAAATTCTCCATTTTCCCGCTCTCTTACACCTTTGTAATGTGGGCCAATAAGGCCGCGCCTGGCTGGCACGTGATTGGTCGATTATCTGCGGCGCCTCGGTTCTATTGGTCGATTGCGACGGGCAACGACCTACCCGGCGAATTATCACCTTGAACTTTTGAACTGTGTGTCAAAAGGTCGTTTTTAGATTGATTCTTTTTTTTCAAGGCTTTGCTTTTGATGAAGATGACTTATAGAAGTGAGTGCTTCGTTGAGCAAGCTGAAAGGAGGTTTTTCTTTGCAAAAAATAAGATTATGCGTAATGGAGACACTTGTGCTTTTTATCTTATTTTTATAAAGCGAGAGGCTTGAAATCGAGGACGCTTGTTGCTGGGGAAATTTTGAGTTCTCGGTAAAGAATAATGTAATTTGTCTTCAATTTAAATGTTAATCCAACCAAAGTAACGCCATCTTTCTTTCTTCATGCAAACTAGCGACATGGAAGTGGCGTTAAGACTGGACTGTAATGGGCCATAATGGACACTTTAACACACGCCACAGGAGCTTAATCAAATTAACCAGTAATCCATTAATGAGCATTTTATAGGTCTATTAGCATTGATTTTTTGCAGGATATGACACTGTACAATCTTTTTCCCTACCATTTCATGATTAGGTAGTTTTCCAGCGGGTTCGAAAGAAATCTTAGGGACACACGGCAATCATTAATCTTAGCTTTGTGTTATTAACTCTTTCAGTACTAAACCTAAACTTACCTAAAGATTGTTCAGAAAAGAGAATATAAGGTGGAGGCAGTTGCTAATACGTCACGCATCCTGAAATATTTGATGCTACATTCACACAACTCAGTGACTTGTTTGCCACATTTCAAACACACCACAAAAATTTGCAAATAAATCGCCATTTTATTTCAGAATACAAAATACAACGCAAAAAGCAATGCACCACAAAACAAGGCTGTCTGTTTTTGTCATGATCTAAAAAAAAGTTCACGCATTCAAAAATAGAACGGCAGCCATTACGTCATCCGTCACAAACGTGGAACGTGTCGCTTTCAGCAAGAGCCTTCAACAAAACGCCGAAAACCTGGAAAACAAAGAAAAAGAATTCCATAGTTACGTCACGTTGAGATATAAAACACGGCAAAGGCAGCTGTGTGTACAGCCAATACTAAAAAGTTTTTATTACGCTCTCGTAAAATTATATAAAAAGCAAAGTAAGCAGAATTGGAAAATTAGGCTACGTCATTGTTTTGCACGCAGTGTAATTTAGGTTTCCGCATTGCAATTTCGGACTGTATGCTAGCATTTGGATTTATTACTCCAATATTCTTCTAGGTAATAAATCAAGACGTGATTAGTTGCATTATGAAATAAATAAAATGTTAAATTAGCAACTTTATCATTACGCTACTGGTTTCTTTCAGCCAGTTTTGTTAGGTAATGTATAGACATAGGTATAAAATGTTTCTATAAACTAAAACTCATATATTTTTAAACTTCTCCTTCGTCGTATTGTTGATTCCAATTAATGTGCTTAAGCCTTATTATATATATCTTAATATATATAAATCTCGTGTCACAATGTTTGTCTTCAATGGACTCCTAAACCACTTAACCGATTATAATAAAATTAGCACACCATGTGCAGTTCGATCCAACTTGAGAGATAGGATAGTTTAAATCTCAAAGGGTAGGGTAGGTAAGGTAGGGTAGGTAGGGTAGGGTAGGTAGGGTAGGTAGGGTAGGGTAGGTAGGGTAGGGTAGGTAGGGTAGGGTAGGTAGGGTAGGGTAGGTAGGGTAGGGTAGGTAGGGTAGGTAGGGTAGGTAGGGTAGGTAGGGTAGGTAGGGTAGGTAGGGTAGGGTAGGTAGGGTAGGGTAGGTAGGGTAGGGTAGGTAGGGTAGGGTAGGTAGGGTAGGGTAGGTAGGGTAGGGTAGGTAGGGTAGGGTAGGTAGGGTAGGGTAGGTAGGGTAGGGTAGGTAGGGTAGGGTAGGTAGGGTAGGGTAGGTAGGGTAGGGTAGGTAGGGTAGGGTAGGTAGGGTAGGGTAGGTAGGGTAGGGTAGGTAGGGTAGGGTAGGTAGGGTAGGGTAGGTAGGGTAGGGTAGGGTAGGTTAGGTAGGGTAGGGTAGGTAGGATATTTAGTAGATGAATGTTTGGTGTTTTTATGGCAAAACAAAGTTTGCCGGGTCAGCTAGTATTTTTATATGTCAATGTTTAGCCAGTTTTTTTGCCTCGTAAAGGTCTTTCAGTGTGTAGGTGTAGAGCGCGCGACAAGAGGTAAGGCATTGTTTGGGACGTAGCTCTCTGCACTCGCATTGTGGGTCATTTCTGTAGGTACCCCTATTTTTAACCGAATGCGTGACGCAAAGGAGGGTAATGTGTTTGTCAGTCTATGTATGTATGTTTGTTCCTATGTGGCGTTCTAGAGACAGTCAACCGGTTCGTCTTATTCTTACGAGTGTCACTGGCTACGTTAAAATAAAAAGAATGAAAAATGACGGATTTTGGGCGCCATATTTTGTCTATTTTTTTTCTTCCCATCTCATCGTGTGGGATATCAAAATGAAGGGTTTTAAGAGGTGATTACAAACATATATACCGAATATTATAAATTTATATAATAATATAATATATAAATTTCATTCGAAAAAGAAGTGATAACTAAAAAGGTAACTTAAAGAATCAAATCCCGACTGCTTAAGAAATGAACTAAAAATACGTAAACAAGAAGAAAATCATGCTGTGCAGCCGGAGGATACATAATTATGGTTTTGGTCAGTCAGCTCGCAATTTTTATGACGTATCCTACGGACGGAACTTGCAAGAAACCCAACGGACACTATTTTCAATCAGTACCTAAATAGTAGCCAGGGCTCTGTATTGTTTTCACGAAACCGTTTTATTATGCTTAGAAGATTCAATACTTAATCTTAATTAACTCCTAACTATACCCACAATACGGACTTTGGTAATTAGTGTTCTTAATAATTGTATTCCGCAAAGAGCATTGCCCTCGCCACTAATTTAATTTACCCACTTGTGAATACCGCCTTTTTCTTGGCCTTTTTTTTCTTAACTTTTTGTAGTATGTTGTTATTGTTACACAATAGTATCTTCGTACAGCCCGAAAATCTGGGAGTCCCATTTGAAATCGAATGACGTGAGATCGAATAACACTTGCTCGAAAACGTTTACTCGATAGAACTTGAAATCGATAAATTATGAACGCGACAGTTCACTACCTCGATGCATCAAAATCTTAAATCGTTAGCGGGAAGTCCCACTATCTTGAAACATCATTTCTCGACCGACCATTTAATCGATATACAGAATAGTATTTAAACGACTTCGAAAAAGGAGGACGTTCTATGTTTGACTGTATATATTTTTTATTTATGTGAACCCTGAAAATCTAACAATCAGTTTTGCCAAGGGATACCATGTTACCTAGTTTTAAGGGTCAGATTCGGAAGCATCCGGAAGATCCGGAAGTAAAAGGGGAAAATTTACAAGTCCGTGATTAGACCTGTCGTACTGAATGGATCAGAATGTTGGGCTGTGAAAAAGATGGATGAAAAGAGATTGCATGTAGCAGAGATGTTGAGATGGATGTGCGGAGTGACGAGAATGGATAAAGTGAGAAATGAGTATATTGGAGGAAGTTTGAAAGTGGCGCCAGTGACAGAAAAGTTGAAAGGAAACCGTTTGTCCTGGTATGGCCATCTGATGAGGAGGGATGAAGCGCATGTTACTAAAAGAGTTATGAATATAAATGTGGATGGATGGAGAGGGAGGGGACGTATGGGAGAGGAAAACGTGTTGCGCCGACCCCAAGTAACTTGGGACAAGGGCAGGAAGATGATGATTCGGAAGCATCCGGATGTCAGCTGACCTCAACATAGTTCGAAAAAGTCATACATTTTATAGCAGACAATATGTTTTAAGTTTTGCAGATGAGCAGATGACCATACATGACAGCCATCGCTAACCTAGCAAAAATACCTCATCTACAGGCAAGATCCCTGTACATGAGATGAGATTTGGCGGTTACCACATATACGTATTTCTATCCCCCGACGGAAAAAGAGGGGTTTTATAAGTTTGACGTGTGTTGCTGTGTATCTGTGTCTGTCCGTGGCATCATAGCTCCTAGACGGATGAACCGATTTTGATTTAGTTTTATTTATTTGAAAGGTGACTTTGTCAAGAGTGTTCTTAGCTAGGTTTGGTTGAAATCGGTTCAACCCTTCAAAAGTATTTCGCATTTTAATTGTTTGAATCTGGGTTTTTTCGCAAGATATCATATCATAATTACGTGCTTCGATAGATTGTCGATTGAAGCTTGTCTACTAATAGGTATATTATATATGTGTAGTTTCAAAAGCATGAAATAAAACTTAAATTTAAAAAACATCCGATATAAAAAAATATGCCTAGCCTTTTCCCAACTTTTTTGGTGTCGGCTTCCAGTCTAACCGGATTCAGCTGAGTACCAGTGTTTTACATGGAGCGACTGCCTATCTGACCTCCACAACCCAGTAACTGGGTAACACGATACCTCTTGGCTAGACTGGTGTCGGACCTAAGGCTTCTGACTACCCGTAACGACTGTCAAAGATCTTCAAATGACAGCCGGGGCCAACGTCTTAACGTGCTTTCCAAGGCACGGAGGAAGCTCGGTATGTTGAAATGGTCACCCATCCACGGACCGACCTCGTCAAGCGTTGCTTAACTTGATGATCGACCTGTGCGGCTGTAATAATTTAGCCACGAGCTCCTCCTAAAAATCCTCCGATATAAAAATCGTTCCCGGTTCCCCTACGCGAGTACGAGGCTTATTTTTTGCTTTTTAGAGGTGTTTATGTCGGAGATTTTTAAATATTTTTTTCCTTGAAAATATTAAGTCCAAATCAGTCGAATAGCATCGCATTTCGTCCATGTGAAAGTACTTGCAATTTAAATCACCAGTTTAATATGAAATGAATCGTATCGCGCTATCAGGAAGATTGCTTATTATTAACAAATTCACAAACTAAATATCACACATAGTTATTGAAAAAATAACTCTATTACCAGGCAATAGGATCTGTTTTTATACACACATCTAGTAAGGTTCTTCCAAGGTACATTCCGTGTAACTGACACAACTCCTTTGTTTTATTAAGATCGAGTACCCTCCTGTGTACTAAGAATAGATATCGCTTCGATCCCAGCCGGGAGCTAAGGGTTCTTAAGGTCATAGGATGAAAGAGGTCGCGAAAAATCTGGGTGGGGTCTTAGATCGGGGTCTTAGATCTTTGATCTATATGTGACGTAAGATTTTTTCTATCTGTTCTCACAGGAACAGTAAAAAGCTAGAAAATTGTCAACAGAAAGAAACCGGCCAAGTGCGAGTCGGTCTCGCGCACGAAGGGTTCCGTACCATTATCGCAAAAAAACAACAAAAAAAGCACGGTTTTTGTATGGGATCCCCACTTTAATATTTGTTTTATTCTGATTTGACACAGAAATACATCATCTGTGATGTATTTCTGTTGCCTGGCTATGAAATTTCAACTGTCTGGCTATGACGGTTTTTAAGATACAGTCAAGTGACAGACGGACAGACAGACAGACAAACAGATGGACCGCGGAGTATTAGTAATAGATTCTTGTTTTTACCCTTTGGGATACGGAACCCTAAAAACGCAATAGGAAATAAGACACAAGTTTAGTCTGGCTTATCCCATAAAATAGTGCATTTTTAACCCACGACGGAAAAAGAGGGGCGGTTATAAGTTTGACGTGTATACCTGTGTGTTTGTGTATCTGTCTGTGGCATCATATTATATCTCGTAAACGGATGACTAATTTTGATTCACCTTTTGTTTGCAACGCGACATTATCGCGAGTGTACTTAGCTATGTTTGATGAAAATCGGTACAGCTGTTCAAAAGATATGGGTTTTTTACTGTTTGAATCGGGGTTTTTTTGCAAGATATCGTGTCGGAGGTTTTAAATTTTCTTACTATGGGATTTATTTATTTATTTAAGGCACATCAACAACACAAAAATGGACATATTACATTTTCTGGGGTCTTATTCTAGTGTCTATGTCAATTACAGACGTGCGCAGCATTTTCATAAATCAAAGAACATAATATTATCACAAATATAATTTAACAAAAAAAAACAAAAATTATAATAAGCAATATTACAATATAGGCTATAGATTGAAGACCCAAATCGTGAAATTTTTACAATTAAATATTAAAAATACAATAGAAAAAAGAAATTGTATTAACATACAAATTAGAGTAAAAGAAAATATATTATCATCAATTAAATATAAAACAAAAGGAGAACAAAAACATATTAAAATAAAAAAACCGGTCAAGTGCGAGTCGGAGTCGCGCATGAAGGGTTCCGTACCATTATCGCAAAAAACGATAAAAATATCACGTTTTTTGTATGGGAGCCCCCCTTAAATATTAATTTTATCCTGTATTTGTTGTTATAGCGGCAACATAAATACATCATCTGTGAAAATTGATACAGCCTGGTGACAGACAGACAGACAGACAGACGGACCGCGGAGTCTCAGTAATAGGGTCCCGTTTTTACCCTTTGGGTACGGAACCCTAATGAGAGTCAAATAACATATAACAAAGATCACAAAAATTATTTGGTTTTCTAAGATTTTTGGGATCACTATCGCCTTTATCACAAAGCGATAGTGTAGCTTTTCGGGCTATGTTGATTTACTTAAGTTATCCTGCGAATCAGTTAAATTCTTATTCGATTACACATCGAAATTCCAAACCTCTCTTTTGCTTTTTGGGTGATTTTCAATCATATGAGGCCCATTGTGAGCACTACGAATTACGATTCAGTGTCGTAATACGTCAACACGCACTGGTTGAAGACACTTTATTTGAAAAGAGTATATAGAAAACTATAATCACTGCAGTTAGTATAAGAGGCGAGATATTGCGTAGCTTCCCGAACGCTGCCCAGTGGAGTCGATTACTTTGATTTCAGCCGGGAGCTAAGGGTTTCTTAAAGTTATATAACGAACGAGGTCACAAGCAATCTAGACGGGGTCTTAGGTATTTATTTTTGTCGTGACGACTTTTTATCTCTAGACATTTTTTCTAGAGCAGTGGTGGCCCAGTGGTAACGGCTTACAAGTTGTAGGTTGTGGGTTCAAATGCAGTCAGGCTCTTTACTTTGTGTTAATTATTTCATCACCACTGCTCTCAAAACTGTGAAGGAAAACATCGTGAGGAAACCGGCATGACCTAGAACCAAACATTCGAAGACATGCGCCATCCACCAACCCGCACTATTCCCGCGTGGTGGATTACGGCCCATCCCCTGTCATCTCACAGAGAGAAGGCCTGTGTCTCAGCAGTGCGAACATTAATAGGCTGATGATGGTGATGATGAGACATTTCTAGCTGTTCCCACACATTACAACAGTTAATAATTCATAGAATTAGGTACAAGTATAGTTTACATCATTTATGTTTTTATCTACTTCGGTTTCGTTATATTCGAATTACAAAATTGACAGCGGTTTCATTATGATACCCATAACGACATCGGGTTGCATTATGCGAATCGTCATAAATTCTAAAACACAAGCAAAGACATTCTGAACATACAGCCAGGTACCTAGAATATTACTTCGAAATTGAGACAATGTAAACGATGTTTTTAAAAATGGAACAAGTTTAGAACAAAAGTATCGTATACTATTTGGCTGTTGCGGCTACAAGATCTTTGCCTTATACCTAATAAAGAATAAATAACAAAATAAGTGGACGCGCGAATAATTTTCTGAGTGAAATTTTATTTCAATTTTTATTAAAAATGTCTTCAACATCAAGTAAAAAGTGTGAAAATACTCCATCAGATATAACAAATAGAGCAGCTGCGGCTACAAATAATCTACAAATAAATTACTACCAGAAAAATTAAGACATGTATATGTAAAATGAAATACTTAAACACACTTTCTGAAATACTTATTTGTCTATATCTGTGTTTTATTCCTTCCTTCGTAGATAAAATTTTGTATGTAACTGTACGTTATTGGTCTTTTAATAACTCGTGCCCACCTATTTCGGTACGCGCTACGCTTGTACCGAAAAATGGCACTCGTATTAAAAGACCCTCCATAACGTAACAGTTGCATAAATAGCTATAAGACTCTCATCAGAGAGGTGCAATGTGGCAAAGCGGCAAATAATTTACAAAGGATTTTTTTTTCAATTGTATGGTCCTTCGTTCCGTATTACCAAGTACATGTAGGGTCGGCGCAAGAAATACAATCTCGGTAATTTTGTCTAATTCCATGTATTTGCTGTGAAATTCAATGCTAGCCGGTGGTTGGTTGACTAAAGAAATAAGAGCATCTAACTACCCACTCTCAGCCACTTTTCTGAGGGTACTTACTATTTATTCATGCGCACACACTTTGGTATAGACTGAAAATATTATCTTTTAGGTAGGATGTTTTGTTTTTTTTTTGTTTTAGTTCGGGTTTTTGTATAAGATGGTTTCTAGAAAAAGCGTGAGGCAAGCTTAGGGAATCCAGGATTCTGTTTATAGTTTTCGGTTATATGCGAGTTTGATACCCTCGGTTTAAATATATAGCTTAATGCTTTCTAATAAATAATGCAGTTAGTAAATCTTCATAACAAAACTTATTAATCTTAACTTCATAATTATTACAGGCACTGGATAATGCTTAGTGATATAATTAGACAAAGTCTGTGATCCTTATCGACTTCATATTATAAAACCGGCCAAGTGCGAGTCGGGCTCGCGCAAGAAGGGTTCCGTACCATAATCGCAATAAAACGGCAAAAAAATCACGTTTGTTATATGGGAGCCTCACTTTTTAAATATTTGTTGTTATAGCGGCAACAGAAATAAATCACCTGTGAAAATTTCAACTGTCTAGCTATCGCGGTTCATGAGATACAGCCTGGTGACAGACAGACAGATCGCGAAGTCTTAGTAATAGTAGTCTTTTTACCCTTTGGGTACGGAAACCTAAAAAATTAGATTTTAATCAAAAACCTTTTGGATTTTTCTACAGATACAGCCTCCGTAATAGGTGACCCCTGATTCCTGAACAGATATTTGCTGACAAATTCAGTATCAGCAAATTCAGATTCCTGAGATTGACAACAGCCAATCGGTATAAATTAACACCCCCCAACTAGAGTATCCAACTACCCACTTACAACCAATTCTCTAAGGGTACTTACTTATAAATCAGGTTAGCTATGCACTTTGGCATACACTGAACCCATTCTCTTTCAGCTAGAGCTAGACTGGGAAGTATGAAAAGTCTGTTTGTGATAGGTAATTCGTTATTCAAGAAGGACTTTGCAGTTTGCGACAAGCCTGAGAGGGATTCAGGATTTTTTTTGGTGAATTTTCTTGAGGTTATGGATGTTTAACATAGCACATAATATCAAGCCAGTATTCACCGAGGGTTGGGCAGAGTTACACCCATAGTCCTAGTCGTCATCAATTTAGTCGAAAGACGTTCACTGGCGCCTCTCCCACGTGTCACCACATCTGCGGCTGCCGGTCAAGCTAAAGTCCCCACCAAATAACAAAAAAATAAAAGACGTTATCAGCTTTCTACCAATGTATTCCAATATTTCAAAACGATACGAAAACAATGTTAAGGCAGTGTCGCTAACACGATCAAAACAAACGTATCCCCCGCTCAATCATCGGGGGTTTTGGGTAAACTTCTCGACCACTTAATTATGTAAATATTATAAGTTTTCTGTGCACTTTCATCGTGACCAGATTATTGAGGCGATTTTCCTCCATAGTAATTCTTAACCAGGTTTTCAGTCTCCTGAGACTGTCAAAATTTTCAACGCTTTTAGTACTCTTTTAGGACATCAACAAATGGCTAGATTTGTTGGGTTGGGTTTCTGTTGACTTAGGACTTTGATTTATTTCCATTTGGCTACTTATTTTTAATTGCTGGGAGGGGGGGAGCAACTGCCCCTACCGGCCCCCCCTTGGCGACGCCCTTGTCTACGCCTATATCTTTCATTTGAGACAAACAATAACAAAAATCGCCCAAAAAAATATCGAGTTTTCAAATTACGTAATTATACTTTTTGGTACAAGTCGGATCAACGACTTTTATTTTTTTATTATTGGCGGATACTTTAACCAGTTAATCGGTCCACAAAATAGTACACCTGTATTGCATGCTTTTATTTTTGAAAGGGAAATGAATTTGAAATTTCTATGACAAGCTGTTCGTTTCGCAAACAATAAACTTTCATTGTACGCACAGATAAGGAGTGGAATTCCCTGCCGGAGTCTTTGTTTCCTGATAGCTACAACCTTGGGGTCTGTAAGTCAAGAGTGAATAGGTTACTAGGCAAGCGTGCTTCACCGTCGACCACATCATCACTTACCATCAGGCGGGATAGTGGTCAAATGTGAGCCTGTTGATAAAAAAAAAAACAAGTGCGAGTCGGACTCGCGCACGAAGGGTTCCGTACCATTATAGCAAAAAACGGCATAAAAATCAAGTTTTTTGTATGGGAACCCCCCTTAAATATTTATTTTATTCTGTTTTTAGTATTTGTTGTTATAGCGGCAACAGAAATACATCATCTGTGAAAATTTCAACTCTCTAGCTATCACGGTTCTTGAGATACAGCCTGGTGACAGACAGACAGACAGACGGACCGCGGAGTCTTAGTAATAGGGTCCCGTTTTTACCCTTTGGATACGGAACCCTAACTAGCTTTTTCTACGACTTGGACTGTCCCTCAGGAATCGGTGCATTATTCCTTCATATAAAGCCGCCTAAGAGAGTGTAGCTTTTCAGCAGACAAACATTTTCGTGATCTGAGCAGGACAAAACAACCAAAGATCTCCCGAAAGGGATAATACCGTTACCTATACCTAATCGTTTTGATAATAATAATTCTGTATACAAAAAATACTTTTTGACAGCTTGACAGGGATTCAGAGTATTTTCAACATACTTCGAAAATGAGGACGTTCTCATTTCGTCTGTATGTTTTTGTATGTTTGTTACGTGATTACTCCGCAATTTGTTTTTAATTTGAAAGCTGGTGCTTTTCATGTGGTCTCATTTAAATTTGATCAAGATTTGACGAGTAGTTAGTTTTTAATTTATCCTTAAAAATGTCTCACCGGGTTCAGCTGATTATCAGTGTTTTACATGGAGCGACTGCTTAACTGACCTCCACAACCCAGTAACTGGGTAACACGGTACCCCTTGGCAAGACTGGTGGCAGATCTCAAGCTTCTGACTACCCGTAACGCCTGTTGAAGATCTTCAAATGACAGCCGGGACCAACGGCTTAACGTGCTCTCCGAGGCATGGAGGAATCTCGGTATGTTGAAATGGTCACCCATCCACGGACCGACCTCGTAAAGGGTTGCTTAACCTTGATGATCGACCAGTTTGGCTGTTATTATTTAGCCACGAGCTCAAGCAAAAAGATTAAAAATAAAATTAACAAAAAAATTAAACCACCTTCCAAAACACAACAAAGTGAAAAAAACTTAAAAAACTTTCTTTTCGGAAGTCGGTGTCAAAAACGAAAAACAATGGTACCAAAGACACCGACTTCCGAAAAGAGTACCCAGAGTAGAGTGAGTACATAGATGTTAAGAAAATATTTTTTTATCATTTACACCTCAACGGCTGAACGAATTTGCATGGAATTTGTATTAAGGGTAAACCATGTATTTATGGCCGGTTATACTTTCCCGAGGGATACCGCTGATTTTTCTACAAAATAAATAAATAAACACTGTGGCTTTTTCCTCAATCCTTATCTTTTTGAGAGACTGACCTCCGGCCATTTTTCTCTCAAGAGACAGTTCGTCGACCTAGAATCCTAGATAAAACGGTTTCATTACGAGATAATTCCCCTCAACCTACTTGTCCTCAATTAGGTTAAAATAAACCCACTTTAACTAACCTATCTGCAGTTACGAGAAAACCCAGTTCATGGTGTGAGACTACTTTGTATTCATGTTAGCATTCAAATCAGTTTTTCAGCGAAGCCAATTTAATCTAACTAGCTAATTAATCTAACTAGCTAATGAGTGAACTACCCTCGTTTTGTTTGCAAAAGATATTTAAGCTTTACTGTTTTTTTGGGAGCAAAATATATGATTATTTGGTTTGTCATTATTTTATTTTTCAATTACTGAGTTGCGGAGTTCAGATAGGCAGTCGTCAACGTCCATGTAAAAACTGGTTGATTTTCATTGCAAGATTTCCGCTTTCTTTGAGGGGCTCGTGGCTAGCTAATGGCCGATTTCACCAAAAACACTAATCGCCATTAGTACAACTAAACGCAGTTTATGCAAATACAGCGTTCTGATTGAATGAGGCAGCTAAGATATTTTTTTTTGTTATCGTAGGCTCGCGTTTGACCACTATCTTTTTTTTTTTTTTTTATAAACTATAGGCTAGCGTTTGACCACCATCTCGCCTGATGTTAAGCGATGATGTGGTCTACGGTGAAGCAATCTTACCTAGAAGAAACATATTCACTCTTGACTTAAAGACTTCAAGGTTGTAGCTATTAGCTGTGCCTAATACTGCCTAATACTTTCATTGTGCCCACTCCTTAGCTGTGCGCACAATGAAATTATTAGCAAAACGCTTTGTGCCTGTGGGAGGGATGTCCACCATGTACCGATGGCGCATGGCCGTACGTCTTGTAGTCCGATGACGGAAAGGGCTGCTAGGGCGGAATCAAATTGTGCAGTTCCGTCGCACGCTCCCCGAAGTGTAACCGATAAAAAAAACAACAGCAAACTACCAATCAGAACGCTGTATTTGCATAAACTCATTGGTGAAATCAGCCTTAAGTAATAATAGTCGCACGGGATTTACAACGGTTGCCGAGATCAGTCCGTACGAAAAAAAAAAAATTACCCAATTTGAAGATTTTTTCATCAGAACATTCAGAACCTGTATATATAACCATAGCTATGTTTTTTTTTATTATTGAGCATAAAAAATACCAAAACATATTGTGAATTCGGCATATCCTCCTTGAGAGCTCATGTTTAAACTTAGCATAAAATGTTTTAAGCAACACCCAATAAAAGGTCTCTAAATTCCATTGAAACAATGCAAGTAACCATTGCTCGGAACCATTTTGAGTCAGACATTGCACAAGCCAAACTATGGAAGATACCTATTATCAAGTTTGATGTTATAAAGTAGAATAGGATTCAAAATGGATCCTCAACATAGGTACTTAAAAAGTATCCAATGTCCTTCTCCAGGCCATACCTTGTCTGGCTTCCCTTGTTCTGTCTTTAATACAAATTACTTACGGTGTTATTGAAGTCTAGCTAGTATATTTGGTTAAAATGTAAGATAGTTTTTCATTATATACCCAAAATTTTCTTCAAATGAGATAGGGTAGTAACTTTGGTCACGATGTAATTTTAAATCGTTATTTCACACCGTATAAAACAACAATCATTTTATAAAATAGATCCTTTAACGCTTACTTTAACACACAAAATAAAATTGTTGAAGTCCTCTTAATTATATTCAAACAATGCAAGTAACCATTGCACAGAACCATTTGAGGTCAGACAATGCGTTTCGAACTACCACCGCACTGAACCATTTGAAACCAGACAATGCGCTTCGGACTACTACCGCACTGTTTGTGCAAGATAAACTTCACTATTATAAAGTTTGTCGTTACAAAGCGGATAATTGAAAAAGGATTCCCTACAGTCCTCATGTTGAAAGTGGACTATTTATTAAAAGTGAATTGAAATTATGTATCTGTTACTAGCTTTCGTAGGTGGCTTAAGCCCGCGTGAAAGTGCCGTAAGAAGAAAGAATGAAAAAAAATAATTATATGTGACCCGCACAGGAGACACGAGAAATATGCATAACATTAAACAATAAAAAAAACCCCGTGCGAGACCAAAAAGGCTCCTATCTCAGCATGTGCAGCGATATCCAAAAAAGAAAATAACGCCGCGCTGATATTCTGATAGGACCCACTGCTGATGCCACACACTTACGGAAACGGAAAATAAAAAGTCAAAGTATGTATATTATGATTATGTGTAAGTTTAATACAAATCTATAAATAAATCATATTAAATGTAGGTAGACCTATGTACAAAGTCCGCGATGCTCAATGATCATTTGTCAAAACCATAGACAAATGACAGAGCGCGCGGACCAAAGGGTAATATATTAAATTACTTAGAAAGGACCTCAAATACCTATGGAAAAAAAAGTTAATCTATGGTCGGCTGTCAAAAGTAGTGGTGGGTCGGTGAGTCGTTGTCGTATTTTTGACGGACGAAACGCAACCGTTTTCCCGACGACGAAAATGGTTGCAGAAAACGGTCTTCGTCGCAACTGGTTTGAAGACGGTCGTCTTGGAGAACGAAACTTGGTGGACGTAACGGAACGGAATAGAATTACGTTTTTTGTTTTTATACGTCACCGTCGCATCACGAACGACTGTGTGACATGGCCAAAAAGGCCATACGGCCGTACGCACGCAGTCTCTTACGGGGTTGAAAATTTTATTATTTTATGCCCTCAATTGGCGCCTCAGGGCTAGGAAAGCCGACCCCGAGTAACGCTAAGCGGCGGGATGGAAGATGTCATACATTCCTAAAACTCTTAATCCATACCACGCGTTCCAAATTCAATTAAAATTGTTCTGCCGTCGAAGCGTGACTGATTAATGAACATAGTGACTTTTACATTGATTTATATTAAATAACTAGAATTGAGAAGTAGGATTACACCAATAAAAAAAAACTTTTAACAAGATAATTAAACCGACTTTCAAAACAATTTTTTTTCTTTTCGGAAGTCGTTGTCTTCGGATAATATTTTTATCGTTTTTGACACAGACTTTCGAAAATAAAGTTATTTTTCTCTTTTTCGTTTTGTACCTTAAATTACCATAAGAATACGCATTATACAGGGATAACTCAAAAACCACTCGTCAGATCTTGAAAGTATAATTTAAATGGGACCACATGAGAAGCATAAGCTTTCAAATAAAAAATGAATCATCTAAATTGGTGAACATAGTACAAAGCAGCGTTGCCAGAATGTAACTTTTGTTACATTTTACGTTACTTTTGACCATCTAATGTAAACTCCATGAAACACGACTCAAAATGTTACTTTTACGTTACTTTTAGAACTTAATAAAAAATATTGAAATATTTATCAGGATCTTAGAAAGTTTTCGTTCGTCGTGTTGTCGCACCTGATTTTGTGACACACAAATTGACGTATTGCATATTCACTCCCTCACTCACGTATAATTCTAAATCGTCCATTCCGCTTACTCCGGCGAGTGAGTGAGCGTATTGAGCGTATTAGTATCGTTTTCCACATAAAATAAGGTTATGTAACTTTTCTCATGCAAATGTAACTTTTTGAGATGTCTCATGTAATACTCGTATTTGACTATCTGCAACTGGCAAATCTGGTACAACACATAAAAAACACCTCCTTTTTGAATTCGGTTAAAAACCATTTCAACGCGACAATGAGCAGAGTACCGGACTGTTAGTGGAAGATAACTTCAGCATTATAAAGTTTGACGTTAAAAAACTGAGGAGGATTGAAAAAGGATTCCCTAGAGTCCTGTCAGTAATCCTCTTGTGGAAAGTGGCTGTCGGGATGGCGATTATTTGTTTGAGCAGTGGAATATAAACGTTTTAATCATTTTGAATGCCTTATCTGTTTTCCTTCAATCAAATTAGGTGATAGTGATTAGTGCCGATAGACGTGCACTAGCTTCTGCCTACGACTTCGACTGCCTGAAATTTCTTGTTTCAACATAAATAACATTACAAAATAATTAAGATAGGCATGATTTATACAAATTGGGCTTCTTTTACCAATAAACAGCTTTCACACATAAACCTGAAAGCTTTGATCCTAAAATCCTTCACTTCAAGTGTTCCACAATGAGTCCCAGTTGGGC
The DNA here is from genome assembly GCA_964057195.1 of Orthosia cruda. Lineage (NCBI taxonomy): Eukaryota > Metazoa > Arthropoda > Insecta > Lepidoptera > Noctuidae > Orthosia > Orthosia cruda. The sequence continues at coordinate 3,812,942 of OZ059854.1, forward strand.
GCCATTAATATCAGTACTCAACTACCCTCCTTTTATTTTCGTGGCCAAAAAAATATTATTTCTTTCCAAGACATTGAAACCTATCAGGGTGTAACAAAACCCATAATTTAATCGGTATTTGTCAAGCTCCATGTTGTATTAAGGACACGCCCATTGTCCTGATTTCCTGTACTTTGTATACAGGGTACTTTGTACCCTGCTGTGACCATATTGTTGAGAATTATGGGACAAACTGGTTTTGATACTTGAAAGGTTTTTCGAAGGCTTCTCAAGATTTATTGTATTGGGTTTAGCGAAGTTTTGGTTGACCTACTTGTGGGCTATTTGATACTGAGTAGGCTGTTGCTTGTTTAAGCAACATTAATATTTTCTGATACGCCTACGATCAAAATTATTTGTCCGTGAGGTATTGCTATTCCAAATGACTTCTTTGATTTGAAGAATGTTACGTTATTTTTACCTTTTTAGTGAAGTACCTATGCAGAAAAATTGCCAACAAAAACCAGGGGTCGTTTTATAAAGTGTCAACGCCATCATGAGAAAGTGAAAAAGAGATATTGCTCTTCATCCTACTCCTGTATAGTCTCTCTCTCACACAGTGGAATTATGATGGATTTGACACGTCATAACAAGGTCCCAGGTAAATTGAAATGGAAATATCGGAATAGGGCTTGATTTAAACATAATATTGTAGCTCCTCAAGGGTATGTTACGGTAACGAGTTTCTAGCTAGAATATCTATACTCACATTCGGCAAGTTACTATGTAGTGAGATCTGTTTTTAACAGACTTTCAAAAAAGGAGGAGGTTCTATGATCGGCTGTATATATTTTTTACCGACTTAAAAAAAAGGACCTAGTCAAATCGATACATTTGTATATAATATTGTTGGAATTGCACAATATTCACTTATGTTACTGTATCTGGGCTTCTAAACATGTGTGCCAAATGTTTGTCCACGCATTTCGCCGAAACTACTTATTGGAACGTCTTTTTTTTATTTTGATTAGATTGAGTATCTCTCAACTTAGGGAACAGTGCATGTTTCATCAAAATCGGTTCAGCAGTTTTCAAGTTAGGAAACATACAACCGAACTTTTAACAGCCTCCTAACTCCTTTAGGTGCCTTACAATAGAACTTGCTCAATTTTTAGTGATAGGGTACTAAAACCAAAATAAATAAACCGTCTTCTAAAGCAAAAACCTACAAACAGTGCAAAAATAACTTTAGTTTCGGAAGTCGGTGTTGAAAAACGATCAAAACAAGAGGTACCATAGACACCCGACCACTGTTTTGTTTCCTCATACGCCAATGAACAATGCTCTCCACCTAGATAAATTAAGGCAGACGGTATTTTGCAGAATTTACAAGCAAAATATTTAGAATGTTTGTTAAAACAACTCTGTAACGCAATTTCATATTTATTTATTAGCTTTAACATCAAACTACTAAGGTAACCTGAAACTTGTATGTTAACGTTAAGCTTCTAATCGAGGTAAGTTGTCTAACTTTAGTACTTGAGTTTGAAGATAGATGGCGTTGCTAGTCGCAAGTCGTACGGTACGCGATATCACGGATTGCGTTAATTTTCATTAATCATAGTTTCAAACTTTCGGCAACTATAATTAATTAATAAAATAAATTACCTACAACAAGTTTTTTGTATTTAATAATATTTCACACATAAATTACCATGGATTAATTTATAATACAGAAGCCTTCCTGTTTATTGGTCTTCCTACCGTATCAATATCCGCTGTGGTATTGCAGCAGTATGCAGAGAAACAGACAGAGGTAGATAGCCACTTCATCATCATCATTTCAGCCGAAAGACGTCCACTGCTGGACATAGGCCTACCCCAGGCGTCGCCACATTGACCGGTCCCGTTCGTCACGCATCCAGCGCATTCCCGCAACCTTAACCAGGTCCAACTAGTGGGAAGCCTTCCAGCGCATCGTCTTCCGATTCGCGATCGCCATTCCAGAACTTTTCGGCCCCATTGGTCATCCTTTCTGCGAGCAATGTGCCCTGCCCACTGCCACTTAAGTTTTGAAATTCTTCGGGCTATGGGGCTATGTCGGTTACTTTGGTTCTCCTGCGGATATCCTCATTTCTGATGCGATCACGCAAGGAAACGCCGAGCATAGCCCTCTCCATTGCCCTTAGGGTGACTTTACGCTTTCTGATAAGGCCCATTGTGAGCGACCACTGGCAAAACACACTGGTCATAGACTTTTGTCTTGAGACACTGCGGTAAATTGGACGAGAAGATACCGCGCAACGTCCTGAACGCCACCCAGCCGAGTCGGATTCGACGGTAGTCACTTTGTTTTATACTATTCTGCATCAAGAATGGGCGATGAATTCCAACCATTCCCAGGTTAAAAAAGTACAAATTGTTTGCTAGACTAAAAAAGAAAAGAACTGATAAGTCCACGAGTTCTTTGATCTCTTTGAGTGCTTTGTTCTTTAGTCTTTTTCAATAGACTCCTTCAACTTTTATCCTCACATCATTGCAAAAAAGTTTTCAGAAGTTTTTCACAGTCTATAAATTGTTTGTTATTCTTAAGCTCCAAGTTGCAAGTTCACGGCAAAGTCATGTTCTTTCTTGACTTATGGTGAAGGAAAACTTTGTAAGGTACATAATATAAGCACATAATTTTCATAGACTTCGTAAGATGCTCATTACTAAAAAACAGAAGAAGAAATTAATCAATAACAATATATTTTACTAGAGTCTGTCCGTGGCTTCATTCGCGTGTAAAATGTTTTATTATTCCAAGGCAACATTATACCGAGCTTATCGGGATAAAAAAGCATCATATTTATTATGTTAAATCAGGTTATAAACTATCTGTGGGCAAAATTGCATACAAGTCCGTTTAGCTTTAGTTTATCCCGTTCCCGTGGGCATACAGGGATAAAAAAGTAGTATACGTAACCCGGGGATAGTGTAGCTTCCCATCGGTGAAAGAATTTTTAAAATCGGTCCAGTAGTTTTTAAGTTTATTCGTTCCATACAAACATACAAATCTTTTCTCGTTATAATATCAGTATAGAAGTATAGACAAACATACAACACTATATATCACTTTTGTAACATAGGTATCTCTTGTATTAAGCAATGCATTCAATAAAACAGACAAACAAAACACTTCAAATAAAAATACACTACCCAACTCAATTACAATCTTAATAAAAACACCTTATCTGCCCCCAATAGAGAAACCCATATTTCACGCATAATCTGCATACGAATACCGTTCCAATAATACCATTATTTATTGATACATATTAACCTAAGTTTGCTACATCAAATAAAAGTGATAAATCATCAAGATAGCCAGAATTGCTAACAAATAAAAAGATAAGCAGTGGCAACACTTTTGTACAGATGCCAAAAGAGCTTGGAACTTTCCCGCTTGTTGCCAATATTGTTGCCAGACTAAAAAATGTATGTTGACTTGGCAATGTCGTGAGGCATCACAGGTTTTATTGGTAGTGTAGATTTCTGTAATAGTATATAATGTTTACCGTTGGGTATTTATTTACTAAAAATAGATTTTTATCATAATGGAAAGCTATATTTTTTTACTCTGCCGTGTGCAAGCGCTACAGCCGAACATGAGGACCTGTGTTCGATTCCCTTGTCGGGCAATTTGTTTTTGGATTCTTCTATCTGGAATTTTCACTAATCATATTCCTGAATCTAGATTATAATCTAGATTCAGGAATCTGAATGCCCGATTTATGTCAATAGGGTCGCCCCTAAAACTTGCGAGTTATAACAAAAATGGTGTACCATAAGTGTCAATTCTAACCTCTACCCAACCCTTCAGGAATTACCTACTGATGTGAAATAAATTTTATGTTTACAGGAAGCTTTATTTTTACCGACTTCAAAAAAAAGGAGGTAATCAATTCACATACATAGGTATCATGTATGTGATATTGTTGGAACTGCACAATATTCACATATGTACTGTATGTGGGCTTCTAAACTCGTGTGTCAAATTTTTTATGTGTATTTTTGTTTGTATGTATGTATATTTGTTTGTCCACCCATTTCTCCGAAACTAGTAATTGTATCATGATCATTTTTTTTTATTAGATTAAGTATCTCTCAACTTAGGTCATAGTGTAAGTTTCATGAAAATCGGTCCAGCAGTTTTCAAGATTATGGAGCATACCTACAACCGAACTCCTTAGCAACAAACAGCCCGAATGTGTAAATTGAGTTATTATAGGTATTTGTCAATCCTTTTGGTACCTTGCGCATTTTTAATGATGGCGTACTAAAACTGGAAAGAGAGAAATAAAAACATTTTCTCAAAAAAGTAAACCGACTATAAAAGCAAAACACAAAAAAGTGAAAAATAACTTCCGCTTCGGAAGTCGGTGTCGAAAATCGATAAAAACAAGAGGTACCGAAACGAAATTAATTTTTCACTTTTTAGTGTTTTGCTTTTGAATTCAGTTTATTTTTTTATGACATAGTTTTTATTTGATCTATGTAAAATATCCTTCTTTTGATGTTTTGCTTACACTAGTGTATGTAACCACCTCGTAAAGTCATAAAATTGTTACCAAAGGTCAAAGGTCTTGAACACATGACCCTCAAAAGAGTAGGTCGTAACTACGTCACTGTCTGCTAATAAAATCTAGTCTGCGAAGCGAGGTATTAGTAATTTGATCGATAGACATGATGTAATTAAATTAACACAAGCAAAAAAACCTGCCTACGCACATTTAGGGTTCCGTACCAAAGACAAAATCTGATTTATTAATATATTGGTATTTGTTAGTTAAATAGAGGTGAGATAGTGGTCAAGCGCGAGCCTATTGATAATAAAAAAAAAAAAAAAAAAAATATACAAATAATAAATATTATCACCAAATTTCAAGTTCATAAGTCAATGGGATACAAAAAAAATCGCCGGAACAAAATTATTGTGTGACAGAAGACGGACAGACAGCAATAGGCCTCCGTTTGTACTCTTAAGGTACCGAACCCTAAAAAGAGTTTTTAGAGCATAAGATGGATGAGGGATTGATTGAGTACAATGAGAGTACCATGTTATCTCTTCACCACCCTTGGATGACTAGTAGAGAATTCCTAAGGCATTAAGTCTGCCATAATACCTGAGTGCATGAAGTTATAAAAAGCTAAATCTAATAAATAAAAATCGTTTTCCAAACGTATGTAAGCGCATCACTTCAGAACGGCTGCACCTATTTGGTTAATTCTTTGTGATTTTTCTAATAATTGTTAGGACAAAGTTTTTCCGAAAGAAAATTTAAAAATATAATTATTTGTGGTTCGAAGATCACCGGGTCTAGCTTACCCGGGTTATAAATAATAAATGGAGAGTAAAAAAAATATACAATGAAAAAGAGTCGTTAGAAAAATCGAGTGTGACCACGAAGAAAATCATTAGAATTTTCTTCTTGGTCAATCTCGATTTTTAAAATCATGTTTTTGTTGAAAAAAATAGGTACATTTTGCAATTGCAAATTCCCATTAAAGATTGTTTAAATAACGAAATATTTACCGCCGAAAATGTTATGTGCCCTCTTAACGTACATGAATTTAAGTTTACAAACTAATAACCTACTATTAAACTATTACTAAACTTCCTCAAACATTTTCCATCATATTGTTAAGACCTTAAGGTGAGTATACACTAGAGTATTTTCGCGAGCATTACAATGTAAATAACCGTTCTTACGAATGGTACAATACAGAAAAATGCAAAGTTTCCTTAAAAAACAAATCCATGTAATGTATCGTTCTTGCGAGTGTTCGACGCTGTGTTCGAGCATCACTCACGGCGAGTGAGCATTTACCTGTAACATTTCTTTGTACCTTGCGTTCATTATTGACATCACTCCTCGTCACCCGCTCTCGTGCCTTTGCCCGATAAAATGTTACACCAAAACAATCGTTGGTTTTTAGGGTTTCGTACCCAAAGAGCAAAAAGGACTCCGAGGTCCATCTGTCTGTCTGTCACCAGGCTGTATCACATGAGCCGTGATAGCTAGGCAGTTGAAATTTTCACAGATGATATATTTTTGTTGCCGCTATAACAGGAAATACTAAAAACAGGATAAAATAAATATTTAAGTGGGGCTCCCATTCAACAAACGTGATTTTGGTACGAAAAAGTTTGTGCGTGAGTCCGACTCGCACTTGGCCGGTTTTTTTTTAAATTAGGTTGTAACAAAACATCGGATGTCATGTTCGAAATGTGGTTCGAGTAAATTTTAACAAGTACAAGTAAATGCTCTAGTCTATACTCACCTTTAGACTTTTATAAGACAACCACTGCAAGGTATACTTCAGGTTGAAGGGTAGAATAACATCTTCCATGTTGCTTTTAAAATCACCATGGCAACGGAAAATGTGGGTTACTATGTTTCCTAGTACCTGTACATTTAAACATAGAGAATGGACGGAGCTTTTCCTATCAGAAAGAGAGAAAATATGTTTGTTTAGGACATGAAATGCAACACACAATGTAGTTAGGCACAAAAATATGAAGATCATCATCATCTTCTTCTTAGTCGTTTCCACACTGCTGAGGATCGCGATCACATACAACACGTCTCCAAGTTTTGCGGTCTTCGGCAGTGTGGACGGCTCGGTGATCGGTACATGCTGCCTTCAACAGCCTTTTTATTGGACCATTTGCCCTGTGCTTAACCTTGATTGTTTTCCTTCCATCCATACCAGTACCATGAAACATTTCAGACAATACGTATAGCTTTTCCTATCCAGGACTGTTGGTAGAAAAGTGTGAGAAATAAAGCGATCATGCGGCTAGTAGTTCTCTTTAGAATTCTGATCGAGTCATGGCTGCATAGTCACCTTCCTCCCTTCCTCACTGTGATCTAAACAGTGAATCGTAACAGATATGGGCGGCACGGTCGTTTTGTCTCTTTCTACAGAGAGTTCAGTTTTGGCATTGTATTGCTCAGTTCATTCTGCATGTCCTTCTCTGCATGACAGAACTATCAACATTATACGCTTCCATGATCTTTTAAAGACTGTTTGTGGTTACAACAAGACTGTTAAAAACTAGGACAGCAGGAAATTATAGCAGAGTAGTAGTTGAACTCTTTGTGAAGGAACTCTTCCGAGAAAGTACTTACTACTACCATACCATTTCTACCTTTAAGAGCGTTGCTGTCTTCTGATTTGAATGGTATGTGCGACTGAAAAAATGAGATTGTCTCTGTGCTGGTAACACCTGATAATTATCTGATGTAACAGAAGCTGGCAATTCTGTGTATAGTAGACATGCTGTCTCTTTATGTAAGAGAGAGTGGGGTGGTAAATCAGTGTTGTGTTCTTGGATATGCGTGTTTCCTAACTACATTTTCATTCGCCGCTTTGAAAACGAGTCAAATCCTCGACAAATACACCATCAGTACAATCAAAATGTTCGTCTAAAAGCACTTCTAAGCATTTCAGTTGACGCTTGAATCTACATAAATGTTTATCCTAAATTTGCAGTCGCCACAAGTTTGTCAGGTCACCTCTAGCTATCCAGTCGTCCTGTACCTATGTTTATACGAGGTGGACTGGTATTTGATTCCAAACTCAAACTGAAAGCCTTTATTTGATTTGAACCTTTTACAGGCACATTTGTCGGTCAATCAGAAAAATAAAGCTAATCGCAAAACTGAAAGATAAGATCTCTATGGAAAGGATTTATTTGAGGAAATCCAGCCTCAACCTTACCCGGCCTTGGTAGGGACACGAAAAAAGTATCGATACTTTGTGGTATCGAGTACATTTCCATTTGATACCGATACTTTTGTACTCGATACTTTGCATTCGATACTTTTACTCAATGAGTACTTTTTGGCAGGTATCGAATAAGAAATTAAGTTTTAAATGTGTAAACTTAGATATTACCCATTTTAAACTTGAGACCTTCAGCTTGATTATCTATAGAATCTATAGTTCTAGCCTTGAGGCTTACGTTTATGGTTATGGAAACTCCATCTAGTTCACTCGTTATATTTTCTAAAGCAATCCGAAAACGCTTATCTCCAAAACGGCTCCATAAACTTCTTTTTTTAAGCGATTGTACGGAGGTGGAATGGTAGCTTTAATTTATATGCCTAAAGAACGTGTTTTTTTCTATTATTGTGTTAAATTTGTGTACCAATACCATTTGTTTTTTCATGTCCTGCCCTACTGAAGTTATTTACTGACTGATCTTGACCAATGCTCTATATCATTAGTGGCCTTAAGAAAAGTACTCGATAACTTGAAGTATCGATACATTTGTTTCGATACTTTTATAAGTACGATTTTTTTTTCGATACTACTCATGACTACAGTATCGATACCGTGTCCCTAGGCCTTGGAACAGAACACATGCAATTTGACAGTTACCTAATAATTACACTGCACGTGGTTCTAAATCGATTGGCATTTCGGATGATGCTTATATTTTTGAGTTACTGGCCTGTTTTCTGTCAAATCTTGAGTATGGAAATATGAAGTTACCGCCTAGAACTCCAAGCTGACCAGTCTTACTAGCCCTTCCTTCAAACCATTTTTTTTGTCTTTTTATGACTGATACTTTGGGTAAGAGCAGTGGTGGCCCAGTAGTAACGGCCCCGACTTACGTGTCGTAGGTCGTGAGTTCGAAACCAGGCAGGCGCTTTACTTTGTGTAAATTATTTAATCACCACTGCTCTTAAAACTGTCACGAAAAACATCGTGAGGAAACCGGCATGTCCTAGAACCAAAAATTCGAAGACATATAGTGACATTCACCAAGCAGCAATGAGCCCGCGAGGTGGATTAAGGCCCATTACCTCTCTCACAGAGATGATGCCTGTGTCCCAGCAGTGGGAACCCTATAAATCTGATGATGACTTGGGGTACGCGCCACACATTTTCGTTTTCCGTTCCTCCCTGTCAACCGTTACGCTATTATTCACTCTCTTTTCTCTCATTTCCAAAGAAGCGAGTTCAATAATTACAATTTATGTAGAGTTTTGCATTTAATTATAATATACGCGGGAACGGTGTAAGAGACGCGCGACACTACTTGTCCTTAGGCTTTGAATGGGAGAGAGTTAGCGCGCGAGACCGCGACGCGCGACAGAAGACCGCTAGCTAGTGGTGGGTCGTTGTCGTATTTTTGACGGACGAAACGCAACCGTTTTCCCGACGACGAAAACGGTTGCAGAAAACGGTCTTCGTCGCAACTGGTTTGAAGACGTCTTGGAGAACGAAACTTGGAGGACGGAACGAACGTGGAACGAAACGCGACATTCGCGACGAGTCGACGACGTTTGTGTGTAGTTGAATCAATTCACTTTCGACTGTATTTTCTTAGCCGTAAAATACAAAATCGCACCAATTTTTTCGAAGACTGGTTTGTGCAACGAAGACGGACTTAAAAACTTTCACCGTCGCAAGAACTATTTTGTGAACGAACGTGGAACGATAAAGGACGACGCGACGTCTGCGACGACCGACTTGTGTCGTAGTTGAATCAGTTCGCTTTCGAATCTCGACTGTATTTTTTGAGGCGTAAAATAAAAAATCGCACGAAGTTATTCAAGGACAGGTTTGTGCAACGAAGACTGCTTTATCCCAGGACGTAAAACGGTTGCACCGTCGCAGAACAAAAAACGGTCTTTAGAAACGGTTCGTCGTCGCAACGCCCACCACTACCGCTAGCCGGTATTGCTCACGGACGAGGGGAGACGCGCGTCGCGCTTGTTATGCCCAAACATTTTGGCATTTAACAATTAAAGAACCATTTTTTAGATGGACATCCATATTGAACATACATCAGTTTTTAATTCGCTGATAGCCAATCTTTGTACATTTTTATAATAATAACTAGCGCTTCGCGTTTTCACCCGCGTAGATCCTGTTCCCGTGGGAATACAGGGATAAAAACTAGCCTATGTCACCCGCGGATAGTGTAGCTTCCCAACGGTGAAAGAATTTTTGAAATCGGTCCAGCCGTTTCGGAGTCTATAAGAACATACATACATACTTTCTCTTTTATATATAGATTGAAAATAATGGTTAGCAAATCTGCATATATCACATATTTATTATGCTCACAATAACAGAGTTGTTACAAACTGGACTCGTTGAACAAACTGTTACAAAAATGATATTGTGTTAACATGTTCGTCGTACGTCTATGTATTAAATGCTGACGTGCGTGTGCTTATGTAGGCGATAAAATATGCATTATTCGTGTTACATTTCCTGAAAGTCTATTATTTCTCAATGCCAGTATTTATTATTTATATACTTTATTGTACACCAAGATAAGACAATACAAAAATAAACATTAAAATTAAAACAAACATACAATAGGCGACCTTATCGCGCTCTGCGATCTCTTCCAGGCAACCTCGAATGGATAGAGATAGCCTGGACACGACATGGGGTTGCACTTGGTGCCAATTTCAAATCATACAGGTAAAACAAACTACTAAAATAGATACATAAATACATACATACATCTAAATAAACAAACAAGAAAACAATACAGCTTAAACAAGGACATGATCACAGAGACACGTAATGTTCCCTTATTACGATTGTGGCACAAATTATTGAATTGATACGAAACGACATGTCACTCTACAGTTTGTGGCATTAAGAGTTATTTTAGAATAACGTTGAAATAATGGGCTCTCAAATTTGCTAATCCCCACTCCGTTTGCCGAACATGGTGATTACTAAGGACTTCTTCTTCTCTTTCTATCTTCTTACCATAAATCTTCATTGCGTGTTCTAATCCAACTCTTTGGTAAAGACCAACGATTTATGTTTTTTTCATCCAGCGCCTAATTTACTACTTTTTTTTTAGTCTAATTTTTACTCCACATTCAGAAAAACATTCGAGCTCTATATTTTTACCCGAATGCCGAAGGAGGGTAATGTGTTTATCAGTCTATGTATGTATGTTTGTTCTTATGTGGCGTTCTAGAGACCAAACGTGTTGGCCGATTTTGATAATTCTTACGTCAATCGATTGTCACTGGCTACATTAAAATTGGAAAATAAAAAAATGGCGGATTTTGGACGCCTTATTGTGGGGCACAATTTTTTTTTCTTATATCCCCGTCATGTGGGGTATCAAAATATATAACACTTGTATGTTTAAATGTACCTAATTTAAAAAAAAAACATAACTAAAAAGGTATAAATAAAAAAAGGTAATTAAAATTATTTTTTTAAAACCCGACTGCTTAAAAAGCGAACTAAAAAGACGTAAACAAGAAGAAAATCATGCTGTGCAGTCGGAGAATAGATCTGGTTTTGGTCAGCCAGCTCGCGAGTATATATCCTCCGACTGCACAGTATGGTTTTCTTCTTGTTTACGTCTTTTTAGTTTGATTTTTTAATTATATTTGATGGATTTTACAAAATATGGTACAATCCATACGTATCCTTACTTAATAATGATAAATGCGAAAGTAACTCAGTTTGTTGTGTTACCCTTTCACGACAAAACGGCTGAAACGATCTAGATAAAATTTGGTATGGAGATAGAGACCCTGAAAAGCATATACGAATTTATCCCGATAATGTGTTCCATTGGGATTTTAAAACACGTTTTATGCGGGTGAAACCGCGGGTAAAAGCTAGTTCTAATATAAACAAACCCATGGTCAAACCGGCAGTCACACCTGGAAATAGAAAAATATTACAGGGTTGTGTGAGTCGTAATCAAGTCGGTTTTTCCGGCCCAATTAACTGTAAAACCAAAGTAAACAATCTATTTGTAGCATTTCAAAAAGTTTATTGCTTCGGTCGGTAGTAATATATCGCCAAGCTGCTGAAAGTTTTATACCTTTTCCGCTGTCGAATATAACCTGCTTACTTTGGAACTTTTCCTTTAAGTGTAAAAGTTGATCGTTTTAATGGAAACCAATAATCTTATTTGAATAAGTGGTAAAGACGTGATTAGATATTTTTTAAAGGCTTTGAAAATTGTAGTGTTCAGGAAGGACACAATAATTTTCGAAGTCCTGAATTAAATATCTACCAACAATATTTTTATAATAGAAATCTTTATTTGATTCCGCAATGGCTGTATCTAATATTCTTTACTGGCAAAAAGGAAGGACCTAGCCAAAAAATATGATGCAGGCATAGGCATATATTCATACAGCCTTAACATGACAGCCCCTACCATTTTAATAAACAGACATTGACACACCCTTGGCTATCCTACGATCCAAATATAGAGTGTTGAGCGTCCGCCACGCCACGCAACGCGGTCGTCGGTCAGTGCGTGCGCCCCAGACTGTGGTATTGATCCCACCACCTGCCGTCCACCACTCCCACCCGCTACACTAACTTCTTCTAGTCGGCCATCGCCCCGCGACACGATACCACATTCAAATAAAACACAATAAAGAAAACAATTTAAAAAATAAATCACCTGTCAATTTTCGCGCCTTCCGCGCGTTCCACGCTTAAATTGTGCTGCAAAAACAAGTGTTCGATTCGCCAAATTTTTGAATTTTGAATTTTATACTTTTTTTTCTTACCACGTGTTTCACAAGCAGTGATAAGTGTGTTTAGTGCCGAAAACAGTGTTGCTAGCACTTAGTTTGTAATTGTTGGCGCAATGAAGTGACTCACCTCGTGTCGACCTGGATCTTGGATGTCAGGCATTATCTCAATTTACGGCATTAAATTTCGTAATTGCACGTCTGTTAGCCCATTCGTTAGAGCTTAAATTGTCCTGAATTTTCGACGTTCATTCTCATTAAAATGTAACAGTTCAGTGTTCATTCATTTACAATTGTTGAACATAAACAAAACGCGTTCGTGACCTAATTTGTGTGGTTGGTAGCAAACTAATTGCTTTCACCGCTACAGACCGTTGCAACAATAGATCGCAAAAAGGAAATTATTATCAGCCGTCTATCAGATGCAAATTATTATCACGCCACTTATCAAGCCCCCTCTAGATAGAGCGAGAATGGTGATATTCCCGTTTCGCGCGGCACACTAACCTGATCGAGCGTAATAGCAGATTTTTCTTGCGAGTACGTATCTATCAGCTGTTTGTGTCTGTCGGCGTAAGATTGCGGGTGTTTTTGTTCTTGTAAGGGGGGAAAATGCATGAAAATTTGCATAGTATCACGTCAGTGAGGTAGTTAATGGTAGTTAGCGACGCAGTGGTGAGTCAGCGACGTCGGACGTCGCTTCAGACGCGACCAATTACACTTTTTGCTTCAACATTTTTCTAAATACAAAACAGATAGACACGCTTCTGCCTAGAAAACGAAACGTAACGATTTTTTATCGATATTCTATTTTCGAATTGACGTTTTTTGTGTGTTGTGCCTCTAGACCAGTGTTGTGCCTTGATTAGACTAGTCAGTGTTGTGAAATGTGATAGTTTTTTACACGTTCTTATAATGGAAAGAAGTGTTTTGGCGGGGCCGAGACACGTTCAGTGGGCTTCTGAAGTGAGTATGCTAAGCTGTACCTAGACGTGTATTATGCGTCATCCTACAGACATTCTATTTGCGAAATTTTCATTATTTACATGATTTATTACAAAAAGGTCACGTGGTAAAGGTTAAATACATTTACAATCAACACATTTTTGCAACTATTTTTCATGTTTGTTTCCATGAATAACCAATATAACCAAACCAAATAATATTTTTTATCTGTGGTTGTTTTTTTTTATTTTCAAGGGAGTGAAAGGGCAATAGACTTTAACACCTTCGTTGTAAGGTTTCCCTATAAGACGTTTATCAAGAAGGGGTAGCATTCTAATAGGTACATAGATATTTCCTATTGCAACATTTTCATATTTACCAAAGTATGACATCAGCTCTATTCACTGAGGGGTTGGGCAGGGTGTACCTATACCTTCTTTAGGTACGCCAATTAGGTTAAAGTCCCATTTCAGGGGGACGCAACCCTATTTCCAGTAACCAGCCTACAGTCAGACTTAGAGCTGATATTGAGATTTTTTTAATGGAAAAAACCAGAGATTACTTTTTGTAATGTAATGGATACATGGAAATCAACTTGCAAAGGGGGAAATTTTTGCCAATATTTCCGGGAAATTTAGGCGTTATTTTATGTTAATTTTTCATAGTTTCAGAAGACAATTATAATTTTCATCCTTAATGTAATTGGTGAACTTTAATCGAACTATACGTAAGAAATTGAAAAATCAAATTCACAATCCTAATTAATTACTATGTTACTATAACAACGAGTATCATTCGTAAGCATCAAGTTTTTATTATTAAGTATTTTTATAGCTGTCAAATCTGAATTCTTAGATTGGCACGACTATAGTCTACAATCATCTTTTTTGTAGGTAACTCAGGAGACTGTACCTCATATCTAAAATAAATGAGTCGTCAGCTTTTTATCATGAGTTTTTCAGTAAGTAATGATATAACACCCAGACCACAACAAACACCATGATTGCAACCAGTATAAATTTATATAAGCTGAAATAAAAACATACGTAATTTACATAATAAAATTACAATAATTTATTCTAATCATAGTCTCTCTCTACTGAAATAAAAATAATGATACGTACTTTTTCTTCTCAAACAATCTCATTTTTATTTCATCTTTAATTCTTTATTGTATACCAAAACAATACATTTACACAAAGTGAAATCAATATTCATGTTCAAAGGCATGTTCAATATGCATGTTAACTCCAAAATGGAGTTTTCTTCCAGCAAACCTTTGAGTGATAGAGATCATAATAATTGAGGGCAGTAATCCAGTGTACAATTTTACTTTAAGATACTAATTAAATATATAATAATAAAACATACATAAAATAACTACGTTCATAAATACAAATATATAAAATGCTCCTTAATTTTCCTCTTGAAGACATCGTGAGAAGGGCTATCGCGAAGGGAGTGTGGGAAAGATAGTTCCAGAGATGCACTGCAGTAACAGAGAAGGAGCCATCATAGCGGCTGGAAGTGTGACGAGGAGTTCGAAGGAGAAGCGGAGTGGCTGTTCGACAAGGTTTACCCCTCGGGACGAGGTACTCAAACCGTTCGCGAAGATTGAGGACAAGTAGGATTGTGCAGGATAGTATAGAGAAGGGATAGGATGTGGGTATCTCGTCGACGCCGAATTAGCAGCCACTTCAATCTGGTCCGAAATTCCGTAACTGGCGGAGGCCAAAAAAAAAAAATTTCGTTACGTCAAAAAAGGGCGCGCGCCGCCATTTTCATAACTCTGTGTTTTCCTTTATTAGGCTATGAACAGACAACCTTTGCCCTCCTTGCGTGTAAAGCTGCGGCTTCACCGTGTGAATTATAAATGTGAATGGGATTCTTTATTACACGAACACACACACGCGTATTATTTATCTGTGTTGTCTCAACCATTGTTTTTATAATCTGTAATACAATGGCTGGATCTCTCGAGAAGTCGAGACTTTTTTATCTTTTTATAATATAGCACTGGCTGGTTCGCGGATTTGCAGTTTTTATTCAACTTTGTAGCGAATATTTAGTGGGTTGTGGACAATGTTTTGTAATCCCCTTACTTAGTTACTTCTTCTTTCTGTCCACAACCTCCAATCTAGACTTGATGATTTTGAAACGTGGGTAGTTGTATGCATCTAGACGCACTGCTAGTTAAAGCCATCATTACCTGGTTACCATTCCACCAATTCGCACCAAGTGCTTCCAAACATCCTTCATAATGCGCACAGCGAATGAATGGAACTCACTACCTGCGTCTGTGTTTCCGAACGCATTCGATCCGAATCCCTTCAAAGTTAGAGTGAACAGGCTTCTTCTGGGTAAGCTTACTCCATCGTCGACTCTGTCTCTGTCACCTATGACCTAGACTAGAGTCAAGAGCAAACCCATTACAAATTCAAAAAAGAAGTTGTTTATTTACCTATTTATTGTAATTAGACGACTACCACGTATAGAAAGGATAAACAGTTCTTCACATAATTTGATATTTTTATAGTAATCCTAAAGTGCATCCGTACAGACTAAAATACGTATCATTTATATTTTATATATCTCAATGCCTTAAATCCTCATAATTTCAATTTTTCTTTTTCTTTCCCACAAATCGAGGAGGACGGAGGAGGGGAGGTATCGAGCCTTCTCGATGACTCATCCTCGGTATCAATGGTTTTCCAAAGAGTCTTCCTTATTCCTACAAATGACCTACTTAGTTAAAATAAATATACTTAATTCAATTTTCCTAATAACCCAAAATAATGATGTGCGTGCGTGCGTTTATGTTATTAAATTATTACGTTTGTTTTTCATTTCAGTTATGCATGTAATTTCGTCAAAAAATTGCCTGTTTATTGAACACATAAACAATTTTATAAGCATAGAAAGTCAGCAATAAAAATGTGATTAAGTATAAAGAAATGTTTATATTATACCTCACAATCACAACTTTTAATCTTCATAGCTTAATGAATTTTGTATTTTGAAGCGAACCTCTACAATTTTTTTCATTAATAATCAAAGTAGAGCAGAAAGTACTTGGTAGCTCTGAAAAAGACTGGAAACTGCTAGAACCCAAAGCATACCAAAGACCAGAAAAGAACATTCACTATTACACAATAACATTCTGTACAAAGATATTACATATTCGATCTTCTATTGAATGGTGAGTTTAAAAATAGTCGCAACACATTCCGCAGACGGATGCACTTATTTTAATTACGTAGATGAAAGAAATGTGATGCATGCAGGCACTAACATTAGAGTGAAACATTATTATGATTTGTGTCTACGAACAAAATTTTAAATAAAAAGTTACTGTTGAGAGGTGGCAACACCAAGAGGCATTGGCGCTTTTCCCCTGCTTGTCAAGTGACTGTTTAAGATGTCACCTATAAAATGAATGCATGGAAGAAAATTACTTGTTGTGTTTTATCTGGAACCTAGAGACAGAGAAGCAATGGCTGACAAAGAAGCCAACGAACTAAACGGTTACCTACGTTTATTATGTTTAGCGTGGACCACCTCATCCATAAGTCTTCCAAACCACTTCACAGCGATGTTCATAATTAGGGCAGCTTGCAGACCTTAGAAGATAAATATTATGTCCAAGAATTTACCAATAATTGGATTAAATGTCTGTATCTTGGCTGTCATGCCACACAAGTTTATTTTGTAATTTTTTTTATGTACTTATATTAAACTTGGATAGATTAAATTTTTAATGGATTCCGTTTTTAATTTAATGTTTATGAATGTAATTTTATTTTAATTGGGAATGGATTCAGTTTTTAATTTAATGTTTATGAATGTAATTTTATTTGAATTGGGAATGGATTTTGATTTTAATTTAATGTTTATGAATGTAATTTTATTTTAATTGGGAATGGATTCAGTATTTATTTAATGTTTATAAATGTAATTTTATTTTAATTTGGAATGGATCATTTTTTTCAATATAACCTAATGTTTATGAATGTATTATTATGGACTACTTATGTCTGAAAATAAATAAATTATATTATATTAAATTAGGAAACCCCTACAGAGAATTCACAAATTTTAGTTTGACAAATAAAAATCATTGAAAAGAAAATGCATGACATCAGAATTATCCTAATGACAATAGCTACAATATGTGACCTAGATTTTACAACTATAAAGCAGAATGTATAATTGCATAAACACATGATATGTTTAGCAAATCTTTTGCAATGTAAACAATCACCTACATCATGGTCGTTATTCTCTATAGATGTTCACTATTAGTTTCTGTATAATGGTATCATCATCATATCAGCCGAAAAACGTCCACTGCTGGACATAGGCCTCCCCAGGCTTCGCCACATTGACCAGTCCCATGCGTCCCGCATCCTGCAGATCCCTGCAACCTTCACCAGGTTATTGGTCCACCTGATGGGAGGCCTGCCAACGCATCGTCTTCCGGTTCGCGGTCACCACTCCAGAACTTTTCTGCCCCATCGGCCATCTGTTCAGCGAGCAATGTGCCCTGCTCACTGCCACTTAAGTGTGACAATTCTTGGGCTATGTCGGTACCTTGCTTCTCTTGCGGATCTCTACATTTCTGATTCGATTACGCAAGGGTACTCCAAGCATGGACCTCTCCATTGCCCTTAAGGTGTGTGTAAGCTTTCTGATGAGGCCCATTGTGAGCGAACTCGTCTTAGAGCCATAGGTCTTATCTGGCAACACACAGTGGTCATAGACTTTCATCTTGAGACACTGTGGTAAGTTGGACGAGAAGATACCGCGCAACTTCCCGAACGCTGCCCAGCCGAGTTGGATTCGACGGTTGACCTCTTTCTCGAAGTTGGCCTTACCCAACTGGATCGTTTGTCCCAGGTAGATATAGTCGACCACAGCTTCGAGTGTAGAGTCTCCGTCTTTGATAGGAGTGGGTGTAACATGGGCATTCAACATCACCTTGGTTTTGTGCATGTTGTAATTTTGGTATCAATCATACGCAAAAAATACAGAATACACGACAGTATTCCGCGAAGATTTATTCAGAAGTACAGTAAACTCACCACACCATCCTTTCGCCAGCAGGTAATTTCATGGGATTGGCGGTGATGGCACCGATATTACAACGAGATAGTGCAATACCCAGTTTTTGGGTTAAGGAGATCAGATATCTATTATTCAATATCAAATTTTAGTATTCAGGCTGCATCCTGTAATATTGGCAGCCTTCCCCAACATAAATCGGAAAAAGCCAGGCAGGTTATGATGATTTTATTTATTTATTTCAACCTTATCACATACATCTTTACAGGATTACACCCAATACGATAAATGCGCTTAACTACAGTAAACCTAATCTAATACATAACAGTAGATATCTAAACTAATTTTATGTTAACTTGTTTACATAACAAATTTTATCTATAACTAATTTTAAACAATGCACTCCTTGTGAATTCACCCAGAGTACAGCAGAATAGGTCCGTCTCAATAGCCACAAGGTTGAGCGTGCGGAGTGCACGCGTCAGCGGCGCCTCTCTTAAAAGGTTGGTTCGACTGCGCGGCTCAACTAGCAAGCTCGGCCGCCGCCGTCGCCAGCCGTACCTGTCCGGAACATACAGACACACCTGTCCTAAAACCGTTGCATTATGCACCTTCCCTCTCAATATTTTGAAAATATATGAGGTGAGTGTCAGTTCCCTCCTAACCCTCAACTCATTGTATCCTACCATACCTAAAATAAATAAAGTAGGATGATACTTCTGCCGATGGCTTCGCCCGCGTCAAAAGTGTTTTCTTATTCCAAGGAACATTATACCGGTATGAAAAGCATAAATGTGCTATTCGAGAGTATAATCTATCTCGGTGCATATCTAATAAATTTCATCCAGATCTGTTCAGCCGTTCTGGCGTGATTGAGTAACGAACATCCATCCAACCATCGCTTTTATAATATTATACTAGCTTCTGCCAGCGGCTTCGCCCGAGAGAAACTCGAAAATTATCCCGAAGGAACATATTCCCGGGATAAAACGCATTTTATGTGCTATTCCTGATTATAATCTATCTCCGTGCCAAATTTCACCCAGATCCGTCCAACTGTTTGAGCGTAAAGAAGAAACAAACATAAAAACACACTCACAAACTTTCGCCTTTATAATATTATATAGTACGAAAAGTCTCATTCCTTGCAAAAGGCTTACCGTATACAGTAAGTCTTTTGCCACAAACCGACCACAAATCCAGGTTCCGGGCTACAACTGATAATATAATTTGCTAATAGGAAAATCCAATAACACTTAGGCTGAGGATCGAACGCCGCGCCACTCAGCAGTAACGTTTGCGACCACCAGACCGACAAAGCAATCATTTAAAGTGATCATGCACTTACAAAACGATTTGTTCTTGATTTCCCCTTTTATTTCTTCTATTGGTTTCCTCTAGGCAAGCGTGCTTCACCGTTGACATCGTCATCGCTAAACATCAGGCGAGATAGTGGTGAAACGCGATCCTATAGAACTATTGAGAACAGGCTTTTGCCAGCGGAATCAGCCACGTGTGTGTCGAAAATTAACCCACGGGATGTACTACCAGGATAAAAGTATCCTCGGCCCTTATCCATGGTCTACCCGTGTGCTCACAGCAGCACAGCCTTTTAGGCCTGATTTATAAACAATAAACAAACATGGATTTGCAAGTATCGTATATATACGGCGTAACGGCCGCGACTTACAAGTTGTAGGTCGTGCTAGTGGGTAAGACCTAGGCAGGCGCTTGTGCCTTTGTGTATATTATTTTATCACCACTGCTCTCAAAACGGTGAAGAAAAACGTCGTGAGGAAGCCAGCATGTCCCAGAACCAAAAGACATTTGACATCCAGCAAAACGCACTTGGGCCGCGTGGTGGATTACGGCCCATTCCCTCTCACAGAGGAGGCCTTGTCCCGGCAGTGGTAACATTAAAATGCTGATGATGATGAGGATTTGCGACTGAAGTAGACTCTACATTAGTAGGATAACTTTTGCCATGAAAAAACAAAAAGATTTACAGGACGGCTAATTCAGGCTTACTGCTCAGGGTGTGCTCAAAATAAGGTGACTGCTTAAGATCTTTGTCCTCTTGTAATAACACCATTACCTAAACATTCATATTTTTATACTAATCTTATCACAACAACATACGTGTGAAAGTACGAATAAAAACGATGAGTTTACGACCTATGTAGATGTAGCCGTATAGGTCATGCTACGGCGTAAAGATTATCTGGTCATCAAGGTTGATAGCTTATAGTATTTAGGGCTAGGTTCGGTTTATTATTAGAATGTGCTAAGTATTGTCACTTGTATGGTCGCTTTGGTAAGTATTAAACAGCCGCAGTCCAACAGATAGGTAGGTAGTTAACAGCTAAACTGCCACAGTACAACAGATAGGTAGTTAACAGTTAAACTTCCACAGTACAACATATAGGTATTTAACAGCTAAACTGCCACAGTACAACAGATAGGCAGTTAACAGCTAAACTTCCACAGTACAACATATAGGTAGTTAACAGCTAAACTGCCACAGTACAACAGATAGGTAGTTAACAGCTAAACTGCCACAGCACAACATATAGGTAGTTAACAGCTAAACTGCCACAGTACAACAGATAGGTAGTTAACAGCTAAACTGCCACAGTACAACATATAGGCAGTTAACAGCTAAACTTCCACAGTACAACATATAGGTAGTTAACAGCTAAACTGCCACAGTACAACAGATAGGTAGTTAACAGCTAACCTGCCACAGTACAACATATAGGTAGTTAACAGCTAAACTGCCACAGTACAACAAATAAGTAGTTAACAGCTAAACTTCCACAGTACAACAGATAGGCAGTTAACAGCTTAACTGCCACAGTACAACATATAGGTAGTTAACAGCTAAACTGCCACAGTACAACAAAAAGTTCCACAGTACAACATATAGGTAGTTAACAGCTAAACTGCCACAGTACAACATATAGGTAGTTAACAGCTAAACTGCCACAGTACAACAAATAAGTATTTAATAGCTAAACTTCCACAGTACAACAGATAGGTAATTAACAGCTAAACTGCCACAGTACCTACGACAGATAGGTAGTTAATAGCTAAACTTCCAGAGTACAACAGATAGGTAATTAACAGCTAAACTGCCACAGTACCTACGACAGATAGGTAGTTAATAGCTAAAACCTAGCTTCTGTAAAGAAGAGAAGAAAATATTGGATTATCATATTCTGTTTCATCTTTTTATGCAACAAATAAAATTAGAAACATGGGCAAATCTAAGCTGATGATAAACACATACTTGAACACTAACTAGCTTCTGTCAGTCGCTTGGCCCGCGTGATAACTAGCCTATACGCTATTGCAGACTATAATCTATCTCTGTGCTTAATTTCATACAGATCCGTTCAGACGTTTTGGCGTGATTGAGTAACAAACATACATCCATCCAAATTTTCGCATTTATTATATTAGTGAGAGTTATGGTATCTCATATCAGAATTGACCCAGACCACATAATCTTTTATGAACGTACACTATGAACCACATAGATATCTGATACATTATCCCAAATCCAGTGAAACTATAAAGACTAACAAAGATTAAACCATTTAAAAGATAACCACGTTATCTTTCCCAAAACTCAATGAAACACGGCCATTTCGCAAATTGACTCATGTTGGTATTGTGCTCGCCAAACTTCTTGCCGCCCTGAAGTTGGCTTTCCGATGCGCTAGGCACGAAACGGTGCTGTTTTTGTATGAGATTGCAGCCATTGTAGCCAACATCAGGGCGGCCAAGAAGTTTGGCGAGAACTATATATTGCTTAATCTGGTGATTAATGCCACCTTAATGAGTCTTTCCGTGTTAGGCAATGGCTGGTGTTTTCCTAGACCGACGAGTCACACGGAACTGGCAGCCATTTGTAGATTTTTTATAGTCTTTACGGGTAGTCGGAACCCAGAAAATCTGAAAGCGGTCTTACGCGGTTACTGGATTGTGGGGGTAACATAGGCTGTCCCTCCTTGGAAAATACTGACATTTAGGTGCTTCTAGTTAGACTGGAAGCTGGAAGCCGACCTCAAAATTAGTTGCGAAAACCAACTTCCAAAACAAAACACTACAAAAGGAAAGATAACTTTCTTTGCCGAAGTCGGTGTCTTTGGTACCTAAGTTTTCGGTTTTTCGACAACAACTTCGTAAAATAAAGTTATTTTTCGCTTTGTAGTGTTTTGTTTTGGAAGTCGGTTTGTTTTTTTTTTAGCTTTTTTTAGTATTGGTACTTCTAATTACCATGAAAATCATTTATAGACAAAGCACATCTTATGACGATTCTAATAAGCCCAAACACGACTAGGATACATTGTTTTATTTCGGAGTTCCAGTGCCTACCTTCCGGGCTTTATCACCAGAACAGTTCGATGGTACCATTTTCATCAGTACCATTTATTTTATTTATAAGTATTTGCTTCATCATAGTCGGTTAATTATTCAAGATATCTTATACCCGTGACATACTTAGCATTAAGTATTTCCAGTGGCCATCTTCATCAGTTCCACTTCACCAAATGATACTTACCTACTGAGTGCAAATGATTGCATTGTTGAAGAAAATAACAAAATCACACTATGCCTATAATATTTGAGGAGTTCCCTCGATTTCTCCAAGATCCCATCATCAGATCCTGACTTGAAGACTATGGGACCAACTGCGAAGTATATCCTTTCAAACAAAACAAGATTTTTTCAAATCAGTCCGCCTTTAAGTAACCGGTCAACAGACACACAAGAAAAAGAAAGATTCCGACGAATTGAGAACCTCCTCCTTTCTTGAAGTCGGTTAATAAGGCAGGGCAGATAGTCAAATTGATTTGAAGCACGTAAACTTTGCTAAACCGCTATGAAACACAACTATTTCGCAAGTTGACTCACGTTGGAACATTGTTTAATCTGGCGTTTCATTGCACGTTTAATTAATCTTTCCGTGTTAGGCAATGGTAATTATTAGAATCGGGTTGTGTAATGTATGACATGACTGTTTGAGAGTGTAATCTTTAGCTAAGGAATTAAGTGGAACGTGTTTGTTAGTGGATTACCAACCAATTATTCTCTTTTATATTTTATCTCTCGTGTCTACTGTGCGGGTGACAAAAATGGTGATATTATGAGTGTACTTATGCTCATTTACTAAATGTGGTGATCAGGTGTGTTTCTTATAATATTTTTTTGCAATAGTCTTGATAAAAACCGCAGTAATATCGGGCCAAATGCAGGAAGATGATGATGATAAGTTATCACGCCAACCTGCCTAAACTAAGCGTGGAGATGATGATAAGTTATTACGCCAACTGATAATCTGCCTTGACCAAGCGTGGTGATGATGATAAGTTATTACGCCAATCTGCCTTGACCAAGCGTGGTGAGGATGATAAGTTATTACGCCAACTGCCAATCTGCCTTGACCAAGCGTGGTGATGATGATAAGTTATCTCGCCAACCTGCCTAAACTAAGCGTGGAGATGATGATAATTTATTATGCCAACTGCAAACCTGCCTTGTTTAAGCGTGGTGATGATGATAAGTTATTACGCCAACTGCCAATCTGCCTTGACCAAGCGTGGTGATGATGATATGTTATCACGCCAACTGCCAACCTTCTCGACCAAGCGTGGTGATAATGATAAATTATCACGCTAACTGTGACCCTGCCTTACCCAAGCGTGGTGACGATGATAAGTTATCACGCCGACTGCCAATCTGCCTTGACCAAGCGTGGTGATGATTATAAGTTATCTCGCCACTGCCAACCTGCCTTGACCAAGCGTGGTGATGATGATAAGTTATTACGCCAACTGCCAATCTGCCTTGACCAAGCGTGGTGACGACGATAAGTTACTACGCCAACTGCCATACTGCCTTGACCAAGCGTGGTGATGATTATAAGTTATCACGCCGACTGCCAATCTGCCTTGACCAAGCGTGGTGATGATGATAAATTATCACGCCAACTGCCAATCTGCCTTGACCAAGCGTGGTGATTAATGCTCGTCCCTTCTTTGTATGAGAAGACACTTTTTTCCTGCAGTGGGACTGTTACTGGCTGATATTTATTACCTATCATTTTTCAACAGCCCTTTTGACGAAAATTCAAGTTCAGCTTAAAGTTAATTACCGTTTACTAATTATAAGGCAATGTTCTGACAGACATTAGATAAAATCCTTCAAGCATAGAGGTAATCATGTCTCAATGACATCATCAGAAAATAACTGAAAATTTACTAACAATATTAGAAAATGGAATTTCCTTTCCTCAATTAACTTAAAGTAAAATTATAACTAGCTGAAAATCCCAGCACTAATAATTTCAGTATTTACAAACATTCCGATACAACCTTTACAATAGCAAAAATGCTTTCCCCAAAATCCAATATGGCCGCCAACCGGCTTGATGACGAAAGCGCAGAATTTCTTCATTTAATTAATAAAGAGTGACACGGCCATTCGCATTGTTTCGTCAAAATGATTAATGTTTCGGATTACTGGGAACTCAGCAAAAGCCTTTCTGTATTAAATGTAGTTTTGGACACGCATTTAGGTATTTACCTAGGGTAGACGTTGTCAAAGTTTGTTGAATGAGCAAATGACAGCATAGGTTATTATGCGGTGACCTGTGCCTAGGTTCATGAACTGTAACCTTTTCGTTAGACCTATATATATTGTGCATCTAAAACCTAGGTATTTTTAGGTTTTCATTCTAAAATAATCTGTGAGACAGTTCACTCAAAGGTGAATGAAAAACCTCTTGAGAAAACTTGACTCTCTTTTTTTTGCATTGATTTTTTGCGGATTTTTAGAGACTTTTGTTTTGTTCCATCTTTATACATGTAATTTCTGGCGTTATACTGAATTTCCTTAGTAAAAGTCATAATTCGAGGTTAGCTCTCGCCTATGTCCTCCTCCAATATAGGACCAATATAAAAGATATTTCATAAACTGAAAAAATAAATAAACTGTGGCCCTATGTTTTTCTTTTTTCATATATAGTTGTCAAATTTGTACACCAGGTCTCCGTTGACAGGGCAATTTTGAGCGGTTTATGAAGGTTTATGCTTCTAAAGATAATGTATCATCAACAAGGAAAACATAAGGACACAGTAAATATCTTTATTTTTTAGTTTATGGAATATCTTTTAAATTGGTCTAATATTGGAGGAGGAAATAGGCGAGAGCCAAACCTCGAATTACGACTTTTTGCTAAGGATATGCAGTCGGTTGTCTGCGGCCGTATTTCCTCTTAAAAGAGGTTTGGTTATTGGAGCAGTACCTCCCGAGATAACCTCATATAAACAAACATACAATTTCGTGTGTTTACAATATTAGCGGAGACTTAATTAAACTTTCGTGTGTATCAGACGTGGATCCACGCGAGACACAATGATTTATCTATTGTTTTGCTAACTAGTGGCACACGAAAGGTAATTGGTAAATAATCTCTTTGAAGTAATTAAAACCCAACCGAAAAACTAATATTTACCCACAGAATGTACAAACGCAAGACGCAAATTAATAGAAAACAAGCTACAAAGTAATTATGACTTATTAATAAACTAACAATGCTTGGTATTCAGCTGTGGGAGCGATCAATAACTTTATACACAATGTGAAGGAAAGTTATGGGAACATAATACTATGGAACAATGGGTTTTCATAGAGAGAACACTTTTGTTTTCGGTATTATGATGGGTAAGGAGAAGAAATTAAGAAAAACAAATAACTTGCTAGCTCTTAAACTATAATTAAGGTAATTTTAGGCTAAGAGAGTTGCGCTGTGTAGTTGAATCAGAAATGTAGTGGCTGTACTTACGTACAGTCAGAGAAACTTTCTAGTTTCTATAAAAAAAATATTACGACGGGTCACAAATGAAACGCAAGTCGAGTGATGCACTTCAGTTATGTTGGGAATGATGGTGATCATTTTCTTAGAAGATATTGAGCCTTAATTTGCCATAGAAACATTTTATCTTCTACCATTTTATCGATCCCCTAAGTTAAGCTATGTGTGTCCACGGATAGGTGACCGGTCTTTGGTTTTTAAAACATAACTTATTGTCATGAACTATTGAAAAATTACTTTTAAGGTTGCCCTAGTCGACGGCACGAACTATTTTGTGCGCGGGGTTAAAATGCATGCTTTCTCATCCGACAACACGTGCGAAAGAGATAGATGCTGTGATGAGTAGTAAGAAACTAGTAGACAAATTGAAAAAAAATAAAAATATCGTCAAACAGTGGAGTAATCGCCATACTACTTTGGTATGGAAGAATGATCGACTAGTGTAAACTTAAGGTTACACTAGTGTTCCATACAACGTTGTCTGGCGATTACAGCACTGTTTGACGATGTCCGATCAAATAAAAAAAATATATCAATTTGTCTCATCATTATCTAGCCCTGTATGGATACAAAAAAGTTAAAAAATATGTATATTTGTAAGTTATGAGCATCGAAATTTCCATATTTCAACACTAATTTTAACGCATCTTTGGGCCCAAATAAACACCATAAAAAGAAGGAAAATTGCAAAACAGTCACCATACAAGTATATATTTGTAGTTTAACAATGCAAATCATTTTATTTTGAACTGATACCTTTAGTCGGTTTTTCATGATATCGATATTCCCAAAGGTCTGTTCATAAAATTTCGCGCGATCGTTTTCGTCCTAAATCATCATTCATTTCGCTACAAATTTGCAAAAGTATGTATTCGTACGCGAACTAGCCTCTTACTGCTCATCACAGCATCTACCTCTTTCGCGCGTGTTGTCAGATGAGATAGCGCACAAAACAGTTCGTGCCGTCGACTAGGGCAACCTTAATTTGCCATAGAAACATTTCATCTTTTACCATTGTACCGATCCCCAAAGTAAAGCTATGTGTGTCCACGGATGGGTGACCGGTCTTTGGTTTTTAAAACATAACTCATTTTGATGAACTATTAAAAAATAACTATCAAGAACCATTGACCCTGAAAATAAGTTCATTCAACCAGTCAAGTTTGTCAGGACCCTTGTTTGTTATAATTTAGATGTATTGTTACTAGAACTTGATTTCTCTAAGGGTTTTGGTAATTTTCTTTTATATTATGATCTAGAAACAACTAGAACATAGCTCTATTAGTTTCCTTCTCCCCTAGAGTCGGTACCTTGGCCATTGATTGATTACAAAAGTACAGGATTCATCATCATCATCATTTCAACTAAAAGACGACCACTGCTGGGCATATGCTTCTCCCAAGTGTCGCCTCATTGACCGGTCCCGTGCGTCTCTCATCCAGTGGAACCCTGCAACAAAGGACAGGGTTACAATTAAGTAAACCACGTTATCTTAATTACATGTATAGACGTATTTTTGCTAATTATTCAGTTTAATTCGAATTTCCAGTAATTATGATATACCTACCTATATGTAATACCTACACTAATTTTACTTTTTCATGAATTCATGTTTTATTTTCCCATCCTCCAAATCTTCTTGTGTTTATTTTTGGACACGATAATACCATGTACAAGATGAATTAATATTAAATTGTTTCCTTCAAAACTTTTACCATTTGTAAGGTAAACCGCTCCTGATCCTGGGGATCCGTATTTTCCTTGTGGACTAAAATGTTTAAAAAACTTTGTCGATAAAAAACATGGTGATTCGATTTTGAGTAGAAAATTATTACTACCACAGTGCGTGCAATTAGTGCTACCCCAAGCGTTGTCATATGATCAGTACTGTGCGTTTCGTATCTACCGGATTCCGCCAGACCCTTGATATGAGGAGATATATAAATGAATCGCTAAATCGCTAAATTGCAATCTAAATAAGACTTATACCAACACTAGCTTCTGTCTGCAGTTCCACCCGCGTGAAATTTGAGCATTATTCCAACATACTCTTGGGATAAAACATCCTATACAGTCCTCATCCAAAGTCAAATCTATAACTATACTAAAATTCATCAAAATTTGTTTAGTGGTTTAGGCGTGAAAGCGTAACAAACAGACATACAGACAGTGTTACTGCCGCATTTATGATATACTAGCTGTTACTCGGGTCTTAGTTAACGTGTGAATGTGCTATTCCAGACTAAAATATTGATCCGTGAGCCAAATTTCATCCACATCCGATCAGCCACTCTGGCGTGATTAAGTTACAAAGATCCATCCATCCAAATTTTTATAATATTAGTTGGGTGAGTAGGAAGAATGGATTGCACTCTAAGGCCCAGTTTTTTGATCCGTAGTTAACCCAACCAATGGTTAAATATGCTAAACAATAGTTGCAAATTTTGGAAAAAGGCGTCTATACATCAATTTTTAAATCATCTTCTTTATATATTTTATATATTTTTTTTTTTTTTTATTTTTTATTTTTTTTTTATTTGTTATACGCTCGCGTTTGACCACTATCTGAAGGTGTATGTGGTCGAAGGTGAAGCACGCTTGCCTAGCAGTAACCTAATCACTCTTGACTTGAAGACCCTGAGGTTGTAGCTATCAGGGTACAAAGACACGGGCAGGGGATTCCACTCCTTCACCTTATTTGACCATTTGTGTGGCTAAAAATTTATATAAAACACATTATAATGAAATTTGTAACCATTTATGGACATATTTAACCATTGGTTAAGTTAACTACAGATCAAAAAACTGGACCTTAATAGATAAGATTTATAACAACAAAACTCTTGAATAAAACCTTGATGACACTCAGAACCACAGTATCACACTAATTAACATTCCAGTCTGTCACCGCGTACTTCAAATTATTTTGAAACCATGAGATCATTCTAACCATCTAACTATGAGGTCACTCTCACTTCCAAATGAGTACCATAGGCATAATTAATACTGTCGCGCAACTACTAACTAGTGGACTAACACGTACCATCATGCCTATAAACCGGGAAGGGTTAAGCAGAGGTTCACCTTATATATAGCACACCCCAATTTCAACAGTAATGCGCAGTTACGTGTTTGTTGTTACCAGTGGACTAACTTTAGTCACAGATAAAATAATACTAGCATACAGATGCCTCATCCCATACAAAGAAACCGTGATGACGTAACTAGTGTTTTTCGTCTGATTAAACTGATATTTTTCTAAGAAAATCTATCCGTAAAAAGTTTCCGTTCTACGGATATAGTTAGCAGCGATATAAGTTTTATGCTGACATGGTCACAATCATTAGAAAACAAAATATACATGGTAAATATCCCGAAACAAATATTAATTCTAATAGTTAGCAGCGACTTGCAAGTCAAAGTTCATAAATACTTTTTTTACAAGTACAGCGACGATTTGTTTTAGTAGTTTTTTTAAACGTTTTTACAATTTCATTGTACCAAAATGTGTTACAAAACAATTTGAAAAACCGAGTGGATGCCTCAGAAATTTAAAACTGCGCCATCTATTGGAATCAATTTTAAATGATCCATTCAAATAATCTTTGAAATGTAAATTAAGATCCAAACATTCCATAATTTTGTGCTCATCTCTAGAAAATCTTAATATTTCACAAAACTCAATAACGAATCGTAGCTTATCACGCCATCTAGTGCAATTTATTTGAACCAAATTTTCTTTCTTCGCGTTGGGTGCCCGTGCTTTAGTGATAAATTTAGAAAAAAATAACACACAACTTACAAAATATTCCCTTGGATGATAAAACACATTTTACGCGGGCAGAGGCTAGTTTGTAATATAATTGCGAAAGTATTTGGTCGATATTATCCTATTGATTTGCTAATGTTATACAGAAACTTGGGCTCATGTTGAAAGTCAGTTTGAAGAACCTCCACTTGACTCAATCCCTCCCTCGAAAAAGCCCTCGATTGGTGTCATTATATAAGAAACCATAACTAACCTAAGAAAGAAGTTCCAAATCTGAGATTTTTTTTTTCTCAAAAACAATCTGAGGCAAACTTGTAATTATGATAATTATGTACAGTCTAACTGATTGATTCATGACCCATCCAGCCGATATTCTTATTTCTCTATAAAACTGTACAATTTGAACATTACAATTACAATTGGTTTCGCCGCCATTATTAGAAAAAGATGTGCCTCTCTGATGACGCGTGTTCGCGGCGGTACCAACACTATTCTCAGTGTGTTCGCAGATCGGTGGGATTCTCCGATGATGCAGAGGTGGATGCAGCTCCATGCTAAAGTGTAGTTATGTTTTTAATTTTATATCTGTACCTACTAACAATAGTTTTTTAAGTAAATTGTTACTAATACTATGGACTTTGTCTGAAATAAAAGATTTTTAATTTAATTTAATTTAATTATTAAAGCTGTTAAACATATAGACAAGAACTGAAGATTAGCAACTGCCCCTGAACTAGGCCGAGTATTAAAAAATAATATACAAACTGTGTCAATACTGGCATAGTCTCGTGGAATTTTTAACCGACTTCCCAAAAAGGAGGAGGTTCTATGTTCGACATTATATTTGCTTTTCTTTTTTTGTATGTTCATCGATATCTCCGTCACCGATTTTGAAAATTATTTTTTTGTTTAAAAAATCATGTTCCGAAATTAGTCCCATTTTAAATTAGTGAAGATTTGATGAAGAACTTCGGAGATATACAACAGAACTCTTCAATAAATAACGGCAAATCTCTCGGGATTGCTGCAATCGCATGTCTGTTTATTGTTTATACCATTTCATAACATAACATCACGCCAGTACGCTCTTAAGGGGTACGCAGATCTCTCATTTCACCGGTTATGTTCAAGTTTCATGAAATCTATTCTGGCGTTATAGTTACCTTACTAACTTGCCTTTTAGGTAGGTACAACTAAAAAGTGAAAAATAAAAAAAACTTTTTGCAAAAAAATACTAAAGTCGGTAGTATTTTTTGGAAAAAAGTTTTATTATTACCATTGTGTTAATTGCGTTCTTCAAAGTTAGAGTGAACAGGCTTCTTCTGGGTAAGCTCACTCCATCGTCGACATTGTCTCTGTCACCTCTGATCTAGACTAGAGTCAAGAGCAAACACAAGAAAAAAAAAAAAAAATTGCAGTAGATAATACAATGTTTTTTTGTGTGATAAAGCTTATTAGATTATGTCTACTTAATACATTGAATTTTATAAAATAATAAATGGTTTACCCAACACCTAATGCGACAGCCCAAACATATAGGTAAGCCATAGACAAGTAGCGCCTGTAACCCACAGATAATACCATAATCACTAACAGTTAAAATTGCGACCGCACAATATGGCCGACGGACGCAGGTGGTGCCAACATTACCTGACACTAATGGTTCAGGAACCCTTAATAATACCCATGAGATGAGGCGGTAAGCCGGTGACCACATACCATTTGGGAATGTAGGTTAGACAAAGCGAGTTTGAAATGGAAAATGTTTGAAATGCAGGCAGGCATATTATAAGTTGGGGGATTACATCACTGATAAAAATGCTTGGCTCAATGCTACTCTTGCTCCACAACCACTAGGGCGCAAAAACAAGTGATATGCAGAACATTATTGTTTTGTAGAATTGTTGGACCTGCTGAAGACTGTATGAATATATTTGTATTATATAGACTCAATTTCTTTTAGTATAGTATAACTGCGCAGCACGTGTGTGAGTACTATGTACCCAACTGTAAATCTACCATTTGCTGTACCTCGGTGTCGTTCGTTGACTTGTGTTTGCCCTGGCAGTTGAGTGTGTCATGCTCTCTCAAATGTCTCTCTGATGGTGGCGTGTGTGTTGGATCATTCGGTTCCCTTCATGATGGTTGAGCTGGGTGGTGCCGATTCATGCGTCATGTTCGTGAACGGGCGCCGTCAGTTGGGATTGGTCTTAACTTAACTGCTTCGGATGCTAGTGTTTTTCTAGCGCTTATTATGTAACTGCACAGTACATGTGTGAGTACTTTTAATACTTTGTACCTGTACGTAGTATAGTATGTAGTGATTCTGGGTGCATTGTCCTCACACATATAAATTTATTAATGTATGTACTTATGTACCTAAATATTGTAAAAAAAACATATATTTTTTTTAAAAGAGTAAGTATGGAGTTTCTTGTGCGTTCTTCTCCATAACAAGCTACTTTCCGAATGCACGGTAGAATCAATTTTTATTCCTTGTAAATTTTAATGTAACTAACGTTCAAAAGTGCCGCTTTGTGGCCTAGTTGAAATAAAATATCTTTGTCTTTGAAAAGGGTGTAAAAATGGCCGTTTATTCGACGAAGGACGTATTTTTTGGGCATGGCTACATTATTTTCTCTTTAATTTCACTGGACATATTACTATGTTTAATGCGTAAATAACTCTGTGTCCATAACGCAAAAAAATGGTACCTACGAAAGACACCGACTTCAAAAAATAAAGTTATTTTTCACTTTGTAGTTTTGTATTCGGAAGTCGGTAGTATTTTTTAGCAAAAAGTTTTATTATTACCATTGTGTTAATTACGTTCTTCAAAGTTAGAGTGAACAGGCTTCTTCTGGGTAAGCTCACTCCATCGTCGACATTGTCTCTGTCACCTCTGACCTAGACTAGAGTCAAGATTGCTCTTATAGACCCATCAAAAATAAAAATAAAAAAAATTGCAGTAGATAATACAATATTTTTTTTGTGTGATAAAGCTTATTAGATTACGTCTACTTAATACATTGAATTTTATAAAATAATAAATGGTTTACCCAACACCTAATGCGACAGCCCAAACATATAGGTAAGCCATAGACAAGTAGCCCCTGTAACCCACAGATAATACCATAATCTCTAACAGTTAAAAAACTTTTTAACAAAAAATCAAACCGACTTCCAGAACAAAAAACTACAAAGCAAAAAATAAATTACTTTTCCGAAGTCGGTGTCTTTTGTGCCTACCCATTCTTTCCCGTTTTTCGACACCGACTTCGGAAAAGTAATTTATTTTTTGCTTTGTAGTTTTTTGTTCTGGAAGTCGGTTTGATTTTTTGTTAAAAAGTTTTTATTTTTCTGTTTTTAGTTTTGGTAGGTACCTCCAATTAACATGATTATCATTTATAGCCAAAGTACATCTCATGGCGATTCCAATAAGCCCAAACACGATTAGGATACATTGTTTTATATTAGAGTTCCAGTGCCTACCTTCCGGCTTCATCATCAGATCAGTTCGATGGTGTCATTTTCACCAGTACCATTTATTTATAAGTATTTGCTTCATTATAGTCGGTTAACTATTCGAGATATCTTATGCCCGTGACATATTTAGCATTTAGGAGATCCAGTGGCCATCTGTGGTCTTCTTCATCAGTTCCACTTCACCAAATGATACTTTCTGAGTGCAAATGATTGCATTGTTGATGAAAATACCAAAATCACTATATGTTTGCCTATAATATTTGAGGAGTTCCCTCGATTTCTCTAGGATTCCATCATCAGATCCTGACTTGATGATTATGGGACCAACTAGGAAGTATACCCTTTCAAAAAAAAGAAGAATTTTTGAAATCGGTCCAGGCGTCTTTGAGTAATCGGGGAACATACATAAAAAAAAAAAAAAAAAAAAGATTCCGACGAATTGAGAACCTCCTCCTTTTTTTGAAGTCGGTTAAAAATGGCGACCGCACAATATGGCCGACGGACGCAAGTGGTGCCAACCTTACCTGACACTAATGGTTCATCAGGAACCCTTAATAATACCCATGAGATGAGGCGGTAAGCCGGTGACCACATACCATTTGGGAATGTAGGTTAGACAAAGCGAGTTTGAAATGGAAAAGGGTGTAAAAATGGCCGTTTATTCGACGAAGGACGTATTTTTTGGGCATGGCAACATTATTTGCTCTTTAATTTCACTGGACATATTACTATGTTTGTGCCTATCTGTCTATTTGTTTGTTACCGCTGAACTAGGGTTAAAGTTTCCGATCTTAAAGGGCCTTCCAACGCTTTAGTGCCGTGAAATGGTTATTTTTTAAGTAACGGCTAGGTTAAAATGTTTGAAAGAAAAACATATTTATTATTGATTCATGAACATTATTTGTAAAACATGGTTCGTGTAACTAATAGTTTTTTGCTTTAAAAAAAGAACATCCTGAAATGTTTCCACTACTTTTGGATGTTTAAAAATATTTTTCACAGATAAAATTATGGCTAGAATTTCTGGAACAGCACATGTAAATCAAACTATATATTGCAAACAAAACTGCCCAAAATGAGGTTCAATATTGATATTCTGGTTCTGAGCGGGCGCACAGCGTAAACATTGGGGAATATATACGCCTTAAAATCACTTTTTTGTTTTATTGCTAGGACATATTTTTCTTTTTAGGGTTCCGTACCCAAAGGGTAAAAACGGGACCCTATTACTAAGACTCCGCGGTCCGTCTGTCTGTCTGTCTGTCACCAGGCTGTATCTCAAGAACCGTGATAGCTAGAGAGTTGAAATTTTCACTGATGATGTATTTCTGTTGCCGCTATAACAACAAATACTAAAAACAGGGGGGCTATTTAAGGGGGGCTCCCATACAAAAAACGTGATTTTTATGCCGTTTTATGCTATAATGGTACGGAACACTTCGTGTGCGAGTACGATTCGCACTTAGCCGGTTTTTTTCTTTTCTATACAGTAGGAAACCTTCAAAAGGCACCTGGAGTTTTGGGGAAAAGACCATGGAGTGTGGGATTTTTACCTCACCAAAACCAACTCGGTGATCACCATAAGCACTTGGAAGGGGCCCCGTTACCTCTTAAAAGAACACCCGGAACCGGTACCCTCTAACAATGGAACCCTCTCTGCGCATCGCCTTTTAGGGCACATCCCTGGGGCTAGGACATTCCTACCGGTTTTTCTTCACCGTTGTTAATCATTATTGTAAAACTAGCTTCTGTAAGCGGCTTCGCACGCGTGTAAGACTGAAATTATCCACAAGGGAACATACTCCCGAGTCATCCAAATTAATACGTGCAAAGGTAACAAACAAACAGACACAGCCACAGTGTTACTTTCTCATTAGTATGGAAGTAACTACACCAGTCTGTGTCAGTTCAGAAACCATAAAATTACAATTATACAATAATTAAAAGACTTCCCTAACAAAAAATCCGACATTTCCAAGCCTTTTCATTAATATCTCGAAAACAATGGGAACTTACCACAAAAAAAAACATTCTCCGCTGACATTCATAGACCAAAACGATAGCAAGTTTGTATTCAACTGTCTTTTAACCCACATAGCACGAGAGCCCACTGCAAGAGGTATTTGTCGCTCGTTATTGTTTGTATCTTTTTATGTGTTTGTAACTGTTTAATTCGTTGTATTTTAACCCCCGCCGGAAAAAGAGGGGTGTTATAAGTTTGACGTGTGTTGCTGTGTATCTGTGCGTCTGTCTGTGGCATCATAGCGTCCAAACGGGTGAACCGATTTTGATTTAGTTTTTATTGTTTAAAAGGTGATTTAATCGAGAGTGTTCTTAGCTATGTTTGAAATAAATCGGTTCAGCCGTTCAAAAGTTATGGGCGTTTTACTATTTGAATCGGGGTGTTTTCGCAAGATATCTTTTCTTAATTACGTGTTCAATAGATTGCCGATCGAAGCGTGTCTACTACTAGATAAACTATTTAGCATGAAATAAAAATGTGGCGGGGGTTTTTTAAATTTTGAAATTTTACTTATGTATTATTTATTGTCTGTATTATTTTATTGTATATTTCATTTTATGTTTTGTAAGTGTACCTATGGACAGAAAGTCTGAAAATAAACGATAATATAATTTAATTTAGCAGTGGGATCTTAGGCTAACAGAACATATTTTTCCCCTTTTAATCTTCTCATAGCCAAACATAAAATGGAGGCGAAAATGTTCAGCTCGTTTATCCAAGTCGCGTCCTCAAGAATTAGGTCAGTGTTCTTAGTGTCATATTACGGTGTCTCGAGCGCTGGAGAGCTCTCGGAGTGTCGGTGTAAGTGTCTTGACGGGCTCTAATGGCCTCTGTGTTTTTTTTAGTTTTGTGTATAAGCGAGTTACGGAGTTTTAGATGAAGTTTCGCTTATTTTGGGGAATAAGTTAGTGGGACGGATGTTTTCGACTTGTGGCTTAACTTAGCGTATTTTGTGTCACGCGATGGCTGAGCTTCAATATAGAAGTTGAAAAGTTCTTAGTAGTATTTGTCTTTTCTTACTACAAGACTTTGTCGCTGACAAGCAGGAAGATTAAGCAAAGATACAACTTGAAGGAATTAGGTTTACTGGCTCTAAATTCTGGCTTATTGGGGATCATAATGAAAATGTCATTTTTACGAAATTTATTCCGCCTCATCAAGGGCTTTCCACCGTTCTAATGCCGTAAAACGGTTACCTACTTTCTAAAGCATACTCCTTAGTACCGGAAAATAAAAATAGGGTAAAAAAATTAATTAGGACATTATTTGCGAAATATGGTTTTTTCGTGTAAGTAATGGTTGAGCTTACAAAAAAATAATAATAAAACGATATATTTTCTCTACTTTTGGATACTCCTCTAAAACGACTTGTTCAATAATATTTTTATATAGAGAAATATTGTCTAGAAATTCTTCATAACTGAAATAGCATAATCTTATAATATATATAAATCTCGTGTCACAATGTTTGTCCTCAATGGACTCCTAAACCACTTAACCGATTATAATAAAATTCGCACACCATGTGCAGTTCGATCCAACTTGAGAGATAGGATAGGGTAGGGTAGGTAGGGTAGGGTAGGTAGGGTAGGGTAGGTAGGGTAGGGTAGGTAGGGTAGGGTAGGTAGGGTAGGGTAGGTAGGGTAGGGTAGGTAGGGTAGGGTAGGTAGGGTAGGGTAGGTAGGGTAGGGTAGGTAGGGTAGGGTAGGTAGGGTAGGGTAGGTAGGGTAGGGTAGGTAGGGTAGGGTAGGTAGGGTAGGGTAGGTAGGGTAGGGTAGGTAGGGTAGGGTAGGTAGGGTAGGGTAGGTAGGGTAGGGTAGGTAGGGTAGGGTAGGTAGGGTAGGTTAGGTAGGGTAGGGTAGGTAGGGTAGGGTAGGTAGGGTAGGGTAGGTAGGGTAGGGTAGGTAGGGTAGGGTAGGTAGGGTAGGGTAGGTAGGGTAGGGTAGGTAGGGTAGGGTAGGTAGGGTAGGGTAGGTAGGGTAGGGTAGGTAGGGTAGGGTAGGTAGGGTAGGGTAGGTAGGGTAGGGTAGGTAGGGTAGGGTAGGTAGGGTAGGTAGGGTAGGTAGGGTAGGGTAGGGTAGGGTAGGTAGGGTAGGGTAGGTAGGGTAGGGTAGGTAGGGTAGGGTAGGTAGGGTAGGGTAGGTAGGGTAGGGTAGGTAGGGTAGGTAGGGTAGGGTAGGTAGGGTAGGGTAGGGTAGGTAGGGTAGGGTAGGTAGGGTAGGGTAGGTAGGGTAGGGTAGGGTAGGTAGGGTAGGGTAGGTAGGGTAGGGTAGGTAGGGTAGGTAGGGTAGGGTAGGTAGGGTAGGGTAGGGTAGGTAGGATATTTAGTAGATGAATGTTTGGTGTTTTTATGGCAAAACAAAGTTTGCCGGGTCAGCTAGTAATAATATATAAATCAAATAATATATTGCAAACAAAACTGCCCAAAAGGAGGTTCGATATTGATATTCTGGCTCCGAGCGGGCGCACGGTCAGTACTGCGTTAACATTGGGGCGGACACTTCAATTTTATTTATTTGTATATCTGACCGTATTATGGAAGCCCGACTCCCAGTAGTGGACACATCATTGTCCGAATGCACTAATGATCTCGTTAGACATTAGCTGCCTTTCAACAATGCAATCAGCTAATCCCATAACGTTAGCGTACCGTGAATAATGTTAAATACGTGCAAACTTTCTTTTATATTAATCGCGTGACTGTGGCGAATCTAAGTCTTGTAGAAATCGGTCAGCTTTGGCTCCAGTGCATACTAAATGGAGGTCGCCTCAACGGTACTAAGAGGTACTGCGTCTCTAGAAAAGTGATATTCTTTCATCAAAAGCGTTGCGATAGCGAATGATGAAATGTCAAAAAATTATGGAACCTGGTCTTTGGTAGGTACCAAATTTTTTCTTTATGGATACCGACTTCAAAAAAGAAAGTATTTTTTTACTTTTTAGTGTTTTTATTAGGAATTCGATAGTATCTTTTAGTAATTTTTTTTTCAGTAGATCTTGAAAACCCGACATATTCGGTTTTACGAAAATTTCATCCACCCAATGGTGGCTTCAGAATCCCATTGCTGGATGGAAATCTTATTGAAAACCACGTAAATGCACCAATTTGTCGATATCATAATGACTTCCACCAACTTGCATTGGGCCCGCATTTTTTATATACGGAGATACTCGTATAATTCCCGCCGTAGCTGCGGAATTGAGCATGGTTGCCTATGCTTTGTTACGTAAGGGCGAAGGGGTTGCACTTCCCGCAGCGCCGACAACTTTAAAGTGTTTTGAGGTATGAATTGTAACGTTTAGAAACTGTAACTCGATGAAATGTTTTCTTAGTAATAAGTTTAACATTAAGTAAACGGCTTTTTTCCGTATTCCTTTTGTATTTGTATATAGGTATTTTATTTTTTTAGAATATTCAATTGTATATATATGTTTCATAAAATAAATAATCTTTTAAATTTACGCATTACTAAACAATATGAGCACATCATCCTGAAAGATTCAGCGCTGGGAACAGTATAGGCTAATTTATATGTGGGAGGCGTTTATTTAATAGTTGAACTGCTAAGACATAAACGTATTGGAAGAAGGATAAGAAACAATTAAACCAATGTTATTGTTGCGGTTATCCTCATAAGATCTATCGTAAAACCGTCAGTGAATGAACTGTATTGACCTCCAACAGTCCTTATAAAGATGAGGCGCCATCATTAATATAATTTTATTTGTGCGAATATTTTAGGGTTCCTTAAATAGAATACACAAGAATACTGTTAAAACATTCTCTAAGAATTGAATAACAAGTTGACTTCTCGACAAGCTACTTGTCATACCCAGGCAGTGTTCCTTGCCCACTTTCTTGACACAAATATGAAGTATAAGATGCCTTGTAAAACTTTCTGTTGCATATAAGGAGTTTCACATTATACTTTGTTAAATCTTCATTAATGTAATAGAGTGAATTATTAAAAGTTTTATAAGAAAAAGAATTATCACATTTGATTAAAAATACTTAGGTCGAAAACTTGGTTTTTATCTTACGAAGATTTAACTCCTTCTTATGTAGAGCAAAAATATATATAGACTGTATCCTATCTTATACTATTAAACGAGCAATATATAAATATAAATTTGTAATCACTGGTATGGCCTACCTTGTAAGTACCAAAATTTACCCTAATTTCCAAAAAAAATATTTCTTCCTATTTTCCCTTGGCATAGTTCCCTATGCCAAACCTTTACAGCACAAATAAAGGAAAAATTCCAAAAAAATAAAATCGTTAGAAATAAAGGTATATTTTGGTACTTACATCTTTTTATCGTGTTGACTCAGGACCTTGATTCACACACACACACACACACACACACACACACTTAAAACTTAGCCACCAATAAAAATGATACCAATTTTATTATGGCGGTATAATGTGTAGGTACGGAACCCTCGGCGCACGAGTTCGACTCGCACTTGACCGGCATATTTTTTCTTCTTTATGTTATTCTGGCTTTTCCCACCTCAGAGCAGAGGTTTTTCTACTCTCCTACTCTTCTCTTTAGGCCTAGATTTTTTCGAAGGTGTCTAACTACCCCGCCATCTTCGCGTAAACCTGGTGTAGTTTCACCTGCCATGAGAGAAGCAATACATTTCAATCCTTTTACCAACTATTCATCATCAGTGTTTTTAATGTACCCACTGCTGGAACATAGGCCTCCGTTCTGTGAGAAGGAATGGGCCGTAATCCACCACGCGGGCCCAGTGCGGGTTAGTGGATGTCACATGTCTTCGAATTTTTGGTTCTAGGTCATGCCGGTTTCCTCACGATGTCTTCCTTCACCGTTTTGAGAGCACTGGTGAAATAATTTACACAAAGTAAAGCCCTGCCTGGGTTCGAACCCACGACCTACATCTTGTAAGTCGTGGCCGTTACTACTGGGCCACCACTGCTCTTACCAACTATTACAGGAAGAAAATAACCAAAATAAATCACCCAAACTTGCCTTCAATGTAATCTACAAGTAAAATAAGGAACTACTTTCATTCATCAATCATACAAGTAAGTAGGAAACCAAGAGTATCTGAAACAGCCAAGTTACCAACTAACTTTTTATCTAATCACTAAGTTAGTCTTCTTTCTCTGTTTTGCGTGATTATCTCCCGACTTTTTGCCAAGAATTTTCCTGTTCAATCTTCACAACTTTATTTAATACTAGCTACTACCAGCGGCTTCGCCCGCTTGAATGTCGAAAATTATTTCGAGGGAACATATTCCCGAGATAAAAGTATCCTTTGTGTTAATCCAGGACGTTAGCTACCTGTTAGCTACCTCCATATCAAATTTCATTAATATTGGACCAGCAATTTGAGCGTGAAGAAGTAACAAACACACACACACTCACAAACTTTCGCATTTAACATTGAAGACACATGCTTTGTACTTATTTCTTCAGTGAATAGACTACGCACGCGT
This sequence comes from Orthosia cruda, assembly GCA_964057195.1. Taxonomy (NCBI): domain Eukaryota; kingdom Metazoa; phylum Arthropoda; class Insecta; order Lepidoptera; family Noctuidae; genus Orthosia; species Orthosia cruda. The sequence goes on from OZ059854.1 coordinate 3,854,097, forward strand.
TGAAGCTGGGCGCACGGTTGGCACTGTGGTTGAGCGATTGACTGCTGCGCTGTGTGTCGCGGGTTCGATGTCCGCACGGAACAAATATTTGTATGACCTACAGATAGTTGTTCCGGCTCTGGGTGTTGTGTATGTGAGTTTATATGTTGGTAAACGCACCCACGATACAGGAAGAAATTCCTAGTGTGTGGCAACGGTTTAAAAAAACGAAATTATCTCACGGGAATGGACCATTAGGGCAACAAGTTTTATGTGCCTAGGGTATTCCAGGACGTCTGCCTTTGTTCCATGTTTTAAATCCGCTCCATCTTGAAGCGTATTTTTTTTATCAAACATCCAAACTTTTATCATCTGTTTGTTTGTTATATTTCCTCGCCATAACCGCTAAACCAATTACTGAATTTTGCTATAGAGATAAATTTAATCTAGAGAAGGTCATACCTAATACTTTATCCCGGGAATTCGTACCCTTGGGTAAATTTCCGTTTTCCACGCAAGGGAAACTTATAATTATATTAGGATTCAACATACGGAACCATTAGTACACGCCTATTCGCACTTGGCCCAATCATTGAGCGGTCACATTAGAGCCCAATTGTGCGTGCAATGATAGTGTTAATGTGTCCTCTTGTGGTCTGTGAATTTTAATAGGCTTATCATGACATCATGTTGGTAAATACTGTGGATTAGCGGATCAGTTAGCAGCTTTGTGACATGAGTTAATAAAATGAACTACTCTTGAATATAACTAGAGCAATGAGTAGAACTTGTCACGAATCCTTTTGCTCGCTATGATGTTTTCAGGTAGAACGAAGTGTGAAAACCCTTGATACTGTTTGTTTGAAGTAATACCCAGGATATAGGTCCGAGTTTAAATGGTTGCCCATTCGCCAGAGAATTACGCGCTTTGACCACGCTATTCTCTCTACTTAATTCGCCTACGCCTCCTTCCTACCTTATCTCTGGCTTTCAATATCTAGGTTCTTCACACGCTCGCAATCTGCTTTCTTCCAATAATCTCCTCTTATTCTGTCCTTCTCATACTACTGATTTCGTTCACTCTTCCTTTCATATCCAGTCCATTCTTTTTGGAATGCGCTTCCTTCCGAGATCAGGACGGCCACCAGTCGGTACGCATTTAAGCGAAAATTGCGGATTTATTTTGAACACAAGCAGTGTCATCTCACTTTCTTCTTTTCTGTTACTCCATAAATATATAAAATATGTATATTTATATAGGTATATATTATATTCAATATATGTACGTGTATTGCACCTATTTTAGCATAATAACTACTAGTTTTTTATTATTAAACTATGCACCGCCATGTTGTCTCTTCACCACCCTTGGTTGACTGGTAAAGAATGCCTAAGGCATTAAGTCCGCCTTTGTACCTTTGTGCATGATGTCTAAATAAATAAATAAATAGTTCTCATCAAACATCTTGGCCACCGTGAAGTCTACAATGGCTCAATCAAAATCTCAAACAAAAATAGCACCGATCTGTGCCTTGCGCATCGGAAAGCCAACTTCAGGGTGACAAGAAGTTTCGCGAGAACTATATCTTTAAAAGGGAAAAAGGCCTTTTAATTTCCAGTAATCTATGAAAGCACTGTAGCTACTTAGTACCAGTCTTACATAACAATTGCCGACTACAATATCACTAGCTTGGCTCGTTAGTACGAGTATATTCATCGCAAGCGCAAGAGTAACTGCGTTTGGTTCCTGGGCCACTATAGGGTGCACCTCTGGCGGATTTGAGTTTTGAATTCAAAATGTTCTGAATTCAGATGTAGTGCGTAAGCTTCCCTACATAGAAGTACTACAGCTACTTCGGAACAGAAATTTCTCGGATTCGGATCGGATGTAGTGCGTAACTGCGTGCGTAATTATAATATACATACTTTGACCCACCTTCTGTGTTTATTCTATTTTGTTTGTTATTTTTATTTTATTATTTAAGTATTTTCCGTTTCCGTAAGTGTGTCAGTGGCATCAACAGTGGGTCTTATCAGAATTTCAGCGCGGCGTTATTTTCTTTTTTGGATATCGCTGCACATGCTGAGATAGGAGCCTTTTTGGTCTCGCACGGGGTTTTTTTTTATTATTTTTTAACTTTATGCATATTTCTCGTGTCTCCTGTGCGGGTCACAAATAAATATTTTTTCTTTCTTTTTTTTTAACCGCGCTTACTCTTCCTTAGGCATACGGGCGTTGTTTGGGATATAATATTTTTCAAAACGATTATCAGACCAGCGTATTACTAGACTGAACTCTAGCTTTAGATAAAATACTATTAAACAAAATCGTTTATTCTTTTCTGATTAATTTCGTTGCGGGTTCCAAGACAGTTAAATTCATTCTCCGGGACTTCGTCGAGCTTCATTGCCTCGGCGCTTTTCTGGTGGTCGCCACTGTTGATTCTGGCTTTCAGAAGTTGCAGTGGATTGAGAATAGTGCGGCGGGATTGTACCAAAAAAAAAATACAAAATTCGTGTAATATACACGAATACGACAATATCAGACCTCACAGATAGTGCAAATGATGTAAATATTGACGATAGATAATTGAGTTCAGTTCCGACAGTGTTTGGTCACGGCTGCCTATGTGAGGCAGAAAAAATACACTGTATTGATTCTATTAATTGGTTCGAAGTGCTTCTATCATATTGGGCGGTAGTGGATTATTTTTAGGGCATGAAATTATAGCAAACATTAACCATGTATATGTTGCCCGAAGGGATATGTTATTTGTGTTTAGTACACTAATGTTCTGCCAGTGTCTTGTAATAGCTTGTAATCAGGCAAGTCTATCAGCATAATCACACTTATATATTATAAAGGCGAAAGTTTGCGAGTTTGTGTGTGTTTGTTACGTCTTCATGCTCAAACGGCTGGACGGATCTGGACGAAATTTGGCACGGAGATAGATTATAGTCTGGAATAGCACATAGGATACTTTTTATCCCGGGAATATGTTCCTTAGGTATAATTTTACGCGGGCGAAGCCGCTGACAGAAGATAATAATCACAGTAATATTATAAAGGCGAAAGTCTGTTAGTGTGTTTGTATGTTTGTTACTACTTCACGCTCAAACGGCTGGTCGGATCTGGATGAAATTTGACACAGAGATTGATTATAGTCTGGAATAGCACATAGGATACTTGTTATCCCGGTATTATATGTTATGCTAGCCGAAGCTAGGCAGTCTTTAATGTTCCCACTGCTGAGACACAGGCCCTCCTCTCTGTGAGAGGGAATGGGCCGAAATCCACCACGCGGGCCCAGAGCGGGTTGGTGGATGTCACATGTCTTCGAATTCATATTTTGTTATTAGCAAAGCTTAATCCAAGGATGACTCAGGCCATTGCATATTCTAAGAACAGAACTCAAAATTCTAGATGAAAATATTTATTATTATCACCATCATTATTGACTGGAGGTGACAGAAGCACTTCTGTCACCTCTGACTAGTGGTGGTTAATATAACGTAAAGCAACTTAAAGCAGCGTGCTTATTATAAATAGCATAAAGCAAACGCTATCGTGGAACTCACTTGGCGCTATGCGCTATTTGCTTAATTCGTTATAACGCAGTATCGCGCGAATCGCGCGCAGCGCAATAATGTAAATAAAGCAATAAGCTTGGGGCGCCGGGCGGGCGCGGCGGCCAGTCGTTGCATGCTAGCGATTGTTATCGGTCGCACGCGTAATTTTAGATCCCGCACGGCTCACGTAATATACCTACGCTATTTTCTTCGTGCTTTTTATTGTAAACAGAGATAGGACACGTAACATTGACTAAGTATAATATTGTGTAAGTAAGGAAGATTGATTGAGAGATTGTGTTGTTGTTTAGTCTTTTGTTTTTGTGTGTGTATAGCAGACGAAAATGTCTAAAAGAAATAGTGATTTCCCAATATGGAACTTAAATTAGTGAAGTAGAACTGAAACTATGGTGGCAAGTTCATTGTTTATTTTTTACTGTTCCATTTTATCGCAATAAATTCATAAAAGCGATGTTATATTTTAAACATGCTGTCTGTCCAATGAGCCTAACGCTAGTGTAGGAGCTGCGAGTTAACAGTCACCGCGCTTGCTTTATTCGTGCCCGCCTCGCGCCCGTGCTTTATAAAAAAGCGCGTTATAATAAAGCGTGTAAAATAACGCGCTTAAAATATAAAGCATAAAGCATTAAGCAAGTTATTATCATATAGCTACTTTGAACACTACTACCTCTGACCTAGACTAGAGTCAAGAGCAAACCCACTTCAAATAAAATAAAAACAAGTAAAATTTCAAAATTTTAAAAACCCCCGACTCATTTTTATTTCATGCTACATAATTTATCTAGTACATAGTAGATACGCTTCATCGTATCACGTAATAATTATGACACGATATCTTGCAAAAACACCGCGATTCAAACAGTAAAACGACCATAACTTTTGAACGGCTGAACCGATTTTATTCAAACATAGCTAAGAACACTCTCGACAAAATCACCTTTCAAATATAAAACCTAAATCAATACCGGTTCATCCCTTTAGGAGCTATGATGCTCCGTACGGACACACAAATACACAGCAACACACATCAAACTTATAACACCCCTCTTTTTCCGTCGGCGGTTATAAACATAGCTGACAGACGTCCATTGCTAAACATTGTGTCCTTTGCCCCTTGTGCCGCTACATCGACCAGCCCTTTGCGTCTCACTCACATCCAGCATTGGAAAGCCTCCCACTAAGTGAACCGATGACATTCCGAGATTAATAATTTCCAAATAATAATTATATAATATCAATCATAGTAGAATGTTCCCTTGGGTTGACAAAACACTTTTCACGCGGGCGAAGACGCTGATAGAAGCTGGTTTATTTATATATTTCTTTGTTATTTCTTAAAAAAAACGTTGCCCCACACTAGGAATTTCTCCTGTATCGTGGGTGCGTTTACAAACATATAAACTCACATGCACAAACACCCAGAGCCGGAACAACTATCTGTAGGTCATACAAATATTTGTTCCGTGCGGGCATCGAACCCGCGACACGCAGCGCAGCAGTCAATCGCTCAACCACTGCGCCAACCGTGCGCCCTCTATATATGAGGCCTTTGCCCAACGGTGTTTGCCATACGTGAATTTATAAAAAAAATCTCCATATTTTATCGTCACATGAGCATGCAAAGGTTTACAATAACAAATAAAATATCAAAATTAAGATCATTGGAATTACAATATTTAAATAAAAAAATGTCAGCCTGATCACAGCAATCAAAAATAAAATAAAATACGAGTAAGTCAATGAGAGGATCACAATAATTATGTCAATCAGAGTAACATTATCAATCAGTTAGTGAATAATTATTAAGAAAATCTAAATTAAAAGTTTAACTACAGAGTAGGTAAATGCAATTGAATTCTTCCTAGCTCTGTCCCACATTAGGCGAGGCCGGCTCTCCTAATTTTCTGGACAGTGTCCGATTGTCGGGTTGGGCAATGGATCTTTCAATAGAAGTTTCGTCAAGCTAATGCAAGACGTATTCGGAAGTCGTCCTCTACTTCTCTTATGTTCAGCTGTCAGTTAATGTAATTTTAGTGACTTAGCAAATAAATGCATTGTGACCGTTTCCCTGAATGGCCACCCCACACATAATGAAGCACACACACAGACAATTAAACATCGATTTTCAACTCCCAGTCATATACTAATATATATAGATTGACTCCCAGTGAACTGATTACCTGGTTTTGCTAATAAAATGGACAAACAGGCAAATTGAACGAATGAGTTAAAAAGGAACGAATGATCTAACTTTGAATACAGAACAAAATAAAGGAACGACAAGGCTGGCTGGCTGGCTGCATTGCAATGTTTGAATGGCAAAGCTGATCTTATACGGATTCTCTCACTGTACAGGAATATTTTTTCTTGTGGGTGTGGATGCCCAAATCCGAAACTGTGAGGCATAGATCAAAACACTCAAAGGAGTCACGGGCTGGATTTTGATGAAAACTCAAACTGCATTATTGTTTTTTTTTAAATCAATATTCTTATGGCTGGTTTCTGATTTGATTAAAGCAGCAATAATCAGTTGAGTATTGTCAAATCAGTGTCAAATAATTTAGGAACCGTTTGAGTTTTTTAAGTTTCACAATTGAGTATCTACCTAGCTCAGTTAAGTAAGTACCTAAGTACCTACATAAGTATGGACCTGTCAAAGATACGTTCACTTTCTCTTTCACCCTTACGTTCCATTTTACAATAGAAATCCGAGACATCACAAGATTGCATAAAATTTAATAATATAAATATTATAAAGCTATAAACAGTACGTTAGTATTATATTACTTCATTCAAGATTAAAAAAAACAAGTTATTAAATGTGTTATAATCTTTAATTACTTGATTTTTCATAATTTATCAATTTAATAGATACCTATTTGAAATGTATACAACCTTATTATGAAACTATGAAATGGATCGTAGGCACTAGTCAATTACTTCAAGATTGTCATAGCAACCGTTTTTATTTTGTCAAAGATGTCTTATCGAAAGAAAATAATATCTAATATAGTTTGTTATTGCCAAAATCAAGAATTTAAGCTTATGATTACTAAAAGTGAATGTGTTCCGAGCGAGCAGTTGCTGGTTCTTGTGATACCTCATAGAACTACAGAATATTTTACTCAGAATTTCATAAGATCTCTCAAGTGGGAAGAGAACCGACACACACAGAATTCGTGCATCTGCATTGGAATCTGATTGCAATTGTGATTTACCAACAAATATGGACTTTTGTGATAAAATTTGTAATGAGTGACCTGGGTTTTCAATTTAAGACCAAAGGCTTTTCTAGCCATTGAAGAGCCTCCGAAGGAAAACAATATTAGTCAGGGTCGGTGCCATTAGATATAAGCCGATGAAGGAGGACTGTGTTTTAATATATATTAACGAACAATTCATTATTTGCCTACTTATTTTGTAAAATAATAAAGAAATGAGACTTATCATGCTGTTTTTATCATCTTTATTGTAGGTACTGATACCAAAATCGTATTATACAAAAGCCAAATTCTGTACACATTTTCATCGTTGTAACCTTTTCTTATCGTAAGGATCCTACTAATATTCTATATAGGTATGAAAGTCTGTATGTTTAGATATTGGTTAATCACACCTCAATGGTTGAACGTTTTTGATAATATATCATTTGGAATACAATTACCCAATGACTAATAATAAAATGATTTAATAATAAAAAATAGATAAAATAATAAATAAACGGAATAACAAAGCCTTTTATTCTGAAATCAGAGATATAAAACTGTAGTCTATACAATACATCTTTATAGTTTATAAAAAGTTCCTAATCTAAGAGCCTCTTGGCTTAGGCCTCCACTAACAGTTTCCACTGGGGTCTCTCATGAACTACTCGCCAATACCACAGCGCGCCATCGCTTACACTTTGTGCCTTCATCTTGGTGCTTTTCTCCATTTCCTTTGGTTATCGCGAATCATTTGACCGGTCCATCTTCACTTTTCACATAGTTCCTGTAGGATAACTCTCGGTTATCGCGCAGGTAAAGCCACTGGCAACCACAAACACAAAAACTGGCACTTTCAAATATTTTTGTTGAGGATCTCACTCATCATAATAATCATTTCTGCCGAAATACAGGCCTTCCCGGCACTCAGCATTCAGCGTCACCACATCAACCGGTGCTGTGCGTCTTTCATACATTGGATGCCCACGACCTCAACCTGGTTATCGGTCTGTAGGGGGAGGCTTTTCAGCCCCATCGACCACCCGTTCTTCGAGCAACTGAGATCTATCAAGCGTGAAATATTTGCATCCAATCTAATGTTTTCGATAATTCAGGTCGAACACTCTTCTGCCACGCATCGGTCTTCATTGAGGCATCTCTAAGGAAGACAAGGATGTATCTTCATCACTCGTTTTATAAGTTTTTATATATTATTTTGTATTTATTTCTCTTGATTAAAGTTTAAGCAAGGGGTTGTCAACTATCAACTGCCAAATGTAACCAGTGTAGCCAGATTTTACGAGTCCCAAGTCGACGAAAATTTCGTTTTCCATTTATAAAAAACTCAAGACGACCACTATTCATTAAAACCACGAAACATTTTACGAAACGTAAATTTCCATTGTTGCCTTGAACACCCTAGAATCTAATATCAACTTTAACGCGTTTGACACAATAATCATTATTGGTTCCGCATAAAACATTTTTAAGCATTTCTTTATTTTCCCTGTGTTGTTACGACTGAAGTATAATGAAAAAAAACTTTTTACAAAAAATACAACCGACTTCCAAATAAAAAACAAAAAGTGAAAAATAACTGTCGGTTGTATTTTTTGTAAAAAGTTTTTTTATTTTCACTTTTTAGTTGTGCTACACAATTTATATAGGCTAGGTACCAAAGCAACTTTGCAGTCAAACTTGTATTTAAGAAAGAATATAGGTTTGAAAGCGTTGAAAGACTGAAAAAAATATGGGAGAAGAAACTAAAAGAATATATTTATGCCCATAGTGAAACCAGAATAGATTTACCCAATAACATGAAACTTAAACAAATTTCGGTCGAATAAGGGTATACCAAGGTGAACTGTTTACACCTGCGTACCCCTTTAGAGCGTACTAGTGTGATGTTATGTTATGAAATGGTGTAAACAATAAACATAAATGCGATTGCAGCTATCCCGAGTGATTTGCCGTCATTTATTGAAGAGTTCTGATGTGTATCTCCGAAGTTCTTTATCAGATCTTGATGAAAATTAAATGGGACCACATGACAAACACCAGCTTTCAAATAAAAAAAGAATCATCAAAATCGGTTCACCCAGTAACAAGTTCTGAGGTAACACACATAAAAAAAAAAAAAAAATACAGTCGAATTGAGAACCTCCTCCTTTTTTTGAAGTCGGTTAAAAACAGATGAACTTTAAAAAGCATTTCGATTTCCAGTTATTTTCATCATTCCTGAGGATTAGACATTCTTATTCCGAAATCGCCTAAAATAGTCCCATGTTTTTAGGTTTCCGTACCCAAGGGGAAAACGGGACCCTATTACTAAGAATCCACGATCCGTCTGTCTGTCCGTCTGTCACCAAGCTGTATCTCATGAACCGTTATAGCTAAACAGTTGAAATTTTCAAAGATGATGTATTTCTGTTGCCGCTATAACAACAAATACTAAAAACAGAATAAAATAAATATTTAAGTGAGGCTCCCATACAACAACGTGATTTTTTTGCCGTTTTTTAAGTAATGGTACGAAACCCTTCGTGCGTGAGTCCGACTCGCACTTGGTCAGTTTTTTTAGGGTAGCCTAATTGGCGATCAGTCGCCGATCGTAAAAATTGGTTGCCTCGGCCACCCTTCAGAGTCTAAGCCTAAATGGCGAAAAGTCGCCCAATCTGGCCACACTGATTATGTAACGTTGACAACGGTTTGAGAATTTGAGAATGATCAAATGTGCTTTTCTCAGTTGTGAAACCCAATTGAACGTCAATGAAGGTTTTTTGTATGACATAAGGTATACTTTGGCATGACTTGACGACGTATACTCAAACCTTGCTCAGCATCGCAGAATACTTAAAGTGGCAGATGATCAAGGGTGACAGATGCTTAAATCGAGATAAGCACATACTTAGTTACTTCAGAAACCGGCCATTAGCCAGCTATCGAACCGGTTAAATTTGGAAAAAAGAACACGTTGTATTGTATTAGTTATTGTACCTATTACTTTTTTTAAAGTTACGCATCGTCAAACCGCTACTCGTCTAGGTGTGTGTTGACCTTAATATACGTAAAGACGTAGGTACTACGTAGTCGCTACGTGACCGTAGAGGAGACGTAGTTATTGCGGTCGGGGAGGCATACTGAAAATTGCTTTTGATAGTGTTGGGACATGTCGACAGAAAGATATCAAAGTTTTATTTTTACTTTTGTAATTTGTGGATCATTGTGTGTAAAGGTTTTGAAAGGGCAGGAGGAAATTGATATTTTCCTTTTAAAACAACTTCGACATACGAGTACAAGGAATATAATAAGAGAAGGTATATAATTTATTTTTCAGTATCATATTCCCGTGGTTTATTCTTTAGGAAACGTATGTTGTGAAAAAAATGCAGTTTTCTTGTGAAAGAACCCTGCATTTTACCGGGATCTGAACCAACGACAGTGTACCCTACAATCAGAGAAATAATTTTCGTAATTGCGTTAATTCTTATAAACATTTTTAAACCAACAATTTTACGGTTTTTATAATATTCGTTTGGATGTACCTATGTAGTTTCTCCATAATATCTGGGCCAGAACACATAATCCTTCAAGCTTCTACTAAAACATTGTAACCAATAGACATCAAAGAAAGCTGTTCAACAAAAAAAAACTAACATTATTAGAGACACCGACTTCCATTGCACACAAGTATTGCGACACAAAACACAAACTGGATAACATGCTCTCAACTCGAGGCTTTTCGCCATCATTAGACGAACTACGTAAGCTTACGACATACGAAATCTATTTTTATTAAATTCAACACTTTTATTTCATTAGACTAGTTTTACCTGTGGCTTCGCTCCCTATGGACTATCCTCTAACATATACAGGGTGTTTGGAAGGGAGCTGTACATACGCCTAGGGTAGAAACTAGGGATAGTCTGCTACCTACCCCCGCCCATTATATTGACCTTGGCCTCAAGGTTTTTTTTAATTTATTATTATTTTTTATTTGACTTTTTTATGATTTTTTGACTAAAACTACCTGTAGCTCAAAATCTATCCATGGGACCGGTCGGCTAATGGTCTTGTTTTAATCGTTAGAGTCTTAGGGTCCTGCAAAAAATTATTTTACACCAGAAAATTGTGGAGAAGAAAAGTTATGGGGCCTGAAGTACCGTAGTAAGGTAAAGAAATAATTTTAAGGGCAACTTTCTATGGGGTTTAAAAAAAAACTAACAGGGTTGGAGTTCTTCTGATTTTTTTAAAATATCCTCAGTCCATGCCCTTTCTAACGATATGCTAAAAGTGTAATTATCACTTTTAGTTTTAAAGTTATTAATTAATTTCCGCAACTAGGGCACTTCAAGCAAAAATTTCAACTAATGAAAATTAAATGTGTTCGATCGTAAAAGGATGGCAAATGAAACAAAAAATTTGGTAATGACTAATGTCATTAAATTACAAATTTTAATTAATTACTAATTTTAATTAATTACAAATTTTGTTCAAATTGATGACCATTGACCTGTAAACATGCTCGGCACCTCTTCCTCATCTCCACGGTCACCGTTCTAAGCAGCAGTTCCTCGCGCATTGTATCGAATGCGGCGTGGATCCTGTTAATTAGAACCTCCCTTGTTGGTACTTCTTCTGCGTACACCAACTCTTTCGCCCTTCCCCAGACGTAGAAGTCGAGTGGGGTAAGGTCAGGCGACCTTGGGGGCCAGGGAATTGGCCCACCCCGACCAATCCAAGAATTAGGAAAGCAGTTGTCCAGAAGCTCCCTCACTGCTAGGCTCCAATGAGCAGGACAGCCGTCGTGCTGGAAGACTATGGGCCGATCTTCGTCAAACACTTCTTCCGCTAAATCAGGCAAATCGTTTTCGAGGAAATCTAAGTAGTTTTGCCCGTTTAGGTTGTCTGGCAAAAAGTGCGGCCCTATCAACCGATTACCGATGACGCCTGCCCATACGTTCACGGAGAACCTTCGTTGAAAACCTCTGTGCCTCTTGACTCTCGGGTTTTGATCTCTGGGTGCCCAGTGATGGAGATTGTGGTAATTTACAATTCCTTCCTTGTCAAACTTGGACTCGTCAGTCCAGAGAATACTCCGTAAAAAATTAATATCTTCCACGTCCGTATGGAGCAAGTGGCGGCAAAACTCCACCCTTCTTGCATAGTCGTTATCCTCTAAGCCTAAAACAATAAAAATATCAACGTTAGCGGTTTCCTTATGAATTAGTAGCTATGTAACATTGATTGCTATCTCTGTCTTTCCATTTCTCTCTCTCTCACACACATGCTCATGTTAATTTAAAAATTGCCTATGAAATTCACATGCTAGTTCATTACATAAGAGCTAAAAACAAAAACTTTATGTAAAAAATTACCTTGAACAGGGGTGAACAGTTGCGGAAATTAATTAATAACTTTAAAACTAAAAGTGATAATTACACTTTTAGCATATCGTTAGAAAGGGCATGGACTGAGGATGTTTTAAAAAAATCAGAAGAACTCCAACCCTGTTAGTTTTTTTTTAAACCCCATAGAAAGTTGCCCTTAAAATTATTTCTTTACCTTACTACGGTACTTCAGGCCCCATAACTTTTCTTCTCCACAATTTTCTGGTGTAAAATAATTTTTTGCAGGACCCTAAGACTCTAACGATTAAAACAAGACCATTAGCCGACCGGTCCCATGGATAGATTTTGAGCTACAGGTAGTTTTAGTCAAAAAATCATAAAAAAGTCAAATAAAAAATAATAATAAATTAAAAAAAAACCTTGAGGCCAAGGTCAATATAATGGGCGGGGGTAGGTAGCAGACTATCCCTAGTTTCTACCCTAGGCGTATGTACAGCTCCCTTCCAAACACCCTGTATATCAGCACAAAATGGCGAAAAACGTTCCGTGTCATGATCATACAAATAATAAAAATTTTATTTTTTGTTTTTTTTTACTAAAATAATAATATATTAATGATTATAAAAAAAACAATCAAGAATTTCAAAACAACAAAAAAAAACTTAAAAAACGAACATGTAAACGCATGATGACGTATGATTGCACGTAACATTAAACACAAATAAAAAAAAAACTACACATTTGCTAGGGTTATGGTGGGTGTCATTTGAAAAGGGAAACTAATCCCTATAAAAAACAACACATAAAAACCCCAAAATCGACCTCCCTAAAACTAAAGCGAACCCTAACAGCCTAATAAAAATATAAAATCCAATGATATTCAAATAAACAGATATGTTATGAGCGCGCGCATTGTGAAGACTCGAATAGGTCACAATTGTGACATTTTTTAGTCTTTAGTTTATGTCACGCATGGCGAAGAGCGATAGGCTTTGTTGAAACAAAAACAAAATAAAATAATACCATCGTGTGTATTTAGTAATTGTACCAATTATGATACCAAAATACATAAAACAGAAGGGATCTCAATACCATTATGTAAGTACGCAATACGCCTCAATTTACTAATTTATTTCTTTTTTTTCCTAATGTTCTGATATTTGGAGGTTAGAAAAAGATAACAACATTGGTGGTCAGAATAATGTTTGTTTACATTCACACGCAAGTGACAAACACTAGCTGTCTCTTTTTTCTTGTTGGTTTTATCAAGCCATCCCTTTCGCCTTGTAGTGAAATGTCAGATGAATGAAAAGTGTGTATGTGTGCTGCCGCTGCTGCGCGGAAAACATTTTTCAATTGTTTTGTGAGTGTATAACGTATCTGTTTATTTGAATATCATTGATAAAATCTGAATTAATATTCAACATAAGACACTTAGCGAAAGTGTTCTGCCAGAGATTTGTTTAGATTAATGAATAGAATCTATTACTTCTTACTCGTAAACTCTGGAATATGGAAATCATGAACATACTAGGTAATTATGTCAATGAAAATATGTATTAATATTTTTTTAATAAACAGCATTTCGTATTACCATCATTATCTCATGTTTCTATAAGTTTACTAACATTGGTTCTCCCTTCAATAGCTTAGAAACCTTTCATTCCATTCCTTTACAATTCAGGTTCCGGTAAAACCAAACCTTGCCAAATCCGTCCTCAATTGCCAGCTAAGCATTTCACGTAAAACTTCAATTTCCTTCACAATACTTTGATTCGGGTGCATGTTCCAGAAAATTCTGGAAACATTCCAAATTCAAACTACGAAAAAGACAATCGTTCCTGTTTCGTCTTTTATTCGATTTTCAAATAAGGAATCAGAGAAGTTCGTGGCTAAATAATAATAACCGTACGTGTTGATTATCGAGGATCCGATAATCAATCCGTTACATAATGAGATTTCTGCGAGCCTCGGAAAGCACGTTTATAAGCCCTTGGTCCTTGCTGTCATTGGTGAGATCTTTGAGATTGACAATTCTTACAGGTAATCAGAAACTATTACACCAGTTGACAGGTTTGACGCAGAATGTGCACTTCGCAAAATGTGCTCTTGACGCAAAATGTGCACTTCGCAAAATGTGCACATCGCAAAATGTGCACTTCGTTTTCTTATGTCATTATTATTATGTATTATGTTAACCTTATTAATTTAACTAATCGTATTGATCACGCTTACAAAGAATACAGTTCTTAAGTAACAGTGCTAATAATAACGAGATATATTTATGTTCATGAAAAAGATTTTTTTTAAATTATTTTTAGGGTATCGTGTTACCAAACTATTGTGTTGTGAATATCAGAGTTGTCACTTTATATAAAACTAGCGAACGCCTCACGGTTTCACCTGCGTAGTTCCCGTTCCCGTGGGAATACGGGGATAAAAAGTAGCCTATGTCACCCGGGGATAGTGTAGCTGACAAACGGTGAAGAATTTTTGAAATCGGTCCAGTAGTTTTTAAGTTTATTCGTTACATACAAAAATACAAATCTTTCCTCTCTAAAATATTAGTATAGAAATAGAATCTGGTCCTCAGCTGCATCAAGTTGGACTGGAAACCGATTCCAACATAGGTAAACAGCTAAATTTTTGATTCGATTTTCAAATATAGAATCGGGTCAGTCGTTCCTTTAATTAGTTCAAAAACCGAAGTTAGCTCATTCGTTCTTATTTTAAGTTATTCGTTCAATTTGGATGTTTGTTCATTTTATTAGCAGAGAATCAGGTTATCAGATCAGTGGGGCATCGGCACTCGATGTTTAATTGTTTGGGTGTGTGCTTCATTATGTATGGGGTGACCAGGCGTTTTGTTATTTTGACGAAACTGCGTTAATTTTCTAGGTCGATAGATATTTTTTTATTTTGTAGATGTTTATGGTTGTAGTTTTGGTAATTGTCACTGGCAAAGTCGAGGGCAAACGGCCTAGAGGCAGAAGTCCTATACGCTGGTCAGACCAAATCCGAACCTCGCTGAACATCGAAGCCTCAGAAGCCGTGCATGTTCTAAAACCATGATGTGGTCACGACCCCCAGCATTAGGGAATCGACGCAAGGAGTAGCTAATGACACAGATAAAACTATCGCAAAAAATAACTTTATTTATCGAACTTAACTACTAAAGAAGCCAAAAACAAACAAACGTATTCCCGTAATCACCACGCTTGACAAATAATTATAACTAAAGAAATCACTAATGAACTCGAAGCAAACGTTCTAAGAAAACATAAAGCGATAACTTTATGGCGACAGATAACACACTTCTAAGCAATTAGCCGGACAAATTGACGTGCCATGACGTTATAAAAACAAGCCGGATTGTCTATTGCAACCATGCAATTCTGCGATTGGCTAACTCTCAAGCAATTTGAGCAAGCATTGTCTGAACGAAATGTGTGTTATTTATACTTATCAATTTACGTGTATTGTGTAAAAATGGGTTTTGTAACTTTTGAGTGTTATTGAAATCATAATATCTTGCTTGTTCTTAAACGCTACTTAAATGATAATAATATGTGTTGTTTTTGAAGTGAAAACAACACATGTTATTATCATTTAAATAGCGTAGTATGATTTGTAATCTTGATCCTTGTTGGCTGATTATTTGATACATTTACGTTATATACCTTTTCTTATGTTTCTAGATAGTCTGGAAAATTTTCAAGGACTCTGCAAAGTTAAAAACATTGTTGAAACGTTAAGGCATTTGGAAAAAATACCTAAAGTAGGTAATCAAACTAAGTTCATAGAAGAAATATCTATACTTCACAGAAACAGTGATAAAAAAATACACACAAAATAGAT
This sequence comes from Orthosia cruda, assembly GCA_964057195.1. Lineage (NCBI taxonomy): Eukaryota > Metazoa > Arthropoda > Insecta > Lepidoptera > Noctuidae > Orthosia > Orthosia cruda. The sequence goes on from OZ059854.1 coordinate 3,870,079, forward strand.
ATAATAAATACTCAAGTATCAAAACATTTAACTAATGGTATAGTTAATAATGAGAATAACACAAGATCTTTTGAATGTGCCGCCTTTTCTCAGGCCAGGCTTTCGTTTGCCAGACCTAGTCACATAATTAGGTATCTATCTTTACGCCTTCTGACTAAACCCTGATTAACAAAGATAAAAATTGCTGCCGAAAGAATATCTCTGAAAATTATCTGAAGAGAATGAGAGAATTATATAAAGTATTAGGTATTTAATTTACCAAATAAGACGGAAACATTTTAAGAAGTAGATAACAGTTTAAGTTTCTTCCTATATTGATTTTACTTCCTTGTAAATTTACCAGCATATAATACTTTTAATTGTGTTTTATACTGCACATTTAAAACACCAAGGTCTATATTTTAAAACCTCTCTCTCACTGATTATTCAGTCAGTTCACATTTTTATAGTCACATGACTCGTGAGGTTTTAAAATTGCTTCAGACCGTGAGATCGTGAAAGGTTAAATGCAGCGGTGCATTTTAAACCGTTACTTAGACTTATTACACGCTTTTATTTAACATGCAATGAATCTATGTATGTGTGTTCGGGTTAAATCTTGCAACTGAATTTTATAGCAGTTTTTCTGCACCGATTAAGATGAAATTTTGCATACACGTTTAGTTTGGATGACACTGCATGTTTAGTTAAGTGACGTCATTCTAAATCCAATATGGCGGACGGGCCAAGATGGCGGACCAGTTACTTTTTGTGCAGTGCCATGTTATAGGTACCAAATGAAAGGGTTTGCTGAGAAGAATACAAAAATAGCTTGTAGTAATAAAAAAAAATTAAAAGAATATTTTATTTTGTTCAGTTACGTAATAATGCTATGCAATTTAAAAATTACCTAATCCAGGGTTCGCATTTATGCAAGTCATTTTGCCCCAGGGGAAAGCGATTTGCCAAGTTTGGAGATAGGCTATATAGTGTACGCAAGAAGATTTTACCAATAGAGACGTCATACCTACTCATTATAAAGAAATTAAAACATGGCGATATTTTACTTTAGTTACCTACATAGGACCTATAAAACTTGAAACTTTATTTCTATCACTGAGTAGGTTAAAAGATCACAGATATATAAATAGTGGGTCCTAAGGGGTCGTTGTCAGAAAGAGATAAACATACTGTTCAAACGTACGTTCGTTTCGCGGCCAGACGCAGGATGGACTGAGTTCGCTCGAGCTGGTCAGCTTGTGTTTGTATTGCCGCGCAGACGTCGGTAAAACGTGTCTACCTCAGTAAATATATATCATCATTGAATCTACTACTACTTTTTCAGGCAACATAAGGTCTTTTTCCTGCTAGTTACGCTGTCTCACTCTTGAGCAAAGGCGTCCTCCTTCAACTTACTACTTCCATCATTTGCGAACCCCCGTGTTTTCTTGCCAGGGATATTTAAAAGTAACATTTTTTTTCATTCGCCTCAGTAATTTCAAAGATTTGTGTACCCCCGCACACAGAGATGTATTATAAAGATGGTCGAATCACACCAGATGTGTACAGGAAATTAAATCACTTTTATATGACCGTTAATGATTGACAGTTTATTAGTTAAATTAAAATATAATAATACATAAAGTGTAAGTAAGTATGAGGATATCTGCAGGAGAACCAAAGTTAACGACATAGACCGAATAATTACAAAACTTAAATGGCAGTGGGCAGGGCACATTGCTCGCAGAACGAATAGCCGATGGGGCCGAAATGTTCTGGAATGGCGACCGCGAACCGGAAGACGATACTTTGGAAGGCCTCCCACTAGGTGGACCGATGACATGGTTAAGTTTACGGGAAGGTGCTGGATACGAGACGGACGGGATCGGTCATTGTGGCGAAGCCTGGGGGATGCCTATGTCCAGCAGTGGACGTCTTTCGGCTGAAATGATGATGATGATACATAAAGTAGGTTACTAGTGGTGGTGGGCGCGACAGAGCGAATGTGCACAAGTAATCGGCGTATTAGCAAATGCATGTTCAGGTAAAAACTATGTGGCGATGCTCGTACAATTTGCTTAACTCACAAGTAAGTTTCATATGTTAAGCCAAAGTTCACGTCTCCTCGTTTCTAATCAACGTACTTTTAAAAGCAAATGTTTGACTACTAACTAAAATTTAATTAAGAATCAGTTTTGTGAGCCATATAATATACGACTTATACAGGGTGGGCCAATAATTTTTGCAAATTGCAACACTAAATTTCTCGAATACCGTTGGAGGGAGGGGTGCGCGGGTGGCGGGAAACTATGCGTCGCTACATGCAATTTTAGTCACGATGGAGCGCTTCACGGGACAACAGCGTGCTTTTTGTGTTAAACAATTTTACAAAAACAACGATTCCTACGTTACTGTACGACGCCTGTTTCGAATTGAATATGGATTACGCCGTGTAAGCGAGTGTCCAAGTGTGAATTTAATCAAAGCTTGGGTCGTGAAGTTCGAGCAAACGGGATCGACAACGAATATTAAACAAACAGGCCGGCCACGTTCAAGAAGAAGCGATGAGAACATTCGAGAGGTTGAAATTTCCGTTCGGAACGATCCAGAATTATCTACGCGTAAGCGTTCGGCGGTTCTGGCATTACCGAGAACCAGTCTACGGCGGATTTTGCATCTAGACCTCAAACTGCACCCGTATAAGCTTCAAATTGTGCAGGAGATGAAACCAAATGATTACATTCAACGTAAGTTATTGGCTGACACAATGCTGGAGCAATTCTCTAGCCTGGAGAATGTATTGTTTACGGACGAGGCCCACTTTCACATCAACGGGCACGTGAATAAGCACAATTGTCGATATTGGAGCAGGGAAAACCCTCGCCTTAAACACCAAAAGCCACTTCATTCACCTAAAACGACAGTATGGGCTGCCATATCAGCAAAGGGCATAATTGGTCCGTATTTCTTTGAAAATAATCAAGGAAATAATGTAACTGTGAATTCAGCGGAATACGTCAAGATGTTGCGAGAATTTTTGACGCCGCAGTTGCATGAATTTCAAGGATACAACAGCAGGACCTGGATGCAACAAGATGGAGCAACATGCCACACGTCAAATGTGACTTTACCGGTAGTCAAAGAAATGTTTCCGAATAAATTGATTTCTCGCAGAGGTGATATTCCATGGCCTCCGAGAAGCCCGGATCTTACACCATGCGATTTTTTCTTATGGGGATACCTGAAAAGTCGAGTCTACCTTAATAAACCGACGAATATATCCCAATTAAAACGAAACATCCACGACGAGATAGCCGCGATCCCCCGCAGCATGTGTCAGCGAGTTTTCCAAAGTTTGCGTAGTCGATTGCTAGAGTGCCAACGACGAGACGGTGCACATCTCGACGATGTCATTTTTAAAAAATAAATTTCATTAAATTTTCAAAACGTTAAAAATATAATCAACAAAATAACAGTTGTAGTTTTATTTCTATTCATGTTTTAAAAGTGCAAAAATTATTGGCCCACCCTGTATAACCTTGTGCTAAACTCGCAAAATGTCTGAACGTTAAACTAAAATAATGTAGCTTATAAATCAGAATTTTTAGCAAACTTTTCAAATGAATTATTTATTTTCTTGTTTTATACTTTTTCTTCATTTGTTTTATGATTTTCGCAGTTCCTATTTCAATTTTCAATTAACCTATTTCAATTGTTAACATATTCGGCTTAGTTTAAATATGAACGTGATTTTATTATAATGACCACCGTTAAAAAAAAATATCTATTTCTTTGGTCTTGTGTGTCATGAACTGCTGAATGGTCATAACCATAATCCCATATTTTCTTTCATTAAAAAAACAAACTTCACTCACTATATGCTTCTTTAGCATCTGTTTCTAAATTCAGTTTTACCCCCTTTTTTTCCTTCCCAACAGCCAATGAGTATTTAAAACCAAAAAACAGCACGCTGATAAAATTCTGCCACTAAACTAACACATGGTCACCCTACTGCCCGATATGTCGTGCTCAGAATAATAGATGAGCCGTCGATTTGATGTTCACCTAGCGGCTAGCACGTTTATTTATTTATTTATTAAAACTTCATGCAACATAAAAGTACATAGGCGGACTTAATGCCTTAGGCATTCTCTACCAGTCAACCAAGGGCGGTGAAGAAATAGCATGGCAGGCGCATTAAAATAGAAATACTAATATTATAAAAGCACGTTCACATTACTATATTAATTGTTAGGTAATGTAATGTGTTAGCTATCTTTGGTCATTCAAGCTATTTACTCGTACTTAGATTACCTACGGCAGCAGTTTCCAAAATCAATTTACAAAATTAGAAAAAAATTACTACCGCAAAATTCTGCCTCTACAAAATTTGCCACGTTGTAAAAACAAATAAAGCTATAGTCTATATTCCCCTGCATGCCAGTAATCATAATTCAAAATAATTAAAAAAAAACAAAAAAAACCGACTGCTTAAAAAGCGAACTAAAAAGACGTAAACAAGAATCATGCTGTGCAGTCTGAGGAAACATATTCACGAGCTGGCTGATCAAAACCAAATCTATCCTTAAACATATAACTGTTATATATTTTTGAAATCATCTCGTAAAACATTTTATATTTCTTTTATTATCTTGATACCCCACATGATGGGTTTGGAAGACAAACAAAATTTGGGTCCCCACACTATATGGCGCCCAAAATATTTTCCAATTTTAATGTAGCCAGTGACACTCGCAAGGTTTTGACGAATCAATTGACGTACGAATCATAAAAATCGGCAAACGCGTTTGATCTCTGGAACGCCACATAGGAACAAACATACATAGACTGATAAACACATTACCCTCCTTCGGCAGTCGGGTAAAAAGGCAACTACTGGCCGCATGATCTGTTTACCCTACTGCCCGATATGTCGTGTACAGAATAATATATGAACTGCCAATGTGATGTCCACGTCGCCCCTGGCATGTGTACATTACTATATTAAATGTACACAAATCGATTACATTGGCGGTAAATGCCTTTAAAACTATTTTCGGTGCATTTGATGTTCGGCAGTTTTTTATGGGGTAAATTGGAACAGATGGAGCTTTATGGTTTTACGAGCTTTGTAATGGTGTTAAGATTTTGTTGCGAATGTCTGGTCTGGGTTACTTTGGTGTCTTTGAAGCAGTCGTAATAAATCGGTTATCTGGAGTTGTAAAAGTAAATTCTAAAATGTGGTTATTTTTAAATGTGTAAAAATTGAACCTAGAGAAAAAGAACAATATTAAAATTTTGCAATTTTAAGTACGCACAGGGGGGTGACCATAAGCTCTTAGAGTAAGGCTACTTTGAGTGTGTGTAAGGGACAGATGTATATGAATTGTATACATCTGTCCCTTACGCACACTCAAAGTAACCTTACTCTAAGAGCTTATGGTCACACCCCTGATCTATGAATAAGAAGTATTTTTTTATAAACAATTGATTCTAAATCTAGTTATGCTAAAGGTGTAACAAATATATTTCCGTAACGGCTTGCAGCGACATCTGGTGTCAGGCATATTAATTATCAGGTGTACTCTTTCATCTGGGTGTGTCACTAGGTGGTTGAGGCACTTTGGTACTAGATGGCGTTGAGGTCGGGGCGGAATTATTATAAATTCTTTACAAAACCTGTTAGATATTGTGTGTATTAATAAAATCCAACAAGCATACAATTTCCTACATATCTGGGTTATAAATTTCTGGTAAACATAATTACTTAAAGAAAATATAAACATGACGTCTCTATTGGTTAATAAAATGCTCAGTGTCTATGGCCGACAAGAGTGACATTTCTTTTTGCATTGCTAACTGATACGCAGGAGGTCGAAAATAAAATCCTATTTAAATAAGTCAAATAAAGCAATCGGAATGACTCGGAGGCGGCAGGGAAACAGCCCTAAATATAAACTATTATGTGCCAGCAAGCGCTGTGAGTATTAGTGGAATTAAAGTATATTTTCATGCTTGTGAGACATGTGCTTATACGACGCTCATCTTGCATTTTCCCCATCGACAGGGTTCCTTAGGATTAATTTTAAATACAAACTATAAATAGAATAAAACATGGTCAACGACATGAAATAGGAACACATACACAGCATTCAACAACAGGCTCCGAACACCCATGATATTTTGACCGGTGAAACACTGGATACCATCTGCACACAGTGGAGCGATGCTGATTGTGATATCATGCATCTGATGCTAAGTTTAATGGGTAGTTTATATCCCATACACAAGTAAGTGTGATACCTTTAAATTGTGGTGCTGCAGCGATGCCTGTGTGTTATTAAACTAGTTGACCAAATAGTATGACTTTTACTTCTGTCGACCCTCATGCGAAATCATCCCTGCAATTGTCTCATCCCGAACATCTACCCCTGAGCTGGCTGGTGAGTAAGGAAAGTTACCCTACAAAGGGAACTATTTTTTAGGTTTTTTTTATGTCGGCTGAAATCCTGAGAGTTTACTAACTAATTTGAAAGTATTCCACTCAGACAAAGTCACAGGAAAAAGATATAACGTTTAATAAATAAAAAGTTCAGCCAGACTTCATCAATTCATCTTGTGTATGCATAACAATTTACATTTTGATCGAAAATGCGAAATACGATGAAAATCGAATTTCAACAATAACCACAACGCACACATGAATATAAATAACTTCAAAGCAAGCAGAAAATAAGGTACGCAAATATCGTTAACCTACATACAAAAAAAATATTACACGAATATCGATATCCTATAATCACATCACTACTTTTAACGAAGTCATCGTGTACGGTTCTATCGACATCGGTATGGAGGCGGGTTTTCTACAGACTATACGTTACTTCGATTCCTGTCTATATTATCTATGACAGGGATGACGAACTTATGACACAGTGGTGGTACGCGGCAAAATATATAAAGGCGAAAGTTTGTGAGCGTGTTTGTATGTTTGTTACCCTTTCACGCAAAAACTGCTAAACTGATCTAGTTGAAATTTCACACTATCTAATCTACTTTACTAATCTATCTCGGTACCAAATTTCATCCAGATCCATTGAGCCGTTCTGGCGTGATTGAGTAACAAACATACATCTACACTTCCACACACACACATACATCCAAATTTTCACATTTGTAATATTACTAGTAATATATAAACGAAAACATTATAATTACTGAACGAATTGAGGATAGCTAATTAGGAGTTACGTTAACAGCATCTAACTTATACAGAAAAACACATTTGTAGGCTCAGAAAATAAGTGCAGTTTTAACATTAAACACAGAAAAAGAGAATCGTTGTTCCTGTACATTAGAAAAAAAAAATGTATAAATATATATAATCATTGTATCACAGGCACCAACTTCTTCCATAATAGGATAAACACGAAAATTAAAAAAAAGATAGTCAAGCGAGTAAAATAGTTTAAACAACATTTAAGAATTATCTCTTAATTATTTTTTATCAATTCTATTTATATAACAATAATGGGCGCAATTTAGTCAGTAACAAATTATTTTATCCTATTACAATTCAATTAACTTGCTTTTTTTAAATATTAAAATTGGTTAACAATAATTAAGGTTCACCGTGCCTAATCTATGGTCTCGTATCTGTCCTGAGTAATAGATTGTAGAGGATGGGGGGAAAGGGGATGTCGTCGTTTTTGCTTCGTTCGTCTATCTGGGTCTCTGTTTATTTTGGGGTTAATTGGATGTCTAGGGACGTAGGGGACATATTGTTCCAGTCGGTAGATAAATATTTGGAGTAGCAACAGTAACGTTTTCTTAGCACACTAGAAATTAGGCATGAGTGCTTCAGACTTTTTTGTTTGGGAGTCTTAGTTGTCAACTTCTGCGCAAAAAGATAAATTGCAACAATCAAGGGAAAATTACTTATGAAAATAGCACGAAAATTAACTAACTATGTAAGGATCGTATCAGGTGGCATTCTGTAGTTTCTGCCTACCCACGTTTAGTTAACTTGATCTATAGGATTATTTTCAGAGTGTCATCATCATCATCATCATCAGCCTTATAATGTTCCCACTGCTGGGATACAGGCATCCTTTCTGTGAGAGAGGTAATAGGCCTTAATCCACCACGCGGGTTGGTGAATTTATGGTTCTAGGACAGACCGGTCTCCTCACGATGTTTTCCTTCACCTTTTCAGAGAGTATCTATCCTTAAATTCAGTCGCAAAATTATTTTAAAATACGAATTGTCAATAAATACACATGCCATGTAGTGTTTTAGCCAACTTTCCGTACCGGTGACTAGATTTCAGTACCCAAAAGAATTGAATTAACTCAAAACTCGTTGCCAAGTTTATTTCTTAATAAAGCACTATACTACTAAAACTAGCTTCGAAATCGTTTCCTCGAAAAAGTTCACCGAACCACATCGAACACATCATTCACGAACGATAAGTTTGCACGACGGCTTACCCCAATATCGTGGCGTTTCCATGAAAACTGTTTCATCAAGAGGCGGATTGAACGGCTTAGTTTATTGACCAAGTTTTTATTAAATAGTTATTAGGTTGGGCCATAATACTGGTGGTAACTGTAGTCATCGGCATGTAACTTGGCAAGGTGTTGGCGTAGTGACAGTTTTGGTAATAAAATAACTTCAGCTAGAACTTTAACCACCATTATCTGCTGCATCGTTAAAACCTAGTCCTATGCAGAAAAGTCTGTCTTCTTGACTGTGCTCATCACAAGAACTAACATGAGATTTAACTTCAAAATTACTAAACGGAGGCTTATTTAGGATTACCGAAACTACTTTTTTCTCCGTACGTATAAGCCTTGAATTTTGTCGAGGTTTCTTGATTAATGTTGTTTAGTCGCTGTTTTAATTTTTCGCAACTCTATAAACTCTTGTACCCAGGATCCATGGTCTCATTGGAGAGCTGCCTCATTTTTACCTACCTTCTTAAAGACACTAACATTTATATTTCTTTGTTGCAGCTGCACTCGGAATACCGCAGCACGTACAAATGGCACGAATACAAGGAGCAGCAGCAGGGCGTGGTGAAGCAGCCAGCTCCCACGCCCCCCTCCGCACTGCCTATACAGAGGGGTAAGTCCATAGCTTAGTAACAACTTGCCTGAACCACTAACAACACATCATTGTATTGTTTATAAGTCCTAAAAACTCTGCATTACATTGTCTGTCCTAACAAGAAACCGTTTCATACTATGTCAGTCCAAACAAGACAGCACTCCATATTCTATGAGTACAAAACAGATCACTTCATAGTCGGTTAGTCCGTTAAAAATTTAGTACTTCGTAGTCAGTCAATCCAAACAAGAGGACTCCATTGTCTATCAGTCCCAACAACACAGCACTCCATAGTCTGAGAGTTCAAACAAGGCAACACTTCATAGTCCGTCAGTTCAAACAAGGCAGCACTTGACAGTCCGTCAGGGCAAACAAGACAACATACCATAGTCTGTCAGGTCAAACGAGACAGCACTCCATGGTTTGTCAATCAAACAAAACCGCACTCTATACTTTATCAATTTAAACAAGACAGCATTTCATAGTTAGTCAGTCCAAACAAGATAGCACCCTACAGTCGGTCAGTCTAAACAAGATGTCATTCCAAAGTGAGTCAGTTCAAAGTGCATTTTCATAATCTGTTACTCCATACAAGACAGCACTCCGTAGTTCGTCAGTCTAAACAAGAGAGCACTCTAAATTCTGTCAGTCCTAACAAGACACCACTCTATGTCTGTCAGCACAAACAAAACTACATTTTATAGTCTGTCAGTTTAAAAAAAGTAGTATTTAGTGGTGGAACAGAACCCTGTAGTTATCTAGTGGTGGTTCGTTATGGTAACAAATAGCGCAATTGTATGTGAAGGTCGTCCATTAGTAAGGGTCTATGGATCGATCTTTATCTATTACTTTTGTAGGGACAGGTGACCATCTACCACTAATCTCATTCGGTATAAATGGAAAATTAAAGCGCCTGATCACAAGAGGACGCATTGAGCAATGATGCTTTTGACAAATCGAGGAAAATCATCGGTTTCGTAGCCAAGGAAAAACTAGATCGAGTTACCTTTTAGTGAGTACCTGTGTCTGTAGGTATATAATTAGATCCGGTGGACATAGTAACTGATATCATTTTGGACCATAAGTAATCATCCATGATTATTTCAGCCGAAAGATGTCCACTGCTGGACATAGGCCATCCCCAGGCGTCGCCACACTGACCGATCCCGTGCGTATCGCATCCAGCGCATTCCCACAACCTTAACCAGGTCATCGGTCCACCTAGTGGGAAACCTTCCAATGAATCGTCTTCCGGTTCGCGGCCGCCATTCCAGAACTTTTCGGCAATTGGCCATCCGTTCTGCGAGCAATGTGCCCTGCCCACTGCCACTTAAGTAAAATGAAGAATAATAGATAAATAATCTTTTACTTTACTAAACCATTTAAAGGTAGGTATTTTTGAAATATCAAATAAAAAAAGATGACTCTAGTCCCACATTCGTCAGTAGGTCTCTATGGAGATGTATGTGCAAGAAACTCCATGGTCGTAATTTCGCTTACCAAATAGCGCGATAGTGGTCAAACGCGAACCAACCTATAAATAAATAAGCCAACGAGGTCCTGGGTTCGATACTCGGAGCAAAGTCCTTTTTTTTTAATGAACTTTACCCCACACTAGGAATTTCTTCAGGGCCGGATTTAAGGGAGGGCAATCGGGGCAACTGCCCGGGGCCTCCACAAGAGAGGGCCCCTCACATAAATTGTATTTATTAAAAAAAAACTTACACAACTATAGGGTATCTATAGTGGAATCTCTAACTCGAATGTCAAGGGAAATGCAAAAAAAATCGAGACAAAAAGTTTTTGACTAAACAAGAACTTCGAGATACATATGATTTAACTGCTGAAATTTCGAGCGACTAAGTCGCGATTTCTAAGTATATTTTTCGATTTGTAGAGTCAAACCCAACCTGAAAATTGAATTGAACTTAGAAAATTTAATGAATGTATTCATTAATTGCACGTGTACAAGACAAAAACAATAGCTTAGAAGCCCCTAACCCGAACATTCATTTTGGATTTTATTGCAATTATTTCGGAGAATTCCAAGTAAGAAGTCAGATGTCATTGTATTTTACTAACTAAGACTTTTGGAAACTCCTTTTTGAAATTCGAGATATAGAGTATAAATATGTATTATCAATACTTCGTAGGGAAATAACATTTTGTTCGAGTTACAAAGTTTAAATAATTCAAGATACCGCGTATCTAAGGGTTCAGCGGAAGGAAATGGCATTTTTTTCGACTTACTGAGGATTTTGACTAAACGAGGTTCGAGTTATAGAGATTCCACTGTATTACTATTTGAAAACTTATCTAGTAATTTTTATTTTATATGATTTTAACATTATTTATTATATCTTAATTTTACTTGCAGCAGCGTATTGTTTTACTGTGTTTGCGACGGATGGTCGATCCGTGATCTCGTCTCGTTAGAGCTATCGCTCTGGGAACACAATGCGGGGTGTTGCAGTGCGCAGGGTTCACGCCGCCCGCTTGCCTGTCTCCCCTCCCATACGATTATATATATAAATTATTGAAACACTTGCAAGAAAAATATGATTTAACCTATTTGAAAAATAATTAGGGTCCTCCACTCCCCTGTTGCCCTAGGGCCTCCACACCTCTAAATCCGGCCCTGAATTTCTTCCTGTGTTGTAGATGTGTTTACAAACATATAAACTCACATACATAATGCTTCCTCCACACGCTTTCCGAAAAATGGCGAACAACAAACAACGAACACGAACGTGTGGATGGGAGTTTGATTGTGTTTGGCTGTTTTTGTTTGTGTTCGCCCGTGTTCGGCATCGGTGTCGGATTTGTGCACAAATCAAAGGGTGTCCGACGAACGTGTTTGTGATGTATCCACACGCTTTTCAGTTCAGTAGCACGCGCAAGCTTGCGGGCGGCGGACGGAGTTAATAGTGGTGGTAAAATATACGAATAGTGACCCTTTGTATATCCTAAGCTAAATTGTAAGGAAAAATGAGGAGTTTAACCCGAAAGTAATCGCTGCCACAACAAGCTCGTCGTCCGCCACGTTTGCCAATCTGGAATAGACTAGCATGTTCGCCAAGCGTGTGGATGCCGTATTTGTGTTGGGTGTTTGTGGTCAGTGTTCGGCACGTGTTTGCTGTTGGCCCTGTTTGTGGCAAACAGCGAGCGTGAGGAGGCGGCATAACACCCAGAGCCGGAACAACTATCTGTATGTCATACAAATATTTGTTCCATGGTCATACAAAGTATTGTTGGGTTCTTCCATCAGGAATTTCTTAATAGCAGCCTGTAATCTGGATTTGTGCCCGAGTGATGGCAAAAGGCTTGCTCCATTTTCATCATGAGCCTTTTAATGTTCCCACTGCCGGGACACAGGCCACCTCTCTGTGAGAGAGGGAATGGGCCGTAATCCACCACGCATGTTTTGGAATTCTTGGTTCTAGGAGACGCCGGTTTTCTCACGATGTTTTCCTTCGCCGTTTTGAAAGCAGTGGTGGTGAAATCATTTTAACCTACAACTTGTAAGTCGCGGCCGTTACCCCTGGAATACCACTGCAACATGACTAGCGCAATGTGGGTGCGCTCTATACTTGCATCTCTGCATAACCCTTTGGAGAATATAGGCATAATGATAGATATATTCTTTTCCGTGACGCTGGCACGACAGTTTTTTAGATTTTTGGCTCAAAACTGCCACTTACATGCCATCGGCGGTGGCAACCCATACGTCCCTTTATCTGCATGTTTTGGGCACAAAGGGTAGGATAGGACCTTCCACTGAAAATAAAGCAACGATTTATTTATTTTGGTTCCTTTGCCAGGTCCTATGGAACCAGCAATGCCTCGTCGCAAAAAGTACCCCGGAGTGGCGTACAAGACGAACGAGCTGTTCGACCCCGCACCTGCTGACGACATCCGACCCCAGCAGACTTCAGCCTTCGACCGCGCCAGGGTAAGATCCTCCATTGTTTAAGAGACCATAGAAAATAGGACCACGGAGTGGCGTACGAGACGAATACGAGCTGTTGGGGCTTGTGATGATATCAGACCCTAGCAGACTTTCATCTTCGACCCGGTCAGGGTAACATCCTCCAGTATTTAGGAAGCTAATAACCATATAATTTCTTAAGCGTTCTCCTCCAAAGGAAAAAACAAAAGAGCAATGACTTTAATTTTCCGACTGTGTCATAAAACAAATGCATAGGCGAAGGCTGAGGCTGGCTTATAAAGGTTGACTGGTAGAGAATGCTTTGCTGCATTAAGTCCGCCTATGTATAACCATTGAACATGAAGTTTAAATAAGTAAATAAATAACCCAATTCCTTGGAAATTTAAAGTCAAGCTTATTTTAGAGCAGTCTAATTCCAGTATACGAAACAGCGATATACGAAAATAGACATTTCGTTTAGATTCTAGTATCTCATCTCTCCAGTTTAAACATAGTGAAGATGTGGTGATGGCCAGTGTAGTGAGACCCTAATGAAAACTTAATTACTAAACTCAAAAAATAATAACATACACAAACTCACTTTCCCAAAACAAATTGCGCATATAACGAGCTATGCCGTAGAGCACAATTTGATTTCAGAACCAAAAGCAAACAAAGCCATTTTTACATAAAATAAAGGTATGAGTAAACATAGACACTACGTCAACCAAGGGCTGCCAGAGCACTATGGCACTCGTTGTGAGTGTCAACAGAGTCTGCCAATAAACTAGGCTGGCTCCAGAGTGTTATAAAGGCGAAATCGTTGTTTGCAAGGACGCCATTGTGTATTCATAATGTTGGGTTTTTTTGGTAATCCTACCCTTTGAAATATTGACGGGAAGAAACGACCTTAGCAGTGTCGGATTCGAGGAAGTTTTCTTTTGGCTTTCTTTCCTACAAAAATAGTACTTACTTGATAATTTCAATGATTTCACAAATGTGAAACAGTTTATTTTGTAAAAATGACTACTGACCGACACACAAGTGAGTTCTATCGAAATAGTCAAGTTTCTGACTATGCTGAAAATTGCTAACGAAGCTGAGAGCAAAAATATCTGTTGCACAAGGCACTTAATTACTATGAAGAAATCTATAAGAAATTAAATAAATATTGTTTCTGTCAAAATCCTATTTTACGTTAAAGAGGTCATAAAAGAACTTCTACAGGGTCTCTCCCCAAAAAGAAAGTTTTGAAATACACGCCATATTAACAGACCTATGTTTCCAGAGCGCGCAGAGGAATGATGCTGATCGCGCTGGGCGGCGCAGCAAGTCGGAGGGTCCTCGCCAGCCACGCTGGACCGACACCGTGGAACCCAAGGTACTGTCACAACTTCAGAGCACCAAGTCACCTAGGCGACCACTGCTAGAAACAACATTTTCAAAAATTTTCATAAATATCAAGCGTGTCAGTGCACATAAAAATTGACGCTAGACAAGTGTCATTTTATCATCGAAAGCGTGGCGATAGCGATTGTCAAATAGGCAAAATTGTATGGAATTGACAAGCTATATCGAAAAATCACGTGATCAATCCCTTACATTTTGACTATCGCCTTCGCTGACTTCAAATGCCACTTGTCTAGTGCCTTGACAATTCCGACTATTTACGATATGACAATCGAAATTTGAACTTAGTGCAATTGGGTCCTCGATAGCCGCGATGAACCGACACCGTGGAACCCAAGGTACTGGCACTGCCACATAGCCATATATGCATATATGTTGCTGTGCAGTTATATAATACAAAAATAAATTAAGTTTATACAATACAAATATATTCATACAGTGTTCAGCAGGTCCAACAATACTTCGAAACAATAATGTTTTAGTCATCACTGGTTTTTGCGTCTTGTCTTGGGTGATCCGGGCCAAAGATCACATTCTGTTACCGTTCATATAAATTGTCAGCCGTTGGTATTTCTGACCCAAACTATGATAGCCTCACCCTATACAGCCCATCTTCATCATCAGTTAGTACTGAGGCCTTACCGGTACTTGCTGGCGTACTTCCGGTCGACCTTGAAGTGCAGCGACATGCTGCAATGAACTATTCCGCAAAAGAGACCATGGACGCGGACTTTTTAACGCGGAGTGACCGTGACAAAATCTCTAGATTATTTAAACAGCATATTGACGTCTGGGAGGAACTTTTATCCGAATGGCAATGTAGGTGGGATAATTCCATCAAGGACCGACACCTCCACCAATTCTTTCCATCAGTTCGCGTGCGGCTGGTCAGGACTTGGCTGGAGGTGGATCACTGTGTTGCCCAATTTCTCACAGGGCATGGTAACTTTAAAAGTAAATTATTTTCCTTCAAGCTTGTTGCTTCGCCATTATGTCAGTGTTCTACATCTGACTGCGAATATGTACAATCTGCACATCATATCTTATGGGAGTGTATTCTTTGGCAGAACGAACGCAATACTATGTTGAATAATGTACAGGCTGTATCAGGAGCTGTTTGCTATACGGACCTTGTGGAAACTAGAACAAATTTCGTGCGTTTTTGCCATACCTATTATTGGAATCAAATATAACAGCTCACAATGTTAGGGCCCATTAATATTAATGCTAATTTTTATCCGTGGTGCTAGGCAACTGGGCTTATCCCAGTTGTAAACGACCCTTTGTGCCTATTGGTCATGTTTGTTCTGTCTCCTGCTTGATATGGAGGGAATTGAAAGTTTGTATTTTTCTTACTCCTCCATTATTCTTTTCTGATTAATTTCTTTGCGGGATCCAAGACAGTTAAATTCATTCTCCGGGACTTCGTCGAGCTTTACTGCCTCGGCGCTTTTCTGGTGGTCGCCACTGTTGATTCTGGCTTTCAGGAGTTGCAGTGGTTTGGGAATAGTGCGGTGTGTCCCAATAAAAATTTAAAAAAAATCCCATCTTCATCAAGCCCTTATTAATATTATTACTTTATTACTGGCGTTCACAAAACCTTCCGCGATGAAAAGAAAAAGTTAGTGCCACTACCGGAATTAAATTACCACCCTAACAAAGGACATTATCCATTGTGGCCTGGGATACCTACAATTTCGCCAACCATTAAGCATTATGAGAAAACCATTCGAAAGGACTGTCACACATAAAGAATTTTCTTTATAACCGTGAAGACGGTGATTGATAACAATTGTTGCCATCCCTGGTAGAACCTAGATCAGGTTGGCAGAGGAGCTTGCGGAATGACATTCTTCTGTATATTTTACATTGTAATCGCACGTTGTTACGTCAGATCTACTGCGTAATTCATATGTGGCATTCCTAGAGGGAAATCATTTTCCTCCGAGACCGGAGTTATTCGTCAAAGTTTGTGAGGATGGATAGATGTTTGATACTCTTTCACGCAAAAATTGCAGAACGGATTTATATGAAATTTTATAGAAATATAGCTTACTAGCTTGTGCCAACGGCTTCGCCCGCGTAAATGTCGATAATAATTCCGAGGGAACATATTCTGGGGACAAAAAGTATCCTATTTGTTGACTTTGATACTAAGACGATTCCAATTGTAAAACCTAAAATAATTTATAGAAAATATTTGTATTAAGTCCCTTATGTCCCAATACCGAGCAAAAATCTCTCTCGCTTGGATGGGTTTTTTTTTAAGTTAGGAGTGTCGTTTTTTTTTTACCTACACATTTATTCTTTCATTTTTACCTAAAATGTTCGGATTATTGTTAGGACTTGAAAATGGAAAAAAACCCTACACACGATTATCCTCTGCCATTGAGGACTAGTCCTTCCTGTAGGAGTCACGTTCGTCCCTCCTTAAACCACAATAATTTTAAGAAGGAATCGAAGCCGCTACCCTAGCAGGCAAACTGTACAATCCTCTCGTATTTGTGCTCTCAACACCGAACATACAATAAACTTTTTAGCTTAGTCGCTCGCGTGTGCCACAGCAGTTATTATTTATTAGATTCCCTCACTGATCTATCAGGAGCAAAATATAGAGTACGCCAATGAGCCCAGTGCTAATAAAACGGAAATCATTTGATTAGAGTGGCAGACTTTCACTAACTTCGATTAATTCATGACGGCCTGCATACGTAACTCCAAATTGTTTGACATTAAGAGGAAATGCGGTCGCAGTCATCCGAATGAATTTCCTAAGTAAAAAGTAATAATTCGAGGTTTGGATCACCAATTTAAAAGATATTCCATAAACTGAAAACAAGAAAAATCATGCTGTGCAGTCGGAGAATACATCTGGTTTTAGTCAGCCAGCTCGCGAATATGTATCCTCCGACTGCACAGCATGATTTTTTCTTGTTTACGTATTTTTAGTTCGCTTTTTAAGCAGTCGGGTGTTTTCATTTTTTGAATTATTTTTTTTATTTATCACTTTTTAGTTAACATTTTATTCGAATAAATGATTTTTAAATTGCCTCTTAAAAACCTTTAATTTGATACCCCACACGAAGGGATAGGATGGAAAAAAAATTGGGCCCCCCACAATATGGCGCCCAAAAGCAGCCATTTTTCTATTTTAATGTAGCCAGTGACATCCGCAGGGTTAAGACGCATCGATTGACGTACGAATCATCAAAATCGGACAACGCGTTTGGTCTCTGGAACGCCACATAGGAACAAACATACATACATAGACTGATAAACACATTACCCTCCTTCGGCAGTCGGGTAAAAAAGAAAGATATATACTATGCCGCTGTGTTTTCCCTTTTGATGATACATTATCTTTAGAAGCACTACACAGCAAAAGATGCCTAAAAATTGCGGTGTCAACAGAGGCCTAGTGTAAAAATTTGACAATTATAAATGACCGCTTAATTATTAAGCGGAAATAAATCAACCAAACCACTCTGATACTCTCAGCAGAAAACAAACAAAATCACATAAAATTCTCACAACTAAAACCAATACAAACATAACTACACAGACATTACATTAGCGAAAATAAATCCCGAAAGTAACCATGACGTAACCGTGAAAATACTGCAAACATTTCGCTGGTTATATCGCGATAATAAAATAATATCAGCATGTAACTGTCTCACTGCAGGGCGAAGACATTCTCATTTTGAGAATTTTAGGGCTCCGTACCTGAAGGGTGCAAACAAAATTGCAGTCACTCACGTGTCCTTCTGTCCGTCGTCTGTCACACAGTTTTGTTCCAAATAATTTTTTAACTTCCCATTGATTTATGAACTTGAAATTTGGTGAAAATATTTATTATTACGTATATGTACTTTACTAATAAATCTATACTTCTATACTAATATTATAAAGAGGTAAAGTTTGTGAGTTTGTGAGTTTGTGACGTTGTAAGGGGTAATCTCTGGATCTACTGAACCGATTTTGAAAATTCTTGCACCGGTAGAAAGCTACATTATTCCTGAGTGTCATAGGCTATAAAATATTTTCAAAAAAAATAGAGATCCTTATGAAAATTGCAATAATGTAACCCAAGGTAGCAAAATGTTGTCAGTAAAATACATTATTTGGCGTGCGCTGAGAAAACTATTGATGATAGATACAAATTAGTAGGTAGGGTAGGTAGGATAGGCAGGTTAGGCAGAGTAGGCAGAGTAGGCAGAGTAGGCAGGGTAGGCAGGGTAAGCAGAGTAGGCAGTGTAAGCAGAGTAGGCAGGGTAGGCAGGGTAGGCATGGTAAGCAGAGTAGGCCGGATAGGCAGGGTAGGCAGGATAGGCAGGGTAGGCAGGAAAGGCAGGAAAGGCAGGGTAGGCCGGGTAAGCAGAGTAGGCAGGGTAGGCAAGATAGGCAGGGTAGGCAGGAAAGGCAGGAAAGGCAGGAAAGGCAGGGTAGGCAGGGTAGGCAAGATAGGCAGGGTAGGCAGGAAAGGCAGGGTAGGCAGGGTAGGCAGGATAGGCAGGGTAGGCAGGAAAGGCAGGAAAGGCAGGGTAGGCCGGGTAAGCAGAGTAGGCAGGGCAGGCAGGGTAGGCAAGATAGGCAGGGTAGGCAGGAAAGGCAGGTTAGGCAGGGTAGGCAGGGTAGGCAGAATAGGCAGGGTAGGCAGGAAAGGCAGGGTAGGCAGGATAGGTAGGGTAGGTAGGATAGGCTGGGTAGGCAGGGTAGGCTGGGTAGGCAGGGTAGGCAGGGTAGGCAGGGTAAGCAGAGTAGGCAGGGTAGGCAGGGTAAGCAGAGTAGGCAGGGTAGGCAGGGTAGGCAAGATAGGCAGGATAGGCAGGAAAGGCAGGGTAGGCAGGATAGGCAGGGTAGGCAGGGTAGGCAGGGTAGGCAGGGTGGGCAGGGTAGGCAGGGTAGGCAGGATAGGCAGGGTACGCAGAATAGACAGGGTAGGCAGGAAAGGCTGGGTAGGCAGGGTAGGCGGGGTAAGCAGAGTAGGCAGGGTAGGCAGGGTAGGCAGGGTAGGCAGGGTAGGCAGGGTAGGCAGGATAGGCAGGGTAGGCAGGAAAAGCAGGGTAGGCAGGGTAGGCTGGGTAGGCAGGGTAGGCAGGGTAGGCAGGGTAGGCAGGGTAGGCATGGTAAGCAGAGTAGGCAGGGTAGGCAGGTTAGGCAGGATAGGCAGGGTAGGCAGGGTAGGCAGGATAGGCAGGGTAGGCAGGGTAGGCAGGAAAGTCAGGGTAGGCAGGGTAGCCAGGGTGGGGCAGGGTAGGCAGGGTAGGTAGGGTAGGCAGGGTAGGCAGGGTAGGCTGGGTAGGCAGGGAAGGCTGGGTAGGCAGGGTAGGCAGGGTAGCCAGGGGTAGGCAGAATAGACAGGGTAGGAAGGATAGGCAGGGTAGGCAGGGTAGGCAGGGTAGGCAGGGCAGGCAGGGTTGGCAGGGTAGCCAGGGTAGGCAGGGTAGGGGCAGGGCAGGCATGGTAGGCAGGGTAGGCATGGTAGGCAGGATAGGCAAGGTAGGCAGGGTAGCCAGGGTAGGTAGGCAATTGACGGGAGCGAAGCCCCGAGGGTCAGCTAGTAATATTATAAAGAGGTAAAGTTTGTAAGTTTGTGACTTTGTAAGGAGTAATCTCTGGATCTACTGAACCGATTTAAAAAATTCTTTCACCAGTAGAAAGCTACATTATTCCTGAGTGTCATAGGCTATAAAATAATTTAAAAATAATTAGAGATCCTTATGAAAATTGCAATAAGGTAACCAAAGGTAGCAAAATGTTGTCTGTAAAATACATTATTTGGCGTGCGCTGAGAAAACTATTGATGATAGATAAAAAATTGTAGGAAGGTTAGGCAGTGTAGGCAGGGTAGCCAGGGTAGCCAGGGAAGCCAGGGCAGCCAGGGTAGGCAGGGTAGCCAGGTTAGGCAGGGTACGCAGGGTAGGCAGGCTAAGCAGGGTAGGGGCAGGGTAGGTAGATAGGTAGCCAGTTGACGGGAGCAAAGCCCCGAGGGTCAGCTAGTATATATATATTGATAAATCAGATTAATCTCTTTGGAACGGAACCCTAAACATGCGAAGTCCGATGCGCACTTGGCTGTTTTTTTTGTTTCTACCTTTTCACGACTAAACGGCTGAACCGATTTAGATGAATTTTGGTTTGGATATAGTTTGAGACCCTGGGCAGAAATTTGATAGCTTTTATCCTGGTAGTATGTTCCCTTGGGATGATAAAACACTTTTTAAGCGGGTGAAGCCGCGGGCAGAAGCTAGGTTAACTAAAAACCCAGATTTTCTCACGATGTTCTCCTTCACAATTGTCATTGATGTCCAAGACAAACTTAGAAAGTACGTATGAATTGAAAACTCACATTGGTACCATGACGTAACCACGAAAATACTGCAAGCATTTCGCTGTTTACCGATCCCGATATAATCTTATCTTGTGTTATGTATGTGCATTATGTATATGTAATATGTTATCACTATGTTTAGAAAGTAAAATCAGTTTGATTACGGTATTCGGTACGGTTGGCGCCTGTTGGCCCGAGTTTAGTTCTCGTTAGTTAGTGGTTTGTTTTGTTGATCTTCATTCCGTGTACTGACTAATGTAAATCAATAGAAAACATTGTTAAAAAACTCTGTGTATTTCATTTCTTGGTTCTGTTAAATAGTATTAGTTGTGTTAGCCACTTCATATACAATACAAGGTCATTCCGTCATCATTACTACACCTCGCCCACTGCTGAACATGGCCTCTCTCTTCTTGCTCACCACGTTCCTCAGCCAGGATGATCAGGATTTAAACGTCAACCATGGTTCGCTAGGCTGACATATCATTTAGTATTTTAGATTATACAAGAGAGAATTCGGTCACTAGTGTTAAATATAGTGGCAATTTAATAAATTATTATCACTATACAGATTCCAGGCCTGTAGTTTATTAACATTTTGTAATTAATCAACGTCTGTAAAGTTAGCACAGATACGACTAGAATTACAAAAACCCTTTAATGAAATATGGCCTGTGACACCGCCCACACGGCTAGTTTTGAACATTTCATGATAAAAGTGTTCTTTAGGTACCATTTTCTGGCAGATTACATTTCTGCCCTTCATCACAATATTCTTTTTCTATCTGCCCTTGTCCCATGTTGCTTAGGGTTAGCGCAAAAAAAAACTATCTTTCATTTACCGCGCCAACTGTAGCATTCTCATTCCCTTTTCAGTGGTTTTCTGTTAAAACTTCACGTTTCAATCCTTTGCATAAGGTGGAAAGAAAGCATTCTTCTAGCTTACTTCACCTTTTACGGTGATATTTTACAGGAAATACTCGTACCGTGCTGCATTATCAACAACATCAGCCTTTAAATGTTCCCACTGCTGGAACAAACTTCTCTCTGAGAGAGGGAATGGGCCGTTATCTACCACGCGGGCCCAGTGCGGGTTGGTGGATGTCACATGTCTTCGAATTTTTGGCTCTAGAAGATGCCGGTTTCCTCACGATGTTTTTCTTTAGTTTTGAGAGCAGTGGTGATGAAATAATTTACACAAAGTAAAGCGCCTGTCTGGGCTCAAACCCACGACTTACGACACCGTAAGTCGTGGCCATAATCCATTAAAATCACTTAAATCAGTACACTCTAGACCAGAGATGACGAACGTTTTTTATACGATAACGATTTTTTTATAATTTAAATGGCACGTTTCCAGAAAACGTGCCATTTAAATTATAAAAAAAAATTATGTGACAATGAAGTGCCACCAAAAAATTTTGGATTTGTCTTAATTGACTTAAAATAAAACACTAAATGCTATGAATTAATCAATTCTTTATTTGCACCCAGAAATTCTTACAGCAATCCTAATATTTATTTAAATTTTTATGTTGTATTTAAATAAAAGTAGGAGTTGGTGTCATTACTGCTGTTGCAAATTACCTAGATGCTAAATAACCCCATTTTAGCGTGCCTAATATATTTTGTCGTGGGCCACTACAGGCACGCGTGCCATAGGTTCGCCATCCCTGCTCTAGACATTGCAAATTAACAAACACACACATTTAGTCATGTTGCCATTATTTAAATAAGTAGCTACAGTTTCAAGGTCACAGTCGCTTTCTTTTAGAAAGAATACAAGTTGTAATCTTATCAGTGCGGCTAATCTCCCGTGTCGTTTACAAGTGACAACATTTACAAGTGATACAGTGTTATCAGTGGTCATCGTAATGGCTGGTCGGATTTACCCTAACCATCAGGTTGGTCTCGTGATAATCATCTTGATAAAATCTTTTATTTAAATGTTTTCTGCTACTTGTGTTGTGACTTCGCATATACGTATACAGTGGTAAAGAAAAAAATTAGGCAATAATTACTTAAAAAAAAAACATTTTAACAAAATATAAAAACCGACTTCCAAATAAAAACACTACAAAGTGAAAAATACTTCAATTTTGGAAGTCGGTGTCAAAAAACGAAGATCCCAAAACAGGAACACCGACTTCCGAAACTGAAGTCGGTTTTTATTTTTTGTTAAAAAGATTTTTTTATTTTTCACTTTTTAGTCGTGGGTACATAACGGACCAATTCTCCAAAGTGAAGCAAGAATAGAAACCAGAAACATGAAACTTAAACAAAAACGGTGGAATTAGAGTATACCAGGGTGAACTGTTCACACCTGGCGTACCCCTTTAGAGCGTGCTAGTGTGATGTTATGTTATGAAATGATGTAAACAATAAACAGACATCCGATTGCAGCTATCCTGAGTGATTTGCCGTCATTTATTGAAGAGTTCTGATGTATATCTTCGAAGTTCTTCATCGCATCTTGATCAAATTTAAATGGGACCACATGACAAGCACCAGCTTTCAAATAAAAAAAGAATCATCAAAATCGGTTCACCCAGTAACAAGTACTGAAGTAACACGCATAAAAAAAGAAAACAGTCGAGTTGAGAATCTCCTTTTTTACGAAGTCGGTTAAAAAACCGGCCAAATGCCTGTTGGACTTCGCACATTTAGGTTTTCGTACCAAACCGCAAAAACAAGTTGGTTGTAATAGGAAACATGAGGAAATATCAAAGCAAAAATCTGACTTATCAATATATTGTAATTTTTTCAGTCAATCCTTATGTCAATAGACAAACCAATCGCGCGCTCGGTACGGTGCGATAACGTTCCCCGCGTCCCGCTTGGTAACCAAAGAGACCTAAAAACGACTTGTGCGCAACTAACGACTCTTGCCAAGTTACGTGCCGACAACAATAGCCCGTAGTATAATGCAATTTGCATGTGGAAACATGGCCTATTATTGCTTGAAATAATGAACCCCTTATTTGCAGTCAGCTAAAAACTTTAAAATCCACAACGTAGAGGGACGGTCTCGACACGTAAATTCCTGTATTCGGATAACTTCGTAGAAGCGGGTACGTGCCAAAAATGTTCTCTCTTGGACATGACCCAAGTACAGAATATGACTGCATTCAGTGCCAAGCGTTTGCCGTAATTAACGAGAACTGAATTAAGTGCCTGTGTTAATTATGAGAGCAATATAGCCTGTGATACAAAATGGTGGATTTTAACGTAGAGTATGGATATTTGTGTCATTATTGGTATTGGCAGATGAGATATTTAAACTTTGTCTCTGGCATGGCAATGTATCTTTGACACCAACTCAAATTAGTTCGCGTATGCGCCATGATAGTTACCAAAACCTTTATTTTTTGCGTGGAGGAATCCTCATGCATACTGCACTACCACGGGGAGATAGTGCAGTTATGTGGGGCTCTAACCCATTAAAACTCCACGGTGTCCTCCTGTGCCGCTTATGGCGGGAACACGGGCACGCGTTAGCACTCACCGCGAATCCGTCGCGGCTTTCCGTCACCGGACCCTCCTCGGGGGAGTACCCCCCATCATCGACGCACCAGAATACACTGTACGCCGTGACCACCCCGGGGACCAAATCAGCACATGGGCGCCAGACGACCCCGTGTATGGCACCCTTAGTGCCCCTGTGACGGGTCAAGGTCAATGGCCCCGCCGCCTACCATTTTTCGGCCGCAGGGGATAGGGAGAGCGGCTAACGCAATACCGACACTCCTCCTCCCCTGCGGCCCCACCGCGCCCGCCATCAGACGGTGGCGACCCCGTCCGGACCGCGGATGGTAGGGAGAGCGTTGCACCGCAATACCGGCACTCCTCTCCCGCCGCGGCCTCCAACTCTCAGTCGCGACTTCGTATGGGACCTGGGAATATCCATAAGACATCGCGGCCCGCCTCAGTTGCGATGTCGCCTGTTACCAAGCGGCACCGCTACGTCGCTGACGAGCGGCCCCTCCTCGGGTTCCTTTTTGCTTCACCGTGGATGACCAAGCCACGGTTACTGAGAACCACACACCCCACCTCGACAATGCGGGAACCCACCGGGTAGGAGTTATCATTACCTAATAACGATAAATCATTTCTCTGTCTCTCTCAAAATTCTAATCCAAAAGTTTCAAGTACCGTAGGTACATAGATTCGCACATATTTATTTATGATATTATTTAGTATTTATTATTGTAATATTTACTTTATTAATATAATATACTCTCATGTATATGCGAGTATATATTAATTAGTTATATTGTATTCTATCTTATAGTGTTTTCTTTTTTTATCCCCTTTGCAAACGGTGTCTACATTATCTTTTTTTGTTAATCTCCTCTCGCAGGTATGCTGGCAGAGATTTATTTGAAATAAGCGTACCTTTGTACCTATTTTCTGTTACTTCTTCTTCTTGTCTGTTTATTATGTGTGTGTACTTTAATGGCTAAATAAAAACATTACAGCACAGTGCCACGGTCATTGACGGTCAGTGTCCTAATATATCTAACATGCGCCACATACGGACATCTGTAATTCCAGGGCAATGGATTCAAATTATGCATTAACTTTAAAAAGTAAAAACAATAGACAATTATTATCATGACAAAACGGAAAAGTGATTGTTTCCTAATCCGGAACTTCCTTATTCCGTCCAACTCGACCGTGGCAACTAAAGGAACATCTCGTTATAATAATTAATAACTGATATGCTGCCTTGCATGTAGATTGATTGATGATAGCTCCCGATGGCTATCTCCACGTCGACCACGTCAGCCGGACGGTAGTTATGATTGATCAACTAATTATTTTATAATTAAGTGCCGTCACGGCTGTTTTCTTTTACGAGATAAACTCGGTTGCTTACCGGAACGAATTTGTTGTGTATTTTAAAACTTAACTAGCTTCTGCCAGCGGCATAGCCCGCGTGAAAGTCGAAATTATATCCCGAGAGGACATGTTCCCGGAATAAAAAGTCCCCTTTGTGCTATTCTAACTATAATCTATCTCTGTGCCAAATTACATCCAGATCCATTCAGCTGTTTGACCGTGAAGAAGTTAGAAACATACAAACACACACTCACACTCACAAAATGTCGCCTTTATAATATTAGTGTGTGCGTGTGTGGCGGTCCACCAGATGGAAAGTTGACGAATTAAATACACAATAGCATAGCACCTGTGCTACTTGAAGGGTTGGGCAGAGGTGGAGGTGGGATCTCCAACATTTCACCAGTTATATTTAAGTTCAATGAACCTATATGTGGTGAACCTATTGCAAAGTCAAATTAAATTAGTAAGCGAAATTCTGTAGAGCGCGATCATGATCTAAAGTCCATAAAACAATAAATAAATGAAAATAATTTCAAGTAACTAGCAACTAGTAGCTGACTACCTTAAACTATCTGTAAAAAAAAATTAAAAGTAATATTATAGGCAAAGCTGATAAATTCATTCACGTGATTTGTTCAATCAACTAAAATTTTATGTTGTTCCTAACTCTTTCTATGTATTTTATTTCTTTGGAATTTATGTTATCAAAATAATCAAAACCAATCAACAAGAAAATAACTCCCTTCCCCAACTGCTCTTTACTTACCAATTTTTGTAATATACAAAAATAGTTACGTCTATTTTAAAACCAAACATTTTACAACTTGTACCTAACTTTCCTCTTCTTCCAAAATCATTTCTAAACTGACCACTACTCTCTTTACCCAGGCAACAACCGCACTAGGCGACGTGATAGCAGCCAAGGAGCCGGAGATAGTCAGCACGGAGTACCGCAACCAGTTCGCCTGGCCCAAGGACACCACCGATGCACCTAGGAAGAGCATCTCCATGGGAGCCCTGAAGAAGGCTGCAGTGGCTGAAGGTAAGACTCTTCATCAATCTTCTTCTTCCTGCCCTACTCTCAATTTATTTGGGACCAAGGCTCCTTGTCATGTCTTGTCATCTACGCCAGGATGGTCCATCCTGGGTTATCGATGGTGGTATCTTTTGCTCCTTCAGGTCTCTTTCGACAGTGGTCCACCAAGAAGCTGGTGGTCTGCAACTTGTTCGTTGCTTTGTGTTTATTTTGAGCATTGTCTTCAAGGAGCAGCTATCTTCTCTCTCATCTACCTCAGTCTGCTTTCTCTGATCTTGTCGGTAATTTGATCTCCGCTGTGTGGAGCTGTTGTTCGTAAGATTCATCTTCACTAGTTGTTCTTTCTCATGGAGCAGTGGAAACAGGCCGAAGGTAGGGTACGCCACTAGCAGATTGTCCCCTGTCTCACCTGGTGGTGAGCAATAGCGTGGAAGAATTAAACCACTAAGGCCCAGAGTTAATTGCTGACAACTCTGAGTATATAACTCTCAGTGATATTTTTCGTGAAAGTGGGCTAAAATGGTTTTATTGAAGTGGTTATTTTGAATTGTCAAGCAAAAGATGAAGCTAGTTGCACATTCGCAAGCGTCAGTATGTCTTTGAAGATGAACGTGCAAGAAACTCCAAGCACGCTTTTTCACCGAGCTTTCATTAATACCCAACTCACCTACTTGAAAAATTATTGATTCACCATTGTGAGGCAGTAAGTATTCCCCTTACCTATATTCGCCCAGGGCGTCGATATTGACTCAAAATTACATTCGCAGCCATTATCTATGACCATCAAAAATGCCATAAAATGAAAATTATAAATATTGGTGTCAAAAAAGTTCTGGCCATATATGGATAGGATGATTTGATGAAACTATCCTATGTCCTTCCTAGGCTCTCAAACTATCACCATTGCAAAATTTGATTAAATCAGACAGACAGAGGCCAGATAGAGTTATTTTCGCGTTTAAAAATTAGTATGGATACTTATTCGTAGGTAAAGTAAGTATCCCAAAGCATCCAACATTAATAAGCTTGTCTCTTCAAAGATTCCTGTCAGAATTTAGAACAGCCCGTATATTAAGTGCATAGAACTTAAGTTGAGAACTATGCAGCATACGCCAAAGACCTTATACTTCTTACTACTAGACTGTGTACCAAAATTTTTTGTTTAGCTAAAATGAAATCTATCATCATGCACCTAGGTTAGCTATTTCCTTATAAGCGGTAGCTAACCAAAAGCGGTCCTGGCGAGATGGTTTCCGATGGTAGTGTGTCCTTGTCTGACCTCTTGCTAGCTCAACTAATCATTGGGTTTGGTAGAAATGGTAGAAAATTTTATATGTTTCTTTTTATGTTATACCAAAACGAACGATTCATAGACTTTGACACTTATTTAAATATTTCTAGAAAAGTATATACATATTTCTACAGTTCCTATATTTAATCAATTCGTTGTATTTTAAAAAAATATCATGAATACTGAGTAAAAGTAGTACTTTTAAATGTTTGGGCCTGGTAATACTAAATGTAGGATGGTGGTATGCGGATTTTTTGGCGGACTTTGTTCGAGTGAATTTCAGCGGCTGTTAATATTATTTGCAAATTGATTCCTATTGGAATACAATTGGTGTAGTTTTATTTCTCAACTGTCTAAACAACTGGACAATATGTGAAATCATAGAGATCCTTTGAGGTATATTTAGCTGCCGGTATTTCAAAGCACCGTCAGAAGACTGCTGGGTCATCTAACGCCTCTCCTTCATGAGCTTGAGAGTAGGATCAGAGAGCTTTTTGTTTCCAATCTATATGATGGTCTTGAAGAATGAAACTTGAAGAGACTTGGTATTTGAGGATTATTGAGTCCTCCCCTCTCTTCTAAACTGCTCAATTCCTCTTCGAGTTCGGTGATATTTTCGTCGGTCTGGAGTGTGCGCGTGTTGTACGTTGCCAGGTCCAGTCGTCGGTATTTGTTGGGGTAGCCGGATCTCGTCCGGGATTATTAGCACCCCTTGCCATACCGTAACCTCGACAGCTACCGTAGTTAAAGGTACAGGCTGCCGAGCAATAGGTTCTATGTTTTATTTGTGCTATTCATGGGGAGTGCTTTGCAGGCGGGTTGGCGATCGCAGTATGGTTGTTACAAATGCACAGAGAACGCTGCTGCCCATTCTCTGGTTTTTCCCTTAGTCGCCTCTTATGACACCCACGGGCACACATGGGATGGTGAAATTATTTACGCCCGACACCATACGGTTAGTGATTTAGATACCATAAAATATAAAAACTTTTTTTTTTATTGACTATAAATTAGGTAGGTTTAGGTAGCGCAGTTAGGTAGCATCAACATATCGGAATACTTGAACTATCGTTTTTACAATCAATTTGTCCCGTATTCTGTTTGATCATGGTCACCTCATTAGAAAGAGACACACTACCAAAGGGAGCCCTCTCGCTCGGACCGGTTTTTGCGCCATAGTGCACAGTCTAGTAGTAAGAAGTATAGGCATACGCAGCATTGTTGTCAAAACTTAATCATTTACACCTGGAAATAGGGTTGCCTCTTCATCTTCTTTATAACTCTATCAAGGACAACTTTTTATTCTGTAAACGTTTCTTGGCTTCAATCATTATTATTCATCATCATTATCATGTCAGCCGAGAACGTCCGAGAACTTCTGAATAAAGGCCTCCTCCGTCATTATTATTAAGTCGATCCAATATTTTGTAGATAGATCTTCCAGGTGACTTATCAACTAATTGTAAGTTACCAAAAAAGGGTCCACAAGCTTTATGAATTTTGCACATTGTAACTAGTGTTTTGCCGTGGTTTTGCTCGCGTGGTCTATTCCACAGCTTCCTATCAGTTTTTGTTTATCAGATCAGGATTGCCAGAGGTTAAGTCCTAAACAAAAAAGCTATCTCTTTAACGGTTTACTACAGATTAAGGCCTAAGCAGATTAAGGTATATAACGATACAAGCCTCTCGCAAATACACAGTATTCCTTTACTAACGACGACGTTTCCCAAGCTACCAGTTTAGTAATTGCACCTCTCCAAACTGACGCAGCAGGTGAGTTATTCAGATTAGTTCCACAACTCTGAACAATGGCTGAAGGAAAATGCATTATTTATAATCAAAGCTCGTTGCTATAAAATATTTGGGTATTATTCAAATTGGCCAGACTGCTTCGAGAATAGGTACTTGCATAAAATAAATAGCAATAGGAATGCTTGTGCTGTTTTATTGCTATTTAAAACAGTGAGTAAGGGCGGTGATGAAATATAGTTTGGTGCTTCAAAAATAGCACAATTTTGGTAGTAAATGACGTAGTGCTGTTGCACTTTCTTGGAATACTTCCCAAGATTTGATATTTTGTCTGTGATTGTTTTGTTGGTCATAATATCCTCTTATAAAGCTTGAGATAAATTATAGTTTTAAACATAATGAAGCCAACGATGAGGTTCACAAAGGTGCTGAATGAAACGAAATAGATACAGCCATCTTCGTTTTTATCTTCAACAAATTACCTTGATAGATAGACAGTAACTAGTTATATATGAAAACTAACTAAAAACTAAAACTACTATTTGCATTATTGCATATTCTATGTCTATAATGGCGGTCTTATCGCTTATATTAGTGCGATGTCTTCCAGACACATAATATTGAAGATAAAAAAAACACAAGCATTCTCTCGAATCCGAACTAAGCTCCAGCAAAAAGCCTAACCGTTTAAAAAACCTACAAAACTCAGATAATAGATTACAAATTGTAACACGGCGTGAAATAAGTTGACAAAAACACGACATTATTTTTTTTTCACTCGACGAGTTCCGTTTACAAATGGAGATCAATGTCAAAGACCCGAGATAATGCAACTCTTGCGCCACTTTTAAGAGATATTGTTTCAACGAGGTCATTCAGACGAGATTTTGCATTTGTAATGTAGATACAGACAGATTTGTTGCCATTTGTATGTCACTTAGATTTTATGAAAGGCTGAATTACTTTTGTTTGGCCATGTTGAGAGGATGAATAAAGACGACCAACAAAACGTATTTACAAGGCAGACGTAAATGAACGAAAAACAAGTATTTAAGGATCGTAACATGTATTATGTGAATGACTTCGTTATATACCTCAATTATTTAGTTAAAATGAAAAGTTAAAAACGACGATACTACGAGTAATACTAAAGAGTAATTAACAATGTACTTAGTAGATAATGCCAGTGATGATTATGATGATGAATATACATAAGATAAAAACTAAAGTGGTAAAATTAATAGCATGATGGCAACGTTGGAAGCAAAACTAACTACTCAAGTTCTCGTAAATGCAGGTCAAACAAAACAACATAAAAGAGACTCTCAAATTAAAATAATAAACACAATAAGTTAAACAAAAGACTTGAAGAACGACGGACTATAAAGGACAAACTTCAAACTAAATTAACAGCTGACTGCCCAATAAAATGAACAGATAACTTAACAGAGCTAAACGACACTGTAAAATTTTAATTATAACATTATTCCTCTTTGAAAAGCAACTCAATTGTACTGAAATGAATATAAATTAAGTTTTGTTTTGTAAAGCGATATAAGTTTTATTCACTTTGTTTTATAATTTTGAAGTTACAGCAATGAACATCTACTTCGAAATATTTGTCTTATGGCTTTGGGATTACAAGTATCTCTAGTAGATGAGAACTTATCTAATCATAATAATGAAAACTTTATATATATTATCTTACCAAGAAAATGGGGCGATTATTTTTATGTTTGTGGTTTGTCTTGTCCTCATCACCAACTTTTAGTTGTCCTCTTTTATTTAATAAGTAGATATTGTGCGAGTACAGTCAATTACGAGTATATTTTCTCTTTACTTTTTAGTCTCTTATATATCATTATTATTTGAGGTTGTTCTGCCTCTTCTTAAATTCCTGATGTTAAGCAATGATGCGGTCAGCGATGGTACACATCTTAAAGCACCTGTTAAGGGTCATCTAATTTTCTTAAAGTGTGTCACCTTTTTATTTGTTACGTCACCATCATATTAATCCCTTCATCCGAAAATTTCCAGGTTTAGTAGAAGCAGAACCGCTCATGAACCATGTGGATGGTGATCATGATGACCACAAGCGGTACATCGAAGATTATCTCTGGAACGGACAGAAGCCTGGAGTCCAGAGGTGGGTGTTCTACTAATTCCTATATATAATCCTGTATAGATTCGTCTACTATTAGTCGTTGGTTTATCTTGGTGATGTTTTGATTTAGTTAAAACTTTGGAGAAGCACGAAATGGGGTTGCAAGTTTAACTGCTAATTTAGATATAATTCAAACTTTGTATATCCTCGCAAGCTGTTACATTTTATGGTTCGAACTTAATCCGAAATAAACCAACTTCAACTTACAACTAAGCGAATATATTAGTATAAAATTAACATTCGAAACGTTTCTACAGAATTTGTCAGTACTACGAAATTCTGTAAAAACACTTCCTCTTTTACAAGCTTGGCTTTTCACATTTCCATAATGACCAAAGCTTCCCATATCTTCTAGTCCACTTATAGATTGTTTCATATTTTATATGTTTGTATTATATTTCATATTATTATCAGCATGCTTTTTAAATTGACACTCAACAGTAAAGTCATTGAGAAACAGTCTATAATCATCTACTATGACGATCTGATCATTGTCACAAAAATGCTTTGCTTTCGCTAAAGCAGCAGCTTCTTAGCAAATTGATTCATTAAGAAGATCATCGAAATGATTGAGTTTCGAAATAACACCTTCACCAAAAACATTTAAAACACAAAAATCATTTGATTTACCAATACACAGTCAAAAAATAATCTGTTTCGTTGAAATCCGTGAGAATCCGGACATGAAGTACCTACACTCAACACAATAGTTTTATATAATACTTTATTCTATCAACCATTAGATCTTGTACATTATCTTATAATATATAAAAAAAAATGTAAATGAAATAATCCCCAACTTTTTCAGGTGAAGACAAATATTTGAAATTTTTAATTTTTCTAAAGTTGCTATAGCTTTCAAATTTCTATGTGTTTAGCTTTGTGTAACTAACCTGGTTATGGAGGAAACTTTTTCTATTATTTTTCTCATTATTACTAACTATTTTACTAACATGGGCTCTAATATCATCAACTAAAGTTAATATTTTTGCTGTTATGTTAAGAATCTCTTAGTTAATTACTATGTGCACTAACACCACACATTACCTTAAGAATATACACGAATTCCGTAATAATGTCATTAACATCTTCAATCTTACATAAACAATTATGTATATATAATTTTACCTGCCTTTCACTTTCTCGTTAAGCTTCAAAATTCAAAATGATATAGAAGCTGTAAACATATTTGTGTCTGTAACTCCTATAAATATGTGATCATGTTTACAAGAACTTACAACTTTTCATTATATTAACTCAAAAGCCCAATAATCTTTTCTATTGGTTTCTTTGTGAACTGAGACTGAGACAGACGAGAGTTTCCTTCACGGCCGTGTTCTGCCCCCAATTCTTTACTCAAAGCCTTTCAAAGCAGAACAAAGTCTAAATTTCGTTTTTGATATTTGCTTAACATAACTCCTCACGGTGGCGGTGTCTAGGCCGAGTAGATTTAGTTCAACAACAACTAACATTAGTACGGAATGACAGCTAGATTTTTTAATTACTCAATGTGTCCTGCACTTTTGTCGATGTGAACGTTCATGATAATGTTTTATTAGAACCTGTATGTCGATGTATCACCACACTTGAACACTGGAGTTAGTTTGTGAGAGGGCACAGGGCGGCAGCCCGCACTCTGTCGGTCCTTCTAGACTCTTCTAGGTTTCGACATCCTAACCTCACCATTGCGAGCTTAACAATTATTTGAAGCATGTCTGTACTACTAACCCGACTCGGCGCGAGTCGTTTCTGTTGCAACATCATCATCACAGACAACAACACCAGGCGTCTAAGACTTAAATGGAATTTTCCAGAAAATCGACGTTCCGTAACGCGCTATCGGCCCTCATATCCAACGGGGAGGATCGTTCCAAAGATAATAGGAAACGTTACAAAAGCGAGTACAAAAAGAAATTTAGACCGTTCTCTCAATACGTGTACGAGGCGTCTAAAGGGACATTTACGAAATGCAGGGGGAAAGGGAAGGCCAATGAGGAGGCGAGCGAGAGGATGCTGGGTGACGCGGGTCAGGGGAGGCCGGGGGCAAGCGCGGGGGTGGGTACGGGGTCTGGCGCGGGGGCGAAAGGGGTATCGGTCGCGGGGGGCGGAGACGTGGGCGAGGACAGCGCTACAACGCTGCGCGCGGCCGGCCTGCAGCCGCTGGGCCTGGCCCAGGGCGACTCCTGGTACCGAGAGGTGCTGGACCTGCGCAAGCGCGCCGGCGAGTACAAGGTCTGCGCCTGACACATACTAATGTAATACCTGAGAATAGGTCCCGAGATCAAATGAAACCAAATTCTGATTGGAACGATAATGGACACAGAACAGAGAAGTTTTCATTCGAGCCGGAATCAGCAATTCAGGTTTGATGCAAGCAAATGTACGTACCTAAACTTAAAGCCTTTTACGGTAACTTAATTTTAACTAAACAAATAAATTTTAAAAATAAACTAACTCCTAAAATTTCTCTGTCCTATGCACCCACAAAAAAACCTTTTCATAAATAAAAAAAAAACTTCTAAACTTAGTGCTAAACTAGGTAGGTCTATCAATACCATGAAATTCAGACACAATCAATCAAATGCTTTACCATGATCATGCTTGGTATTCAATATTGGCAATATTTCGACAGTACCGCGGCTGGGGAACAGAAATGGCGCCAGAACACATCACTCAGCTTTACAATAAGCAGATCGAACTCTGGTACCAAGTGTCCCGCCGATCCTCGCTGTCGGCCTTATCACTAGCTTCCACCAATCACAAGTAAGTGATGCACTAAGCGATTGGCTTGTACGGCTCGAAGGACCAACACATTTAAGAAGGAACCAAATAAAATCAGGACATTCTAAATTCACAGCAGCACTTTAGGCTTTAGGAACTCTATATTCGGTCTTGGTTTCGATTTTAGAGTAGCTCCAGGCAGGTTTATTTGCTTCAATTCATAGGTTCTCTTGAGATGAGGCAGTTTGACAATTGGATTAATATCTGTCTGTACTTATATTACTATGTAAAAGATGTAATTGACCGCTGTACGTAGTTTATCGACCATAGCAACAGGTGGCAATATAATTCTTGAAAACAATATAACTTTATAGTAATATAAAAATTATATTATGGCTTGATGTAAAAACTGGGTCCAGAACACAAAAGCTTGATATATTTGCAAATCCTGGTCCTTCGAGCCGGATGAATCAATAAGCTTTTATCTAATCATAAGTATATTTAGTGGCAATAAGGCTGATGCAATCAAAGAATGGCTTGAATGGCGGACGGAAGCCATGGTATACCATGCTAACAGTAGCGTAGATATCATCAGCCTTTAGTTTTATTTTAGAGAGGTAAGTGGGGAGCACTTTAGTCCTACGGCCGGTAAGTGAGAAGAGGGGTAAAAAGAAGTAAGGGGCAATTTGGACTCCCAATACATGCATACAATGTGTCATTGCACAAGCAATTGTGAATATTGCACAGCAACAAACAACTATACAAATCGAACAAATTATCCACCATCGAATAATAAAATATAGAGAAAAAGTTGTGCATCCAACTGTCCGTCCATTCCACTTCTCAAATCTCCACTATTTCCATTCCAGGGCTCTGCCTCGTGACGAGAAGGATGGAAAGGAATCCAAGGGCCACTCGCCGAAGAAATTTAGGTCGTTCAGGTCGGCGCCCCACCAGTCGATTCACGCGAAGCTGCAAGAGACGAAGGCGCAGGAACGCTCGCCTCATAAGACCTCTCCCCAGAAGCAGAGGAAGAAGCTGCAGGGACATAGCTTCGATGAAGGTGCTACCCAGGATGGTTAGTTTTAAAATATGTTGGTTTTGATTTAGAAGCTAACCGATCTTTTCCCTACCAGATAACCAATGTTGTCACAATACTAAGAGGTTTAAACGGTTACCACCCCTGTTCCCGAGAAGTATTGCCAATCTCCAAAACTCTATAATTAAAATTAAATTTTGTTTAACTAATTGAACAGCTTGCATCTTCTTCTCTCCCTAGGAGCTTCAATCACCTACTCAGTGAAACTACCCAAGTAAAATCCCCTCAAAATGTTCGTTTCCAGGTGCTAAGACAGGAGATAATGCGGCCTTCAGGTCTCCCCGGCGACGACCTCGCTCAGCTGACCCGGCGCCCGCCGCAGCGCACATCAAGCTCCTTGCCAATGGCCATGAGCCTCACCCGGCACCCATTAAGCCTACCGGTAAGAAAACCTTGCTATTTCCGCCTAACGCCTTCAAATCCTGAAGATAGACCTTCTATATACTATAAGAAGATCCCTCAAAGCTAGATGCTTGGATTGCCTTTTGAGAAATTTCTTATTATTTTCGTAGTCAAATAAATAATTTATCTCGATGACTTACTGATAATTTCGTTTGGTATATTAATCCTTTAATGGTTTCTAAAAGCTACTAATGACTTCCATTAATTGACAAAGCTGGCATACGACTTCAACTTACAATTCTTAGAAAATACTGCCAGTGGAATATGATGGTATCCACGAAGAAGATCTAACCGATGTGAGATGAAAGTCTTCTTTATGAAAATAAATCTGATTATAATGAAAACTAATGCTTATCGCTGTCAAGACTATATCAGATCGCGATTTACTAGACCAGCGATTTAGATAAATACTCGTATGTCTAGTTATTTCGGCAGATACTTTCAAACTTGCTAATGCATAATTTAAAACGCAAGCAAAAGATCATCAAGGAATATCAACACATCTCCTTAACTCATATCTTATGAGACTCATCTAGAAATCTAATTGTTTAGATAAAGAATTAGATTTGTTATTAATACAATAGATAGAAACTCTCAAATCCCTTTTCCTTGACTTTTGTTTCAAGCCAAACAATAGAAGTAAACTAGTAATAATTGGTGCGATACTCATCGCATCAAGCTACTCTTTAGTCAAACCTATCTGTTTCTGTTTTCTACTAGATTCTGTGTCTAGAAATCTAGATATTATAACCAGCTAATCGATGTGTACTAATCTGTTGTATTCCTGCCTGATGCCTGTCCCTGTCCTGTGTGGCTAACTTGCGAGAATATGGCTCTTAACGCGCAAAAAGATAATAATATTAAAATTCAAATAAAAAGGCACTGCTGCATAAAAAAAATATATATATATACGCTTCAAAATGCCTAACCGGCGAATAGATCGTTGGAGGCCGTTGCCAAAACTCAAATCTTATTCGAAAAAGAAATTCTATAAAACATTTTGTTTTCATTTAATAATTATTTTTGCGTTTGAAACTTTTTTTTAAATAAAATCAAGAGCCGATTCTCTCCAGCCAAACAAAAGTAGCAAAAAAGAACTTTCTTCTGTAGGTTTGCAGTTGAATAGAGGAAGTAGTAATAGAGTTAGGTCGACATCAAGGGGCGGACGCTCGCCGTCAGCGCCGAGCAAAACTGGGGCAACTGGGGCGACGGGGGCAACTGGGAACACTGGGTCGACAGGGGCAAATGGGATTCCTGGCCGAGGCCGCCGCAGTCGAAGCGTGTCCAAAGTTGGCATAAAGTTGGGTGCGTAACTATACAGGTGACAGTTAAGTTGCGTCGACGCTCTATGTTCTAAAATGATGCTTATAGCCCGTGGTGCTTCTGTCTTGGTCTGTTACGATTGGCTATGTTCTGTTTGGCCTACTGTGGCTTTGAGAATTGATGTTTTTGGTTGGTTTTGCTGTCTCTTTCTTAATTGAAATTATTTTCAATAAATGTGTCGTTACTGTTTTTTAAAAGATATTTAATTGACAAGAACTTAAGATTGGTAAAGAGATAGCAAAAGCAATGATTTGGAAATTTTAAGAATACCCGTTTAAAACATAGTCCTACCTAATAAAAGCACGTCATCACAACATCTTTGCCCCAGCTGATTAGCTCAATACTTGCCCGCGAGGCAAAATGGTCGCTGGTCAAAATGCCCCACAAATCAGGAATATGTTTTAACTTGGAATTTGGATTGAAGCTTCCGTGTTTACTGTGAGCTTTATTTTGTATGTTATTTGGTTAGTGCGTCAACGCAACATCTGATCACTGGATAACGCATTGGCACCAACAATGGGAATGGCTTGACACGTCACCAGGTGTGGTTGTATACTTGTATGTCCGTATCGTCCGTGTGATCACTCTGCACACCCACCAGTAGCTGTACAAGTGTTCGAATTAGATTCAACAGCAATATTATTTAGCTATGCAGAATCAATATAAACGCCAACCCTTGCATAATAATTTAAGGGGAGTTGGCATACAAAAAAGGGTAATCTTTATTTAATCAAACAAAATATATAAAATAAAGGTTAATACGAAATTCGAGTTTAATTGGTCTCATGTGGTATGTTAGGCCAATTTAGTCCCGAAAGACCACAATATTTCGGGCTTATTTAAAGAAAATTACGTAATTTGTTAACATTTTCAAATTGCTATAAAAAATAGTTTTCAACAAATTATTACAAAATTAGTTAGATTAGGAATACTTAGGAGCATAATGATTGTCCTAGTGTGGTGTGATTAGATGTTTATTTCACAAAAAAAACCTAGTGTACTTGTTTGACAATGTTTTTAATTTGCATGCAATGTGTACATTTACTTAGATTCAGTTGATTGGCAACTTTCTGAATGTTTTTAGACTAGTTTTTGTATCTAATCTTCAGATAAAATAGTACCTATGTGTATACTGATTTTAAGTTTTTCTTACGTCTATTTATTATTTACAATTAACTTCTTTTAAATGCCTTATCTAAATCAGAAAGTGTAAAGATTAAAATAAAATGTATAAAACCATAATGAAAACCCAAAAAATGCGAAGTAGTTTTTCCGACCGTTCCTTCTTTTGTGCCCAGAAAAATATCGCAAAATTGGGCTGAATTCGGGCACCAAAAATTCGACACCTGCTACCCAATTCTGCAATAATTTCGACACGATAAAATTAAGACATGGCCTGCAGTTTTATGCCGAAAAAAAAAAATTATGGTATTCTAAGATTAGCGTAAAAATAAAGACAGACTAGCCTAATTGCGTAAGTGAATTCGGCAAGGCAAGGGGTTTGACCGCCATCAATCGACCAATCACATAGACGGAAATCCACATCGCGTCTTTCATCTCATATGTGATTGGTCAATTGATGGCGATCAAACCCTTTGCCTTGCCGAATTCCCTTACGCAAATAGGCTGCTGAAAAATAGTTAAATATAATTTTATTTATAAGTACTCTATAATAGAAGTAGGTATACCAATTATACCGTAGTTCTAGAGAGCTTAATATCCTCTCCTTTTACTAAAGAATTGACCACTTCATGGTAACCTACCAACACGAAAAATATAGTTTATTAAGTACATTTAAGGTATCATTATTATTATTATAAATATAATTTAATTT
The DNA here is from genome assembly GCA_964057195.1 of Orthosia cruda. NCBI lineage: Eukaryota > Metazoa > Arthropoda > Insecta > Lepidoptera > Noctuidae > Orthosia > Orthosia cruda. Next base: position 3,909,302 of record OZ059854.1, read on the forward strand.
ATAAATGTTCACTGCAATGGTTTGATAGGCACTTGATTTTTATATCCTGTGGTATGTATCGTTACAGAGGCCTGAATATGTAAGTCCTAAATTTTACAATATTTTGATGGAAGCTATCGCTTTTGGCTACTTTTTATTAAAGTAAACTAAAGCTGTTTAGTGTCCGTCGCTTTATATGTCTTTCATGGTTCTCCTTTGTTCTTTAGGTACTTCTAACAGGAGCAATATATTTCCTACCAGCTCGATTGATGGTGAAAAAACAAAGGTTTCTGATTTCCATCGGTAATTGTTACAGCTCTCGTAAAAGCGCGACGCACAGTTGCAATACATTTTTTATAGTCTCGTAAGCTTTAAGCTGAACTTATAATTTTCTTGATTTATTTCTACATTTTGAGAAACAATGTACCTACAGGTAATTAAAAAAAAACATTATAAGATCGATAAGAAAAAAGTAAATACCTAGAATTTCGTATCATAGATGTTTTATAATTAAAATACTAACTGCCAGTTTCCCAGGTCTCAATTATCGGGCTGTTAACGTAATCGACGATTAATCGCCTGTTAATTCTACTTTCGGTTTCTCAACACCCAAATGTGACAACCGTTTAACAATTTGTCACATTTGAGAAAAATCTCGAATTAACCACATGTTACAGCAGTTTTGGGTTTCTGAGAACCATTTTCAATGTTAATCTCTTGTCAACGAGCCTAATTTATATTTGTTGGAAATTGGTCGATTATTCACAGATTAAAATTAATATTATGATTTTAAAGGCTTATATTACGATAAAAAGATAATAGGGGTCGGCGAAAACTATGGTATGCGTTGAGTTATAAAAAATATGTTAATTCAGATCAATTATTTAATTAACAAGATTTAAAAAAAATAGGATGTTACAAACTTTTTAAATTAATTACATTATAAAAACTTGACACAATTATCAAAAATAGTTATTTTGTATTTAGGTAAATAAAAATAAAATAAATTACTGACCTGGGAATCGAACCTTCCTTACGCGCATTAATGTTAACTGTACCCTGTACTTAGTACTTATCGAGGTCAGTTTCTGGATAGATTTGTGTTTAACTTGAAGCGGCTCGGGTGGTGACTCCGCCAGGGTAAGCAACAGTTACCAAGGTCAGTCTTGGGATGGGTGACCATTTTTTATGGATCGCTAGTTTTTGGACAGATGACCCCGCCAGGGTAAGCAACACTAACCAAGGTCAGTCTTTGGATGGGTGACCATCACCACAAAAATTTTGGTCACACATCATATAGTCACCCCACTAGGTTATAGTAAGTAAGTAATAAGTAAGTAAGTAATCATTTATTTGCTCAAACATGAGTACAGTACACACAACAAATAATTGTCAATATGTAAGGCATGTTAAAATTTTAAAAAATACAGCGCGTCATGTTTGCCTTAGATAACGGCATGCAAATATTAATAATAGAAATCAAAACAAATCAAAATAATAAATCTAAAATATCATGTCATATACTCAAATTATTTTAAAATGTCATGTAAATGTTAAAATTAACATTCTAGAATGTCAAAATAAAAATATTAAAAATGACAAAATATTAAATTAAATCATAATAATAAAATATTCAAGTTTGTCATACATTGAGCCAAATTATTAAAAATAATAATAAAAATGCAATAAAAAATTATCGTTCTAGAATGTCAGAATAAAACATAAAAATGTCAACATAAAAAAATAACATACCAGATAAAAAAAAATTACAAGTCCATTATACATTTTAAAAATGTCAAAAATATAAAACATAAATTAGTACAACAAAATATTAAATTTATCATTCAAAAACTCATTTATATTATAATACGCCTTATCTGCTAAGAAATCTTTAACCTTTTTTTTTGAACGCTAAATCATTCAACTGCTTCCAGCTTTTAGGAAATTTATTGTAAAGTTCTGGATACAACATCTTTATACATCTACCAAGGTCACCCATCCGAAAACAAGCAATCCAAAAAAAAGTTGACACCCATCCCAAGACTGACCTTGGTATGTGTTGCTTACCCTGGCGGAGTCACCCATCTAAAAACAAGCGAACCCAAAAAAAGTGGTCACCCATCCAAACGCTGACCTTGGTAAGTGTTGCTTACCCAGGCAGTGTCACCCATCCAAAAACAAGCGAACCAAAAAAAGTGGTCACCGATCCCAAAACTGACCTTGGTAAGTGATGCTTACCTTGGCGGGGTCAGCCATCCAAAACAAACGAACCAAAAAAAGCGGTCACCCATCCAAAGACTAACCTTTGTAGGTGTTGCTTAACCTGTGTGGGGTCACCTATCCAAAAACAAGCAAATTAAAAAAATGTGGTTACCCATCCAAAAATCGTCCTTGGTAAGGTTTGCTTAACTTTGCGGCTACACCATCCCAGCCGCTCAAGAAAAATAAAAAATAAAATACTATATAAAGTTATTGATTACGTTATAGTAGTGAAGGATGTGAATGAATACTAGCTAGGGTAGCCAACCGAAATAAATTATTAAATGTAACAAGCGATTACGTAATTTCTCGATGATGCAGAGTTGAGAAACTCACTGACAACTTATGGCTGGTTAATTTGTGACAAATTGTCAGCTGATTTGAGATGTGACGTCTACTTCAGAAACTGGCCCTAAACCTCGTAAGCCTCAAACCTCACTTATATTAAATTGAGTAATTTTTAACCAATGTCCAAAAAAAATTACTTAGGTCTATATATTAAATTTATGCCCTGAAAATGAGTTAAAATTTCGGTAGGTCCCTTGATATTCTGTGCGACGCGTTTTCCTTCCAAGGCAACTGTAACGATACATATATGTCATCTTACCCACACCAACACAAAAAAAACCTTAACCACCCTCACTTTCCAGACAACGAGATCCCCTCGCACCGCAGCGCCTCGGTAGCGAAGGACCACTTCTTCGATGACTCTCCTGTGGTCAAGTCACCCCCTGAACCGACCAGGGTCAAGTCTCCCGAGCAAATGAACATGAGGTCTCCTGACCCCGTCAACTGGACCGTTCCCCTGGACACAGGGAAGACGTTCACTGTCACGCAGAATGTGAAAAGCGGTGAGTGCAGGACTCTTCTCAGATTGGGCGGGAAGTGTAGCTAGATTAAATAGGATGTAAGGTGGTGGAACTGATCTTATGAAGGTGTAAACATTTTGGTTGACATTATAGAATATTTGTGAAGATTTGAAATGATTTTTCATGGGATATTTTGAGGATTTTACGTTCTTTGTAAGAAAAATGTAATGCTACCATAAATATTAGAGAAGCTTGGAGGTAAAGTTGAAAGGCGAATCGAAAAATCGTTGTGGATTGTATCGGAATGACAGAAAATAATGAAATGTAATTCCAATAAAACTCAATTCCCTTCGTAAGATTAGTTTCACTTTTTTAATGTACAAAGGAGTATCTTTTTCTCTTTGTAGGTAATTTTTAGATTGGACCTACTTATGGTGATGGTGTTGCCATGTAAAAAATCGCACTTTATTTCGATTCTATCAACGTTTTTGAATAAGATACTCTTCGAATGAACAGTATTCTAAACTTAAATATAAGATCATTGACTTGTTATAATATTGTAGGTAAGCTCTAGGAGATAATTTTGAAGATCAAATATAAGCCATCACACTGTCATGTCACAACACCTGGTAGCAAGAAGGATTCATGATCATTCAACCATTTTGAAGTGTGACCACCCTTGTACGGAACTAGTAGAGCTTGCAACACTAACACAAATAAACACAATAAAATCATGTGCATTGATTTGATACGAAATAGAGATAAACACTCATTAAAATTCTGATCATTGAACATTTCACATCTTTTGTTCGTACATAACAAGTGTTTTATTTAATTACTGTTCTAAATCCAACGAAAATGATAAAAGCAACTTTTCAAAAGACAAAAATAAAATGACATTAGAGGCTCTAGAAGAAGTAAAAAAAAGTTTGTAACTGTCACTTTCCTTGGACATAGAACGTAACGTTAGTTCACTTCATCCGACCATACAACTCGCTCACCATTTCAGATGAGAGCATTAAGCGCCCTAGCTCTGAGTTTAAGGGTGGCTCCGTTGCCGAAGAAGTCACCGTGAAGCCGGCAGGTACGACGAACACAGCCACCGCCTAGACCATCGGCCATACACGTTTTAATGAGTGTGACAGACGATGCGACAGTGAACTCTATACACTAACAAATAGAGTTCACTATCCCATAAGCACGACACACGATCGACACCAGAAAAAAAATATATAATCTGTTTTATATTATATCTATTGAATAGTTCATGATTAAATTGTGTTACTCCAATAATTGAGATGCTTTTATTTATTTTGACCGTACTCCGCTGAGGCGTCGACCACGTATGTATTCACTTGTCTGTGTGTGTCTGTTTCGATGTTTGCGTACACTGTCACTGTATGGCACCCGAATTCTTATTGTTTTCCCATGTCATTATAATCGTTCACTTTTGCATGTTGCATGTCCTTCTATCTATGGGAAATTTCGGTGTATGCTTCCATTTCATGAGAGTAGACTGTTAGTACTCATATGGCCTATTGTCAGTTACAACGTTTATGAGCTAGATAATTAGGAAATGTAGGTCTTATGTACTTTAATATATGTATACTCTTATAAGCATTAATATTGTTACTGCATATTCATGAAGATTTTTAATAAAAAGAATAGATTGCATGTCTTCTTCGTATATAAGAAATTAGTCGAGCTATTTATTAGCGTTTAAAAGTTTAGAAAAGCAATACGCATGATTTCTTGTTAGGGTACTCAAATATTAGACGGAAGCATGTATGGGTGGAGTAAAAGAGTTCACAAATCAGTGGAAAGTACTTTCTAAAATGCCTAATATATTAGGTACTAATATTGCTGTCCCTTAAGGAAACGTAGGTGAGTAAAAAGAAATAGATGCCAAATGTAAAAGTTGAGCACCCTACAACAACAGGCTAGGAGACATCTCAACCTGTCGATCTTTCATCATCCTTTATAAAACTGTTAATAAATGAATGCCACATCATAACAATAAAAAAAAAAAATTTAACTTTTATGAGAAAATTGGAGAAAGGGTTATGAAAGATACCTTGTATGTGCTTAATTGGTGTACAATGGGAGTTTCAAAACGTAAAATATTACTAACAAACTTAAATTAACTAACAAATAATCAGTATAATCTATTTATCACTTAGAATTAAACATTAAACTTTTGCAACTCTCAAAAACTTTAATCACAAGGGCAAATCAATAAAAAATGTTTAAACTGTTCCAGAAATCGCTCCAATTCATCATCAGCAAATGTCGCCAATACGTTCGCTGAAAAAGAGCGAATCGCCCACAAGCCTGAGCAAGCGCACAGACAAGACACCCACCACCCCGATTAGCCTTACTCCCATTGATGAGACTAAGGCCCTGGATATGAACAAGGTTAACGGCATCAATGGAATGAATGGTGTTAACGGCGTCAATGGCGTTAACAGCAATGACATTACCCCCGAAACTCCAACCCAAGAACCTATCCAAGAGAAGGAACTGATCAAGAAGTCGACTGAAGCTACTCAGATAGCTCCCGGAGTAGTTGATACCAATGTGGTGAATGAAGCTCCCAATACTGGCGGTCTGACCGCCTCGGAGATATTAGACAGAGCCCGCACGAGGTTCGATAAGTTTTGGGGAAAAAAGGAAGAAGACAACGTTTAGTCGTTACGAAGTTAGATTCACTTTTCACTGGGGATTGTGACTAAATGAAATATTAATCAAATTAACTTTGACGTTTAGTTGAATCACAGGTTTAAATAATTGCTCCTTAGCATGCATGATACAAATAAATGTTAAACAAAATATTAAAGCTTTAAACCGATCTTAGCTAGCTAATTTTGATTCCAAATAGTCACAATTCTCTATTAGAAAAGTTGAAAATCAATAAAAGTAGGGAAACATTAAACGCAGTGTTTAAAACCGAATAAAAATATGAAAAAAAGCTTCGCTTTATAACGACGACTGTAATAATATGTATTTACTATTATTTGATATTTATTATCATAATAAAATCACTGTCTATTTAATAGGAGTGTGGTGGCTTGTGATAGTAGTAATGATGATGACTAGTTATTAATTATTGTATTTATTTATTAATGAGATTTATTTTATTAATTTATTGTATTTATTAAGACGTATGACAGATTTTCGATTTAAATACTTTTAGGATAAGACCCAAAATAATCTTGTTGAAACTTGAAACTTGGAACACTATTTCTTTCCTATTTGCTATACTGATTTAATTAATGTATTTTAATGAAATTGTTAAAATGTAGGTAAATATTATTAATTAACGTTAAACTTTAGTACATATTACCTGACATTATTTTATAAAGATGTTTTGTTTCTACAGCTTTACATGCGAAGCTTAGCCCCAATGTGTATAGTATAAATTATATTTGTTTTTAATTATACATTCCAAACGAGATAAGTTACGTTCTACTGGATCAACTTTAAAATGATTCGTTCGAAAATAAAGCAGGAATATTTTTGTCAAGTACACTACAGTTAATTTCATTTCTACTAAAAGGGAATGCAATTAATAAGATTTCTAATATAAATAAACAATAAACAAGGGCAAAGTATACATTACATAATTGAAAGCCGTCCATGTAGTGTTTATTGGCGAAAATTAATTTTAGTTGTGAATATAGTTTTTGAAATAAGATTCTGAACGCATTTCAACTCAAATTTAGCCAATCACAATGCTTGTCTAATATGTCATTAGATTTTGGCGGCAAACTAAACTTGAAAAATAAAGAAAATATTTAGGGGAATTTTAATAAAAATCTAAATAAAATGGAAGTATCGCGGAAGTCGTGTCGTTTATGTCTCACGGAGACCGAATTCAACGTGTCTCTATACAGTACTTACGGCCAAAGAACGAACATGGTAGAGAAAATCCTATAGTTTGTCTCAAAATAGTTATTGAAGAGGCCGATTTTCTGAACACGATCTGTTACAAATGCGCCGAAAATGTCGATAGGTATTACGATTTTATTATGTTCATAAAGAAATCACAGACGAAACTGGTTGAACCGCAGCGTAAAGTAGAAAATTCTGTCAATCATCGTCTGATAGCGTCATACGTACGCGAACAAGTCTACGACGCAGACTACACGTTCTCATTCCTTGATAACGAAGAGAAAAAGGAACCGAAATCATCTAGTCCGTTCTTTTCATATTTCTCACCACCAAACATGCTAATTAAACGTTCAGAGGAAGAGCCTGTGTGGAAAACTCTAAAACCACGAATGGAGGAAGTAGAAAAACATGATCTGAGAAAAAAAGATAAGCTAGAAAGACCATACAGGCCTGAGAGGCCAAGGCATCATTCTAGAGACTTGTTTGAGTCCCAATCTCAAGATGTAGAGGAAACCGACCTAAAGCCTTTAGACTGGAAACTGACTCCAGACGATAATATTATTAAAAGGGTCAGGGATAAATGTTTTAGACGACCTGATTTTTAGATTTTGTATTTTGACCTATATTACACTTTAAACTCCACCAAATAGGGTTGATTTTCATATTTAACATGGAGAAACTTTGTATTTTAATGTTATTAGTATTTCATTAGGAGCCTTTGTTATTAGGTTTTATATAAAGAATAAATTCCAATTGTATGACTTCATATCGTGTCGTAACTATTTTTACATTAAAAATATGATATTGACAGCGAGAAGTCACATATTTACAGATTGGCTAACATTCTTAGGAAGTTTTTTAAATTAACCAAAACTTTTACTAGACGGCGTAAACCTAAAACTTGATTTTTTTAATTAACAATTTGGAAGTTCCTTGCCTAATAATTGTAGTTATAAATTAATGATAGAGATGAAATAGGTGGCAAACATAAAAATAGTTCCTCATAGATTAGTAAGTATTCTGCTGATGATAAAAAGGACATGGTTTAATAATACCTAGATAAATTATATTCACAGAGTAGGCAAAGCAGTAAATCTGAATTATCCTTTCCTGATCACTCTTCTCTTCTAATAGCCACTCTGTTGATTCTTTCAGAAGTTACATTAGTTGGGAATGGTGCCAGTTTTGTCCTGGTCACTTATGAGCAAAGGTTCACTACCAGTTTTGCCTATGGCATGCCTATACTGTGTATTCTTTCCCTTCAATTGCTCACTGTCTGCTTATACGGGCCTACACCCTAATATTGGGCAAAACATTTTTAAAATTACCTAAGTAGACCATTATATATAAATGATTGATAAAATATATAATCAAAGTGTAATATAGGTTTGATAGATTTTACAATAACATTGTTAGGTTTGTTATATTAATTTATTAGAAATTTTAAACATTAAATTATTGAAAATATTTTAATTAAATAATGATTTCAAGAGGAATTCCGTATAGACAGGGTACTTGTAGATGTTGATTTGTTACTAAAGGGCTAATTTGAAATGCTAATAAAATTATTATTGAATTTATTCTTATTAAATATTACTTGGTCTGAGTGTAGACAAATTATTAACTGGATTTATATCTATCCTAATTTTCATCTTTTAATAGAATTTTTCTTACCAACTTCTATAAGAGCTGTTGTCAGTCCAAGGTTCTAAGTAAATTTAGTCTTTACTCAGTTCAAGTTATAAACATTACTTAAACAAAATTATTACCTACTATAAGACATAAAGCAAGCTAGAAGTGCTAACACCATGAAAAGAAATGCCCATAGATTTGATAGCTCAAGCAAAAATGTATGGATTTGTATGGAATTAGTGTGAGTATCGTTTTGTAAGAAATGTACTCAATTGTGTAGAATGATATAAAGTAAAAAGTAATATTTTTAATTTAGTTCCTATCGAAGTCCATTCTCGCATCCTTCCATAAAATATTAATAGTTTGTTCAGACGAAAATGTAATTATTTTTTAAAGCTTTTTGCTCCTACATGTGGAGTTAAGTACTTTGATAACTCCTGGCTTTCATAAACAAATAAAACGAAAAAAATAGAAGTATATTTGGATGAACTTGTGTTTAGGTGAACATATAAATTTTTAATATCTTCTCTAATAGAGAAGAAATGAGCATTTAATCCATCTACTATAGCTTATAATACCTAATGTGAACATATTACATCATCGCTAGGCTCTGCTTATAAGCACACAACAAGTTCCTTCACACCTAATAATCAAAACGGTATATGCAGAGATGTAGAAAAGCCATTTTCAAAGTATTTAACTAAACATACGGATATACCATCAAAACTTTACTGTAATCTAGAAATGTATGTACCTACCATAAGAATAATAAATGTAATGGTCTGAATGTCCTGGAACGATTTTGTTAATAGATATCTACCCAATAATTTGATGGTCCCAAGTTGGTCCCAAATGTTGATCAGTTTTAAACAAAGTTGTTTTTATGTAAGTTCCTATAAATGTCTTATTTGTTTTCGCACAAATTGTTTCTTTTCATCTGCGGTGTATGTATGAAGCTCTGCCCAGTACGGATCTAGTAATAAATACTCCCTCAATAGCCGATAATAATAACAAAATTTTTAGCTTTGCTACGGGTTTATAATAGCGTGTGTTAATTTTCAGTTGTAAACATCAAAATGGACACATTAATAAAAATCTGAAAATGTTTTTGAGTTTCATTTATTTTAAAATGCATACACAAAGGGCCCCCAATATTTGTGGACAGGTTGGCAGGCTTTCCGATGTGCATGACATGGCGCGCTGTGTTTTAGATTGAACCGGCTCCAAAAAGATTGGAGATAGATAGATTAAATGGCTCGATCACAGATACCAGATATATAGTAGTAGTATAAGAAATATAGTAACTAACTTACGTGTCGTAGATCGTGAGTTCGAACCAAAGCAGGCGCTTTACTTTGTGTAACTTATTTCATTACCACTACCTACTCATAAAACGGTGAAGGAATACACGGTGATGCAACGGGCATGTCCTAGAACCATAAATTCGAAGACATGTGACACCCAGCAACCCGCACTGGGCCCGCGTGGTGGTTTAAGGCCCATTACCTCTAACAGAGAGGATGCCTGATGATTGTGTTTCAATGAAGCAAAACTTGCTAAACGGATTGTGATGAAATTTTGCACAAATCATTACTTCAGTCGAAAGACGTACACTGCTGAACATAGGCCTCCCCCAAGTCTCGCCACATTGATCGATCTTGTGCGTCTCGGATCGAGCGGATGCCCGAAACCTTAACTAGGTTATCGGCTACCTAGTGGGATTCGAAGGCAGCGTTTTCCAGTTCGCGGACGCCACTTCAAAACTATTTGGCCCCATCGACCATCCATTCTGCGAGCAATGTGCCCTTCCCACTGCCACTTAAGTTTCGCAATCCCTTAGGCTATATTGGTAGCCGCTGTATTGGTTCTCCTGCGGATATACTAATTTGGGGAATGAATGTTACGACGCCTCTGCCCCTGGGCGGCAGTTGAGTGTGTTCGGTAGTTTCTTGCCCGGATGTTGCGAGTTAAACGAAACGCGGACTTATAGAAGGATGATGTATAATTTATCTTAGGAGTATGAAGAAATAAGGAATACACATTTCACTAGCAGCTCAGCTTGGTTGGTACGAAAAATCTGGCGTGACTGACGCTGTCTCCGCATTGTTTCTTAATTATCAAAATCACTGTGCGGCCAGTTGTGCAACGGTGTTGGCACACCACCCCCCTACGGACAAACATAACCTCGCATATTGCGAAGATGGTTATAAGTTAAAAGAGATATTTAAAAAAATGGTAAAAACTAATCAAAAGTTTTGATTCTAACTCGTCTACCAGATCTGGTAACGTATGGGAGCTTCTGTGTTTCGGGAAAATGAAGCTTCGAAAAAACTGGCGCAGGAGACACAGCTGTTCCAGGTACCAGGCGAGCTGAGGGAGCAGCTGTAACCTGCTGGTGAGGTGTCGGTGTGGGACACGAGCCGGTCGATGTCAGCACCGTGGACGGCGAGTTGTTTAAAGTTTGATAAACAGGGTCGTCAGTCATCACATGAGCTGGCTTGATGCGGTCAATACTAATCTCTGCTTCTCGACCCTTAATCAGTAAGGTAATAGTCTTGTCCCTCTTGCGCAGAATTGGTTAGGGACCTGTGTAGGATGATTGCAACGGACGACGCACAGTATCATCGCGAAGAAACGCGCGGGTCCTTGTTGACAGGTCCTTGAAAGTAAAAATAGCTTGTTGATGGTGATGCGATGCCGGAACAGGTCTAAAATGGGCCATCTTGTCACGTAGCTGGTCGACGAAGTTGATGGCGTCAGTAGGACGCTCAACTACGACAGGAGTGACAAGCAGTTCGCCTGGAAGTCGCAATGCGGCTTCCGCCGAAACCGGTCAACTGGGGATCCTCTAGCGTATGCCATTCACATCTGGAGTGGGGCCATCGAGCAGCACGGGGAGGCGCTTGTTGCCACCCTTGACATATCGAAGGCCTTTGACAGGGCCTGGCAAGAGAGCCTTATTGGTAAGCTTCCTTCCTTCGGTCTGCCTAGTTGTCTGTGTGACTGGATTGCAAACTTCCTGAGGGATCGGTCCATCCGAGTGGTTATCGATGGCTGTTCGTCCGGTCAGTTAAGTATTAACGCCGGAGTCCCTCAGGGGTCAGTACTCTCGGCAACATTGTTCTTGCTGCACATTAATGACCTGCTAAAGCCTGGAACCTTTAGGTATGCAGACGACAGCACTGTTGCTGAGAGATACGTGTCTGGCGCACGGGCTACTGGGCCTCAAGTCCGGTCTCTTCGGGATGCCATGGTTGAGCGCTTGAACCTGTCTTTGGAGGCAGTCTCCGAATGGGACAATGCCAATCTAGTCAGTCACAATGCTGCTAAGACCCAGGCGTGTCTTTTTTTCGCAAAAAAGCCAATTCCACCCGGCTCCATCCTTCCGTGGTGTAACCGTGCCGATAACGGACCATCTCGACCTTCTTGGTGTTACGTCAACATCGACCCTCAATTTTGGTCCATTCATTGAGGCTAAGGTTCAATTGGCTGCAAAAAGTAGGGGTTCCTTGCGAAAGTGAGACGCTACTTCACGCCTGAACAGTTGCTCAACTTGTATAAAGCGCAAGTTCGGTCATGCATGGAGTACTGCTCTCACCTCTGGGATGGATCTGCCAAATACCAGCTTGATGCACTTGAGTCGATTGACAGACGGGCCAAAAGGCTTATTGGCAACGTTGCACTGGTCGCCTCAAAGCTCCAGAGCCTCGAACATCGACGCCGAGTTGCCAGCCCGTGGGTTTTTTATCGGTTACATTTTGGGGAGTGCGACGGAAATGCACAATTTGATTCCGCCTAGCCCTTTCCATCATCGGACTGCAAGACCGACGGCAATGTCTATATTTCAGTGTCGCGCCGCGCCGCTACCGAGTGGTTGTGTCTTGCTGCGCGTTGTAATAATGTCGTCGTGCACGGTAAAATGTGCTAACTGCAATGTTGTTATTGACGAAGTGTTGACGTTTCTAACAAACACATGATGATGTGATGGATCAAGAAAGTTTGTTACGTGTCTGTCGAACCGCTTTTAAAGTGGAAGATGTGGAAAAGTCAAAGAATTTACTCTTTGATTCGCTGGCTGCGGTTATAAGAAAAGTAAATAGGAAAAAGAGCAGTGAAGGGAAAATACAAAAGAACATAGTGGACATCATAACGGTGCTTAAAAGTGTGGATCCAGAGAAACTCCCGATATTCGTGGCTAAGGATTTGCATAAAGTACCGCCTGTTACCTTGGATCACGTAGATGTGACGTCGATACTAAAGCAATTAACTTCCATGCGAGCACTGTTGGATGACATCAAAAAAACCTATGTCACAACGGACAAGTTACGTGAAATGGAATCAAAATTGTATAGCAACAAATATGACTCGTTAATTAGAACTCCTACGCGCATCGATAGTGATCCGTTTGTAAATAAACAATGTCGCGGTGCATATTATTTAAATAGTGGGCCACAGGCGATTGCTTCTCCGTTACCTGAGTCATTTAACGGACAAACAACCCTCTCTCAACTAATGCCAACAGCTGACCGTGTGCGCTAGAGTAAGTTTACACAAAGTGAGAGTGAAACAACGCGTCACGGCAATAATAGGGGTAGTAGAGAGACTAAATGTTTAAATAGATATCGAGCGATTGAAGACAAATGTGGGTCATCGCATGATCTTATTGTTATGGATGGTGTTGATAAACAAACAGAAGAACCAAAATCGTCTTGTTTAGCAGATAACTCATATGCAAATATGAGTAAAGGCGGAGTGTGGCGTACACCAGTAAAGGACAATGCATGGAAAATAGTTCAGAGGCCTTAGTGTGAGTTTTTACTCACGCTCACTCGTAATAACGTAAACGATCTCTTATGTCAAAATGTATACAAAAAAAGTGGTTTCTCCTTACCGTCACCAGACGGCGCTTATCCAGTTTCAATACAAAATGACGTTTACGTTAACGTGATAGAGCGTGAGTAAAAACTCGCACTAAGGCCTCAGAGAAAACGTTTCGCCAACAAATTCTCGTCGAGTAAAGGGAAAGCTTGTCTGGAACAAAACTGTAAGTTCAAGGCTGCTGATTTTAAATACCTCCGTTCATTACGAATGTGCACAAAGACGTTTCTGAGGCTGTTATAGCGGAGTATATTTTAAATAAATCGAAACAGAAAATATCACCTATAAAGATAAAAATGTTAAAACACCGAAATTATAGCGCCTACAAGTTTTATGTGAGCAAATCGAGTCTGGATTTATTTCTTGATGACAGCCTTTGGCCAGAACGTATTTCTTTCAGGCGTTTTGTTCATATTAGGGATAGATACAATCAATAATTCTCATAATGTTCAGTAAAACATCTTGAACTTGATATCTTTTAATTGCAAGTCACTGAAGCGTTCTATTGATGGTGTAAGAAGATTATGCAAAATGGGCGATATAAAAGCGCTGCAAGAGACTTGGTTGTTACCGCATGACTTACCGCTGTTGAATGATATAGGTGACGAGTTTGGAGAAACTGGAACATCGGCCGTGGACACCTCTGCTGGTCTGTTGCGTGGGAGGCCCTATGGAGGGGTTGCCATATTGTGGAGAAAAAGTGTGTTCCAGTCGGTTAAAGTGATAGATTGTGAAGATGTGCGCATTACCGCAATGAAAGTTGGGGTATGTGACAAGTTTATATTAATATTTTGCATTTATATGCCGACTGACTGTGTAGCGAACTTACCTGAATTTACGCAATGTTTAACTAAGGTGTATGCAATTGTTGAAGATAACAGAGATACAGAAGCTAGTTATATATTAGGAGACTATAATGCCTACCTAAAAGAACTATTTTGGATTATTATTAACTATTATCTGATTTTTGTAATGATCGTGATTGGACATGTGTGGATGTTAAAATTTTAGGTGATAAATCTGACACGTTTACGTTTGTTAGTGAGGCGCATGGGTGTGCGAGATGGTAGGACCACTGTGTCGTCACTAAGGCTGCCTTACCGTCTATTAGTAATGTGTGGGTTGATTATGATGTGCACTGGTCTGACCATTTCGCACTTTTTGTTGAATGTGATCTGGATAGGTTAATTTGTAAAGAGGAGGCGGTCGTAACCTCGATCAACAACGTTGTATGGGGGGAGCAAACCGCAGATCAAATCAAGTCCTATCATCGTCAGTGTCACTCTCAGCTTCGGGATATTAATTTACCTGAAGAGTTTTCACAATGTTATGATGGTCACTGTAGCAATGTTGCCCATAAAACCTTGTTGGGGACCAATCAATCCTATCTGATGCCGTCTTTGCTTCCTATGAACGGGGGGTGGGGCGGAGGAGAGGTGGATATATAGCTGAAATAGACATGTAGCTGGTTATCACAGGGAAGCCAGCCTGAAATTCTTGTTATGGGTCCAGGCTGGAAAGCCAATTAGTGGTCGAGTATATTCTGATATGTGTGACAGCCGATCCGCATTTAAAAAGCAACTTAAGTGGTGTCAGGCGAGGCAGGACCAGATAAAAATGGCCTCTCATCATACTGACAAGGATTTTAAATTATTTTGGAAACAAACCGGAAAATGAATGCTAGGCCTGCCTGGCTTGCCTGTGAGCGTGAATGGCATCGGTCTCCATGTTTTGCAATCTGTGTTTATGTCATAGTTATTTGCCTGATGATCTCACTAGAACGTTAGTTGTTCCGGTTGTAAAGAACAAAACTGGGGATCTGTTGGACGAGGGTAACTATCGGCCTATTTCTTTGGCTACGGTGTTGGCTAAAGTCTTTGACAGCCTGCTTAATAACACCCTTAGAAAGTACATAGGCCTGCATCATGCCCAATTTGGTTTCAGGAGTGGGCTTTCTACGGAGAGTGCCATATTTTGTCTTAAGCAGGCAGTCTGATACTACACTGACAGGGACACGCCGGTATACGCGTGCTTTCTGGATTTTCCAGAGCCTTTGATACTGTCTTGTATGAGAGGCTTTGGAGGAAGCTACGGGGTGCGGGTGTGCTGGCGGAAGTGGTCTCGGTGTTAGAACATTGATATCGTTGTCAGCGAAACCAGGTGCGATGGACTCTATTTGATGAATACAGCATGGAGTGTGGTGTGCGGCAGAGGGGCATCACCTTTCCTCTGCTCTTCAATCTTTATGTTAATGACCTTATCGGTGAGTTCAGCAGCACCCATACGGATTGTTATAGGGATGGGGTTTGCGTAAATAACATCAGTTAAGCAGATGACATGGTGCTGCTGGGCCCTTCGATGGGGGCTGTTCGTAAACTGGTTGCGATTTGTGAGGCATACGCGGCGGATCATGGACTGAGATATAACTCTAAGAAGAGCGAAGTTCTTGTCTTCAAGAGTGGAAAGCGTGGTCCGGTCCGTGTTCCGCCTATTATGCTTAATGGTGTGGCTCTTCGTGTAATGACAAGCTTTAAATATCTGGGCCACATTGTGACAGACGAGTTGCAGGATGATGCTGACATAGAGAGGGAACGCAGGGCGCTGGCAGTCCGGGGGAATATGATTGCGCGTCGCTTTGCACGCTACTCGAGGGAAGTTAAGATAACTCTTTTTAAGGCGTATTGGCAGTCCTTCTACTCGAGTGAGTGGGTGAATTACACCCAACGGGCTGCTAGTGCTCTGCGTGTCCAATACAATAATATGTTCAGGGTGCCTCGCTATTGTAGTGCGTCCGGCATGTTTGCGGAGGCGCGGACGGACGATTTCCATGCTGTTATACGGAAAAGGTTAGCCTCTTTGTGGTAGCGCGTGCGAGGCAGTAGCAACGGCATCTTGCAGATGATTGCGTCTCGAACGGATTGCCCAATCCAGAATAAATGGATGCGCATTGTTATGGGCGCTCACTAACATAGTTTATAAGCAATGTACTAACAACACCTTTTGACGGCGATATCCTATGTTTTAATCATTGAGGTAATAATGTACTAGATGTGTGTTTTTATTATTCAATGTATTATTTTGTGTATGGATTTGATATCTGAAATAAATATATTAATAATAATAATGTGCCATCGGTACATGGTGGATATCCCACCCATATAGCGTTTTGAAAATACTTTCATTGTGCGTACAGCTAAGGAGTAGAACTCCCTGCCGGCGTCCTTGTTGCCTGACAGCTACAACCTAGGGATCTTCAAGTCAAGAGTGAACAGGTTACTTCTAGGCAAGCGTGCTCCACCTTCGACCATATCATCACTTAACATCAGGCGAGATAGTGGTCAAACGCGAGCCTATAACGAAAAAAAAAAAAAATATGAAAATCGAATTTCGAATCGACTTGTTTATATCTCTTGCTTTTTTCGTATCGAAGTGAAACTGACAGAACAAAGTGAAGTTCAAATCTTTCGAATATTTGAGTACACCCGGCACTGCATACGGCACGTAAAAAAAAACGCGTTTGCGTCACGCTCGCAGCAAAATCGAATTTTGCTCACTGTCTTTAACCCCACACATAATGCAATAGTATATTATGCAACTAGTGAATAAAAGATGGATTTAATGCGAGGGCCGTAGATGAATCACAAGTAAGTGAAGGATTCTAACGACTGAATCACGACCGTAGGGAGTGATTCAAGAATTAGAATCATGAGCGACGCGAGTGATTCATGGCCCTCGATATAAATCCGTTTTATTCAAGAGTTGCATACTATATTTTATACCATGACTACGAGAAAAAGAAAGATTGAAGCGGCACAAGGAATAATAATAAATAAATGGGTTTATTACCTTCAAAATTTATAAAAAAATATGAAACTATGACCCCTGAGCTAGGAAACAGCACTTGTGTTTCAATCTCTAACTCTATCTGTAACTCTATCTCTAACTCCTCTATCTCTAACTCTATCTCTAACTCTATCTCTAACTCTGTCTCTGAGTCTAACTCTATCTCTAACTCTATCTCTAACTCCATCTCTAACTCTATCTCTATCTCTAACTCTATCTCTATCTCTATCTCTATCTCTAACTCTATCTCTAACTCTATCTCTATCTCTAACTCTATCTCTAACTCTATCTCTAACTCTATCCCTAACTCTATCTCTAACTCTACCTCTAACTCTATGTCTATCTCTAAATCTATCTCTAACTCTATGTCTAATTTTACCTCTATCTCTACCTCTATCTCCAACTCTATCTCTAACTCTATCTCTATCCCTATCTCTAACTCTAACTCTATCTCTACCTCTATCTCCAACTCTATCTCTAACTCTATCTCTATCCCTATCTCTAACTCTATCTCTAACTCTATCTCTAACTCTATATCTATCTAAGTTTGTATCGAATATTTTATGCGTAAGGAGGTTGTAGTTGTAGAGCATTGAGATGGAGTTTGAATATTATATTGGTGTGTTCTAAATTCAAACACCAAAACAGTGATTAAAAGTGCTTTTTATTCACTGTTTTCAGTGAATAAAATAAGCTTTTTAGAGGGGGAATGGTATAAAATATTGATTTACCATGAGTAATCCATCATGGGGAGACCGGCTACTAGGATTCCATTCTTGGCATTCGCGAGCAAAGTCGCCACAATCGCAGCAAAGGCCAACAAAACGGACGTAACTTTGCGAAGTCGACCACACAATCGAACACAATCGAACACAAACAACCACAACAACAACCACAACCACACAAACAACAACCACATCTACACAAACAACAACAAGTACACCATTGACTGATACACAAATTACACACACACAATCTAACCAACGGCCATTACCAACGGTAGCAGCAACAGCCAGCCTACAACCAGCCCCTAGCATGATTACCACACAATACCTGGCCAGCGGAGAAGACGGATTCCCTGGCATCAGACTGCGAGGCGTCGCTCTGTTCATGAACAGGGAACAGGAGAAGTTAGGCATAGGCTTCTGCATAGGCTCAAGTCAAGCTGCGGCCCGAATAGACCTTTCACCGGTCCTTGCCGCCCTGATTAACGGAAGCACCACCAAAACGAGCATAACAGGCAGCAAATATGCTGCACTACCTCAAGTGGAAGTGGCCACTCACCGATGCCGTCTAATGCGATTTAAAGGGAAAACAATCGCATTACTCGAGTAAGGAGAGGTTACTCCATTTGCTCACGCAAGCTCATTGCTTCAGAAGATCAGGGAGGCAGGAGACAACACGTCAGCCGCGGCCCGAACCATAAGTGTGGACGCAATGGTGGTGGGAGGAGAGAGAGGAGACGTCGCAGACCGCTTTGGCTGTCTAAAGGCCTCAGAACATAATGAGGTTGTTGTCTACGAGGACAGAGGAGAAACCCTGAGTTTCCTCAAAGCCCCCAGACAACCAACAGCCAGCGCAATGAGCCCCACAACAAGCCCCACCACTCAAAGCGGATCGGAGAGGGCCCAGCAGAAGGCAGCAGCCGAAAAAGCCGCAAAGGAGCAGTGTAACACCATAAACCCGGAGGACCGGGCCCGGTCGAGGAGTCGCCTGAAAGCGTTTGGCACTTTCCTCAGTGCACTGCTCCCAAGCACCAGCTACGCATCACAATCTCACAAGCAGGAGACAGCACTAGAGAGGTTCTTCAGAAATACACCAAAGGAACCAACCCAGCAAAAGCCTAAGCCAACACGAGCCGACAAAGGGCAAGTCAGTCCGCCGACCCTCGCAGTAAAGTCGGGTACCACGGACCACGTAAAGAGCGCGTTCCTCGAGTACGTAGCAATCGTAAGAGCGACCTCTCTGGTCAATCTTACGACATGCAGGAAGATTCTGCAGACCTTCCAGAGAGACACAGAGGGTCTGTTAAGGGTACTGCTCGAGGAAGCAGGGGCAGCGGTGTATGACAACGTCACATCCCAAGTCATCAAAGGGGAAATGACGGGGTCATATATGGCAGCCTACAGCGCGAGGAGTGGCTTTGTGGCCCTGGACAAGGAGGAGACGGAGCGCTCAGGCAAACTCAAGTTCAGTGTGCCAAATGACGACCCGATAGTGGTTACCGCCAAATGTACCAAAATCATGCCGGACGATAAGATCCTGGAAATGGCACACTCCATTTCGGGGACCTCCGGTATCCCGGCATCACAGGAAAGTTGGGCGGTACCCAATATCAGGTGGATTAACGGAGTTCCGGGTTGCGGTAAGACAACCTGACTGGTAAAGCACTTCGAAGAGGACAGGGACGTGATAGCCACCACGACAACAGAAGCTGCCAAAGATCTTAGGGAAAAGCTTGCGCGCCGCTTAGGAGACCGAGCAAAGACCAAGGTGCGCACTATGGCCTCAATCCTAGCAAACGGTTCAAGAGCCAAGACAAATGCTACCGTCTTACGGTAGACGAGGCTCTTATGAACTACTTTGGGGCCATAGTCATGGCAGTAAAGTTGTCTAGAGCGAGCGAGCTTGTCCTCGTCGGAGACGTTAACCAGCTTCCATTTTTGGACAGGGAGAATCTTTTCGAGCTTAGGTATACCCGTCCAGACCTGGTGGCTGGCATCACCCAGGAGTTTCTCTGCACACACCGCAATCCAATGGACGTGGCGTTTGCACTGAGTGAGAAAGCCCCGGTATATACTCCTCCAAGTCGTCGCTGTCGCGGGTCCACTCCCTGAAGGTGAAAGGTTACACAGGGGCGCAAATACTGAGTACTGCCCAAAACACCCTGTTCCTGGTTCATATGCAGGGGGAGAAAGACTCTCTTGCGAGCCAGGGATATGGGTCCGGCGAGGGGTCGCGCCTGCTAACCATACATGAGGCTCAGGGGTCGACCTACAACAGTGTTATCATCATCAACACCAAGTCCAGGAGGCTTCAGGTCCACGACAGCATCTCCCACGCGGTAGTGGCGGTGTCCAGACATACAGTCAGTTGTGTCTATTACACCGACGACGCCGATGACGCCGCAGGCCGCCTTGCTAAGAGGGCGATGGATGCGCCGACTAAAACGGTCGTCAACTACAATCTTAAGACGGCCATGCAGCATCGAGACGCAGTCGTCATAGAGGCCTTGCTCACGCTAGCGAAGTCCCTGGTCAGCAGACATCACCAAAACACCACCTAACAAGTCCCATCCAAAAACTCCAACCCAATCACATACCCAAACCATCACCTTGACTAAAGAAAAAAAAAAAAAACTATATATATACATGTGAAGCTGCATGGTGGAGCGAGTCAGTCATACTCACCTTAACGTCCTAATGACGGGGTTCTATAACCGGAGCCGTCGGCCGGGGCTGGTCTACTCGCACTGCCATGCATCTTCCCACAAAGTGTACCAATAGATATAGTAATAACTTATGCAGTGTATCAATAGAAATAAGTAAACAAAATAGTTAATAACATAAAGATAAGTAGTAAATAGAAACATAAAATTGTAATGCCAGTGTGTAATATATATATATATATATATATAGTATTTAGTGAGGGATGAACTCACGTAAATTTAAGTTAGTTAAGTAAGCCTAAAAATAATGTCCGACGTAGGAGTCAAACAATTGTAATCATTATGAAAAAAAAATAACAAAAAAAATATAAACACAATAAAAAAGAGCGCAGACTGCCACATGTCCGCAGTAGAATATTGAAAAAAAAAAAATATTTTGCTTTACGTCTGGGTCTGAAATATTACAAAATTTATTTATTTATTTGGCCAACCAACAATTGTATATACTGATACATTTAAATTTCAAGTTTGTATAGGTCTAAGGTTAGTATTACAATTTCTTAAAGGTTAGCACCGCATGCCCCATAAAATAATACGAGTTACAAAAAAAAAGAAAATCTAAAGGAAAAATTATGTCAAATTGAAAACAAAATTAAAATAAAAAAAGCATCAAAAGCAAAATTAAAATCAAAGTCTAAATTAAAAAACAAAAATATAAATCAATAAAACTACAATTAAAATAGAAAATAAAATAAAATTAAAAATCACTAAAAATTAAAATTACAATAAAAAAAAAAGAAAAAGATTATGCTACAACTGGAGATTTTTTTTTAGACTAGGTTTCTTTTGCAGCCTCGTTCAGTGTCTTATTCTTACGGTAGCGAAAGTTCCTCCCATATACTTTTCTACACTTATTTGCAGAAATTCACCCAAGTGTAAGAGATTACCTTAGGTCTTTATTTTAAGAGCTCTCTCTCAAATACTCTTTGGCTTGGCATCTTCGATGAAGAATACTCTTCATCGAAGCTTGGAATTGAAGAAGTGCTTTTCTTCAACCCCAAGCCAATTAACTAAGGTTGATATTTGGACCACTTGTTTAGAGTTTCCGCTAGAAGTCTTTCTCATATTCAGTCAGATATATAATATATTGTAAGCCATATTTTTAACATTAAACAGTTTACCTGGGTGAATAACCAGCGACAATCCAAAGTTCTGACAGACCGCATCATGGACTTGGCCACAATGGCGGTGGTTCGAGACTTCTCCGGGCGCTCCGGTCGCTCGGGACGCTCGGGCTTGTCCAGTTTGTCGAGGCGGTCCAGACTGTTGCTCTTGTGGTCGTCCTTTCTTGATATGTCGGACCTGTAATAAATATATTGTTAGAAGTTATATTATTACAAAGATTTTTTTTATTGTGATGGAATAATTAGGATTTTTCTATGCCATTCCTGAATAGAAACCTGAAACGTATCTACTAACGTGGTAAAACAACGTAATTTTTAATTTCCACTGACGGAAAACCTGGGCTTATTAACTAAAAATCATCAACAATGTATTTAAAACAAAATTTAGTCCAAGAACTACTGGAGAAAATGTTGATATTATAGCTTTTTCTTATCGCATCGAAGGCAAAAATAATGCTCAGAAAGTTTACACATGTTTTGCCTAAAAAATAAGCAATATGTAGTTCTAACCCATTTTACCTTCTTATAAAGAGAAGCTGTGTTTGTGCACACACTTGTGAACTATAATATCTTTCTCACCGATGGCTGGTTTCCACTAAGATGTGAAGAAGTGGCCTAATATGGTCAGGAGGAGTATTATAACAAGAACAAGTGATACTCACAGTCTAGGAACAAGCGTGCAAGAGGTGGCCGGCACCTGCCGATACGCCGCCAACAAGCTCACCGCATGCGGGTGCGTGCCCTCATGCGAGCTAATAGCCGGGCGCGCTAGAGGGTGTGTGTGGAGAGAGTGTTGGTGATGCGATCGTAAGACTGCTCGGCGACGTGCTGCGGGAGACACGTCGTCGCTGTCTCTCTGAGAGGATTCTGCTGTTGAGGTGCCGCCTATCATCTGCAATTGTGAGAACAGATAGCGGTTAATATGTTGATAGGTGCAGGTAAGGCGTGGATTCCGCTCTTTTTAACCCCCGACGAAAAAAGAGGGGTGTGAAAAGTTACCCGCATCTTACTCTTTGAATCTGGGTTTTTGACGAAGTCATAATTAGGTATTTTGAAAGATTTCGATTGAACCGTGTTTACTACTATGTATTTATGTATTATACTAGCTGACCCGGCAAACTTTGTTTTGCCATAAAAACACCAAACATTCATCTACTAAATATCCTACCTACCCTACCCTACCCTACCTACCCTACCCTACCTACCCTACCTACCCTACCCTACCTACCCTACCCTACCCTACCTACCCTACCCTACCTACCCTACCTACCCTACCCTACCTACCCTACCCTACCTACCCTACCCACCCTACCCTACCTACCCTACCCTACCTACCCTACCCTACCTACCCTACCCTACCTACCCTACCCTACCTACCCTACCCTACCTACCCTACCCTATCCTATCTCTCAAGTTGGATCGAACTGCACATGGTGTGCGAATTTTATTATAATCGGTTAAGTGGTTTAGGAGTCCATTGAGGACAAACATTGTGACACGAGATTTATATATATTAAGATTATATGTGGCTCAAAAAGCAAAAAATAATAGCCTAGTACTCGCGTCGGGGATCCTCTAAATAAATAAACTCGTGTAAACGTTGGCGGTTCTCCGATAAATATGACGCTTTAGGTAATGTTTTTCGATCAGAAACCGAGTTTCAGTGGTCAAAAGCCTATCGTCAATGAAAAAGAAAAAACACTGTGTTTTCAGGTTTTGTTTAGCGCCAAGTTTTCATTATGCAAGTAATTGCAATTGCATGAGAATAAATTTGATTAAAACAGGTCAAATGATTGGATACCTAGAAACCTACCAATTGGTGAGACGTATTTGAAAACTGATTATATCGAAAATCAAAATTGCTTTTAAAAAAATCCAAAAAACTTAACCAATTCCTTTAAGGAAATCAGAAAATGACATATTTGCATAATAAAATATCTAGGAATATTATTAAATAAACTCGGCACATGATATATAAAAAAAATGTGAAGAAAAGACATCACTCAACAAAAAGTTAAAAATTAGTTCACCATACGCATCTAGATGCCGTCGGTGTCGAGTTAGAAGTCGCTATCGTTGTGTTACCGCGGTTTGTACGGGTGTCCAAGAAAACGAAAAAAAAGGCGAGATATTCTGGTCCTACCATTATCACAGGTGGAAAGTGGCACGAATAGTGTTAATATGACTTACTAGACGTGGGTCGTTACGTTATTTTCAAGAAACGTAACGAAACTAGTGACTTGGTCGGCGTCACCTGTTTCAAAACTAGTGATTTTTGTAACTGGTTATTTTTATTTGGCTATTGTGATTGTTTGCATAAATACCATACAACTATACAGTTACACACGAAGCTCAGCTGTATTGAACAATTTGAATAAGTGACAGTTCCCACATCTGGCACAATATAATGGCCAATGGCTGGCTATTAAGATCGAAAAGTAAACAAAGGCTTTTGTAATTCTCAGAAACAAAATACACGTGCAGTCAGTATAATCAAAGACTGCTTTCTCACTAGTCAGTCAGTTTTTTTATCTACTACTAAAGCATAGCAGTTTAATAATGTACTAACTTTATTGCAATTTGTGACGAACACTGTGTCGACTTTGAATGATGGTCTGAATGCAGTTATTGTACTAAGAAAGTTTGTTCTTTTTAATGAACGTTTCAATCCAGGAAAATTATGACGACATTAATTAAAATCTAACGTGAACTACAAATTTCGTACGTACGAAAGAATTGTTCACTTCGCACAACAGATTAAATATTCACATTTTAGACAAATGTATGTTTTTTCATATTATACGTTTTATGTTTATATACCTATCCTACACAGAAAATTAAATAAACTCATATTTCAATTAAAATAATAAATCTTAAACCACAGTCCACAAAACAATTTGTATTTTTGTATAGAAACAAACTTGAGTTATGATGTCGCTCGGTACAAAATTCGATTCAAAATTTGTAACGAATTAATTCAAAATGGGCGCTTTGATCATGCGTGTCATGAAATACCGAGTGGAAGCAAACGCATACATATCTTATGGGAGTGTATTCTTTGGCAGAATGAACGCAATACTATGTTGAATAATGTACAGGCTGTGTCAGGAGCCGTTTACTATACGGACCTTGTGGAAACTAGAACAAATTTCCGTGCGTTCAAGCGCTTTTGCCATACCTATTATTGGAATCAAATATAAAAGCTCACAATGTTAGGACCCATTAATATTAATGCAAATTTTTTTTCCGTGGTGCTAGGCAACTGGGCTTATCCCAGTTGTAAACGACCCTTTGTGCCTATTGGTCTTGTTTGTTCTGTCTCCTGCTTGATATGGAGGGAAGTGGAAATTTGTATTTTTCTTACTCCTCCATTTTCTTTTCTGATTAATTTCGTTGCGGGATCCAAGACAGTTAAATTGATTCTCCGGGACTTCGTCGAGCTTCATTGCCTCGGCGCTTTTCTGGTGGTCGCCACTGTTGATTCTGGCTTTCAGGAGTTGCAGTGGTTTGGGAATAGTGCGGTGGGATTGTCCCAATTGAAAAAAAAAACGCACAAATTCATTCATCATCATCGTCGAATCGAGTCGCTGCGTTCCGTTCAAGGTATACACTAAACAGACTATGCAGTGTTAGTCACTTGTCTCGTCGAATACCGACAAATGCGACTAACGAAACATATTTGAAAGAATCGATTCGATACTTTGATTCAGGCGGTATACTCGTTACTCAGTAACGAATATATACGGTTCGACACAGCTTTATCAAATAACGCATTTACAAAAATCACTACTTGTGATTTGACTCGAAACTAGTGATTCGGTTACAAGCCGCGTAACTAGTTATTGTAACTAGTGACGTGAAATAACGCCCACCTCTATGACTTACTAATATTTTTGAATGCGAAAACCGTTGCTTGCCATTGCCAACGATTCGCTAAAAGCTCATGTAAGGATTAGTAAACTGATCGGAATAGTAGGTTGAAAAGGGAGCAAATAGTATATTATGCTAGGGATGTCGAAAGTGGAAAAATATCATGGTATAATAATTTGTATATTTTTATTTTCTATTTTAATTGTAATTTTATTGATTTATATTTTTGTTTTTTAATTTTATTTAGACTTGGATTTTAATTTTGCTTTTGATGCTTTTTTTATTTTAATTTTGTTTTCAATTTGACATAATTTTTACTTTAGATTTTTTTTTTGTAACTCGTATTATCTTATGGGGCATGCGGTGCTAACCTTTTAGAAATTGTAATACTAACCTTAGACATAAACAAACTTGAAATTTAAATGTATCAATATATACAGTTGTTGGTTGGCCAAATAAATAATATACTTCGCCTGGTATTCTCTTAACAGGATGGCCTAAGCCTACGTCACGATAAGTGTTACCATTGATTGTCCTTTTCAGAAAATTTAGGTACTTTCTTATGTAGTTAATGAAAATAAAATAAATTACTAACTAGCTTAACTATTTAGTAACTCATGTGATTCATCTATTTATTGTTAAATTAATTTATACATTGACTTATTAGTTCATAATTGCTTTGTAAAGTTAAAAAATGCATTTTGCTCGGGTAATTCAATCAAACACAGTGGCAATACATCGAATTGACAAGTGTCATACTGACAACTCGCTATTTCATCGACATTGTCGTGTCGTTCACACCTATAGCGTTGTTTCGCTCGGTGAGCAAAATACTGTGGCTCCCAAACATTTGTGGTGCACCCGTGATCTGTGAAAGATACACAAGAAAAATTGTTAATTGTTCCGTACTAAACTGTAAAAACAGAAGTATAAAAGGCAGTGTAATAAGGTTTTTTTCTTTTCCCAACGAAGAGACGCAATCATATGCGTGGCTTCAATGTTGTAACTAACTTCAACTAAAAGAACTGGTATGTTTTGTCTTTCTACATATTATTTCATATATCTAGGCGTTGTAAATTCCATAATTTAAGCCATAGCTGTGTCAATACGGCTGTACGCCCGAACTTAACCTAACCTAATTAGTTTTTGACTTATTTTAAGTCAAGTCAGTTTTTGTGGGTTTTCGTCCCGAACTAAATTAAGTTGGTCCATTTTATCACGTTCATACAGACAGACAGACGCAGCGTGTGACTTTTACAACTTTTGTTTTATCAGAGACATAGTATACCTACCTAGACCTCAAATCAAATAAAAAGTCAAGATGGAACGTTGCAAACAACGAGGTGACGCCGGTTAAAACTACGCCTTGCCGTATACATACACAATTACTCGTACAACGAAACTACGCCTTAGTTTGTCAGTCGAGCTCTCAGATCAAATAAAAACTCGACAGACAAGCTAAGGCGTAGTTTCGTTCCGTGTCACAGTAGCCGTGGCTTGGTCACCCACGGTAAAGCGAAGAGGAACCCGAGGAGGGGCCGCTAGTCAGGGCTTTTGCCGATTAAGCCGACGACGTAGCGGCCAACAAGTAGGTTGCGGTGCCGCTTGGCAACAGGCGACATCGCATCTGAGGCTCGCTCGATATCATATGGAGCGTCCCATACGATATCGCGGCTGTGGGTTGAAGACCGCGGCAGGAGAGGAGTGCATCTATGTTCTATGTTAGGGGGGTTTGGTTTCCGCACTTAGTCCCTTAATAGACCTTTGTACGTGGGCCATGGCGGCCGTTGGGTGGTCATTCCAACCAGCCCACCTCCCTCCAGAAGTAAATTAGAGCTCCTGGTTTCCTCAAAACATCCGTGTAAGATCTGGGTGACCCGAGGGTTCGTGTTCTTATCTGTGTGACACCTGTGCACTCTAAGAGAACGTGCGCGACGGTTTCCTCGGCCTCCATGCATGCTCTGCATAGAGGACTGTCCGTTATGCCTATTGTGTGGAAGTGTTTGTTGAGTGAGCAGTGTCCCGTGATGGTCCCCGTCACCAGGCGCAGGCCATTCCTGTCCAGGCGTAAAAGACGCCTGGTGAGCCTACTGTCCAAGGATGGCAGAGCTTCTTTCGATTGCCTACAGCCCGGTGCCGAGGCCCACCAGTTCTCCGCCTGTGTCTGGGTGAATTCCTGTAGCCACCAGCGTATTTGGTTGAATGGGATGGGTACAATAGGCTCGGGTCCGTAGACCGCAGAGCTGGATCCGCGTCTCGCAAGCTCGTCAGCCGCGTCGTTCGTTACCCAGCGATCCGCTGTGTCCCTTTATCCATTGTAGTGTCACCGTGTTACGGCTAGATACAGTTATCTGTTCTAGTGCGTTGTGACATTCTAGTACTAGTTTTGATGTTATGTATTTTTTTTGTAAGGATTGGAGGACTGATGCGCTGTCGGAGAGTATCCGTATGTGGGTGTCCGTAACCTTCCTGGCTTCTAGGGCATGGACCGCTTGTATGATGCCCACACACTCCGCCTGATAGACGGTATTGAACTCTCCTAGCGGTCTGGATATCTTTATATTAAAATCGTGTGAGAAGACTCCGACTCCGGTACCGGAGTCAGTTTTCGATCCGTCGGTGTATATTCTCATCTCTTTCAGGCCAGAGTAGTCACATCTTTCCTCTGTGAGTATTATGTTGTAGTGCCTATGAAAGTGGTGTGTTTTTGGGGCTTTGTCGCATGGTGATGCTAGCATCGGTTTACGCTTGATCGCATCTTCTTTTATGCGTGTGTGCTTAATTCTGGAGTCTTTATTTAGGGAACCTAATAGGTGGAGTCTGAAGGTGCCCAGGGCTGCCTCCTCCCGCACAATTAGGTGTGGAGGTGGCAGTCCTAGCATTGCCTGTAGGGCGGCAGTGGGTGTGGTTCTCATACTACTGGTGATTGCAACGCAGGCGAACCGCTGTAGTTTTTCGAGATCTCTCTGGGCTGTGCTGAGGTCTGTCCTGGGCCACCAGACCAGCGAGCCATATGTTATGATTGGTCGGATGACTGTGGTATATAGCCAGTAGGTGACCATGGGGCTAATCCCCCAATTCCTGCCTAGCAGTCGTTTGCACTGCCACAGCGATATGCTGGCTTTTGTGGTGATATGATTCATGTGTTTTGCCCAATTCAATTTTTTGTCCATATAAATACCCAGGTACTTGGTTTCGGTTGAAAGGCTTAGGGTTGTTCCGAAGAAACGCGGTAGTTGCAGTGTCATCGGTTTTCTCTTTTTTGTGAAGAGAATTAGTTCAGTTTTTGTGGGGTTCACTGAGAGTTGGTGCTCGTTGCACCATTCCTCTACTATTTTGAAGGCTTGACGCATGAGATTGCATAGGGTGTTTTCGTGTGTCCCGTTTATTATTATTGTTATGTCATCCGCGTAGCCAACGGTGAAATAACCTTTGTCGTTGAGTGTTTTGATGAGGCTGTCAGCTACCAGGTTCCACAGAAGTGGCGAAAGGACGCCCCCCTGCGGACAGCCCTTCGCGACGATGGCCCTTGTGGTGTCGTTTACCGTGACTTGATCCGCTCTCAGTTTGAGCATATTGGTGATCCAGCCTCCAAGGGTCGGGTCTATGCCGTGTCTGTCGAGGGCCGTGTTTATACTGTTGAACATAGTCTTATCGAAGGCGCCCTCGATGTCAATGAAGGCAGCCAGTGCTGAGCATTTGTGGTCCACTGCGCATTCAATTTTAGAAACCACGTTGTGCAACGCGGATTCTGTTGATTTGCCTGTGGAGTACGCGTGTTGTTGTTTGTGCAGCGGTTTATCCCGCAGAGGCCCATCACGGATGTGCCTGTCAAAGAATCTTTCGAGTGTTTTCAGTAAAAAGGATGTGAGGCTTATAGGTCTATATGCCTAGGGGTGTGTGTAATCAGGTTTCCCAGGTTTAGGTATAAAGATGACTTTCACCTCGCGCCATCCGAGAGGTGTGTATCTAAGTGCAATGCAGGCCCGATAGATCTCCAGCAGCCATGGCGTTAGATAATCTACTCCCCACTGTAGCAGGGCTGGGAAGATGCCGTCCAGCCCCGCCGACTTGTATGGCTGAAAGGTGTTGATAGCCCATTTTATTCGGTCTACTGTTACTATATTATGGGCTCTTGACCAGTCTTGTTCCGTTGGGGTCCATTCGGGTTCAGCTTCCCACGTCCTGTTCTCCAGGACTTGACAGTCCGGGAAGTGAGTTTCGAGGAGGACCTTGCTGGTTTCATAGTCGGTTTGTGTGTATGAGTTGTCGGGTTTTTTGAGCGCGCCGAGGGATCGGTCCTGATCAGTTGATAGGAAGATCCTACCGTACCCTTGCGGCCTCATTATTTGTTTCAATGGATTCACAGAATTGCCGCCATGCCTTCCTCCTGGCGGTTCTGGTCTGTTTTTTGTATGCATATTGGGTCTCTTTGTATATCTCCCAGTCTTCCGGGAGTCTCGTGTTTTTTGCTCTGTTAAATTGCTTACGCAGCGCATCTCTGAGTTTACCAAGTTCAGCGTTCCACCAGGGGTTCCTCTCGTTCCTGCTTTGTGGCGCTCTTGATTTGCAGCATGCTTGGTAAGCTTCTGTTAGGTATTTGGATAATTCTGTTACAGTGTGTTCTAATTGTGCTTGGTCCCTTACGGTTACCAGTGCTAAATGTCCAGCTAATAGTGAAGCCAGAAGGCTTTTGAACCCGGGAATGTTAGTACGCCTTGGGTTTCGCCTTGGTGCGGGTGTTTTAGTGTTTGTAGTTAGTGTAAAGCGGATCCTTCTATGGTCTGAGCAAGAAGGTTCGTCGGATACGTGCCAGTTTGTGATAAGGTTTGTCTAAAGTGGAGTGGAGTGCCGGTATTGCGGTGCGCCGCTTTACCTAACTTCCGCGGCCTGGACAGGGTCGCCACTGTCTGATTGCGGATGAGGTGGGGCTGCAGGGCAGGTCCCTATCGCCTGCGGCCAATAAGTGATAGGTGGCGGGGCCACTGACCTGTCCCGTCACCGGGGGACCAAAAGTGCCATACGGGGTCGTCTAGCGCCCATGTGCTGGTTTGGTCCCTAGGGGTGGCCAATGTGTTCTGGTGCACCGGTGATGGGAGGTACACCCCAAAGTAGGGCCGAGTGACGGACAGCCGCGGCGGGTTCGCGGTGAGTACTAACGCGTGACCGTGTTTCCGCCATAAGCGGCACATGTGGACACCGTGGCGTTTTAATGGGTTGGAGTCCCACATAACAGCGCTATCTACCCGTGGTAGCATAGCATGCACTAGCATTTCTCCAGGCTAAAAAAGTTAAATTAGTAGCGGTGCCTGTGATTGGTTTTTTAGGGTTCCGTACCCAAAGGGTAAAAACGGGATCCTATTACTGAGACTCCGCGGTCTGTCTGTCTGTCTGTCTGTCACTAGGCTGTATCTCATGAACCGTGATAGCTAGACAGTTGACATTTTCACAGATGATGTATGTCTTGCCGCTATAATAACAAATACAAAAAACAGGATACAATTAATATTAAAGGGGGGCTCCCATACAAAAGGAAATGAGCAGGGTTGCTGATATAATGGAGAAATAATTTAATCAATACCACGGTCAAGCGTTGCACAATGAAAAAATCATTTTTAATTTGTTTCGGATTGTTCATAAACTTGTATCCTCAAATTCATTATGAGGAAGTACTCTGTTTAGTTAAAACGAGAACCTATCTACGAGTCACCATCATCTTCCTGCCCAAGCGCCATGTCACTTGGGGTCGGCGCAACACGTTTTCTTCTTCCATACCGTCCTGTCCTCCGTCACGCCATCACTGACTCCCTTTTCTTTCATATCACTCCACACACAGTCCATCCATCTTTTCTTTGGCCGACCCCTCCCTCTCCATCCATTCATATTTATTTTCATAACTCTTTTAGTAACATGCGTTTCATCCCTCCTCAGCACATGACCATACCAGGACAAACGGATTCCTTTCAACTTTTCTGTCATTGGCGCCACTTTCAAACTTTCACTAATATACTCATTTCTCACTTCATCCATTCTCGTCACTTCGCACATACATCTCAACATTCTCATCTCATTATCTCTACACGTGAGGAAACGAAATAAAACCATATATTCAATCAATTAAAAAAGAAGCAAAGTAAAAAAATTCAAATAGTATCAAATATGTCGATTTATTAAAAATTATAAAAAATTAGTACCTATTGTATTATTTTTATCTTTTTCCCTACAAAAAATGTTTGAGAACCGCAACGCAATTGATGACGTAGTCTTAGGCCAAGGTTCAGAAACCGGGCATAGCTGTCACGGGAAGAGACTACCATGTCTTCTTATACCATGATCGATATATCTCGGTCCGATTTTCAGAGTTTTTCGGTTTTAAAATAATAATGTATTTAGTTCAGTCTGGCTCAATAATATCGGGTGTCCCAAAAAGGACGCAAGATTTCAATTTGCCGCCAGTTTTGTATTTTAGTGCTGGCAACCCTGAAAAAAAAAACATTTGACAGCTGAATGTTTAGGATTTGTAAAAATGGCGGGTTATACGAAAGATCAACGCGTTTTTATTATTGAACAATATTTGAAAAGTAATGAAAGTTTGGCGGGTACGGTTCGAAAATTCCGTGCAAAATATGGTCGGAATATTGGCTTGAGTTCATCAACTGTGAAGAGACTGGTTGCAAAATTCAGGGAGAGTGGATCAATTAATGATGTTCATTCCACTGGTCGTCCAAAAACAAGCCGTTCAAATGGCAATATTGAATCTGTGCGTCAGAATGTCCGTGAACATCCAGGAACATCCATTAGGCATCGTGGACAAGAATTGCAAATTTCAAGAAGCTCTCTCCAGCGTATTCTCACTAAAGATCTGCATCTCCATGCTTACAAAGTTCAAATAACACAAGAACTGAAGCCCCGTGATCATGGACAGCGAAGAGAGTTCGTTGAATGGATTATCGACCGCCAAAACAGGGATGCAGATTTTTCAAACAAAATCATCTTTAGCGACGAAGCACATTTTCATCTCGATGGCTTTGTTAATCGTCAGAATTGCCGCATTTGGGGCTCAGAGAACCCACATGTGATTGTTCAAAAACAAATGCATCCACAACGTGTCACTGTTTGGTGCGGGTTTTGGGCTGAAGGCATTATTGGACCATATTTTTTTCAAAATGAGGCCGGTCAAGCGGTTACTGTTAATGGGGCTCGATATCGCAACATGATAACAAGGTTTTTTTTAGCCGAATTAGAGGATATCGATGTGGAAGCAATGTGGTTTCAACAAGACGGGGCCACTTGCCACACAGCCGGAGAAACGATGCAATTACTGCATGAAACTTTTCCTAGTCGTGTGATCTCTCGATTCGGTGATCAGAATTGGCCCCCTAGATCTTGCGATTTAACGCCTTTAGATTTCTTTTTATGGGGTTATTTAAAGTCTAAAGTCTATGCCAATAAGCCTACAACTATTCACGCTTTAAAACAGGAAATTCGACGCTGCATCGGGGAAATTCAGCCGCATCTATGCAAAATGGTCATAGAAAACTTTGACAAAAGAGTGCGTATGTGCCAGCAAAGCCTAGGAGGACATTTGCCTGACGTGTTATTCCACAAATAACCCTATTTTATGTACTTCAAGATTTTATATACAAATATATTATAACGAAAAAATAAAAGTGCTTTTCTTCAATTCAAATCTTGCGTCCTTTTTGGGACACCCTAGGTAGTAGAAATTTATATACAAAATGTACATTATTTTAATGTATGAGAATCTTAATAAAAACGAAGGTATTTTAATTGTTATTCCTTTTTAATAGGCAAAAATTTTTATTTTTAATAACATAAATTAAATAGCAATCTTCTAAAAATATTAGAAGATGACACGCACCACACACACACAACGCAAAACAACTCACATTTGAAAGTGAGTAACCGAGTGACTGCCTCCGCGGCCGCCACATACACACACACGGAACAAAAACAAATAAATTATAGACATAGACAATGCAGTAATTTTCCGTCAATTCCTATCTTTTACGGCTTTTATTTCTGTTAAATATTCTGCTAATAAATTAAATTTGAAAAAAAATATCGATTTTGATACGTTTTTTGTTATTGAATATTTTGTATCGATATATCGGTTGAAAATATATCGACAAAAAATATCGATATTTCGAATCAAAAATATCGATGTATTGATATTTTTTCGACAAGACTATATTTTGCAACTAGTGAATAAAGGACGGATTTAATACGAGGGCCATAGGTGAATCACGAGCATAGCGAGTGATTCAAGTGTTAGAATCCTGAGCGACGCGAGTGATCCCTCCATATAAATCCGTTTTATTCAAGAGTTGCATACTATATTTTATACCATGACTACGAGAAAAAGAAAGATTTAGGAAAAAGAAAAGCACAAGGGATAATAATAAATAAATAAATGGTTTATTACCATCAATATTTTCAAAAAAGTGCAAGTCGGACTCGCGCACGAAGGGTTCCGTACCATAATTGCAAAAAAAACGACAAAAATTACACATTAATATTAATTTTATTCTGTTTTTAGTATTTATTGTTATAGCGGCAACAGAAATGCATCATCTGTGAAAATTTCAACTGTCTAGCTATCACGGTTCATGAGAAACAGCCTGGTGACAGACGGACAGACAGATGGACCGCGGCGTCTTAGTAATAGGGTCCCGTTTTTACTCTTTGGATACGGAAACCTAAAAATGTGAAACCCTGACCCCTGAGCTAGGTGTTTCAGGGGCCAGTGACCACTTCCGTTACGTTACATACTTATAATTAGTTAAACACCAAAGCAATTGGTTTGTTGAACCAACTTTTTTTTTGTAATAAATGGAAAGATCATAATAAGTTTTCATACAAAACAATTTTTTGTTATTTATTTACAAAACAATGTTTTATTACAAAGTAATATCGAATTGAAAATATTTTTTTTAATCCAGTACCGAAAACACGCCGACAGTTCATGAACAAAATCGAGCCCGTGTGACGTCACGACGTTCATTTTTACTCATTGTTGCACTTAACTGATACAGTGTTTTGACTTTTAACCGATTCAATCTTGTTATTATCGTCAATATATTGATGAATATCAAATACATTGATCAAAAATATCGAATCTTAAAAGTTATCGTGCTTGCTTCGTACCATTATGTACGAATATTACATAAAACTCCCCATTATTTAATTTAATTTAATAACCAAAGTACGTAGAAGAATTCGTATTACATATATTACGTATTCCTTCGTACCTAGCAAACTGTACTAAAGTTTTGAGAAATGTTCTATATAAAGAAAGAAAGAAAGAAAAAAAAAATATTTTTGTCCAATTAGAATGTGTTAATTATTTTGTTATTTAGTGTTAGATTCGGATTATTTTCTTAATTTGTTCATTAAACACTGAGAAAAGTAAATTTTTAAGGGAGCTTTCGAGCAATGTTGACATTGTTGTATAATTACGTAACTTGAAAACATGATTTTTTGTTTATGGAGATATATTAATTATTTTAATTTTCGATGACAGATATAGGCGTAAAACTAATATTTCTGTAATTGTGAAATACGTCGACGCATTTATGAGATATTTGAAAATGTACCGAATTAATATTTGTTTACGTTTTTGTTCTACAAAGTGTTTTAGTGTTTGTAATTATGATATATAGATATTTGTGTTTAATATTAGTAAGGGATATGTGATAAAATAATAAAAAATACCGAAAATTTTAAGGACGTTATGCAAAAAATAAATAAAAATAAAGGCTCCATTTCGGGTTGCATAATATTTGAAGAGGTTCTCTACCTATGAAGTTTTTTAATATCT